>CM022303.1:469457377-470693998 GCA_011799875.1 Thinopyrum elongatum | reverse complement strand
GTGTGTCTTGCTGCAGTGCCTTGGCAGCTTTTTATACAAGACACTTTGCTGAGAAAGTCCCAGATATAAAGCCCCCATCCCTCCAGGTTCTACCACATTTATTGCACATTGTTTCTTTCAGTCTTATGAAATTCTTCTTTTATGAAAGCAATTTCTTTGATTATCTTTATCGCGTGAAGAAAAACATAAGGTGGAGTTATTTTTTTGTTGTTGCAGTGGCTTGTAGGAAATAATTGATAATACTCCCTCCTTTCTGGTTTATAGGGCTTATCTCAAAATTTTAGATTTTTCGTTTTATAAGTCTCAATTTGATTGTTCCCCATCACATCTTCAGATTTCAAGATGCATTAATTCATTGCATGCAAGGATTAAGAGAAAATTGACCAATGCATGTACTTCATACATGCATGCATTGCAATTAATGCATTGGTAAACACAATTTTTTGAGGAAAACGAGCGCATTAATTGAGTGCTTTTACAAACTACAAAAATTATTCCACCACTCATCATCTACCTTGGTTGATGAGATTTTTGAATTAAGCCCTATAAACCGGAAAGGAGGTAGTAGGTGATATTCTACATATAGGTGAAGGCTTAATTAATATCTGTGATACTCCCAGCCTAGTTGGTTAGTTTGGTTGGGCCATGAGGTGTTACGGCATCAAGATATTGCCCTCATCTCTTGTGTTCGCCGTGGGTTATGCCAGTGTGATCTTGGAATGCAGGGCGCTAGGGTCCGTTAAATAGACACAAGACAACAAATAGATTGGCTCTTGATGTACAAAATATGGTTATGGTTAGGACCACTGCGCACTTGTCCTGATCAGCCACTAAGATTGTATGTGACATCCTGATCCGTCTGGTTAAGTTCCGTGTGTATATCCCTCTAGGAACAAGAGTAGGACAGGATTAACCCTTTGAAGGCATGCAACAAAGACAAAATTTAGCTGTTTGTGCACATTTGGGCCTTGGTGCATGACAATTTGTTATCACATAAAAATATTCTGGCATGTTCTCATACTTTCGAGATCCAACTGGGTCACCAAAATAGATCCCCCCACCCCTGTGACGTTCATGCATAAATGTAAATGGTGCTGTGGTTTATTCTAGAGCCGTATTCACATACATAAGAGATACTTCAGGACCAAATAAATGTCCTTAGATGCATTCCAGATAGTCTGCCTTTTCCGGATCTATTACCTTAGTAGCAGATGCAACTGCCATGTTCTGTAGACCTGGTTGCGGCGATATCCATTACCTTTTATAAAGCACATATGTTTTTAGAGTTTGCATGTGTAAATTATAATCTCTAATTCTCTACATTTTATAGTTTGCAATGCTGAATTTATTGTAGTATGATATGAATGCCAATTGAAACAAAACTTTTGGATTAATGCCAGCCCATGATTTAGATCAATTATTATATTGCTAAATGAGTGCTTACAGTTGCATCTGTATTTCACATATTCCGGTTGGTACAATACAGGTGCATCAGTTTACAGATTAATTTGGAGCACTACATGTCCATGTTTTATAATTTTCATACCTATAAGTTAAACCTTATTTAGCCTTGCGGTGGAAATTTGCTTGGATAATAGCTTATATTTGTAGTGCCATGATCTGTAAATTAGATTCTTTTGAACTCACCTTAGCATGCATCATTGTTGGGGAGACATGATGGATAGTGTTAACGAGAAATGGTGCATAATGGGAGGACTATACCCTACGGGTGTGGACATACCGAGTCAACCAAAGAGTGTCTAGGGAACCCCGGGGCCTGCACCCAATCATGCCGAACTAGTCACTCGGAGGAGATAAGGATGAACACACTATTTCCAGGATCTTATTGTTGCAAGAGATATATTCCTTGTAACCATGCAAGACCGGATCGGATCGTATCGTCCTGAGGATAGTTACGTCGCTACTGGAGAAGGCAGGCCTATATAGAAGTCTCGATGGCCCTCGCCGAAGATCATCTTGAGCCGCGAGGCTCTACTCACATGACCTAGTTTTCTCAGATCCAATCTACACTCTGGAATCTCTCATTCATCAATACACATCCGAGGGCTTGAGCCTGGTAAAGCACCGTGTCTCCATTGTCTCTGACAAGATCTCTTAGGGCACCACCCCTCTCTCTACTGTTCTCCACAACTCCTTGGTAGATCATAAGATCTTCGACGAATGGGGTCAGCATATTTTGAAATTTCCCTTTGATTGGAAACTATTGATCACTTGGTTAGTATGCTAGCTTTGCTTCTATTCTGGCAAGGGCTTGAATGACCAACTGCTTTTGTTCTACCTATAAAGGGTAACCCTGTGACTTGTCAGAAATTCACTTAAGCATTTATTATAGGAAACAAAGCAATGTGTCTTGGTATTCTGTTGCACTTCTGCTTACTTTTATTTTCTTCCTAAATACATGAAAGCGCCACCATCTTTTTGTAACTTAGTGATATGTATTTTTCCAGCTTCTGGTGAGGTTTTGGCAACATCCTTCTGAACATGTGCGAATGGCTGCCCGCTCCTTATTTCACTGCTCAGCTCCTCGCTCTGTTCCACTACCCCTCCGTGTACAGAGAAATAAAATTCCTGACCACTTGTCTTTATCTGATCATATGGACAAGCTTATCCCAGAGATGCAGAGTGCCTCAGTATCTAGTTATGGACAGTTGAAGGCGGATGGCGAAAATCTTGATAGGGATGATGATGATACTTCTCAGATAAGCTCATGGCTGGAATCATTTGAAAATCAGGAGTGGCTATCTTGGATTGGAGGAACAAGCCAGGATGCAGTGGCATCAAATATCATTGTTGCAGCTGCTTTCGTTGTTTGGTACCCAAGCATTGTGAAAGTTAAGCTTGCAAAGTTGGTTGCCAATCAACTAATCAAGTTAGTTATGTCGATGAATGATCGTTACAGTTCAACTGCAGCTGAGCTTCTAGCGGAGGGAATGGAAAGCACATGGAAAGCATGTTTGGGGACTGACATCACGCATTTCTTGAGTGACGTTCTTTTCCAAATTGAGTGTCTAAGTAGTGCACCTTCTAGCAATGTCATCTATAAAACTGCAGTTGCTGTTACAATGAGGGAGGCATTAGTTGGCACCCTTCTACCAAGCTTGGCTATGGCTGACATAATGGGATTTTTTGGTGTAATAGAAAGTCAAATTTGGGCTACTTCATCTGATTCACCTGTTCACGTAGTATCGCTCAAAACTCTCATCCGAGTACTTCGAGGCTCTCCAAAGGCCCTGGCTCCTTATCTTGACAAGGTATGCATCGTTTCCTCATTGTACACATTGTAATTTTTTTATAGAGTTATTGTAATCACTAAGAATTGGTTAAGTTCCAAGTTGGAAGCTTCTTGAAGTTGCAGCAAAATTGGTAGTATGTGATTTCTACAAAAAGGGAAAATCTCCTATGTACATTCCTGTTTTTTGTGTTTGTTTGCAAAGTTCCAGTAGAAGACCATGGAAATGTTCCAATATTGTTTAGATGCTCTATTTTTATGTGATCCAGCTATTTATTTGAACTTTTCTTATCAAGTTGTCTAGTACCACAGTGAGATGTCATGCCCAAACATTATATATGTATTAAAATGCCTTATGTCCAAAAGAAAAACATTTCTTTCTTGTGCAGGCAATCAGCTATATCCTACACACGATGGATCCAAGCAATTTAATAATGCGTAAAGCTTGCATTATCAGCTCAATGATGGCTCTAAGAGAAATTGCCCGTGTATTTCCAATGGTTGCTCTCAATGAATCAATGACAAGATTAGCTGTTGGTGATGCTATTGGAGAGATTCACAGTGCCACAATTCGTGTTTATGACATAGAAAGGTACAGTCTTCAAGTTGCAAAAAGTTGTTATCATAGAGCTGTTAAATTATGCATCACCAATGGCATATGCTGACTTCACAAAGTTCATTGCATAGTGTATACTCATGGAATCTACCGGTTGATACTTTTCTTGAGATTAGAATATTTTGAAGTTCTTTTGAAATGTATTTTGTTTCTTTAGGCCCAAATAATAAGGTAAAATTTCTGCGCAACTTGTTTTAAATGAAACGTATGATATTAATTGGTTGTAGCACTATTGGTGATTTGTGATCATACAGAACTGTGAGTTCTCACCAAAAATGAATTTGAACTCAGAGACGCCATGCTAATTCGTACTTTCATCATTTCCATTTTCCCTTTTTTTGTTTGCAGTGTCACAAAAATAAGAATTCTCGATGCATGTGGACCACCAGGTCTTCCAAGCTTTCTCAAAGGACCATCGGATACAACAACCACCATACTGATAACAGCTTTGAGTTTCTCACCAGATGGAGAGGTTTGATATTGCTATTTTCATAACAGAGTCAGAATGCTTTTAATAAATACACATATGATATATGAATATATTACACTTGTAGCTTGTGCTGGCCTAAGATTACCTCTCAACTCGTTAGTGTATATGTATCATTCTTTCTCCAGTCCATTGGTTCTATACAAATGATATCACTCATGTCCAAACTGAGTATTAAGTATTTACTAAATTTTATTGAACCTGACATTACATGTTGCCATTTTTGGTGTGTTTGATACTACTTCCAGGCAAAAATAATCAAATAGATGTTGATAAGCATTTCTTCTGAAATTAGCTACATGAATGTCACTTGCATATTTGGTATTGAATTGTTTTTCTTTTCATATCATCATTGTATTCCTCTCATCTTATTAACGTACTGTATTAGATAAGAATCAGATATCAAATTTGTGTTTCAGAGACCATGCAAAACATAAACAACATAGAGCACGAGTAAAATGCTGTTCATATTCCCCACGGAGCTGTAGAAGCTCTAGTCTATGGTTTAATTATGACACATTTAATATAATTTATCAACCTATGTGTTTCCTTTTTGCTATGTATATATCATTGTTATAATAGGAGTAAGCCATTGATTTAACTTTATTATGGATACATCATTATAATATCATGTTCACTCTGGCACTACAAACAGACACGCGGCATTAGTTTACGTAAAAGCCGATCCTATTACACCAAATGATCACTAGTTTAAATAGAATGAAATTATCCTATCTTGTAACCGTTCCAAAATAATTGTCGTGGAGTAGTAACTATCCTAGATGGCTTATTATCGACCGTAGGAAACATTATGGTATCTTTACCCAATAGATCATTATCCAGTAGCTACTTGGGGATATCAAACTAATTTTCTTGTCTAAAGGGCTACATGGTTCTTCAATTTCTTAATTTGTATTCTTTGTGATTTTATGCCTATGGAAATGGGGTTATGGCATACCTGTTCCATGAAATATGGATCGTGGTGAATGGGTTGCTATTTGTAGTAAAAAAGGTGGTAGGTTTGCTAAAAGATTGAGCTATATGACAAACATAATCTGCTTGCTTTAAGCTATAGTTTGTTTTTGAGATGTAAATCTTATATATGGGAATCCAGAGTGTTTTGACAGTAATTTTACTCCTTTTTACCTAGGGCCTTGTCGCTTTTTCGGAGAACGGATTGATGATTAGATGGTGGTCTCTTGGTTCAGCCTGGTGGGAGAGGCTAAGCAGAAGCCTTACTCCTATTCAGTGCACAAAACTTATCTATGTTCCTCCATGGGAAGGATTTTCACCCAACTCAGCTCGCCTAAGTATTATTTCTAACATCTTGGGACATGATAAACATCAAAATTCAGAGGTATATTTTCTACTAGTTTCTTCTCACTGATTATGTCGTGTTGTTTTGGCGTTGGTGAATCTACTGGTAAGCATGTTTATTTTGTAATTGTCAGTCTGGCCAGTTGCAGGTACAGCAAGTGCTTAATGTTCTATGAACAAGGTGTAAAAATCTTTTCTGCCCCAAGCAACTGTGTTGCATCTCATGTCTGTGTGCTTATTACCCTGATTGCAACTCTGAATATCTTAGACATAATCCCATCCCATGTGGTTCTAATTTGGATAATAGACTGTTTACACCACATCCCCCTTGCAAAAGATTTTGCTCCCTTGTCCACCTGGTTTGAATTATCTGACTCTGGTCATAAGCAGGTTCTAATATCCTGTGGTCCATCCTGAAATGCACCAATCAGGATTTCGAATACCTAAGCTGGCCCTAAAACTGAACCAGATGGCTCCGCATTTTGCCTATTTGCTTGATAGAAAGGCAGCCTTCCAATTTGAATTGGACCTGTTTTCAAAATCTACTGAATATATGTTGCAATGACACTCATGCATGTTTCTAAGGAAATTGTGATAAAATCCATTGTTTATGTAATCGAACTACCCTTTTGAACCAGTTATTGCTATTTTCTGGAACCTGGTGTTCACCAAGTCTTAGCATTTTTTACATCGTAAATGGTGGCAAGAAATTGAATTGAACAAACTGTATATAAACTGCACTTATGTGAAGAATAATTAGCGCATGAATGAGTGTTTAAAAAACATATCTATTGGTGAATTAATCTGGCACCGTGAAATACGTCTAGATACATCTATTTGAGCGGCAACTAATATGGATCGGAGGGACTTATTGGAAGGGCAAGGGTGAGGTTAATTTAAGACTTAAAAGAGTCTTAAGCAGAATTTTCTGTCGCTTTCCCATTTCATGCTTTCTGCTTTTCTATTTTGTGTTTGATGTGAAGTGAACATACAATACTGGTTATATTTCATTCAAACTTGCCGTTGTTTTCGTCAGTTTTCTTCATGTTGAATCTAAGGCAGTTACATTTGATATGTGTTTTGGTTCTGGGCTTTGCAGAGCAAGACGAGGGAACTAGATGAGGCTGATAATCTAAAACTGCTGTTACATAATCTTGACCTTTCTTACCGCCTTCATTGGGTTGGTGGAAAGACCATTAAACTTACAAGGCATGATCAGGACCTGGGTACATTTCAGTTGTGATTAAAAGATGAGTTATGGCTTATTGATAAGCCTATGGATCTGGTTGAGTTGCCCTGGAGTTTTAGTAGGCAGATGTACTGAAGTCTGACAAAGGTGGCCCAAAGTAAAGCGAAGCCACCAAGTGACAGTCATATATCATGTAAGACACTTGTCTTTGTCGCCAATTATGAAACATATTCTTGCACATATTTGTATAAACAATACATTATATGTTTCCTAATGTACTATTTGGAAAACCTGAACCCAAACGCAGCACCAACAGGATTGTTGATTACAATATTACATGGAGTTCTCTGGAAGGAGCAGTTCTGTTTCTCCATCAGGCTACAAATGCAGCATGCTTTCTGATTGACAGATCAAGTAGTGGCAACCTAAGGTAGTCTTAAGTTGGTCCCTTTCAGAAGTCTAAACTGATGTCTGGATCATGCCCCTGTTAAACTTGTTGGTCTTCGACCTTTCATTTAATCTAACTTTATACTCATGCTTGATGTTAAGACACAAGATGAAAAGTGTGATAAAATATTGCGAGAGACCTGTTCCTTAAAAGTTCCAATCAGATCTAGGTTTAAGCAGTCTGATATCAGACATGGATTTTTGGAGCATGGGTACACGCGCACCCTTATGAACAGTAAAATCGAAAAAATGGTACAAAAATCCAAACAATTCTAAATTTTTTTTTTGGTAACATACATGGTTGAGTGTTCTACTCACATGTGAAGTTTTGCGAAGAAATGACATCCGTGGTATTTTGGGTAAAAAAGGCAAAATCTATGCTATAAAAAGACCATGTTTCAACTTTCTTTCGAGCAATTTGGAGGTCTGATTTTGTTTTCTTTGCCAAGAATACTACCGATGTCATTTCTTCACGAAACTTCACATGTGAGTAGAGAAGCCGTTTTAAAGTGTTACTGTTCATAGGAGGTGTGTGTGGACCCATGTTCACCATTGTATTTTCGGGTATTTGGCCAGCTGAATTAATCATGTATAGAATCAATTACTCATGTACTCCAAATTTTTTTTACTTAATTTAAGTAAGATTGAGTTAGCATTGGGCAATCGCCTCAGACAATTCAGTCTTTGCCAAGTTGCCTGTGCTGATAATTTTCCTGAAACGTAGCTCATAATGCACTCATCCTGCAGTATCATTAGTGGGAACTGTCGAGAGTCAGGAGCTTCTCTCCGTCAACTATCAGCTGACGGCTTGAAGAGTTGAAGGACATCAGATTCTGGTAGTCACTTGCTTGAGTTGCAGGCACACATCTTTCTTCATTCTACTGCTTTTCATCAATGCTGTACTACCATCACAGATACCACCTGAAGAGATGGACTCGTAGTTTTGAGATGACAGACACCAAAGGGACATTTCACCAAACTAGCAATACTTTTATAATTGAATATAGATAAATCCTGATTTACCGGCAAGGCATGTTTTCCGGCTTATGTAAGGGAATGTACAACTGAGGTTGATCTGAAGTGTTAGAATTTGCCTGACAAGAACGCTGTAAAGTGTAAAATGTAAATGTTTGTTCTTGTACAAGAAATTCTTTTTGGCATTTTACGCCCATGTAAGAACTATTCATTTTGGACTTACGTAATGGTTTTAGGTGAGCAGAATTTAGAAGAGGTTTTGTTCTTTTTCTTGCAAGGTTCGACCGGAGAGAGCGCCAAGCAATTTCCTAAACAAGACACCACTAAGCTTCACCACCATTTCAGCTTTGTAGCATTGTTCGGGAAATCGGTAACTGGTAGCTGCTCGGTCGGCTTGAGAGTAAAGTAACGATTAATCGATGAATCGGCCCGGCTTGGGAGTAAATTAATCGATGAATCGGCCTATTAATTAGATTAACTGGTAGAATTTTTTTTATGAAAAAGGAGGATAGATCCCCGGCCTCTGCATCTGGACGATGTATGCGGTCATTTTATTAATTATTCACAGAGACTATACAAAGTAATACATCAGTCAGCCTAATTGCTATCTTCCAAACAGACATGTTGCTACTTCTATCCCATTGATAAAGGTGTGCCGAATATCCGGGCCTAATACCAAACAGACATCGCACCAAACCCTAACATCTAAAGCCGGATGCCCCAGCCCAGCCACACACCGAGACTGGGTCCCATACCGGACCGACGCGCTCTTAGAGGCTGCCGCCGCCATCTTCCATCGGTCCATCTCCAGATCAGTAACTGACCCATCGACCTTGCCTGGCCTGCCGTCGACGCCACCACGACGCCAGACAACTCCACAATGCTGCACGTATCCATCCACACGCGCCCGGCCCCGAACCTCCGCAGTGCCATGCCACCAGGATCCGCCGTCGGCCTTGCGGTGGATGAGACACCGCTCTTCCGCTTGTCCCGTCCAACCATCACTTGCTCCAAAGCGATGCCCTCAGGAGGGACAACGGCATCAAAGGTACCATCATCGTCCGATCCGGTAGATCCAGCTCTAGGGTTTCCCCCGGAGCATCACGAGTGGGGTGCCACGACCTGCAACAACGATGCCTCGAGAAGGGAACGACGTCCTAGACGCAGCCATCGTCCGCCATGACCGAAGTCCGTGCGATTTTCACCGGAAGTCGCGTCCCCCCAACCTCGCAGCTGGCTGGAACCGAACGGAGCCTCGCCGTGGAGACGAGGGCTGCCGTCGGCACGCCGGCAGGGAGCCTCCAGCCGCCCCTCACCGGTCCTCCTCGCGCCACTGGCCGGCCAAGGCCGTACCGAGATGGATCTGGACAGGATGCCGATCCACAGCCATCGGAGCCACCATGCGCACGCAGCCGCCACCGGCCATGAAGGCTCCCATCGCCGCCGCGCAGCAAGGGTGCCGCCCTGACTGCCGGCCCCGGCCTCCCCGCATGAGACGCCGCCTCCGCCTCACAGGGTCCACCGGGGCGACCACCCGTCCTGGATCTGCGTTGCAGGGCCGCCGCCACCGCGGCCCTTGCCGGCGGCAGCGGCGGCTGGGGATGGAGCAGCGGGGAGGGACTGGCGGCTAGGGATCGGGGGCCCCTGGCGCCGCCCGAGGGGAGGTGACGCGAGGGGAGGGGAGGGGATAGGACCGGTAGATTAAATAGGAACTTGCCAACATATATCTAATTTTTTATGCATTATACCATACTCTCATGTCTATGTAATATACCAAAATATGATATTGTTTGGTAGAACCCTAGATATTGAGGAGCGAGAGTTGGATGGGAGGGTTCATGGGGCAAAATTTTGGGCTTTGTTTGCCCATAAGTTAATGGGTCAACAACGATTAATCGGCCTAAAAACCGATTAATCGGTCTGACAGGCTAATTAATCGACCTCACAAGTTAACACGATGAATAAGGTTATTCGATTTGACCACCTTAGGAGTAGCGATTAACTGACCCGTTAACTGATTAATCGGAATTCTTAAACAGTGCTTTGTAGTCTGTTTGTTTTTTTGAAACGGAGGCAAAATCTTTGCCTCATCTATCAATTAAGGAGTTTTAGAAGGTTAATGCTACATGGTGAGAACAAGCATTACAGCGTCGCATGAAAAAAAATTCATGGGGTCTACTCTCGCGGCAACAACGAACTCAGGGGCGAACCCGGCAGCGATCCAAATCTTGGCTTCCTCCTTAATGCTTTGCATGATGTAGTGTGCCGGCGTCGATTTTTTTGCGAAAGACACGTGCATTTCTTTCGTTCCAGATTGTCGAGGTCACAAGCATAGTCAGAGAGGCCATTGCCTTCCGGCTGGCAACGTTTGGGCCCGACATATTCGTCCACCAAGATCTAATATTTCTTTCGCCGGCCAAAAGGGAAAGATCCCTTTGATGTATTGTTTACCATTTATGCTTCCTCTTTTTTCCCATAATCCAGCATGGTAACATACATGGTCTGAGTGTTCAACTTGGATGTGAAGTTTGCGAAGAAATGACATCTGTTTGTTGTATTGTTTACCTCTTACGCTTCCTCTTCTTTCCCCTCTTCTTTACTAGTATAAACCAAATCTGTGCCATTTTAGCATATGTATCGTTCATCCTCAAAGTCCATGATTTTGTTTTTTGCTGCAGCTTGCAATTCAAGGTATTTTATCCTGAAATTTTGCACACATACACATTACATCCTTGTATGCATGTGCATATTTTTAGAATTTTTTGAAACTGAAAAGTTTGAATTTTTCAAAATCAAGGCCTCCATGGAGCTTGGTCTCCAAAATGCCCTATTCCTAGTAAAGTATATCTCTAGGATAAATAGGAAGAAGGGTTGGCTAAGGAAACTTCCAAGGAAAGCTTTGAGTGAGTTTTCAAAGCGTAAAAACGTATGCATATGTTTGTTTTCAAAGCACAAAGACTTTTTTGAAGAAGTTCGATGGCATTACTACTACGAGGAACGTATCATGATACTGAGCTTCATTCCTTACCAAATATCTTGTCCCATCTTAAAGTTGGTTTATTCTGGAGCAACAAATGTGACTCATTCTAAGGATTTTAACAGAGTGAATTTATTCATTATGCAGACCTTCTTGATGTGTTTTACTTGTGAGAGAATCGAGAACCCACGGAGCATAGGCATTATAATGATCCCTACTCTCTAGCACCAGGTAGCATGTCAAACTGCATCCCCACGTACGGAACCTGCGGCTGAGATTCAACTTTGTCGAAATCCCCACCTTCTATGAGCAGGCTCTAGCACCATGCCCAATGTGTATTTCTGCTAGTATATCCCTACATTCGAGTATGGATTAGCATTGCATTCTAAAGTAGTAACATCTTTCAGCTTGCCATATGTTTGCTCGTTATTTGGTAAAAATACATCATTTCTCTTCATTGCCATGGACACCGCATGGAGCTCGAATTCAAGGTTCTCCGCCCGCCATGCTGAGACCGAGGGATATGATGGATGGGTCGGGGGTCGCCGACAGGGCTCGGGCGAGCCAGGGCGGGAAGCTGTTGTGCTAAAAAGTTATGGCTAGTGATTCAGGATTTTCAATGTTGCATGCGTTATTTCGAGACGACGTGACCTCGCGTGTTTTGCTGCAACCACACAAGGGGGGCATGCTACGATGACTTGGAGTGCTCCAAGTGTTGGTTACGCCGATCGCCGCTCGGTCAGATCGGATTGATCCCGCCCGATGCAGCTGTTTCGCTCGCGTCGCCGCGCCGCGTTGCGGTTGCGAGCCTTGCCTAGCCTAGCCGTCTACTCCCTTCGTCCGGTGAAGAGTGTACATCTAGAAATTTTAGGACAAATTAGAGCAAGTACAATAGGGTGACATAGACGGGCTGTAAGCTTTTAAATATTGTACTAGCAAAAATGCCCGTGCGTTGCAACGGGACAATGCAAGGTGCGAGAATCAGGCTAGTGGCATAGATATTGTATTAGTGCAATACTTATCATGCATTTTTTTACCATTAAATCACTTTTCTTTCTTAATTACAATATACCATGAATAATATTTGCTCTCCTTCGTAGCTCAGAAATAAATAGTTCAAATTAGCGATTTAGTTCGGGAAATCAGCCAAATAAGTTAATAGTACTCCCTCTGTTTCCTTGACGTTTTGGTGGTTCAAATTAAACAACAGGGAGTACTTCTAAAATTATGTATAGAAAAACTTCTGACAACATCCTTTTGCCCTGCATCACATATAGTAATGATATCACAAGCATGCTCTTGACAAAATGATTCACATGTGCTGGCGACCTGTAGGATTTGGGGGAGGTTGTCAGCGAGCCAGGCGTCCAAGTCCTCATGCGACGACGGCGCGTCGACGGGGAGGATGCACAGGATCTCGGCGGGCGCCATGGTGGAGGTCATGGCGGGTTGGGCGGCGCCGGATCGGGTAGAGGAGGTGGAGGGCGCGCGGATCCGGGAGGGAGGCACCGGATGTGGCCGGTGGAGATCCCATGGCGGCGTTCGAACCTTCAAGGTGAGCTCGAGGACTGGGCATCCATGGCTCTGGCGCTGAGCTCCTGGAGAAAAGGAGAGACAAGGATGTGAACATTTTTTAAAATGGGAACATGTATTGAAAATTCATAAGATTTTTAGAAAATATGTATCTTTTATACATGAACATTATTTTTAATTGCTAAATTTTCACTAAAACAGGAATATTTTTCGAATCTAGAGCATTTTTTGAAATGCCATTTTCTTTTTAGAAATCTCAAAAAATAAATTAAAAAGAATTAAAAAAAGGGAAACGTTTTGCAAGTTTCGAATATTTTTCAAAATAGCAACAAAATTTTGGAATTCCGAACATTTTCCAAATTTGCTTTCTTTAATTCTGAACGTTTATTGAGAATTTTTAATTTACGAAATAAATTTTAAAAGAACGATAAACTTGGAAGGGAAAAAGAGATACGGAAAGGAGAATAAAAACAGAAGTAAAACACAGAAATAAAGAAAAATGGGCCAGCCCATTATCGCTTGTCCTGTGCGGAACTCCGACTATTTATCGCCTTGTGCGGAAAATAAAATTTTCCCAGCTGCATGGGCAGAAAAATAAGGGGGCTTGATTCGTTGGGCCACAGCGGACGGCCCACGTACGAAAATTCTTTTTCTAGCAGACAAACGCATAAGAATTTAGTACCACCTCGGATAGAAAAAAAAAAATCTTTTCGGTGGTGAACGGATGAAAAAATTGGCGAAACGCACCTTACTTTATTAGTAGGTATAGATATAGATATAGATATAGATTTTGGATGAGTTGAAAGAGAGAGAAAAGAAGAGAGAAGGGAAGCGGGCTACTGATTAACAACCGGCGACAACACGTGCTCCTAGACATGTTGTGAGAGAGGAATGTGGGCCATGTATCATAAAATTAGTACATATTTAAATGCAACTATTGTACTTGCCGGCTATAAGCTTGGCTATAGATGATGTGGCAAGACCATATAGCCAACAGCTGGCTACACTATTAACCATGCTCTTATAGAGTTAAGTAAAAAATGCATTGGAAAGATGCAATCCATCATCTCTCTCATCTTTAATTATCCAACCCCCAATGAGTCAAGTGCACGTAGAAATTAAGAAGATCATATATAGATTGCTATTAGTCTTGATTACCGTGTGATGAGAGAAAAGTAGTTTTTTCTACTTTAAAATGCACTGAAAAAATAAAAGTGCACTCTTTTATGAACAAATTTTGAAGCTACATGTACCCTCCTCATCGAACGGAGGGAGTACAGGTGAGGGGAGGGGACGCACCGCACTCACGCACGATCCACGATCGAGCCGAGGGAGGAAGCCAGAGCGCGTTGCATTTAAGGAAATTTTCTTCCAAACCGCGAACCCGACGGCAGGGCCGGAATCCGAGGGGGCCCCAAGACTAGGTGTGTGCGAGTGTGGAGAACCTCTGCCCCAACCACCGTCCGCCATTAGAAGAGCTCGTTGTCTCTGTCTTCACGAAGAAGAAGACTGAAACGTTTTCTTTAGCGATCTGGGCCTTAGGCCTTTCTTTCTTTACAATTGGTTAAGTGGTGGTGGGCCGCATCTTCAGTCAGGCTTTGCTAAAATAAACTCATGTAGGCAGATTGTAGCAGCGAGAGTTAACCAAATTAAACTCGCTACTTTTTTTTAGTAACTCTCGCCGCATCTTCAGTCAAGCTTTGCTAATAATAAACTCATGTATTTTTTTTGTAAATGTTGATAACATGTTCTAAATTTATAGATGAACATTTATTATAATCTACTTTGGTTTAAATATGTTCACATAGGCAGATTGTAGTTGTCATGCCAGTTAGACATTTTACGTCACAAAACATTCTCTTCCTGTTATCAATTTCCCCGTACTAAAACTTCAATTCATTCTCCGGCACCTCGCGAGCACAATTTAGCTCACTGGATGATAAAAGATGATTTGGCAAGATGTCCTATATAGTCGTCCCTTGTATGGTTAGTTGCGAGCCTGCGGCCCACACTTCATCTTTTGGACGCCCTAGGCGAAAACACCTTGTCACCGCCCCCTCACATGGTGAACACTGAGAAGCGAGTCGTCGAGAGGAGACTGTACCACGTCCACCTGCCACCTCGGCAACATGATTTCAGAGAAGGTATGTCCTTTTTTTTTGATACTATCAAAATTAAGTGGCCCAAATTCAATTTTCACCCCGGGCCCCCGAAATCTCAGGACCGGGCCTGCCCGACGGGAGCGCTATTCTTCTCCTTCCTTCTTTGTTACCGCCTCTCCGATCCAACACGGACCCGAGGTGCCTCCTCCGAGGTCTTTATATCCCCCTTCCGCCGTTGGTTCCCGTCGCACCGAGAGACAAGCTCAAGAAGAGAGGAGAGAGAGAGAGAGAGAGACAGCACCTGCCGCCGCGTCTCCTCCCCCTCGTTGAGAGAGCGACCATGACGCAGCCGCCGCGTCTCCTCCCCCTCGTTGAGCGAGCGACCATGACGCAGCCGCCGCTGCCGCTCGGCAAGAAGACCAAGGGGCGGCAGCGCAGGGAGAACCGCCGGGTGGAGAAGAAGGAGTCGCGGCAGGTGACCTTCTCCAAGCGCAAGTCCGGGCTGTGGAAGAAGGCCGCCGAGCTCGCCGTGCTTTGCCGCGCCAGCCTCGCTATCGTCGTCTTCTCGGAGGCCGGCAAGGCGTTCGCCTTCGGCAGCCCCTCAACCGACGCCGTCCTGGGCTGCGCCGACGCCGACGGCAACGCCCTTGCTCCTGTTCCTGCTTCCGACGACGTGGAGTGGGAGGCCCTGGAGGCGCTGTGCCGGGAGACGGAGGCCAGGGGCGTGGAGGTCGCGGCGGAGGCCGAGCGGATGAGCGCGGTCGGCAAGAAGGTGGTGGAGGTGCAGACGCAGGCGGGGAAGCGGTTCTGGTGGGAGGCGGACGTGGAGGCGCTCGGGGAGGCGGAGCTGCCGGTGTTTGCCAGGGCGCTCCAGCGTCTCCGGGACAACGTGCGCCGCCACGCCGACAAGATGCCCTCCGCTGCTCCACCGCTGCAGTAGTCCAGGGCAGGCCGAGCTTCGGTTAATCGCCACATGTTCTTGGATCATCTTTGCTTAGTTGCCTTCTGCTAGCTTTGTACTGTGTAGTAAGGTCACTGGTTTCAAGATTAATAAGTTGTTTTCTTCTCATGAGCAGTACGGCACATATTCTTTCAGTTTTTATTGAAGATAATTGTTGATCATTAACTCAATTTTTTGCACAAATCATGCGTTATTGGATCAACTCGATGAATACAAGATTTGATGCCGAATTAATTTTCGATGAAGTAAGACAATCCGGAACCAAAATAAGTTTCCTTTCGAACATGCAGCAACGCAAATATCGAGGACGAAAATAAAAAGTTTCCTTTCGAACATGTTGCACCTTTTGTTGAAACATAATGGATCTTTGGCTTCATCAGCCTAAAAGTCTTTAACTGCAATGCTAAGTCTAAATCTTCTGATTCATATGACTGATTGGCTTCATTCAGGAGTAAAATCTATTTATCCTGTTACTTGCACCACCTTCAGTTTGGAGGTTGAGTGCCTTCTGCTCCTACACAGCGTAAATTTTCATTGCAATAGGCATTGGACAGAAGCTCCAGTTATATTGAAATTAAACGCTAGATAGTCATGAGACAACAGATTGTGCACTGCAGAGTGCAGATATCAGGCAATAGTGAGTGGAAGGAACTAACTGGCATGCATTCAGTTAATTTCCAAGTAACACCATACATGAGTAATGCACTAATTCTAGTAGAAACTCCAAAACAAATCAAGTGAAACTCTCCCTGCCAAAAAATTAAATAGAAAAAAAATCAAGTGAAACTCCCTTTCTGTTTCAGGTGATGGTCTTCAAGGTTCTGCCTTTGCACCAACTTCAAACGGCAGTACAGATACTGTAGAATTAATGGGCTAGCCCATAGCAATTTCTGAAATCTTAAAGCCCATGTGTAAAATGACAAGTGGTGGTGCTAAAGTTTAGTCCCACTCCGGAAGTTGAAGAAGAGTTGGACATATTTATATAGTGGGTTCTCTCCACCACTCTAAGTGGTGTGTGAGAAGAGAAAGAAAAGACCACACACGCGCGCTCGCTCGCCTCGCCGGGCCGGGACGGGACGGGCCGAGGCGTACGTGCGACATGCGCGTGAATGGTCTGCCGAAATCCGATCCGTCTCCTTGCAGGGGCGCAGCTTCCTTTTGCCGTTTTATTTTTTATGTCTTGGCAGACAAGTTTTTGATTTCTTGTCCGGTAAGTATACGAATTAGAAACCGAGTCGGTTTTGGGATTGTGATCGCGACACAATACCGCCTCTGGTCCTAATATATATACAGCTACCGGCTGCGGCCAAAGACACACCGAAAAACACCTAGGGTTTTGCCTCATCTCGCAACTTGCGTCGCCGTCGTAGTCTACTTCATCCCAAACGCCGGCGTGCATCGGCGCGTGGGAGAGCAGGTCTCCGGAACCGTTCGTTCTTGCGATCCTGCACCGGGAAAGGACGAATTAGGTTTTTGGGAAGCGCTCTGCGCGACTGCTCAAATTCGTCATCACGGGTCGTCTTCCGTCCAAGTCGGACGGTGCTACTCATCGTCGTCTTCATCGCCGTCAGCAGCAGATCGTCGCCAACATCGTCATCAACACCGTCGCACCCACAATAGCTAACGAACAGTACGTCCAACATCATCTGTTCATGTCTGTCTCTCATGAATTATTTACTGGAATTAATCATGAACTTGCCTAATTTCCAACAGATACTTCAACAATGGCAGCAACCAGTGTGCGATCCATCGTGAGGAAACAAATGTCACCGAGACTTCCACGATGGCAGTACAAAAGAGAGAAGGAGAATAACGGTGTGCAGGAAGAATTTTGGCCTTTTGGGGAGACTTGGGAGCATAGTTAATTCCATTTCAAGAGCAACCAAACGCTATGAAGCTTCTATCACAACTATGACACCTGGGAGCATAGTTAACAGGAAACTTAGTTGACAAATACTTAGTGGAGTATCTATCATCGGCCACATGTTAACTACACTTGCACCGAGCATAATTATTTTAACTAACTAACAGTAACAACAAGGTCCGCACTTGTTCCTTGTTCCTAGATGTCAATTGAGACGTGCAAACACTCTGAAATCTGAACAAAGTACCGGGACCAGAAAAACAAAATTTCAACAATAGCTTCCGGACTGCCGTAGATCAAGGACACTCTGAACAATATACTTGTACCTTCAGATCAGACGCATCAGCAAAAAATCAGGATAAAACCATACTCCAGGGAGCAACAATTTGTTCTACCACGTCATTCCTGATTATGCATATATCCCGATTCAATCATCGAGAAGATTTTCCGAGCAATGAACACAAAAATTCAAGCTAAAGTTGTAACATCTTGCTATATGCAGCTACGTAATGCTGTCCCAATCCCGAACAATGACCTGATTAGGCAAGCAAAAAACAACCTGATGGACTGAACGAACCCGTGCGCCGATCCCCACGGCGAAGCCACTACCAGTGCCCCCGCGGTGGCTTCCGGGCTTCGGCCAGCTCGGTGAGGCGGCGGAGGACGTCGGCCCTGAGAGCATCGAGCGCCGTGGCGAACTCCGGCAGCTCCGCCTCCCCGAGTACGTGCACATCCACCTCCCACCAGTGCGCCCTCCCCTGTTCTTCCTCCTGCGCCGCCTTGACCTTCACCGCGACGGCGCGCAGTCGCGCCTCCTCCTGCGCGACCCGCGCCTCGATCGACCCGACCTCACGCCTCATCGCCGCCACGCGCGCCGCGGCCTCCTCCGCCGTCTCGGCCCCTATGTCGGCGTCGACAAGGACGTTGCGGAGGACGGAGTCGAGGGTGGGGTTGCCGAAGAGGAGGGGTTTGGCTTTGCCAGAGGCGGGGAAGGCGAGGATGGGGAGGTGGGGCGCGAAGAGCTCGGAGATCTCCCAGGCGTCCTGGAGGAGCCTGTCTCGGCGGTACCTGATCCTCTTTTGCTGGTTTTCCCGGGTGCGATCCCCGTCCTGCCGCCGCCCCACGGTGCCCTTCGCCGTCGCCATTGCTTCGGCGGTGATGCTTAGTACTCCTACTTGCTTTGCTTCGGGATACGAGAGATAGGAATGGGGTTTTGGTGGAAGGTCACGCAAGCACAATCTGATACAAATCACGACCCAACAAGGGACGGACAAGCGTTCGCATTTTGTCCACATAATACCCATTTCAGACTCAACTTTAAGCCCGGTTTGCATTAGAACGGATGCGCGTGACGCCCACCCTTGTCCCCTTCCGTCCCGCCAGTCGGTGTCACATCCACCTTCATTTTCCTTTCTTTTTCAAAACCTTCTTGCCCCGCTCGCTCTCCCGTCCGCTCGCCATGACCGACGCGCCAAACCCTGCCACCCCCTCCGGCCTCGCCTCCACCGTCGACAAGCCCCGTGCCGTCCGCAAAAAGGCGCCGCAACCCAAGAAGGAGCTGATGGACACGCAGCGGGCCGTTCAGTCGGCCAAGAGGGCTAGCCGGAGGAAGGTGCAGGCCGACAAGCTGGAAGCCGCCAACGCCGCCGCCCAACAGAAGGCCTCCATCGCGGACAATCATGCCTTCGTCGCCAAGGCCACGGTAGGCCCTCCTCATGCTAGGGTTCAACAATTGCCCTAGCCTGCACGGGCTCGTCGCTGTCGCCATGGTCGCGGCCAGCACGGGCTCATTGGCACTCCGTCCGCCACGGGCAGAGTCGTCGCGCACGTCCACCATGTCGCAGACGCCCGGCTTCCATCCCGAATCGCAAGCCACCCGCTTCTCCACCTTTCCCGCGGACTGCTCACCAAAGGTGAGTGTGGTCGCACCGGCCACGCCCGCTCCCATGGCCGTCGACCTCAGCGCCACAACTGTGGCCGGCGGGTTGTCCACCAGGGGCCAAAGGAAATTGCTGCATGAGATCCCCACCGGCAACCGTCCCGACGCCCACAACCTGTTTGACTCAATGCCGACACCGACGTATGATGACACAGTCGATCGTTTCATCATGGAGAACATCATTTTCGAGGGCGGCATGGGTGGCGCGACCTTCGATCCCGACGAGACCCAAGGTCAAGACGGCCGCCGCGCCTTCACGACAGGCTAGGAGGGAATGGCCAATACCTTCGTGCAAAGGCAATGATGGCATGGACGTCAACTTCATGAAAGGCCAACATGGCATGGGCGGCACGTTCCCGCAAGGCCAAGAGGGCATGGACAGCACCTTCATGCAAGGCCACAAGTTCCCGGACGACTATGACCAAGAAGAAGAAGAGGAAGTGGACATTGACGGGGAGCCTTTGTTTGCCGAACAGCTCACACACCAAGCCAATGCGCAAAGGAAGAAGTGCCAAAGCATTCGTACGAAGGCATACACAAAGGATGAGGGCAAACTCATTTGTGAATGTTGGAGATATATTTGACAAGATCCTAAGATCGGCGCCGAGCAAAAAGGATCAACCTTTTGGTGAGAGTTCATGCCCAATTCCATGAACGCAAGAAGTTCCCGCCGTACAAGTTTGAGAGCAAGCGTGGTTGGGTGTCCATCTCGAAGCGTTGGGGGCTCATACAACAAGAGTGCAACAAGTTTTGTGCCACCATGGAGAGCATCGATGGCCGTCCCGTGAGTGGCCTCAGCATCAAAGACATGGTATACAATTCCTCCATCTTCATTCTTGTTTCCGTTGATTGATGCTTGCATGTCCATTGCGCATATGAAGATACATTCATGTCTTCATTTGTAGGCATTCCAAGCTTTGGAAGCATTCAAGGCCTAACATGGGAACAAGCCATTCACCCTCACCCATTGTTGGATGATCATAAAAGATGACGAGAAGTTCAAGGAGCAATATGCCGCCCTCAAGAAGAATGGAGGGCCTCAGGCCGTCGAGGACCATGGTAAGGGAAAGAAGCGGCCATGGGGAAAAAATCAACTCCAAGAAGGAGGAGAAGCGTGATGAGGCGGCATTTGCCTTGCAAGAAACTTTGCAAGGCATGATGAGCCAAAAGGAGACAAGAGAGAAGCCTCGACAAGATAAAGAGCAGAAAATGAAGGCCTACATGGAGATACAAAAGAAAAAGCTCGAGATGGAGGCCGAAATGCAAGCAAAGAAGCTAGAGATGGAGGCAGAAATGCAAGCGAAGAAGCTAGAGATGGAGGCGGACATGCAAGCGAAGAAGCTCGGGATAGAGGCGACCAATGCCAAGACCAAGCAAAAGAAGTGGTGCTCGCTTGCATGATGAAGGAGGTGGAGATCGTGACGGTGGACTTGAGCACGATGTCCCCAAGAAGGAGGCCTTGGATCGAGAAGATGCAAAAGGAGATGCTCAAGCTTGATGGTTGATCTATGGATGAGAGCGCCATCTTTTTTGTATGCCGGCAAGTGTGCTGGCATGACCACGACCGAGATGTATGGCGTGGTTGAACTACCGCCCTTTTCTGTGTTGTCAACTGTGCTGGCCACTGGCAAGTGCGCCAGCATGAACTATGTGTTGTTTTATGGATGCTAGCATGTATTCGGCCGTTGTCATGGCCGCCGACATGAACTG
This sequence comes from Thinopyrum elongatum, assembly GCA_011799875.1. Taxonomy (NCBI): domain Eukaryota; kingdom Viridiplantae; phylum Streptophyta; class Magnoliopsida; order Poales; family Poaceae; genus Thinopyrum; species Thinopyrum elongatum. The sequence continues at coordinate 470,672,631 of CM022303.1, read as the reverse complement.
TGGATGCTGGCATGGCCACTAGCCTTTTTATGGTCAATTTGCTTTGTACACGGACATAAAATGCGTCGGCCGGTTGGGCGCACCGGTCGGACACAGGCTGATAACGAGCGCCCAGCCGACCCAAACGGACAAAAAGCGGACAAACCACGTGTCTGTTTGCGTCAGCGCGTTGGAGTTGCTCTAAGGGCATCTCTAAAGGAGACCCTCAAAGCTCCGGTATATGTCCGTGTTGTAGTGTTCGGACAGTTTGTGTCAACTTTTGTTATCCAATGGGGACCCCCATCGGTCTGCGAAGTGGTCTAGACGTCCGTTTTTTGGCAAATCGGAGACAAACGTGGGGGAGCTATATCGTTGTCCGGACATCCAGTTGACCAACAAAAAGCCACGATGTGGTCCTCCACTCTTTTCTCTCTCCGCACATGCATGGTACCCTCTCCTCTCCCTCCTCCCAACCGAACAAATAAGGTGAAAAGAGTTGGATGGCTCTCTCCCGCATCATGTCCGTGCACCACGTTCGAACATAAAAATAGACATATACCAGAGCCATTTGCGGGTCAGCTTTGGAGATGCCCTAAACTCTCATTTTAGGGATGACAATTAGCAATTTTCTTAACTTTTATTTTTGATGAAATTTGAAAAGAAATGGGTTGAGTGACTACGCTGACATGGCTGCTTCATGAGATGTTGCCTAGCCATTCAATGGGTTAAAACCAGATAGACCCGGTGAAAACCAGTTTGAGGGGATTCTGAGTCGGCTTTGATACTTTTGGGTTGATATGGTTGAACTTTAGGGTTGTTGTACGGATTTCTCTCAAGATTTATAGATACAAGCACCACAACATGTTATTCTTAGTCTACTCGTAGTGGGAGTATCATGCATGCCAATTAGGCAATTTTATATTTGTGAACGAAGGTAGTAATAAAATATTTTGTTTCTGTTTGAATTAGAATGAGGTCCGCTGTGGATATGAAGTTCTCAATGTCATGCCGTGTGAACTGGAAGACCTAAGAATTTGTGCTACTAAACTATCCAGCTGCTGTGTCCTTGTAGCCACATGTTGTGAACAAGTGTTTTCCTGTAGCATTGTTGTCAGGCGTGTTCTCGAGGGTGTACTTGACCACAACACCCGCAAAAAAAACAATTTCCTAGTTGTGCCTTCGATTACGAAGGGTGTGGTTCTTGTAAAGCTTCCTGACAAATCTGATGCAGACTGTCTTCATCGTCATGTTTATGAGTGGAAAGACTACTCTGTTAGGTTCTCCAAGGTTGACGAGATGGTGAAGGTTCCGGTCGAGATCTCTCACAAAGTCCATGGCATGGTCAGTTATGTGGGGCACATCCCGTAGGTCGGTGGCATGAAAAAGTCTGCAGAGTTTAATTAGTGCAACTTCGCTTGTCTGTAATAAGTAATATTGTTCAGTACTTGATTTGTGTGTGTGAACCCTATATGGGTTAGTACTGCCGCTTTTGTTGTGTGGTGAATCCTGGAAATAGTCTATGTTGATGTTTGTCCACTCAATTTAGTCCGTATATTTTGAAGTATCCAGATCATCTTTTTTGTGAGGACGGTGGGAGTATATATCAATTATGGATACACTCCAATATAAGTATGCCTTGCAGGGTTTATCGCACCCACCAGGATTTCCAGTCCCACGGATGCTCGCTCCATACGAGTTGTAACGACCTTTGGACTGTCTTGCTTGTGGGAGTAAGGGGGGGCCCTGCATGCCACCCGTAATTGGACGAACAACCTTCAATTTAGAACTTGAACATAGGGATATCCTGGTAAGGATTCACTCGTATCACATCAAGTAAATCTCATTGATTTACTGTCATGTTTTCTTACATTTACTGCAATTTTACGATGCAGGTTTTGCCATGTCACATTCGTTACAGAATAAACTGTTTGGTTTGCTCTATGATGGTTATTTTAGTAGATTTCACTTCTTATGATGTGTCAATAACAAAGGCACTGTCCATCACTTATATTACTGGACACAATTGGATCAGTCTGTTGTCTGAGTACACTCTGAAGCCCTCTGATCAACTGCAGTTTGCTTTAACAAACACACCTGAATTAGTCATTCTCGTGTTTAAAAGAAGGAAAGAAAAAGACTGGATCCAGGTCACGGAGCCTAGCGAAGTTAGAAAGCTGAAGTCTGAAATCATAGCAGACCAGAGACGAGGTCTGCTGTCTCGCACATCGGTACCACCTCTAGCATCGGATCGAGCACCGACACCTACTCCAACGACACTGGCTCTAGCACAGACAGCGACAACAGCTTAGTCTGATCCACCAGAGGATTGGGCACCGACCGCGTCAGCGGATCAGGCCGATCTACCGGAGGATCGGGCACCGACACAGTCACCTACTCCGACACCGACACCAGCTCCACAAGGAGCACCATCTCTGGCAGCAGCAGCAGCAGCGGTAGTACCGGTCGCACCGCCACGGGCACCAACAACGGCTCTGGCACCAGCACCAGCACTTGAACTTGCACTTGCATCCTCTCCGGTTCGTGCACTAACAACGGAACCAGTACTTGCACCGGCAATAGACCGAACTGCAGTTCACACTACATATACCAAAATCCTTACAAAAATCGGCATCTTCACCTTCTTGGTAAGCATTGACAGCCCAAGTGATTTGTTCTTTTTTCTTTCCATGTTGTTTCACATGATTCACTGTGTTGATCTAACTGTTTGTGTATGTCTTCTTGTTTGCAAACAGAGAATTTCTAGAGCAACGAGGGAGTCGTTCAATAATCCGGACGACCGTGGCCAAGTTTCTCTTACCATGCACAGTCTTGGTGTGAATGAACCTGCGCAATATACTGTAAGTAGAAAGGATGGTCGCATGATGATTGATGCTAAAGGATGGTCAAGGTTCAAAACTTGATCAAATCTTGCGGTTGGGGATGATGCCAAAATCGAACTTTCTCGGCAAGGAGAGCTGGTCCTAATCAACTTTGAAATTATTCAGTAGCAGCACACAACTGCCGAACTGGTCTATCCTCCGATATCTTTTGATGTAATACGGCATGGTGAAACAAGTGTCCTGTGTGTATAAGTAGTACTACAGTAGTATTTATCATGTAGGACATCGTGAAAGAATTGCAACTCTGATTGCTGGTTAGGAACTGTCGTTTGATTTCATTCTAACAACCCTCGTGCTTTATTTAATTTTCTGTATTAGGCTTGCGACAACATCTAAAATCAGCGCCGTACCAATCGCATGCAATATTTACCGGATGAAATGCGCTGAGTTAGCACACATGGGCCCCCGAACCTCAAAAAAAAAGAACACACAGACCCCCAAACATGCAGGCCCACTGGCCTCTGGCCCAAAGTCCAGACCCGTCAGCCTATCTGGGTATTTTATTCTCATCTGAACCCCATATTATGTTTATTTATTCCCCTTGATCTTTCTTATGTACAGTATAAAGTTGTGATATAAATGTTTTTTATATTTCTTTACAGAGGGAGTATCTCTCTATCAAAAATATATTTATGTGTAACTAGTTACTCCTACCTTTCTACTTCCTTTCGCTGATATGCGGGCCATCTAGCAATAGGGTCACGTGCCATGCACCAAATTAGAGTGCACAACTGCACGGTAGACTCACCCCGGTCGTAGCACCGCAGTAATGCCTAATGAGCCGTCAAATCACCAAACCCCACCTTTTAAGCAGTAGCAGTAAGCTGGACGAACGAAGCAGCAATATTTCACTTGGCCTGAATCCCCTTCTCCCTCGTCTGCTGATAACCCACAAGTATAGGGGATCAGTTGTAGCCTTTCTCGATAAATAAGAGTGTCGAACCCAACGAGGAGCTAAAAGTAGAATTTATATTCCCTTCAAGTTCTATCGACCACTGATACAACTCTACGCACGCTTAACGTTCGCTTTACCTAGAACAAGTATGAAACTAGAAGTACTTTGTAGGTGTAAAGGGATAGGTTTGCAAGATAATAAAGAACGTGAAAATAAAAGTTAGGTTCTATTTAGATAAAGAAACAATTAAGTTAGTTTAACGAGTGTGGAGAAGTGGTGGAAGGATTTGCGAAATTGTCCCTAAGCAATTGACTACATTACTAGACCGATAGCAAGTTTTTATGTGGGAGAAGCCACTGCTAGCATTTCATCCCTTACTTGGAATTCTATGCACTTAGGATTGGAACTATTAGCAAGCATCCGCAACTACTAACGTTCATTAAGGTAAAACCAAACCATAGCATTAAAATATATATTGGTCCCCCTTCAATCCCGTATGAATCAATTTCTATGGTAGGCTGAAGCTGCTGTCACCCTTGCCCTCCAATGCATAGTCCTATCAACATACAACTAACCCTATGGTGTGATCCACACACGCGCTCATATGATGGGCACCAAAGGAAAACAACATAACCACAAGCAAATTAAACCAATCATAGCAATTCACCAATTACCCGATAGGACAACAAAAATCTACTCAGACATCATAGGATGGCAACACATCATTGGATAATAATATGAAGCATAAAGCACCATGTTCAAGTAGAGGGTACATCGGGTTGAGGGAGAGTGGACCGCTGTAGATAGATGGGGGAAGGTGATGGAGGTGTTGGTGAAGATGACGGAGTTGTTGGAGTAGATCACCGTCACACGATGATTGCCCCGGCGGCGTTCCGGCGCCACCGGGAGAGAGGGGGAGAGAGCCCCCCTCCTCCTCCTTCTTCCTTGACCTCCCCCTAGATGGGATGAGGGTTTCCCCTCTGGTCCTTGGCCTCCATGGCGGCGGAGGGGCGAGATCCCCTCCGAGATTGGATCTCTCTCTCTCTCTCTCTCTCTCTCTCTCTCTGTGTGTTTCCTTTTGTTTCTGTGTTCCCAGATTCTGGCCTTTCACCGTTTCTTAAATATCCGGAGATCTGTAACTCCGATTGGGCTAAAATTTTAACACGATTTTTATCCGGATATAAGCTTCCTTGCGGCCGAAGGACACCTCCAACCAACCTACGGGGTGGCCACAAGCCTGCCAGGCGCGCCTTGGGTAGGGGGGCGCGCCCCTAGGGCTTGTGGGCCCCTCGGGCATCATCTCGCGTTGAATCTTTTTCCCAAAAATCACATATATTCCTAAAAAAATCTCTGTAAGTTTTTATCGCATTTGGACTCCGTTTGATATGGATATTCTGTGAAACAAAAAACATGCAACAAACAGGAACTGGCACTGGGCACTGGATCAATATGTTAGTCCAAAAAATAATATAAAAAGTTGCCAAAAATATATGAAAGTTGTAGAATATTGGCATGAAACAATCAAAAATTATAGATACGACGGAGACATATCAGCATCCCCAAGCTTAATTCCTGCTCGTCCTCGAGTAGGTAAATGATAAAAAAGATAATTTTTGATGTGGAATGCTACCTAGCATAATCTTGATCATATAATCTAATCATGGCATGAATATTAATACACGAGTGATTCAAAGCAATAGTCTATAATTTGACATAAAGACAATAATACTTCAAGTACTAATAAAGCAATCATGTCTTCTCAAAATATCATGGCTAAAAGAAAGTTATCCATACAAAATCATATAGTCTGGCTATGCTCCATCTTCATCACACAAAGGATTTCATCATGCACAACCCCGATGACAAGCCAAGCAATTGTTTCATACTTTTAATGTTCTCAAGCTTTTTTCAACTTTCACGCAATACATGAGCGTGAGCCATGGATATAGCACTATAGGTGGAATAGAATATAATGGTGGAGGTTGTGTGGAGAAGACAAAAAAGAGAAAGTCTCACATCGATGTGGCTAATCAATGGGTTATGGAGATGCCCATCAATTGATGTCAATGCGAGGAGTAGGGATTGCCATGCAACAGATGCACTAAGAGCTACAAGTGTATGAAAGCTCAAACTGAAAACTAAGTGGGTGTGCATCCAACTTGCTTGCTCATGAAGACCTCGGGCATTTGAGGGAGCCCATCATCGGAATATACAAGCCAAGTTCTATAATGAAAATTCCCACTAGTATATGAAAGTGATAACTCAAGAGACTCTCTATATGAAGAACATGGTGCTACTCTGAAGCACAAGTGTGGTAAAAGTATAGTAGCATTGCCCCTTCTCTCTTTTTCTCTCATTTTTTTGTTTTTTGTTTTTTTTGGGCTCTCTCTTTTTTTTGGCCTCTTTTTTTTTTTCATCCGGAGTCTCATCCCGACTTGTGGGGGGATCATAGTCTCCATCATCCTTTCCTCACTGGGACAAGCTCTAATAATGATGATCATCACACTTTTATTTACTTACAACTCAATATTACAACTCGATATTTAGAACAAAGTATGACTCTATATGAATGCCTCTGGCAGTGTACCAGGATGTGCAATGATCTAGCATAGCAAAGATATAAAAAAATGGACAAGCCATGAAAATATCATGCTAGCTATCTTACGATCATGCAAAGTAATATGACAATGAATGCTCAAGTCATGTATATGATGATGATGGAAGTTGCATGTCAATATATCTCAGAATGGCTATGGTTGCTGTTTCCATTTTTATAGAATTTCAAGAAATGCCATGATAGGTAGGTATGGTGGCTGTTTTGAGAAAGATATAAGGAGGCTTATGTGCGATAGAGCGTATCATATCACGGGGTTTGGATACACCGGCGAAGTTTGCACCAACTCTCGAGGTGAGAAAGGGCAATGCACGGCACTGAAGAGGCTAGCAATGGTGGAAGGGTAAGAGTGCGTATAATCCATGGACTCAACATTAGTCATAAATAACTCACATACTTATTGCAAAATTTTATTAGCCATCGAAGCAAAGTACTAATACACATGCCCCTAGGGGGATAGATCGGTAGGAAAAGACCATCGCTCGTCCCCAACCGCCACTCATAAGGAAGACAATAAAAAAATAAATCATGCACCGACTTCATCACATAACGGTTCACCATACGTGCATGCTTCGGGAATCACAAACCTTAACACAAGTATTTCTACCAGTCTACAATTACTCACTAGCATGACTCTAATATCACCATCTTTATATCGCAAAACTATTGCAAGGAATCAAACATATCATATTCAGTGATCTACAAGTTTTTATGTAGGATTTTATGACTAACCATGTGAATGACCAATTCCTGTTAACTCTCTAAATAGATATAAGTGAAGCATGAGAGTTTAATTCTTTCTACAAAAGCTATGCCCACGCTCTAACAAATATAAGTGATGCAGAAGAGCATTCTACAAATGGAGGTCTTCTATGTGTGGAGAAACAGGCAATCCAAACTTCAAATGATATAAGTGAAGCACATGAAGCATTCTATAAAGCCATACTCAAAAGATATAAGTGAAGTGCAAAGAGCATTCTATAAATCAACCAAGGACTATCACATACCAGCATGGTGCATAAAAGAAAAAGGAAAAATAAAAACAAAAGACGCTCAAAGAATTTACGCATATCATGTGACGCATAAAAATATAGCTCCAAGTAAAATTACCGATGGTCGTTAGAAGAAAAAGGGGATGCCTTCCGGGGCATCCCCAAGCTTAGTTGCTTGGGAGTCCTTGAATATTACCTTGGGGTGCCTCGGGCATCCCCAAGCTTAGTCTCTTTCCACTCCTTATTCCTTCATCCATCGTGATCTCACCCAAAACTTGAAAACTTCAATCACACAAAACTTAACAAAACCCTCGTGAGATCCGTTAGTATAATAAAACAAATCACTACTTTAAGTACTATTTAAAACTCATTCATATTTTATTTTTGCATTATAGATACTGTACTCTAACTTCACCATGGCTTATATCACCGATACAATCCCTAGATTCATCAAAATACGCAAAACAATGCATCAAAAATAGAATCTGTCAAAAACAGAACAGTCTGTAGTAAACTGAACATTAATCATACTTCTGTAACTCCAAAAATTCTGAAAAATTAGGAAAAAATTAAAAATTTGCATATCAGTACTGTGTAAAAGTTTCAGAATTTTTGCACATTCCAGTAAAAAAAAATGTAAATTCACGCGCTACAACAAAAGTTTCTGTTTTTGCACTGCACACACCAAACAAGCAATCTAATCACCCTAAAGGAAAATCTTGGCACATTATTTTTATAATACAATGGATCTATACAAGGGGATAATTATTTTTGTTGAAAAGTTTCTGTAATCAAGGTTCACAAAGTTTTCATGGGCATGAACAAAGTTTAAGGCTAGCTCCCACTTTAACAATGCTCGTCTTTCTCAGTTTCGCTTTTCTTTTTGGAAAAGTTTTTAGGTTCCCCTCTATATTTTTTGTTTTTAAACTTTATAAAAGCAATCAACAGAATAAAATGACTCTCTAAAACTTCCGGGTTGTCTCCCTGGCAGCGCTTTCTTTAAAGCCATTAAGCTAGGCATAAAGTGCTCAAGTAATTGATCCACCCGGATCCCAAGGTATATCAAAGCCAATTTTAATTAACAATGATTTATAATTTAGTAGTGAGCACAAAGTAACATATATCATGAAAAAACGAAGTCTAACTCTCTTCCTATGCATCGGCATGTCATAAAAGAACAATTCTTGCACACAAAGTAAAGGCCGATACATAGTATAAACAGTTTCTTGCAATTTTATCGTATTGGAAACATAGAGGCGGAGATGTAGTTCCTCTCTCATAATAATTGGAAGTAGGATCAGCAAGCACATGCATATTATACTCATCAAAATCATCATGTGTAGTACTAAAACGCAACCCATCAATGTAATCCTTAATAAAAGCAAACTTCTCCAATATAGTGTAATTGGGAGAATTCAAAAAGATAATAAGACTATCATCCGTGGGTGCAATAGCAACAATTTCATTCTTAACATAAGGACCTATAGCAAGTTCATCTCCATAAGCATAATTCATATTGACATCATGGCCACAAGCATAGCAAGCATCAAGTTCATCAAAAAGGGATATTTCAAACGAATCCAAGGGATCATAGCAATCAACATAGCATTCATCCTTCGGTAAGCACGAAGGGAAATTAAACAATGTATGAGTTGAAGAGTTACTCTCATTAGAAGGTGGGCATGGGTAGCTAATCCGCTCTTCCTCCTTTTGTTCTGTGCTCTCCTTGTCATCTTTTTCATCTAATGAGCTCACAATGTCATCATTTTCTTCTTCCATAGTTTCCTGCAAAATATTAGTCTCTTCTTGGACAACGGAGACTTTCTCAATAAACTCATCAATATCGACATTATATTCATAATTATCATAGGAATATTTAAGTATAGCATAATTTTCAGGTATGTAAACAACATCTTCATAATTTTCACATTTTTCAAACAAAGATTCAATTTCATAAGCACCCTTAAAAGCAACGGATTCTTCTATTCGTTCCACATCATAGTAATCATATATACCATTAGCATAAGAAGCCAAGGTTTCATTATCATTAAATTTACATGAAAAGGGAAGGTGTGGAGCCTTCATCCTAGAGCAACAAGTATAATCATATCTCAAGCATAAATTCCAAGCATACCAATGCAACATATGAATTTGATCCCATAAGAGTTTCCCTTTTTGAGTCAAGCAATAATCCCTAAAGTATTCACGTTGATCCAACGTGTCTCCCATTATCAAGTTGAATGGGGTTTTCTCAGGATTATCAAAGTAGTGCATAATATTTTCCACATAATGAGCATCGAGGGTTTTAGGAGGTTCCCCATCTCCATGAGTAGCAAGTACACCTAATTTTTTGGTATTTCATGTTCCATATCCATAACTAAAGATATAAAACAACTAAGAACAACAAATAAAATCTACTTAGTGATAAAGAAAACAAGCACACACGAGAATATTCACCCCACGCTATTGCTCCCCGGCAACGGCGCCAGAAAAAGGTCTTGATAACCCACAAGTATAGGGGATCAGTTGTAGTCTTTCTCGATAATTAAGAGTGTCAAACCCAACGAGGAGCTAAAGGTAGAATTTATATTCCCTTCAAGTTCTATCGACATACAACTAACCCTATGGTGTGATCCACACGCGCGCTCATATGATGGGAACCAAAGGACAGCAACATAACCACAAGCAAATTAAACCAATCATAGCAATGCACCAATTACCCGATAGGACAACAAAAATCTACTCAGACATCATAGGATGGCAACACATCAGTGGATAATAATATGAAGCATAAAGCATCATGTTCAAGTAGAGGGTACAGTGGGTTGCAGGAGAGTGGATAGCTGTAGATAGATGGGGGAAGGTGATGGAGGTGTTGGTGAAGATGATAGTTGGACTAGATCGCCGTCACACGATGATTGCCCCGGCGACGTTCCGGTGCCACCGGGAGAGAGGGGGAGAGAGCCCTCCTCCTTCTTCTTCTTCCTTGACCTCCCCATTATATGGGAGGAGGGTTTCCCCTCTGGTCCTTGGCCTCCATGGCGGCGGAGGGGTGAGAGCCCCTCCGAGATTGGATCTCTCTCTCTCTCTGTTTCCTTCTGTTTCTGCGTTCCCAGATTCTGGCCTTTCACCGTTTCTTAAATATCCGGAGATCCGTAACTCTGATTGGGCTGCAATTTTAACATGATTTTTATCTGGATATAAGCTTCCTTGCGGCCGAAGGACACCTCCAACCGACCTACGGGGTGGCCACAAGCCTGCCAGGTGCGCCCTGGGTAGGGGGGCATGCGCCTAGGGCTTGTGGGCCCCTCGGGCATCGTCTCGCGTTGATTCTTTTTCCCAAAAATCACATATATTCCAAAAAATCTTCGTAAGTTTTTATCGCATTTGGACTCCGTTTGATATGGATATTTTGCGAAACAAAAAACATGCAACAAACAGGAACTGGCACTGGATCAATATGTTAGTCCCAAAAATAATATAAAAAGTTGCCAAAAATATATGAAAGTTGTAGAATATTGGCATGAAACAATAAAAATTATAGATACGACGGAGACGTATCATCTTCTTTTTCAGAGAAAACCACATCTCGGCGACTGCTTAGGATTTTCTCATAGAGAACCATGTACGAATTCTTCATCCATCCCTATAAATCCTAGTTCCTTGGTCGCCGGTAATCCTAGGATGGTGATACATCTCCGTCGTATCTACTTTTCCTAACGCTTTTCCTCTTGTTTTGGACTCTAATTTGCACGATTTGAATGAAACTAACCCGGACTGACGCTGTTTTCAGCAGAACTACCATGGTGTTGTTTTTGTGAAGAAATAAAAGTTCTCGGATTGGAACGAAACTTCGCGAGGATTTTTTATATAATAAAAGAGAATTTCTGGAGCCAAGAACCATAGGAGGGGGGCACCTGGGTGGGCACAACCCACCAGGGCGCGCCCCCTCTCCAGGCGCGCCCAGGTGGGTTGTCCCCACCTGGTGGCCCTGCAGACTCCAACCCTGATGCTATAAAGTCATATTTTCGGAGAAAAAAATCAGGGAGAAAGAATTATCGCGTTTCACGAGATGGAGCCGCCACCACCTCCTGTTCTTCATCGGAAGGCCAGATCTGGAGTCCGTTTGGGGCTCTGGAGAGGGGGATCTTCGATCTTCGTCATCACCAACCCTTCTCCATCACCAATTCCATGATGCTCCCCACCGGGAGTGAGTAATTCCCTCGTAGGCTCGCTGGTCGGTGAGGAGTTGGATGAGATTCATCATGTAATCGAGTTAGTTTTGTTAGGGCTTGATCCCTAGTATTCATTATGTTCTGAGATTGATGTTGCTACGACTTTGTCATGCTTAATGCTTGTCACTTTGGGCCCGGATGCCATGATTTCAGATCTGAACCGTTTATGTTATCACCATTATATCTATGTTCTAGATCCGATCTTGCAAGTTATAGTCACCTACTATGTGTTATGATCCGGCAACCCCGGAGTGATAATAGTCGGGACACTTCCCGGTGATGACCGTAGTTTGAGGAGTTAATGTATTCACTATGTGTTAATGCTTTGTTCCGGTTCTCTATTAAAAGGAGGCCTTAATATCCCTTAGTTTCCAATAGGACCCCGCTGCCATGGGAGGGTAGGACAAAATATGTCATGCAAGTTCTTTCCATAAGCACGTATGACTATTTACGGAATACATGCCTACATTATATTTATGAACTGGAGCTAGTGCCGTATCGCCCTAGGTTATGACTGTTATATGATGAATATCATCCAACAAATTTACCGATCCAATGCCTACGAATTTCTCTCATATTGTTCTTGCTAAGTTACTACTGCTATCATTACTGTTACACTTGCTACAGAATCATTGCTATCACTGTTACTGTTACTATTGCTGTTGCTACTACTATCAAAACTATCATATTACTTTGCTACTGATCACTTTGCTGCAGATAATTAATCTCCAGGTGTGGTTGAATTGACAACTCAGCTGCTAATACTTGCAAATATTCTTTGGCTCCCCTTGTGTCGAATCAATAAATTTGGGTTGAATATTGTACCCTCGAAAACTGTTGCGATCCCCTATACTTGTGGGTTATCAAGACCTTTTTCTGGCGCCGTTGCCGGGGAGCATAGCTATATTTGTTGAGTCACTTGGGATTATTATCAAATTATCACTATGAAGAATCTGAAGGATGCTAAGACTAAGATTTTTCCCTCTAAGACGAGGGGAGGTAAGGAACTGCCATCCAGCTCCGCTTTAGATTCACCTTCTGTTATAAGTAGACTTGCAACACCACCACATGCTATCAATTCTGATATGTCGCAAGTTATTGATCATGCTACTTCTGCTATGAATGCTACTCATGATGATGCTAGTACCTTGCTTGATGATAATGTGCCACTAGGTGAATTTCTTGATGAACAAATTGCTAGAGTAAGACAGAATGAGATTGTTGAAACTGATGAAGAGGTTGAAACTGAAAATCTTGAAACACCTATTACACCTAGTTCTCCTAGATATGAATTGCCAAAGGTACCGAAAGGTTATGTTATGGATGAGGAGACAACTAGAGACATTCTTGCTTGTAAGGATAGAGATGATCTGGAAAAATTATTATGCAAGTATAAAGAAAAGACTTTGAATGCTAAAATGAAATGTGATCCTCAGTTTGCTACTTCACCTATCTTTGTTGATGATAAGGATTATGAATTCTCTGTCGACTCATAGTTAATTACTTTGGTTGAATCTGATCCTTTCCATGGTATGAAACTGAAACTGTTGTGGCGCACCTTACTAAGTTGAATGATATAGCCACCCTTTTTGCTCATGATGAGAAGATTCGCTATTATTATATTCTCAAATTATTTCCGTTCTCATTAAAGGGTGATGCTAAGACTTGGTATAATACTCTTGCTCCTGGTTGTGTGTGTAGTCCCCAGGATATGATTTATTACTTCTCTGAAAAATATTTTCCTGCTCATAAGAAACAAGCTGCCTTACAGGAAATATTTAACTTTGCGCAAATTGAAGAAGAGAGTCTCCCACAAGCTTGGGGAGGCTTCTCCAATTGCTTAATGCTTTGCCTGATCATCCTCTTAAGAAAAATGAAATACTTGATATCTTCTATAATGGACTAACCGATGCTTCTAGGGACTTCCTAGATAGTTGTGCTGGTTGTGTTTTCAGGGAGCGAACTGTTGAACAAGCTGAAGAATTATTGAATAACATATTGAAAAATTATGCTGATTGGATCCTTCCTGAACCACCACTTAAACCTACTCCAAAGAAGAGGGGTATCTTATATCTCAGTCCTAAAGATATGCAAGAGGCAAAGAAATCCATGAAGGAAAAAGGTATTAAAGTAGAGGATGTTAAAAATTTACCACCTATCGAAGAAATACATGGGCTTGAAACACCACCACCACCTAAGGTGGTAGAGGTAAATTCTTTACTAAAGTTCGATGAAGGTGATATTCCTTATAATAAACATCCTAGTCAATGCCTTTATGAGTTTGATAATTACATTAGAAAGCAAGATCACTTCAATGCAAATGTTATGAAACAATTGAAATACAATTCTGATATGATTGCTCGCTTGAGTGACTTGTTATTTAGAATCTCAAATGATGTTAGAGGTGTAGGAAAGCATGCTTCTATGGTTCAAACTTAATTAGAACAAGTTGCTAAATCTCAAAGAGAGTTGCTTGATGAAATGAATAATAATATCAATGATCATGCTGTTAGAGTAATGACTAGAGGAGGTAGAATGACTCAGGAACCACTTCATCCTGAGGGACACCCAAAAAGAATTGAACAAGACTCTCAAAGAGTTGACACTGATGTACCTAGTCCTTCTAAAAAGAAAAAGAAGAAGAAAAATGATAGGACTTTGCATGCCTCTAGTGAACCTGAAGTTGAAAAACCTCCTGATAATGATAATGAAGTCTCTATCTCTGATGCTGAAACTCAATCTGGTAATGAACACTCACCTTCTGATAATGAAAAAGACAATGATGAGGTTCATGAAGACACTCAAATAAATAATAAAGAACCAGGTAATGATGTTGAGATAGAACCAGCAGTTGATCTTGATAACCCACAACCCAAGAATAAAAGATATGATAAAAGAGACTTTGTTGCTAGAAAACATGGTAAGGAAAGAGAACTGTGGGTTCAAAAACCTATGCCCTTTCCACCTAAGTCAACCAAAAAGAAAGATGATGAAGAATTTGAACGCTTTGCTGAAATGCTAAGGCCAGTCTTTTTGCGTACTCGCTTGACTGATATCTTGAAAATGCCTCCTTATGCAAAGTACATGAAAGACATCATCACCAATAAGAGAAAAATACTAGAAGCTGAAATCTCTACCATGCTTGCTAATTATACTTTTAAGGATGGAGTACCTAAAGAACTTGGAGATCCGGGAATACCAACTATACCTTGCTCCATCAAAAGAAATTATGTGAAAACTGCTTTATGTGATTTAGGAGAAGGTGTTAGTGTTATGCCTTTCTCTTTATATAAAAGACTTGATTTGAATAAACTCACACCTACTGAAATATCTTTGCAAATGGCTGATAAATCAACTGCCATACCTATCGGTATTTCTGAGGATGTGCCCGTTGTTGTTGCTAATGTTACTATCTTAACTGACTTTGTTATACTTGAGATGCCCTAGGACGACAACATGTCGATTATCCTCGGTAGACCCTTCTTGAATACTGCAGGGGCTATTATTGATTGCAATAAAAGCAAGGTCACTTTTCATATCAATGGTAATGAACATACGGTGCACTTTCCGAAGAAACAATTCCAAGTGAATGATATTAATGTTATTGAAAAATCTCCGACAATCACTATTGGAAATTTTCAACTACCTCTACCTACTGCCAAAAAGAAATATGAAATGCTTATTGTCGGGGACATCCATATCCCCATTGAGGTAACTTAGTGTTTTGCGAAAGTTCTTCGGTTTCATGCTAATCGGAAGTGATTGTTAATAAGACTTGATCAACCTTATTAATAAATCATTTTTGAGAGGTATGAAGTTGATGAATTCAGTGAGCACTATCTTCTGTCCCTACCTTTTGTTTTCTGTTTTTATTAGTCAAATAAAATAAAATGACATGCCTTGCCTGTTTTCTGAGTTTTCCGTGCAATAAAAAATGACCCAAAAATAAAAGTTCTCAGAATGCTCTGAAAATTTAATACGATTTTTTTCTGAATATTTAAGAATTTTTGGTGCAAATAACATCAGAGGGAGGTGCTCCAGGTGGGCACAACCCACCTGGGCGCGCCAGCACCCCTAGGCGCGCCCTGGTGGGTTGTGGTCCCCACGTGGGCCCCCTCACTTATCTTTTCACTCCACATCATCACCTACCTCCAGAAAAATTCACCATTGCTCTCTCTCTCTCGTGTTCTTGCTCTCAAACCCGCGGATTTCGATCTCTTTGCTCAAAGCTCTGTTTCCGAAACTGTTTCAGGGGATTGTTGCTTGGTATGTGACTCCTCCATTGGTCCAATTAGTTTTTTACTTTAGTGGTTTATATTTAGAATAATTAGTGACTCTTGGTGCTGCTGTAGATGAGCTTGCATGTTGAATTCTTAGAGTTCTAAGTAGTTTGAATGCTTGATATGGCCTCTATGCATCCCTATGAGTAGTTGCTATCAATCTTGTGAAGTTTTGTTGAGAAAAATGTTGTGAACTAAAAATTTCAGAATTTTGTTCATAGGAAAAGGATGAGTATATTTAGGAAGTTTGCTTCCAAGAAGAACTCCAAGGGAGTTATTGGGGAGTCATCTGACAGTGATCTCCGCACCCGAAGAATGGCGGAGGTACGACCGTGCGAATGGCCGCATAACCCATTCATGGAAGGGGCCCGAATCCTCCAAGAGTTTGCACAATATGCTGCTAATGTCGGCCTCACCGACTTCATCGTAGCTGAATGTGAATAGGGCGGATACATGATTATGCCTGAGGACATTGTCGCTTACCGGAACAACCTGGCTGCGGCACAGGAGGAGCCTCAGCAATGGGACCCTCAGGTGCCCGCTCCCCAGCACTTCAACATAGGACCCCATGGCTTCTTCGAGTGGTGATTACCAAGTTAGGCCAAAAGCCTAAGCTTGGGGGAGTACGTGTAACACCCCAAAAATATTTTCTGAATTTTTGAAATCTTTCCTTTAAAAATAAAATGTTTTGAAAATCATTTTTTTTATCATATTACTTTTCTACCAATTGAAAACCCTTTTAAATTTTAATTTGGTTTCAAATTTTCTTTAATGATTCTATTTTGAAAGGTTTAAAATTTATTTGGATAATTAATTTGGAGGTTTTCAAACAATTTTTCAAATAGGAAAGTTTTTGAAATAAATTAAATTTTCAAAGAAAATGGCCCTCTTCACTTCTTTCTAGCCTTCCAAAATCATCCAAATAATTTTTCTGCCACTCCCATTTATCCCTCAAGTCATTCTATTATTCTAGGGCAGTACCTAAATCTCTCCCACCCCACAAAAAAATACTTTTCACAATTCAAATAAATTCCCAAGTTGGAATTTGTATTTTTCATCATTCCTTGGTTTACAAAGGAACCACCATTTCTACAAGGATTCCACCTCCACCAAAATTATCTCAACAAATATATGGTACCCACGACCCATTTCTCCAAAAACATGGGGTGCCACAGTTCAAAAATTTCAAATTCCACTCAATTCAAATTTGGACCAGATTCAATATTTCTGATCCAAACATATTTTTAAATGCTCCAAAAATTTCCAAACTTTGCCAGGCCCTCTCATATGCATCAACACATCACCACAAATTCTAAAAATCCCTAGCACACTCTGCCATGGGAACATATGGATGTATGTGCACTGTTCATCCCTGAAGAAATTCAGTTAACTGAATTTTGTCTTCAGTGGCAGAGCCGATCGGTGCCGTGCACCCCTCCCCTTCCTTCTCCTTCACGGCGACGCCAAGTTCATCAATACCCCGACCCCTCCTGGCCCACTCCGCAGCCTCTCCTCACCGGTGAGCTGGCGACTAGCCGGTGCAACGGCCCCGAGCTAATCCGCGGCGGACAGAGCGGAGCCGCCTCGGCCACCGACCTCCTTCACTGCGCCACTGACCTTCCCCACCTAATTACTCTCCACGCGGCACCTCCTCCGCACTCTCTCCACGCCGACCACGCCGCCCTTGGCCCTCTGTCAGTCATCGGAGACGGACGACGTCTGCTGCACCCGTACGGTGGCCACGCCGTGGATGAGGACGAGGAACTCGAGCGAGTCCACGCCTAGCCTTTCGGATATCTCCACCACCCTCATAACTGCCATACCACCCCTGACCACTGCCCCTAACCACCTCCGGCGGCCGGAGTAACTCCGGCGTCGCCCGCAAGATTCAGACCGCCTCGGCAGCCTATAAATAGAAGCCCCGAGCTCCCCTAGTTCCACCCATCGCCTCCACCACATCCTAATCGCCCCTTCGCCACTTCCCCGACCTCGAGGAGGTCTCCTTCCTCCTCTCCGGCCACCGCTCCGCCGCCTTTGTTTCCGACCGGTTCAACGCCGTTACTCCACCACCACTGCTCAAATCCTGCCAGTAGCCTTATATTCCACTGCAACATCAATTCCCCACTCCAATTCTGCTTTCCGAGCTCTCTTCGGCGAGCTTCCGACTCCACTGAACTACCGTCCACCACCGTCGACCTCGCCGGCATTCTGCTGCTCTCCGGCGACCACCACCACCTCCCACCGACGCGGTAGTCTACCCCGAGCACACTCCGACCATCACCACCTCCCAAAACCCTGGCGATCACCGCCGGCGATCGCCATCTCCCCTCTGTTTCCGCGCGCGTGTTCGAATTTTTGAACCTGACGGGTGGACCCCACCCCGCACTTTTCTTTTTCTTTTTTCTGTGTCTTAACCGAAGGCGTAATCTCTGTTTTTACGCCTTCCACGCTGGAAAGCGTATTTCTGCCCGAAGCGTTTTCCTTATAAGCGCTCAGGGACTGGATTTTTACAGAAACAACCCTGGTTTTGAAAGTTTAATAACTCCTAAACTACAACTCTGTTTAAGTTGATTTTTTTTGAAATTCTTATTTTTCTCTCTAGTTTTTTTTGGTATTTATTTAAAAATGTTTTGAGACATTTGTACTGTTGTCAAAAAATTTAATTTGAGTTAAATTTGAATTTTCAGAAAAAGAAGAGGAAAGCCTTGCCGGGAATTTTGAAGGGTTTTCACCTGACTACTTTGGACAAGGCAAGCATTATTGAACTTGGGATATGGTGATTGCGTTTTGCATTTGCATGTTTGCATCATTTGGTGTTGCACCACATATATCACAAGTGCATGCATGTTCGGTCATATCACTTTCTTGCTCATGTCTTGCACTTCACTCAAGGAAAGAATCCTTCTAACATGGTAAAGCTGTGAGTATCCAGGAGAGTGTCTCCTGCCTTGGACGTGCCGGTGGGCACGGGCCATTATTTTTCGACACGGTGGTGTCACGTGACTCATGTGGAATATACCGGTGAAGATAATTAACACCTCCTGAGTCGGCCTACATCGAGTCTTGTTCCTTTACACCTAGCTGGATACCGTGCTGCCACGGGTCCTTCCGCAAGGAAGGTACGGCTTAGTAAGTTGATAACCCCTGTCTAAGTGCACACCGTACAGAGGGCCACGATGAGGGTTTCCAGTGCCTTGGACTAAATCCTGTCATCGGGTCAGGGGGCATGGGTGTTTCCGGTTGTAAACAAGAGGGGGGCACCCCTTGGAATTCGTGCGTATTAATAGTGATCCCATGCAGGACGTTGGTCTCCCCGTCTTAGAGTTTTTCTTGAACGATGCTTTGGGTGATTCCTAGCATCCGGAAAGTTATTCTGGTGTGTGCTGGCCAGGTGTGTTTTCAACCCAAAGACCATAATGGGAATTAGTCAGTGTCACGGTACTGACTAAAGAAATCCTCTACTTGTGGGTAAAGAGTACACCCTCTGCAGAGTTTAAACCTATTCGAATAGCCGTTGTCCACGGTCAAGGGCGTTAGCTGGGTGGGTCAAGTGTCGGTCCCTGTGTCGGTCTCCGGAGGAAATAATTTTAATATGCCTGAAATATTTTGCAGGATAATTATGGACACCCTGTTGCTACCATGAATATTTTTATGCTTGTTAAATATTGTTATGGTTATGCATAATATTGAGGACTAACCCATTTCTCTTATTTTGAATTTTTCCTGAGTGTCTCAGGGGCTGGCTAGACTACCCCGGGCACTCAATTTTATTTTAAAGACCTCTCGTGGCATCTCTCGAGTTAACAGGCAGTTTATCCCGCCACTACTCTTGTGGACACCCGATTGGCATTTCTCTTCAAGTCTGACCGTGGCGTCACTTGACACCCGACTGGCATTTCTTTTCAAGACCTCTCGTGGCGTCGCCTGAGTTCTCGGATGGTCCTGTCTCGTCCGATTTCTCTTTTAGACACCCGTTTGGCATTTCTCTTCAAGACCTACCGTGGTGTCATTTTAGACATCCGACTTGCATTTCTTTTATTTTGCTGAGTGTCACTTGGGCTGGCTAGACTACCTGTGACATTCATTTGTTTAATTTCTAATAAGTTTGATCATGACTAACATGCTATGTTCACGTTCATATCATTTATTTGTCATGATTTAACTTTTAGTTAGCATGAGCATATGCATCCATTATATCTTCTGTTCGTAATGTTTGCGAGTACATTCCAACGTACTCACTGGCTTGTCCCTGGCTATTTACTTGGCCAGACTTGGAGGAGGACGAGCTTGTGGAGGAGGATTGCGCTAGCGAGCACGACGCTTAGAGGAGTCCCAGTCAGTCAACCTGTGAGATAGGAGTCTACCACATGTATCATCCGCTGAGCTTCCGCTACACAAATAAAATAGTAAAGCCTCACTCTGACGCTTGGCCCTATGTTATTGTACTAGTATTGTATCACCACCACACCACTGTTATTTTCCGCCACTGCCTTATATTGGCGAGTTTGTAATAATGTTGTTGAGCTCCCAGACTCAACCTTGTGTAATATTATCTTATACTGGTTATCTGTATCAAGGAAGTCCACCAGTTGTGTTGATCTTGGGGCTGGTGTGACTTAGGGCTATTCTGGGATTTATTCTCAGAAATGGGCCCAACAGTACGTAATTCCACCGAAATTACATTCATGTTCACACATTTCATTCCAGTTGTCGGTGTCCATATTTTTTCATTGTATTATCCATGCTAGATTTATTTTCTTGCCTTCTTCTTGTGTGTTTAAGAAAAAAACTTTGAGAAAATATAAAAATATTTCCTGCTTCTCTCTAGTATAACTAGCTGTAGTATTTAAAAAGAAAACCCAAAAAGATTTCCTTGTTCTTCTTTTTCTTGTTGGGAGCTATCCCGTGTAAATAGTTTTTCTCGTTTTTGTTTTTCCTTTCTTAAATTTGCTTTCTTTCAGAAAACCAAAAACTCCAATAATATTTCAGTGTGTTTCTCTGAATTTCTTTTTATTGAGTCGTACCAAGGAGAAGACCACGATGAAAATGTTGAGTGGCTCTCATATGCATTGTTGTTGATCTAACAGAGAGCCCATATTACCTTGTTTTCTTCTTTTTGAATAAATGTTTGCAGATTCCAGCTTAGTCCACGGCACTCTTGCACTATTATTATTTTCATATCGTTTGGTCGTGCAAGTGAAAGGCAATAATGACGATATTTGATGAACTGGTTGTGGCAGAGAGAAACGGGTATGAACTCAACTTGTTCTGTTTTTGTAAATATGTTTAACCTAGTATCCATGATTCAGCTCATTATGATCAAACATGTTTGCAGTGACCCTTAGAGATTATAGTTTCTCATGCCATGCTTAAGTAGCTAGGAGTGGATAATGATTTATCTTGGATGTCAACATTGCGTTAAAATAATTGTGATGTAGTATGATGATATGGTATCCTCCTCTGAATGTTCGAGTGGCTTGACTTGGCACATGTTCATGCATGTAGTTGAATCAAAACCAACATAGCCTCTATGATATTTATGTTCATGGTGTTCATATCCTACTCATGCTAGTATCCAATGTTACTTATGCATAATGCATGTTCATGACCATTTTCGCTCTCTAGCTGGCCGCTTCTCAACCTAATTGCTAGCCTTCGCCTGTACTAAGTGGGAATTTTGCTTGTGCATCAAAACCCTGAAACCCAAGTTATACTAGATGAGTCCACCATACCTACCTATATGCGGTATTACCCCGCCGTCCTAAGTAAATTTGCATGTGCCACCTCTAAAAACTTCAAATAAATATCCTTTTTTGTGTGCCTGGATTGTTCATAGAGCGACGGGAGGTAGTCAGTATCTTCCATGCTAAGTGGGTTTTCTCATGATGAGTGTTTATTCACTCGTCCTTGCACGAGAGGGGCAGTAATAGGGATTTCCAGTCCTGAATTCAATTTGCAAATAATTAAACAAAACTCCCCCAGGACTGTTGTTGGTATGGACGGCACCCATTGTTTCGGACAAGCCGTGGAGTGTGATTGTTGGTGGAGGGGGAGTAAACCTTTACTTTTACCGCTTGGGAACCACCACTAATGTGTTTAGCATGGAAGATACCGATAACTAATGGTCGCGAAGTAAATAAGAAGGGTGCATTTCTCAAAATTTCATTTACCTCTGTTTTAAAACTTGAGCTCTGGCACCTCTGCAAATCACTGCTTCCCTCTGCGAAGGGACTATCTATTTATTTTTATGTTGTGTCGTCACCTTCTCAAATAAGCGCCAGAACCTGAGAGCACTATTGTCATCCTCATGCATTGTGTATAGCTAATGTTGGGTGCGTCATGACTGGATCTTTTCTACCATGAATTACAATGTTTAGTCGCTGCTTGAACTTTGGAGGTGCTCTGCATTTATGTTTTGCGGTCTCAGAAAGGGCTAGCGAGATACCACTATTGTCATATTATATCATGGTTGCTCTGCTAAAGTGTTGTTGTTTGAGATATCTTATTATTGCTCGCTAGTTGATTATGCCATTGATATGAGTTAATGTAATTTTTAGGAGTTATTGTCGACATGGTGGGTTATAACCTTTGATGAAAACCTGGGTGCTACTTAAGCTTATTTATGTAAACAAGAGCAAAAGAGTTCGTAAAAGTTTTTCTTTTTCACTTTCAGTTTATCAACTGAATTGCTTGAGGACAAGCAAAGGTTTAAGCTTGGGGGAGTTGATACGTCTCCGTCATATCTACTTTTCCTAACGCTTTTCCTCTTGTTTTGGACTCTAATTTGCATGATTTGAATGAAACTAACCCGGACTGGCGCTGTTTTCAGCAGAACTACCATGGTGTTGTTTTTGTGCAGAAATAAAAGTTCTCGGATTGGAACAAAACTTCGCGAGGATTTTTTCTATAATAAAAGAGAATTTCTGGAGCCAAGAACCACAGGAGGGGGGCACCTAGGTGGGCACAACCCACCAGGGCGCGCCCCCCCTCCAAGCGTGCCTAGGTGGGTTGTCCCCACCTGGTGGCCCCGCAGACTCCAACCCTGATGCTATAAAGTCATATTTTCGGAGAAAAAATCAGGGAGAAAGAATTATCACGTTTCACGAGACGGAGCCGCCGCCACCTCCTGTTCTTCATCGGGAGGCCGGATCTTGAGTCCGTTCGGGGCTCCGGAGAGGGGGATCTTTGATCTTCGTCATCACCAACCCTTCTCCATCGCCAATTCCATGATGCTCCCCACCGGGAGTGAGTAATTCCCTCGTAGGCTCGCTGGTCGGTGAGGAGTTGGATGAGATTCATCATGTAATCGAGTTAGTTTTGTTAGGGCTTGATCCCTAGTATCCATTATGTTCTGAGATTGATGTTGCTATGACTTTGCCATGCTTAATGCTTGTCACTTTGGGCCCGGGTGCCATGATTTCAGATCTGAACCATTTATGTTATCACCATTATATCTATGTTCTAGATCCGATCTTGCAAGTTATAGTCACCTACTACATGTTATGATCCGGCAACCCCGGAGTGACAATAGTCCGGACACTTCCCGGTGATGACCGTAGTTTGAGGAGTTCATGTATTCACTATGTGTTAATGCTTTGTTCCGGTTCTCTATTAAAAGGATGCCTTAATATCCCTTAGTTTCCAATAGGACCCTGCTGCCACGGGAGGGTAGGACAAAAGATGTCATGCAAGTTCTTTCCATAAGCACGTATGACTATTTACGGAATACATGCCTACATTATATTTATGAACTGGAGCTAGTGCCGTATCGCCCTAGGTTATGACTGTTATATGATGAATATCATCCAACGAATTCACCGATCTAATGCCTACGAATTTCTCTCATATTGTTCTTGCTAAGTTACTACTGCTATCATTACTGTTACACTTGCTACAAAATCATTGCTATCACTGTTACTGTTACTATTGCTGTTGCTACTACTATTAAAACTATCATATTACTTTGCTACTAATCACTTTGCTGCAGATAATTAATCTCCAGGTGTGGTTGAATTGACAACTCAGCTGCTAATACTTGCAAATATTCTTTGGCTCCCCTTGTGTCGAATCAATAAATTTGGGTTGAATACTCTACCCTCGAAAACTGTTGCGATCCCCTATACTTGTGGGTTATCAGATGGCAACCGCCGCAGTTGATGCATTTTTCTTCCT
The DNA here is from genome assembly GCA_011799875.1 of Thinopyrum elongatum. Taxonomy (NCBI): domain Eukaryota; kingdom Viridiplantae; phylum Streptophyta; class Magnoliopsida; order Poales; family Poaceae; genus Thinopyrum; species Thinopyrum elongatum. Next base: position 470,648,564 of record CM022303.1, on the reverse strand, counting down.
GCTGAATCTAGTGTGTTTCATTTGAAGTGCCCAAAGTGCGAGGACCCTATAGGTTTCTGTGCCCTTAAAGAGATGCCAGACTTGTTCCTTCTCATCCTAACCCAAGATTTTAAAAAGCGCACGGTATGTTCCTAGAATCCTCTTTTCTATCCGGGAGGGTTGGGTTTTTTGAACATGCTGTTGACTAATTTGGAAATTTGGATTGCTATATTTGGATAAAAGGTACTAGTACCATGGTCAACACTGACGTGAAAGAGGAAATTATTTCTAGATTTGGATAGCGAATAAATTGTGTTCTCATATTTATTTTCCTGCAGTGCATCCCTTCCTCTGCCAGAACACATGTACGCAAGAAGGTCGGCCTTGCCAAAACTGAATACACATGTTTAATGGTCACATTGGAGACACGCCATGGATATAAGTTCACAGTTGGGTTCATTAACCAAGAATATCTCTGCTTTTTTTATGGCCGGACTTGGATAAACTTTGTCAAGTGTTACAGACTGAAAGTTGGCACAGGAATGTTGATGGAAATAGCAGAACCTGGTCTCATGTTCCGTGTGACCTTCCACCCCGACGTCGTTCTAGTAGTTCATCCATGTTAGTTTTGTATTTGGTTCTTGCATGTTGCCTCAATTACTTTTTAATCCACCTATTCTATCTAACTAATCACAATTTGACTTTAGAAGTAGCAACAATTTGACTTTAGAAGTAGCAACAATTTGTGATTCCCTTCTCTCATGAAGATGCTACCTCTAACTACTATTTCTTATAATTGGTGGCACGCGTAGGTTATTACAAAGTGCAGGACACTACTCGTTTGTTATTTGATAAGAACTTGACTGTTACTGATGGCACTGAAGTTGACTGGGGCGACATCCACCATGTCCTACACTTTATGATCGTCTTGCGGACCTTGTGGGGCATTTCAGTGGTGGAAGGCCATGTGTGATATGTGTGCCACTGGTCCACACGTTGAACAGGTGCAACTATGTCAAGAAACTGATGGTTCGAGCTGTTTTCTGTTATATATGTTGTCCATAAACTCTTGCTTATACACAATTTTATAGCTGTGATCTTTTTGAAATAGAAATTGCCCAGTTTTATTGTTCCTATACAGATGCCTGACCATGGTCGAGTCAGACTTGCACTTGCTCACAACATGATGCTTATGTCGACCTACTCCATTCCCCTTAGAGGTGAAAATATACTTATTCATGGGTGGTCTCAAATTATGAAGGCCCGTCGATCTTGGAGAATAGGGCAGAAGGTTATGTTCATGCTTTTCCATGGCTCTGAAGCGAATATTGAAGGAAATATGCCCTAGAGGCAATAATAAAGTTGTTATTTTATATTTCCGTATTCATGATAAAGGTTTATTATTCATGCTAGAATTGTATTGATCGGAAACTTAAATACATGTGTGAATACATAAACAAATACCGTGTCCCTAGTAAGCCTCTACTAGACTAGCTCGTTGATCAAAGATGGTTAAGGTTTCCTAACCATAGACATGTGTTGCACTTGATAATGGGATCACATCATTAAGAGAATGATGTGATGGACAAGACCCATCCGTTAGCTTAGCATATGATCGTTCAGTTTATTGATATTGCTTTCTTCATGTCAAATACATATTCCTTCGACTGAGATCATGCAACTCCCAGATACCGGAGGAATACCTTGTGTGCTATCAAACATCACAACGTAACTGGCTGATCATAAAGATGCTCTACAGGTATCTCCGAAGGTGTCTGTTGAGTTGGCATGGATCGAGATTTGGATTTGTCACTCCGTATATCGGAGAGGTATCTCTGGGCCCTCTCGGTAATACACATCATAAGAAGCCTTGCAAGCAAAATGACTAAGGAGTTAGTTATGAGATGATGTATTATGGAACGAGTAAAGAGACTTACCGGTAACGAGATTGAACTAGGTATGAAGATACCAACGATCAAATCTCGGGAAAGTAACATACCGATAGACAAAGGGAATTACGTATGTTGTCATAACGGTTCGACCGATAAAGATCTTCATAGAATATGTAGGAACCAATATGGACATCCAGGTTCCACTATTGGTTATTGACCGGAGAGGTGCCTCGGTCATGTCTACATAGTTCTCGAACCCGTAGGGTCCGCACGCTTAACGTTCGTTGACGATATAGTGTTATATGAGTTCTATGATTTGGTGACCTAATGTTGTTCGGAGTCACGGACATGACGAGGAGCTCTGGAATGGTCCGGAGGTAAAGATTGATATATAGGACAATATTATTCGGACACCGGAAGAGTTTCAGAGTGCACCGGGTAGTCATCGGGTCACCAGAAGGGGTTCCGGACACCCCCGGGAGGTCTATGGGCCTAATGAGCCAAGGGAAGAGACACACCAGCCCACAAGGGGGCTGTCGCGCCCCTCTCCCTGGCCGCCGGCCCTAGGGAAGGAAAGGGGGAGGGCTAGCCCCCCCTGCCTTCCCCTCCACATGGGAGAAAGGAAAGGGGGGGGGGGGCGCCACCCTCCCCTACCTTTCCCCACGCGCCTAAAAAGGCAAGGGGGCGCGGCTAGGGGCAGGAGCCCAAGTGGGATTCGGCCCCACTTGGGGCGCCTCCTGGCTGCCTCCTCCCTCCCCCACCTATATATATGTGGGAGGGGGCGCCACACATAAGCGACGACAATCTCTTAGCCGTGTGCGGCGCCCCTCTCCATAGTTTCGTCCCTCGATCATATTTTCATAGTGCTTAGGCGAAGCCCTGCGGAGATAGCATCACCATCACCGTCACCACGCCATCATGCCGCCGGAACTCATCCACTACTTCGCTGTCTTGCTGATTCAAGAGGGCGAGGGCGTCACCGAGCTGAACATGTACTGAATGCGGAGGTGCCGCACGTTCGGTACTTGATCGGTTGGATCGCGAAGAAGTTCGACTACATCAAACGCGTTACTAAATGTTTCCGCTTACGGTTTACGAGGGTACATAGACACACTCTCCCCCTTGTTGCTATGCATCTCCATGGATAAATCTTGCGTGTGCGTAGATTTTTGTTTTTGTTTTCCATGCAACGTTTCCCAACAGTGGCATTATGAGCCAGGTCTATGCGTAGATGACATGCACGAGTAGAACACAAAGAAGTTGTGGGCGGTGATGTTCATACTGCTTACCACCAATGTCTTATTTTGATTCGGCGGCATTGTGGGATGAAGCGGCCCGGACCAACCTTACATGTCCACGCACATGAGACTGGTTCCACCGACTGACATGCAACTTGATTTGCATAAAGGTGGCTGGCGGGTGTCTGTTTCTCCTACTTTAGTTGAATCAAATTTGACTACGGCCGGTCCTTGAAGAAGGTTAAAACAACAAACTTGATAAATCACCGTTGTGGTTTTTGCATAGTTAAGAACGGTTCTTGCTAGAAGCCCGTAGCAGCCACGTAAAACTTGCAACAACAAAGTAGAGGACGTCTAACTTGTTTTTGCAGGGCATGTTGTGATGTGATATGGTCAAGACGTGATGTGATATATGTTGTTGTATGAGATGATCATGTTTTTTAATATCGACAACCGGCAGGAGCCTTAGGGTTGTCTCTTAATTATTGTATGAAATGCAAGCGCCATGTAATTGCTTTACTTTATCGCTATGTGTTAGCAATAGTTGTAGAAGCAATAGTTGGCGAGACGACCCCCGACTCAACAATGGAGATCAAGGTGTCGAGCCGGTGACGATGGAGATCATGATGATGCTTTGGAGATGGAGATCAAAAGCACAAGATGATGATGGCCATATCATGTCACATATTTTGATTGCATGTGATGTTTATCCTTTATGCATCTTATTTTGCTTAGAACGACGGTAGCATTATAAGATGATCCCTTCAGTAAATTTCAAGACAAAAGTGTTCTCCCCGAGTATGCACCGTTGCCAAAGTTCGTCGTTTCAAAGCACCTCATGATGATTGGGTGTGATAGAGTCTACGTTCACATACAATGGGTGTAAGACAGTTTTGCACATGCAGAATACGGGTTAAACTTGACGAGCCTAGCATGTACAGACACGGTCTCGGAAAACTGGAGACCGAAAGGTCGAATGTGAGTCATATAGTAGATATGATCAACATAGAGATGTTCACTATTGATGACTACCGCATCTCACGTGATGATCAGACATGGGTTAGTTGATTTGGATCATGTATCACTTAGATAACTTGAGGGATGTTAATTTAAGTGGGAGTTCATTAGTAATTTGATTAATTGAACTTAATTTATCATGAACTTAGTCTTAATAGTTTTGCATATCAATGTTGTAGATCAATGGCCCGAGCTACCGTTCCCCTGAATTTTAATGCGTTCCTAGAGAAAGCTAAGTTGAAAGATGATGGTAGCAACTACACGGACTGGGTCCGTAACTTGAGGATTATCCTCATTGCTGCACAGAAGAATTATGTCCTTGATGCACCGCTAGGTGACAGACGTGCTGCAGGAGCTACTGCAGATGTTATGAACGTCTGGCAGGCTCGATCTGATGACTACTTGATAGTTCAGTGTGCCATGCTTTACGGCTTAGAACCGGGACTTCAAAGACATTTTGAACATCATGGAGCATATGAGATGTTCCAAGAGTTAAAGTTAATATTTCAAGCAAATGCCCGGGTTGAGAGATATGAAGTCTCCAACAAGTTCTATAGCTGCAAGATGGAGGAGAACAGTTCTGTCAGTGAACACATACTCAAAATGTCTGGGTATCATAACCACTTGACTCAGCTGGGAGTTGATCTTCCAATTGATAGTGTTATTGACAGAGTTCTTCAATCACTGCCACCAAGCTACAAAGGCTTTGTGATGAACTATAATATGCAAGGGATGAATAAAATGATTCCTGAGCTCTTCGCAATGCTTAAGGCCGCGGAGGTAGAAATCAAGAAGGAGCATCAAGTGTTGATGGTTAACAAGACCACTAGTTTCAAGAAAAAGGGCAAGGTAAAGAAAGGGAACTTCAAGAAGAATGGTAAGCAAGTTGCCACTTCCGTGAAGAAGCCCAAAGCTGGACCCAAGCCTGAAACTGAGTGCTTCTACTGCAAAGGGAATGGTCACTGGAAGCGAAACTGCCCCAAATATTTGGCGGATAAGAAGGATGGCAAAGCGAACAAAGGTATATTTGATATACATGTTATTGATGTGTACCTTACTAATGCTCGTAGTAGCGCCTGGGTATTTGATACTGGTTCGATTGCTCATATTTGTAACTCGAAACAGGAGCTGCGGAATAAACGAAGATTGGCTAAGGACAAGGTGCGATGCGCGTCGGGAATGGTTCCAAGGTCGATGTGATCGCCGTCGGTACGCTACCTCTACATCTACCTTCAGGATTAGTTTTAGACCTCAAAAATTGTTATTTGGTGCGAGCGTTGAGCATGGACATTATATTTGGATCTTGTTTATTGCGAGATGGTTATTCATTTAAGTCAGAGAATAATGGTTGTTCTATTTAAATGAGTAATATCTTTTATGGTCATGCACCCTTGATCAATGGTCTATTCTTGTTGAATCTCGATCATAGTGATACACATATTCATAATATTGATGCCAAAAGATGCAAAGTTGATAATGATAGTGCAACATACTTGTGGCACTGCCGTTTAGGTCATATTGGTGTAAAGTGCATGAAGAAACTCCATGCAGATGGACTTTTGGAGTCACCTGATTATGAATCATTTGATACTTGCGAACCATGCCTCATGGGCAAGATGACTAAAACTCCGTTATCTGGAACAATGGAGCGAGCTAATGACTTATTGGAAATAATACATACCGATGTATGTGGTCTGATGAGTGTTGAAGCACGTGGTGGGTATCATTATTTTCTGACCTTCACAGATGATTTGAGTAGGCATGGGTATATCTACTTGATGAAACACAAGTATGAAACATTTGAAAAGTTCGAAGAATTTCAAAGGGAAGTGGAGAATCATCGTAACAAGAAAATAAAGTTTCTACGATCTGATCACGGAGGTGAATATTTGAGTTACGAGTTTGGCCTTCATTTAAAACAATGTGGAATTGTTTCACAACTCACGCCACCTAGAACACCACAGCGTAATGGTGTGTCCGAACGTCGTAACCGTACTTTATTAGATACGGTGCATTCTATGATGTCTCTTACCGATTTACCACTATCGTTTTGGGGTTATGCATTAGAGACAGCCGCATTCACGTTAAATAGGGCACCGTCTAAATCCGTTGAGACGACACCGTATGAACTATGGTTTGGCAAGAAACCTAAACTGTTGTTTCTTAAAGTTTGGGGATGCGACGCTTATGTCAAAAGGCTTCAGCCTGATAAGCTCGAACCTAAATCGGAGAAGTGTGTCTTCATAGGATACCCTAAAGAAACTATTGGGTACACCTTCTACCATAGATCCGAAGGCAAGATCTTTGTTGCTAAGAATGGGTCCTTTCTATAGTAGGAGTTTCTCTCAAAAGAAGTGAGTGGGAGGAAAGTAAAACTTGATGAGGTAATTGTACCTTCTCTCGAATTGGAAAGTAGCACATCAAGAAAACCATTCCCGTGATGGCTACACCAACTAGAGAGGAAGCAAATGATGATGATCATGAAACTTCAGATCAAGTTACTACTGAACCTCGTAGGTTGACCAGAACACGTTCCGCACCAGAGTGGTACGACAATTCTGTCCTGGAAGTCATGTTGTTGGACAATTGCGAACCTACGAACTATGAAGAAACTATGATGAGCCCCAATTCCAAAAAATGGCTTGAGGCCATGAAATCTGAGATAGGATCCATGTATGGGAACAAAGTATGGACTTTGGTGGATTTGCCTGATGATCGGCAAGCCATAGAGAATAAATGGATCTTCAAGAAGAAGACTGACGCTGATGGTAATGTTATTGTCTACAAAGCTCGACTTGTCGCAAAAGGTTTTCGACAAGTTCAAGGGGTTGACTACAATGAGACTTTCTCACCCGTAGCGATGCTTAAGTCTGTCTGAATCATGTTATCAATTGCCGCATTTTATAATTATGAAATCTGGCAAATGGACGTCAAAACTGCATTCCTTAATGGATTTCTCAAAGAAGAGTTGTATATGATGCAACCAGAAGGTTTTGTCGATCCTAAAGGTGCTAACAAAGTGTGCAAGCTCCAGTGATCCATCTATGGACTGGTGCAAGCATCTCGGAGTTGGAATATATGCCTTGATGAGGTGATCAAAGCATATGGTTTTATACAGACTTACGGTGAAGCCTGTATTTACAAGAAAGTGAGTGGGAGCTCTGTAGCATTTCTTATATTATATGTGGATGACATATTGCTGATTGGAAATGATATAGAATTTTTGGATAGCATAAAAGGATACTTGAATAAGAATTTTTCAATGAAAGACCTCGGTGAAGCTGCTTACATATTAGGCATCAAGATCTATAGAGATAGATCAAGATGCTTGATAAGATTTTCAATGAGTACATACCTTGACAAGATTTTGAAGGAGTTCAAAATGGATCAGTCAAAGAAGGAGTTCTAGCCTGTATTGTAAAGTGTGAAGTTGAGTAAGACTCAAAGCCCGACCACGGCAGAAGATAGAGAGAGAATGAAAGTCATGCCCTATGCCTCAGCCATAGGTTCTATAAAGTATGCCATACTGTGTACCAGACCTATTGTGTACCTTGCCATGAGTTTGGCAAGGGGGTACAATAGTGATCCAGGTGTAGATCACTGGACAACGGTCAAAATTATCCTTAGTTACCTAAGAGGACTAAGGAAATATTTCTCGGTTATGGAGGTGATAAAGAGTTCATCATAAAGGCTTACGTCAATGCAAGCTTTGACACCGGTTCGAATGATTCTGAGTCTCAATCTGGATACATATTGAAAGTGGGAGCAATTAGCTAGAGTAGCTCCATGCAGAGCATTGTAGACATGGAAATTTGCAAAATTCATACGGATCTGAATGTGACAGACCCATTGACTAAACTTCTCTCACAAGCAAAACATGATCACACCTTAGTACCCTTTGGGTGTTAATCACATGGCGATGTGAACTAGATTATTGACTCTAGTAAACTCTTTGGGTGTTGGTCACATGGCGATGTGAACTATGGGTGTTAATCACATGGCGATGTGAACTAGATTATTGACTCTAGTGCAAGTGGGAGACTGAAGGAAATATGCCCTAGAGGCAATAATAAAGTTTTTATTTTATATTTCCTTATTCATGATAAAGGTTTATTATTCATGCTAGAATTGTATTGATCGAAAACTTAAATACATGTGTGAATACATAAACAAATACCGTGTCCCTAGTAAGCCTCTACTAGACTAGCTCGTTGATCAAAGATGGTTAAGGTTTCCTAACCATAGACATGTGTTGTCACTTGATAATGGGATCACATCATTAGGAGAATGATGTGATGGACAAGACCCATCCGTTAGCTTAGCATATGATCATTCAGTTTATTGCTATTGCTTTCTTCATGTCAAATACATATTCCTTCGACTATGAGATCATGCAACTCCCGGATACTGGAGGAATACCTTGTGTGCTATCAAACATCACAATGTAACTGGGTGATCATAAAGATGCTCTACAGGTATCTCCGAAGGTGTCTGTTGAGTTGGCATGGATTGAGATTAGGATTTGTCACTCCGTATATCAGAGAGGTATCTCTGGGCCCTCTCGGTAACACACATCATAAGAAACCTTGCAAGCAAAATGACTAAGGAGTTAGTTACGAGATGATGTATTATGGAACGAGTAAAGAGACTTGCAGGTAACGAGATTGAACTAGGTATGAAGATACCGACGATCGAATCTCGGGAAAGTAACATACAGATAGACAAAGGGAATTACGTATGTTGTCATAACGGTTCGACCGTAAAGATTTTCGTAGAATATGTAGGAACCAATATGGACATCCAGGTTCTGCTATTGGTTATTGACTGGAGAGGTGTCTCGGTCATGTCTACATAGTTCTCGAACCCATAGGGTCCGCACGCTTAACGTTCGTTGACAATATAATGTTATATGAGTTATATGATTTGGTGACCGAATATTGTTCGGATTCCCGGATGAGATCACGGACATGACAAGGAGCTCGGTCCGGAGGTAAAGATTTATATATAGGACGATGATATTCGGACACTGGAAGAGTTTCGGAGGGCACCGGGTAGTCATCGGGTCACCGAAAGGGGTTCTGGACACCCCCGGGAGGTCTATGGGCCTAATGGACCAAGGGGAGAGACACACCAGCCCACAAGGGGGCTGGCGCGCCCCTCTCCCTGGCCGCCGGCCCTAGGGAAGGAAAGGGGGGAGGACTAGCCCCTCCTTCCTTCCCCTCCACATGGGAGAAAGTAAAGGGGGGGGCACCCTCCCCTGCCTTTCCCCGCGCGCCTAAAAAGGCAAGGGGGGGGGGGCGGCTAGGGGTAGGAGCCCAAGTGGGATTCGGCCCCACTTGGGGTGCCTCCTGGCTGCGTCCTCCCTCCCACACCTATATATATGTGGGAGGGGGCGCCACACATAAGCGACGACAATCTCTTAGCCATGTGCGGCGTCCCTCTCCACAGTTTCGTCCCTCGGTCATATTTTCATAGTGCTTAGGCGAAGCCCTGCGGAGATAGCATCACCATCACCGTCACCACGCCGTCGTGCTGCCGGAACTCATCCACTACTTCACCGTCTTGCTGGATCAAGAACGCGAGGACGTCACCGAGCTGAACGTGTGCTGAATGCAGAGGTACCGTACGTTCGGTACTTGATCGGTTGGATCACGAAGAAGTTCGACTACATCAACCGCGTTATTAAACGCTTCCGCTTATGGTCTACGAGGGTACGTAGACACACTCTCCCCCTTGTTGCTATGCATCTCCATGGATAGATCTTGTGTGTGCATAGAATTTTTTTGTTTTCCATGCAACGTTTCCCAACAAATATCCTGTTTATTGACCACACTGCGAGATGAAGCCGCTTTAAGAAAGTTGTGGATGCGCGGGGTGGCGCCTGGAACTTGTCCTGTGGCTTGGTGGCCTCACCCTTGGTTAACTGTAGGCAAAGTAGCACTGTTCGAGGCGTGCTTTGTACGGTTGAACCTGTATAAGTACTCATACTGCTTTCAGCTATGGTTGTTAAGTGCTCATGCTACTTTCAGTTAAGGTTGTTAAGTACTCCTGCTGCTTTTACAGTATGTCGTGTTTCTTCAGCCTCGTCTTCCTCCAGCCGACAAAACCAAACCAGCATCGGCGGGACCACTTGCTCCCGCCTCCCACGGCTGGCTGCGCCTCAGCGCACGCATCGCCACCCCACCGTCTCCTAAATCGTTAACACCGACGTCAGCCCCACCCCGCACCCAAAGTAGTCAACCCTCGCCCTCGTACTCCCCTTTGCCCGAGATTTCACTGCCGCATCTTCCCCGACTCCTGTCTGTTCCCATCCAAGGCCTCATCGCCATCCTCCGCGCGCCTTGCTGCGCTTGCCGTAGCGCCGCCATCTCGTCTTGTCAACATGGTCAACAAACAAGAGGAATCAGGAGAGGACTGTATGTGGAGAGAATGACAATAGGGACCCACCATGTCCGTGGCCGTACGCAAGCAAGTTCCTCATTGTTATATACAAGCAAAAAATAAAATGCTTCCTCCTAGTGGTTTGCTGACATCTGGGACCCACGACATTGTTAGTGTATAGTCAATAGACAAGATAACTGCCCAAGAGTGGCTGACACCTGGGACGTAGCTGCTCGAGCAGTTTTTTTGTTATTGTTGAGAGGGAGCAGGGTTTCAACTGGGCTGTGGCCCGTCTAGCCTAGGCTTCTATTTTACGTTCACCACAAACCAGCCTAGCTATTTTTTTTCTTTGGAAAATGCTAGCCCAGTTTATTTTTTCTGAAGAATACCCAATCCAGGCCAACCCAACCTAGGCCAATTATTTTTCTTCGCCCTGCTGGGCTGCAACTCTTTCGAGACGGCTACAAATCTTAAAAGTAATATGAAATGGGCTATAAATATAGAAAACACACGACAAATTGGCAATTACTTTCAAATTTTTGAATTTTCACATTTTCAGATTTCCAATTTCATTTGGTTTTAACCTAATTTAAATATATTTTGAAAGTACTTTAAATCTGGCTCAACATTTCGATATTGAAAATAGTTTGGATCTCATCGAAATATGCAAAATTTTGTTTAAAATTTTAACCCTGGTCCTGGCCAAGAAAAAGAAAATGGACTGCAATAAATTGCATAAGAATTTGTAAATGAGCTGTAAATTATTAAAAAAATAGCAAATGGGCTGACTTGTGGGCCTATTAAGTTGACGTGTATGCAAGAATTTATTACTTATTATATATTAGTCAACAACCTATTCTAGCAGAAGTGACCGTCGGATGTCAATCCAACGGTCGTCGTGCTTCTTCAATCTCTAATCTTCTTGCTCCAGCCGCCAAATCCAGCACCGGTGGGACCGCCTGCTCCCGCCTCCTGTGGTCGGTTGTTCTGCCGCGCAGGCCTCACTTCTCAGTCCTACTCCCACCGCTGGCTAGGCCATCCCTCTACTCAGCCACATCCCTCCACTATTGTGGCTTCGCCGCCTCCTGGTCATTCCCTTCCTGGGTCTCGCCGTCGTCCACCGCATTGGTGTTCTCCACGCGGCGTGGTCAACGTTGTCAACAAGCAACAACATCGGAAGAGGGATGTACGTGGAGAGGCTGACAGTAGGGACCCACATGGTCCATGGCCGCACGCAAGCAAGTGCCACCTTATTACGTGAAAAAATGAATCCTCCCCCTAACAACTGGGACCCACCAGCTATATCTTCGCATGTAAGGAAGTGCCTCCTTATTAGGCAAAAAATAATGGTTGCTCCCCATGACAACTGGGGCCCACCATATTTGGAGGCTGACTTGTGGCCCTACTCAGTTGACGCGTACGCAGGGCTTTGTCAACTTAGTCAACAAATGATTCTATTAGCATTGACCGTTGGATGTTAATCCAACGGTTGTTCTGCTTCTTCAACCTCTAATTTTCTTGCTCCAGCCGCCCAAACCAGTGTCGGAGGGACCGCATGCTCCTGCTTCCCGTGGCCGGTTGTGCTGCCGCCCAGGCCTCACCGCCCCCTCCTACTCCAACCGCTGGCTAGGCCATCCCTCTACTCACCCACACCCCCTGTTATTCTGCGGCGATGACAGCCTCACACCGCAGCCAAACCAGTCAACCCTCGTACTCCCCTCCGCGTCTTCCCTGACCCCGTGTCATTCCCTTCCTGGGCCACGCCATCGTCCACCTCCTGGGTGTTGTCCATGTGGCATGGTCAATGTGGTCAACGAACGACAGCCATCGGAAGAGGATTGTATGCGGTGAGGCTGACAGCTGGACCCACCAGCAACATCTTCGTACGCAAGGAAGTGCCTCCTTATTATGTGTAAAAAAATGAATCCTCCCCCTGACAGCTCGGACCCACCATCTATATCTTCGCATGCTAGGAAGTGCCTCCTTATCCTCATTGACAGTTGGGACCCACCCAGTCGAAGCGTACGTAGCGTTGCCATTCTGGTCGCAAACGTGTAAGTACATACCGGTCGATCGATCGGTCTGTCTGCCACGATGAACCATGGCTGAGTAAGGAGTGGTAGCAGTTCAGGGAGTACCGTCTAAATCATGTACACATACGTACAACCACGCTGCAAAAAAGATGGCCACGTACGTACATACGGGCGTGTTCTCAAACGGGTACAGCGTTGGTGTCCTATTCATCGGCAGCCAACCTGCTGGGTCGGAATGGAGAAACAATGCCGTGTTCATCGAGAGGCAACCGACTGGGTCAGAATGCGTCCTGTTCAACAGGAGCCAACCGGCTTGGGTGAAACAGCCGAAACGGGGTCTGGCGTACCGCAGAACAGAGGAAACGACCTTCTGTTCGACCGGCTACGATCGAAACGGGATCCTGTTCATCGAGAGGGGTATGGTTACCGCAAAACGGAGGAAACAGACTTCTGCTCAAGCGCTTATGGTCGAAACGGGGTCCTGTTCATCAGGAGTGAAAGTGCTAGTTATCGACTAGAGGGGGGGTGAATAGGCGATTTTTATGAAAGTCTTCAAAAACACAGGGACTTCGAAGACAGACAATCGAATTGAACCTATACGATATGCAGCGGAAGATAAACTACACTAGACAGACCATAGTCAAGTAAGCTATGTAATGAAAGCACGAAGACTAATAGTAGATAGGTAGAACAGATCGGAATGGAAGACAGTATGAAGCCAAACAGGTGAGAGTCTTCGCGCAGTGAAGTCAAACAGATCAGGCAAACAAGCAATAGCTTCACGAAGACAAACTAAAATGTAAAGAAGGTTGGGGATAGAACCAGTAGCTTGGTAAGACAAGGATTTGGTAGACCAGTTCCAGTTGTGTGACAATTGTACGTCTGGTTAGGGAGGCCGAGATTGAACTTAGAAGACCACGTCTTCACCTTATTCCCCTTGAGCTAAGGACACTTAGTCCTTGCCCAATCACTCTGGTAAGTCTTCAAGGTAGACTTCCAAACCTTCACAGCTTCTGTTCACCGGCGATCCACAATGACTCTTGGATCCTCAGAACGTGACGCCTAACCGGCTGGAGGATACACAGTCCTCAAGTGTAACAAGTCTTCAGGTCACGTGGACAGAAAGACTTCAGTGATGCCTAACACTCTTTGGCTCTGGGTGTTTTGGGCTTTGTCCTCGCAAGGATCTCTCTCTCAAAGGCTTCGGAGGTGGGTTGCTCTCAAACGACAAAAGCCGTGCACTAACTCTGAGCAGCCACCAATTTATGGTGGAGGGGGTGGGCTATTTATAGCTAGCAGGCAACCCGACATGATATGTCCGAAATGACCCTGGTTCACTAAGGAACCTACACGTGTCCAACGGTCGGATTTCAAACACACGCGACAACTTGACTTGGGCTGCAAGCAAAGCTGACTCATCCAACTCTGGATAAGATTCACTCTCATTGTCTTCACTCGAAGACATAGGATTTGGGTTGAGCATCATGTCAGTCTTCTGACTTTGTTCACTTGGACCCCACTTAATAGTTCAGTGGTTCCTATGACTCAAGTAAGAAGAAAATGAAACTACTAAAGAAACTATGTCTTCGCACTCCATTGTCTTCAAGTGAATGTCTTCACACGTCATTATCTTCGACGTGAATGTCTTTACGAACCACCATTGTCTTCAATGTCTTCATACATTTTTAGGGGTCATCTCTGGTAGGAAAACCGAATCAATGAGGGACTTCTACCTGTGTTATCCTGCAATTCTCACAAACACATTAGTCCCTCAACCATGTTTGTCGTCAATACTCCAAAACCAACTAGGGGTGGCACTAGATGCACTTGCAATCTCCCCCTTTTTGGTGATTGATGACAAACTGGTTGAAGTTTTCAACGGGGATAAAAATATGTGTAAGTTAAAGAACGCAGTCATTGGCTTCATGAAGTTGAGAGGGCTCCCCCTGAAGATGTGCATATAAGTAGTTTGCCTTTGAATGCAAATGCACATGGCAGGTTCTGCTTTGTGGAGATCTCCTTCAATTCATGAAGACAATTCATCGTGCAAGCAAGAATGTAATGAAGATAATGACATGCACAATGAAAAATGGGCGTCTGCAGAATGACTTCATGCGGAATTTATCATCACAATAAACGGTAGCAGCAAAAGTGGCAGGCGACCATGAAGTTTTAAGTGTTACAACTCAAACACCAACAGTTCAAGAACGAGAGTTGTAAAACTTAACAGAAAAAAAGCACCCAACCCATATATACCCGCTTGAAGACTATCAACTTATATGCTTCTCCCCCTTTTGTCAGGAATGACCAAAAAGGTGTGGAGACATAGAGTGTCTAAGCGCTCCCATGCGGTGTTGGTGAAGATGTTGGGACAGCAGGGTCAACGGTGGAGTTTGGCGGTGCAGAGGGGCCTGATGCAGAATCCTGATGCAGTGAAGCCATAGCTGGTGAAGTGGCATCGTCCTCTTCATCAATGACTTGCGCGACAATAGTTGGAGCCAAAGATGAATACTCAGAATCTTTAATGGAAGGAGTTGGACGCCAGCTTGCTGACTGTGGAGGCCTGGAGTCAAACTTGAATCTCTCAGTGGAGCCATCTGCTTGAAGATCATCTTCAGAACATAGCAGTGCGAGGCTCTTCCAGACACGCCGACAGGCTTCATGAGCAACAAACGAGTTCTTGGTTTCAAGGTTGCATATATGATTGACATCAACAAGGAGACTTTGCATCTGGCGCTTCATCTAGTCATGATGCCTATGCTGCTTCTGATGAAGTGAAACAAGAAGCTCTCGGTCATTCAGCACACGAGCATGCTTCTTAGGCCTTTGGGCAACAGTGTTGGCTGTTGCATCAGTGTTGGCACGATGCGGCAGCCTGAGCTGACCAGCAAGAGGACCAACAACAGTAGGTGGATTTGGCACATGAACACCTGGAAGCGGTTGAGTGAAGCTTTGGAAAGCAGCATTGTCTTCACGAACGGGTTCTTTGGCAGGCTCAGGATATATAGCTTCATGAGACATATCTACCTTAGGCAGAAAGACAATATGGTTGCGCGCTGAAGCTTGATAATTGATGGTGGAGTGAATCTTAATCAGCCGCATGACCCATGGAGCATAGAACTTGAGGCCGAACAAATCAATGCCTGAAGCTGCCAACTGACGGATGAAGAAGTCTTGAGTGTTGAACCTGATGCCATTAATGATGTAGAAGACCAATGTCTTCATAGTGCCTTCAAGCTTAGCTGAGGAGAATGCCCTTTGAGTGGCCATAGAGTATGCCTCAGAATGTGATAGATGGTGCGAGGCAGGTACTCGAGGTCATTAACAAATAATTCCTTGGGGTACTCAGCATCAACAGGCAAAGGCTTCATCATGCTGAGCATTTGGCTCATGTTAGGCTCTGGCTTCTGAAAGATGCTCTGCAATTCTTGCTCATAGCACTGACAACCTGGCTCGTAGAGATCACCAGGAGTGGGCAGGGAAGTTAGCTCAATAATGTCTTAAGCTTTGGCTTCATGATGTACATCACCTGACATCCACTCAAGGACCCATGTCTTTGGACCCCGGTTGTAGCCTGAGATATGGAGTGTGGCATAGAATTGCAGCAAGAGTTCTTCATTCCAGTGCTCCTTGTCGATGACAAATGGGAGCAAGCAAACTTTACGAAAACAGTCAAGAGCTTCCTCAAGGCAAGGGAGACCAGCAATGGCATCGCAGCACAGGCGCTTGTGTGGGAAGATCCTGTCCTGGTTGTACAAGATGCATGAGTAATAGCTTTGTTGCTGGTGGCTCCAGAACCTGTCAGATGAGATCTTAGGCTTCTTGGCCTTGTCAAAGAATGTGTTGTGCTCTCTGAAGCTGAGCACACTGAATAAGCCTTGAGTGGTAACAGCACTGGGAAGTCTGGGCAGCCTAGGCTTTATCTTCTGCGTTTGAGGCCTTTGCTCCACATGGTAATCGTACTGAGGACCAGGAGCAGCTGGTGGTGTCATGATTGGCCACTTAACAGTTACAAGCTCACCACGATAGAACGCCCGTTCCATGGTGTGAGGTACAAGAGGAGCAGCAGCAACATCCGAGGTGGATGGCTGAATGTCTTCAGTGGCATCATGGGCTTCAGTTTGAAGAGTGGCTTCGGGCTGCACATTGTCTTCAGCCATGACAATGTCATCGGCTTCAGCAGTGGTGCTATCGGCATCCTCAGTTGCCGAGGCTTCAGTGGCTTCAGGAATCGGGGGGTCAGGCACAATCACATCTTCATCCTCTCTTGAGTCAACGGTAGGGGGAATAACAGCTTGATCTTCTTCTTTTTCTTCGGCTGATGCAGCCGGAATATCTTCAGCCTCTTTGGCTTCAGATTCTTAAGCAGTTTCTGTAGGGATGGCTTCAGGGAACACTTGACATGCTACTAAGCTTGTGGTTTGCACATCCCCTTTAGGAATGCTCGACATGGAGACCGTTGGCCTTGGGCCTTGGCAAAGCCTTCGGAAAGAGGGTGACACCTATGGTGAGGGAGTGTTCTTCTCCATGTCTTCAGGGGTGTCTTGCGGAGTCTCAATCACAGGAGTAGTGACTTGAGCTAGTGGAGTGCGGGGAATAACCTCATGGAGCAGAGTGTTGGGGTGTTGCTCTTACCAATAATCATCATGTGCGATTGGCATCGTGGGACCGCCAATACTTATCTGTTCACTACTCGATGGAGAAGGCGATGATACCGACTTGGGCATGATCTGGGGGAACTGAGGAAGGACTTCATCATCAACTTAATTGTCTTCGCGATCAATGTCTTCAACTGCGATGGTGTCGGCAGCTGGAATATCTTCAGACTCATGAGCCTCTGTGGAAGCAGGCTCATGTACTACTAGGCGGTGCTCGCGGTTGGAGGAGGCAGGCAAGGCAACAGAGATGGGTTCAACAAGCAGCGACTCTGGTGGTGCAGTTTGATCCTTTCTTGAAGACTTTGAAGGTTTTGTCTTCAGCTTCTTCTTTGAGGGAGCAGCATCAGAGGCTTCATGATGCTTTCGCTTCTTGGCCTCAGCCTCAGCCTGCTTTGTCTTCTTCTTTTCAGAAGTAGCCGATGGGACCTTTGGCTTCGAGCCAGTCATGCTGGCAGGGAAGACAATGCTTGGTCTTTCCTGCCTTTGAGCTTCAGCCTCATCTTGGATTGGCTTCTTCTTCTTCTTCGCAGCCAACTTGGGATCAATGCATGGACGCCCAAGTGCTTTCCTCTTCAAGGCTTCATTATGAGCCTGAACGCACTTTTTAGCATAGTGCTTGAGACGCTCTCTTGAGCCTTTGGCTTCATCACGGCGCTTAGCAAATTCAGCCTTGAGATCAATCATCATCTGCTTGAAATTTTGCACTTCTGTGACACTGAGCTAGGCCATGTGCTTCTTGAAGAGGGCCTTTTCATGATCTATCTCGTTCTTCTGCTCAACAACCTTATGAGCAATGGCGAGCTCTTTGGCAATATAGCCCGGAAATGTTACACTGATGCCAATTGGAAGCTGCAGATCATCAATGGTAAGAGAGGGATCATCAAACCATTCATCAATGAAGTTGTTGAGAATGTCAGTGCCAAACAGAGGCAGGTCATTGAAGATTTCGGCCTCCTGTTTGCTCTTGATTAGCATTTCATGGGCATCATCATCAATATCTTCATTGCTAGAGAGATCGACAATATCTTCATCATTGTGAAAGATGCCAGCAGGTGTAAGAGCTTGCCCTGAGGTCTTCTTCATCTTCTTAGACGTGCGAGAGAATTCTTCAGACTGCGCACTGGATTCAGGAGGTGCAGATTTCAGTGGCTTCACTCTTGAAGCTTTCGGTGCAGCAGAAGATTTTGAAGCCTTTTCTTTTTTAACTGGCTTCGAGGCTCTGGAACTTCGGCATGTTCCTCATCGGCAACAGCATCTTCAACACTGGCCCTTTGAGTAGCACAATATGCCAGAAATGAGTCAAAATCCTCAAAGGGGCCAATGAGATTTGGCTCAGCTTCGCGACTGCCATCTGGCCTTGGAGCAGCTGGACCTGGGTTGAAGTTAATCCCAAGGTCCTTCTTGTTTTGAACTGCTGAAGCCTTAGCAAACTGGAGATTGGCTTCAAATAGATCATCCTCTCGACACCGTCGAAGACTTGATGAGTCGGCATTTTCAGGCATTGGGCCACGGACCATGCAAGGAAAGAAGCCTTTAGCAATGGCTTCAGCCTTGGTCTTGGGTTGCAGCTTCTTGTATATGATATCTGCCCATGGGGGCCTCACAGCATTCTTGTCTGCGTATTCTGGAGTCACAAAATGATACAGAAACCATTGCTCTGCCCAATATCTGCGAATCCATCGGACTCTAGAGTTGCGCTCACCATAGGTTTCTTTAGGATCAGACTTGTACATCTCATATAGATCTGGTGGCAAGTCCAAGGCAGTGTTATCATGGTGCTGTCTGCTGCCCTTCTTTGCGAATTTCCCACCAGCCATTGGTTTCAAACTGAAAGGCTTCACAACGGTGTTTGGTTTCAGTCGGCTAGTCAGACAAGAACTGGCTTCAGGTGACTCAATATGATGCTGTAAGAACTCTGCAAATGAATGCAGACTATCAGAACCAAGGGATTCTCCCACGAACATGTACCTGTGACAGCATTAGAGATGCGAGGGAAGGGGAAGAGGTCATATGCATCCTCAGAAGATTTTGAAGATAAATCAATTTGAAGACATTGACCTCATAGCGCGAAGACATTCACTTATAGATGTGAGTTGGTTCCAGATTTGTACGAATCCATGAATAAGTACAGGTGAGGAATCTAACTAGTAGTGAGCATAAGTGAAAGTACTTGTGAGTCATGAGATGCATAAAAGTAAAGATCCAGATTTGGAAGTGAAGAAACAACTTTCCGAAGATATAGAAAGTGTAATGGATCAAACATGTGATAAAAAATCGATTTTTAATTACCGCAAATGAGCAGACGAAGAACTGCTAGACAAGGCGGGATGGAGGCCGAGCAGTCCAATCTTCCGTGCCCTAACTTGGTGGCGGAAGACACATACGGCGGCGGCGGAAGGAGGAAGATCCGCGACCGGCGTGACGACGACGGCGGAGAAGTCGTGGCAGCGAAGCGCTTCGTCTTTGGCAATGACGGAAGCTAGCGATGGCGCTAGGGTTTGAGCGAGACAGCAAGGGGGGGGGGGTAAGGAAATAATGACCACAGGGGGTTGAGTATTTATAAGGAAGAGGGACGGCGCAGTGTAATTACTCAGGTGCCCCTGGCGGTTCACATCTGAAGGACACGTGGCATGCATGCAACAGCTTGAATGTTGTGCCACGACCCCACGCGCGCCTGGTTTGTCGGGTGGTCATTCCGGCTTCTCCGGTATTCAGGCGAAAAGGATAGAGATAGTAAAATCAGTTTAATGTTTTGTCTCTATATCTTCAACTGACAAGGACACAGTGAAGACAATCGACACATGTCAATAGAATGCATATCAAGAGACAGAGAGAATTAGAGAGATAAGCACGGAAGGGGTTAGGGTCCGATCACATTCACTTAGCGCAGAAAATAGCGACTTGAAGACATAGCTATAAGTGAATGCTGTAGAGGACATAACACACATATATATATATATATATATATATATATATATATATATATATATATATATATATATATAAGTGAAGACCAAATTGAACATTGCGAAGATTTAATCAAGAAGACAAGGCAATGTTGAAGACAAACCAACTTTGAAGATAACACAACATGACGCCAAACAAAAATCTTCAAGAAAGGTTGATGGTGGCGTTACTCACCGTATAGGAAGTATTAGACCCAGACACGGCACACAATTATCGTGGCGCTCCGAAGTCAAATTCCGCATTAATGTATTCACACTCAGAGGGTATGTCTTCATGAATTGAATACATATGTTACTTTGTGTGTTGCGCACCTAAGTCATCAATATGCATAAGCGTTAGGATGTGTGTCCGTTCACAGGACATTCGAGGATTCTAAGATATTTAGCTCACACCGCAGATTGCAAAACCTTTTCTCATCCAAGGGCTTCATGAAGATATCTGCCAATTGCTCTTCAGTGTTGACGTGAATGATATCAATGTCTTCCTTCAACACATGGTCTCTGAGAAAGTGATGACGGATCTGTATGTGCTTTGTCTTCGAGTGCTGAACTGGATTGTGAGCAATCTTGATGGCACTTTCATTGTCGCAGTAGAGGGGCACCTTCTTCATGTTGATGCCATAGTCCTTGAGGGTTTGCTTCATCCAGAGAAGCTGAGCGCAGCAAGATCCAGCAGCAATGTATTCAGCCTCAGCAGTGGATAGTGATACACAGTTCTACTTCTTTGAAGACCAACAGACAAGAGATCATCCAAGAAAGTGACATGTGCCTGAAGAGGACTTGCGATCAACTTTTTCACCAGCATAATCAGCATCTGAATATCCAACTAGATCAAACTCTGAGCCCTTTGGATACCATAATCCTAGCGTTGGGGTGTGAGCCAAATATCGAAGAATTCGCTTCACCGCGAGGTGATGCGATTCCTTTGGTGCCGCATGGAATCGGGCTGACATGCAAATGCTAAGCATTATATCTGGCCTAGATGCACATAAGTACAATAAAGAACCAATCATGGAGCGGTATACCTTTTGATCGAACTCTTTACCATTGTCGTCGGGGCCCAATTGACCTTTGGTTGGCATTGGCGTCGTGTATTCCAAACTTCTTCAAGCAATCCTTGAGGTACTTTTCTTGTGATATGAAGATGCCATTTCTCTGTTGACGGATTTGAAGACCAAGAAAGAATTTCAGCTCTCCCATCATGGACATGTGATATTGCTCTTGCATCATATGCCCAAACTCATCACTGTATCTTTTGTCAGTGCAGCCGAAGATAATGTCATCCACATAGATTTGGCATACAAACAGTTCTCCATCATATGTCTTCATGAAGAGAGTGGGATCGAGAGATCCAGGTTTGAAGCCTTTGCTCTTCAGGAAGTCTTTGAGTGTGTCATACCAAGCGCGAGGTGCTTGTTTGAGGCCATACAGTGCCTTGTTGAGCTTGTAGACCATATCAGGTCGCTTTGGATCTTCAAAACCATGTGGTTGAGCTACATACACTTCTTCTTCAATTTTGCCATTGAGAAAGGCACTCTTCACATCCATTTGTACTTGTTGTGGTTAGCATAGGCTAGCAGTATGCGAATGGCTTCAAGCCTAGCCACGGGAGCAAAGGTTTCATCGAAGTCAATTCCCTCTATTTGTGTGTAACCTTGAGCAACGAGACAAGCTTTGTTTCTGATGACTTGACCATGTTCATCTTGTTTGTTGCGATAGATCCATTTGGTGCCAATAATATTGTGCTTGCAAGGATCAGGACGCTTAACTAGCTCCCAGACATTGTTGAGCTCAAATTGTTGAAGCTCTTCTTGCATAGCTTGAATCCATGAGAAGACTTCGATCACCAGTCATGTGGTTGGTGCATCCTCTGTCCATAATCCATTTAGTAGCTTTCGGAGTCGTACCCTACAGTACAATTAGCGGGATAGGCTTCACCAAGAGTATTGTGAAGCACAAACATTTGACGAACCAGCATACTATCAAAGTTAATATTCTTGGATGGTAAGATAGGATGCTCATCAAGAAATCCTGGGATGAAATAAATGGTAAGACCATTTTGGCATTTTATCTTGCGTCCCACAAGATGTTTTAGGTCCCCAGCATTGTCTTCAGAAGTCAGTGATTTCCGGCTGGAGACCTTTCCCTGCAAGAGAAGTTTGTTCTTCTTAACCACCCACATCTTAAGGGGTGGCTTAGAAGCAATGAGTCTAAGTGCAGCATCTGAGAACTTTGGCTTTGGAGCCCTAGCAAATAGTTTTGCAGGAGGTGAATAGTACTCAAAAGAATATGCAGAAAAATTCTTTGATTTGTGAACATAGCGGTTTGATGAAACACACTCATATTCATGAGTCTGATGATAATTTCCCTGCAAAACTTTGGCGTTAGGGTGAGCATAGGAGGTCCTTTGTCTGTATGAAGCCTTTGGACCATATGAAGCCTTTGGTCTGGGGTTTGACTTATTCCCTGGTGGTGTCATGATGACATTCACTAGAAGATTCTCAAGACAACTTTTAGGAACCCAGATCTTCTTCATAGGTGGTCCGTTCCAGCAGTTAGTACCAATAAACCTGGCAAACACTTCACCATTCTGATTCTTAAACAGCTTATAATTGGAGTCAAAGGACTCATCAATGATAATGGGGTTAGCACAAGTGAAGCCAGATAAAGTGGATGGATCTATTGAGGGACCCTTTGCAGCAACCCATGTGGTTTTGGGGTACTGCTCAGGCTTCCAGTAAGAACCATCAGCATTCATTTTCCTCCCAAAACCAACACCCTCTTTCCTAGGGGTTCAGCTCAGAATCTGTTTCTTGAGGACATTACATAGTGTCTGATGCCCTTTGAGGCTTTTGTACATGCCTGTTTCAAGTAATGTCTTCAACCTAGCATTCTCATCAGCAATAGCAGTGGTATCCTCAGAAGAGGGGTTAGTTACCACATCAACAGTTGAAGATATTGCAACTTCAGAAGCAGTAGAACATTTAGCAACAGAGACAACATTGTCACGCTCAAGACATTTTAAACAAGGTGGCACAAAATCTTCCTGAGCGGAACTGATCTGTTGAGCGAGTAGTGAATCGTTCTCTTTTTGAAGATCTTCATGAGACGCTCTCAGTTTCTCTAGATCTTGCTTCCTTTGAAGACAATCATAGGAAAGCTTCTCATGAGAGGCTGAGAGGGTTTCATGACGACTTTCAAGTTCTTCATACTTAACGCGAAGATTTTTTATGTCTTCGATTAAGGACTAAGTTCGATTCATTTCCTCATCCAACAGGTCATTGCTTTTGTCTAGCAATTTTTGAATGTGTTCCGTAGTAGTTTGTTGTTCAGTTGCAATTTTAGCAAGGGTCTTATAGCTGGGTTTGGATTCACATTCAAAGTCATCTTCACTGGAGGTTTGAAACTAAGCATCGCGTGAGTTTACCTTGGCACCTCGTGCCATGAAGCAGTAGGTTGGAGTAGAGTCATCCTCATCATCGACTTCAGCGACAACGGCGTGACCATTGTCTTCAGTGTTGAAGATGGACTTGGCAACGAATGCCAAAGCTAGAGCCAGGCTTGCCACGCCTAAATCAGACTCCTCCTCAGACTCCACCTCTGCCTCCTCAGAAGCAGACTCCTCCTCTGAATCCATCTCCTTGCCGATGAATGCACGAGCCTTGCCAGATGAGCTCTTCTTGTATGATGAAGACTTTGATGAAGAGTCCGAAGAAGACTTTGAGGATTTCTTCTTCTTCTTGTCGTCAGAATCATATTCCTTGCTCTTCTTCTTTTTCTTAGCTTCCTTGTCCCATTGAGGACATTCAGATATGTAGTGGCCTGGCTTCTTGCATTTGTGGCATGTTCTCTTCTTGTAGTCACGAGAGGAAGCCTCATCATTCTTGGAGCTGGATCTTGAAGACTTTCCGAAGCGATTCTTCTTGGAGAACTTCTGGAACTTTCTCACAAGCATAGCTAGCTTTTTACCTATGTCTTCAGGATCTTCAGAACTGCAGTCAGATTCTTCTTCAGATGAGGATACAGCCTTTGCCTTCAAGGCACGAGATCGGTCGTAGTTGGGACCATAGATATCTCTCTTCTCAGATAGATGGAATTCATGTGTGTTGAGCCTCTCAAGTATGTCAAATGGATCAAGATCTCTGAAGTCAGGACGTTCTGGGATCATCAAGGCCAAAGTGTCAAATGAGCTATCAAGTGATCTCAATAGCTTCTTCACTATTTCATGCTTGGTGATCTTTGTGGCGCCAAGTGCGCGAAGCTCATTTGTGATATCAGTGAGGCGGTCGAAAGTGAGATGGACGTTCTCATTGTCATTCCTCTTGAATCGGTTGAAGAGATTGTGGAGCACATCTATTCTTGAGTCTCTCTGGGTTGAGACGCCTTCGTTGACCTTGGAAAGCTAGTCCCAGACCAGCTTCGTAGTTTCTAGTGCACTCACACGGCCATACCACCCTTTGGTTAGATGACCACAGATGATGTTCTTAGCGGTTGAGTCCAGTTGTGCTAATCTCTTGACATCAGCAGTGGTGACGCCTTCACCGACTTTGGGGACACCAGTCTTGATGACATACTAGAGATCGATGTCAATGGCTTCAAGATGCATGCACATCTTATTCTTCCAGTAGGGGTAATCAGTGCCATCGAAGACGGGGCACGCAGCAGAGACTTTGATTATCCCTGCAGTCGACATAGCTAAAACTCCAGGTGGTTAAACCGAATCACATGGAACAAGGGAGCACCTTGCTCTGATACCAATTGAAAGTGCTAGTTATGGACTAGAGGGGGGTGAATAGGCGATTTTTATGAAAGTCTTCGAAAACACAGGGTCTTCGAAGACAGACAATCAAATTGAACCTATACGATATGCAGCGGAAGATAAACTACACTAGACAGACCATAGTCAAGTAAGCAATGTAATGAAAGCATGAAGACTAATAGTAGCTAGGTAGAACAGATCGGAATGGAAGACAGTACAAAGCCAAACAGGTGAGAGTCTTCGCTAAGTGAAGTCAAACAGATAAGGCAAACAAGCAATAGCTTCACGAAGACAAACTGAAATGTAAATAAGGTTGGGGATAGAACCAGTAGCTTGGTGAAGACAAGGATTTGGTAGACTAGTTCCAGTTGCTGTGACAACTGTACGTCTGGTTAGGGAGGCTGAGATTGAACTCAGAAGACCACGTCTTCACCTTATTCCCCTTGAGCTAAGGACACTTAGTCCTCGCCCAATCACTCTCGTAAGTCTTCAAGGTAGACTTCCAAACCTTCACAGACTCTGTTCACCGGCGATCCACAATGACTCTTGGATCCTCAGAACATGACGCCTAACCGGCTGGAGGACACACAGTCCTCAAGTGTAACAAGTCTTCAGGTCACGCAGACAAAGACTTCAGTGATGCCTAACACTCTTTGGCTCTGGGTGTTTTGGGCTTTGTCCTCGCAAGGATCTCTCTCTCAAAGGCTTCGGAGGTGGGTTGCTCTCAAACGACAAAAGCCGTGCACTAATGCGAGTTTGACTCTCATTCTATCCATGTTCAGCAGTCCCTTTCCGAACCTATATTTGCCCAATGGATACAATCTACTCATGGCAAGACGACATATGGGTTCGATATACTCTTATCTTCAACGAATGGCCCGCAGCCACCAATTTATGGTGGAGGGGGTGGGATATTTATAGCCAGCAGGCAACCCGACATGATATGTCCGAAATGACCCTGGGTCACTAAGGAACTGACACGTGTCCAACGGTCGGATTTCAAGCACACGCGGCAGCTTGACTTGGGCTGCAAGCAAAGCTGACTCATCCAACTCTGGATAAGATTCACTCTCATTGTCTTCGCTCGAAGACATAGGATTTGGGTTGAGCATTATGTCAGTCTTCTGACTTTGTTCACTTGGACCCCACTTAACAGTTCGGTGGTTCCTATGACTCAAGTAAGAAGAAAATGAAACTACGAAAGAAACTATGTCTTCGCACTCCATTGTCTTCAAGTGAATGTCTTCACACGTCATTATCGTCGACGTGAATGTCTTTACGAACCACCATTATCTTCAATGTCTTCATACATTTTTAGGGGTCATCTCTGGTAGGAAAACCAAATCAATGAGGGACTCCTACCTTTGTTATCCTACAATTCTCACAAACACATTAGTCCCTCAACCATGTTTGTCGTCAATACTCCAAAACCAACTAGGGGTGGCACTAGATGCACTTACAGGGAGGGGTGTGGCGTACCGTAAAACAGAACTCCACGGGCTACTGTTCATCCACCGTCGACTTCCTCCAGCCTCCACCTGCTACTGTTCATCCATCGTCGACTTCCTCCAGCCTCCACGGGGCTACTGTTCATCCAGCCTCTACCGGCTACTGTTCAGCCAGCCTCCACGGGGTCCTGTTCATCCACCCCCAACCGACTGGGATGTGTGGCGGCCTCCTTGGGGTCCTGTTCATCCAGTGGCAACCGCCTACTAACATGGGGTCCTGTTCATCTAGCTGCAACCGCCTACACACGGCCGGGGTCCTGTTCATCCAACCCTCACCGGGAGCTGTTCATCCACAGCCAACCAACCGTCTGGACTCACCACGTCTTGACTCGTTCTACGTATCACGCGCGGCAGCAACTAGAACTGTTCATCTAGAGGCAACCCAACCGGCTAGCTACGTCTCGCACGGGGGCTCGATCGGCTACAGTAAGCAGCAGCAGCGATCGATCGGGTTCAGTTAGCAGTGAAGGAGTCGGTCGGGTTCAGTTAGCAGCGAAGGGATCGATCGATTGACTTCAGTACATAGCAGTGCGATTGCTTGGGTTCACTAAGTGAACGCCTCGCTCAGGTTCAGTTATAGCGAACACGGCTCGCACCACGCGCGCGTAAGAGAGAGAAACGCGTAAACCACACTGCATCGCTCCGCCCCGACTGCTACTTCTTGAGCTTGTGTTGATTTTTCCCTTGAAGAGGAAAGGGTGATGCAGCAAAGTAGAGATAAGTATTTCCCTCAGTTAAGAACCAAGGTATCAAATCCAGTAGGAGATACAAGCAAGTCCCCAATCTATGCACTTGCACAAACTAACAAACACTTGCACACAACGCGAAAAAGGGGTTGTCAATCCCTTCACGGTCACTAGCAAGAGTGAGATCTGATAGAGATAGGTATAAAAGATAAGTAAAAGTGCAAAATAAATTAAAGGTAAATAAATTGCAGCAAGGTATTTTTGGGTTTTTGGTTTTATAGATCTGAAAATAATATGATAAAAATAGACCTGGGGACCATAGGTTTCACTAGAGGCTTCTCTCTTGAAAGAAACTTACGGTGGGTAAACAAATTACTGTTGAGCAATTGAAAGGAAAGCACATAATTATGACGATATCCAAGGCAATGATCATGAATATAGGCATCACGTTCGTGACAAGTAGGCCGACTCCTGCCTGCATCTACTACTATTACTCCACACATCGACCGCTATCCAGCATGCATCTAGTGTATTAAGTTAACAAGAACAGAGTAACGCCTTAAGCAAGATGACATGATGTAGAGGGATAGATCCAAACAATATGGTAAAACCCCAATCTTTTTATCCTTAATGGCAACAATACAAATACGTGCCTAGCTACCCCTACTGTCACTGGGTGAGGACACCGCAAGATTGAACCCATCACAAAGCACCTCTCCCATTGCAAGAAAGATCAATCTAGCAAGAGTGAGATCTAATAGAGATAGGTATAAAAGATAAGTAAAAGTGCAAAATAAATTAAAGGTAAATAAATTGCAGCAAGGTATTTTTGGGTTTTTTGTTTTATAGATCTGAACATAATATGATAAAAATAGACCCGGGGACCATAGGTTTCACTAGAGGCTTCTCTCTTGAAAGAAACTTACGGTGGGTAAACAAATTACTGTTGAGCAATTGATAGAAAAGCGCATAGTTATGACGATATCCAAGGCAATGATCATGAATATAGGCATCACGTCCGTGAGAAGTAGACCGACTCCTGCCTGCATCTACTACTATTACTCCACACATCGACCGCTATCCAGCATGCATCTAGTGTATTAAGTTAACAAGAACGGAGTAACACCTTAAGCAAGATGACATGATGTAGAGGGATAGATCCAAACAATATGGTAAAAACCCAATCTTTTTATCCTTAATGGCAACAATACAAATACGTGCCTAGCTACCCCTACTGTCACTGGGTGAGGACACCGCAAGATTGAACCCATCACAAAGCACCTCTCCCATTGCAAGAAAGATCAATCTACTTGGCCAAACCAAATCAATAGATCGGAGAGAAATACAAAGCTATCTTAATCATGCATAAAAGAGTTCAGAGAAGAATCAAATAATATTCATAGATAATCTGATCATAAACCCACAATTCTTCGGATCTCAACAAACACACCGCAAAAGAAGATTACATCCAATAGAACTCCAAGAACATCGAGGAGAACATTGTATTGAAGATCAAAGAGAGAGAAGAAGCCATCTAGATACTAGCTATGGACCCATAGGTCTGTGGTAAACTACTCACACATCATTAGAAGGGCAGCAAGATTGGTGTAGAGGCCCTCCGTGATCGAATCCCCCTCCGGCAGAGTACTGGAAAAGGCCCCAAGATGGGATCTCACGAGAATAGAAGCTTGTAGCGACGGAAAAGTATTTTTGGCGTGCCCTCTGTTATACGGGGAATATTTGGGTATTTATAGAGCAGAGATTAGGGTTAGGAGAGTCCCAAGGGGCCCACAAGCCTGGGGGCGCGCCTCTAGGGCTTGTGGCCCTCTCGTGGCTCTTTTGGCCTCCTCCCTAAGCTTCGTGGGTGTCTTCTTGTCCAAGAAAAATTGTCAAAAAGTTTTGTTCTGTTTGGTATTGATTTTCTGTAAAAGACAAAAACAAGGAAAAAACAGCAACTGGCACTTGGCACGGGGTTAATAGGTTAGTCCCAAAAAATGATATAAAATAGCACCATAATGCATATAAAACATCCAAGATGGATAATATAATAGCATGGAACAATAAAAAAATATAGATACGTTGGAGACGTATCACCGACCACCCACCGTAACCGGGAACTCCGCAAAAATTTCCTCGCCCTCACTTCTACCATGATTTTTCATGTCATGGACGACCCAAAGAATGTCATGCAGGTGCGTCCCCGGTCCGTCCAGGACAGAAAGCCCATTTTCTATCATGATTTTTTGTCATAGAAGTAGGAGGCCACCACATCTATGATGATACTTGTTTTTGTCAAAATTATCATCATAGAAGTGTCATAACCATGACAGAATTTTTTTTGTTCGGGCCATAATGTCACGGATGTGTCTTCTTTTTGTAGTGTCACTTCTTTCGAGAGAAACTCCTTCTCTAGAAAGGACCCATTCTTGGCAACAAAGATCTTGCCCTCGGATCTGTGGTAGAAGGTATACCCAATGGTACCTTTAGGGTATCCTATGAAGATGCACTTCTCCGCTTTGTGTTAGAGCTTATCAGGATGAAGCCTCTTGAGACATGCGTCGCATCCCCAAACTTTAAGAAACGGCAGCTTAGATTTCTTGCCAAACCACAACTCATACGGTGTCGTCTCATCGGATTTAGACGGTGCCTATTTAAAATAAATGCGGCTATCTATAATGCATAACCCCAAAACGATAGTGGCAAATCGGTAAGAGACAGCATAGAACGCACCATATCCAATAGAGCACGATTACGATGTTCAGATACACCATTACGATGTGGTGTTCCAGGTGGCGTGAGTTGTGAAACAGTTCCACATTGTCTTAAATGCATACCAAACTCGTAACTCAAATATTCACCTCCACAATCAGATCGTAGAAACTTTATTTTCTTGTTACGATGATTCTCCACTTCACTCTGAAATTCCTTGCCTTTTCAAATGTTTCAAACTTGTGTTTCATTAAGTAAATATACCCATATCTACTCAAATCACCTGTGAAGGAAAGAAAATAACGATATCCACCATGTGCTTCAACACTCATCAGACCGCATACATAGGTATGTATTATTTCAAATAAGTCACTAGCTCGCTCCATTGTTCCGGAGAACGGAGTTTTAGTCATCTTGCCCATGAGACATGGTTCAAATGTCTCAAATGATTCATAATCAAGAGATTCCAAAAGTCCACCAGCATGGAGTTTCTTCATGCGCTTTACACCAATATGACCTAAGCGGCAGTGCCACAAATATGTGGTACTATCATTATTAACTTTGCATCTTTTGGCATGAATATTATGAATATATGTATCACTACGATCGAGATTCAACAAGAATAAACCATTCATAAGGGGTGCATGACCATAAAATATATTACTCATATAAATAGAACAACCATTATTCTCTGATTTAAATGAATAACCGTCTAGCAATAAACAAGATCCAGATATAATGTTCATGCTCAACGTAGGTACCAAATAACAATTATTTAGGTGTAAACCTAATCCCGAAGGTAGATGTAGAGGTAGCGTGTCGACGGTGATCACATCAACCTTGGAACCATTTCCGACACGCATCGTCACCTCGTCCTTAGCCAGTCTTCGATTATTCTGTAGCTCCTATTTTGAGTTACAAATATTAGCAACCGAACCAGTATCAAATACCCAGGCGCTACTACGAGCACTAGTAAGGTACACATCAATAACATGTATATCAAATATACCGTTGTTGGCGTTGCCATCCTTCTTATCTGCTATGTACTTGGGGCAGTTCCGCTTTGAGTGACCATTCCCCTTGAAGTAGAAGCACTCAGTCTCAGTTTTGGGTCCAGCCTTGGGTTTCTTCACTGGAGCGGCAACTGTCTTGCCATTCTTCTTGAAGTTCCCTTTCTTTCCCTTGCCTTTCTTGAAAGTAGTGGTCTTTCTAACAATCGACACTTGATGCTCCTTCTGGATTTCTACCTCCGCGGCCTTAAGCATCGCGAAGAGCTCGGGAATCGTTTTCTCCAACCGTTGTATATTATAGTTCATCACAAAGCCCTTATAGCTTGGTGGCAGTGGCTGGAGAACTCTGTCAATGACCGTGTCATCTGGAAGATTAACTCCCAACTGAGTCAAGCGG
Source organism: Thinopyrum elongatum (assembly GCA_011799875.1). NCBI lineage: Eukaryota > Viridiplantae > Streptophyta > Magnoliopsida > Poales > Poaceae > Thinopyrum > Thinopyrum elongatum. Next base: position 470,617,331 of record CM022303.1, on the reverse strand, counting down.
TTGTGAAACCCAGACATTCTAAGTATATGCTCACTAACAAAACTGTTATCCTCCATCTTGCAGGTAAAGAACTTGTCGGAGGTATCATACCTCTCAACCCGGGCATGAGCTTGAAATACCAATTTCAGCTCCTGGAACATCTCAGATGCTCCATGGTGCTCAAAACGTCTTTGGATCCCCGGTTCTAAGCTGTAAAGCATGGCATACTAAACTATCTAGTAGTCATCAGAACGTGCCTGCCAGATGTTCACAACACCAACAAATGACGCTGGAGGGGGTGCGGCACTTAGCGGTGCATGAAGAACATAGGCCTTCTGTATAGCAATGAGGATAATCCTCAAGTTATGGACCCAGTCGACATAGTTGCTTCCATCATCTTTTAACTTAGCTTTCTCTAGGAACACATTAAAATTCAGGGGAACTATAACGCGGGCCATTGATCTACGACACAAATTTTTGCAAAGACAATTAAGACTAAGTTCATGATAATTAGTTCAGTTAATCAAATTACTAATGAACTGCCACTTAAATCAACATCCCTCAAGTTGTCTAAGTGATACATGATCCAAATCAACTAACCCATGTCCGATCATCACGGGAGATGGGGTAGTCATCAATGGTGAACGTCTCCATGTTGATCATATCTACTATATGACTCATGTTCGACCTTTTGGTCTCCTATGTTCCGAGGCCATGTTTGTACATGCTAGGCTCGTCAAGTTTAACCCAAGTATTCTGCATGTGTAAAACTGGCTTACACCTGTTGTATGTGAACGTAGAGTCTATCACACCCGATCATCATGAGGTGCTTCAAAACGACGAAATTCTGCAATGGTGCATACTTAGGGAGAACACAATTTCTTGAAATTAAGTGAAGGGATCATCTTATAATGCTACCGTCATCCTAAGCAAAATAAGATGCATAAAAAGATAAACATCACATGCAATCGATATGTGACATAATATGGCCATTATCATCTCGTGCCTTTGATCTCCATCTCCAAAGCACCGGCATGATCTCCATCGTCACCGGCATGACACCATGATCTCCATCATCGTGTCGTCACGTGGTCGTCTCGCCAACTATTGCTTCTACAACTATTTCTAATGCATAGCGATAAAGTAAAGCAATTGCATGGCGATTAATAAATTAAAGACAACCATATGGCTCCTGCTAGTTACCAAACTCATCGACATGCAAGTCGTGAACCTATTACAAAACAAGATCATCTCATACATCAACATATATCACATCACATTTTTGGCCATAACGCATCACAACATGCCTTGCAAAAACAAGTTAGACGTCCTCTACTTTGTTGTTGCAAATTTTATGTGGCTGCTATGGGCAACTAACAAGAACCGTTCTTACCTACGCAAAGCCACAACGGTGATAATGAAGTTGCCTTTTAACCTTCTACAAGGTACGCCTTCGTCAAATTAGATTCAACTAAAGTAGGAGAGACAGACACCTGCTAGCCACCTTATGCAAAACAAGTTGCATGTCAGTCGGTGGAACCGGTCTCATGTGCGAGGACATGTAAAGTTGGTTCGAGCCGCTTCATCCCACAATACCGCCGAATCCAAAATAAGACAAAGAAGGTAAGCAATTTGAGCATCAACACCCACAACTCTTTGTTTTCTACACGTGCATATACATCTACGCATAGACCTAGCTCATGATGCCACTGATGGGGAACGAAGCATGTAAATAAAAAAAATCCTACGAACACCCAAGATCTATCTAGGAGAAGCATAGCAACAAGAGTGGAGAGTGTGTCAACGTACCCTCGTAGATCGTTAAGTAGAAGCGTATATCATGCGGTCGATGTAGTCGTACTCGTCACGATCCAATCGCGATCCAAACCAATGAAGTACCGAACGGACGACACCTCCGCGTTCAACACACGTATGGCTCGATGACGTCTCCTCCTCCTTGATCTAGCAAGCAAGGAAGGAGAAGTATATGGGATCGAAGGCAACATGACGGCATGACAGTGATGGTGGTGGAGTGATTCTGGCAAGGGTACGCCGAGCGCTACTGATTCAACGAAGACGGAGGAGTTACAAAGTAACGGGGGAGAGAGGGGGGCCAAGGGATTGTGTCTCTCTCTTGGCGGTGCCCCCTCCCCTCTATATATAGGTGGAGGGGCATGGTGGACAGCCCTCCAAGCCCTAGGGCTGGTGCACCAAGGGGAGGAGTTGGACTCCTAGTCCAATTCCCTCCTTTCCATACACAAGTGGACTTTCCACCTTTCCCAGCCACATGGGCCTTGAGGGACTTGTGCGCCTGGCCCAATAAGGCTAGGTGCCTCCCCTTAGACCATGTTGACCCTTGGGACATGGTGGAACCCTTGGTGGACTTTCGGACTCCTCCGGAAGTTTCCGGAACATTCTGGCAGCTTCCCGGTACAATACCGAAAAAACTGAAACTTTTTCCGGAACCCTGAAAGCAACTTTCCATATATAAATCTTTACCTCTAGACCATTTTGGAGCTCCTCGTGACATCCGGGATCTCATCCCAGACTTCGAACAACATTCGGTCACCAACATGCATATCCCATTATTACTCTAGCGTCACCGAACGTTAAGCGTGCAGATCCTACGGGTTCGAGAATCATGTAGACATGACCGATACACCTCTCCGTTCAATAACCAATAGTGGAACCTGGATGCCATATTGGTTCCTACATATTCCACAAAGATCTTTTATCCATTGAACCACGATGTCAAGGATTCAGTTAATCCCGTATGCAATTCCCTTTGTCCAACGATATGTTACTTGCCCGAGATTCGATCTTCGGTATCTCCATACCTAGTTCAATCTCATTACCAACAAGTCTCTTGTTCCATAATACAACATCTCATGACTAACCCATTAGCCACATTGCTTGCAAGCTCTTTAAGATGTTGTATTACTGAGAGGGCCCAGAGATATCTCTCCGTCACACGGAGTGACAAATCCCAGTCTCGATCCATGCCAACCCAACAGACACCTTCGGAGATACCTATAGAGCATCTTTATGATCACCTAGTTACGAAGTGATGTTTGATAGGACACAAGGTATTCCTCCCGTATCCGGGAGTTGCATGATCTCATGTTCTTAGGAATAGATGCTTAACATGAAGAAAGCTATAGCAATAAACTCAAGTGATACGATCGAATGCTAAGCTTACAATTAGGTCTTGTCCATGACATCATTCTCCTAATGATGTCATCCCATTATCAAATGACAACTCATGTCTATGGTTAGGAAATCTTAACCATCTTTGATCAATGAGCTAGTCTAGTAGAGGCTCACTAGGGACATAGTATTTGTTTATGTATTCACACATGTATTTAAGTTTACGGTCAATACAATTCTAGCATGAATAATAAACCTTTATCATGAACAAGGAAATATGATAATAACCAACTTATTATCGCCTCTAGGGCATATTTCCATCACATACCTGGTAAACGAGACAACTAGAGCCATCGCAAAGCTGGATGACTACTGCCTTGTCATGCGAGGGAGTGTACTCGACGTCTATGCCGACGAAGACCAGTTCATACGCTCACATGTATGCCTCGCTCTCTTGTATCCACGTGTCGATGGCGCTGATCTTGTTGGTGTACACGGTGTGGATGGTGCGACCATCGTGGAGGCGGACACGGTGTTCCTGAGTGAACGGGGCTAGTAAGCCCGGCATCACCGTCATGTCGCCACCGAGGGCGCCAAAAGATCCATTGCGAGACATGGTGCTAGCGATAGATGGATGCGGGGAGATACTGGGAGTGGAATGGGAAAGGCGATGGAGAGGGGAGTTGGCAACCACTTAAATCGTGGTTGGGGACAAGGAGGCCGCCGAAGCAGTTTGAATGACGGCCATACCAGGCATGTGTCGTGTTGTCACAATCTGACTATGCCCCGCTCAGAGGAGGCAGACGAGGAGGCACAGGAGGACTTGACCGTCCGTTGCTTTTTTCTTTCTACACATGGAGACGTGACCATGCATTCCTTTTTTTAATGCGCAAATACTATGAAAGTGCTCTTGGTGTATTGTGGAAGTGCTCATATTGTTTTCGAAGGCTGGTCATGCATATTTTGAAGGCCCTTGCAAATATTTCTGAAAGTGCTCACACTATTTAGGAAAAAACATTCGCAGAAAGTTAACAAAGATACAATCACATATTTCTACATAAGCACCATTAATTTGTACATCATCACACCACTTATTGTACATAAATAAGTATAATACAATAACACACGACATCTTTGACCTAGTACAATCATAGTTAGAACATATGACCGCTCAATCTAAATGAACATACTATTAGCTGAATGTAGACACCCAAGTTGTTGCAATAACACATGGCATCTTTGACCTACTACAACCGTAGTTAGAACATATGTTCGTTCAATCTAAATGAACATACTACTAGTTGAATGTACACACCCAAGTTCTTGCAATTCACCACCTGTTGTTTCTGTTCCGGCGCTTCCAGCTGCTCGAAGATCCCTCGCCTTTGTTCTTACGGGGGCGGAGTCATTCCCTCAAAGGTGGTTGGAGAAGGTGACGTAGCCTGTCCTTAATGATTAGGATCCTATGGTACAACTCGTAGCTAACATACCCGTCTTTTGCTGCGTACTCGAGGTGCAGCGGGGAAAGCGGCTTCCACTCCCAGTACTGATGCTTGTCCCTTGGGAATGATTTATTCATGTTCTTGTATGACAGGTCGATGATGGCCGCTGCAAGGTCACCCATGGAGTCCCTTTCTCCACCACCTTTGATGCGGAACTGCTCTTGGATGTCAACATGGTGTTTGTCTGGAATCATTATCCATCCACGGGCAAGCATGATCTTGTCGCCCCTCGTGTCCACGCTTGCGAAAGTTATCGATTTGTGTTGCACGAATTAAGCCAATGGCTTGCACCACTGGGACCTGCAGTAGTGGTACACGAGGACATGCTCGCGCATTGCGAGTTGCACAATGGTGACCCCTTGTCGTCTTTAACTACTCGAACGGGCATACTCGAGGTCGAGTCCAACGAACTTCTTCTTCTCCTCCTGGAGCCATTGCTCGTACATGGCGATAACTCACTCCACATTCCTAGGCTCGTTGGTATACACCACCTCTAGCACGGTTGTGCCATGAGCAGTGATGTGGTGGATCTCCGTTGTTAGTTTCTTGTTGTCCATGGCTGTAGGGAGGTGGTGTGGGGTTGTGGAGGACGAGGAATGGCCGAGGAAGAAGATGCAGATGGATGCGGTAAAAGGAATGTGATCATTAATTTCTTGTGCAAAAAAGGTAACCGACCAGAGCAGTTTCAATGTCGCCCGGCAGTTCCAGGGCGCACGGGAATCAGGCGTCTATTCGAGCATTTTTTTAGTTGAAGCAATTTTTTTAGGTGGGTTCGAGCGATATATTTCATGCCGCGCCAACATTGCATGCTCGATGTGCTTGCGTTCTGCGTGGTCTTCATATGGCACGCTCCACTTGTTTTCTTTTAAAGGATATATCAAATTATGATGTCACAACTGGCACTCCAAACTTTAATTTCTAACTGGACGTTACACTTGACACGATGAACTTACTTCATTCTAGATACCCACACAGACGAAACGTATGTGCATTGCAAACCAATTGGGATCACCTTACATATGCAATGAACATCGCGGCACCTAAACATTTACCAATCAATAGTACATAAGCAAAAACAAAATGTCAAATGCACATACTTTTGTGAACATTCACCTATGGAGGCACCTTTCCGCATGCTCATGGTATAAGCTCAGAGTATGACATTACAACCAGCCATACGCACTACAATGTGTAAACAGTACATTTCACATGATAAACGAACAAAATGATTGTGCATTTCAAAACCTCTTGGGTTCACCTTGAATATGCGAGGAACATGGTACCACATGAACACATATTGCCATGATCAAAATTATAGAAGCAAACAAATACAAATAGTTTTATCACCAATCAACTATGGCCGATATATGATACCATGAATAACCTAAGCTTGTCTACACACCGAAAGTCCATAGTGTGATGTAAACAATGAATAGTACTTTTTAAAATAAATTCACATCACTAAGTGGTTTGGATCATGATTGCAAAGTATGTTTGGTATTTGGATTCATGTTCTCTCAAATCTTTCTGAAAGCGGCATCTTGCCTGTGCGAAGTATATTGAAATTGTGATGTGACAACCGGCACTGCGAGCTTGAATTTGTAAATAGCCATGACACACTCACATGAGGAATGTCCTTTCTTCAAGTGACATGCACTAACAAAATGCCTATGCGTTGCAAACCTAAATAAATTAGCGATGAACACGGTACTACATGAACACATTACAAAGCAAAGTAGAACCAACATTTATGCAAGGAACATGGCGTCCCATGAAGTGTGGTTTATTTTTTTCTTATGAAAGTGGTCATGACTATTTGTGAAGGTGATGCAAGTTTATAGAAAGTTGTTCTCGCATAATATGAAGGAAAAAATAATCTGAAACCGAACAAAGCTCAGTTTTATCCGTTGCCTCCCATACTAAATGTTCGCTTAAAAAACATTCCCTCAAATTTTCCCTTCCTTCCACTCGTTTTTGAACTGCCCGCGCACCCACCGAATCCCAACCCTCTCCAAATACTGCCTCTTTTTTCCACACCAATCACATCCCCTACCATAAAACGAGATGTCTCCTCCTTTACCTCTCTATCTTTCTCTCTCCGCCTCCAGATCCACCCACCCTCCCCACCGATGATTCTAGCTAGCTATGGCCACAAATCATTTGGTCAGGGAGCCGCTCCTAATGGATGGCGTTCTGTTGCACCCCATTTCCTATGATGGTAAAAGTACGCCAACATCTGAAGCAAATCAACGAGTTCTCTTTGCATTCTCGTGTTTCAACTGCTCCCTCAGATGCATATTACTTCTCGCTCAAATAGATGATCTACCGCTAAAATATGTTGAGATACATCCGTTGGAGCGACAAGTAGTATGGATCGATTGGATGGAGTAAAAACTTTGGGTTCTTACTCGGGTTTACGATTAGGGTTCTTATTGCGCCCCGGGTAAACACTGTATGTCATTCTATCTATGATTCGTTCATTGCAAATTGTTTATGTAATCTATGAGTATATCTTCTTCTGATTAAGTTGGTATGTTTTCTCAAGATGCTTTTGGTCTCCACTAATTCATGTTGACAATATGCCGATTGCTAGTTCATTTCCTAGATCGTAGAACATGTACATGCTGAAACTCACCAAATACCACCACTTATTTATTCAATAGTCACGTCCCCTTCAAGAAACAAGACGTCCTCTCATATCTCTCAATTATTCCCCTAGTAACCCACCAAATTTTCATGTGTGTTCACATTACCAAATCTAGTTAGTTTTCCGTATGAATGTTGTTGTTGTGTTTACAAGATATGAAATTGAGGGTTCTTAATCGGGGTAAGACTGCTCGTGAATCCAGCTAGAGTTCTTATTGGTACTTCATTACCTTGATCTAATAGTACACTACTGCAGGATGCTGCTAACGCAACACTACAATCAGAGACCCTTCGACAAAATTGTGTGTGATGCATTAATCACAAACGGTGATGTAAAAACCCCATCAAAAAGATGTAAAATGTTTGCGATGGCGGATACGTCAAACACGGTTCAGATTGTAGTTACGTGTGCGATGTGGGGCATATGGTTGATCCATACGAACTATTTGCGATGAGACAGAACAACAGAAATGGGCAGCCAGATCAAGGTGTGTGTGATATACGACATACAGTTCGCTCCGATGAACCGTTTGCGATGATCGAGTTGAACACAAATGATTCGGCGAAACAAGATGTGTGTGATACCCGGCAAACAGGTCAGTAATCAGAATTGTGTGCGATCATTATAGACAGCCCATATGGTCTTTTTTTGTGAATTGTGTGCTCGATAGGGCACACAATTCAAGAAACCAACCCGTGCACGATAATGTAAAAGATCTATGTTGAATACGTATTACTAACAGTTTGCGATGAGATTGACAGGGGAAACGGAGCTAACAAATTAATATGAGCGAACGGGAACAGAGATATATACAGTCTGCTTAATTTAGTCCTTCTTCTTCTTGTTGTTGTTGTTGGATGGCCCCGCGACATCGTCTTGGCGAGGACGCTTCTTGCCACTGATCGTTGGCTTTTCATCGTCGCCGCCGTCGTCATCGTCGTTGCTGTCGTCGTCCTCCTTCTCCTCGTTCGACCATTCTTCCTCCTCATCATTGTTGTCCTCTTCTTCGTCCTCCGACGGCTCCTTGTTCGTCTGGTTGTCGTCTGACGACTCCGAAGGCAGCATCCCTTCCATGATCCGGATATAACCGAGGTCTGGGCTCGACGCCGGACTCATGGAAGACGAGCGAGATGATTCCGATGTTGACCTATCATCGGGTTCCAGACTGCTGGTGGAACTGTCGTCCTCGTTGTTGCTCGACATGGCTGCGGTACGTATAAAAACCGTGAGAAAGTGAGATTGCAGAGTGTGTGCAAGTGTGTAGCGCGGCCGGCCTGGGACGATGAAGATGGTGGACATTTAAGCGAGGTATGCAGAGAAGAGGAATGCCAATTGAAGCGGGGGATTGACGTATTATCTAACCGCTGGTATAATCAACCATAATTATTTGTACCCAGTCGCTCCAAATTCCCGGGGTTGCGCAGTTCTCAATGTGATAATTACACACACACGTTGGAGCGCCCAAATATGAAACAAGCATTTTTCATAGTACTACTCCCTACGTACCGGCGACCTAGGTGGGGAAAAATGAGAGAACTTGATGATGATTTGGTAATCAATACCATTGCATCTAGAGAATTGACCATTGCATGTTATGCTAAGTAGTCTGAAGTCATTGAATGCATACTAGCCCCAGGACTCCTATTGGCTGATTTCTTTTTCAGGACAAAAAGCAAGGAATGAGTTTTGGGATTATTTGGTTTCCGTAATGTGACTTATGCACTGTTACGAATGGAGTAGGACAGTTGGCAATAATACATTGAGTTCTTCTTATTGATGAAGCCAATAATAATCAAACTACAAAGGAAAAGAACAAAAGACAAAGGAAAATATCTGCACAAATCTTGGCGTAACATCAATGGCATAGGACCTAGATGTGCATTACTTAGAGCACATCTAGATGTGCTTTAGCAATACTGTCAAACAAAACCCCTAATCACCATTGCAAACAACGCATAGAACATGGATAATGCGACAACCACAACTACACATGCTAGTTCCTTCGTGTCTCTTGCTTTCATCTATTGCCTGTGGTTGACTCTTTCTTGCTTCATCGTACTGATTGTACATTCCAGATCAGCCAGTTTCTTCTTCAGCTTTACGTTATCTTCTGCTAGCTTGGTGATAACACTCTAAGCCCTGCCATGCCATTCTTCATCCAGCCAGTTAACAAAGGCACAAGCATCATATCCCTGCCAATGTTAAATAGTATTCAGGATGAGCGGTGGCATTAACTCAAGTAAAATGATGAACTTAGCACTAACCTCTAAGGGGCAACTGAGAAACCGTCTGCCAATGTCGAATCCCTCCGTGCATACACGTCGAGCGGGAGTGTGCCCGTGCACACAACTCAGCTTTTGGTACTTCTCAGTGGCGCAAAACTCGGAGCCAAACTCGTGTTGCGGGAGTCTGGAGCCATGCTCCAGATCCGGCGACAGATCGCTTTCTTGGGGGGGGGGGTCATTCAGGACGGATTCAGCAGGGAGCTACTTTGGACATGCTAAAAAAGATCAAGATAGATTGTAACCTGACAGGACGATTCGGATCCGTAGTACACCTGCCTTTTGATGACCTTAGGCAAGTGCTCGGCGGTGACCGCCGTCGTGGCGGCGCTGCCGAGAGCAGCGATACGAGCAGGAGCAGCCGCACCGAAACCATCAGCACCACTTGTCCACATTCCCCCAATGTCAGTGCCACATGAGGGAATTTGGAGGCTATCTAGGGATTTGGGGGAAATGGGGAAACCGTGGGGATAAGCTAACGGTCGGGAACTACTTTCGCACTATATGTTGTATATGGCACACTGTTTATACATGTCATTTGTGTTAGGTATTACGACTTCACTCATGATTTCTGCATCAAACCGCGTGAGAAGACAATGTAGGTGAGACACTGTTGCCGTGACATAACCGTATGTGATGTACTACCCTATACATATGGGGCTGCAATATAATTGAGTTACAGTAATACCTAGTGTAAACAGCCGCTCTGCGGATACCCGTCAAAAAATAAAATAGCTGCTCTGCAGATGGAGATGGCGGCGGCAGCCGAGGTAGCGACTACTGGATAAGAGGTCAATCCTCGGTCGGTAGGCGGTGGCGGCATCATAGCAGGTCAATCCTCGGTCTGCGGTGGGAGATAGGAGGAGCTCAACTATCGAGGTCGGCGGCGGCGTGATTGGAGCACATCCATCGCGGTCGATGGCGGGATAGTGGAGGTCGAACTTCAGGTGATAGCCACACTAAGCTTTGCTCCTTGACCCTGCTGTCTCGGCATGCTACCGCATCGCGCTTTTCTGTCTGTTGGGTGGAGGTCGTCGCGCAGCTAATTAATTAAGGTATTCTTTTCGTGAGTGGCTTAATTAAGGTATTCAATTCCTAAGGGTAGTGTTGTAGTACTTTGCATGTAAATTGACTGGCCATTAATTTTTGTCATCGCACGTCTGGATAACAATATGGAGCGCCCTCAGTAATTATGAAAATAAAATCTTGTGATTTATGCACGCATCTTTGGGCATCAGTTAATCCGTGTATTAATGTTGTTGTTTTGTTTTTAATTACCCTTTGTGTGGTGCAGATGGAATGATCTTAATGGATAAAGAATCAAAGAAGCTCAGATTTTATCAGTGGCGTGACAGAGTTCATGAATTTGGCTGAAAGTACAAAGAAGACAATCTTGGTATGGCAGATTTTGCTGCTGTGATTGCAGATTTCAAGGGCCCAAAAAAGGATATGACTGGGTACAAGGATCTGCCAACCATTGCTATGGACTCCAAGAAAGAATTGTATCTAGGTTGCAAAAAGAAATATTCAAAGTTGAGTGCCACCCTCGCGCTTCTCAGATTTAAAGCACCAAATGGTCTATCAAACAAGGGCTTCACAGAGTTGTTAGGTCTTTTCAAAGAAATTCTTTCGGAAGATAATATGCTCCCCAAAAGCATGAACGAAGCAAAGAAAATTGTTTGCCCATTGTGACTTAAAGTAAAGAAGATACACGCTTGTGTGAATGATTGTATATTGTATCGTGGTGAGTACAAAGATTTGTGTGCATGCCCCATATGCAAGCATGCATGATACAAGTGTAGGAGAGAAAAGGACAAGTACAAATTGGATGACGATATCAAGACATGAATCCTGTTCAAGGTTGTTTGGTACTTGCCTTTAATTCCAAGGTTGAGGCGTTTGTTTGCAAACCTTAGAGAGGCAAAGAGGTTGCGGTGGCATCATGATGAGCGAACTGCAGATAAATATATGAGGCACTCAAAAGATGGGACTCAGTGGGAATTAATCGACAACAAGTATAAAGACTTTGCCAAGGATCCTAGAAGTATAAGGCTCGGGGAGTGTAGTGATGGGATGAATCCTTTTGGTGATGTGAGCACCAAACACAGCACATGGCCAGTGCTTTTGTGCATATATAACCTAGCTCCTTAGTTGTGTATGAAGAAAAAATACATTATGATGTCAATGATTATCCAAGGCCCGAAGCAACTTGGAAATGACATCGACATTTACTTTCAGCTACTGGTAGAAGAACTGCTGACAGTGTGGGTAAAAGAGCCTGCTGTAAAATGTTATGATGCTTACAAAAAGGATATTTTTGATCCACATGCGATGCTGCTGCACACCATTCAAGATATGCCGCAAGTAGGCAACGCATCGGGGCAGAAAACAAAGTGAAATGTAGGGTGTGTCACATGCATGGATAGGACAGCTAGCAGATTTCTTCCCAACTCGCGCAAAACCGTGTATTTGCGTCATCGTAGGTTCTTACAGAGAAATCACCCATACCGAAAGATGAAAGCTGAATTTGATGGTACGGCAGAGGTAGGTTTGGGCCCAAGCCCTTATGCTGGGGAGGTGGTCCACAAAATGGCTAAACAAATTAATGTTGTGCTTGGTAAGAACCAAGCTTTGATGGTGAAACAAACACCCAGGAATCAAATTTTTAAGAAGAAATTGGTGTTCTAGAAATTACCTTATTGGGAGATTCTACATGTACGTCATTGCATCGATGTCATGCACATAGAGAAGAACGTATGTGAAAGCATCCTTGGTACTCTGCTCAAGATTAAAGGTAAAACAAAGGATGGTGACGGTGCACGGCTCGATATGCTTGGTGATCAATCAAAATGCAAGAGTGAAGCAGAAGATGATAACAAATTCCTCCACGCTTGCTAGAGTTACGATTTCAGTACAAAAGAAGCAACAGAGTTCTTCAACTATTTGTTGTCAGTTAAGACACCCTCTTCTTATTCCGCAAACATCAGAAGTCTCATGGATGTGAGCTCAGGTAAAATGAAGTTGGGACACATGAAGTCACATGATTGCCACGTAATGTTGACACAAATCCTCCCGGTGGCCATCAGGAATCTGATGGACAAAGATATAAGAAACACACTCATTGAGCTCTGTGATTTCTTCAACAAACTATGGCAGAAAGTTGTAGATCCTGAAGAGTTGGATCATTTGCAAGAATATTGTCCAGCCTAGAGATGTTTTTCCCACCGTCATTCTTTCATGTCATGGTCCATCTCACTGTGCACCTTGTCGACGAGATAAAGTATTGTGATCATGTGTTTCTTCGCAACATGTATCCCTTCGAGCGGTTCATGGGAATACTGAAGCGCTATTGTCGAAACCGAAACCATCCAGAGGCAAGCATCCTACAAGGTTATACCACGGAGAAGGTGGTTGAGTTTTGCACCGAATACATGAAACAAAGACCTATAGGTTTGCCCCTCTCTCGCCACGAGGGAAGGCTGAAAGGTAAGCTGGTCCTTGCTAGCACGCAAAGGCTGCACCCAAAGATTTGGCCGAGAAAGCCCATTTGATGGTACTGCTTAATAGCCCAGTTCTCAGCGCTTATGCTGACGAACACTTGGCGGAGATACGCCAAAGCTTCTTACCAATGGTGTATCCATTAGATGTGGAGATGAAGGAGGACACTACGAACTACGTTGGATGGCTGAAGAATCATTTGGCACACAGATCCATGGATGACATTGCTACATGGTTGGCACAAAATCCATCACCTATGGTGTTGATGTACCAAGCATATGACATAAATGGCTACACGTTCTACACTAAGGAATGTGATGAGAAGACCTCATATCAGAACAGCTCTGTTCAAATAGAATGCATGACTATAGATGAAGCTGATAAAAGGGTATACTATGGAACCATCAAAGAGATTTGGGAGCTTAACTATGTGAAAGTTAAGGTGGCATTATTCAGGCGCACATGGATCCCTCTTAGTCAGGTAAAGGTTGATGATTAACAGAAGACCTGTGTTAACAGGACAACGATGGCATATCACGCGGACCCATTCATTCTTGCCAGCGATGCTGCCCAGATTTTCTATGCGGAAGACCCCTTGCATAAGAACTGCCATGTAGTGATGCATGGGAAGAGGAGGGTACTGGGCGTCGAGGATGTTGCCGATGAGGACGAGTACGATGAATTTGATGAGTTGCCAGCCAAGGGATCATGCACACCTCAAACAGAGAAGCGTAAAATCATCAGAAAACCCAAGTTCATTTGGCACAAGGATCCATGGATGACATTGCTACATGGTTGGCACAAAATCCATCACCTATGGTGTTGATGTACCAAGCATATGACATAAATGGCTACACGTTCTACACTAAGGAACGTGATGAGAAGACCTCATATCAGAACAGCTCTGTTCGAATAGAATGCATGACTGTAGATGAAGCTGATAAAAGGGTATACTATGGAACCATCAAAGAGATTTGGGAGCTTAACTATGTGAAAGTTAAGGTGGCATTATTCAGGCGCACATGGATCCCTCTTAGTCAGGTAAAGGTTGATGATTAACAGAAGACCTGTGTTAACAGGACAACGATGGCATATCACGCGGACCCATTCATTCTTGCCAGCGATGCTACCCAGATTTTCTATGCGGAAGACCCCTTGCATAAGAACTGCCATGTAGTGATGCATGGGAAGAGGAGGGTACTGGGCGTCGAGGATGTTGCCGATGAGGACGAGTACGATGAATTTGATGAGTTGCCAGCCAAGGGATCATGCACACCTCAAACAGAGAAGCGTAAAATCATCAGAAAACCCAAGTTCATTCGAGGTCAACGTAATGATCCCAGTTCCCCAATGTACATGGGAATTAAGCCGTAAGACTAGTTTTTATGCCTACCCTGCAACTTATTTCGTTCAATTTATAACTATCATGTGTACTGAATTTGTTAGTTATGCCCGGTTTTCTGTTGATGTAAGAACCGTTAATATGTTGGCCTTGATATGTTGTCAGCTCATGCAATGAATTTGAACTGTTTATTATTTTTATTATACCATAGAGGTAGCACACTCAATTGATCTCATTCCAGTATGTATGAACAGAAAATATACAATCTAGTTTGCGAATAGCACACGGTTCATTCATGAAAGCCATGTGCCGACCAAACCGCGCACGCGATCTGAGTCGTGCGTTTTGATTGGCCAGAATCCAAACCCCACGGATCGTACGTCTACACTGTTGGATGCTCCCAGATCGAACGGCAATCCTCATCCCTTTCGACAACACATGCAGATCCGGTTGTGATTTTATTTATATGCACAAAATGCACGTTAAATTCAAAAAATGTCTTAAATATAGCAAACGATACCTGAAATACGCCAGAAAATCAAACCCGTGGTATAATGGTGTTTGCGTAGCGTGGAAATTTTTATGAGGCCAAACGATGAAGTCACCGGCCACTCGAGTTTGAATTAAAATGTCTCCTTTTGGAAACCATGACCCTTCTTGTGAGATGCTCCATTTTTCAAGGAGCGATCATCAAAACTTGTGCCAAACTTTACCAATTTTTTTCCACGGGGTCGTGAGAGCACGCCACGGGCACACACCGATTTTGATGATGTCCGGACTCCATCTGAATTTTCTGTAATTAAAATACCAACTAGGCCTACGCTGGTGGCCGCACCTCACGGCCGAAATGTTTGAAACTTCTCCCCACTTCTCGGACAATGGATGAAAACTCACAAAGCGACACACAAATGATTTGTATACCTTCTTTGCTAACCAACACCCACATGTAGTTGTAGTACGGTTTTGACTTTATATGCACTAAATGCAAGGTAAATGCAAAAAATGACATAAATATAGCAGATGAGACCTGAAATGGGCCAGAAAATCAAACCTAGGTTATATCCGTGATTGTTTACCGTGAATTTTTTTTTCGAGGCGGAATGATGTAGTCACCGATGATTTGGAGTCCAAAGTGTCGCGCCTCCTTTTGGAAACTATGATCCTTCTTGTGAGATGCTCCAGTTTGGAAGGTGTGAGCATCAAAACTTGTGCCAAACTTTACCAAAAATTTTCCATGGGATCGTGAGAGCACGCCACGGTGACACACCAATTTTTGTTATTTTCGGACTCTATATGCATTTTCTGTAATTAAAATATCAACAAGGCCTACGCCTCTGGCCGACCCTCCTGCGGCCAAACTATTTGATTTTTTTTCCTATTTCTCGGACAATAAATGAAAACTCGCAAAGCGACACACAAATGATCTTGCTAACACCCAGGTGTAGTTGCGACATGGTTATATATATATATGCATGGTAAATGCAAAAAATGACTCAAATATAGCAAACGAGATCCCAAATGCACCCGAAAATCGAACCTTAGGGTACAATGGTGATTTCTTACCATGGAAAAGAATTCGAGGTGAAACGATGAACTCATGTTTTCATTCAAACGAAAATATGCTCTTAGTTCATGTAAATGTTTTCAAATAGCACATGGTTCACTCACGAAAGTTGTTTGCCTACCAAACCGTGGCTGACCCTCCTGCTACACGCGCGATCTGAGTCGTGCGTTCTGATTGGCCAGAACCCAAAACCCACAGATCATACGTCTGCGCCGTTGGATGCTCCTAGATCGAACGACAATCCTCATCCCTTTCGACAGCACATGCAGTTCCGGTTGTGATTTTATTTATATGCACAAAAAGCACGTTAAATTCAAAAAATGTCTTAAATATAGCAAATGATACCTGAAATGCGCCAGAAAATCAAACCCGTGGTATAATGGTGATTGCGTACCATGGGAA
Organism: Thinopyrum elongatum; assembly: GCA_011799875.1. Classification (NCBI taxonomy): domain Eukaryota; kingdom Viridiplantae; phylum Streptophyta; class Magnoliopsida; order Poales; family Poaceae; genus Thinopyrum; species Thinopyrum elongatum. Next base: position 470,600,968 of record CM022303.1, on the reverse strand, counting down.
TTTTTATGAGGACAAACGATGAAGTCACCGACCACTAGAGTTTGAATTAAAATGTCTCCTTTTGGAAACCATGATCCTTCTTGTGAGATGCTCCGGTTTCCAAGGAGTGATCATCAAAACTTGTGCCAAACTTTACCAATTTTTTTCCACGGGGTCGTGAGAGCACGCCACGGACACACACCGATTTTGATCATGTCCGGACTCCATCTAAATTTCCTGTAATTAAAATACCAACTAGGCCTATGCCGGTGGCCGCACCTCGCGGCCGAAATGTTTGAAACTTCTCCCTGCTTCTCGAACAATGGATGAAAACTCACAAAGCCGCACACAAATAATTTGTACACCTTCTTTGCTACCTAACACCCACATGTAGTTGTAGTAGGGTTTTGATTTTATATGCACTAAATGCAAAAAATGACTTAAATATAGCAGACGAGACCTGAAATGGGCCAGAAAATCAAAACAAGAGTATATCCGTGATTGTTTACCATGAATTTTTTTTCCGAGGTGGAACGATGTAGTCACCGACGATTTGGAGTCTGAAGTGCCGCGTCTCCTTTTGGAAACTATGATCCTTCTTGTGAGATGCTCCGGTTTCCAAGGAGCGATCATCAAAACTTGTGCCAAACTTTACCAAATTTATTCCACAAGGTCTTGAGAGCACGCCACGGGCACACACCGATTTTGATGATGTCCGGACTCCATCTGAATTTACTGTAATTAAAATACCAACTAGGCCTATGCATGTGGCCGCACCTCGCGGCCGAAATGTTTGAAACTTCTCCCCGCTTCTCGGACAATGGATGAAAACTTGCAAAGCGGCACACAATGATTTGTACACCTTCTTTGCTAACTAACACCTGATGGAAATATTCCCTAGAGGCAATAATAAAGTTGTTATTATTATATTTCCTTATTCATGATAAAAGTTTTTTATTCTTGCTAGAATTATATTGACTGGAAACTTAAATACATGTGTGGATATATAAACAAATATCGTGTCCCTAGTGAGCCTCTACTAGACTAGCTCGTTGATCAAAAGATGGTTAAGGTTTCCTAACCATAGACATGAGTTGTCATTTGATAATGGGATCACATCATTAGGAGAATGATGTGATGGACAAGACCCATCCGTTAGCTTAGCATATGATTGTTCAGTTTATTGCTACTGCTTTCTTAATGTCAAATACATATTCCTTCGACCATGAGATCATGCAACTCCCCGATACTGGAGGAATACCTTGTGTGCTATCAAACATCACAACATAACTGAGTGATCATAAAGATGCTCTACAGGTATCTCCGAAGGTGTCTGTTGAGTAGGCGTGAATCGAGATTGGGATTTGTCACTCCATATGACGGAGAGGTATCTCTGGGCCTTCTCGGTAATACACATCACAAGAAGCTTGCAAGCAAAGTGACTAAGGAGTTAGTTGCAAGATGATGTATTACAGAACGAGTAAAGAGACTTACCGTGACGAGATTGAACTAGGTATTGAGATACCGATGATCGAATCTCGGGCAAGTAACATACCGACAGACAAAGGGAACTACGTATGTTATCATAAAGGTTTGACCGATAAAGATCTTCGTAGAATATGTAGGAACCAATATGGGCATCCAGGTCCTTCTATTGGTTATTGATCGGAGAAGCGTCTCGGTCATGTCTACATCATTCTCGAACCCGTAGGGTCCGCACGCTTAACGTTCATTGACGATAGAGTATTATATGAGTTATGTGAATTGGTGACCGAATGTTGTTCGGAGTCCCGGATGAGATCACGGACATGACGAGGAGCTCCGGAATGGTCCGGAGGTAAAGATTGATATATAGGACGATGCTATTTGGTCTTCGGAAAGGTATTCATCGGGTCACCGGAAGGGGTTCCGGGAGACCTATGGGGAGTATATGGGCCTAATGGACCAAGGGGAGGAACACACCAGCCCACAAGGGGCTGGCGCACCCTCTCCCTGGCCGCCGTCCCTATAGGGAATGAAAGGGGGGCGCCTAAGGCAAGGGAGCCGCCGGCCCCCCTCCTGCCTTCTCCTCCACCTCCTAGGAAGGAAAGGGAGCGGGCCTAGGGCAGGCGCCCTAGGGCTGGCCGTCGGCCCACTTGGGGCATCCTATGCTGCCTCCCCTCCTCCCCCCACCTATATATATGTGAGGAGGGAGAGGGTCAACACACACCACGATCCCCAAGCCGTGTGCGGTGCCCCATCTCCCTCTAGTTCTAGTTCCTCCGCCGTCCATGTCTGTTGTGCTTGGCGAAGCCCTGCAGATAGTTTCACCATCACCGTCATCACGCCATCATGCTACCGGAACTCATCTACTACTTTGCCTCTCTTGCTGGATCGAAAAGGCGAGGACGTCATCGAGCTGAACATGTGCTGAACGCGGAGGTGCCGTGTGTTCGGTACTTGATCGGGCGGATCATGAAGGTGTACGACTACATCAACCGTGTTGATAAACGCTTCCGCTTAACGGTCTACGAGGGTACGTAGATACAATCTTCGCTCTCGTAGCTATGCATCTCTATGGATAGATCTTCCGTGTGCGTAGAATTTTTTTTCTTTTCCATGCAACATTCCCAACAGTGGCATCATGAGCCAAGTCTATGCATAGATGATATGCACGAGTAGAACACAAAGGAGTTGTGGGCGGTGATGTTCATACTACGTACCACCAACGTGTTATTTTGATTCAGCGGTATTGTGGGATGAAGTGGCCCGGACCAAGCTTACATGTCCACGCACATGAGACCGGTTCCACCGACTGACATGCAACTTGTTATCCATAAAGGTGGCTGGCAGGTGTCTGTTTCTCCTACTTTAGTTGAATCAAATTTGACTACGGCCGGTCCTTGAAGAAGATTAAAATAGCAAACTTGATAATCACCGTTGTGGTTTTGCATAGGTAAGAACGGTTCTTGCTAGTTGCCCGTAGCAGCCACGTAAAACTTGCAACAACAAAGTAGAGGATGTCTAACTTGTTTTTGTAGGGTATGTTGTGATGTGATATGGTCAAGACGTGATGTGATATATGTTGTTGTATGAGATGATCATGTTTTGTAATATCGACAACCGGCAGGAGCCTCAGGGTTGTCTTTTAATTATTGTATGATCTGCGTGTCAATCTTTAAGCGCCATGTAATTGCTTTACTTTATCGCTATGCGTTAGCAATAGTTGTAGAAGCAATAGTTGGTGAGACGACCCCGACGCAACGATGGAGATCAAGATGTCATGCTGGTGACGATGGAGATCATGCCGATGCTTTGGAGATGGAGATCAAAGGCACAAGATGATGATGGCCATATCATGTCACATATTTTGATTGCATGTGATGCTTATCCTTTATGCATCTTATTTTGCTTAGAACGACGGTAGCATTATAAGATGATCCCTTCACTTAATTTCAAGATAAAAGTGTTCTCCCCGAGTATGCACCGTTGCTAAAGTTCGTCGTTTCGAAGCACCTCGTGATGATCGGGTGTGATAGACTCTACGTTCACATACAACGGGTGTAAGCCAGTTTTGCACAAGCAGAATACTTGGGTTAAACTTGACAAGCCTAGCATGTACAGACATGGTCTCGGAACACAGGAGACCGAAAGGTCGAACGTGAGTCATATAGTAGACATGATCAACATAGAGATGTTCACCATTGATGACTACCCCATCTCACGTGATGATCGGACATGGGTTAGTTGATTTGGATCATGTATCACTTAGATAACTTGAGGGATGTTAATTTAAGTGTGAGTTCATTAGTAATTTGATTAATTGAACTTAATTTATCATGAATTTAGTCTTAATAGTTTTTGCATATGTATGTTGTAGATCAATGGCCCGTGCTACCGTTCCCTTGAATTTTAATGCGTTCCTAGAGAAAGCTAAGCTGAAAGATTATGGTAGCAACTACACGGACTGGGTCCGTAACTTGAGGATTATCCTCATTGCTGCACAGAAGAATTATGTCCTTGATGCACCGCTAGGTGACAGACCTACTGCAGGAGCTACTGGAGATGTTATGAATGTCTGGCAAGCTCGATCTGATGACTACTCAATAGTTCAGTGTGCCATGCTTTATGGCCTAGAACCGGGACTTCAAAGACATTTTGAACGCCACGGAGCATATGAGATGTTCGAAGAGATGAAGTTGATATTCCAAACTAATGCCCGAGTTTAGAGATATGAAGTCTCCAACAAGTTCTATAGATGTAAGATGGAGGAGAACAGTTATGTCAGTGAACACATCCTCAGAATGTCTGTGTACCACAACCACTTGACTCAGTTGGGAATTGATCTTCCAGCTGAGAGTGTTATTGACAGAGTTCTTCAGTCGCTGCCACCAAGCTATAAAGGCTTTGTGATGAACTATAATATGCAAGGGATGGAGAAAACAATTCCCGAGCTCTTTGTAATGCTTAAGGCCACGAAGGTAGAAATCAAGAAGGAGCATCAAGTGTTGATGGTTAACAAGACCACTAGTATCAAGAAAAAGGGAAAGGGAAAGAAAGGGAACTTCAAGAAGAATGGCAAGCAAGTTGCTACTCCCGTGAAGAAGCCCAAAGCTAGACCCAAGCCTGAAACTGAGTGCTTCTACTGCAAGGGAAATGGTCACTGGAAGCGGAACTGCCCCAAATACTTGGTGGATAACAAGGATGGCAAAGTGAACAAAGGTATATTTGATATACACGTTATTGATGTGTTCCTTACTAATGCTCGTAGTAGTGCCTGGGTATTTGATACTGGTTCGGTTGCTCATATTTGTAACTCGAAACAGGAGCTGCAGAATAAACGAAGATTGGCTAAAGACGAGGTGACGCTGCGCGTTGGGAATGGTTCCAAGGTCGATGTGATCGCCGTTGGCACGCTACCTCTACATCTACCTTCGGGATTAGTTTTAGACCTCAATAATTGTTATTTGGTGCCAGCGTTGATCATGAACATTAAATCTGGATCTGTTTTTATTGCGAGACGGTTATTCATTTAAGTCAGAGAATAATGCTTGTTCTATTTATATGAGTAATATCTTTTATGGTCATGCACCTTTGATGAATGGTCTATTCTTGTTGAATCTCGATCGTAGTGATACACATATTCATAATATTGATGCCAAAAGATGCAAAGTTGATAATGATAGTGCAACATAGTTGTGGCACTGCCGTTTAGGTCATATTGGTGTAAAGCGCATGAAGAAACTCCATGCGGATGGACTTTTGGAATCACTTGATTATGAATCATTTGATAGTTGCGAACCATGCCTCATGGGTAAGATGACTAAAACTCCATTCTCCGGAACAATGGAGCGAGCTAATGACTTATTCGAAATAATACATACCGATGTATGTGGTCTGATGAGTGTTGAGGCACGTGGCGGGTACCGTTATTTTCTAACCTTTACATATGATTTGAGTAGGTATGGGTATATCTACTTGATGAAAACAAGTCTGAAACATTTGAAAAGTTCAAAGAATTTCAGTATGAAGTAGAGAATCATCGTAACAAGAAAATAAAGTTTCTACCATCTAATCATGGACGTGAATATTTGAGTTACGAGTTTGGCCTTCATTTAAAACAATGTGGAATTGTTTCACAACTCATGCCACCTGGAACACCACAGCGTAATGGTGTGTCTGTATGTCGTAACCGTACTTTATTAGATATGGTGCATTCTATGATGTCTCTTACCGATTTGCCTTTATCATTTTGGGGTTATGCATTAGAGACAGCCACATTCATGTTAAATAGGGCACCGTCTAAATCCGTTGAGATGACACCGTATGAACTATGATTTGGCAAGAGATCTAAGCTGTCGTTTCTTAAAGTTTGGGGATGCGATGCTTATGTCAAATAGCTTCAGCCTATTAAGCTCGAACCCAAAGCGGAGAAGTACGTCTTCATAGGATACCCTAAAGAGACCATTAGGCATACCTTCTACACAGATCCGAAGGCAAGATCTTTGTTGCCAAGAATGGGTCCTTTCTAGAGAAGGAGTTTCTCTTGAAAGAAGTGAGTGGGAGGAAAGTAGAACTTAATGAGGTAATTGTACCTTCTCTCGAATTGGAAAGTAGCACACCAAGGAAAACCGTTCCCGTGATGCCTACACCAACTAGAGAGGAAACTAATGATGATGATCATGAAACTTCAGATCAAGTTACTACTGAACTTCGTAGGTCGACCAGAACACGTACCGCACCAGAGTGGTACGGTAATCTTGTCCTGGAAGTCATGTTATTAGATCACAGCGAACCTGCGAACTATGAAGAAGCTATGATGAGCCCAGATTCTGACAAATGGCTTGAGGCCATGAAATTTGAGATAGGATCCATGTATGAGAACAAAGTATGGACTTTGGTGGACTTACCCGATGATCGGTAAGCCATTGAGAATAAATGGATCTTCAAGAAGAAGACGGACACTGGTGGTAATATCACTATCTACAAAGCTTGACTTGTCGCAAAAGGTTTTGGACAAGTTCAAGGGGTTGACTACGATGAGACTTTCTCACCCGTAGCGATGCTAAGTCTGTCTGAATCATGTTAGCAATTGCCGCATTTTATGATTATGAAATCTGGCAAATGGATGTCACAACTGCATTCCTTAATGGATTTCTTAAAGAAGAGTTGTATATGACGCAACCAGAAGGTTTTGTCGATCCTAAAGGTACTAACAAAGTGTGCAAGCTCTAGCGATCCATCTATGGACTGGTGCAAGCATATCGGAGTTGGAATATACACTTTGATGAGGTTATCAAAGCATATGGTCTTATACAGACTTACGGTGAAGCCTGTATTTACAAGAAAGTGAGTGGGAGCTCTGTAGCATTTCTGATATTATATGTGGATGACATATTGTTGATTGGAAATGATATAGAATTTCTGGATAGCATAAAAGCATACTTGAATAAGAATTTTTCAATGAAAGACCTCGGTGAAGCTGCTTATATATTGGGCATCAAGATCTATAGGGATAGATCGAGACGCTTAATAGGACTTCCCGAAAGCACATACCTTGACAAAGTTCTAAAGAAGTTCAAAATGGACCAGTCAAAGAAAGGGTTCTTTCCTGTGTTGCAAGGTGTGAAATTGAGTCAGACTCAATGTCCAACCACGGCAGAAGATAGAGAGAAAATGAAAGTCTTTCCCTATGCCTCAGCCATAGGTTCTATTATGTATGTCATGCTGTGTACCAGACCTGATGTGTGCCTTGCCATAAGTTTGGCAGGGAGGTACCAAAGTAATCCAGGAGTGGATCACAGGACAGCGGTCAAGAACATCCTAAAGTACCTGAAAAGGACCAAGGATATGTTTCTTGTTTATGGAGGTGACGAAGAGCTCGTCATAAAAGGTTACGTCGATGCTAGCTTCGACACAGATCCGGATGACTCTAAGTCACAAACCGGATATGTATTTGTATTGAATGGTGGAGCTGTCAGTTGGTGCAGTTCCAAGCAGAGCGTTGTGGCGGGATCTACGTGTAAAGCGGAGTACATAGCTGCTTCGGAAGCAGCGCATGAAGGAGTCTGGATGAAGGAGTTCATATCTGATCTGGGTGTAATACCCAGTGCATCGGGTCTAATGAAAATCTTTTGTGACAACACTGGAGCAATTGCCATAGCGAAGTAATCCAGGTTTGACAAGAGAACCAAACACATCAAGAGACGCTTCAACTCCATTCGTGAAAAGGTCAAGGATGGAGACATAGAAATTTGCAAAGTACATACGGATCTGAATGTAGTAGACCCATTGACTAAACCTCTTCCGTAGGCAAAACATGATCAGCACCAAGACTCCATTGGTGTTATATTCATTACTATGTAATCTAGATTATTGACTCTAGTGCAAGTGGGAGACTGATGGAAATATGCCCTAGAGGCAATAATAAAGTTGTTATTATTATATTTCCTTATTCATGATAAAGGTTTATTATTCATGCTAGAATTGTATTGATCGGAAACTTAAATACATGTGTGGATATATAAACAAATACTGTGTCGCTAGTGAGCCTCTACTAGACTAGCTCATTGATCAAAAGATGGTTAAGGTTTCCTAACCATAGACATGAATTGTCATTTGATAAAGGGATCACATCATTAGGAGAATGATGTGATGGACAAGACCCATCCGTTAGCTTAGCATATGACCGTTCAGTTTATTGCTACTGCTTTCTTAATGTCAAATACATATTCCTTCGACCATGAGATCATGCAACTCCCGCTTATCGGATGAATACCTTGTGTGCTATCAAACATCACAACATAACTGAGTGATCATAAAGATGCTCTACAGGTATCTCTGAAGGTGTCTGTTGAGTTTGCGTGAATCGAGATTGGGATTTGTCACTCCGTATGACAGAGAGGTATCTCTGGGCCTTCTCGGTAATACACATCACAAGAAGCTTGCAAGCAAAGTGACTAAGGAGTTAGTTGCAAGATGATGTATTACAGAACGAGTAAAGAGACTTGCCGGTGATGAGATTGAACTAGGTATTGAGATACCGACGATCGAATCTCGGGCAAGTAACATACCGACAAACAAAGAGAACTATGCATGTTGTCATAAAGGTTCAACCGATAAAGATCTTCGTAGAATATGTACGAACCAATATGGGCATCCAGGTCCCGCTATTGGTTATTGACCGGAGAAGCATCTCGGTCATGTCTACATCATTCTCGAACCCGTAGGGTCCGCACGCTTAACGTTCGTTGATGATATAGTATTATATGAGTTATGTGAATTGGTGACCGAATGTTGTTTGGAGTCCTGGATGAGATCACGAACATGACGACGAGCTCTGGAATGGTCCGGAGGTAAAGATTGATATATAGGATGATGCTATTTGGTCTCCAAAAATGTTTCGGAATGCACCGGGTATTCATCGGGTCACCGGAAGGGGTTCCGGGAGACCGACGGGGAGTATATGGGCCTAATGGGCCAAGGGGAGGAACACACCAGCCCACAAGGGGCTGGCGCGCCCTCTCCCTGGCCGCCGGCCCTATAGGGAAGGAAAGGGAGGGTGCCTAAGGCAAGGGAGCCGCCGGCCCCCCTCCTGCCTTCTCCTCCACCCGCTAGGAAGGAAAGGGGGGCGCCTAGGGCAGGCGCCCTAGGGCTGGCCGCCGGCCCCCTTGGGGTGCCCTAGGCTGCCTCCCCTCCTCCCCCACCTATATATATGTGAGGAGGGAGAGGGGCAACAAACACCACGATCCCCAAGCCGTGTGCGGTGCCCTGTCTCCCTCTAGTTCTAGTTCCTCCTCCGTCCACGTCCGTTGTGCTTGGCGAAGCCCTGCGGATAGTTTCACCATCACCGTCATCACGCCGTCGTGCTGCCGGAACTTATCTACTACTTCGCCTCTCTTGCTGGATCGAGAATGTGAGGACATCATCGAGCTGAACATGTGCTGAACGCGGAGGTGTCGTGTGTTCGGTAGTTGATCGGGCGGATCATGAAGGTGTACGATTATATCAAACGCGTTGATAAATGCTTCCGCTTAACGGTCTACGAGGGTTCGTAGATATACTCTTCCCTTTCGTAGCTATGCATCTCCATGGATAGATCTTGCGTGTGCGTAGAAATTTTTTTGTTTTCCATGCAACGTTCCCCAACAACACCCACATGTAGTTGTAGTAGGGTTTTGATTTTATATGCACTAAAATGCAAAAAAATGACTTAAATATAGCAGACGAGATCTGAAATGGGCTAGAAAATCAAACCTAGGTATGTCCATAATTGTTTACCGTGAATTTTTTTCCGAGGCGGAACGATGTAGTCATTGACGATTTTGGAGTCCGAAGTGCCACGTCTCCTTTTGGAAACTATGATCCTTCTTGTGAGATGCTCCGGTTTGGAAGGTGCGAGCATCAAAACTTGTGCCAAACTTTACTAAAATTTTTCCATGGGATCGTGAGAGCACGCCACGGTGACACACCAATTTTCGTTATTTCCGGACTCTATATGCATTTCCAATAATTAAAATACCAACAAGGCCTACGCCTCTGGCCGCCCCCTGCGGCCGAACTGTTTGAAGTTTTTTTCCCGTTTCTCAGACAATGAATGAAAACTCGCAAAGCGACACACAAATGATCTTGCTAACGAGATCTCAAACGCATGGTTATATATATATATATATATGCATGGTAAACGCAAAAAATGACTCAAATATAGCAAACGAGATCTCAAACGCACCAGAAAATCGAACCTTAGGGTACAACGGTGATTTCTTACCGTGGAAAAAAATTCGAGGCGAAACGATGAACTCATGTTTTCATTCAAATGAAAATATGTTGTTAGTTCATGTAAATGTTTTCAAATAGCACACAGTTCACTCACGAAAGCCGTGTACCTACCAAACCGTGACCGATGCACCCTGCTGCGCGCGAGATCTGAGTCGTGCGTTCTGATTGGCCAGAATCCAAACCCCATGGATCATACGTCTGCACCATTGGATGCTCCCAGATCGAACAACAATCGTCATCCCTTTCATCAGCACATACAGTTCCGGCTAGGATTTGATTTATATGCCAAAATGCACGGTAAATGCCAAATATGGCTTAAATATAGCACATGAACCTGAAATGCGCCAGCAAATCAAACCCGTGGTACAATGGTGATTGCTTACCGTGGGAAAAAATTAGAGGTGAAATGATGAACTCACGTCTTCATTTCAAAATTAGCACGTCTTCATTTCAAACGAAATTATGTTGTTTGTGCACATGAGCGCTTCGAGGCAACCGTTTGCATAGGACTTTCTGCGTGGCGACCGGGGATATTTTTTCACCTAGGCTGCCAACACCCCCCCCCCCACCCGCCCGCATTTCACTCAATAGTCCACCCAATATCCATTGCCAGCTCCCCCTCCCCCAGATCCACAGCAGAACCCTCTCCGGCGCCGGCGTGCTCAACCCAACCGTGTGCCCGCTCTTCAGCATCAAACCTACCTCCACTGCCATTCCCGACATGCGGCTGCCCACGCCTCGCCGTCTTCGTTTGCTTGCCAGCCACCCTCGAGCATATCGATCCTGTAACCCTCGCCTCTCCTGTGGTCCTGTCGGGTTTGCATTAAGAAACCTGTTAGTTACTGCTCTCCATCGCGGTGAGGCATATTTCCTCTCAATCCCTCTTCCTATTTCGTTCTGTATGTTCCCAAATTGGCTATAAAATAATGGAGAGCGTATATATGTTCATTATCTACCTTCCTAACTAGTATATTTGTTCCAATAAGTTACTGTCAATTTACAGATCGTGGGCGCCCGAGTCACACAAACTTAACAAATTAGCCGTACATTTTCTAAATTATTGCATGACATGTTTAGACAGCTTGATACCAAGTTGGTAGCTTTATGCTTATCCTCCTTTCCTGAGTTTCGCATGTGTTCTCTGTAGATGCCGAGTAGCAGCGACAACACTCATGCTTCAGGCGATGTATCTTCATCTGATTCCGACAACCCTAGATCTTCAGCAGATGGTGAGGGATCAAGTAATCTGGAACGGGATAGAGCTGCAGCAATTACCCTTCCAGTCAGGACACAGAGGAACGCTCCAAGGAAGCCCACACACCAGCCTAAAGGTGTATATGAAGTAACCGACATCGATTTAAAGTCTTGGGCTCCAACTAAACCAGATAAAGCACGCACGAGGTTCAGGAGTGTGTGTGGATTTGTTGGTAGGGCAAGGCTCAACATTAATCTGCCGGGGTTTCGGAAGGTTGACACAGAAACACGGCAAAGGGTAGTCCGTGAGATCATGGATCACTTCAACGTTCCACAACAGTGGAGAATGCAGGTGGAACATGCTGCACTAAAGAAGGCTAGGGATGCTTGGAGAAACTGGAAGCACGTGTTGTACAAGAAGTACTTGAGTGAAGGCAAGGACCCAATCCCCGCTGTCGGATTCAGGGCTCCGCAGACCCAAGAAGGTTCAAACTCTGGGACATGTGCGAAGATCTCAACCAGCCCAAACCTTGCGCTTGCCGCCCTATGGACAAGCCCAGATGAATTCACACAAGCAGGGAAGAAGACGAACACATCCGTTTACCCAGGTTCGGGCCACCTTGCGGTGTAAAACCCTACCCCTGCTTTGAGTGGATTGGCCTCACGAGGAGGCTGAGGATGAACAAGCACAGTAGACGAGCGACCTCGCGAGGGCTCGAGAGGTGTGGGTGGAATCGGTCTCTCCCCTCCACAGTGGTGGCTAGTCTATACTTATAGTGACCTGGTCCTCTTCCCTCATAACTGGCGGGAAGGGATCTCTCAACGACCAATTCAAAAGGGGACAAGAAGTACATCTAATCCTGACAAACGGTGGTCTTCGCCTGCAAAGCTTCTGGTCGTGACGCAGAGGTGGGCTCGGTGATGCCATCCGTCCTGCCGTGCCCGTGGTCTTGGTCTCGTTGCACCGGAATGGAAACCTTTGGGGGATTCCTCAGGAACCTGCGTATGTCCTTGCCTCCTTAGCACCAAAGAGGAAACTATCTCCCCTACGCCCGCTGGCGCCCGCTTGGCCTTGGTCGTTAGGGCTTATGTCACCGCAGCCTCGTGAGGCTGGGCACCTGCATAGGAATCTCCGCTCCTCGGGAGGCAACCTGGGGAGGCCGCTCCTCTGGAGGTCTTGATGTCGTTCTCCTCGCGAGGCTAGGGGCCCCTGCGAGGGTCTTGTCTTGGGAGGTCTTGTAGTTGGGCCGTACCAGGCCGTCGTTGGGCCCACGCGTTGGGCTGCAGGCAGACAAGTCTGGGTACCCCCGAACACCAGAGAGGGCCAGGGTCATACAAAGTCGGTTTACAAAGGAAGGAAAGAGTACATCCGGACACCAAACTTGCCGTCCACGCATACAGGAGTCCCACCCGGACACGGGGGATAGTCTTCTGCTTTATCTTCATGGCCCATCAGTCCGGCCCATATCAAATAGACCGGACACCCGAGGACCCCTCATCCAGGACTCCCTCAGTAGCCCCCGAACTTGCCTTTAATGACGATGTAGTATCCGGCTTATGTCTTCGGCTTTGCAAGGCGGGTTCTTCATCATACTCCGGATTGACGACAGTCTGGTTTTGACCTCCATGTTCTACCTTTATGATTCCTCCCTGTCGTCGCCTCGATTTCCATGCGTCGGGCGAATGTGAACAGTCCATAATGTTTTACAAATAAGCCCCTGATCATGCAAGGGCGGTATCTATATAAGGAGGTTAGATCTCCTAATGCCATCCCATATCGCGCAAAGAGCATCAAAGCAAACCACGAAAAATCAAAACATGGCGAGCGCTCTTGGCTCTTCCTCGCGCCCTCATGGCCCTCAAACGGGTGATTGGCGAAGTTGCTCAGTGTCTCACTTTCAGCTGAATCGACTTCAGACACAGGGATATCTCCCTCCCACAGATCTAGTCTCCGTGCGGGCGGGATTGGCCTCGATTGGCAATGATGTGCTAGCAGAGAACTTCCCCAATCCCAACAAGGAGGAGAGGGTGTGCTTCATCTTGTTTCTTCTGAGGGGCTTAGGATTCCCGATCCACCCCTTCCTCAGAGGTCTATTGGAATTCTACGGGATCCAGCTGCACAACCTTACCCCAGGTTCTATTCTGCACATTTCTGGTTTTGTCGCTTTCTGCGAACTATTCTTAGGCTGCGAGGCTCATTTCGAACTATGGAGAAAGTTCTTTTGCCTCGTCCCTCGTCATCAAGGGGGTTCTATATTTGAAGTGGGCGGCGTCGAAGCGTGGCGCATAGCCGGATCAGGTTACCTTGTCAGAACTCCCAAGAAGGCATCCGAAGCATGGGCTTCGGAATGGTTCTATATCGAGGATGTTCCCCTTTCGGACCTAGTTCGACGTGGACTTCCCGAATTCTCCCATGCTCCTTTGAAGAAATGCCTCAACTGGCGCCCCCGGAGCCCCAAAGAAGAAGACAGTGCGGAAGTAAGGAGGTTGGTCAGCAAGGTCAGGTTACTTGCCCATTCCGAACTCTCGATAATCGAAGTCATGGCCATCGCGATAAAGCGATGCGTCCAGCCCCTCCAGTCCAGAGTGACCCCTTTATGGTGTTACAATGGAGAGGACGACGCATCTCGCTATAGGCATGAGGGCCCGGATACCCCCGCCGCTCTGGCCGCCATTCTGGCAGATCTTTATAAGGGGGAGAAAGAAGAATTCCTCCGTTTAAATTGTTGGGAAGGTTTCTCCATGTATAACCCCATTGAATGGGTGAGTTTTTTGATTATCAGCATTGACCTACCTCATTATCGAGGCATACTAATTGAATTGTTCTGATCGTCTTTAAAACAGACATGGAGGAAGGTCGTCAAAGATGTGCACTGCCCCTCCCCGCAACCAGAGGACTATGCTCGCCACGAAGATCCCGGCCTCTGCGAGGATCCGGATATATTTATAGAGTTTGATGATGGAGTCTTTTATCAAGCAAGCCTTGACGGTTCGGAAGTGGCCATTACGGCCGACTACCCCGGCCTTCTCCCTTTCTCTAAGGTAAGTCTTCGGAAATCATCCTCAGAAAGAGGAGTCCCCACTTGCATCTCACCCATCACACTGAATCGTGCTTTATAGGATCGGCGCTCGGCGAGACGTACTCCATCGAGGGTGGCCCCTAGGAAGGTAGCATCTGTGCAGGGTGAGCCTTCAAAATGAAAGGAATCCGGGAGCGCCGTCGAACCCCCTCCTTCATCAAAGAGGTATAACCTTTAATATATGCCTAGGCATAAAACCAGATTGTCATATTTCTCCTCCCATCTTATTCTAGGAGGAGCACACGGCGAACTGTGTCCAAAATCCCTGTTAGCTGATCATCAGCTAATCCGGCGCTCGGCTCATCAACCAGGACAAGAGCCAATACTGATGCAATGCCAACTCATCCGCCTCATGAAGATTTGGATGACGTATCCGTCACAAATTCTAAAGTAGAGAGCATGATGAATCATCGACGACTGAAAGAGACCACGCGCACTCCAGTTTTTACGGAGCAAGAATTTACTATCCTCAGCACCGTGGATGCATATATCCGAGCCGCCCGGGACGGACTTGCTGGAGTTGCCCACCTGTTTTCAAAAGATATGCAGGTAATGGTTTGTGTAAATTTAATAGATATATGCCAGTAGCCCCCGAGACTTGAAGCGGTTTAGGACAACCGATTTAAGGATTGTTATGACTGCAGGTCCTCAAAGAGAAGAACAACTCACTGTCCCAGGAGCTTGAAATGAGCCGGACAAAGCTAAACGCCGCCACCACAGAGCTAGAAGAGCTGAAGAAGGTCACGATGACCGTTGATCGAAATAAAAAACTAGAGGAGGAAAATGATAAGCAAGCCGAAGAGATAAAGAGCTTAAAGGCTCAATTATCAGACGCTCAAAAAGATAATAAAAAGTTAATAGGCGGCATATTCAGTATGACCTTTGAACCATCCAAGTTACTCATAGTATCCTGTAATTCAGAGTGTTATAATGCTGCTCTTGCAGGTCTGTTAACCGGGCGTCATGAAGAAGAAGTATCCGGATTCCAAGGCGATGTTTTAAAAGAGCTGTCCGTAGTGCATGAGCGGGCCCAGAAAGCTATGAGAAGTATGGCCAAGGCCTTATGGCCATCCGATGCCCCTCCAGAAAGTATGGAGGGGTTGGCAAACCTGTTCAAAGGTGCCCGGTGCCGTTTTGAGCTATGGAAGACGTCAACATGCTGGGAAGGTGCACGAGAAGCATGGGTAATGGTAAAGATGCGCTACACCAGGCTTGATCCGAATCATATGGCCCGAGTTGGACCGCAGGGACCGAACGAAAAAGAGATTCCCGTGAACTTGGTATATGACCAAGTGATGATAGCTGCGAAATATTCGCAAGAAGACTGTAGCTTAAGCAGTCTTATAGATGACATAGATAAAGAGTAGGCGTTCGATTCAATGTATCAATGTACTTTATCATCGAACTTATCTCCAACCGAACTTGTCAAAATTTGTCATCGCAGGCCTTCGGCTTCAACCTCCAAACCAAGAAGTTGGAGTGTTTCCGGATACCATGTTAGAATGTAATAAACATTCATTATGTCCGGAAACCAGGCAATCCGGTCATGTTGCTCGAACAGACAAAATTTGTTTGGGGAGTTATGTTATATTATTTTTTAACGTAAGAAACATCTTCCAAGGAAAATAGTTCCGTTAAGGGTTCCTTTCCTTGGGTCGACACGCTTAAGTATGCATGCCTAGGCTTTGATCCAAGTTACGGGCAGCCTATCCCATATTTGTTAGAAGAACTACACAAACATAAATAATCTGTCGTTGCTTGCCGACCAATTATTCCGTTAAGAACGCCAGCTTTCGGCTTCACCCGTCTGAGGTACAGATCCGGAGTACCCGATTGTAACAATCGCAGAGGTGCTCCCTTTACACCCTAGCCGAACAATCGGGAACGTAGGGTATAAACACAGGAGCGAGGCAACCCAGCTTGGCAAAAACTTAAGTCATAGTGGTGCATATAATGGCCAAAGTTGTATAGAACAAACGACGTAAACAATGTAAGCAACAAGCTTTCAGTAATAAGCTTCGTCAAAGAAGCCCCTAGTTATAGTGGGGTGTATACATTTAAAGATGTGTACCCCTAACAGTTCGGTAGATCCGAACATACCCTGGGATAAAAGAAGGAAAAAATAAAAAAGAAGAGGAGAAAAAAGGAACCCAATCAAAAAAGAAAAAAGGATGCGACTGAACTATCCGTAGAATCATCGGAGCCGAGCAGCGTTCCATGGATTTGGCTCAAGGCAATTATCCGATGCATTACGAAGGCGATAGGCTCCTCCTGTGAGAACTTCATCTATGATGAAGGGGCCCTCCCATCTCGGTTTGAGCTTATCCATCTTCTTCTCCGGGAGACGCAAGACGAGTTCGCCAATGTTATAAGTCTTGGCCCGCACTTCTCTGCTTTGGTATCGCCTGGCCTGTTGTTGATAAAGTGTGGAACGGGCTTGTGCAATATCACGCTCCTCTTTGAGACCGTCTAGGTCATCCTGCCAATCGAGCTCGGCTTCTCGCTCTTCGTACATGCGCACTCGAGGTGAGTCATGAATAATGTCGCAGGGCAGGACAGCTTCCGTGCCGTACACCATGAAGAAAGGTGTATATCCGGTTGTTCGGTTAGGTGTAGTCCGCAGCCCCCAGAGCACGGAATTGAGTTCCTCAACCCAGAGTTTATCTGACTCCCGTAGGGAGCGCACCAGTCGGGGTTTGATGCCGCTCATTATCAGGCCATTGGCCCGTTCAACCTGACCGTTTGTTTGAGGGTGGTAGACAGATGTATAGTCGAGTTTAATGCCCAATTTAGCACACCAGTTTTTCACCTCATCAGTTGTGAAATTGGAGCCACTGTCAGTTATGATACTGTGCGGGACACCATAGCGGTGTACCACGCCGGATATAAAGTCAATCACTGGTCCTGCTTCAGCCGTTTTTACTGGTTTGGCCTCTATCCACTTAGTGAATCTATCCACCATAACCAGTAAATATTTCTTTTTATGGCCTCCCCCTTTAAGGGGTCCGACCATATCGAGCCCCCAGACCACGAAGGGCCAAGTAATGGGGATTGTTCTTAAGGCGGTGGGAGGCATATGACTTTGATTGGCGAAAAGCTGACATCCCACACAACGCTGGACAAGGGCTTGTGCGTCTGCTCGGGCCGTTGGCCAGAAAAAACCTGTCCGGAAAGCTTTGTTGTGAGGGCCCCAGCTGCGGCGTGATGGCCGCCCAGACCAGCATGTATTTCAGCCAAGAGTTGCCATCCCTCCTCTTCGGAGATACACCTTTGGAGAACTCCGGTAGTGCTTTTCTTGTACAGTTCACCTTCGTGAACTTTGTAGGCTCTAGAACGCCGAACTATGTGACGGGCCTCATTTTGATCATCAGGAAGCTCCTGCCTATTAAGGTAGGCTAGGAAGGGTTTAGTCCATGGAGCAATAACGGCCATGATCTCATGAGCAGAGGGTGTTATTTCGGTATCCGAACCCCCGATGATACATATATCATGTTCGGCTGATGGGGGTGCGATCAGGTCCGTACTTGCGCCTCCGCTCTCGTCTTGCCATACCACTGATGGCTTGAAGAGCCTTTCCACAAAGGTATTAGGCGGGACGGGGTCGCGCTTGGCGCCCATGCGAGCGAGTATATCCGCTGCCTGGTTACTATCTCTAGCGACGTGATGAAATTCGAGCCCCTCGAACCGAGCTGATATTTTTAATACGGCATTTCGATATGCCACCATTTTTGGATCTTTTGCATCGAACTCTCCATTTACCTGAGATATTGCGAGGTTCGAATCGCCGCGCACCTCTAGGCATTGTATGCCCATGGAGACAGCCATGCGGAGACCATGTAGAAGTGCCTCGTATTCGGCTGCGTTATTGGAGTCTGTATACATGATTTGCAACACGTGGCGGACTGTGTCCCCCGGAGGGGATGTCAAGATTACGCCAGCCCCTAGTCGTGCTAGCATTTTAGAGCCATTGAAGTACATGATCCAGCTGGAGTAGGAACTGTACTCTTTGGGGAGCTCGGCTTCCGTCCACTCTACGATGAAGTCGGCCAGCACCTGAGATTTAATAGCTTGGCGTGGCTTGTATGTTATTTCAAACGGTATGAGCTCAATGGCCCATTTAGCTATGCGGCTGGTGGCGTCCCTGTTATTTATAATTTCGTTAAGTGGTACTTCGGATGCCACCGTGATCGAACACTCTTGAAAATAGTGTCGGAGTTTTCGGGATGCCGTAAAGACCGCGTAAGCTATCTCTTGGTACTGAGGGTATCGGGATTTGCAGGGTGTTAGGACCTCCGATACGTAATATACTGGCTTTTGGATGGGGAATTTATGTCCCTCTTCCCCTCGCTCGGTGACGAGTACGACGCTCACTACCTGGTGAGTTGCGGAGATATAAAGCAGCATAGGCTCGCCAACACTTGGGGCGGCTAGGATTGGATTGCCTGCTAATATGATTTTTATTTCTTCCAATCCGGCTGTGGCCGCTTCCGTCCATTCAAAGTTGTCGGTGCGTCTGAGCAGTCTATAAAGTGGTAATGCTTTTTCTCCTAATCTGGAGATAAAGCGGCTCAAGGCCACTACGCACCCTGCTAGCTTTTGGACCTGTTTTAGGTCTGTTGGCGTAGCCAATTGCGACAAGGCTCGGATTTTAGCTGGGTTTGCTTCAATTCCTCTATGGGAGACAATGAACCCTAATAACTTTTTGGCTGGAACGCCGAAGACGCATTTTTTCGGATTGAGCCATACGTCGTATGTTCGTAGGTTGTCAAATGTGAGGCGGAGATCGTCCACCAATGATTCGACGTGTTTGGTCTTGATGACCACGTCGTCCACATATGCTTCTACTGTCTTGCCGATTTGTTTTTCCAAGCATGTTTGAATCATGCGTTGGTAAGTGGCACCAGCGTTTTTAAGCCCAAAAGGCATAGTGTTGAAACAGAAAGGCCCATACGGGGTGATGAATGTCGTTGCGGCCTGGTCGGACTCCTTCATTTTAATCTGATGGTATCCGGAGTAAGCGTCGAGGAAACACAATGAGTCGTGTCCCGTGGTCGCATCAATAATCTGGTCAATGCGGGGCAATGGGAAAGGGTCTTTAGGGCAAGCCTTATTGAGGTCTTTGAAATCGACACAAAGGCGCCAAGATTTGTCCTTCTTCGGCACCATGACCAAGTTGGCGAGCCAATCCAGGTGTTTGATTTCTCTGATGAACCCGGCCTCGAGTAGTTTGGCTAGCTCCTCCCCCATAGCTTGTCATTTGGGTTCAGAAAATCGCCGTAGCGTTTGCTTGACTGGTTTGAACCCCTTAATTATGTTGAGGCTGTGTTCGGCCAGTCTACGTGGGATACCGGGCATGTCCGAAGGGTGCCAGGCGAAGATATCCCAATTTTCACGTAGGAACGCGCGTAAGGCGGCATCTACCGTCAGATCCAGCTGTGCTCCGATGGACGCTGTTTTGTTAGGATCCGTCGGGTGCACTTGAAATTTAACTATTTCATCTGCTAGCTTGAAAGAGGTGGATTTAGGTCTCTTATCGAGAATCACATCAGCCTTGTCCACCGTGGATCATAGGGTGGTTAGTTCTTCGGCCGCAAGGGCTTCGGAGAGTGCCTCAAGGGCCAAGGATGTGGTTTTGTTTTTGGCGCGGAGTGCTGTATCCGGATCACTTGTAACTGTGATTATTCCATTGGGCCCCGGCATTTTAAGCTTCATGTACCCATAATGGGGTATGGCTTGGAAGCGTAAAAAAGCGCCCCACCCTAGAAGGGCGTGGTAGCCGCTATTGAAGGGAGCGATGTGAAAGAGCAGCTCCTCCGACCTGTAATTTTCAGGCGTGCCGAATACTAAGTCAAGTTTAATTCTCCCTGAACATCGTGCTCCTCGACTGGGGATGATACCTCGAAAGGGGGTACTGCTTTGCTCGATGCGTATTCTATCGATCTGCATTTTGTCGAGCGTGTCCTCGTAGATGAGGTTAAGCCCGCTGCCGCCGTCCATGAGCACTTTGGTAAGTCGAAAGCCGTCCACAATTGGGTTTGGGACTAAAGCGGCGGGTGCTCGGACTGATCGGGCCCTTGGTTCGTCGTCAGCAGTGAAGGTTATTGTTGCGTCGTTCCATGGGCTTACTGCGGTTACTTGGTGGACTTCGGCGAGGTCACAGAGTGCCCTCTTACGCTGATTATTTGAGGAGAAAGTCTCGAAGACCGTAAGGTCGTTAAAATCGTCATCCTCCGGAGAATGCTTCTCTGGAGTGGCAGTGGTGAGGATGGCCTCGCCACTTTTAGCTACCTGTCGGAGTACCCAACATGCTCGAAGGCTGTGAGTTGAGTCAGTGCTCGGCGTCGTATGTACCGGACAGGGCTTGTCGAGGAGTTCGTCAAGAATGAACCTGCATCCCGTAGAGGGTTTGTTTTTCTTGCCGACAGGCTTATGGTCGGATGCCTCGTAAGGGTGTATCCGTTTTGCCCAGGCAGTGCACTGCTTAAGGGCAGCAGGTTCCAATTGGGTTTTCTGTGCCTTCCAAGTGCTTTCCATCATGCAATACTTCCGTACTACATGCGATAGCTCTGTGAAACTCTGTATGCGACAGCGGTTGAGGGCATTCCGAATTCCCTCGTCGGTACAATTGCGATGAAAGACCGAGACTGCGTCGTCGTCGCAGCAATCTTTAATCTTGTTTTTGACAAGTAGGAATCTGGCCCAGAAGTGATGGACCATTTCCCGAGGTTGCTGCCATACATACATTAGGTCACATATGTCTGGAGGGCCTGAATTACTTGGAGAGTATTGATTGTGGTGGGTGGGCAAAAACTCGAATCCCGACCCAAGATTGCATCCGGAGCCTGTAAAATCTCCGGAGTCACCAGTTCGGGTCTAGGGAGATCCAAGTGCTCCCCGGACCCAATGTCCGACCCTGAGTTCGGGGGACGCGGAGTCTCATCCAAAGGGAGGGTGTCCGACCCAAGAGGTTCGGAGACCCGAACATAGCTGGTCTTTAGTTTAGGGGAAGAAGTGTTTTCGGCTCGTTCCTCGACGACCGCTACCAGGTGGGTGATCGGCGGGGAATTAATTTCCCTCTCGTCGGGTTTGAGCCCGATCCGATCATAATCCGTTGAAAGCCCCAAGGCGGCGATGCAATCTAGCAGCTCATTTAAGGACGAGACGTCCGTCCGATCCATCTTTTCAGAGTGTTCGAGACCGATGCGGGGGTGATGTTTGGCGATCACGGGGGGCGCTGTTGGCTTGATGGCCATGCCGGCACCCACGGTGAAACTACCGAGCTGGAGGACCTGTCCTGAAGTTAGGCTCCTTCCAGAGGTGATATCGTTGTTGATGACAAGGCTAGCCATAGATCGCTTCTCGCGACTACACATCGGAGCTCTCAATGAAAGCACCAATGTCGGTGCCAAAACCGGCAGATCTCGGGTAGGGGGGCCCAAGCTGTGAGTCTAAGGATCAATGGTAACAGGGGACAATGGGGACATGATGTTTACCCAGGTTCGAGCCCTCTTAATGGAGGTAAAACCCTACATCCTGCTTGATTGTATTCGATGAGTATAGGGGATACAAGAGTTGATCTACCTCGAGATTGTAATGGCTAAACCCTAGCTGTCTAGCCTATGATTATTCTGATGGCCTCTGCGGACTAAACCCTCTGGTTTATATACACATTGGAGGGGCCCAGGGTCGTACAAAGTCGGTTTACAAAGGAAGGAAAGAGTACATCCGGACACCAAACTTGCCGTCCACGCATACAGGAGTCCCACCCGGACACGGGGGATAGTCTTCTGCTTTATCTTCATGGCCCATCAGTCCGGCCCATATCGAATAGACCGGACACCCGAGGACCTCCTAATCCAGGACTCCCTCAACGGGACGCCGTGGCCCACAGGTGCCGTCTGGGCAACGCGGGCAGCCCAGCGCTCGGTGCGGACTCAGCGGGTGTCGGCCATGGGAGCGACGAAGTGGAGACGAAGCGAACTGGAAGGAGGATTCTGACACGCCCCTACCTGGTGCGCCAAATGTTGGATTTAGGGCTCCGCAGACCCAAGAAGGTTCGAACTCTGGGTCGTGTGCGAAGATCTCAACCAGCCCGAACCTCACGCTTGCCGCCCTATGGACAAGCCCAGATGAATTCACACAAGCAGGGAAGAAGACGAACATGACCGTTTACCCAGGTTCGGGCCACCTTGCGGTGTAAAACCGTACTCCTGCTTTGAGTGGATTGGCCTCACGAGGAGGCTGAGGATGAACAAGCACAGTAGACGAGCGACCTCATGAGGGCTCGAGAGGTGTGGGTGGAATCGGTCTCTCCCCTCCACGGTGGTGGCTATTCTATACTTATAGTGACCTGGTCCTCTTCCCTCATAACTGGTGGGAAGGGATCTCTCAACGGCCAATTCGAAAGGGGACAAGAAGTACATCTAATCCTGATGAAAGGTGGTCTTCACCCGCAAAGCTTTTGGTCGTGACATAGAGGTGGGCTCGGCGATGACATCCGTCCTGCCGTGCCCGTGGTCTTGGTCTCATTGCACCGGAATGGAAACCTTTGGGGGATTCCTCGGGAACCCACATACGTCCTTGCCTCCTTAGCACCAAAGAGGAAACTGTCTCCCCTGCGCCCACTGTCGCCCGCCTAGCCTTGGTCGTCATGGCTTACGTCACCGCAGCCTCATGAGGCTGGGCACCTACATAGGAATCTCCGCTCCTCGGGAGGCAACCTGGGGAGGCCGCTCCTCTGGAGGTCTTGGTGTCATTCTCCTCGCGAAGCTAGGGGCCCCCGCGAGGGTCTTCTCTTGGGGGTCTTGAAGTTGGGCCATACCAGGCCGTCGTTGGGCCCACGCGCTGGGCCGCAGGTAGACAAGTCTGGGTACCCCAAACCCGGAACACCAACACCCGCATACCCCCAAATTAGAAAGGAAGACTGGGAAGAATTCAAAAGGGTCAGGGCAACTACAGAGTTTGCTGAGAAGAGTGCCAAGAAATCGAAACTTCAAAAGAGGAACACACACCCCCACCGTATGGGTGTGGCAGGATACTACGGCATGAAACCGATATGGGAACAGGAGGACAAAGAAGCAGTAGCTGCGGGTGGAAACTGGCATTTAGTGAAATTAGGGGAGAACACGCTAGAGACTACTTGCGGGTACGTGCAAGGAGGCGTGATGTTGGAACTTATTACTTTGAAAACTCACATGAGAAGAACTGTATCGCGTGATGTTAAAGGCTTCCAAGATCCCTGGAAGGTTCTACAGGAACTCAGGGCCATGTGGCATTCTGTCTGATGCTCTGGAAACAAGAGAGCCCCCTGGCCGTGCAAGGGGTATAGGTGTTAATGTCCCGCACAAGAGGGCTTTCACACTCAGCAAAGAAGAGAGGCTCAGCATGAAAAAAGTGAGGAGTGAAATGAAGCAGAATGAATTGTATGAAAGGTTGAAAAAGGACATGTATCCGACTATTCGAATGGAAATTGAGGAGTCGATGATGATGCAGAAGACTCCAACACTGGCAGATAGCTAGCAGATGGGAGGGGAGGCGGGCATGGAGGATGCTGGTTATTACGCGACAACACTGCACAAGAGTAGCTGTGCATCAGCTGGCCCCAGTGACACTGAGACTGCAGCTGCTCATGATGATGCTATATCTGATCTATCTGGAATGAAAGATAGACTGAAGGGTGTGCTTACACATTATGAAGGTACATTAAAATGTGCAACAGCCTGGGTTTACCCACCCTTCTTGGAAGAGGGCCTCTTGTTGGACAATGTGCCATTGAAGCCGGGCTGTGTGAAGTGCTACATGACTGAAGTAAAGCCTAGATTCAATGAATTTGCCCTGAAGAATGTCCAAGGGGACTTTGATGAGCATAGGACCTTGGGAGAAACACTGTTACGTCACATCTAGTGGCCACGAAAGGAAATAGACTTCATGGATGAGATCCCTGAAGCCCCGCCAAGAGCAAACAATGTCGCCCCTCAACCGGTGACGCTCTCCTTGCCACAGCAGCTCTCGCGTGCTTCCCCCAAGGAACCTAATACTCGTAATCCGACGGCTGATGCATCAACCTATGATCAGCCCGCCCGACTTTGTGCCGTACAGGCCATGTCATCGTCCGCCCCAGAGCAGCCAGTGGCAAGGCCTACAACTGCTAAAGACACACCATCGGTTCAGATGCCGGCCACTGAAGCAGCGGGGGGAGATCCAGCTGCACCACATGCTTAGCAGACCAACCTGGTGGAATGGTCTGCTAAGCAGTCTGATGCTTCGGAACCGCCTGCTAAGCAGTCTGTAGGTCCAGAACTGACTGTTCATCAGTCCGTCGGTCCGCAGCCATGTGATCAGCATACCAATGCGTCAGCACTACCTGCTCAGCAAACCAACGCATTGGCACGGCCTCCTCAGCACACTGACAAGTTGGCACCACCTGCGCAGAAACCCGACATAGCTTCAATGCATGGTCAGCAGTCCGATGCCTATGCTCCTACAACCCAGCAGTCCGTCACAGCAGCACCGCCAGCTCAGCAGTCTAGCATAGCTAAACCGTCTGCTAAGCAGTCCGTCGAAGGTTTACCGTCTCCTCCGCAGTCTGCCTTTCAGCCATCCAAACCTTGGACCAGAAGTGCTTCAAGTACCAAGAAGGAAGCGGGTAAAAAGGCTGCACCCATGAGGAAGCGCGCCCAGAGAGTGAAGAGGAATGAGAACTGATACATCTCCAATGTATCTATTATTTTTTTATTGTTCCATGCTATTATATTATCAGTTTTGGATGTTTTATATGCATTAATATGCTATTTTATATTATTTTTGGACTAACCAATTAACCTAGAGCCCAGTGCCAGTTTATGTTTTTTCCTTGTTTTTAAGTTTTACAGATAAGGAATATCAAACGGAGTCCAAACGGAATAAAATTTTCACAATGATTTTTCTTGGACCAGAAGACACCAGTAGGACTTGGAGAGGGGGCCAGGAGGTGCCCGAGGTGGCCACAAGCCTGCTAGGCGCGCCCCAGGGGGGCGCGCCCTGAGGGCTTGTGGGCCCCTCGGAGGTATCCTAACCCTAATTTTTGTGCTATAAATTCCCAAATATTCCCAAACCACAAGAAGCGTCCACCAAAATACTTTTCCGCCGCTGTAACCTTCTATTCCCGTGAGATCCCATCTTGGGGCCTTTTTCGGTGATCTGCCGGAGGGGGATTCGATCACGAAGGTCTTCTACATCAACTATATTGCCCATCTGATGATGTGTCAGTAGTTTACCACAGACCTACGGGTCCATAGCTAGATGGCTTCTTCTCTCTCTTTGATCTTCAATACAATGTTCTCCTCGATGTTCTTGGAGATCTATTCGATGTAATACTTTTTTGCGGTGTGCTTGTAGAGATCCGATGAATTGTGGATTTATGATCAGATTATCTATGAATATTATTTGAGTCTTCTCGGAACTCTTTTATGCATGATTAAGATATCTTTGTATTTCTCTTCGAACTATCGATTTGGTTTGGCCAACTAGATTGGTTTTTCTTGCAATGAGAGAGGTGCTTAGTTTTGGGTTCAATCTTGCGGTGTCCTCACCCAGTGACATAGTAGGGGTAGCGAGGCATGTATTGTATTGTTGCAATCAAGGATAAAAAGATGGGGTTTTCATCATATTGCTTGAGTTTATCCCTCTACATCATGTCATCTTGCTTAAGGCGTTGCTCCATTCTTATGAACTTAATACTCTAGATGCATGCTGGATAGCGGTCGATGTGTGGAGTAATAGTGGTAGATGCAGAATCGTTTTGGTCTACTTGTCATGGACGTGATGCCTATATTCATGATCATTGCCTTAGATATCATCATCACTTTGCGCCTTTCTATCAATTGCTCAACAGTAATTTGGTACCCACCGTATGCTTTCTTCAAGAGAGAAGCCTCTAGTGAAACCTATGGCCCCCAGGCCTATTTTCCATCATATATTTTCAGATCTATAAAACCAAAAACCGAAAAATACCTTGCTGCAATTTATTTACTTTTATTTGTTTTATGTTTTAGTAATCTTTTATATCTATCTCTATCAGATCTCATCCTTGCAAGTGACCGTGAAGGGATTGACAACCTCTTTATCGCGTTGGGTGCAAGTGTTTGATTGTTTGTGCAGGTGCATAGATTGGAGACTTGCTTGTACCTCCTACTGGATTGATACCTTGTTCTCAAACTGAGGGAAATACTTATCTCTACTTTGCCGCATCACCCTTTCCTCTTCAAGGGAAAAACCAACGCAAGCTCAAGAAGTAGCAGGAAGAATTTCTGGCACCGTTGCCGGGGAGGTTCTACATCAAGCCTACCAAGTACCCATCATAAACTCTCATCTCTTGCATTACATTATTCGCCATTCACCTCTCGTTTTCCTCTTCCCCACTTCTAAAACATTTAAAAAAAACACAAAAATATTCGCCTTTTCATTTGCCTTCTTTTCGTTTGCCTTTATGTCTTACTTGGTTTGTTTGGTTGTTCGCTTGGAATAATTGTGTATTTATTGAAAATCAGAAAGCAAAAAGTTTATGGATCCTCATCCACTTGCTAATCTTTTTAAGAGATCCAATTATGATGAACCAATTGCTAGTGAGTTGCGGTCACTAGATTATCTTTATGAAGTTTTGCTTGAAATTCGTGAATCTGAAAATTGTGATGAAATTTATGAAGTGATTCACGATAGCTCCTTGAATGAAAAGCATGATTGCAATGATGTTATTATAAATTCTATTAATGTTAATTG
Source organism: Thinopyrum elongatum (assembly GCA_011799875.1). NCBI lineage: Eukaryota > Viridiplantae > Streptophyta > Magnoliopsida > Poales > Poaceae > Thinopyrum > Thinopyrum elongatum. The sequence continues at coordinate 470,573,702 of CM022303.1, read as the reverse complement.
TGTTAATAATATGCAAAACCCTAAGCCTGGGGATGCTAGTTTTGTTATGTCCACTGCTTGTTGCAATGATCATGATTGAGGTGATTCTTCTTATGATCTTGAAAAATTATTTAAGCCTCATGATGAATATGTTAGTGATTAATATGTTCGCAATAATATTGAAAGTGGGTTTGGAAGAGTGTCAACTCTAGGTAAAAATAATCCTACATATTTGGAGAGTGTTCAATCTTGTGAAATTTTTGATAAAAGTGGGCTTGGAGAGGCCATGACTTTATTTGATGATAACCCCACTATTTTGGAAGAGTGTCAACTTCGCATGCATGTGGATCATGTAGAGAATATGTTATGTGATGGCTATATTGTTGAATTTGAATATGATCCCACATGTAATTATTATGAGAGAGGGAAATATGGTTGTAGAAAGTCTCATGTTACTAAATTACCTCTCGTTATGTTGAGATTGCTATTGCTTCTTTCTTCTTCCTTGCATATGCTAGTTTTTGCTTGTGTTGATAATTTGTTTGCTTATAAAATGCCTATGCATAGGAAGTATGTTAGACTTAAACATGTTTCTCACATGCTATTTGATGCTCTCTTTGTGTTTCAATTATTATCTTTCATGTGAGCATCATCGAAATCTCAATGCCTAGCTAAAAGGCTTTAAAGAAAAGCGCTTGTTGGGAGACAACCCAATATTTTCCTTTTCTATTTTTATAAAAAATACATATTATTACCTCTGTAGTAATTGTGTTTTCGTGTTTTAATTAGTGTTTGAGCCAAGTAAGACCTTTGGGATGGCTTATGGTCATAGTTGATTTGATCCAGCTGAAAAACAGAAACTTTTGCGTCCAGTTGCAGAATTTTAATAATTCACAGAAGTGATGAAAAACTCTGAATTTTTACAAAAGATTGATATACAAATTTTCTCTGTTTTCCAAATTTTTCAGAATATTTAGAGTTACAGAAGTATGAGTAATATTCGGATCTTCACAGACTGTTCTGTTTTTAACAGATTCTGTTTTCTATATGTTGTTTGCTTATTTTGATGAATCTATGGGTAGTATCGGGGGATATGAACCATGGAGAAGTTGGAATACAGTAGATATAACACCAATATAAATTAATAATGAGTTCACAACAGTACCTAAAGTGGTGATTTATTTTATTATACTAACGGAGCTTTTGAGTTTTTTGTTGAGTTTTGTGTTGTGAAGTTTTCAAGTTTTGGGTAAAGATTTGATGGACAACGGAATAAGGAGTGGCAAGAGCCTAAGCTTGGGGATGCCCAAGGCACCCCAAGGTAATATTCAAGGACAACCAAGCATCTAAGCTTGGGGATGCCCCGGATGGCATCCCCTCTTTTGTCTTCAATCCATCGGTAAATTTACTTGAGGCTATATTTTTATTCACCACATGATATGTGTTTTACTTGGAGCATCTTGTATGATATGCGTCTTTGCTTTATTTGCTTTTTATTTTACCATAATCATCCTTGCTGTACAAACCTTTTGAGAGGGACACGCATTAATCGTGAATTTATTAGAATACTCTATGTGCTTCACTTATATCTTTTGAGCTAGGCAATTTGCTCTAGTGCTTCACTTATATCTTTTTAGAGCACGGTGGTGGTTTTATTTTATAGAAATTGTTGAACTCTCATGCTTCACTTATATTCTTTTGATAGTCTTAAACAGCATGGTAATTTGTTTAGGTTATGAATTTAGTCCTAATATGATGGGCATCCAAGAGGGATATAATAAAAACTTTCATATAAAGAGCATTGAATAGATGAGAAGTTTGATTCCTTGCATTTGTTTTGAGATATAAAGATGGTGATATTAGAGTCATGCTAGTGAGTAATAGTGGATTGGTATAAATACTTGTGTTAAAGTTTGTGATTCCCGTAGCATGCACGTATGGTGAACCGTTATGTGATGAGGTCGGAGCATGATTTTTTTTATTGTCTTCCTTATGAGTGGCGGCCGGGGACGAGCGATGGTCTTTTCCTACCAATCTAACCCCCTAGGAGCATGCCTGTAGTACTTTGTTTCGATTACTAATATTTTTTTGCAATAAGTATGTGAGTTCTTTATGACTAATGTTGAGTCCATGGATTATACGCACTCTCACCCTTCCACCATTGCTAGCCTCTCTAGTACCGCGCAACTTTCGCCGGTGCAATAAACCCACCATATACCCTTCCTCAAAACAGCCACCATACCTACCTATTATGGCATTTCCATAGCCATTCCGAGATATATTGTCATGCAACTTCCACCATTTTGTTTATTATGACACGCACCATCATTGTCATATTGCTTTGCATGATCATGTAGTTGGCATAGTATTTGTGGCAAAGCCGCCGTTCATATGTTTTATACATGTCACTCTTGATCATACCACATCCCGGTACACCGCCGGAGGCATTCATATAGAGTCATATCTTGTTCTATAATCGAGTTGTAATTTTTGAGTTGTAAGTAAATAAAAGTGTGATGATCATCATTATTAGAGCATTGTGCCATGTGAGGAAAGGATGATGGAGGCTATGATTCCCCCACAAGTCGGGATGAGACTCCGTATGAAGAAAAAAAAAGAGAAAGAAAAAAAGAGAAGAAAAAAGAAAAAGAAAAAAGGGAGAGAAAAAAGAAAAAAATGAGAGAAAAAGAGAGAAGGGACAATGTTACTATCCTTTTTCCACACTTGTGCTTCAAAGTAGCATCATGATCTTCATGATAGAGAGTCTCCTATTTTGTCATTTTCATATACTAGTGGGAATTTTTCATTATAGAACTTGTCTTGTATATTCCAGTGATGGGCTTCCTCAATTTGCCCTAGGTCTTCGTGAGCAAGCAAGTTGGATGCACACCCACTTAGTTAGCTTTCATACACTTATAGCTCTAGTGCATCCGTTGCATGGCAATCCCTACTCACTTGCATCGATATCGATTGATGGGCATCTGCATAGCTTATTAATTTGCCTAGTTGATGTGAGACTATCTCCTTCTTTTTGTCTTCTCCACAACCACCATATTCTATTCCACCTATAGTGCTATATCCATGGCTCACACTCATGTATTGCGTGAAAGTTGAAAAAGTTTGAGAACATTAAAAGTATGAAACAATTGCTTGGCTTGTCATCGTGGTTGTGCATGATGAAATAATTTGTGTGATGAAGATGGAGCATAGCCAGACTATATGGTTTTGTAGGGATAACTTTCTTTGGCCATGTTATTTTGAGAAGACATGATTGCTTTATTAGTATTCTTGAAGTATTATTGTTCTTATGTCAATAAACTTTTGTTTTGAATCTTATGGATCTGAATATTCATGCCACAATAAAGAAGATTACATTAAGAAATATGTTAGGTAGCACTCCACATCAAAAATTATGTTTTTATCATTTACCTACTCGAGGACGAGCAGGAATTAAGCTTGGGGATGCTTGATACGTCTCCAGCGTATCTATAATTTTTTATTGTTCCATGCTATTATATTATCTGTTTAGGATGTTTTATATGCATTAATATGCTATTTTATATTATTTTTGGGACTAACCTATTATCCTAGAGCCCAGTGCTAGTTTCTGTTTTTTCCTTGTTTTTGATTTTACAGAAAAGGAATATCAAACGGAGTCCAAACGGAATAAAACTTTCGCGATGATTTTTCTTGGACCAGAAGACAACAGTAGGACTTGGAGAGGGGGCCAAGAGGTGCCCGAGGTGGCCACAAGCCTGCTAGGCGCGCCCCAGGGGGGCGCGCCCTGAGGGCTTGTGGGCCCCTCGGAGGTCTCCTAACCCTAATTCTTGCGCTATAAATTCCCAAATATTCCCAAACCACCAGAAGCGTCCACCAAAATACTTTTCCGCCACCGTAACCTTCTGTTCCCGTGAGATCCTGTAGGATCGAAAGTAGGTCTAGAGGGGGGTGATTAGACTACTTGACCAAATAAAAATCTAGCCTTTTCCCAATTTTAGTTGTGGGCAGATTTTAGCAACTAGTACAAGTCAAGCCATCAACCTACACATGCAATTCTAAGAGTATAGCAGTGGAAAGTAGAGCATTGCATATGAAGGTAAAGGGAAGGGATTGGAGAGTGCAAACGCAATGTAGACACGGAGATTTTTGGCGTGGTTCCAATAGGTGGTGCTATCGTATGTCCATGTTGATGGAGACTTCAACCCACGAAGGGTAATGGCTGCGCAAGTCCACGGAGGGCTCCACCCATGAAGGGTCCATGAATAAGCAACCTTGTCTACCCCACCATGGCCATCGCCCACGAAGGACTTGCCTCACTCGGGTAGATCTTCACGAAGTAGGCGATCTCCTTGCCCTTACAAACTTCTTGGTTCAACTCCACATCATGTCGAAGGCTCCCAAGCGACACCTAACCAATCTAGGAGACACCACTCTCCAAAAGGTAATAGATGGTGTGTTGATGATGAACTCCTTGCTCTTGTGCTTCAAATGATAGTCTCCCAAACACTCAAATCTCTCTCACAGATTTGGCTATGGTGGAAAGATGATTTGAGTGGAAAGCAACTTGGGGAAGGCTAGAGATCAAGATTCTTGTGGTAGGATTAGTATATCTTGTGCTCAACACATGAGTAGGTGGTTCTCTCTCAGAAAATGAGTAGTGGAAGTGTAGGCACGTTCTGATGGCTCTCTCACAAATGGAGATGGGGGTGGAGGGGTATATATAGCCTCCACACAAAATCCAACAGTTACACACATTTGACCCAACTCGGTCAGACCGAATAGAAGAACTCGGTGAGACCGATTTAGTTCAAAATGTGAACGTTAGGAATCTCGGTGGGACCGACTGGAACAACTCGGTGGGACCGATGTGCTAGGGCTTAGGGCAAACATCAACTCGGTGGCGCTGATTGCATCAACTCAGTGAGACCGAAGTGAAGCAAAAGACAACAGAGCGAATGTCAAGCTAACTCGGTGTGACCGATTGCACTGACTCGGTGAGACCGAAAGAGTGCAACAAGTCAGAGGGAGATTGCAAGGCCATCTCGGTGAGACCGAGATCCGTATCGGTGTGACCAAGGTGTTAGGGTTTCTGGCAGTGGCTATGTCAAAGGAACTCAGTGGCTCCGGGTAGAAAGAATCGGTGGGGCCGAGTTTGACTTTGGGTTTTGGACATATTTGGAAATGAGAAAGTGGTTGAGGGATTTGGAGCAATATCACTAAGCACTTGAGCAAGTAGACCATAAAGCAATACCTCATCCCCTTTTAATAGTATTGGCTTTCCTATGGACTCAATGTGATCTTGGATCACTAAAAGTAAAATGAAGAGTCTTGAGCTTTTGCCAATATGTGTCCTTAGCATTTTGAGGGGTCCACATCTCTAGTCCATGCCATGCCATTCATTGAACTTTCTGAAATATTAAACTTGAATGGATATTAGTTCAATGAGCTATATGTTGTTATGAATTACCAAAACCACCCGGGAATTAGTTGCACTTTCAATCTCCCCCTTTTTGGTAATTGATGACAACATATAGATCAAAGCTTCGACGAATGATAATATGAATGAAATACATCGTTGCTTTGAGAAGTATGTGATAAGCAAGAGCTCCCCCTAAATTTGTGCATTATTTAAAATTTGCGTTTGAATGCAAATGCACAATAGATTAGGATCATGGGTTACTCTTCCATGTCACATACATCTTGGTGGAGTGCTCAAAATGATAAGAATTAAATAACATGCACTCATCACCAAGGATACAAGTGATTGAACATACATAAACAATCATAGAAATAATCATGCAAGCACACATTAAGCATAGTATGATCAAACACATGACCACATATGTATCTCACGAGCATAACACAAGTAGCAGCAAGAGAAGTAACAACCAAAGTATCAAAGTAGCACGGCAAATAAGAACCAACAAAAGTGAAAGACACACTCTCTTGAAGCCTATAATCTATACACTTTCTCCCCCTTTGGCAACAAGTTACCAAAAAGTTCAAAAATGTATAGTGCTATGCGGCACTCTAGGCACAATCTCCGAGAGCTCCTAAAGGGGTCTTCTGGCTTGTCACTCCGGTGTGCGTAGACGGCGTGGAGAGGAGGGCATCTGCAAATGCTTCTGCTGAAGTCTGTGGAGCTGGAGGTGTTTACACTGGAGGGACAACTGTGGCAGTGGTTGCAGGTGCTGAAAGAGTAGTCCTGGAGTCTCTGGCAACTAGCACAGCTGATGATCTTTGTGCCCTTGGCACTCTCTGGAATGTATCAGTGGTTGGTCTGTCATCACTGTCCTCAGCATCATCACGCATCTTCTCCACAATGGTTTGAATCTCTGTGACCTTTACATCAAGGTCATGCAATTTTATCTCAATGATCCTCTCAAGACTCTCTTGATTCTAAGACAAGGTGGCCAAGCTTTTCTCAATCCTCATTGTAGCCGCAAATAGATAACTGAGTTGATCTTGCTTGGTCTTGAGATTTGCCACTGAAGCATCTGGAGCACTTCATGTCTTTGCTGCTTTTGCAGCTTTTGCCTTCTCTATCTTTTCGTGGGCATCTTCACAAGTAGGATGTGAAGTATCCATGACAACCTCGTTGTCCTCAAAGTCTGGCCTCAGGGGTAGATGCTCTTTGTCTAGTAGATATGTCCCAGTTCCAACCTTGGAATTGGTCAACACCTGAATGTGTGGGGCATATCCACAAGATCTCTTCTGGTCGGCTGTTGTTCTCTTTACTGTATCAACAATCAAACTCATGACTTCGAACTTTGGGGCACATCAAACAAGTGTAGCAAGTTGATGGAGTGACCACGAATCATCCTGTGATCTCCAGACTTGGGCAATAGAGTATGCCTCAAGATGGTTTTCATGGTGGTCAAACCGGCAAGCAGATAGTAAATAGAGCCAAACTTATGTGTCTCCGAAGCTTTATCTGGAATAGCCTTGTACATGTTAGCCATGGAGTTGTGATCCTTCCTAGGCTTACCATACACATCAATATCATCCTCCTCTTCCTTGGGGGCATTGATCAACTTGGCCCATTCAGAGATTGTTGACTGGTATTTGGTGCCTTCTGTCATCCATACAATCTTGCCATCAGGGTAGAAGTGGGCTGTGGAATAAAACATCATAATCATTTCATCGTTCCACTTTGTCAACTTCTGTCCAACAAACTCATCAACTCCATTAAGTCTAAAGCTCTCATGCACATGGGGAAAATAATCTTCATTATCATCAATGTATTCCCAGTCTACCCATTTCATGTCATAAACAATGGGTTTCTTGTCCAATAGAACTGTCTCATAGAAGTCTTGCTGCTCTCTGGTGTGAAAATGGTAGTCCACATCAGTCCTTCTCATTGTAGCATAAGGATTTGTCTGTCTCCACAGTCTCAGACCATGATCCTTCCTCAATTTCATGTTTTCTGCTATAGGATGATCATCATTATGATATGGGATCTTGGGCTTCAGCTTTCTGAGCACTAGAGGCTCATCATCTCCTTGGGCTTCAGGCACTGGGGCCTTGTTTTTATCTGCAGCTGAAATATTCCTTGTTGATCTCTTTGGAGCTGAAGGTTGGGTTGCTTGAGCTTGAGCTTTGGGCTTGGGGGCAGACTTGGGCTTTGAGGGTGCAGCCCCAGTCTTGATAGCATCTGCCATCAGCTTCTATGTCTTGGCAGGAGGTGCAATTGGCTCATCCTCCTCCTCTTCCTCATCATCACTCCTTCTCATGGAAGGATGTCCAAGCACTCTGGCAGTAGTTGTTCTTGCTCTCTTATTTTTCTTACCTTCTCCAGCTGCCTCATCATCATCAGACTGCTCAATGGTAAACTGCATAGTTTCTTGAGTTGGCACTTTTCTGGGTTTAGACATTGGAGCTCTCCTAGGTGGAGCTTTCTTCTGGGGACCAGGCTTAGTGGTGGCAGCAGCATACTCTTTCTTCAGCACCTTCTTCTTCTTGGAGGTGGCCTCATTGGCAATGAAATCTTCATCTTCACTATCAGATGTTTTCTTCTTCTTAGACTTGGTAGCAGCCTTTGGCAAGTTGCTTGGGGTGCTCCTGCTACTCTCATAAAAACTGCTCTCAGGACTAGAGCATGCACTGAGACTAGCTTGCTCTTCAGACCTGTTCTGACTGTCACTACCTTCTGACATCTTTGCAACTGACCCTGTGAATAGTTGGGTGTGGATAGAGTAGATGAGCATCACAAAGTACAGCTTGTTTTTGCAAAAAATTGAGAAAAAACTTAACTTTAGTTTTCTGCAGAAAGCATTTCGGAGCTACCAATTTGACAAACTCGGTGACACCGAAGCACTAACAGGGTCTAAACATGCAGTTCTGGTCAGACCGATATGCAGTTCGGTGACTCCGAGATGTTAGGGTTTCACAGAGAAAGTGATTTCGGTCTCACCGGTCAGTATACTTCGGTCAGACCAAGTTGTACTTAGTGCAATGGCTAATGCCAATCGGTGTGACCGAAACTTTCAGATCGGTCGGTCCGAGATGGGTTCGGCGAAAACCTAACCCTAAGTTTTTGCATCAAATCTATTCTAAGGAACTTATTTGCTGGATAGATTGATCTCATACGTGGGAAGAACAAGGCATTATACTTTGTGCAAGAATCGGAGCAATGGATAGCACAAAGGGGTCGAATATGCACCCTAACTTGGTGATGGATCACTACGGCGGCAACGGTGGTGGAGAAATCCGTTGACGACAGCGGAGACCAGCGGCGGAGGCGCACTGGTGAAACGGTGACGATCCGGAGACCTAGAGGCGGCAGTGCCGGGGAGGCGCGAGCGAGTGTGTTTGAAGAAATTTCCAAACTTCAAGCCGCGGTATATATACCCAGACGCTGTCGGTGGCGCCGAGTGGAACGTCTCGGTGGCACCGAGATGCAAAACTTAGATCAACTTACTGATTTTGGTGAGACCGAGTTGGAAGTTGGTATGACCGAGAATCATTAAGAGGTTTTGGAGGTTAAGCCCTTGATGGATCGGTGGCTCCGAGTGCTCCTCACCCGGAGGGTCCGAAAGTGACTTGTTCAAACTTTGTGATGTAGCATGAATAGAGTTTCAGACGAGAAAAAACATAGATAGCTAGAGGGAGTACTTAGGCATTCTTGTCCATCCATTTGGTAAGAGAAAAACCAAACAATCAAAACAACAAATGGATGTCCTCGAATGGAGAAAATTATGCAACCAACATGCTCACACAATAAGATAGCAAATAAAACATGTGGCAATGCATGCACATACACTCTAGCATCTATCAAGCAATTGGCGATGACTAGATCATCTATATATGAGTATATTGACTTAGGAGTCAAATGAGAACATTTGATCATAGGTCATACTCATCGTTTAAGCACAAGTGGGGTTACCACTTTTACATAAAGCATTGTTGTGTTCACATCTTTAGAGTTGCTTTGGCTCAATTCTTAGAGTAAAGCTCCCCCTAGATGTGATATCTCCCCTAAGAGGGATGAACTAACCTTGGGTTTTGTCGATGATGACTTCATGTAGATAGTGAAGATGTGGATGCTCAATGTTGATGTAAATCATTTGGAGCAATCCGTTGGAGTGAGTTGCACTTTCAATACCTACATGGGTTAGTCCCACAAGGAACATACAAGGATATCCATAGACATAGAGTGAAACACACATTTGATGATGTCCATGAAAGTATTAGGTTACCTTGTCCCTTGTCTTACCAACAAGAGGGTTTGTGACTCCACGAACTAGTGCAAGATATGAAAGTTGATTGCACATGTCCTTGCCAAAATGAATATGAGTGAAGTATGTTGGCAGAGTCACCCTCAAGAACACTCTAGTTCTTCTTCTTTGGGATCCACATCAATTTGATGGGTCTGATTCCTTGGAGTTGTAGTCGTACTTGATGAACTAGAACTTGACGTAGTCTTGGGAACCCACTTGACCATGCCCTTAGGAGCTTCTTCAAATGAATCAATCTCTGCTTGAAGCTTGTCCTTGCCTTTTAGCTTGTGGTCTTGTGGTGGAAGATCATCTTGAGCTTGTGTTCCCTTGAAAGAAGTGGGGTCATACTTCTCTTGTTGAGGAACAAACTTCATCTTGGGGTATTGATCTTCTTCCCACTCAACTCCATTGGCATTGAACTTTCGTTCAAAACCAGCACCTTGATTCTTCCGGTGCCTTCCTTGCTTACGTACAATTTCCTCAAATTGCTTACTTTCGGCAAGGCTCTTGTAAACACCTTTCTCTATAATTCCCTTCAATAAGCTATTTTCTTGCTCAAGTGTAACTTGGCTAAGAGAATCATTAGTGGAATAAAGAGAACTACTAGAAGCAACAATATTGGATTTAGCATTGTTATTGTTACTGCTAGAAGAAGAATCTTTCTTGCTATTATTGCTAGACTTTACTTGTGGCATATAAGTAGACAAGAGTAAATGTTTGGCAATGTAAGAAGAACTCTTCTTTCGAAGATCATCATTGATTGCTTTTAGGAACCCATGCTCTTGCTCTAAATTTAGCTTCTCGAAGCCTAGCTTCTCATGAGTCCTTAGGAGCTCTCTATGATCCTCTAGAGTTGTTTCATGAGATAACTTAAGAGTGTTTAGTTCTTTAGTTAGACGCTCAATCTCCTTCTTATCATTGTCATTCGTTTCATCTTGATTAGCATGATTAATAGCAATTTCATCATAGTCTTTATCACTAGTGTTGTCAACAAATAAATCATCATCACCTAGCAAATCATCTTCATCACTATTGAAATCAACATACTCGGGGTGTGATACCTTGGGGCCTTTAGCCATGAAGCATCTTCCAATTCCTTCATTTGGTGAGTCAAATATGTCGTAGGAGTTTGTTGACACAAGTGCAAGACCGGCAACACCTTCATATTGAGTATATTCGGAGACGGAGTGATAACTTCTCTCGGAGTAGTTATCGGAGTTGGAACCGGATACCCATTCACCAACGTGAGCTTGATGCATTCTTCTTGTGTAGATCTTTGATGACTTGTCCTTCCTTTCCGAATCATTGCTTCTACGAGAGGGTCTTCATTCATAACGATCATCTCTACTCCTTCTCTCTCTTGGTGGTGATTCATCTCTTTTACTCCTCCTTTTTGGTGAATCTTCTCTTTTCTTGTAGAGAGCCGTACACTCATTGGAGTAGTGTCCGGTTCTTCCACAATTGTAGCAACTACGATCACGACTAGAAGATCTTTTGTCATTGTAGGATCTTGACTTGGAGCTTCTCTTTTTACTTCTATTCTTGTAGAACTTGTTGAAGTTCTTCACCATTAAGCTCAATTCATCATTGAAGACTTGTTTTTCACTTGATGTTGTAGGAGCATCACATGAAGCTTTGTAAGCACCACTTGACTTGTTGTGGAGCTCTTCCTTATCCTTGAGTGACATCTCATGAGCAATAATTCTACCAGTGACTTCTATGGGCTTGAGATCTTTGTAATTGGGCATCATTTGGATCAAGGTGCACACGGTATCATATTTTCCATCCAAGGCTCTTAGGATCTTCTTGATGATGAATTTGTCGGTCATCTCTTCGCTTCCTAAGCCGGCAATCTCATTTGTGATGAGAGCAAGCCTAGAGTACATTTCAGTGACTCCTTCACCATCCTTCATTTTGAACTTGTCAAGTTGACTTTGAAGCACATCCAATTTGGATTACTTGACGGACTTGGTACCTTCGTGCATATCTACCAAAGTATCCCAAATTTCCTTTGCATTCTCAAGACGGCTGATTTTGTTGAATTCTTCGGGGCACAATCCATTGAAGAGAATATCGCAAGCTTGAGCATTGTATTGCAACATCTTCATTTCTTCTGCTGTCGCTTCACGATCCAGTTCTCTTCCATCCTCAAAGAAATCACCTTGCAAGCCAATACGCACAACAGCCCAAACAGCGGGGTTATGACCAAGAATATGTATTTTCATCTTATGCTTCCAACTAGCAAAATTAGTACCATCAAAGTAAGGACCTCTATGGTGGTAATTTCCCTTGCTAGACGCCATACTCTCCTAGGTTGTGAAACCAAGGCTATGATCACCAATGCTACGGAAATTAAGGCAAATGGAGGCCAAAGCTCTGATACCACTTGTAGGATTGAAAGTAGGTCTAGAGGGGGTGATTAGACTACTTGACCAAATAAAAATCTAGCCATTTCCCAATTTTAGTTGTGGGCAGATTTTAGCAACTAGTACAAGTCAAGCAATCAACCTACACATGCAATTCTAAGAGTATAGCAGCAGAAAGTAGAGCATTGCATATGAAGGTAAAGGGAAGGGATTGGAGAGTGCAAACGCAATGTAGACACGGAGATTTTTGGCGTGGTTCCGATAGGTGGTGCTATCGTACGTCCATGTTGATGGAGACTTCAACCCACGAAGGGTAATGGCTGCGCGAGTCCACGGAGGGCTCCACCCACGAAGGGTCCACGAATAAGCAACCTTGTCTATCCCACCATGGCCATCGCCCATGAAGGACTTGCCTCACTCGGGTAGATCTTCATGAAGTAGGTGATCTCCTTGCCCTTACAAACTTTTTGGTTCAACTCCACATCTTGTCGGAGGCTCCCAAGCGACACCTAACCAATCTAGGAGACACCACTCTCCAAAAGGTAATAGATGGTGTGTTGACGATGAACTCCTTGATCTTGTGCTTCAAATGATAGTATCCCTAACACTCAACTCTCTCTCACAGATTTGGCTATGGTGGAAAGATGATTTGAGTGGAAAGCAACTTGGGGAAGGCTAGAGATCAAGATTCTTGTGGTAGGATTAGTATATCTTGGGCTCAACACATGAGTAGGTGGTTCTCTCTCAGAAAATGAGTAGTGTAAGTGTAGGCACGTTCTGATGGCTCTCTCACAAATGGAGATGGGGGTGGAGGGGTATATATAGCCTCCACACAAAATCCAACCGTTACACACATTTGACCCAACTCGGTCAGACCGAATAGAAGAACTCGGTGAGACCGATTTAGTTCAAAATGTGAACATTAGGAATCTCGGTGGGACCGACTGGAACAACTCGGTGGGACCGATGTGCTAGGGCTTAGGGCAAACATCAACTCGGTGGCGCTGATTGCATCAACTCAGTGAGACCGAAGTGAAGCAAAAGACAACAGAGCGAATGTCAAGCTAACTCGGTGTGACCGATTGCACTGACTCGGTGAGACCGAAAGAGTGCAACAAGTCAGAGGGAGATTGCAAGGCCATCTCGGTGAGACCGAGATCCGTATCGGTGTGACCAAGGTGTTAGGGTTTCTGGCAGTGGCTATGTCAAAGGAACTCGATGGCTCCGGGTAGAAAGAATCGGTGGGGCCGAGTTTGACTTTGGGTTTTGGACATATTTGGAAATGAGAAAGTGGTTGAGGGATTTGGAGCAATATCACTAAGCACTTGAGCAAGTAGACCATAAAGCAATACCTCATCCCCTTTTAATAGTATTGGCTTTCCTATGGACTCAATGTGATCTTGGATCACTAAAAGTAAAATGAAGCGTCTTGAGCTTTTGCCAATATGTTTCCTTAGCATTTTGAGGGGTCCACGTCTCTAGTCCATGCCATGCCATTCATTGAACTTTCTGAAATATTAATCTTGAATGGATATTAGTTCAATGAGCTATATGTTGTTATGAATTACCAAAACCACCCGGGAATTAGTTGCACTTTCAGATCCCATCTTGGGGCCTTTTCCGGTGATCTACCGGAGGGGGATTCGATCACGAAGGGCTTCTACATCAACTCTATTGCCCTTCCAATGATGTGTGAGTAGTTTACCATAGACCTATGGGTCCATAGCTAGTAGCTAGATGGCTTATTCTCACTCTTTGATCTTCAATACAATGTTCTCCTAGATGTTCTTGGAGATCTATTCGATGTAATACTTTTTGCGGTGTGTTTGTTGAGATCCGATAAATTATGGATTTATGATCAGATTATCTATGAATATTATTTGAGTCTTCTCGGAACTCTTTTATGCATGATTAAGATATCTTTGTATTTCTCTTCGAAATATCGATTTGGTTTGGCCAACTAGATTGGTTTTTCTTGCAATGCGAGAGGTGCTTAGTTCTGGGCTCAATCTTGCGGTGTCCTCGCCCAGTGACATATTAGGGGTAGCGAGGCACGTATTGTATTTTTTCCATCAAGGATAAAAAGATGGGATTTTCATCATATTGCTTAAGTTTATCCCTCTACATCATATCATCTTGCTTAAGGCGTTACTCCGTTCTTATGAACTTAATACTCTAGATGCATGCTGGATAGCGGTCGATGTGTGGAGTAATAGTAGTAGATGCAGAATCATTTCGGTCTACTTGTCATGGACGTGATGCCTATATTCATGATCATTGCCTTAGATATTGTCATAACTTTGCGCTTTTCTATCAGTTGCTCTACAGTAATTTGTTTACCCACCGTATGCTTTCTTCAAGAGAGAAGCCTCTAGTGAAACCTATGGCCCCCGGGTCTATTTTCCATCATATATTTTTAGATCTATAAAACCAAAAACCCAAAAATACCTTGCTGCAATTTATTTACTTTTATTTTGTTTTATGTTTTAGTAATCTTTTATATCTATCTCTATCAGATCTCATGCTTGCAAGTGACCGTGAAGGGATTGACAACCCCTTTATCGCGTTGGGTGCAAGTGTTTGATTGTTTGTGCATGTGCATAGATTGGAGACTTGCTTGTACCTCCTACTGGATTGATACGTTGGTTCTCAAATTGAGGGAAATACTTATCTCTACTTTGCTGCATCACCCTTTCCTCTTCAAGGGAAAAACCAACGCAAGCTCAAGAAGTAGCAAGAACGATTGCCTCTTACTTAAAGCACTCATCGGCCAGAACCAAATTAACAACAAGTTGTTCGAATCGGAGAGTAATATTATTTCTGACGGCATGAATGATGCAGAAATAGATTTGGTGCTTGCTAAAAATAAAGCAGACGTACTTGAAGCGCGCAATTACGTCCATGGCCAGCCATTTCTTGTTGGCGAATACTTTGATGAGTGTAGCTCCAGTTGCCACGAGTTACATAAATGTTGCATGGATCAAATGTAGCAGGTCATCATGTTCTGCTAGTCTGCTACAACAGAGATAATTTCTGACACGATCCTGGTTCCATCAGTGTGAATTTCGAGGACTTACATATCTTCTTCAACTTCAACAAGCTCGATGCCACTCTTGTTAGATGCCTGATTTTGTAAGTACTTAACAAACTCTGATCAACTTCTCCATACAAGGCTGTAAATGATAAACAGCTAACTGCATTTTATTCCTCTTAGGGGATTGAACGCGCAGAGAAGAAAAAGGGAGAGTGTGTATTTCATAGATCCTGCATTAGCAAATGGCACAACATTACATGGTAAGGATGAACGGGAGTGGGCCATTGACACGGTCGCCCGTATCTTCGAAAACACGTCCCATGCAAAATCATTTCTCTGGCTATATCATGAACAGTAAGTCAAATAAACAACCACGCATACACTGATTGTCTTTCAGATTTTGACATAATTCGTGAGTTCATGGCTTTCTTAATATGTAGCAATCACTGGATCTTGGTATTCATTGTTCCAAACAAGAACATGGTTTACTACATGGATTCCCTTAGAGAGTCAACAAACACTCAGGATCTAACGCATCTTCAGCAATTTATGGATAGGTATTGAATTCTATGATGTTGAAATTAATTTGCATTCATGTCTGGTTCAATAATTGATGTTGTGAAAATTCATCTTCATTTGCAGTGTGTTCACATTGTGGAAAACTAAACCAGGGAACCTGTTCAAGAGGGAACTACCTCTGCAGCACGAGATCGTTTCTCCGGTAACACACCAAAATCTGTTATTTTCGGAAAATGTATCCAATAGTCTGCAAATACCTTTTCTTACGCTAGTCAAATGTTCAAGTATCTAAATAAACCTCTTTCTATTTCTGTCCAAAGAAAAAAACATCTAACACCGGTTAGGTTGTTCCTAACAGGACAAATACATTTCTAATTATGTACAAAAAAATTCAGTGTCATCAGCAACAAGCAGGGACCAACCTTTGTGGATACTATGTTTGCAGACACATGATCTCCATCCGCAAATCTGCTGATAGTTGTGAAGATGCTCGCGAATTAGTACCAGGACGTCTATCTTAATTAATATCTTCTACTCCACTCATATGACACATTCTGATCTTAAAAATACTGCAGCTCATCTTAGAACCGAGGACCCCTGAACTGCTCCCCGCTGGTGAATTGTTGATGGTTTGAAGATTTATCAGTGACTTCTTCCTGAATCACAACATCAATCTCAATGGTGATAATGAAGATTTCAGCATGCCTTCTCCTAAAACATTGAGTAAGAGTTAGCCGCTAAACATATACGCATGGATCCATTGTTTTCCATATGATGAGGTCTTCATATTTCATACACTGTGATTAATTATGTAATGCATATATATGTCGACAAATCATTGGAATTTAGCTACCATTTGTTCAATTGCAATTGTTGCGAAATCTGATGAATGTTCTCCCTGTGGACATTATTTGTTCAATTGCATATTGTGGCGAATTTGCTTTTTACACGCCGAACCGAATGAAGAAGAAGAAGAACCTGTATCGACATGAGAAGCTTCTCGAGTTACTAGCTTGGTATTGCCGTCCTATGACACATTACCCATCTTTATTAGATCTACGAGCACGTGGTCCTTCACTTAGATGTACACACCATGAAGAACTGAATGAATGTGGGAGTGATAGTGAACAAAAAGATGCACATCCTGTCAGTAGTAAAGATGTACATGTCGGTGTTATAGGAAATTCTTCATCTGTGGTTAGAATATGGCTACTTTCTATGTCATGTGTCATTGGATGTAAATTGTGCACTACAATCTGATGTCTTCAAGTACATTATGGCAGCAATATTATCGTCATCTACTGGACTCGGTGACTAAGGGTCTACATATGCTGCTTCAAGAGTTCAAACAGCGCATGTGTCTGAATGCATATGTGTTACCCAGCTCAAGCAAATCAAAGAGAAAGCGGGTTCACCTGGTGAGTAGGCCAACTCCTTCCTTACTTTTGACCTTTGTTCACCCATGTAACGGTATATTGCGGCAGATGTATCTATAGCTTCTGGGATTCTCCCATATGATGTAACCTGCATGTATTTTTTCTGTAGGGAAAGTTAGGACACTCAAATGATGGCCTTAATGCAGGTCATTTGTGCAGCGACCCGACCCGAATGGATCGAATCTCTGTGTTCAAGTGTCATCCCTGGATCGGTAATGCTGACACACACAGTACTCGAAGGATTTATAACAGAGTGCAATCACACACTTATTACATCGAATGTCTCAAAAGAGAACTGATTACAATAAATATGGCTTAAGGCCATCTAAATAAGATAACAGCGGAAGGCTTGGAAGATAAAGTGAGTCCATCAACTCCAACGGCATAGCTGAGTGCACGACAACGACCTAGCACACCTTACTCTTCGTCTGAAAAGTCTGCAACATGATACGTTGCAGCCCGAAACGGGTCAGCACATGGAATATGCTGGCAATATAACACAGTAGAGCAATGAACAGAATAATTGCTAATACTACATGCATATTTGGCTGGTGGAAAAGCTCTAGTGTTATACTGTTTTGCGAAAAGCCAATTTTTCCCTACAACAAAGGAATATATTATTTAACTATCATGGTGGTTGTTGAACATTGAGAAGGTAAATCCCCCTCTCAATCCCAATTAAAAGTAATTATTAATCCCAACAAATTAATTTAGAGTGATGGGATTCAATATGATGATCCAAGAACCAGATACTCAAGATGTCCATAACCGGGGACACGGCTAATCATGATTAGTTTGTACACTCTGCAGAGGTTTGTGCACTTTTCCCCACAAGACTCGATCTCCTCCGTTGGATTTCTCGCACTACATGGTGTTTGAGAAACGGATGACCGAGACACAGTCTTTCAGAAACATTTACTCTTTACTCTGGGTAGACAGTTACACCTACTTTCCCCTACATCTGCTAGCCTACCACTGAAAGAGGTCACGTAACATACTCAACTATGCTAGAGCCCATAATAGCTTGTGGCTGCACACGGAAGTTTCTAGCATGAATAATCTTATGATCCCTTTGAGCCTGGGTGGCGGACCGTAGGAGGATCACACGGTATATCCCCGGGATCTCCTAGGACAACACTGGTATATCCCCAGGTGCCCAAACAAGCAATCCACCCAGATGTGTATTAAAGTTGCCACCTTAAGTTGAACCATTAATTAAAAATCTCACATCTGTCATGGATACACTCAAAACCCAATCCACGTCTACGAGCATAGCATGGCAACATAAGCATAGCGTAGAAGTAACTCCCAAGGGTTTGTTATTAAAAGGGCAATAGGTTCTACCTCATCATCTACTTCCCAATACCCACAAGTTAATCACATCCTAATCATGCAATATTTGAGGGTCGATACTAATGCATAAAAACTGGGTAACGAAGAAGTATGATCAATGTGTTACTTGCCTTGCTGACGATCCGCAAAACCTAGGGACTCGTAGTAGCACGCTTCGCACTCCGGGAATTCTATCGCAAACAAACAATAGCATACATAAGCAATCAAGCGAAGATGCACGGGTAAAACCCAAATGAGAAGACCTAACCAGAAAGTTCAACTGAAGAACTCCGGTTTGCAAAAAGAATCGAATCAAACGGAGCAACGAAACTCAAACTGCGAACGAAACAAGCTTTGATTGCTAATCTAGACTAAAGTCAAATTTTACAGTAGCAAAAACTTGTTTAAGTTGGTTAAACAGAAAGAGGGCTTCGAGACGAAGATCTAGGCGCTTGAATCGCCTGATTCCGACAAACAAGCGAAAAGTTATACTAAAACGAAAATCTGATCAGAAATCGCGATCGAAAATAATCGCGAAAAATCCGAGAAAAAGAAAACTAACGAACAGGCTAACGAACGAACGTTCGCTGTCTGCGGTTAAACGGTGAAAACCGTTCGTTAAAACGAACGTACGGACGGGCGTTCGCTAAATAACTAAACCGACGGAAAACCGATCTAAAAAAGAATAAACCGGAATTTAAAAAAAACCGAATCTAGATCTAGGGTTTACAAAAAAAACCCGATCGGTTTTTTCTCATGAAACCGACGGCGGCGGCGGCTACCTCCGGCGGTCGGCGGGACGGCGGCGGCGGCGAGCGGCGGCAGCGGCAGCTGCAGCGTGCGGCGGCGGCTCCGGCGGCGGGGTCGGGAGGCGGCGGCGTCCGGCGGCGGCGGCAGCGGCTCTGGCGGCGGCGAGCGGCGGCAGCGGCAGCGGCAGCGTGCAGCGGCGCGGCGTCCGGCGGGCTGGCCGAGAGAGAGGGGATGGCGGCGGGATTTAGGGGGGGGCTGGGGCAAGGGTGGCTTGGGGCAGGGGGCGACGGGAGAGGTTGCGGCGGCGGCGGACTCCGGGAGAGTCCCGGTCGGCACGGGGAGGAAAGTGCGGCGGCGCCTGCTGGGCCGGCTGGGCTTCGGCCCATTCGTTCCGCGGCGAGTTTTTTTTTATTTTTTATAATTCCGCGCAGAAAAACAACAAAAAAATACATAACCGGACTCCAAAATTCCCGAATAAATTTTTCCCCGTCCCTAAAACTCCCGGACAGGTAAACATTTATTTGGACGCTCTAATGCATTTTGAAAAATGCATATTTTTTCTACAATTCAAATAAAATTGCAATAACAATCCAAATAATTATTTATTTGATTTTACATATTTTTCCTCCAATATTCCATTTATTTTGGAGAAGTCATATTATCTCCTCTCATATATTTTTAATATGAAATATTTTCGAGAGAAAAATAGTTAAACCAAATTGATCCCTGTTTCAATATTTGAGAAAATTCAAATATGAAAACGGTGAAATCCCCAACTCTCTCTCGTGGTCCTTGAGTTGCTTAGATTTTTCGAGGATCCAAAACGAAATGCATAAAATATGATATTCAGTGAATGATCTATTTATAACCTCCAAATTAAAAATTTGGGGATTAAAACCTAAATCCCCCCCCTTAAGATGAATCTCGCCCTCGAGATTCCGGGTTGGCTAGAAAATAGTGTGGGTGGTGGTCCTTCGGAGGTCTTCTTCTCGCGCTCCCAGTGGCTTCATCTTCGGTATGGTGACTCCACTGAACTTTGCAAAACTTTGATAACTTTGTTGCGTGTAACTCGCTGGAACTCGAACAATCTTGACGGGTTTCCTCCTCGTAGGTTAGATCACTTCCTCCAATTGAATTCTTCTAGGGGCACTGTATCTCCTTAGAGAATATCAGCCATCTCCCACTGGCACTTACTTCTCTTAACTGGAAACGGAAACACATCAGAACTCCTGACAGTCCTTCGGGCAATTCCCCAACTTGTAGGCAACTTCACCCATACGTTCCAATACTCTGGTATGGTCCTACAAACCTCGGGGCTAACTTTCCTTTAACTCCAAACGTTTTCACCTCCTCGTAAGTGGTGATACTCGTAGATATGCTCTGTCTTCCGACTTCATAGGTTACTCCTTGCGTTTTGGATCGGCCTAACTCTTCTGTCTGGACTGGACTACTTTTCAGTCTATCTCGAATCAGCTTAACCTTCTTTCTTTCGGATTCCTTAATCAAATCCGTCCAAACAACTGACGGTCTCCAACTTCATCCCACCTCAACGGTGTTCTGCACCTCCTTCCTACAACTAAGCCTCGAAGGTGCCCATCTTCAACTGGCTTGGTAGCTGTTGTTTGTATGAGAACTCCGTGCGTAGGGCAAATGTCATCCCAACTAGATCCATATCTAGCGCATCAGCTCTTAAAGCAGTCCCTAATCTGATTGACTCTCTCGGTCTGTCCATCTGTCTGCGGATGAAAAGCTGTACTAAACTCTAGCCTGGTTCCCAATGTCTGGTGTAGTTGGCGCCAAAACTTTGAAGTAAACTGGGTTCCTCTATCTGATACGATGGTCCTCGGAACTCCGTGCAGACATACGATCCTGGTCATATATATCTTGGCCAACTTCGCACTCGTATATGTGGTTTTCACTGGAATAAAGTGAGCTACTTTGGTCAAACGATCCACTACTACCCAGATAGAATCATATCCTGATCGGGTCCTGGGTAATCCGGTGATGAAATCCATGCCAAGTTTATCCCACTTCCATTCGGGTATTGGCATAGGCTGTAGCAATCCTGCGGGCTTCTGATGCTCTGCCTTCACTCTCTGACATACATCACATACGGCTACATACTCAGCAATATCCCTCTTCATACCCGTCCACCAGAAACGCCCTTTTAAATCCAAATACATCTTGGTGTTTCCGGGGTGTATCGAGTATGGCGAGTCATGAGCCTCCTGTAGTATCAACTTCCTGATCTCGGCATTATTGGGTACATACACACGGTCCTCAAACCATAAGGTGTCGCGCTCATCTTCACGAAAACCTTTGGCTTTTTCCTTTGCGCATTCTATCCTTTATCTCGGCAATTTCTTTGTCATCTTTCTGAGCTTCTCGAATCCTTTCCAATAATGTTGACTGTACTTCCATAACTGCGACAAAACCTCTAGGGACTATCCCCAAACGAAACTCCCTGAGATCTTCGGATAACCCCTTTGGTAAACCTCCGCTTTTGAGGGTATTGACATAACTCTTCCGGCTCAAAGCGTCTGCTACGACATTGGCCTTTCCTGGATGATAATGCAACTTCATATCATAATCCTTTATAAGTTCCAACCATCTCCTCTGCCTGAGGTTCAGCTCCTTCTGAGTGAAAATATACTTCAAGCTCTTGTGATCCGTGTACACATCACAACGACTCCCAATAAGAAAATGTCTCCAAGTCTTAAGTGCATGAACTACAGCTGCTAACTCCAAGTCATGAGTGGCATAATTCAACTCATGCGGCCGAAGCTGACGTGAGGCATATGAAACAACTCTTCCTTCCTGCATAAGTACTCCTCCCAGTCCTAAGCGAGAAGCGTCGCAATACACTTGGAAATCCTTGCGTATATCTGGCAGAATCAGAACTGGGGCTGTAACCAAACGTTTCTTCAGTTCCTGAAAACTTGCCTCACATTCATCTGTCCATTTGAACTTAGTGTCCTTCTTCAGTAACTCCGTCATAGGCTTCGCAATCTTAGAAAAATTCTCGATAAATCTCCGATAATATCCTGCAAGTCCAAGAAAACTGCGGATCTCCCCTACTGAGGTGGGTGCCAACCACTCAGTGACAGACTGAACCTTAGTGGCGGGTTACTGCAAACCTTCCCCGATATACACATGTCCAAGAATCCAACTTCTTCACCAAAACTCACATTTGTGAACTTGGCATACAACTGATGTTCCTGAGCTTCTCGCAGAACTGAAACGCAGATGCCCCGTGCTCCTCTTCATTCTTTGAGTTTATACCAAGCATATCAATCAAGAACACCACGACAAAACTGATCACCAGAATCCAATGAACACTGGGTGTGCCATCGATACTGCATGAAAATAGCAGGGGCATTAGTCAATGCCAAATGACATAACTGTTGTACTCTGGAGGGGGTAGCCCATACCGGTGGTGAAGGCGTGTCCTTAGTATATCCTGTTCTCGGGGGGATCTTCAGTCTGTGGGTGTAGTCGCGGGGCCCGATCTAAGATCAATTGGGGAGAAACACTTTAGCTCTTGCAACTGATCAACAAATCATTAATCATTGGCAGTGGGGTACTTGTTCTTAATGTCATCATTCAATGCTGCAGATAATCAACAGACCATTCGTGCAAAGGTCATCCTTTCTTCTCAACTAAGAGTCATGGGGCTCCCCAGGTGATGAAAACTTCGTCTGAATGTGAACATTTGCCCAATAATTCCTTGATATGCTTCTCAATCTCCTCAGATCATGTTCGGGCATCCGGTTTGGCTCTTGATCATTGGTCCGGTGCCTGGAACAAAAACTCTATCAGAAGTTCAATGTCTCGATCCGGCGGACATGCTGGTAAATCCTCTGGAAATTATCATGGGTAATCCTTCACAATAGGCACCTCCCCTGAACAACTCCCGTGAGAGAATTACTTGGTCTTCGAGGCACTAGCCTAGATACATACTTGACCTTTTTCCCTCGGGGTGGTAAGCAAAATGACTAACTCGCACAACGATGCTTCCTCATACATCGATAGCCAATCCATGCCTAGTATCACCTCCAATCCTTGTGACTTAAAAATATCAGGTGAGGGGGAAAAACATGACTCCAATGACAAGGCATCTGAAACATCCTGTCTTGCCATATACTCCGCCACGCCGGTGATCTTACTAACATGGGTGTCCTAAGTACCATTAGTGGGCAACTTATACTTATCAACGAATTCCCTGATATGTATGAATGCGATCGCTAGCACCAGGATCACGAACAAGACCATGCACTCAAAGACTTAACCAAAACTTGCCGATAACTGCATCAGGCGGGCTCCTCAACCTCTCATGTTCACGTGTGGTTCACTGTCCTCGTTTGAAAGGATTGGGCTTCTTCCCAGCGCTTCTATTACCATGAGCCGTTCTTCAATTCTGGACATTCGTTGGGCATAATGTCCAGTCTTCCGCCACTTGAAAACGGTAAGTGGCTTTGATCCTTTCTTGCGGGTGTGGCTGGGTTTAGAGCGTTCTTGATGCTGCTGCTCCATTTCCATTATCTCTTGTGGCTATGTTGTGCGAACTTCCTCCTTTGGGTTTAGACCTCCTGGTTATGAACAAGCCCCCCGAGTCGGGGTGGGAACCGGGGCTTCTGCTGAGCTCCTGAGTTGAACTTCCCTGTCAATACTTCCTCTTGCGGTCTCATGAGTTGCTTCTTCAATCATAAGAGCTTTGTCTACCAACTCTGGTAGTTGTTGAAGGTTGCCACCATCAACTGCATACTCAGCTCATCATTCAACCCCTTCCATAAACTTCTCCGCGCTTCGCGGCATCAGTGGCCAATCATCCGGGGCCATGGAGCTTAATTACTGAACTCATCCACGTTTGCCCCCACGGCTACGGTTTCCTGGCGTAAGTTGCGAAACCACCGTTCTTCATGCTCATCTGCTGAGAAAGTGCAGTGCGGAAAGCGTTGCTGAAATGATCCCAAGGACATGGCTATAGGGAATGTGGCTGTGTGTAATTCTCCCACCAGAGGGCGTGGGTCCATCCATGATGTGCGGCAAAACGGCCCTTCTCAGCGTTCTGGCATCCTGCGGTGGTGTCAAATCCTTCCAATCCTCGTGGTAGCCCGTCATCCGCAACTATTTGGCTCGGTGCATGGAAAACACCGGCGGCTGAACCTCAGAAAACGGGCTAAGGTCAAACTGGTGGTGGTGGCGGTGTGGGTTGTTGTTGTTGTTGTTGCTTGGTCTGAACTAGTAGCTGCATCAGGTGGTATTCTGTTGTTGAACAACTGAGTGAGCTCCGGTGGGAAAACAAATCCGGTGTCGCGTTCGAGGGATCTGATGGGTTTAGCGAGGGAAGAGATTAGAATAGAGTAAGGTCTAGTGAGAAGGCACTACCCACTAGACATGAGACAAACACATTCAACACACCCACTCAATTCAAGCAAGAGCATACAATCGATCTAATACCGTTACAAAGTGCTCGGACTATTACTATTTAAGATGGGGAAAATACTATAATGATAATATGGTGGTCACTATTGAAATTGACTCGGTGGAAGACTCCATGATTCCGCTCCAGCTTGTCTTCATAATACTCATCACTACTGCGGGGTCGGAGTTCGGGGGTCGTCGATGATGATGTAGTCTTCAGATCGATTTCCTCAGGTTCGTCGTCTTTATCCGCGGGCGGGTCTCCCATGAATACTCCTAGTTTTCCTTGTCAGGGTGTCATTCTCTCCACTAGTATGCGATTTCCTCCTGTATCCATGCGTGTAGACTTGAGTTCTCTCTAGTACAGAGGGCGTTGTGTAGGTCCCGGTGAAGCTTGGTATTCCGGATGTTCAGGTACCTAGTGACTTCCTTCAGTGTCGGCCAAAAAGGTGTGTCTTCATCCGGTTGTGGTAAAACTTGTTCTTGAGTCCGCCATCCTAGAGAATAGAAGAGAAGATGAGAGAAGTCAGAAATGAGTAGAGAAGAGTGACCTATGGCTTTTCTTAGTGGTCATGTTCCTACAGTCAGGTGTGCTCTGATACATCTTGTAGCGACGACCCGAATGGATCGAATCTCTGTGTTCAAGTGTCATCCTGGATCGGTAATGCTGACCACACAGTACTCGAAGGATTTATAACAGAGTGCAATCACACACTTATTACATCGAATGTCTCAAAGAGAACGATTACAATAAATATGGCTTAAGGCCATCTAAATAAGATAACAGCGGAAGGCTTGGAAGAAAAGTGGTCCATCAACTCCAACGGCATAGCTGAGTGCACGACAACGACCTACACCTTACTTCTTCGTCTGAAAAGTCTGCAACATGATACGTGCAGCCCGAAACGGGTCAGCACATGGAATATGCTGGCAATATAACACAGTAGAGCAATGAACAATAATTGCTAATACTACATGCATATTTGGCTGGTGGAAAAGCTCTAGTGTTATACTGTTTGCGAAAAGCCATTTTTCCCTACCACAAGGAATATATTACTATCATGGTGGTTGTTGAACATTGAGAAGGTAAATCCCCCTCTCAATCCCAATTAAAAGTAATTATTAATCCCAACAAATTAATTTAGAGTGATGGGATTCAATATGATGATCCAGAACCAGATACTCAAGAGTCCATAACCGGGGACACGGCTAATCATGATTAGTTTTGTACACTCTGAGAGTGTTTGTCACTTTTCCCCACAGACTCGATCTCCTCCGTTGGATTTTCTCACTACATGGTGTTTGAGAAAACGGATGACCGAGACACAGTCTTTCAGAAACATTTACTCTTTACTCTGGGTAGACAGTTACACCCCTACTTTCCCCTACATCTGCTAGCCTACCACTGAAAGAGGTCACTTAACATACTCAACTATGCTAGAGCCCATAATAGCTTGGGCGACACGAAGGTTCTAGCATGAAATCTTATGATCCCTTTGAGCCTGGGTGGCGGACCGTAGGAGGATCACACGGTATATCCCGGGATCTCTAGGACAACACTGGTAATCCCCAGGTGCCCCAACAGCAATCCACCAGATGTGTATTAAAGTTGCCACCTTAAGTTGAACCATTAATTAAAAATCTCACATTGTCATGGTATACTCAAAACCCAATCCACGTCTACTGAGCATAGCATGGCAAACAAAGCAATAGCGTAGAAGTAACTCCCAAGGGTTGTATTAAAAGGGCAATAGGTTCTACTCATTCATATCTCCCAATACCCACAATAATCACATTACAATCATGCAATATTGAGGGTCGATACTAATGCATAAAAACTGAGGGTAACGAGAAGAAGTGATGATCAATGTGTTACTTGCCTTGCTGACGATCCGCAAAACCTGGGACTCGTAGTAGCACGCTTCGCACTCCGGGAATTCTATCGCAAACAAAAACACTAGATACATAAGCAATCAAGCGAAGATGCAGGGTAAACCCAAATGAGAAGACCTA
This sequence comes from Thinopyrum elongatum, assembly GCA_011799875.1. Taxonomy (NCBI): domain Eukaryota; kingdom Viridiplantae; phylum Streptophyta; class Magnoliopsida; order Poales; family Poaceae; genus Thinopyrum; species Thinopyrum elongatum. The sequence continues at coordinate 470,547,130 of CM022303.1, read as the reverse complement.
ACCAGAAAGTTCAACTGAAGAACTCCGGTTTGCAAAAAGAATCGAATCAACGAGCAACGAAACTCAAACTGCGAAAGAAACAAGCTTTGATTGCTAATCTGGACTAAAGTCAAATTTTACAGTAGCAAAAATGTTTTAAGTTGGTTAAACAGAAAGAGGGCTTCGAGACGAGATCTAGGGCTTGAATCGCTGATTCGACAAACAGCGAAAAGTTATACTAAAACGAAAATCTGATCAGAAATCGCGATCGAAAATAATCGCGAAAATCCGAGAAAAAGAAAACTAACGAACGGCTAAAGAACGAACGTTCGCTGTCTGCGGTTAAACGGTGAAAACCGTTCGTTAAACGAACGTACGGAGGGCGTTCGCTAAATAACTAACGACGGGAAACCGATCTAAAAAAGAATAAACCGGAATTAAAAAAAACGAATCTCGACTTAGGGTGTTTTACACAAAAAAAATCTACCCCGACTCAGTTTTTGATATTCTCACACGAAAAACCCAATCCTACTACATTCTAGAACCGTATTTCGCTTATCCCCCTATCTGGCAAATCAGCCCGTCTTTTGTCTTTTGGTATCTAGGAGGCTAAAATCCATCGGCAGCTCGGAGAGACAACGGATCAACGGCGGAACCGAGAAACATGCTCTCTGACAACGGGAGCCGCAGCTTGTTCGGGAAACCTTTTCGTACTTCCGTCCTTCGTTAACACCCCCGTTACTTCCTCACACCCCTCTCGGAGGATCCGTACAGAGATGCCGGTCCCCCAAAACCCCCCTTCCTTACCTCCTACCTACACTTTATTCTCTTGCGATCCCCATTTCAGCTATTTCATAACCTCCACATCGGTCCCCAGCAACGAGCGACTTGGGACGGATTGGCATCCCCTTGGATAGGATCACACGGAATGAACTGGTTATTCTCCTTTTCTGGAGGTGGCAGCGGATCGTCGTATCCTGCTATGAGCATTCGTGTCGGAACCGGCTGTACACTCCGCTACTACGGCACTCTTTTCCTCTCTATGGATGGGCGGCAGCGGCTCTGGCGGCGGCGAGCGGCGGCAGCGGCAGCGGCAGCGTGCAGCGGCGCGGCGGCGGCGGGGCTGGCCGAGAGAGAGGGGAGGGCGGCGGTATTTAAGGGGGGGGCTGGGGCAGGGTGGCTTGGGGCAGGGGGCGACGGGAGAGGTGCGGCGGCGGCGGACTCCGGGAGAGTCCCGGTCGGCCACGGGGAGGAAAGGCGGCGGCGGCCTGCTGGGCCGGCTGGGCTTCGGCCCAGTTCGGTCCGGCGGAGTTTTTTTTATTTTTTAAATAATTCCGCGCAGAAAAACAAACAAAAGAAATACTAAACGGACTCCAAAATTCCCGAAATAAATTTTCCCCGTCCTCTAAAAATCTCCCGGACAAGGTAAACATTTATTTGGGACTCTAATGCAATTTTGAAAAATGCATATTTTTTCTAAATTCAAATAAAATTGCAATAAAATCCAAATAAATTATTTATTTGATTTTAATATTTTTCCTCCAATATTCCATTTATTTTGGAGAAGTCATATTATCTCCTCTCATATATTTTTAATATGAAATATTTTCGGAGAGAAAAATAGTTAAACCAAATTGATCCCTGTTTCAATATTTGAGAAAATTCAAATATGAAAACGGTGAAATCCCCAACTCTCTCCGTGGGTCCTTGAGTTGCTTAGAATTTTCGAGGATCGCAAAACGAAATGCAATAAAATATGATATGCAGTGAATGATCTATGTATAACATTCCAAATTAAAAATTCGGGATGTTACAATTTGCCCGAGAAACAACAATCTGAACCGGTCATTAGTCCACTGGTAGTGCAGCAGGAAGAACCAGTAGCACTTGAGCACGGCATGACAAACCAGCATGATGAACTATATGCTATGAAGAAGGCCCTGGCATGGCAGCTGCTAGAACTTCAAGATGTCAAGAAGGCCCTGGTAGAGCAGCAACAAGAACGTGAAGCTGTGAAGGGTCTCGTGCCAGATGCGCAGCGTCAACGTGAATCTGTCAACAATACCATTCTAGAGCAGCAAAAAGTCTTGAAAATGTCAAGAATGCCCTACCAGAGCAACAAGATGACATTGAGGACCTGAAATTGGGGGTATTTGACCAGTATAACCATATTTCATCTATCAACAATGGCCTCCAAAAGCAGCGGGAAAAACTTGCAGTCATCAAGATTGTGGAAGAAGAGAAAACTACGACTATCAAAAAGAGGCTTGATGAACTTGATGCCATAGTTAGGAACATCGCCAGGGTTGCCGTGCCAGGATGCCGTGAAACTGAGTCATGTGTCTAATTTTATACTGCGGTTTTTTACCATCGCAGGGTATTGTAATGTCTGAGAGAGTTTGTTTGACAGTTGTCAAGTTTGCATTTTAATAAAAGCAGCGACATCTCAATTTGCATTCAAATTCAAATTTTGCACAAATTCATATCAAAGTTGTCAAATATTCCCGCCATTTTTTGCAATATAAAGCAAATTAACCGCGCATACAAATTGTGATGGTTATGGATGTCGTCATTGGCGTATGGTCCCACATGTAAGAAACCACGTCACCCACGTATGGACCCGCCCACCAGCATCCACGTCAACACAATAATGGGCCCACATGTCAGAACCGTTGACCGGTCAGACGAAACATCGTCACCGAAAAAACGATGCATGGTCCAACATGTAAGCAGCCACGTCATCATCTTCTGGGCCCATATGTCAGCAACGTTGACCGGTCAAAACAGATGCCAATTTATTACTGACGAGACCGTCTGCGATAAAACCCATGCTGGACCCACATGGAAGAAGCCACCTTAGAAACTGTTGGTCCCACGTGTCTGAATCTTTGACCGGTCAACCCCCCGGACCGATCACTGGTGACAGGATTATCGTCACCAAAAAGATTTTAGGCGACAGATTGGGCCATAATAGGTGACATTCTGGGCCGTCACCAAACACAACCACTGGTGACATTTTTTGGCCCGTCACCTAATATGAGAACTTGCGTGACGAAAAAAGTGGTACCGCCAAAATTTTATTTTCTATGACAGCGCTTCAGTGACTATGGGTGTGACGACCGGAAAACGTCGCCAGTGTATTTTCCATGACGAAAACGGGTTATATATGACACAAGTGAAGCGTCGCAGAATAGAGCAAAGTTTGTAGTGTAATAATGAACTTTCCCAAACATCTCCAGTGGAAAATATAATGGATGAAGACTAGACAACCATTGTTAAACACTGCTCTGATCCAAAGTATCAAGTACGTTATATATATGTGATCAGATCACATGTTGAACTCCTAATTACGCATGTGCCTTACAAATCTATCTTCTTCTAGGTTAATTGTTCAAAGAACAAGGCCAACCATACGAAAGTGAAATTCCAACCGACAACAAGATCTCGTAGCTATACTGCACAATGTGAGGCTCTTGTAACTAGTTGTTGTTTCGCTCTTTTGGTTGTGCCATATTATCAGATATATATCGACTTTTTCCAAATGCAGAGGAAAGCTCGTAAAGACCAAAAAGAACTTGTACCAAATGTGGTGGAAATCTTTAAGGACTGTCACACTAGCAAGGCGAAGGGCGTGACTACACCAGTCAAAGCCGTTGTTGTAAGTCCTTAATCCTCATGCCTTTGAACTACTGGTTACTCTGACTTGTGCATTGAACTGAATGGTTTGCAGCCAATGTCTATTACTCTTTTCAATTTTATACATATTTGTCTTAACGTATCATTGCACCTTACAAGGTTTAAAAGAGAGGAATGATGTTCCTTTGCTCTTGATCTGTAATCTAGTTTCGTGTTGTACTTGCCCACACAACATTACAATTACCTGCTTGTCTGATCTCAGTTGTTCTGTGATATGAATGATGTCATACTATGCTCACCATATTATAAACTTTGTCTCTTTATCCTTAGCTGTCAATACAATGTTAGGGAAAAGACAATACATAGCCATGGTATATGGCCATATGTTTGGAACCTGGTTTCATTATGTACTTTGCAGTAAAATACAATTAATATTTTACACGGGTTCATCAAAATAAGTTCTGTATATAGACCAAAGCTATTCTGTTTGATTTTGCTGCCTCACTAATAACTTCTGTTCTGGAACTACTAATGTACAAACTCAACTTTTCAGCAAGCTATGGAACAAATGGTGGAACCGCCACAACCTCCGGAAGGTGACGAGGCAACCATAACCACAATGCCACCTCTCGCTACGGTGGGTCGATATCTCTCACTAACAGTGCCAAAAGCACCTTCCTGCATAATACTGGGTTGGTTATTAAGGTAATCTCGTCCAAACTGCCTCATGAACAAGATCGGCAAGGTCGATAGAATGATATATCAGCGCTCTAGACATAAGTCTAATCCCTAGCAGAGACCCTTTGTGAAACAAGAACAAACATTGTAAGATGTCGTCAAGATATGCATGGTTTTGAAACCAGACTATGCATTTGCTATGTTGTTCGGGAGCCTAGGAGAAATGAAGGCGAAGGTTATGGTGCTCCATCAGACACTACATCATGTAAACGTACCAGTCAGGTCAAATTATCTAAGCTTCTGAACTTCTGATGGTACATTTATCTGCCGGACTATAAACTTTTATGCCAACCCTCCTTTTGTTATATGGCTATAATTTGTTTTGTTACGATATAACATTTGCTCTTAACGGGCAACAACTGGCTGAAGAAAATAGCAAGCCATTTTTGTATAGTGTAGGGTGTCCCTATATTTGCACTAGTGGCGAACTTTGATGCCCAGTGGATGTAATCAGTGCAATTGCCGTAATAGCCTAGAGTTAGTTGCTTGCTTATTTATTTCCTTATAGTCTTGTTTATTTTATTTTTTTTGTAGTCACTGCAGTTCTTTTTCTCGGTTTGCTAGTGGCCGCAATAACCATGGGCCACATACAGACCATGGTAATCATGAGCCTGTTACCTGTTGTAGTGACCATGGGCCTCCTACGGGTCGTAGGATCAATGGGCCTCCTACGGGTCGTAGGATACATGGGCCCTACTATTCATGGGCAAGAATTGGACTGCAATATGGGCCGTAAATGGGCCAAAATGAGAACTACCCGTTTATGGGCCCAGACCATAATGGGTTGTTAATAGGCCGGAAGACAGCACATGCTTAATTCTGTCGACAGGCATAACGGGTTGTTAATGGACCGGAATACATTACAAGATAAAAATGGCCCAATGGGTTAACGGGCCACAAACGAGCCGATTGTAACCACGGGCTGAATTTGGCCCACTAGCAGAACAGGCCAGTAACGGACTGTAAGTAATCAAGGGTCGAAAACGAGCCCAAGAATTTATTGGCCCTTAGAAGAATGAAAGATAACACGGACCGGAAATGGCCCAACTGAATCATGAGCCGTTAATGGGTCCAAAGCAATGTAATGTTCATTATGGGCCAGAATCACCACATGCCGTTAAAGGGGCCAGAGATATAAAGGGCCTCATATGGTCCGAAAGACGTCATGGCCATACATGGGCCGAAAGTGACAACGGGCTGGAATCATATTCGACGGCCCACATGACGCTACTAGGCCAAATTCGGAAAGGGCATAACGGGTCATGAGTACAGGGGCCGTAAATGGGCTATACGTGAACAGGTCGTTAACATGCTTTCAATGGGCCGGCCCGCTAACTTTTGACCAAGTCAAACGGCCCGACCCTTTTAACCTAAATGGGCCACTGCTGGGTTGTTCCACGTGTTGGCCTTTCATTGGCGTGTCATGTCCATTGGATGGTTGACATCTGTTGCAACACCGAGCTGACACATGGTACCGTGGGCGAGTGAGAATTTTACACGTGGAAAATTGCCGTTGGTCCGGACTGTTATCGGTCCTAGACATGCACCCAACAGCTTAACGACAACCCATTATGGTGGGTGCCATGTGTCGATTACCCTTGACGAAAACACTTTCATGACGCGCCATTTATTGTCATGGAGTAGACACTTCCGTGATGATAATTTGAGTATTGTCATGGAACACTTCTACGACACCATAGGTATGACTATCTTGATTTTTTTCATAAAATCGTCACGAATGTACATGCATGGCACAAAATGTGACCTACTATGACAAACACGTATCATCACAGAAGTTTTTTTTGTAGTGTTGGATGGCTTTCGGGGTCTGGACCGCGTGGTCCGGACGTATGCGGGCGGTTTGGGCATCTCCAACGGCAACCCGCAAATTTCCTCCTGCATACGTTCGTGGACAGGGGGGTCCAGTCTGTGGACACGGATGCGGGAGGCCGCCATCCAACGCTATCTTGTATATGTCCGCCAGTAAAGGGCAATTTCAAATTCAAATTACTCTGATCAACACAGTGCGCCCCGATCACACCAGCGCCGGATCGCATGCCCGATCGCAACTAAAAAGAGGCAAGTATACTTAGTTTTTACATGCCCGGATCCAAAAGAACATCAGTCCGACAGTCCGTGCAAATTCCTGCCATGCCGGAACGGCAATCCCAGCGATCTGCTCACCAATCAAGGTGACGTCGCCACCGTGTAGGCTGCCTCTCCGCCTCATCCGCATCCACCGCGTCCTCATTGTTCGCCGCTGCAACATCTGGTAGAGGATGGATCGCATGATCATTCTTGCACCGGCATCCAAAGAGTCCACATTCAAGGTCGACATCTTGGCGTCCTCCGTATTGGAGGCGACCTTCAACTTCTTTTCCTTGAGCGCGGCCTTCCTCTCTTCGATCATGGTCCTCCTCTCTTTGAGCTTGAGCTTCTTGTCCGTCGCCTCCATCGACAATTTGAACCTCTCCGCCTTTTTCTCCTCCTTGATGTCCGAGCGTCGTCTAGGTGTAGAACTATTGTTGCTCGTAGTTGCCGGACTGGGTGGGATCCGAGTCTTCCACCTACCCGTTCTCATGGCCTCATCCTCCTCCGTCATGGATGATGTCGAGCATCTCCCTGTCTGGGTCGTCGTACGCCGCCTCCCCCGCTCTAAGCACTGCAGCGAACAGCAATGGCGAAAAAACTCCCTTCCCACCGTCCGCGGCCGGACGAGCAATGGCGAAAAAACTCGAAGAAGAGCGGCGCTGCGTTTAGGTCGACGATGTAAGGCACCGTCCGGCGGGTGTTCCGAGTTGCTTGGCGACCTAGTAGTACAGAGGCTTTAAGGCTTCGACCACGGCACCGTCTGTACTGTGGGCGCGCCCGTCTGACAGCACCCGCCACGACCTCCACACCCAACGCCACCGCCATGCCCAACGGCGCCCAACCGCTTCTTGAGTTTCTCCTCCTCAGCGGCCTTCTCTTTGACGCGGCGAGTTTGCCGCGTAGCCGAGCTAATCTTCCGGGGGAGCGTGATTCTTGGATCCTCCGGCACCTCCGTCGGCTCCATCTCCGACAGGTTCTCCGACGGTTCCATGCATGGACGGCAGAAGGAAAGAGATGATGTGAGAAAAGAGCAGGAATTGGGCGGAGAGCGGCGGGGGTGGAAGAAGAGAGTGGGGGATTTTGGCGCGGAAACAATGTGGGATGCTACAAAAGTGTGGTCTCCGACTTCCTTTTGGGTGGGCCGGAGGCATGGGCGGAGCTACACTAGTATTGGGGCGTGCAATTGTACACGCATTGTTTTTACAAAACCTTCGATTACGTATGTATAATAAGCATGTATGCATCAAATAAATTTAAAACTCTAGCAAAACTGTGGTACACCCATTGAGTGGATGTTGGCTCCGCCACTGCGCCGCGGGGGGGGGGGGGGGGGGGGGGGGGGGGGGGTGGGGGGGGGGGGGGGGGGGGGGGGGGGGTGGAGGTGGGGGGGGGGGGGGGGGGGGGGGGGGCAGAGACCGATGTTTCACGTGTCCATACTCCTGTGAAGCCCCCATGTTTGTCTTCGGTTTGCGAAAGAAAACACGTCCGAACCGTCGACAGACCGATACATGCCCGCGTTGAATGGCTTTTGTTGTCCGGACGAATGGTCGATTTGTGAGTCGTCGTTCGAGATGCCCTTACAATTTTTTCCCGCGTACTACATACATTTTTTTAAACGGTACTTTTTTTATATACAAACTTGATCCCGATGCTGTTGTTTCGCTCGCCGCGCTGCGTTGCGGTTGCGAGCCTAGGCCCTAGGTGGGACGCACGATTCACGATGGAACTGAGGGAGGAAGCGAGGAGCGGATGCTGAGCAGGGACACGTGGCGGTAGATCGAACAGGGGACGCACCAAAACTTTTTTTTCCTTTCCCAAATCCGAGTACCACACGTCCACACCGATCATCTTCCAAACGCCGCCTTCTCTTTCCTTCTTTGTGCGGGCGGTTTCCAAAAATTGTTACCGCGTCTCCAACCCCAACCCAACCCAACCCTGACCCGAGTTGATCCGCCGCTCTCTCTTTCCTTACGGACATCCATATATACCCCTTTCGCCGTTCGTTCTTTGCATCGCCGTCCCACCGAGAGAGAAGCAAGCAAGAGAGAGAGAGCACCCGTCGCCGCCGCGTTTACTCCCCATCGTTGAGAGAGCGATCATGACGCAGCCGCCGCGTTTGCACCCCCTCGTTGAGCAAGCGACCATGACGCTGCCGCCGCTCGGCAAGAAGACGAAGGGGCGGCAGCGCAGGGAGAACCGCCGGGTGGAGAAGAAGGAGTCGCGGCAGGTGACCTTCTCCAAGCGGAAGTCCGGGCTCTGGAAGAAGGCCGCGGAGCTCGCCGTGCTCTGCCGCGCCAGCCTCGCCATCGTCGTCTTCTCCGAGGCCGGCAAGGCGTTCGCCTTCGGCAGCCCCTCCACCGACGCCGTCTTGGGCTGCGCAGACGGCGACGGCGACGCCCTTGCTCCTGTTCCTGCTGCCGACGGCGTGGAGTGGGAGGCCCTGGAGGCACTGTGCCGGGAGACGGAGGCCATGGGCGTGGAGGTCGCGGCGGAGGCCGAGCGGATGAGCGCCGTCGGCAAGAAGGTGGTGGAGGTGCAGACGCAGGCGGGGAAACACTTCTGGTGGGAGGCGGACGTGGAGGCGCTCGGGGAGGCGGAGCTGCCGGTGTTCGCCAGGGCGCTCCAGCGCCTCCGGGACAACGTGCGCCGCCACGCCGACAAGATGCCCTCCGCTGCTCCACCGCCGCAGTAGTCCAGGGCAGGCCGAGCTTCGGTTAATCGCCATTGTTCTTGGATCATCTTTGAGCTTCGGTTCATTGCCACTGTTCTTGGATCATCTTTGCTTAGTTGCCTTTTGCTAGTAGCACTGTGTACGATTAGTGGCGATTATTGTTCACGATTACAATTGACAAGTTACTGGTTTCAAGATTAATAAGTGGTTTTCTTAACCTGTGCTTCTACTAGAAATATTCTTTCAGTTTTTGCTGTAGACCAGGTTATACTAATTGCTGATGGTTAACTCAATTTTCTGCACAAATCATGCGTTATTGGATCAACTCGATGAACACAAGATTTGATGCCGAATTAATTGTCTATGAAGTACACAATCCGGAACCAAAATAAGCTTCCTTTCGAGCATGCTGCACCTTTCGTAAAGGCAAGACAAGCAGCAACGCAAATATCGACGACGAAAAAAATGTTGAACCTTTTGTTAAGGGCTGATGATGAAACATTAATGGATCTTTGGCTTCAGCCAAGTATTTATCCACTTGACATAGCTGAGTTAACTCTTCTGATTGATTTCTCGCAAAAAAAATTACTCTTCTGATTGATTTCATTCAAGTGTCAAAATGCTAAAATCTATATATACTGTTATTTGCACCTGCAGTTTGATAAAATTTTCTGAATCTGCACCGAAAGGTAAAATTACTGCAGGACTTAAACGCTAGATGGTCACAACAGATTGTTCGCTGCAGAGTGCAGACATCAGGCAATAGTGGAAGGAACTAACTGGCATGCATTCAGTTAATTTGCGAGTAATATCATACATAAGTAATGCTAGTAGAAACTCCAAAACAAATCAAGTGAAACTCTCCCCGCGAATAAAAATCAAATGAAACTCGCTTTCTGTTTCAAAATATTCCCGATGCAAATTGGTGATGGTCTTCAAGGTTCTGCCTATGCACCAACCTCAAACGGCAGTACAGATACTTCAACAATGGCAGCAATCCGTCGCGTCGAAACAAGTGTCACCGAGACTTCAACCATGGCTGCACAAAAGAGAGAAGGGGAATAACGGTGTGCAGGAAGAATGAATGAGTTTTGGCCTTTTGGAAGAGACTTGGAGCAGGTGCTTAACTAAAACAAACTGGTTCTTCTTGCCATGTAAGATAGCTACATGCTTGATTATGCTCGGGCACTTCACAAATGGTTATGGATAATAACTAGCACTGATGTACAGATAATAAAATCATTTAACCCCCTACAAAGAGGAGGTTGCATTTTTAGAGTAGAAAAGTTTAGATGCTTGTACTGCGGTTATATCATCTCTGTTTAAGCACCATATATCACTATCAGCATACACATTATACACGGCTTATAGTAGGCACTATATAAGTGTTAATTCCATTTCAAACGCAACCAAACCCTATGAAGCTTCTATCACAACTATGATACCTAGGAGCATAGTTAACAGGAAACTTAGTTGACAAATACTTAGTGGAGTATCTATCATCGGCCACATGTTAACTACACTTACACCTTGCATAATTATTTTGACTAACTAACAGTAACAACAAGTATAGCACTTGTTCCTTGTTCCTTGTTCCTAGAAGTGCAATAGATGTCAATTGAGCAGTGCAAACACTCTGAAATCTGACCAACGTACTGTGACCAGAAAAACATAATTTCGACAATAGCTTCCGGACTGCCGTAGATCAAGAACACTCTGAACTATATACTTGTACCTTCAGATCAGATGCATCAGCAAAAATTCAGAATAAAACCATACTCCAGGGAGCAATTTGTTCTACCACGTCATTCCTGATTATGCATATACTCCGATTCAATCATCGAGAAGATTTTCCACGCAATGAACAAAAAAATTCAAGCTAAAGCATCTTGCTATATGCAGCTACGTACTGCTGTCCCAATCCCGAACAATGACCTGATTAGGCAAGCAATGAACGAACCCGGGCGCCGATCCCCACGGCGAAGCCACTACCACTGCCGCCGCGGTGGCTTCCTAGCTTCGGCCAGCTTGGCGAGGCGGCGGAGGACGTCGGCCCTGAGAGCATCGAGCGCCGTGGCGAACTCGGGCAGCTCCGCCTCCCCGAGCGCGTCCACATCCACCTCCCACCAGTGCGCCCTCCCCTGCTCCTCCTGCGCCGCCTTGACCTTGTCCGCGACGGCGCGCAGCCGCGCCTGCTCGTGCGCGACCCGCGCCTCGATCCACCCCGCCTCACGCCTCATCGCCGCCACGCGCGCCGCGGCCTCGTCCGCCGTCTCGGTCCCGACGTCAGCGTCGAGGAAGACAATGCGGAGGACGGAGTCGAGGGTGGGGTTGCCGAAGAGGAGGGGTTTGCCAACGGCGGGGAAGGCGAGGATGGCGAGGTGGGGCGCGAAGAGCTCGGAGACCTCCCAGGCGTCCTGGACGAGCCTGTCGTGGCGGTACTTGATCCTCTCTCGCAACCTGGCCCGGATGCGATCCCCGTCCTGCCGCCGCCGCCGCTCGGTGCCCCTCGCCGTCGCCATTGCTTCGGCGGCGATCCTTACTCCAGATTGCTTTGCTTTGGGGTACGAAATGGGAATGGGACTTTTTGTTGGAGGTCACACAAGCAGACAAGCTTTATTCTTCCGAGACGTGCGCACATTGGCCTGAGTAGACTCTCATTTTTGGGCTGACAATTGAGATTTTCTTACTTCCATTCTTTTTGACAAAATTTGAACAAAAATGAGTTGAGTGACTACGCTGACATGTCTGCTGACTAGCCAGCCAATGGGTAAAAACCACGTCTACTCGGTGAAAACCGGATTCAGTGGAGAGAGGGTTTGATCTAACCGGTCTCGATAGTCTAGGATGGACTATTAGACGGTTTCAGAGTTTATGGTTAAATTGCAGTATTGTAACATGGATTTCTCTCAAGATTTTTATTTTTTATTTTTGCGGGGAAAGATTTTTAGATACAACCACCACAACACGTTGTTTCTTAGGTGTTGTATCTAAATAATGTTTCATTTTTTTTGGTCAGTGAACATATTTGCATCTCAAAGTTGTGGTCTAATTGTGGAGAGAGAGAGAAGGGGGGGGGGGGAACGGGGAGGGATGGAGCCCCAGAGAAGAGAAAAAATAGGTAAAGAAGTCACACCAAATTATAGAATTAATTTCACTGCATACTATAAATTTCATTGTGGTCGGCAATGCTGGTGAACTAGATGATGCCCCGCGGGATACTATGGGACTTTTAGACGCGGGATACTATGAGAGTTTTAGGATATTTGACGTGTGGACCGACCTTGATTGTGGATACGACCTTGATTGCATACAAATGTTGACATAGTTACCGCGTGTTGCCCAAGTGTTAATTCACATTAGATGACTCCGCGTGACAAAAAGATCTAGCACAAAGTAACATCTTGTATGCTTCAATTTAACACCAAGCAAAAGTTATCAATTCCAATTGGACTGTATAAATACGTTCAACGGGGAAACAAAATAAGATAATATAAATGGAACCAAGAGGTTCAGGATAAATTGCAGTGGAGGGCAAAGCAACCATGGGGCACCATGTTGAAATGTAAGATTCTCTTATCATATTGAGATAGTTCTGCATTGCCCCCTATCCTAATTTCTTGTATAAATGTGTAACAACGGAAGGACAAAAGCAATGTAAGCATCATAAATTTTAGTTATAACATTTCAATCAACAGTACACACCTTGTAAATATGCAAATAAGATGATTCATGTTTCAAGGTAAGCCTAGTAAATCCATCCGTTCATGTTGCAAGAGAATAATGGCATAGTGGAATTTAATGGAGATCGTTAGAGAAAATGAAGAGGGCAGATGTGGTGATGTGTGGAGGGAGTGAGCCTTCCATGGGAATCGTTTGGGCTCCAAATCATGGAGAAGACCTGGAGATGAGGTGTTGTGACGCAGATTCATTAGCAGAGAACAAAGGAAGTGGTCAGATGGGGAACCCTTCGTTAGGCCAACGATAGGCGCGATGGGCCTTGCGGGATAGCTTCGGCGAAAAAAGGAAGGACAATGACATAAGCAAATTACGTGGCATCACCCAAACGCAGGAAAATTCGGTAGTGAGAGATAGCTATTTAAGAATAGAAGATTAACAAAAACAGAAAGAGTGGGTTTTGAACCCCCGATAAAGAAAAGCATACATAGCAATTCGAAGGGAAACATGAAGAGTTGTCTCTCCACTAATATACACCCCCCTATCTCTTTTTTAACCGATGTGGCAAGAACTTGGAGTGCTCTTAGCTCAACTGGTCAAAACAAATACATTACCTACCCATTTACTCATATTTGTGGATAACATACGAAGTAGGTTTCTTCCAAACCATTTGTCAAAATGAGATGAAATTATACTAGTGCTCTTTGAAATATGAGTGATTTACTACAAGTATTTCAACTGCTCTATGCCTTGCAAATTTTGAAGCAAAATCTGAGGCTAAAACTAAACAAGCAAGGCTCTCTAAACAAAATTATCAAAAAGAGCTAAAAAGTTACCAAAATGCTCATTGAATTATTTATAACTTATTAGAAAATTTTATATTTTCTATGTAGTTTGAATTTTGAACCCAAATATTTGTGGTTGAAACTAAAAATCTTGTTTCTCCCAAACTCTCTATCAACAGGAGAATACTTTTACTAGAATTATCACTGTTTTACAATGACTCTTTAAAAAAATTCCATGTAGTTTGAATTTTCACTCAAATTTGAGATAGAGGCAAAACAAAACATGTTTCTCCCAAATCATCTATAAAAAAAGCTAAAAATTTACCAAAATGCCCGATGGATTTATGCATGATTTACTTGATTTTATCAAATTTATATGTGTATTTTGTATTTTCGTCAAGAGATAATATTCGGTTGAGTTGTTTGGTGACATGGTGTAGTGAGTTGATATGTACACGATGTTGTGGTGCCATGTTAGCAAAAGTCAGGTATGGAACCAATCAATCTGAGAAATGTTTTTTTAAATGGTTATCATAGTTTGGGAGGTTATTTTAAACCAAAGTAAAGTTCAAGGTTGTAATTTGAACTCAACTACAAAGTGGTGTGGTGGGAGGATTGGTAGGGTTGGTGGGATGGTGGTAAAACTAGACATATACCAGCTGGGCAAAGGCCCGCGACACGCCATACCTGTGAGGGTGCTTGTTGTTGGCTTGGTTATGATTTATACGGTTGTTGCTTTTGTTTGATAGGAGTAGTATACAGGTACATGTGTGTGCATTGCATGTTTGCATGTAGAGGAGAAAGGGTGATATATTACATTACGATAGTAGTCGATACATTGATGCAAATGAGGAAAGGAAACTGATGGGTGCATGGTTGCTACGAATGGGTAAAAAGTATGGTGGAAACTAAATATTTTTCATGGCATTAACCTTTTGTGGTATTTACTTCACTTAGTCTTGTAGTGCGTATTTTGTTTGTAAAGTCAACTTCTATAAGTTAAAGATAACAAACATTGAACTGGAAAAACAATCACTTTTGTACAAACAAGACATTTTGTGATATCACATTTACAGGGTGATGAGAATTAAAAAAAATACCAAAAAATGAGTCATTCATAATTGAATAAAAATGAGGGGGCGAAGATTATAGGTTGCTACAGTTGCGCTTTTACAGTACTGAACATGGTTCCGAGTACTCAAGATATTGTGTTTGGAGAGGTCCTAGTATTATCTTGCTGCTCTATAACTTGCACGGCCACTCACTAACAGAAAAGGGGAAAATTTTATCACCACTAAAAATTATAAAAAGACAATAGGATAACGATTGATTAGTCAGGATAGTCTAAGAGTAGTTCTTTACTAAGTCTGAAATTGGACATGGCCAACATAACATGCGGCCCAAGTGAAAGGACATTCGCCCTAAGTTCATTGACATCCGCCCTAAATTATTCAGGGTTTTGCTGTTAATGGCAATGTTGATTATAAGACTAGCTGTGCTTCAAGTGTGCTTTCAGTATACACATAATTGAGTTGAGAATGGAACATACCGTTGGTCACCACCCCCCCCCCCCCCCAAGCAAAAATGATATAAGAAGATGACACATCAAATTTCCACCCGTGATTTCTCTTTATTGAGTCATAGCCACACTTTGCTATAAGGAGAGGGTACGATATGGATCTTGTATGAGAATCATTTAACAAATCATACCAAATACCTACCACACATATTGAGAAAGAGACATCTGTTTCCATCTGTTTGTGTGCTGCAAAGTCAGACACAAAGTCAGATTATCTGACTTTATGTCTGACCTTGTATCTCATTTGTACTTTCCCTCTTGGACCAGGTTAAATTATTTGACTTAGATTAGATTATTTGACATGTCAAATAGTCTGAGATATGTGTGACATTGTATCCGAACTTGTCATTGGAAAATGTCAGATACTGACCCACATAGTCTGACATTTCTGTGTAGTACAATAATGGGCAAAAAACGGGTTGACCTATAAAATCCACCCATCTTCTTCAAAGGAAGGGGACGACTCCTACTTTCTTTCCTCCATTGATCAAAAGCTTAAAACTCCGATTCCTCCATCTCTAGCCGCTCAATCCACCTCATATATTAGAGAGAGCCATAGAAACACTTGATCTACAAATCCATCCAATCAAAACTCAATTTCATTGATTCCCCCACGAAATCCTAGAAATCTTGTTACTCTTGGGTTTGTAGCGAACCCTAGATGTTTGGTGTTTCCCATGAGCTTCCAAGTCGTGTGGTTGTGCCCCGGGCTCGTTTGTGAGGGTTTGGAACTCGCCTCAAGAGCTACCCCTAGTGGAAGGGAACCTAAGCATTTGTTGCTTGAGGTTCTTGAAGAAGAAGGTGAGACATTTGTTCTCATGGGAGCATTCGTTACCCCCCTTCCCAACGGTGATTAGCACACCCCAAGTGTGTGAACTTTGGATTACATTGTAGTCTTCATCGTTTCGGTTGTCTCTTTATCTTAGCTTTATTTGTTTTTTATACTTGCTCGTGTGTTGCCTGCCGTAGCTTACTAGCTTGTTGTAACACATCATATTGGGTTGTATCACCTAGTTGCATTTCTACATAATTTATATTTGCACACTACCGCTCTAAAAGCAACTAAGAGAAGAATTTAATTTGGTAGTTGCCTATCCCTTCCTTTAGCCGTCATTTAATGAATCTTTGATCCTTCAATTGGTATCAGAGCAAGGTCTCTTTCTCATTGTTGAGCTTCACCGTTATAGAGAGCGAAGATGTCGAACGATGAAACACCAACTATGAGTTGAAATTTTGGAATTATAAAGGAAGCTTGTCGTATTTGAGAAAAATGATGTCGAGTCAACCACCGCGTTTGAACGTTGCCGGCATAGCCGATAATGAGGTTGATAATGAAGACTGCACTCAAGTAAGACATCACTACCCCATACTTCCATAAGGAACTCATGTTACTAATATAGACCCTCCACCTACTGTTGGTCCTAAGAATTGTGCTCGTTGGAAAGCCTTGATGAGTCTCATGTTTGTGGTGCCAACTTTGGCCTTTGGAAAATTATCATGGATGCTTACTCCTCCTTGGATCCTAAGAATCTAACCCCCTTGGAAACAAGGGCTAGACAGTTTAACTTCCTGGCTTTGTCTATGATTACAAAGACTGGTGATCCTATAATCTTCAATCACATTCGCCTCTATCCCACCATATCCAAAAATCGAACCTATCCTGGGTTCAGTGGTTCCACAAACAATACTCCCTCAACTTTAATACCAAACCCACCTATCCTTCTTCCTTTGGAAAATTGTGGCCGGCCAGCGACCCCCCCCCCCCACACACACACACAAAATCTTCTTCGTCCCCACAAATAGTGTCACTTTCACCTTCCTCTAGCCTGACTCTTGGCTGATCTCCAAACCCCTTCCCTCGACCTTCCCTCATATTTTTCCCACTCCACCTCCCCCTGGGTCCTAGTGTCCCTAGTCAAAATGGAGTATTCGCCAACCTGCAAGATCAACTAACCTATGTTGCTTTTGTCAAACTTGTTGCTATTTTGTCTTTGTTGCGGGATGTTACCTCAAATGACGCTCCGGACGACAGGTTCCTCATCCATGTCGTTCTTCTCTAGGTGCACTTACTCAAGGCTATCCATCGGCTCCTAGGTTGACATCAACCCTGACTACATTTTGAGCTCGTTGACCCCCATCAAGGTCAAAATTATGGTTGGCTTCTATTTCAAGACAGGTTGAACACCAAGGCGAACTTTCTCCACAAGACCATCTCCTCTGACTCATCTTACCCGTGGTGTGATCACCACCACGAGGACGCACTCCACCTAGTTCTCACGTGTCTCGAAGCTACGCAAGTGTGGCTACTGTAACACCCCTGTGTATTAGTCACTGTGATCAACTGCTAATAATGCCAAGTCATATCATTTGCAGTGCTTGAATATAGTGGTTAACCAAAGCAATTCAAACTCCATTCTGAAAATCAACTCAAATTCAAGGTGCAAAATAAATTTGCTCAAACACTGTTGCAAAAATGTTCACTAAATAGCAAATATTCCAGAAGCACTCATAAAAATATCACCAGTAATATTTGGATTAATTAAATGACTCAAACGATGTGAAACAGCACCAGAACAGCGATATTTAATACTATTAAAATCATTTCAAATTCTAATGAAATCCAAATTTGTCCAAACAAGTTTTTGTTGACAAGTAATATTGCATTACAATATTAGAGCCTAGTCTCATATTTTACAAAAATGCAAAAGTGACCTAACTAAATCAAAACAGAAAATAAATAAAAGAAAAGCAAAGCAGAAACGAGAAAAATAAGACGAGACACTGTGCACTGGGCCTTAGTGCACAGTGCCCCGACAGCCGACCCATCTGGCCCGATCTTTCTCTCTCCCTCGCGCTGTCGACCTCCCCCTGTCCGAGCGCGCGCACGCCGTCCGCGCGCCGACACGCCGGCGCCCGCCGACACTACAGGGCCGCGGAGGGGATAAGGGTGAGCTCAACCACTCCCCCTGGTCCTCCCCGTCACTCCTCCCCTCTCCCATCGCTCGCTCCGTCCTTCTCCTCCCTCAGATCCATCGAGGCCGAGCGCCGTTGCCTCCGCGTGTCCGTCGTTTCCGTGGCCACAGCCACCGCCTCGTCGCCTCTCCGTGCCTGCCAGCTTCGCCGTCGAGCGCTGCATCGACCAGTGCCACTGGGCGGAGCTGGGAGCATTTGCATCGAGCCCTCGCCATCGTCTGCAACCTCAGGCCGCCACCGATCCCCTTTTCTCTCCGGCGGGCCCTGCTGCTACTAACCTTCCAACGGTCTTTCGTGACCACTCGGTGAGCTTCCCTCCTCCCTCCCCGTTGCTTTGCGCTGCCTGTCGACGCCTATAGCTAGCTGACGTCGATGTCGTGAGCTCGCCGCCGTTGAGCGCCTCGCCACCGTGGCCATGGCCTCTGTCATGCCCGCCTGAGCACGGCATCGTGCTCCTGGTGCTTCCAGGAGCCAAACGCACCTGTGCACGAGCTTCCCCGTGCCCTCTAAGCCCCTAGATCGACGTGCGCCCGAATGCGACTCCGCCCGCGCTCGTCGCCGGCGTGCTTCCGGTGACCAAATGGTCACGGGGTCAAGCGCGTTGTGCCCACTGCGCTGCGCCGCACCTGCCTAGCCTCTCCGTTCGCTCCGTAGCACGCCGCAACCCCGACCCCGTAGAGCTCCCGAATGCGCCGCCGCCTTTGCTCAACGCCGACACCGTTTTCGGCCAGCTCCGGCGAAACCACCACCACCACGAGAAGCGGCACATCGCCCTCGTTCGAACGCGATAGGCCGCGCCCGTTTTGGCCATCTGTAGGCGAAACCCGAGCCTCTTCGGCGAGGTCACCGCCGCGAAGAGTTCGCCGGCGTTGCTCCGGCGCCGACGCCGACGTGGCAAGGTGGGACCCACTCCCTGAGAGGCTGCCAGTGGGCCCCAGCGCCTCGGTTGACCATGTTGACCTGGTCAACGTGGTTACTGTTCATCCGCGGTGGCTGACGTGTGGGCCCTCTTTGTTAGAATTAGTCTAATTAAACTGTTTAATTAAAATCTAATTAGCTTAGCCTAAACACTCACTGACAGAAGGGCCCCACCTATTTAATTAGTCCTGTTAGCTAATTTAAATACACTGTTAAATAACAGAGGCTGACAGGTTTGACTGGTCAGCCGTCCTGTTCACTCGCTGATGTCAGCATGGCATCATGCTGACGTCATAAAACATTTCTGCTAATAAAAATAATTCCAGAAAATCATTTAATCTTTAAAAATTCATAACTTTTAAACCGTAGCTCAGATCGAAAAAGTTAAAACATGAAAGTTGCTCAGAACGACGAGACGAATCTAATCGCGTCGTCTGTTTCGATGCCGGAACCCCCTACGTAGGTGAAACCGCAACTTCGAGGCCGTATTCGGTAGATGAATAGTGCATATTCACCGGTAAATAAATTCCACCTTAATCCTAAAATAACTAAAAATGACTTAGACATACTTCAGGCAACCCTGCACTGCATCATAGTCATAGCATGCCCTGTATTGCATCGTTGTTGTGTATTTACTTGTTTCCTCCCCCTCTTCTCTCTCGGTAGACCCCGACGTCGACGTAGCTCCCGAGGTCGATGCTGCTCCGGAGTACGACTACGTCCCCGACGACCCTGCCCTTGCCGTCGAGCAGACAGGCAAGCACCCCCTTTTTAAGCATTCCGATATCGCCCACTCTCTTCTCTCTTATGCTTGCATTAGAAGTTACTGTTGCTACTATTGTCCTATATCTGCTGCATAGCCTGTTTACTTGTAACCTGCTGATACTTTCCTGCTATCCTAAACTGTTTAGTATAGGATGGGTAGAGCCTTATCAGAGACCCACTTGTCCCGACTGCCCCGCTGGACTCTCAGAAGACACGAGCAACGGGATCGAAGATCAGACCCTGGCACCGCACGTCACTTCCCCCTTAAATTGCTCGACACTACTGGGTTACTATCGGGTGCCGAGGGTGATACCTCGTCAGCACTTTTGATGATAAACTTGTAGGTTAGTTAATCGGTCGTGGTAAGCGAGGGTGATTCCTCCTACACCACCCCCGATACCGACGCCGTCATGCAACCGTTCAAGTGTGGACCTCGAGGGTGATTCCTCCTTCGTTCACCTTGATGATATCATCGAGTGGGATTCCATCGAGGGTGATTCCTCAGGGTTCCCCCTTGGTGTCAGACACATGGATACTTTGGTTACTATGACTGAACATTGAACCTTGATACTAAAGACGGGTCGGCCCTGAGGGGTACACGCGCGAGCATGAATGCGAAGTGATGTGGAGTCGGGTTGACCTGAGAAGTGCTCGCGAGATAACTACGAGGCGTGGTCGGGCATTCTTAGCCCTTGCCGCAAGTCCTCGAGATGGGGCGACGGGGTCACATCGATCGTGAGTCTCTGCTCGTTTCCGCGGCTCCTAAACCACTAAACGGTTTGGATATTTGATCCGAGGGGCCTCTGGCCTGATAGCACTAACCATCACGTGGACATAGTATGGGCGTTCTGCGTCATACACTTCAGCCGAAGCTTAATGGACGTCAGCGACTGAGCGGCGCGCGCCGAGTTGGACTGGTTAAGCAACTGCGCTTGTATTAAGGGGTTGCTAGGTCTGCTCTCGGCCGCCCTCGCAACGTGCAGGAGTTCCCGGGGCGATGGCCCAAGACCCCTGCAGGCATAGGTTTAGTCCGGCGTGCTGACCTCTCTGTTAAGTATTTGGTCGGGTTGCGGCGTGTTGCTTAGCCAAGGCCGGGCATGACCCAGAAAAGTGTGTCCGGCCGGAGTTAAGCGAGCGTGGTGGGTAAGTTGGTGCACCCCTGCAGGGAAGAAACAATCTATCGATAGCCTGTCCTACGGTAACAGACACTCGGAGTTGTATCCCGATCGGTACAACTAGAACTGAGATGAGAACTGGATAGTACGGCTCTGGGATTGCTTTCTCGCAGGGAGTCGAGGAAGAATCTCTGGGTGAGGTTGATAACATTATTACTACTTTACATTATGTTAATCTGAACTCTTCTAATGCTGCAAGACCGATGAAGATGATTGAAGATGCTAGTCTTCGATAGGACTAGGCTTTCCCCCCCTCTACTCTGGCATTTCTGTAGCCCAGTCCACATATACAACCCCCTTTGAAAATGTTGCATATGTAGTGTAGATCCTCGCTTGCTGAGTACTTCGGATGAGTACTCACGTTTGCTTTATTTTCTTTTTCTCCCCTTATCCAATTGACGCCGCCAGATGACGGAGCCCCTGAGTTAGCTGCCCCTGTCGACGACTACGGCTACTACTACTATCCTCCCGGCGAGTACTACTACGAGGAGCCGACTGACGACCAGGAGTAGGATTCGGAGGGTCCTAGGCAGGAGGCCTACGCCTTTCGATCGTAGTATTTTATTTTACCCCGCCTTTCTAGAGGCTTATCTCCTTTTCTGTAATATATCTGTACCCAGATATCTGATGCTTCCGCTGACACTTGTATGCCATCGAGCTATGTATTTGAGCCCTCGAGGCCCTGGCTTGTAATATAAAGCTTGTATGAATTTATTTATGTTTTAGAATTGTGTTGTGATATCTTCAAGTGAGTCCTTAGGCTTGATCGTGTGCATTTGCGTGTATGGTTAGTGCACGATTAAGCCGGGGTTGTCACAGCTACTTCTCGGCCTGACCGTCCCCACCTCCATCGACCGCATTTGGGACGCCCTCACCCCGATCGGCCTCGACATCAACATCCAGCGTGCCGCCACCCTCGCCATCTTGTGGAAAATTTGTGACTCCCACAGCGGTCGTGTTTTCGGCAATGAATACTCTCGGCTTCCGATGCTCTTAGGAATATCATCTCAGACTGTACCCTTTGGATCTTCAGGTTTAAGGATCATGTTAGTATAGAGGCTGCCATGTCATGGCACAACTACATCTCCTCTCATTGTGTAAACTAGTGTAACAATAGTCTACATCATGCCCTTTGAGTAATGCATTCAGCCCAGTGATTGATAAAAAAAATTAGGAGCCAACAATCGCTGCCATGGCAAAGAAGACACCAGAAGCATAGCAATCGAATCGGAAGCAGCAGCTGAAATGACTCAACCTTTACAAGATTACCTCAACATACGAGCAAACATGAGACAATATTCTTAACCTATCTTTCAGGAAGAAAACCTGCCAGCTTCTCATGAAATTTCCTGCATTCTGAATTCCTGTAAGAATTGAGAGGCAATTATATGTAATGTATTTTTAGTTACCTGTGTTCCAGCCTTCCAGGAGAAACCATAGCTAGAAACAAACAAGACTAGATGCACACATTCAACAATCACCTAATAATGGAAAGAAAGAAAGAAAAAAGATATCCCATCCCTTCAAAAATCTATCTGCTTACCTTGCATAATCACAAAAATATGGTACAGACATGTAACAACAGCCGTGGCAAAAACAAGACACTGGAGGAGGACCAAGATATGCACAGCTCGGTTTCGCATCACCTACCTATCTCTCCATGTTACAACCACAACAGACCAAGCCGCTACTAATCGAAGCCTCGAATCACCCATCACTTGGCCAACCTAGCTCACCAAGTGGAAACCAAAACTATTTCATTCTTTCTACAACCAATTGACGCCAAAGCTTTCGCCTTGCTCTACTCCGCATACAACATACTTTCTGTTTTTAGTATTATGCCTCATCTCTTGGCTTTGCATTCTCAGTATTACCCGAGGTGGACTCCGCCGTCACGGCATCAGGACCATCACTCCCTCCTGATAATGCTGAGTCAGTACTTTCAGAAGGTGTTGTTGCTGCTGCTGCTTCTGAAATATGATGTAGCGTAACCAGGTTAGTATGAAAAGAAAATGTATAGACCAATTTTTATTATTTTGCAGGGTTTACAGCCCAATTAATCATAAGGTAATGATAGCCTAGCAAATACACACTTAAAAGTTTCCCTGAATTTGGATATTGCGATAAACCGGCCCACGAAAGTTTCTGGTTTTGAGAACAACTTACGATACTGAAACATCTAACTAGTTCAATAAACTACAAAATTAAATCACAGACCTTGCTGTTCAGATGTGGGAGGTTGCTGTGCATTCCAAGCAGCAATTGCGGATGCAGCCAGCTGTTCTTCGGTTACTTTCATGAGTTCCTCGCTGGTGTATGGCACGGTTGTTTCAGGCTTGACATCTAAAAGCAGAAGCAATAAAAGGCAGTGGCACGGCATCTTAAATTCAGTAGGCTGTTGTAAATCCATCTTTTAAGCTGAGTAATTGATTTGAGAAAAATATGGTACCATTTTCTGACAAAATTTAGAGCAACCAGCCTAGGTGAGAAAACTTTGAAAAGCATGGGCCTTAAGCTCGAGTCATGGCAAAAAGTATACTTGATGAAGAGCAACACTTATTTTGGGACGGAGGAAGTACTTCAATAAAAAATGAATGGCTGCAGGTTATGTGTTACTAGGTATTTAACAAAAATAATAATGACAAAAGAAGAGCTGACTAAAAAAATGGTAATGAACAAACATAACTTGGCATCAACAACTGCAAGGGATCACTGTATCAGAAACGCATATGGTGGAATTTCTGTTGCTTGACTGACATGCATAATTTTCAAACATATAGGTTCGAAGAAGAGTGCTTTAAACAAATTGGGCAGCATTTCATTGAAAGAGCTTCAGAAGGATTGAAATAACTGACCTGGGTCAACAGCAGGCTGTGGGCTATTATTCATAGGTGGAGGAGGCCTATAACTCATGGATGGAGGATCCTCATCAAGTCCGATTTCTCGTTCAAGAGTGTTCTTGAAATCCCTTGATACATCCTAAGTGCAGAGAATTAGATTTCATTACATAAAGGAATCTTCAGTCATATCGCAGCAAGTAAATCTCAAACCAACCTGTAGCTCTCTGATAGTCGGTTGGAACGCACGCAGAGTCTTCCCCAAACTCCGGGCTGCCTGCAAACAAGTTAGCAAGTGTGAAATACTGGCCATATTTCCATTTTATTTCTGATTGACAACTATGATTCCCACTGGTCGCAAAAAAGAGAACTTATTTTTAAACGTATTTTGCTAACGGAGCTATAGTTACATAGTTATCTTGAATAAAGCTACAAGTACAGAACATCATCAAATCCTCTGTATAACAGATAATATGGTCATTTGATCAGGGCAGTGCATCCTGGGGGTTAACATATTTTATGCACTCAGATGATGCTGTTGCTGACAATTCTGTGAACAACTACTACAATAAAATGTAGGCAAGCCCCCGGCCGAGCAAGGTTTACCTCTGCTAGACCCTTGGGGCCAAAAACCAGCAAAGCGACCACTCCAATGACCAGGGCTTCAGGAGCTCCAACGCCAAACAAAGAGGCGTAGATACCATTCCTACGCCTTCTTCTTTTGACCACTGCATTTAATTACAAAGCAAGATCAGGGACACACCTAACCGGACCTCGAGATCGATCTTGCGCGCTGCGGAAGAAGAGCAACTGAACCGATTCGAGCCCCGGATAGATACAGAGCAAACATGTCTGCAACTAACTGAATGGAGAGCCATCATGATTCGGACTTGATTGCTCGCACCATAAGAAATGTCCTCGGAGCGGAACCCCTTGAACAAACCCACCCAAGAAGCAAGCAAGCAAAGGGCTACTCACCGAAGCAAGAAGAAATCATCCGAACCCCCGAGCCGGTCCAGTGGAGGGGAGGAGGGCGATGAAGGCTGCGAGAGACGAACGCGGCAGCCGCTGGGGGCAGCCGGGCGGCGTGGCGGCCTGGCTGCCGGAGAGGTGCCGGGAGGCTGGCATAGCGCACCTGGGAAGAGCAGAGGAAGAGGCTGCTCGACATCGGGGGCAGGGTTGGAGATAGGGTTGCAGGTGCAGCCACATGATTATTTAGGCTCCGCGGCCTTCCGGGCGCATGTCCGTCCGTTTGGGCATTGGACGGCCTGCAATTTTGTTTGCTTTTTAACTGAAATGAAAGACCACAGTGTGCTTTCCATTAGGCTTGCAATTACAAGTTTGCTATGTAGTAGTTCTAAATTATTAAAAAGGCTAAAAATCTTGTTGGTTTAAGATAGCTAACCGTTTATGCCTGAACGGTAAGTCTAACTTTTTAAAATTTGACCAAGTCTATAGGAAAAAAATACCAATATATACAACATCAAGTTAGTTACATAAGATTCATCGCAAAATGTACTTCTATATTACGTTGCGTATTGTAGATATTAGCATCATTTTCATAAAACTTGCACAAAATCCGCTTGTAGACGAACCCATCTGTGTCAGGAGGCGAATGAAGGTTATGCATTCACAAGTGGCGAATTGCACATGTTTCACGTTCTGTAAATGGCAGACCTACACCAACACATGGACATACAATATGAACTACAATAGCTAGTACTACAATTTTATTTTCCACCAGGAGAATGCTGGTTGCTGTGCATAATCTCACAGTTAATGAGATACAACTTACTGAAACTCCCCAAACGACATGTTCCAGACAGAGAATACAACAATGTTTCAATACAAAGATATTGTTCCCGTGGGGCATCTTTCTTCATCGCTAAAAGCGTATGCTGAAACCCTTGTCGGTTTTGGTGACATCCATGCTGCCGAATTCGTCAATGTCCGAATCCGAATTGCCGTCCCTGTAATTACCCCATTCTTCCGCAGAGCTGTCGTCGTCCTCGCCCTTTGATGCCGGGACTTGTAGCGCCTCGGTAGGTACGGGTAAGGGTTCTTCAGTGAAGTACGGATCATTCAGCAAGTAAGAAGCACTAGCCCTCTTTGCTGGGTCATAGCAAAGTAGCCGCTTTACTATGCTAACCTCAGAGGCAGATCTGTTAGGAAGTGATGCTTCGAGGCCCGTAGGCTTCTCAACCTTGCTGAAGAAGATCTTGTTGTAATCGGGTAAATTTGAACAGCCAGGAAAGGACTCCTCTGTGATATTGCCCAGCACTCCAATGATTCTACCAATCTGGTCAATATCAGATTGGCCTGGGAATATGGGCTCTAAACTGAGAAGCTCAGCCAAAATGCATCCTAGTGACCACAGGTCGATCTCTTGGCCATAGCTGGTTGACCCATATAGGAGCTCAGGAGCTCTAAACCACCGTGTTCCAACACAAGAAGTGAAGGCACCAGACTCTTCATCCCCGATGTCTTCTTCAGCATCATACGAATATGAGGCTCTAAATGGATCATCGTCGATGTCAGCTGTGCTGCAAGTGGCAAGACAGGAGGTGTTTCCATCCTGAAGGCTCATTCTGTCGACATCTCCATACGTGGACTTGGCCCGGAGTTGGTCAATCTCATGTAGGTAGTCAGCTGCAGTGAGTGTCTCTGGCTCCTGAGCAGCAGGAATTTCCGGTTCATCAGATGGCTGTTCTTGAAGAATCCTGGCCTGCCAAAGAACAAAGAGCAAACTAACTTGTGAAAAGCAAAACAACTGATACAAACAACTGAAAGCAGTACAGAGTATATAGCGTACAGGTATACGACAAGCACAAGAAGACAAAGTTGATCAACTATATGATAGACCACATATATGCTTCATGTGTTCCTTCGCAAGAAATGACTGTCCTTGGCAAGAGGATTGCTACTGCTATGATAAAATAATTTATTTGTCATAAAGCTTGTAGTTAAAATTGTGAATATAAATCAGTATAAAATTTCAGAACATTACAATTAGCACGGAAAGACTAAACCCTATGAACATGGAAATGGTAAAAGAAGAACCTTTTACAATGATCTTTGCATATAGCACGGGTGCATTTCATAGAGTTATTGGCTACTTCAAGGAAAATTCCTTAACAGTATTTACAATGCTCTCGTTTAACTGATGCAAGTTATTTTTATCATGTATCAGTTGAGATGCTGAAACTGAAGATGGTAACCCATAACGAAAATATTGCATTCCAACACTACAAACCACAGCAACAGTAATTCATAGTACCATATCCATGAACAGGATCCAGCCTCAAACAAGGTTTAGCACTCCTAATGAAATACGGAAAGTTTTAGAATATGCTACACCTAATGGTTGGAGCCACGCTGATGCAAAATAATATACTATCCCAGAAGGAAGCAAGGTAGTGTCCATTAAAGCATAGTCAATAGTCATAATATATGGCTTCGTCGCAACTCTCACAAACTGAAACGGTCGGTACAGTGTACAGATATGCCTCAGCATAACATCAACATATAAAGCTACACCATAAGAATGTAGAAGAAAAGATGACTTCAGGTTATGTCCAAAATTTACAGCAGAACATAATACTGGTATGCTGCAGCACTCTGCCCAACACTTTCCCCATTGACATGATGAACGTCACCGGCTTTTGAGCTAACTCTAGCATTTGAAGAATCTCTAAATTCCGACAAGAAAATTTATTGCGCAAACAAAAATGACATTTCTGATTTAACTATATTTCCTTGAACAGCAAAATTGTAGAGTATTTGAATAATAAAACTGCATGCATGTAAGACCAAGGAAGATCAATTAAAGAAATTGTAGGCATAAGATGCCCAACCCAAGCTCTGTATCTATGGTTTCAATTCCTAGTTTCCTACACACACAGCAAAGTATGTCTGATAAAGTAAAGATGTAATTTAGGCAAATTCACCAACTATGTCTGCCCTACTACCTTAAAGTCGACAGCTCAACATACATTAACCAATCATATAGATTTCTATATATTTAACCTTACTGCTGACTAACAACTGTTTATAACTTGTCAATTTCTCCATTATAAGCCTGATTTTAATTCCAAGAAATTTAACCTCCATGTTGGAGCACAGCAGCTGCAAAGTCCACAAAAGGCATGTAGTTTGGAGGTCCATTTAGCACCAATAGATTTCTGAAACTTCCAGAACAATAGCTCCATGCTCTACATGTACATGATCCTTCTACAATCAAATCCTTCTGCATATCTACGGATTGCAACTAAAATGGTTCCTCGCCAGTTATATCCCCATAGAGTAGAACTGACATGTTGCAGCAGCAGCCCCCATTTCAGTAACCACCGAGCACAAAAGGAAATCTACATTTACTTACACAAGCTCCACTATTCCTGTGACAATTGAGGAAAGACTATCGGCCGACGTCCATGGCTAATCATCCACCTACCAGTTTTGACATGCTACTACAGAAAAAGAACCGATTCTTACGCCTGAATCCATAAAAGAAAGTCATTCGTCGAACTGAGAAAAGCGTTTTCAGAATTTCAACCTGACCAAAATCGGCGACCTTGAGGACCCCGTGCTCAGAGATGAGCAGGTTTCCGGGCTTGAGGTCGCGGTGCACGAGGCCGGCGCGGTGGCAGGCGGCGACGCCTTCGATGACCTGTAGCATCCATCGCTTGAGCTGGCCGGCAGGGAGGCCTCCCGCGCGCCTCCCTTCGCGCACGACGGCGGCGAGGTCGAGCGGGAGCCACTCGAGGACGAGGACGTCGTCGTCGTGGTCGCCGCCGGGGAAGTGGTCGAGGAGCGTGATGACATGGGGGGAGGACTCAGAGGCGACGGCGAGGAGGGCGTCGGCCTCGCGCTGCGCGCTGACAGCGTCGTGGACCTCCTTGAGGGCAACCGGTGCGCCGTCGGAGCGGCGACGGCCGCGGTAGACGTCGGCGTAGGCGCCAGAGCCAGCGTGTCCGAGGACATCGTAGCGGGAGGTGACGTCAGGGCGGCCGTGGATGCTCCAGCTCCCGCCTCCGCCGCCGCCGCCGATCGCCATCGGGATAGGGGTACGGCGAGGGGAGGAGTTTTTTTTTTCTCAACTTTTGACAGGAAAACTGGAAGAGGAGTGTGCAGGCCTGGGCTTTGGTATCTGGAGCCACACGATGGGACGAGCTAAATTCAGCTAATTTTTTAAACAATATATACTCCCTCCGTTTCTAAATATAAGTCTTTCTAGAGATTTCAATATGGACAACATACAGATGTATATAGACATACTTTAAAGTGTAGATTCACTCATTTTGATCCGTATGTAGTTTATATTGAATTCTCTAAAAAGACTTATATTTAGGAACAGAGGGGTACATTTTTTAATTAATTCGAGAAATAATACGCGGTTTTGAAATTTTTTAAAGTAATACAGCGTCGGCTTATGTGAAGCGAATAGATGCATGGCGAAACCAATTGGGCTCCAAACGACTTTGGCTAAACCGATTAGGATCCAGTCAGCCTTGGTTAAGCCGATTGCCCACTCGGGTACAAGGTCACCTTCAATTGGTTTTAATGTAACCAATTAGCCCTAATTGGTTTCGCCGAAACCAATTAGTTGCTATCGGCTTTGGCAAACTCGACAGCTGCATGCAACCGTGTTTTTCACTGTAATTTTATCCCGCAACTCTTTCCCTTCATCTGTTCCCGCCATTAGCCTTCCCGTCAACCCTTTCCCTCCATCTGTATCTGCCATTATCCTTCCCGCCAACCCTTTCCCTCCATTTGTTACCGTAAATTTTTCCCACCATCTTCTTTCCCGCCCACTTTTCCCGCCAACCCCTTACCCTCATTCTATAAAACCGCCCCCTTGCCTGTTGTCTTCTGCATATTTCCTTAGCAATATTTCCAGTCATGTCCAGCGACAATTCCCACGTTTTTACTCCACTGATGTCTAATTTGCTTTTGTGCAATGCCGGAAGAATGAAGATGCGTAGTATGGGAGGTGTGCGTTTTGAAGAATTAGCTAGTAGTGATAGGCACCTGATGAAGCTGGGTAAGTGTTTTCCTGACCCGGTCTCCCGGAGAGGTGCCCGGAAAGAAACCCAGAGGAGATTCGACAAGAACTTCTCTATTTGTGTGGTAGGTGGGATAGGATTGTTGAACTCAAACATATGGGTGCCCGCATTGTTGGTGCACTCTATCTTGGCCATCCAAGAATAAGCTTTCCACAGAAGCAATACGAGGACCACGTGAAGGTAATTCATATTTCATTTCAGCTTGCACCCTGTTAGACCATGTGCTAGTATGTAACTATGTTATTGTTGTTGTTTCTAATTTTCAGAGGTACCCTGAGGACGCAGAACTGTTGAACAAGGATATCTTCAACTTTCGATGGATGAAGATTCTCTGGGGCCCTATACCAGAGGTACCGCGACAAAGTGGTGCATCAGCGAGGGGTGGCGCTAGCTCGAAGAAATTCATTGAAGACGATGATGATCACTTTATGCCAAGCAAACGAGCTTAGAACAGAGGAAAGGCCCCTGTTGCATCTGAGAGGGTGGAAGTAGCTATAAGAAAGTGAAGAGCGACGATGATGACTTTATGCCAAGCAAGAAAGCTCAGAACAGATCCAAGGGTTGTGCCAGCTCGAAGAGTGATAAATCAAGAAAGAGTGTAGCATCGTCGAAGTGCGCCAGTGCTGATTACGATTCCGCGGTTGAGTTTATGTCAGGGAAACTAGTTCAGGTAACATTTGGATGCAACCGTGAAGACCTCTCGAAGCCCCATGTTAGTGAGAATAGTGATGATGACTTCATTTAGTTGTTGAACGACTTGTAGAATTAGTTTGTATTGTCTTATTGTAGGAGCATTATGTTGTATATATATCTTAATTTCCTGTTGTAGTTGTTGCACGATGTTGCAGAATTAGTTTGTAGTATCAGAATTATCCCTGCTAAACTAAGTAAGCACTAAAAGACCACCACAGAAAAATTAACCCTACCGATAGAGAATTATCCTCGTGTCATTTGTCCCATACATAGAACAGGTATATGTCTCATACATAACTAGATCGTCATGTCTCTACTGATGGAGAGAAGCGTCACTGACGACGTCTGCCCCGGCGATCAGGCAGTGTATTAGGCATCGTCCAACCATACCTACGAGCAGGAATCTCGGACCCGTACTGGTCATACTGTGTATCCTGTGTGGGGCCCGGTGGAGGAGTGGAATACATGTCCATCCAGTTGGTGTGTTGCGACATGTAATCCTGTATGTTCTGCCCACCTTCCTGATCACTCTCCCACGCGGATTGCTACTTCTTGAGCTTGCGTTGGTTTTTCCCTTGAAGGGATAGGATGATGCAGCACAATAGAGATAAGTATTTCCCTCAGTTAAGAACCAAGGTATCAATCCAGTAGGAGAAGAACGCACAAATCACCAACACCTGCACAAACAATCAAACACTTGCACCCAACGCGATAAAGGGGTTGTCAATCCCTTCATGGTCACTTGCAAAGGTGAGATCTGATAGAGATAGATAAACAAAAGATAAAATATTTTTGGATTTTTTGGTATATAGATCTGAAAATAAAAGATTGCAAAATAGTAGATCAGAAAGTAATATGATGGAAAATAGACCCGGGGGGCATAGGTTTCACTAGAGGCTTCTCTCATGAAGGCAAATAATACGGTGGGTGAAAAAATTACTGTCGAGCAATTGATAGAAAAGCGCAAAGTTATGACGATATCCAAGGCAATGATTATGCAATATAGGCATCACGTCCGTGTCAAGTAGACCGACTCCTGCCTGCATCTACTACTATTACTCCACACATCGACCGCTATCCAGCATGAATCTAGAGTATTAAGTTCATAAAGAACGGAGTAACGCTTTAAGTAAGATGACATGATGTAGAGGAATAAACTCAAACAATATGATGTAAACCCCATCTTTTTATCCTCGATGGCAACAATACAATACGTGCCTCACTACCCCTACTTTGTCACTGGGTGAGGACACCGCAAGATTGAACCCAAAGCCAAGCACTTCTCCCATTGCACGAAAAACCAATCTAGTTGGCCAAACCAAACCGATAATTCGAAGAGAAATACAAAGATATCAAATCATGCATATAAGAATTCAGAGAAGATTCAAATAATATTCATAGATAAGATGATCATAAATCCATAATTCATCGGATCTCGACAAACACACCGCAAAAGAAGATTACATCAGATAGATCTCCAAGAACATCGAGGAGAACATGGTATTGAGAATCAAAGAGAGAGAAGAAGCCATCTAGCTACTAGCTATGGACCCGTAGGTCCGAGGTAAACTGCTCACGCTTCATCGGAAGGGCAATGGTGTTGATGTAGATGCCCTCCGTGATCGAATCCCCCTCCGGCAGGATGCCGAAAAAGGCCCCAAGATGGGATCTCACGGGAACAGAAGGTTGCGGCGGTGGAAAAGTGTTTTCGTGGATGCCTCTGGTGGTTCTGGAATATACATGAATATATAGGAGGAAGACCTAGGTCAGGAGGTCACCGAGGGGCCCACAAGGCAGGGGGCGCCCCCCTAGGGCGTGCCCTCCACCCTTGTTGCCGCCTCGTGGCTCTTCTGACTTGGACTCCAAGTCCCCTGGGTGTCTTCTGGTCCAAGAAAAATCATCGTGAAGTTTTATTCCGTTTGGACTCCGTTTGGTATTCCTTTTTTGCGAGCCTAAAAAACAAGGAAAAAAACAGAAACTGGCACTGGGCTCTAGATTAATAAGTTAGTCCTAAAAATAATATAAAATAGCATATTAATCAAACATATAAACCTCGCTAGGCAACCCGCCTAGCGAGGGCACTTGCATCCCACGGTGAATTTTGATCGCATGATCTACTGCGTCGGGTACGTTTTACGGTGCTGTCAAAATTGCAGCCGTCTGTTTTTCTGTACATTGCGGTTTCACGCTCCAGTGGATGACGGGTGGGCCACCTTTGCCGCGGGCCCATCTTTACGATGTGGCTGGCATGTGTGCTCGGTGAGAAAAGCGGTGGACTACAGCGAGGCTGGATTGGGTGGCCTCCCTCCTTCGCGTCACAGCCGCCGCCCCGAGCTCCTCCTCGTTCCAAACCCTAAAACTTTTTCCCCCAATCCCCTCACAGCCGCCGCCTCGAGCTCCTCGTTCCATCCACTCCCCCGAGCGCCTCCTGGACTCCTCGGCCGTCGCGCGGCGTTAGGCTACGGCGCGGTTGGTCGAGGCGGAGGTGCAAGGCACGCGGGGTCGCGGTCAAGCGGGGCGTGAGGAGAGCGAGGAGAGGGAGGGGAAGAGTGGGAGGCGTGAGGACGGAGGCGCTCTGGCGGCGGGGCTCGCCAGCCATGCGGTGCTGGTCATGGAGGACTCCAGATCCCCTCTTGCTCGTCGCCGCCATGGCCTTTTTCTCCATCGACCTCCCCAGGCGCTTCTCTCCCTAAATTGTGCATACATGGCCAGACCGATTCAAGCCCCAGGTGAAGACACCCCCCTCACTGTCCAAGTGTGCTTCTCTACATGGGCGGCGTCACCATGACCAGTTTGACGATTCAAGCCAAGGTGAAAAAATTGTTCTCTCTTTATTTCTCAGTTGTGTGAGACCTGATTTTTTTTCCAGAAATTGTGTGGAGCTTGAAGCACATCAAGAAGAAATTGGAGATGATTCTTTGTCCATGGGATCTTCCAAAAACAGAAAACAACACAACAAAGTATTCACTATGAATTGTACCATATTCAGCTATTTTGTTTGCTTGCTCAGAAATCCCAATCATACTTTTGCTTTCGTTCTATTACATGTAAATGAATTACTTGAGGAATGTGAGATCTCTTATCAGATTATACCCTTTGGAGCTAACTCATGTTGCTTTATTTTACTTGCAGGGTTGCATTAGATCTTCACGGATCATATCTATTATTTTGAGGATCACTCAAACAATTGTATTGCACCACTGCATTATCTTTGCGTATACTGCATTGTGTTTATCTTACCTTTCAACTCTTGTTCAAATTCACTTGGTCGAACTACCTACCGTCTTGCCGGTCGCTGTGCTCTTATGCCGCCCTGTTATCGTCCTAGATAAGCTTCATGTAATGACCAGTTAAGAACGATGTCCTTCTCATAAGCTGAACAAACAGATTCTTTTCGGCAGCAGTGGATTTTTCATAAACTAACATATAAACCTCGCTAGGCAACCCGCCTAGCGAGGGCACTTGCATCCCACGGTGAATTTTGATCGCATGATCTACTGCGTCGGGTACGTTTTACGGTGCTGTCAAAATTGCAGCCGTCTGTTTTTCTGTACATTGCGGTTTCACGCTCCAGTGGATGACGGGTGGGCCACCTTTGCCGCGGGCCCATCTTTACGATGTGGCTGGCATGTGTGCTCGGTGAGAAAAGCGGTGGACTACAGCGAGGCTGGATTGGGTGGCCTCCCTCCTTCACGTCACAGCCGCCGCCCCGAGCTCCTCCTCGTTCCAAACCCTAAAACTTTTTCCCCCAATCCCCTCACAGCCGCCGCCTCGAGCTCCTCATTCCCTCCACTCCCCCGAGCGCCTCCTGGACTCCTCGGCCGTCGCGCGGCGTTAGGCTACGGCGCGGTTGGTCGAGGCGGAGGTGCAAGGCACGCGGGGTCGCGGTCAAGCGGGGCGTGAGGAGAGCGAGGAGAGGGAGGGGAAGAGTGGGAGGCGTGAGGACGGAGGCGCTCCGGCGGCGGGGCTCGCCAGCCATGCGGTGCTGGTCATGGAGGACTCCAGATCCCCTCTTGCTCGTCGCCGCCATGGCCTTTTTCTCCATCGACCTCCCCAGGCGCTTCTCTCCCTAAATTGTGCATACATGGCCAGACCGATTCAAGCCCCAGGTGAAGACACCCCCCTCACTGTCCAAGTGTGCTTCTCTACATGGGCGGCGTCACCATGACCAGTTTGACGATTCAAGCCAAGGTGAAAAAATTGTTCTCTCTTTATTTCTCAATTGTGTGAGACCTGATTTTTTTTCCAGAAATTGTGTGGAGCTTGAAGCACATCAAGAAGAAATTGGAGATGATTCTTTGTCCATGGGATCTTCCAAAAATAGAAAACAACACAACAAAGTATTCACTATGAATTGTACCATATTCAGCTATTTTGTTTGCTTGCTCAGAAATCCCAATCATACTTTTGCTTTCATTCTATTACATGTAAATGAATTACTTGAGGAATGTGAGATCTCTTATCAGATTATACCCTTTGGAGCTAACTCATGTTGCTTTATTTTACTTGCAGGGTTGCATTAGATCTTCACGGATCATATCTATTATTTTGAGGATCACTCAAACAATTGTATTGCACCACTGCATTATCTTTGCGTATACTGCATTGTGTTTATCTTACCTTTCAACTCTTGTTCAAATTCACTTGGTCGAACTACCTGCCGTCTTGCCGGTCGTTGTGCTCTTATGCCGCCCTGTTATAGTCCTAGATAAGCTTCATGTAATGACCAGTTAAGAACGATGTCCTTCTCATAAGCTGAACAAACAGATTCTTTTCGGCAACAGTGGATTTTTCATAAACTAACATATAAACCTCGCTAGGCAACCCGCCTAGCGAGGGCACTTGCATCCCATGGTGAATTTTGATCGCCTGATCTACTGCGTCGGGTACGTTTTACGGTGCTGTCAAAATTGCAGCCGTCTGTTTTTCTGTACGTTGCGGTTTCACGCTCCAGTGGATGACGGGTGGGCCACCTTTGCCGCGGGCCCATCTTTACGATGTGGCTGGCATGTGTGCTCGGTGAGAAAAGCGGTGGACTACAGCGAGGCTGGATTGGGTGGCCTCCCTCCTTCGCGTCACAGCCGCCGCCCCGAGCTCCTCCTCATTCCAAACCCTAAAACTTTTTCCCCCAATCCCCTCACAGCCGCCGCCTCGAGCTCCTCGTTCCATCCACTCCCTCGAGCGCCTCCTGGACTCCTCGGCCGTCGCGCGGCGTTAGGCTACGGCGCGGTTGGTCGAGGCGGAGGTGCAAGGCACGCGGGGTCGCGGTCAAGCGGGGCGTGAGGAGAGCGAGGAGAGGGAGGGGAAGAGTGGGAGGCGTGAGGACAGAGGCGCTCCGGCGGCGGGGCTCGCCAGCCATGCGGTGCTGGTCATGGAGGACTCCAGATCCCCTCTTGCTCGTCGCCGCCATGGCCTTTTTCTCCATCGACCTCCCTAGGCGCTTCTCTTCCTAAATTGTGCATACATGGCCAGACCGATTCAAGCCCCAGGTGAAGACACCCCCCTCACTGTCCAAGTGTGCTTCTCTACATGGGCGGCGTCACCATGACCAGTTTGACGATTCAAGCCAAGGTGAAAATATTGTTCTCTCTTTATTTCTCAGTTGTGTGAGACCTGATTTTTTTCCAGAAATTGTGTGGAGCTTGAAGCACATCAAGAAGAAATTGGAGATGATTCTTTGTCCATGGGATCTTCCAAAAATAGAAAACAACACAACAAAGTATTCACTATGAATTGTACCATATTCAGCTATTTTGTTTGCTTGCTCAGAAATCCCAATCATACTTTTGCTTTCATTCTATTACATGTAAATGAATTACTTGAGGAATGTGAGATCTCTTATCAGATTATACCCTTTGGAGCTAACTCATGTTGCTTTATTTTACTTGCAGGGTTGCATTAGATCTTCACGGATCATATCTATTATTTTGAGGATCACTCAAACAATTGTATTGCACCACTGCATTATCTTTGCGTATACTGCATTGTGTTTATCTTACCTTTCAACTCTTGTTCAAATTCACTTGGTCGAACTACCTGCCGTCTTGCCGGTCGCTGTGCTCTTATGCCGCCCTGTTATAGTCCTAGATAAGCTTCATGTAATGACCAGTTAAGAACGATGTCCTTCTCATAAGCTGAACAAACAGATTCTTTTCGGCAGCAGTGGATTTTTCATAAACTAAACAAAGCAGATCCCTGTTTTCCATGTCTGTTCCTTTCTGTTCAGGTTGCTACCCCTCTTCTTGTTCTCCTAAATTTTATCAGTCTTTTTTGGCTCACTGACATGTGTTCTTGGGCTTATTATTGGGATCTTGCTGCTTCTTTGGGGTAACAAGCTGTTCCTTTTTCCCCTGGGTTGGATAGGTTCCCATTGAGCATTTTGTTTTTCGTGCCTCAGTTCAGCCTTAAATGGGATTGCTTGGTTGAGGTGAGTTCAGATTATTTTCCATGCCGCCCTTCTCCTTGCATTGACCACTAGGTGTTAGCTAGAAACTTGAGTCTGCTAATTTAATGGCATGAGCCATTCTTTGCAAACTTGAATTGGTCACATAACCACTACTTATATAGTATGGCTGACTTGATTTTAGTGCCCCCCCCTATCTAAGAACATTTAGAATAAATAATAATGTTTGGTTTACGAGGGTTTCATAAAGGCTCAATCAATTTGCCAACTATTTGGTTTATGAGGGTCTAGAAATGGTTTCATATAAACTCCGTCTGATATAAAATTTGTTCAGGTCTTAAGTATTAGCAACTTGAATACTAAAACGGAGGTAAAATAACCAATCCCAATATATTTGCCTAGCTTCACGGTTCTTTGAAACCAAGTTCTTCTGCTGAAACATGAACATGGGCTACTACAGTATTCTCAAAATACTGGTGAAGTTTAATTTGATTGGTGGTACTGAAGTACAGGTGCTTTTCTTGATGTAATGTGGAAGTCAAATCAAGGTTTGGAACTTTGGATCCTAGGGTGTGGTCCTTTAGTTGACAAAAGCATCACGTATAAATTTCTCTGATCCTTCTAGCAATATCATTACTCCATATATCTATTCCTTCAAGACATGCATGTAATAATAATTAATACCACATAAGCAGATTAACACCACGCAGGCTTTAAGTTTCAGGACAGGTTAGAGTACTTTCAGAGATGTGCTTGTGGTTGTCTCTGCCTACTTTTCCTCTACTTTACCACGCCATCTTCTCTAATACCTGTTCTTAGTTTCTTCCTCTGTTTTGTACTGCAGCTGTCCTGGTTGTCTCCCACTGTGATTCTTTAACTACGCCTGCCATTGAGTCGTTCGGTTGAGGTAAATTCACGCCTCTTGTCCTGCGCTGGTTCTCCTCTGTTGTTGTGGTTTTGGTGATTTTTGCTTCGCTGACCACTGCGCTTTGCTCTCTGCAGGTGGTTCACTTGGTCGAACTATTAATTGTATATGTATGTATTTTTTTTGGTTGAAGATACATTGGTATATCTATGTATAAGTGAGGATCTCCCAGAAGTTATATGTCATGATATGGTTGTTGTAGTATTTGATTATCAAGTATGTTTGGTTGTTTGGCAGCTTTATAATTTCTTTACGGGGTGTAAAATTTTAATTCTTACTATCATTTTCCTAACTACAAAATAGGTGATAACTTCACGATTCTGAGGTGATTCCACTCACTCAATGGAAGTATATGTAGATGAACTAATTTCTGCACATTTATCTCATAGTGATGCATCCTCTTCTAAACGCGCCTGATTCCATTCAGTGAATAGAAGTAGATGTAGATTAACTAATTTATCTATGCAACCAATTTTTCTTCTGTAATGGTCATGAGGTTCCATTCAGTCATGAGGTTCTTCCAGTTATTCTCCTGACCAAAATATTATGGTCATTGCAGTTTGTTTCAGTTATTTTCTTCTGTAATGGCGCTTTACGTCGATGAATCATGTCTCCGTAGTTTGGATGAATCACCAAAACAAAGCTTGGTTTGGTCTTGAATTGAATCACTGATATTGTCTTTGCCTGCAGCTCACCCACCATCCAGGCTGTCGTGGAGCCCATAGTTGGCAATGGCATCTACCTATTTTCTTGAAAGCCCAACCTCATGACGACCATCGATGCTAGACTTCCTGGGAGGCGCGACATGAAGGTCGACAAGTATTGCCACCACTGCCCATGGTGTTTTGATTGTAATGTGATTTGCTTGAGGTCAGATCACCTCAAAATTTGCAGCGCTTTGAATCATCTAATAGCATTGTCATGGTGTTATTGCCACATGTGTGTTGTTAATATTTCTCCATTTTTTATGGCTTGTAGAATAGGATACACATTCTGGTGAGCTCCTTGGTAATTAGCCGGTCTCTCACTCAGGTATGTAGCACTAACTGACATGTGTATTGGCATAATAAATACCACATGTTTGACTATATGCAACATATGCATTGCTAGAAAGAAGATACCAATAGTCCTTATAAAATGTGCTCCTAAAATGGTGAAAGGAACAATTTCTTCAATAATTTTGGTCTAGGACAAAGGGGGTGTTGGATGTTCTGTCGACACAAAGGATTAGAATTGCTAATTTCCAGTATTGGCTGCTTTTATTGTGTTCCTGCGTTGGTTCCTGATCTTTCCCCTCCTAATTCTTGAGCTTACCATTTATCAATAATATTCTTACATGTTTTCCCTCCTATCATTTGTTGCCATTAGTTACTAATGTATTTGTAAATACTTTAAAAGCTTCTGACCTCCAATGTGTAACTCTACTATCTATCAATCTACATTTCCATACTTGGTCATAGGTTCAGCCTTAATTGCTAATGTATTTGTAAATACTTTAAAAGCTTCTGACCTCCAATGTGTAACTCTACTATCTATCAATCTACATTTCCATACTTGGTCATAGGTTCAGCCTTAATTGCTAATGTATTTGTAAAAATATAAATATCTCTATTACAATTTATTAGGTTTCTTGATGAGTCTTTTACTATAACATAGCTAGAGAACAACACAATAGTAATGTATTGCTTTTGCTTTTGTGGGTTGTGCACTTAATTACCATCGTCGTCATTGCTATTACCATGTGAATAATATCGTAAATTGACACATACTTTGTTGTTTTTTGTTATGATAACTTGAGGATCTTGCAGTTGCAAGCCATGCCTAAAGTAAAACTGAATCTGATGTGTAAGATCATAAATGTGGGATGTATTTCATTTTCTTATGAAGTGCATATTGGGCTATTGATGGGTATTGTTTTGCCACAGAGAAAATTGTCTGCCCCATTGTATTCAAGATGGGCGAATGCCAAGTACAGTATGATGTTGATGGTACTATCAAATCTGAGATTATTACAGCACATTTTCTACAGGGATAACACACAGACTTAGTGGTGTAGTATCTTTGAGAATCATTGTTAGTTTAATAGTGTTGCACGTTTCATATAGTTAACTACCTCGTGGACTACAGTTTTGACCATAGAGATGGTGCATCAAGACCAAATCAGAAAAATACATCAATGCTTTGCTGAACTTCCATTGGTCCTTTAAAACTGTGGTGAAACGAAGATTTAATTCAGAGGTGTGGACATGAAATGCCTTTGAATTAAATGGCCATCGACACACCTCTCTTTGAGGCAAGGTCAGGACCAAGGTGTGCTCATCCTATTTTCTTTCTTCAAACTCAGCTGAATATTCATCTCTCCTTCACTGGCATTCACTTTATGTATTTATTTCATTTATCCATGGCATCGGCCATCCTCTGTTTCAACATTTAGCTTGCTTTTGCTACTTACTATGATTTCCTTCATTTGTGCATTTATCTTGCAGTAATATAACCACCGGTCCATTTCATTAGGAATATAAATAACCAACATAATGAATCTTGCTCACCCATCTTGAGACAAGCTCTGGTTGGAACTGTTTAAGAGGGCAGTTTAACGTTGTAAGATAGCCAGAGGAATCCTACTCTTTCGGAGTTTCTTCCCAGGAGAATGCATCAAGCAAAAAAGTGTAACTATTCATAAAGATATAGCTTAGATTACTCCTATTTTGCAACCATTTTTTTTCGAACTTTGGACAATTCTTAGCCTCTCAGGTTAGAATACTCCCCTCATTTGCTCATGTGTGTCTGTTCAGTTTGATAAAATAATTGTCTGCTAAGGAAAAGTTATGTTGTATATTTCACTCAACAATAAAAAAATGTGCTTCATGTGTGTGATTACCTCAAAAAAATGTGTGTGTGTGTGTGTGCACGTGTGCGTGTGTGTGCGTATGTTTGCTCAAAGAACAATATGTGCTCATGTGTGCCACTCATCAATTGCTCTATTATCTGAAACCTAATGCTAAACTGGAGACCAAATAATGCAGAGAAATTAAGAGCAACACCAGCCTAAACTTCATCTGATCTCGAAAAAAGGGAATATAAACCAGCTAGATCATCTACCCAAGCCATCTTCTTCTTCTTTTTGACGCCTCAATAGTATATCTTGAAACCGTATTGTTCGTGCCAAATTTATTTATTTTAACCTTATGGATGTAAATATTTTTTGATATATTAGTGGTCAAAGTTCTAATGTTTAATTAATACATCTAACACTGATACATATTCATGACATATGAATTACTTTTTTGACCGTTTAGCTACAGGAATTGTTGTTTGCATTTTGAGAAGGTTGATGTTGTGATTTGCACTAACATTCAACTTTCTTTCTTTCTAAAAATATTTGAGAAAGAAGATAGTAGGACAAGGCTAAAGGGGGACTTTGGTAAAAAGCTTTCTTTCTTTTGTTGTGACCTGTGTTATTTGGTTCTGCTTGATATGTTACTAAGCTTCGATCGTGTAATCTTCTAACCTTCACCCATCTTCATGCATAAGAAGAGTTGCGTCCACAGTAGAGGCACAAATCAAGAAGGTCGACAGAGGGGATGAGGTTGGGTGCCGAACACATGGGAGGAAGAAGGTGCAGGCCTGTTGTTTTTTGGCGATGGCAGTGGCATACTGCTTCAGCGAAGGATGCCCCAGCATGTGCAATGACATTAATGTTACCACCAGCGAAGGCCGAAACTTGCCAAATGTACGTCTTAGCGTCTTATTTGTGAGTGTCGTCTGCTCTAGGCAATGCATGCCAGGTGGTTCCTGCATATATGTTATTGTTGCATTGGTAAACTCATTTTAGGTGAAAGAAAAATCTTTTTTGTTTCCTATATAGTTGTTTGAATTGCTGAACTTTAGGGACTAATGACTAATGTCGCCAAAATTTATCTTGGTTGCCAGTTTGGCAGACGTGCTCCTGCTTTGCTATATGTCCCAGTCTTTTGTCATTCTGGTGTATTTCCATTGAAAATGATCCGAGGGCAATCTCTAACTTGTTCGTTGATCTCTTGCGGACCATGGTTCATACATCTATGGTTGCAGTTGCCAAAGAAAGATATTTTCACAGTTAGTCTTTGAGTTACCAATACTGCTGCCATATATATTATGATGTTTTGGTCATCATAGACTTGGCTCATTTGCATTGGAAGTTCATTTTTCTGAGGTCAGTAGTTTCATTTTGCCACTTAAATAGGTGGTCATCAGGAGATGACCAATGTACCGAAATGGCTTTGTATTATCTTATGGTGAAAAACATATATACAAACTCAGCTAGACATGTTCTTGCCGAGTTGCGCATATTTGCACTTATGTTTGACAGCTGTGTAAAGATCTCTTTGCTCCTCATAATATTATGCTATAGGAATAAGGCATACACTAATGCTTATTTGTACATTAAAATCTGGTCTACTGCTACTTTATGTTGTTAGCATACTTCCCATTTGGCCCCAATAAGCAAATAAAGGCTCTAATTTGATTTCTTACGCCATGGGCGCAAAGGAGTATCAAGTCACTACAACGACTAAATGGTAGCTTGCTTTTTAAAAGCAATGCAAATAATCTATCATGAACCAATCTCATGCCTTTGTTTTGGCCTATAAACCTACCATGCAATGTACTATATAATGGTATGATCATCATACCTGAATATCTATTTTCTTATGCTTCAAAGATTTTATGATTGGTCTCTAAATATTCTTACTTGCATGGTATGAGTGCTTGGTTCACTCTCGGCCTTTGCGTCATTGGTGCAACGGGTCATCTAGTGCATATAAAACATCCAAAACAGATAATATAATAGCATGGAACAATAAAAAATTATAGATACGTTGGAGACGTATCAAGCATCCCTAAGCTTAATGCCTGCTCGTCCTCGAGTAGGTAAATGATAAGAACATAATTTTTCATGTGGAATGCTACCTAACATATTTATCCATGTAATTTTCTTTATTATGGAATGAATGTTCAGATCCATAAGATTCATAACAAAAGTTTAATATTGACATAAAAACGATAATACTTCAAGCATACTATTAAAGCAATCACGTCTTCTCAAAATAACATGGCCAAAGAAAGCTATCCCTACAAAATCATATAGTCTGGCTATGCTCCATCTTCATCACACAAAATATTCAAATCATGCACAACCCCGATGACAAGCCAAGCAATTGTTTCATACTTTTGATGTTCTCAAACCTTTTCAACTTTCACGCAATACATGAGCGTGAGCCATGGACATAGCACTATAGGTGGAATAGAATATGGTGGTTGTGAAGAAGACAAAAAAGAAGGAGATAGTCTCACATCAACTAGGCGTATTAACGGGCTATGGAGATGCCCATCAATAGATATCGATGTGAGTGAGTAGGGATTGCCATGCAACGGATGCACTAGAGCTATAAGTTTATGAAAGCTCAAAAAGAAACTAAGTGGGTGTGCATCCAACTTGCTTGCTCACGAAGACCTGGGGCAATTTGAGGAAGCCCATCATTGGAATATACAAGCCAAGTTCTATAATGAAAAATTCCCACTAGTATATGAAAGTGACAACATAGGAGACTCTCTATCATGAAGATCATGGTGCTACTTTGAAGCACAAGTGTGGAAAAAGGATAGTAACATTGCCCCTTCTCTCTTTTTCTCTCATTTCATTTTTTTATTTGGGCTCTTTTTTTAGCCTCTTTTTTTTCTTTTTCTTTTTTTCTCTTTTTTTTTTATTTTTCGTCTGGAGTCTCATCCCGACTTGTGGGGGAATCATAGCCTCCATCATCCTTTCCTCACATGGGACAATGCTCTGAAAATGAAGATCATCACACTTTTATTTACTTACAACTCGATACTTAGAACAAAATATGACTCTATATGAATGCCTCCGGTGGTGTAGTGGGATGTGCAATGATTCAAGAGTGACATGTATAAGTATGAAAAGGTGGCTTTGCCACAAACACGATGTCAACTATATGATCATGCAAAGCAATATGACAATGATGGAGCGTGTCATAATAAATGGAACG
The DNA here is from genome assembly GCA_011799875.1 of Thinopyrum elongatum. NCBI lineage: Eukaryota > Viridiplantae > Streptophyta > Magnoliopsida > Poales > Poaceae > Thinopyrum > Thinopyrum elongatum. Next base: position 470,503,178 of record CM022303.1, on the reverse strand, counting down.
GTGGAAAGTTGCATGGCAATATATCTCGGAATGGCTATGGAAATGCCATAGTAGGTAGGTATGGTGGCTGTTTTGAGGAAGGTATATGGTGGGTGTAATGCATCGGCGAAAGTTGCGCGGTACTAGAGAAGCTAGCAATGGTGGAAGGGTGGGAGTGCGTATAATCCATGGACTCAACATTAGTCATAAAAAACTCACATACTTATTGCAAAAATCTATTAGTCATCGAAACAAAGTATTAGACGCATGCTTCTAGGGGGGATAGATTGGTAGAAAATGACCATCGCTCGTCCTCGACTGCCACTCATAAGGAAGACAATCAATAAATAAACCATGCTCCGACTTCATCACATAACGGTTCACCATATGTGCATGCTACGGGAATCACAAACTTTAACACAAGTATTTCTACAATCCACAATTACTCACTAGCATGACTCTAATATCACCATCTTTATATCTCAAAACAATCATAAGGAATCAAACTTCTCATAGTATTCAATGCACTTTATATGAAAGTTTTTATTATATCTCTCTTGGATGCCCATCATATTAGGACTAAATTTATAACCAAAGCAAATTACCATGCTGTTTAGAAAGACTCTCAAAATAATATAAGTGAAGCATGAGAGTTCAACAATTTCTATAAAATAAAACCACCGCCGTGCTCTAAAAAGATATAAGTGAAGCACTAGAGCAAAATTGCCTAGCTCAAAAGATATAAGTGAAGCACATAGAGTATTCTAATAAATCACGATTCATGCGTGTCCCTCTCAAAAGGTGTGTACAGCAAGGATGATTGTGGCAAACTGAAAAGCAAAGACTCATATCATACAACACGCTCCAAGCAAAACACATATCTTGTGGTGAATAAAAATATAGCCTCAAGTAAAGTTACCGATAGACGAAGACGAAAGAGGGGATGCCTTCCGGGGCATCCTCAAGCTTAGGCTCTTGGTTGTCCTTGAATATTACCTTGGGGTGCCTTGGGCATCCCCAAGCGTAGGCTCTTGCCACTCCTTATTCCATAGTCCATCAAATCTTTACCCAAAACTTGAAAACTTCACAACAGAAAACTCAACAGAAAACTCGTGAGATCTGTTAGTACAAGAAAATAAAATCACCACTTTTGGTACTGTTGTGAACTCATTCTTTATTTATATTGTGTAATATCTACTGTATTCCAACTTCTCCATGGTTCATACCCCCCGATACTACCCATAGATTAATCAAAATAAGCAAACAACACAAAGAAAACAGAATCTGTCAAAAACAGAATAGTCTGCAAAGATCTGAATTGTTCTAATACTTATGTAACTCCAAAAATTCTGAAAACATAGGAAAACAGAGTAAATTCCTATATAAATCATGTGTAAAAAATTTCGGGTTTTTCAACACTCCAGTGAATTATTAAAATTCTGTGACTGGACGAAAAAGTTTCTGTTTTTCAGCAAGATCTAATCAACTATCACCGTAAGCCATCCCAAAGGTCTTACTTGGCACAAACCCTGATTAAAACACCAAAACACATCTAACCAGAGGCTAGATGAAAAATTTATTGAAAAACAGAAAAGAAAAATATTGGGTTGTCTCCCAACAAGCGCTTTTCTTTAAAGCCTTTTAGCTAGGCATTGAAATTTCGATGATGCTCACATGAAAGTCAAGAATTGAAGCACACAGAGAGCATCATCAAGTACGTGAAAAACACATCTAAGTCTAACATACTTCCTATGCATAGGCATCTTATAGGCAAACAAATTATCAAGGCAAGCAAATCCTAGCATATGCAAAGAAGAAGAAAGAGACAATAGCAAACTCAACGTAACGAGAGGTAATTTAGTAACATGAAGATTTCCACATCCATATTTTCCTCTCTCATAATAATTACATGTGGGATCATATTCAAATTCAACAATATAGCTATCACATAAAATTTTCTCTTCATGATCCACATGCATGCAAAGTTGACACTCTTCCAAAATAGTGGGATCATTAATTCCTAAAGTTGACACTCTTCCAAACCCACTTTCAATATTATAGCAAACATATTCATCATGAGGCTTAAATAAATTTTCAAGATCATAAGAAGTATTATCACCCCAATCATGATCATTGCAATAAGTAGTGGACATAGCACAACTAGCATCCCCAAGCTTGGGGTTTTGCATATTATTAGCACAATTGACACTAATAGAATTTATAATAACATCATTGCAATCATGCTTTTTATTCAAGGAACTATCAAGTATGGGTGCAATAGCAATAATCTCATGTTTAACATAAGGAACTATAGCAAATTCATCTCCATAAATATTGGCATCATGGCCATAAGAATAGCAAGCATCATGTTCATCAAGGGATATTTCAATCAAATCATCGGAGTCATAATTATCTATAGATTCATGCATATCATTATTTTCTTCCAAAGCAACGGTCATTCTCTCAATAAATTCTTTGACATAGGCATTATGAGCATAGTTTTCATAGCAATATTTAAGTATGTCAAAATTTTCAGATTTGTAGAGGGTAATATCATACTTTTCAATCAAAGAAGCAACTTCATAAGCACCCTTAAAAGCAACAAATTCTTCAATTTGTTCAATATCATAGTAACTATAAACACCCTTTTCATAAGAAGATAAGATTTCATTATCATTAAACTCACATAGGTAGGGAAGGTGTTTTTTAGGGTTCTTAGAGCAACAAGTAAAATCACAAAGTTCACAAAGATTTCAAGCATAACATAGCAAACAATTTATTTGATTCCATAAGAGTCTCCCTTTTTCAGACAAACGATGACGCACAAAATGAACATGCTCATCTAAAGATTTTCCCTCAACTAAAATAGTTGGGGTTTTAGCACAAGGACATATGGATCAAAGATGATCCAGGTAGAAAACTTTAAGTGGATCCATACCAATAGATTTTTAGCAAGCAAAGATGCAAGCAAATAGAAGGCACATGGTAACACAAGCAAAGAAGAGATTTAACGAGAAAAGGCAAGTGAAAAAGAGGGCGAATAAAAAGGCAAATCTTTTTGTATTTTTCTGAAAATCATTTTAGAAGTGGGGGAGAGGAAAACGAGAGGCAAATGGCAAATAATGTAATGCAAGAGATGAGAGTTTATGGTGGGTACTTGGTATGTCTTGACTTGGCGTAGATCTCCCCGGCAACGGCGCCAGAAATTCTTCCTGCTACTTCTTGAGCTTGCGTTGGTTTTTCCCTTGAAGAGGAAAGGGTGATGCAGCACAGTAGAGATAAGTATTTCCCTCAGTTAAGAATGAAGGTATCAATCCAGTAGGAGAAGAACGCACAAATCACCAACACCTGCACAAACAATCAAACACTTGCACCCAACGCGATAAAGGGGTTGTCAATCCCTTCACGGTCACTTGCAAAGGTGAGATCTGATAGAGATAGATAAACAAAAGATAAAATATTTTTGGATTTTTTGGTATATAGATCTGAAAATAAAAGATTGCAAAATAGTAGATCGGAAAGTAATATGATGGAAAATAGACCCGGGGGCCATAGGTTTCACTAGAGGCTTCTCTCATGAAGGCAAATAATATGGTGGGTGAACAAATTACTGTCGAGCAATTGATAGAAAAGCGCAAAGTTATGACGATATCCAAGGCAATAATTATGCAATATAGGCATCACGTCCGTGTCAAGTAGACCAACTCCTGCCTGCATCTACTACTATTACTCCACACATCGACCGCTATCCAGCATGCATCTAGAGTATTAAGTTCATAAAGAACAGAGTAACGCTTTAAGTAAGATGACATGATGTAGAGGAATAAACTCAAGCAATATGATGTAAACCCCATCTTTTTATCCTCGATGGCAACAATACAATACGTGCCTCGCTACCCCTACTTTGTCACTGGGTGAGGACACCGCAAGATTGAACCCAAAGCCAAGCACTTCTCCCATTGCAAGAAAAACCAATCTAGTTGGCCAAACCAAACCGATAATTCGAAGAGAAATACAAAGATATCAAATCATGCATATAAGAATTCAGAGAAGATTCAAATAATATTCATAGATAAGATGATCATAAATCCACAATTCATCGGATCTCGACAAACACACCGCAAAAGAAGATTACATCGGATAGATCCCCAAGAACATCAAGGAGAACATGGTATTGAGAATCAAAGAGAGAGAAGAAGCCATCTAGCTACTAGCTATGGACCCGTAGGTCTGAGGTAAACTACTCACGCTTCATCGGAAGGGCAATTGTTGATGTAGATGCCCTCCGTGATCGAATCCCCCTCCGGCAGGATGCCGAAAAAGGCCCCAAGATGGGATCTCACGGGAACAAAAGGTTGCGGCGGTGGAAAAGTGTTTTCGTGGATGCCTCTGGTGGTTCTGGAATATATGTGAATATATAGGAGGAAGACCTAGGTCAGGAGGTCACCGAGGGGCCCACAAGGCAGGGGGCGCGCCCCCCTAGGGCGCGCCCTCCACCCTTGTCGCCGCCTCGTGGCTCTTCTGACTTGGACTGCAAGTCCCCTGGGTGTCTTCTGGTCCAAGAAAAATCATCGTGAAGTTTTATTCCGTTTGGACTCTTTTTGGTATTCCTTTTCTGCGAGGCTCAAAAACAAGGAAAAAACAGAAACTGGCACTGGGCTCTAGATTAATAAGTTAGTCCCGAAAATAATATAAAATAGCATATTAATGCATATAAAACATCCAAAACAGATAATATAATAGTATGGAACAATAAAAAATTATAGATACGTTGGAGAGGTATCACGGATCCAGACATAGACTCCTCATGTCCGGACATAGACGCCTGATATGTGTAGGCTCCTGCAGGAGGGAACATAAGTACTGAAGAAATACGTAGTCCCAATTGATATCGAAAAGAATAGGTACTAAAGAGACATACCCTCTGGCTGTGGTTGCAACACGAAGCCCAACGTGGGACCCTGCTGCTGTGTGTGTGGCTGAAACACGAAGCCCGACATGGGCTCCTGCTGGCGCTGCCATGCCGAACATCTAGCCTGGTGAGGAGGGGGTGGCCTAGTCGTCTACTGCTCTGCTAGACGTGGACGTGGCTGATGTCGGTGATGTGTGGGTTCTTGCTAGTGCGTGGAGTGATACGGGGGGCGTTGTAGGGGCTGCTGGTGAACAACGTTCGAAGTGCGGGTGCACGTGATAGCCGCGTAGACAGCTCATACCTCCCCCTCCATGCGCGTCACCCAGGTGTGCAACTAAGGCCAATGTGGAAGAAGAGGTCTAGACAACAGTGAACGTCCATAGTTGGTCATCTCGGCGTGAAGATCGAGTGTCAACTCAGTCTGAAATTGTCATGATGATTATTAAGTATGTACGACAAAGTATGTAACAACTAGATCCATTAGATAAAGAGAATATATGTTACCGCGTACTGTCTAGAGCCCAAAGTATCATAGCTCGGTTATGTATCCAACATAGAAGGGGCTGGTATCTCCTCTGGGTGAGAGTGTGATGTTTGCTTGAACTACGTCGGTACTTCCCCAAAGAGGAAGGGATGATGCAGCACAACAACGGTAGGTATTTCCCTCAGTGATGAGACCAAGGTTATCGAACCAGTAGGAGAACCACGCAACACCACGTAAACAGCTCCTGCACACAAAGAACAAATACTTGCAACCCGACGTAAGAGAGGGGTTGTCAATCCCTCACGGGTAAAAGGATAGGTAAAATTGTAGTAGATTGGATAAATAGATCTCGTGGGAACGCGAGATAAAATAAATAAGTAAAAATTGTAGCAAGGTATTTTTGGATTTTTAGATCTGAAAATAAAAGCAAATAAAAATAGATCGCAAAGGCAAATAATTTAAAGAAGAGACCCGGGGGCCGTTGGTTTCACTAGTGGCTTCTCTTGAGAAAAATAGCAAACAGTGGGTAAACAAATTACTGTTGGGCAATTGATAGAACTTCAAATAATCATGACGATATCCAGGCAATGATCATTATATAGGCATCACGTCCAAGATTAGTAGACCGACTCCTGCCTACATCTACTACTATTACTCCACACATCGACCGCTATCCAGCATGCATCTAGTGTATTAAGTTCATGGAAAAACGGAGTAATGTAATAAGAACGATGACATGATGTAGACAAGATCTATTTATGTAGAAATAGACCCAATCTTGTTATCCTTAATAGCAACGATACATACGTGTCGGTTCCCCTTCTGTCACTGGGATCAAGCACCGTAAGATCGAACCCATCACAAAGCACCTCTTCCCATTGCAAGATAAATAGATCAAGTTGGCCAAACAAAACCCAAATATCGGAGAAGAAATACGAGGCTATAAGCAATCATGCATATAAGAGATCAAAGAAGACTCAAATAACTTTCATGGATAAAAACATAGATCTGATCATAAACTCAAAGTTCATCGGATCCCAACAAACACACCGCAAAAAGAGTTACATCAAATAGATCTCCAAGAGACCATTGTATTGAGAATCAAACGAGAGAGAGAAAGCCATCTAGCTACTAACTACGGACCCGTAGGTCTACAATGAACTACTCACGCATCATCGGAGAGGCACCAATGAGGATGATGAACCCCTCTGTGATGGTGTCTAGATTGGATCTGGTGTTTCTGGAACTTGTGGCGGCTGGAATTGATTTTCGTCGACTCCCCTAGGGTTTCTGGAATATTGGGGTATTTATAGAGCAAAGAGGCGGTGCGGGAGGTCTCCGAGATGGGCACAACCCACCAGGGCATGCCTGGGGGCCCAGGCGCGCCCTGGTGTCATGTGCTCACCTCGGGCCCCCTCTTCGGTACTTCTTTGGCCCACTGGATGTCTTCTGGTCCAAAAAAAATCTCCAAAAAGTTTCGCTGCGTTTGGACTCCGTTTGGTATTGATTTCCTGCGAAGTAAAACACAAGCAGAAAACAGCAACTGGCACTGGGCACTATGTCAATAGGTTAGTCCCAAAAAATGATATAAAGTTGATACAAAATGATTGTAAAACATCCAAAAATTATAATATAACAGCATGGAACAATCAAAAATTATAGATGCGTTGGAGACATATCAGAGTGCTGAATGATGTGTATCCGTGTGCCGTGCATGTACCGCTACAAATAGTGATTGAATAGACGAAGATCAAACCTGAGATTCTCGTGCCAGAGCTGTGTCGTCGCAGTCACCCAGTTTGTAATGTACGACTGAACCCTATGCAGCCACTGAGTCTTGGTCCTGCTAACCACCTTCCTTGTGATCCTAAAATTACGGTGTGTGTTCAACAATTAACTAATGCTTCAATATGGACAATTGTGAAAGACAATCAAGCAATGAATAAATACACATACATGTGGACTACTGCTGGCAGGGGAGCCTCTGTAGGCGGAGGTTCGACCACCCGTCGAAGACCAAATTGCCTCATAACCCTCTGTTGTGCCATCTCCTCCATGAAGACATTGAAGATGATCTTCGATTTTGTCATCCAGTAATCCCGAGAGCTCAGAAATACCACCGGGGTATCTTGCATCTATGGCTGCTTGCGTGTACGACTGCCAGATCACCCCAGTGAACACATTGAACTGCTCGTTTAATGTCGTGTAGGCTCGCCTAGTCTGATCACTAGCAAAGCGTCTCTGCGCAAAACAAAAGTTAGTTACAGCCATAGTGTACGTAAAGAAGATGCATTAAATTATAACACGAGACATACCTTGCGACGTGTCCAGCACATATCGATAGTAGGCATGTCGATGAGATCAGCATCGAACAGCTCGCCCAAAGGGAAACCCTCCTTAGCACCTTTGTTTGGTCGTCCGATAGAGATCCTCTCCAACGACCACATCCCCAAGCTTAATTCCTGCTCGTCCTCAAGTAGGTAAATGATAAAAACAGAATTTTTGATGTGGAATGCTGCCTAACATGTTCATCACATATTATTTTCTTTGGAGCATGGACATTTGAACTTTTATATGGTTCAAAGCAATAGTCTAGTTTTGACATGAGGACTTTAATACTCAAGCATATCAACAAGCAACCATGTCTTTCAAAATATCAACACTAAAGCAAGTTATCCCTAGCCCATTATGCTCAATCATTGATCCATTCATGAAACACACTCGAATATTAGCTACACCCAATGCTCAAGTACGATCATAGTGCCCCTTAGTTGGTGCTTTATAAGAGAAGATGGAGACTCAAGTAAAAGTAAAAATTGCATAAAGTAAAAGAAAGGCCCTTCACGGAGGGAAGTAGGGATTTGTAGAGGTGCCAGAGCTCAAAGCTTAAATTGAGAGCTAAAAACATTTTGAGAGGCATACTTTTCCCACCAACGAAAATGACTTAGAGTTTCCAATACTTTCCATGCTAGATATATCATAGGCGGTTCCCAAACAGAAATTAAAGTTTATTCCTTTTTCCACCATACTTTCACTTTCCATGGCTAACCGTATCCACGGGTGCCCTCCATACCAACACTTTCCAAGGAATTTATTATTTGACAACATAAAGTAAATTCATTTTTCATTTCAGGACTGGGCATCCCTAATACCTTTGCCGTACTCTCGTGCAATAACAAGTGAATAGACACTCATCGTGAGAATAACACATCAAGCATGCAAAAATATCGGCCACCCCTCACTGCCTCGCGAGCGGTACGAGCACACAAAAGAGAAATTTATTTTGAAAATTAGAGATGGCACACACAAATTTGCTTAGAACGACATGGAAATACCGCATATAGGTATGTATAGTGGACTCATATGGCAAAACTGGTTTAAAGGGTTTTGGATGCACAAGCAGTGATCGTACTTAGTGCAAATGAATGCTAGCAAAAAGATTGAGAAGCATCCAACCAAGAAACGAAAAATCTCGTAAGCAAGCATTAAGCATAATTAACATCAACTAATGCACCACAAGTGTGATATAATTTCATTGCATAACTATTGACTTTCGTGCTTGCATAGGGAATCACAAACTTTAACACCAATATTCTTACTGAAGCATAATTACTCATCAACATGACTCACATATCACTATCATCATATCTCAAAACTATTACTAAGAATCAAGTTTATTTTGTCCAATGATCTTCATGAAAGTTTTTATTATATCCTTCTTGGATATCTATCACTTTGGGACTAGTTTCATATGTTGCTTTTAATAAGCTCAAACAAATATAAGTGAAGAACATGAGCATAATATTTCTTTCTCTCAAAATAATCTAAGTGAAGCAAGAGAGAATTTCTAAAATTTTTTTTACTAACTCTCAAATAAATCTAAGTGAAGCATGAGAGCATTTCTTCAAAAATAACAAAGCACACCGTGCTCAAAAAGATATAAGTGAAGTACTAGAGCAATTTCAAGGCTCTAAAGATTTAAGTGGAGCATAGGAGCAAGCATAGCATAATTTTTTGGCTCTCTCAAAAAGGTGTGTCCAGCAAGGATTCAAGACTCAAAATAAAAAGCAAAACAAGCAAAGACTCATATCATACAAGATGCTCCAAGCTAAACTCATAATATGTGACGAATAAAAATATAGCTCCAAGTAAGATACCGATGGTCGTTAGAAGAAAGAGGGGATGCCACTCGGGGGCATCCCCAAGCTTAGTTGCTTGATACTTCTTAAATATTACCTTGGGGTGCCTCGGGCATCCCCAAGCTTAGCCTTTTGCTAATCCTTATTCCTTCATCCATCGTGATCTCACCCAAAACTTGAAAACTTCAATCACACAAAACTCAACAAAACATTCGTGAGATCTGTTAGTATAAGAAAGCAAATCACTACTATAAGTACTGTTGCAAACCCATTCATATTTTATTTTTGCATTATATCTACTGTATTTCAACTTTTCTATGGCAAAAACTCTTCAAAGGAAACCATAGAATCATCAAAACAAGCACACAACACAAATAAAACAGAATCTATCAAAAACAGAAAAGTCTGTAGCAATCTGAAAACTTTGAATACTTCTGTAACTCCAAAAATTATGAAAAATTAGGACAACGTGAGGAATTTGTTTATTAATCTTCTGTAAAAAGAATCAAATTAAAAGCACTCCTCTGTTAAAAATGAGAATTATATTCCTGAGCGCAAAAGTTTCTGTTTTTCAGCAAGATCAAATCAACTATCACCCAAATCATCCCAAAGGCTTTGCTTGGCACAAACACTAATTTAAACCACAAAAACACATCTAACCAGAGGCATAATTGGGTATTTTATTGAAAACAACAAGAAAACTAAAAAGCAAAAAGATACAAGTTGGGTTGCCTCCCAACGAGCGCTATCGTTTTACGCCCCTAGCTAGGCATAAAGCAAAGGATCTAAGTATTGTCATCTTTGTTTCGAGATCCATAAGATGCCCTCATGATTGATTCATATGGTGGCTTAATTGTAGTTCTAGGGAAGTGTTTCATGCCCTTCCTTAGTGGAAATTGAAATTTAATATTGCCTTCTTTCATATCAATCACGGCACCAATAGTACGTAAAAACGGTCTACCAAGTATAATTGGACAAGACGGATTGCAATCAATATCAAGAACAATAAAATCTATGGGCACATAATTCCTATTTGCAAGAATAAGAACATCATTAATTCTTCCCATAGGCTTTTTAATAGTAGAATCCGCCAAATGCAAATTTAAAGAGCATTCTTCAATATCGGTAAGACCAAGCACATCACATAAAGATTTCGGAATTGTAGAAACACTAGCACCCAAGTCACATAAAGCAAAACACTCATAATTTTTAATCTTGACTTTGATAGTAGGTTCCCATTCATCATGTAATTTTCTAGGAATTGAAACTTCTAATTCCAACTTTTCTTCAAAAGCTTTCATCATAGCATCAACAATATGTTTAGTAAAAGCTTTATTTTGTTCATAAGCATGGGGTGAATTTATCATGGATTGCAACAAAGAAATACAATCAACCAAAGAGCAACTATCATAATTAAAGTCTTTGTAATCCAAAAGAGTGGGCACATCTCTAGTTAAAGTCTTGACCTCTTCAAACCCACTTTTATCAAAATTTTCAACAAGATTTTCACCCTCCAAATTATCGGGACGCCTTCTAGCTAAAGTTGACTCTTATCCAGTCCCTTTTTCATCAATCTTAATTTTACTAAACAAGGAATCAATAGAAGAAACACCAATCATTTTAAGATCTTCACCACTTTTACCTTCTAACGAGATTGGTTTAGCGGCCATTTGATTTACTAGGGTAGCTTGTGCATCGGATATTTTACCTAGCAAACTTTCGGCAAAAGCATACTTAGATTGGAGATTGCAAACTTCTCTACTGATATCATCAAGTTGTTTTGTTATAGCATCTAGCACAACGGAATGCTCCTTAAGTTCTTCGGTGAAATACTTATTATGCTCAAATTGTGTAGTCATATATTCCTTAGTACTTTTCTCGATCTCAAGCAAAATATTTGGGTAAGGAACATCATAATATTTTCTTTGAGGCAGCATGACTACGCAAACAAGATTGGACTCAAAAACAGATCTGACGAGAAAACAGCGAACGAAAAAGAGGGCGAATCAAACGAGATAGAGAAAGCCATCTAGCTACTAACTACAGACCCGTAGGTCTACAATGAACTACTCACGCATCATCAGAGAGGCACCAATGAGGATGATGAACCCCTCTGTGATGGTGTCGAGATTGGATCTGGTGTTTCTGGAACTTGCGGCAGCTGGAATTGATTTTCGTCGATTCCCCTAGGGTTTCTGGAATATTGGGGTATTTATAGAGCAAAGAGGTGGTGCGGGAGGTCTCCGAGATGGGCACAACCCACCAGGGCGCGCCTGGGGGCCCAGGCGTGCCCTGGTGTCTTGTGCTCACCTCGGGCCCCCTCTTCGTTACTTCTTTGGCCCACTGGATGTCTTCTGGTCCAAAAAAATCTTCAAAAAGTTTCGCTACGTTTGGACTCTGTTTGGTATTGATTTCCTGCGAAGTAAAAAACAAGCAGAAAACAGCAACTGGCACTGGGCACTATGTCAATAGGTTAGTCCCAAAAAAAGATATAAAGTTGATATAAAATGATTGTAAAACATCCAAAAATGATAATATAATAGCATGGAACAATAAAAAATTATAGATACGTTGGAGATGTATCAGAGTGCTGAATGATGTGTATCCGTGTGCCGTGCATGTACCGCTACAAATAGTGATTGAATAGACGAAGATCAAACCTGAGATTCTCGTGCCAGAGCTGTGTCGTCGCAGTCACCCAGTCTGTAATGTATGACTGAACCCTCTGCAGCCACTGAGTCTTGGTCCTGCCAACCGCCTTCCTTGTGATCCTAAAATTACGGTGTGTGTTCAACAATTAACTAATGCTTCAATATGGACAATTGTGAAAGACAATCAAGCAATGAATAAATACACATACTGGTGGACTACTGTTGGCAGGGGAGCCTCTGTAGGCGGAGGTTCGACCACCCGTCGAAGACCAAATTGCCTCATAACCCTCTGTTGTGCCATCTCCTCCACGAAGACATTGAAGATGATCTTCGATTTTGTCATCCAGTAATCTCGAGAGCTCAGAAATACCGCCTGGGTGTCTTGCATCTATGGCTGCTTGCGTGTACGACTGCCAGATCACCCCAGTGAACACATTGAACTGCTCGTTTAATGTCATGTAGGCTCGCCTAGTCTGATCACTAGCAAAGCGTCTCTGCGCAAAACAAAAGTTAGTTACAGCCATAGTGTACGTAAAGAAGATGCATTAAATTATAACACGAGACATACCTTGCGACGTGTCTAGCACATATCGATAGTAGGCATATTAATGAGATCAGCATCGAACAGCTCGCCCAAAGGGAAACCCTCCTTAGCACCTTTGTTTGGTCGTCCGATAGAGATCCTCTCCAACGACCACATCTGCAAAAATAGAGGACATCCAAGAAGGGCTGCCTTCTGGGACACAAGCTGGACATGTTGCACACACCTCCATATGTAGCCGCTAAGACCGCTGAACCCCAACTCCTCTATGTGATATGCTCCGGCAACTCAGCTCTCACGATCTCTACTGCAATAGGGATGCAGCGCGCGCTAATAGTGGTGACATAGTTCTCTGTGAACATCACCTTCCCGAGAAGCCACAACATGTATGCCTCTAGGCTCCGAGTGATCTGTGTCGCATTCAAGGGGGATTCTGGATACCCCGGGAACTTCTGGATCTGCATTGAGTAAAGAGAAGGTATTAGTAAATAGAGAAGGTATTAGTGAACCAGATGCATGACAAATGAAAGATGTGAGACATATGAACTAACCCGGAAATGGAGCAACCAATCTAGCTTAGGTCCGTGAGGCTCCGAGGCAAGAGCCGGACCACCGTCATAAACACCATTGAAATGTTGTGCAATTTCCAGCTCCCAAGCAGCCGGTGCCTCCAACGGTCCTATGGTACGACCCGCCAACGGTAGTCCCAGCAAAAGTGACACATCCTCCAGATTAGGAGCCATCTCTCCCAAGTGGAAGTGAAACGTGTGAGTTTCGGGCCTCCATCGGTCCACTAAGCAGGTGAGCAAAGAGGCATCAATGCAGAGGCGTGTAGAGGTATCGGTGGCCTCAACCAAACACGCAAAAGGTAAAAGCCCAGCCCATTTCAACCTGCATATCATAAAGCATAACAATTCAGTTAGTGTGTCCCATTAATATACATGCTTGAAATAAATAAATAAAACACGTACCTCTGAACCCAACCTGGGTGTATCCTCCAACTTTCCTTAGGAGTGCGAGTGACCAGGGGATCAAGCTTGCGCTGACATAATATCACAGCACGATGCTTACTATCAATGTCCAGACTAAGCAACCACCATTCCTACACTTATTTAAACATAGTACACACACAATACAAAATTAAAACATAGTGACACGCTTACTACATATTTAAAATATAGTGCCACACTTAATACAAATTTAAACATAGTGCCACACCCACACTTAATACAAATTTAAAAGTGCCATGCTTAATACAAATTTCAACGTGGACTAGCTTCTTCCTCTCCCTCTTCCTCCTCTTCGTCCCCAGTTGCCTCGTCCACGCCCAGTACCACAGGCGGTGACAGAAGTGGGACAATTAGGGTCCCTATGGCCGAATTGATTGCATAGAATGCATTGCCTAGTGGGGCTTCCGGCTTCAGATTCATCCATATCATTCCGGATGCGCTGACTCTGCTATCTACCTCTACTTGTACGCATATTCCCTGGGTCTGGAATGTACCGCCTTTCAATAGGGTTAACGGTGTTGAAGTTACCCATTGATCAAAATCCCAGCAACTCACCTGTCTACGTATTGAGGACAGACTCTTTCAGAAAATATGGAGACACGAACGAGATTGCATCCATTCCTAGCTGCCCGCAAGCAGCAAGTACATGCGAGCAAGGTAGGTGAAGCAACTTACGTTTGTTGCATGTGCACTCACACGTTAGCCAGACTTCATTTCCAATTTTCACGTCATGCGTCCTCACCTCATTTCCACATCTGAATTTATTGTTAGTTAAGTGGACCTCAAACCTGCTTTCTTGATTTCCGATGGCGACTACAGTGTGTGGCCTAGCTTATTCCATCTTTTCATTCATGTACTTCGTAACCCTTTCACAGTAATGTTGTTTGGGTTGTTCATGATATGCAACTCAGCTCTTTGACGTCTATCTCTAAAATACTTCACCATGTCATAGAAAATACCCTCAATGATGGCTGTAAGTGGCAAAGCCTGGTTTCCTCTAAGGACAAAGTTATATGTTTCAGCAAGGTTGGTAGTCATGACACTGTACCTTGCTCCATGTGTTTCACGCAGCAAAGACCACCTCTCCAGAGGCTCATTCTCTATCCACTATTCAAAGGTTTTAATCGTCCTCCCAGACCTTCTCCTAGTACCAGGTGGGTCAAATCTTGGCAAGTCACAAAGCCCAACAGGGTCTTCCTCCACGACCGTTGTTCCTGTTGTTAACTGTGCAGCTACTGGTGCTACATGTGCCCTCACAGCTGCATCTCGTGCAGCTTTCATGTCCCTATAACATGTCTCTGCATGCACACATTAAGTCTGGCGCGTATCAAATTGTACTTTCATACCTGGTTCTGCTTTCAGAGTTTTTTAAATAGATTCATAAGGTTCTTATTTCTGAACTGCGAGAAGAAATTGGCCCCCAGATGGCGCATGCACGAACAGCTCTGCAAGTCCTGCCATGGAGTTTGTTCCTCAGGCCCAGGGTTTGTCAGTTTCTTTATCGCACTGAGTACACCTGTATGCCTGTCATGAAGGATGTGCACATTCAGCTTATCCTGCACAACTACTATTTTTCAGTTGCCTAAAGAACCATGTCCAGCTTTCAATGTTCTTGCTCTCCACAAAAGCAAATGCAAGTGGGATGACTTGATTTTGGCCGTCTTGACCAATGGCGGTCAGGATCTGACACTTGTACTTGCCAGTGAGAAAAGTTCCATCTACACATATCACTGGTCGACAATGACTAAAAGCTTCGATGCATACACCAAAAGAGAAGAACAGTCGATGCAACACCTTCACAGTTGGGAAATTTGGCATGAAGAAGTCTTGGATGTCGACATAGGTGCCCGGATTCCGGTCCTGCAGTGTGTGGAGGAGCCAGGCAACACAGTCATATGCATCGAAATATGAACCAAATCTAGTCTCAAGCGCCCTATGCTTAGCCCTCCAAGCCTTGCCATAAGAAATTTTGTACTTCAACCTGATGAAGAATTTTGTCTGGATAGCCTTCACTTGCATCGCTTTGCTCTCCACTATCTCATTGTAAAGCAATCGAGAAATAAGCATGGACGGAAGATTACCATGATCTTGAGGGATACTGGGAATAACACAAGTGTGATGTACTAAGTCACTGATCACCCAACTTGTGCCATACTTATGGAGATAGCCATGCACCGTGCCGGGACAATGTGTGTTCTTGCATACCATTGTCAAGTATTTCTAACTTGACACCTGAGTTTTGAAAACCCTTTGCGTGGACATTGCCCATTTAATGATTGCATCCTTCAGATCTTCCTTGTTGGGATACATAACACCCGTCGCAATGTTGTTCTAGTGATATTGCCAGGCAGAATCATGGCCATCGTTCATGGTCATTGCAGATGAGAAGTCCTGATTCCATGATGCAGGACTAGGCACCTCCTCTGTGTTCTCTTCTTCATCTGACTCATTGGCATGACCACTATCACCATCTATATCTTCATCTTCCATCTGGTTTTGCATGTGCCCATCTATCTCGTCGGCATCCGCCTCGCCATTGACATAACCATCGACATTTCCTCCTTCTACCTGACTGCTCTGCCCTGATTCGTAACCATCATCTCCAGCATTTGACACATAATTTGATAGTGAACCATGCATCCCTTCACTGCACTGGCCAGGATCGTAACCACCCTCGCCTTCAGGTGCACTTACCTCCTTGACAACAGGAAGCACTAAGGCGACAGGATGGCATCCCCTACTTTCGCAACCTTGTAACCAGCGCACCACTGAGAGTCCTGCTGTATTGGCCTCAAATAAAAGTAAATAGTTGAACTTGACCGGGTCCACAATGGATGAACACCGAAGGTATATGTTTTAGTATTAACTCCTAAACATCCTGCCAACAAGTTTGTCAACTGACTAATAGACCATGTTTGAGGGGCAGACAGTGGCACCTCTATGTACTGAAAATCACTCAGATCAGCTCCCATCTCATTTGTTTGGATAACACCAGGACCGTAGTAAAATACAAACTTCACTACATCAGACATCTTTGCTGACCTAAAAATTTGTTCAACATGGACAACTATTAAGTAGCGGGACATAATATCGTCTATACTATTCAACCTACATAAATAAAGAATACTACCGGACCAACTAAAAATATTCACACACCTATTTGACATCTAAATATATTACCGAATATTACCGGACCAACTAAATAATCGCCCACCTTATTATTTCACATCCAAATATATTACCGAATACTACCAGACAAACTATAACCGAATATTCGCACACATATGCAAATATGACAGACAAAATGCGAGTTGAATCTTACCCTTGAAGCATGTGAAGCAACTCCGTTTGGCAGCCTTCAGTCACCAGAGCACCACCACCACCACCACGCACTCCACCACCAACACCACCAACATGAGCAGCACCACAACGACCTCCACCACCACCACAACCATCACCATGACCACCACGAGCTATCCCATCACGAGATCGAGGTTTCCCTTGCCTCCCCAACCCTCTAAAATGCAACTACGGTGGAAAATGGGCAAGAAATCAGCTCAAATTCGGGTATTAAATTGACCTTTTTCATGTAGGGGAGAGAAGCAAATAAGGAGGAAGGAAGAAGAAGAAGAGAGGAGGAAGAAGGAGCCGGTCGAGCCATACTAGCAACCGGTCGGCTTTGGCGTGGCCGACAGGCCTGTCGGCTTCGGCGGGGCCGACTGGATGCCTCGCCAGCCCGACTGGCTGCCCGTGACGGGGCTCGGCCACTAATCGGCTGCCGCGTGGCTGAGTGGGCCCTAATCGGCCTAGGCAAAGCCGACCGCGTTCTATCAGCTTCAGGGACCCCGACTGAACCCAGTCGGATTCTGCGTGGCCGACAGGCCTGTCGGCTTTGGCGGGGCGAACTGCATGCCTCGCTAGCTCGACTGGCTTCCCGTGATGTGGCTCAGCCACTAATCGGCTGCCATGTGGCCGAGTGGGCCCTAATTGGCCTAGGCAAAGCCGACTGCGTTCTATCGGCTTCAGGGACCCCGACTGAACCCAATCGGCTTCAGCGAAGCTGACACCGTATTATTTTTGAAAAATTTCAAAACCATGTATTATTTCTTGAATAATTAAAAATGTATTATTTAAAAAATTAGCCAAAATTAACTTAAGAGCATTTACAGGGGGGCTTGGCAAATCCGACCACTGAACGTCCGCGGACGCAGATGGACCGCTCCTCATATGTCATGTTCGGCAGTCACATACTTTAAATCTAGACTTTCAAACACATGTAAATCCATGCACGTCCATCATACATGTCAATGTTAGACGCAAATAACAAATGTTGATAGCAAAAATACATAGTTCTTACATAAAATTTCGCGAATACACAAAGCTTGTGCATCATTTCATTAATAGAAGGAAGTAGAATGAGTACATAAGAGTGTACAACATATGTCACGAACGCAAGGAGGCATGAGCATGGCACCCAAAGCAGAGACAAGGAAAGCTTGGCCCAAACAAAAAAGGAAAGAACACTGCTAAACCCACGAAACCTACACTAGGGAGGCAAATTAAACTATTGTTACATCCAACAACTCGAAAGCCAACAATTGGGAATGCCTTGAGCGAACATTATAGCGCCTTCAAGAAGGGGAACGACATCAAGACGCCGCCGCCATCCGATCCGAAGAATTGGAGCTGGGGTTTCCCCCGATGCTCGAAGAGGGGAATGGATATAGGCCATGGCAGCGCCTCCAAGAAGGGGAATGACACCTGTGAGTGCCGCCGCCGCCAACATCGGAAAGTCGACCATGGATTTTGCCCTGGCCTAAGTCTGACCAATCCCAATTTCGCCGGAGTAGGATGCAGAGTTGATAAAGTTGGACCACTGGTCAATATTGCCACCTCAGGAGGGGTGGGGCTGCATCTGCTGTCGGAGGGTGGCACTCGGCACCGTTGAAAAAATGTGAGCTTTGGATCTGGCTAAAGGATGAGGTGCCATGGTGGACGGGGTCGGGGGCGGCCGAGCAGGGAACCGATGTGGAGGACGTGGTTGCTATCGCCGACACACAATTCCGTGCTACCGGGGACATAGCGGTCGACACCGATAGGCCAAAGGAGCTGGCGAGGACGCAACTACCGCAGCGCCGGGCCAAAACTGTGCCGAAAGGGGACGCCGATGAGCTATGGACACTGGAGGATGTAGATCCAGGGCCGTCGGGGACCAGAACAACACCAAAGAGGAATCCACCATGAGGGGTAGCAACCACCAAGAAAACCACCGTGACCAAGCAAAATTGCTCGACGTAGCCGTCACCACAGACTGGAGGATGATGCCGTCGGAAATAACGGCCTGCCCCGAGACAGAGCCAGACCCATCGAACCCAGGCGTAGCAGCTCCTCTAAAGGCCTCACGCACACCCAGCCCCCAACGGTAAGACAGAGAGCTACACAACGGACGGAGGGGCCAAGAGGCGGGTGAGGGAGGAGCAACCTCCGGCCATGGCTACGCCGCCTCACCGGACGAGCAGGGGAAAAGCAGCAGCAGGAGGGGAACGGATCTGGGAGGGGTGCGCCATGGCGCATGAGTCGAGACCGCCCCACCGCCACCATCACCGGGTAAAGCGCGGCTTCCCCGGCATACCCTCCGGTGGTGGCGATGCGGTGGGAGGCGGCGGAGGAAGGCCCCTCAGGCGGCAGCTAGGGTTTCCCCCATGTCGCCTGACATGGGCGATGCGGGGGCTAGTGAGCTCTTACATAAAATTGATATTAAGTGCACGAGTAAAATGCATCATCGGTATTAAAACTATTTGTGGTGTGTCAATTTAGTCCTATAACTTTGAAACTGTAGATTTTTGGTCCTAAAACTATTGGAGGTGTGTCAATTTAGTCCTATAATTTTGAAAACTGCAGTTTTGGGTCCCAAAACTATGTAAGTTTGTTCATGTCAGGTCCTAAGCTTGCATGGCCAGCATCTATGGTGCATTTTTTCAAACGAGCCCTTTATATCTATTTACTTCCCCGAAAGTGGTACATACGCTTCCATGTCACAGCGTGTGTTGCAACCTGCACACCCACCACCTGCATGGCCATGAGCTGTAGGGCAACCTCGCTAAGAGGTTTGGCGCGGTAGCCAGGGAGACCCCTAGGCAATCGACATGGTGGACGGTATCCCTCCTCCTCGGCGCGACCTCCGGTGAGACCCCGAGCCAATCAGGATGGAGGACGCCATCCCACTCTCTATCTCATGACATTGTCATTGCCTCAACACCCTTGCAGTAGAGCTGGTCATGCAGGTTATTGTTTGGGCACGACCGCATGAGAGCATGGTAACATGTGGGGAATTGTCGCTGCTGTCGGATGACACGGAGGAGTGCGCGGAAACCGCGAAGCTGGCAAAGGTCGGTGAGAGTGACGCGACTGTCGGTGTACTAAAGCTTGGGTCCTTTAGTACCCCATACTTGTGCACGGGCAGTTGTAGCCATACCAGTGGCAAGGCCTTTCGGAGGACAGCTGGAAGCAAGTGCAAGATTGTCAAGAAGGCGTTCAAACCAGTGACCAGAAGACAGAAGCCCAAAGGCCGGATCCCCGGCAAGATCCTTGCCGGGATGGCTTGCGAAGACCCGGCAAGGCTCGCACCCCAGCAAGATTTCACCACCCTGCCACCGCTCCAGTGCAGCAGCCAGCCTGTCATTTGGGTTTTGTCCTTCTAGATGCGTGTCATGGCACTAGTGGTGGGCGAGCTTAAGCGGTGCTGATGGGACGGCCCCTTTTTCCGTCCCCAAGAAAGCAAGGGACACCTAAACGGACACCTAAACAGAGCATTAAATGCGTTTGTCCTAAATCGTCAATGATAAGCATGTAAACACTGTAGCAACTTTACACCTCTTGCATGTACCGTACGCCACTGTTGGTGACCCCTTGGACGTATAAAAGGAGGCCCAAGGCGTAACTACAGGAGGAGGACGCTCACTAGCCCATTCTGCATGCGTAGCTGCTGCCCAAACATACTGTTCATCGCAAGCGCTCCTGGAGCTTGGGCTTAATCATCCACAATAAATCAAAGCAGGAGTAGGGTATTACGCTTCTCAGTGGCCTGAACCTGGGTAAAAATCCCCTTGCGTTGATCGTTGGATCTGCTCTTTGTGCATACCTCTCTCCCTGCCGAACCGTAAAAGGGATCCACGCGATCCCATAGGTGTCGTACGCCGACATCTTTGGCACGCCAGGTAGTTTGCAAGGGGTTGCGCGAACCTGATCTAGTGATCAGCGCATCAGTCTCTTGATCATTTTTGTCGCCATGGCCCCCAAGAAGAAGGGTTTGGTGGCGGTTGGTCCATCTGCGTCTGGTTTGCCCGTGCCTTCACGGACGGGCAACGACATGGACGCAGGTGGAGGAGGTGGAGGTCTTGAGCTTCCATGATGTTCTGGCGACCAAAGCCAGGTGAGCGGTGTTGTTCGCAGCGGCGATAACAACCCGCACGTTGCTAGATCTAAGGACAAAGCCGTACCGCCTACAGGTGGTGCAGCGAACTCCAAGGACGAGATGGCACCTTCCAAGGCACCCATGCCGGCGCATGCACGGCGGACTTCTCAGGCCGCGCGCGATGAGCAGCACCGTGACGTCGGTGGTTCTAGGCGTTCCCAAGGAAAGACCCTTGCGCATCATTCCCGAGACGCGCGGGGCCAGCATGGACGTCAAGATGCTGGTGGAAGCGCGGCGCGGTCGCGGGACCATGATGGAGCTCCTTCTAACACGTTTAGGAGGGAGCGCACCTCACGCTCCTCGCACCTTTCGCCGCCGCCTACACCAGCAGAAGCGTTGGCACGAGCGTAGTTGCTCCTGGATTTCCCTCCCGCTCCGGAGAAGCTTGAACAGTGGAGAGTTGCTATTCAGAGCCTCATCAGCTTCGCCAATGGAGATGGGCCATAGCAGGCGGAGCCTTCATGGCGGCGGTCCATCGAGCCGACGCGTGCCGATGGCGAAAAGACTGGAGGAAGAACGACTACGGTGCACTCTCCCCCATAATAGCAACAACGGTCGCTTGCTTTCCACGACGTCGTCTGATCTGCGAACGCGCCGCGATCAACGTCAAGTTCTTCGGGAGCGAAGCAAAGAAGATGCTCGAACTACCATCGAGCGGTGACAGGAAGCACACTATCAATCTGATAGATGCGCGGAGCCTACTGTAGGCAAGCCTGCACCGGGGTACCCCGACGACTTACCTTATGAGGTGGGTTGTCCAGCGTTTACCCGTGAGCTGCGGCGAGTCCAGTGGCCCAATTCCCGAACGTTCAAACCAGAGGTCCCGGAGAAATACGATGGCAAGACTCATCCATCGGAGTTCCTGAGCATCTACACCATTGCGGTGCACGTTGCCGGGGGTCGTGGTTGACGCATCTGCCGGAGAATTCCATTTCTTCCTGGGCAGACCTGTGTCATCAGTTTGTTGGCGCCTTTACTGGAGGCCACCAAGCTCCTGGCCAGGAAAGCGATTTACATCTCATTCCCCAGAAAGAAGGTGAGCCTTTGCGCAAGTATATACAGAGATTCAGCCGAATACAACACAATATCCCAGACGTTCATCCTGCCGCTGTCATTAGCGCGTTCCATCAGAACGTGCGCAATCGCAAGATGCGGGAAGAGCTGGCGATGAACATGGTCAGGGATATTGCTGAGCCCTATGCTCTGGCGGACAAATGTGCTCGGGTTGAAGAGGGAAGGAGACTCCCCGGCGAGGATGCCGGAGTAGGAATCGACTCTGAAGGAGAAGATGCCACCACCCCGGCAAGGAAAGGTCGACGACATAACAGGAAGCGCAAGGGCAAGGCTGTGCTTGCCGTCGAGGAATCCGGCAACCCCAGCGCCGCCAAGAAGATCAAGGTTGACGGTCCTGGCAAGGAGGTTGCCGGGTGTGCCACCTGTCAGGCCTTGGCGGCTGCCGACAAGCCGGAGGGCTCCGACAAGCAATACTGCAAGATCCATTGCACTAAGGGCCATGATCTCCAAAACTGCCGACAAGTTGAACAGCTTGTTGAGAAGCAGAAAGCTGAATATGAAAGGCGAGACAAGGAGAGGGCCCAAGATGGTGCTGAGGGGTCTGGCAAGAAGCGCGGTGGCCGAGGAGGCCGCCGCGGCAAGGCCAAGCAACAGAAGGAAAGGCCCGCTTGAGGCCGCGACAAAGAAGAGGGGAGTGACGATGACAACGAAGAGGACGACGAGTCCAGCGAGCATGAGTTCCAAAAGGCTACGGAAGCTATGTGTGTTGACGGTGGCGCCTCGTTGCATTCTTCTCACCGCCAACTTAAACAGTGGGTGCGCGAGATTAATGCGACAGAGCGATCAGTCGAGGCCCGCAAGCCTCTGAAATGGTCCAACACGCCTATCATTTTTGACATTGAGAATCACCCTGATCGCACAACCGTGGTCGGGTGTTTGCCATTGTTGGTTTCACCAACGATTCGCAACCTCAAGGTGACAAAAATGTTAGTTGACGGTGGGGCCGGTTTGAATCTGATCTCGCCTAGCGTGATCAAGAGGTTGCAAATTCCTGACGAAGATCTCAAGGAAATGGGCACGTTTCAGGGGATCAATCTAGGAAGGAGCCAGCCAAAGGGCAAGATCACATTGCCGGTGACATTTGGCAGTGAGCTGAACTATAGAACAGAAAAGATTGTTTTCAACGTCGCCAAGATTCCGTTGCCGTATAACGGGATTCTGGGCCGTCCAGCGCTGGCCAAATTCATGGCGGCCTCGCACTGTGCTTACAATGTATTGAAGATACCCGGACCGATGAGCGTCATCACTGTCAACTCCGACAAGAAGGATGCGCTTATCTGTGCCGACCAACTCTACCGGGAGGCAGTTGCAGCATCTGCCGCCAAGGCACTTGCTCCTGCCACTGAAGCTCCTGGGGGGAAGAAGAAGACCGGCAAGACCTCTAGCACACACTCCGGCAAGCGCACCTCCTCGGAGTGCTGCGCTCCCGTTGAGGATGTGCTGGAGAGCTCCACTGGCAAGAGCAAGAAATCCAAGGCAGCTCCACCAGAAACCAAGAAGGTGCCCGTCAAGGAGGATGGTACGGGAGGAACTTTCACCATAAGTTCCACCCTCGATGACAAATAGGAAAGCGCGCTCGTTGCTTTCCTGCGGGCGAATATCGATGTGTTTGCATGGCAACCGTCTGATATCCCTAGTGTTCCCAGGGAAGTAATTGAGCACCATCTTGCTGTTTGTCCTCATGCATGGCCCGTCAAGCAAAAAGTTAGAAAGCAGTCTTTGGAACGGCAAGAATTTATTGCCGAAGAAATCAGGAAGTTGGAAGCGGCAGGTTTGGTTAGAGGAGTGCTCCATCCGACGTGGTTGGCCAATCCAGTTGTAGTGCGCAAGGCGGATGGAAAATGGAGGCTATGTATTGACTATACAGATATCAATAAAGCCTGTCCGAAAGATCCTTTCCCCTTGCCGCGCATCAACCAGATTGTGGACTCCACTGCCGGCTGCGATCTGCTGTCGTATCTCGACGCCTATTCAGGGTACCATCATATTTTCATGGCAAAGGAAGACGAAGAGAAAACCGCATTTATCACCCCATGTGGTACGTATTGTTCCTTACGTATGCCTTTCAGGTTGAAAAGTGCTGGTTCAACGTTTGCAAGAGCAGTCCAGATTGGTTTTGAGCCTCAGTTACATAGAAATATGGAAGCCTATATGGATGATATAGTGGTTAAAACCAAGGACAAAGCAATGCTCATACAAGATTTAGAAGAGACATTTGCAAATCTGCGCAAGATCAATCTGAAGCTCAATCCCGAGAAGTGTGTGTTTGGCGTTCCATTCGGCAAGCTTCTCGGGTTCTTTGTATCTCAGCGTGGGATTAAAGCAAATCTCGACAAGATCAAGGCAACTGAGTAAATTGAAGCACCAAGACGCGTCAAAGATGTGCGTCGACTTGCCGGCTGCATCGCTGCTCTGAGTAGGTTCATCTCCAAATCTACTGAGCGTGCCCTGCCCTTTTTCAAAATCTTGAAGAAGGCAGGTCCAATGAAATGGACTCCGGAAGCGGAGGCAACACTGCAGGATTTGAAGAAGTACCTTTCCTCTCCACCGATACTAGTCACGCCTAAACCACAAGAGCCGTTGTTGCTATATTTAGCGGCAACAAATCAAGTGGTTAGTGCTGCATTAGTAGCGCAGAGAGAAGCCGACGAGGAAGCAGCGGCGGCGGCGGCAGGGCCGTCAAATGACGAGCTGGGATCTTCCCCGGCAAGATCTAGTGCCGACAAGGCAGAATTTGCAAGGTCAGATGAAGCAACACAGAGGAAGAAGATGGTGCAGCGTCCAGTTTATTTTGTCAGCTCCCTTTTGCAGGGGGCTAGGTCAAGATATTCTGGTGTGCAGAAATTGCTCTTCGGCCTCTTTATGGCCTCGAGGAAGCTGTGCCATTACTTCCAAGCACATGAGATTATCATCATCACTCGCTTCCCGTTGCAGCGGATTTTACGAAATCCAGATGCGACCGGCAGGATTGTGGAGTGGGCGTTGGAATTGTCAAGCTTTGATCTCAAGTTTGAAAGCACTTCGACAATTCAGAGTAGAGCCTTGGCGGAGTTCATCGCAGAATGGACCCCAACGCCAGACGAAGAGAGTCAAGAGACAACTCTTCCTGGCAAGGAAACATATCGAGAATGGATCATGTATTTTGACGGGGCTTTCTCGCTACAAGGCGCCGGTGCTGGCGTGCTGCTTGTCGCACCCACCGGAGAGCACCTCAAATATGTAATTCATATGCACTTTCCCTGGGAGAGATCAACAAACAACACTACAGAATACGAAGGGCTGCTTGCCGGTCTCAGGATCGCAGTGGATCTTGGAATTAAGAAGCTCATCATCAGAGGTGATTCACAGCTTGTCGTCAAGCAGGTGAATAAAGATTACCAGAGCCCGTTGATGGAAGCATATGTAGATGAAGTGAGGAAATTGGAGGAGCGCTTTGACGGTCTGCAGACAGAGCATGTTCCTCGAGCAGAGAATGACATTGCTGACGACCTGTCAAAGCGTGCTGCCCTTAAGTTACCTGTGGAACCAGGTACTTTTGTGCTCCGATTGACTCAGCCATTAGTAACACCATCAGCAAGGCAACATAAGCGAAGGAAGTTGAGTTCCGGCCAGTACTTTCCTGCAGAGCTCCCAGGAGCAGCCGGCAAGGAAGTTGCCAGGAACTCCGTCAAGCTTGTCGGGGAGCAACAGGCTCCGGCAAGGCCTCAAGCCTTTGCCGTAGAGACAAACGCTCCCGCGACAGAGGACATGCCTTTGGTCCTTGCTGCCGAGCCTCAGGCTCCAGCATGGGCACAACACATCGTCCAGTTCCTCCTAACAGGGGAACTCCCCGAAGAACAGGAAGAAGTGGAGAAAGTAGCCCGTCGGTCTAGTATGTACCAATTCGTGGACAATGTCCTGTACAGAAAGAGACCGAACAGTGTGAAATTGAAGTGCATTTCTCGGGAAGATGGACTGGAGCTGTTGGCAGAGATACATGGAGGCATATGTGGATCCCACATAGGTTCAAAGGCTCTTGTCGGTAAGGCATTCCGGCAAGGTTTCTTTTGGCCCACTGCCCTCGAGGATGCAGCTGCACTAGTAACCAAGTGTGAAGCGTGCCAGTTCCATTCAAAGAAATTGCATCAGCCAGCTCAGGCTCTTTAGACAATCTCTCTTTCCTGGCCATTTTCGGTCTGGGGGCTCAACATATTGGGCCCTTTTCCCCGTGCTACTGGGGGCTTTGAGTACTTGTACGTCGCAGTCCACAAGTTCAAAAAGTGGCCGGAAGTGGAAGCAGTGAGAAAGGTGACAGCACAATCAGCCGTCAAGTTCTTCAAGGGACTAGTTTGCCATTTTGGTGTGCCAAACAGGATCATCACCGACAACGGCACACAGTTCACGAGCCACACCTTCATGCAATACGTCCAAGACCTTGGCAGCAAAATCTGTTTTGCTTCTGTTGCTCATCCGAGAAGCAGCGGCCAAGCAGAAAGGGCAAATGCTGAAGTGTTGCGAGGGCTCAAGACAAGGACTTTTGACAAGCTGAAGAAGTGCGGAAGACGCTGGATTGATGAGTTGCCAGCGGTTCTTTGGTCAATCAGAATGACACCAAATCGTGCCACTGGCCAGACACCCTTCTCCCTGGTGTATGGGGTAGAAGCAGTTCTCCCCACGGAACTCATATACAGGTCACCTCGAGTGTTCGCTTATGATGAGCTTGAGCAAGAGCAGTTGCGGCAAGATGACGCTACGCTCCTTGAGGAAGATCGTCTTCAGGCTGCTGTGTGAGTTGCACGCTACCAGCAAGCCTTGCGCCGCTACCATAGCCGCAAGGTTCACGCCCGAAGTCTTGAGGAAGGCAACCTTGTTCTTCAGCGCGTTCAGTCGGCCAAGAATTCCAACAAGTTGACGCCAAAGTGGGAAGGCCCTTATCGGGTAGTACGAGTCACCAGGCCTGGTGCTGTCTGCCTGGAGACCGAGGATGGCATTCCAGTGAGCAATTCCTGGAATATCGAACATCTTCGTAAGTTCTATCCATAAGGCGCGGTTGCCGGGGCTCCCGGCAACCCCTTTTGTACAAGTTTTGCTAGCAAGGCATGTGATCCTTTGTACAAAGCCAGGCTCAGGCCCTGTGCATAGTTGAATAAGCTCAAGTGTTTTACAATTTCTGTCGGTTGTCATGTTAATCTATATGCATGTTTGTCTGAGATATTGTATTACACTTGCTTCCGGTAAACGTTAACGAACCACCAAGGTTCCATATCTTTGTTTTCTCTTCTTTCTTTTTCTCAAAAGATGGAAGGTTCCCTCGCGTGCAAGTTTGCTGGGGGGAATGATGGTATGGACACCGACATGCGACGTTCAAAGTTGACATCTTGCAGGAAGGAGCACAACAACAAAAAGCTAAGTTGCAGAACTTTAAGTAATTATTTTTTACTTTGAGGTTATTTTTCTTTAACGATTTCGGCTTCTGTATGGAAAACCTGCACGCGAAGGAACCTTGTTGTGATCGGTTGTGCCCTTACTCTGTTTCGAGTCCGCTCAACAGTTTAGGTGGCTACACTAAAAACGTCAAGGTATCTTGCCGGTAGCGACACCTCCAGCAGGCTGCTAAGGATCCGCTCCTCAAAGCGCTCGCGGCAAGCGTGTGCGCACCGGCAAGTTTTTCCAATGAGCATAGGGTATGCACCATAGAGAAAGAAATCTGACAAGGGAAATAGCATGCATTCATCCAAAACATAGCAAGTTATATTACATTGATAGTTGCCGCGATTCTAATTAAAGATGAAATTGTCTTTGACATGAATGGTGGCGGCAAAGATGAAGCGAAGTGGCTAGTCCCTGCGCTGGCCTGCGACCCTCTTGACTTGGCTAACCTTGTCGACGATGGGTGCGACAAGTTCTTTGAGTGCCTCGAGGTCGGCATCCTCCGGCAAGCTGTCGAGAACATTGGTGAGGTTGATGCCGGGGTTCTTGTGCACCACTTTGATGAGCACCTTGAGGAGGACGGCCCGGCAGAATTTGCGGGATTCGTTGGCTAGATGGGTTGCTCATTCAGAACGGAGCCGCTTCAGGGCATCAATGATGCTCTCGAAGAACATGGTCAGCTTGGCGCTCGAGGACACCCTGTCATCGGAAGAGTACTTGAAGTTCTGCAGGTCCATGGTGGACAGTTCTGCTGCAAGCCTTTCCGCGACGTCAACCAGGCGCTCGGTCCAGATCTTCACACCTTTCTCAAAGTCATTATAAGAGGCGGCAGCGCTCTTGAGCAGGTCCTTCTCATTCTAGAGGTCCTTGATCAAAGCCTTCTCTCGAGCATTGCCGTCCTCCAGGGACTTCTCTAGCGTGGTCAGCTTCAATTTCAGATCAGCGATGGATTCATTGGCTGCGGTGAGCTTTTTGATCTTGTCGGACATGGAGGTTTGCATCTCCGCCAAGCTATAGAGAGTCTTCTCCCTGTCGGCTTTGAGCGTCGAGAGCTCCTTGAGGGAGTCCTGGATTAGGGGGTCCTCGGGTGTCCGGACTATTCGATATGGGCCGGACTGATGGGCCGTGAAGATAAAGCAGAAGACTATCCCCCGTGTCCGGGTAGGACTCCCATATGCGTGGGTGGCAAGTTTTGTGTCCGGTTGTGTTATTTCCTTCCTCTGCGAACCGACTCTGTACAACCCTAGGCCCCTCCGGTGTGTATATAAACCGGGGGGGGGGGGGGGTTTAGTCTGTAGAGGCTATCAAAATAATCATAGGCTAGACAGCTAGGGCTTAGCCATTACGATCTCGAGGTAGATCAACTCTTGTAACTCCTTTACTCATCGAATACAATCAAGCAGGACATAGGGTTTTACCTCCATTAAGAGGGCCCGAACCTGGGTAAACATCGTGTCCCCATTGTCCTTTGTTACCATCAATCCTTAGACACGCAGCTTGGGACCCCCTACCCGAGATCTGCCGGTTTTGACACCGACATTGGTGCTTTCATTGAGAGTTCCATTGTGTTGTCGACAGAAGGATCGATGGCTCGCCTTGTCATCGACGACGACACTGTTTCCGGGGAGACTTTTCTCCCTGGTCAACTCTTTGTGTTTGGCAGCTTCGTGCTACGTGCCAACTCGACCGGTCACCTTGAGCAGGTCGACAGCTACGCCCCTGGTCACCAGATCAGGTTTGGAAGTTTGAACTACATCGCCAATATCCGAGGAGATCTAATCTTCGAGGGGTTCACGGCCTCGGCCGCCGCTCCCCACCCATACAAAGAAGGCCCTTCGGATCCGCTATCAGATCCCGTCCAGGGATCGACTATCATGCCTGCCCTGGCCTTAGATCCGGAGCGGAACACTTCGTCCGAAGACAGGGGGGTGAACCCCGTCGGACTCTCTCCCATTACGGAGCTTCTAGCCAGAGACCCAGATGCAACCATGCCGTCGGCGGACCCGGAGTCAAACGGAACTCTCCCTGTCATCGGGAAGCCGGATTCACCTCTGGACGTCAACTCCGAACTCTCGAGGTCTGCGTCTATCAGGCTCGGTCAAGTGGTTATTACCGAACCTAGCTCCGCAGATCCTCAGACGCCTGTCCAGCTTTCACTCTTAAACGAAACACTAGACCTAATGCAATCTCTCGCCATCACGGAAGTATCACCACTGAACTATGCCCAGCTTGAACTGGGGGCTGAGAGTAGGGAATTTTGCATCCCACCCACCACCCACTTAATAGCCACTGTCGAAGATTTAACCGACATGCTAGACTACGCCTCCAAAGACATCGATGGCATGGACATCGATGTCGGAGTTGAACTAGGCCAAAACCTGCCCATCACTGGGCGTTGGACGACCACTTCTACTTATGATGTATACATGGTGGACACGCCTGAAAAGAAGGACGACGATGGCACTCAAGATCCAGATGAGGAGAAGCCCGTCGACGAACCACCAAAACGCCGACGTCAGCGGCGTCGCCCACGATCGCGTCGGGCACGGGAAAGCAATACCGGCACCGGAGATAATGACACTTCGGACAACGCCGAAGACTCCGACCACCCCGCTGAGCCTGCGTTCGAGCAGGATGAGAGGGAAGAGGGTCAAGTCAACCCCGACGAACTTGCCGATCATGGGGATTCGGAAGATAGTAACTACTTACCTGTCTCCGAAGAGGATATTAGCCTCGGTGACGAAGATTTCATCGTCCCAGAGGAACCCCTCGAACAAGAACGCTTCAAGCGATGGCTGATCGCCACTGCACAGAGCCTGAAAAGGAAACAACAGCAGATTCAAGCCGAACAGGATACGCTCAACGACAGATGGACTAAGGTCCTGGCCGCCGAGGAGGGATACGGCTATGAGCGCCAAACAAAGAGCTATCCTAAGCGCAGGCTACTACCACAATTTGACGAGGAGGCCTTTGAGCCAATATCGTCCAAATACAATCATGCCGATCAACTGGACCGACCACCACGTGGACGGGACAAAACGGCCAATTATGCCGAACATCAGCCCGCACCCCCTCGCCGTAGAGGCAAGGAGACAGCGGCTCCAGGCTACACGTACGACCTACGTCAGGACCTGACCAATAGAGCCGACCAGACCAGATCAATCTATGGATCAAGAGGACGTGCTCCAGCACGAGATAATGGCCACCAGGCCTGGAACGACAAACATAACCAAATTCGGGGTCAACCCCGAATACAGATGTCATCCGAACTCCGTTGCAATGTCGCCCGGTATAGAGGTGCCGCGCACCCCATGTGCTTTACCGATGAGGTAATGCAGCACCAGTTTCTGAAAGGGTTTAAACCCGTAAACATTGAGCCATACGATGGAATGATAGATCCCACTGTATGGATTGAAGATTTTCTTCTCCACATTCACATGGCTCGCGGAGACGATCTCCATGCCATTAAATACCTCCCTCTAAAGCTGAAAGGACCAGCACGGCACTGGTTGAATAGCCTCCCAGAGAAGTCCATTGGAAGCTGGGAAGACTTAGAGGATGCTTTTCGGGACAACTTTCAGGGCACTTATGTCCGGCCACCGGATGCTGATGACCTAAGTCACATAACTCAGCAACCTGGAGAGTCCGCTCGCAAACTTTGGAATCAGTTCTTAATTAAAAAGAACCAAATCATGGACTGTCTGGACACCGAGGCCTTAGCGGCATTTAAGCACAGCGTCCGTGACAAATGGCTCGCCCGACACCTCGGTCAGGAAAAGCCGAAGACCATGGCAGCTCTTACTGCACTCATGACCCGCTTCTGTGTGGGCGAAGATAGCTGGTTGGCTCGTAGAAGCAACAGCACTAGCAACCCCGGCACCTCTGAGGCCCGGGACGGCAATGGAAGGCCACAACGCAACAAAAACAAGTGCCAGAACAACAACGAAGAAACAGAGGATACGGCGGTAAATGCCGGATTCAGTGGCTCTAAACCCGTTCAGCGGAAGAAGCCATTCAAAGGTACTAGGGACGGTCCATCCAACTTGGACAAGATACTGGATCGACCCTGCCAGATTCATGGCACCCCTGACAAGCCTGCCAACCACACCAACAGAAACTGTAGGGTTTTCAAACAGGCCGGTAAATTAAACACCGAACATAAGGGGAAAGGATCTCCAAGCGAGGACGATGATGAGCCTCGCCCACCGTGCACCGGGGGACAGAAATAGTTTCCCCCCTAGGTAAAAATGGTGAACATGATCTACGCCACCCACATCCCCAAGAGGGAGCGCAAACACGCGTTAAGGGACGTCTACGCCGTAGAGCCTGTCGCCCCAAAATTCAACCCATGGTCGGCTTGTCCGATCACCTTTGATCACAGGGACCACCCAACCAGTATCCTTCATGGAGGTTCGGCGGCCCTGGTACTCGATCCTATCATTGACGGATACCATCTTACTAGAGTCCTTATGGACGGCGGCAGCAGCCTCAACTTGCTCTACCAGGATACTATCCGTAAGATGGGTATCGACCCGTCAAGAATCAAACCTAGCAACACTACCTTTAAAGGAGTGATACCTAGCATGGAGGCCCGCTGCACGGGCTCCTTAACACTGGAAGTCATATTCGGCTCTCCAGATAACTTCCAAAGCAAAGACTTGATCTTCGACATCGTCCCTTTTCGCAGTGGTTATCATGCACTGCTCGGACGAACAGCCTTCGCCCGCTTTAATGCGGTCCCGCACTATGCTTATCTGAAGCTCAAAATGCCTGGACCTCGTGGCATCTTCACAGTAAATGGGAATATGGAGCGCTCCCTCCGTACTGAGGAGCATACTGCGGCTCTAGCAGCTGAAGTACAGGGCAGCCTTATCAAGCCGGACAACCCATCGGTCATCAAGATCCACGACTCTGCTAAGCGAGTCCGATCCGCACTACAATGCGATAGCCCGATGGAGCCGGAGCTTAAATAGCGGTTTAGCCTCCGCCGACCGCCCCATAAGGTTGCGACATACGTACCGCACGTACATAACTACACACTTAAAATACCTTGGGCAGCGTCGGAGGCACACTGCGGAAAAGGTCCATAGTACGGTTTGACCCTATTCGGACCTCAACTATTTTTTCCACTATAGGTTCGCTAAAAAACCTACCTGATCTACAGAGGCTCTTTTCCAGGTCCCTCTTTCTTACAGACGACCATCACCTCCTCCTCTTAAAGGATTTCCCACCAAGGAGAAACGGCGCAGACGTGCGGCAGGGCACCATTGGGATCTTCAAACCACTACTTTTAGGCCCTGTGTAAACCTTTCCCTTGTGTAAACTTTTGGCATGTAAAATAGCCTCGATAGTTATGGCATTATCTGTAATAACACGGCTCGACGTACTCATCAAGGTATAAAGGAAGCAGTTGGTCACCACTTTTATTTGGCACTCATTTATTTTTGTCATCTGTATGCCCTCCCTACTTCAGACTGCCACGTGCTTTAGTCCGGCCTTAACACCGGGGGCTGTATTCAGTCCTGCACATTTCAAAGTCCGAACACCTATAGGGTACTCTTCGGCGTCCCAGATATTGCATTATATGCATCGGCTCCGAATCATGTCTTTGGTCTATAGTTGGGTTGCCCGGCTCCTGTGCTTACCACCTTACGTTCCGCTCGTTCGGCTAAGGTAGTAAAGGGAGAACTACTGCGATTGTATTTCTGGTTCGTCCGGTCAAGTACCTCAGTAGAGAAAGCCGAAAACTGACTGTCATGATAAGCGTGAGCTGGTCGGCGATTCGGCGACTTAGTATTATACTACAAATCATTAGCGATTCACTCCGTGTTATACGAGGGGCTGGTCTTCGTCCAGCCGCGTGGAAAAGGCATCGTAGTCCGGGGGCTAGTACTTAGCTCCACAGTCAAACTCCTATGGCTAAGTGAAAGTAATAAAGCAGTATAGTCTGATTGCCTGGTTCACTACGCTGACACCTCCTTTACGGACCAAGACGTTGGATAAAGTGTGGTCACACGTTACGCCGAACACCCCTGTAGCATCTACATGGGGGCTGAAGCCGACGACTGGCAACTTTCAGAAATAAAACAATAAATGGCCGCACAGGAGGAAAAATTGCTTGAAACAAAAGGCGCAAACATAGATATATAAACAGCATGGGTTCATCGCATTGTTTGTACAACCCGAACACACTCAATCAAATATTACGTCCTTAGAGCATTGACCCTTGATCACTCGGGCTCCTTCTAGGACGTCATCGAAGTATCTCTCCGGCTTCCGGTGATCTTTGCCTTCGGGCGGGCCTGTGGTTGCCACTTCGGTGGCCTTCATCTTTGCCCATTGCATCTTGACGCGGGCGAAGGCCATCCGGGCACCCTCTATGCAGGCCAAGCGCTTCAATGCATCAATCCGAGGCCGCGCGTCGACAAGCCGCTTCACCAAACCGAAGTAGCTACTAGGGATTGGCTCGGCCAGCCAGAGCTGGACTATCAGGTCCTTCATGGCCAAACCTGCCACCCTATGCAGCTCCGTCAGCTACTTCAGTTGGTCACCCAGGAGAAGCGTCGAGTGTTCCGGCGCGACAAATTGCGACCAGAACAGCTTCTCGGTCGAGTTCCCCTCCTGGGCTCGGAAGTACTGTGCGGCATCAGCGGCACCCTTCGGAAGATCCGCAAACGCGCCTGGAGAACTCCACACTCGGGTCAGCAAAGCATACCTCTGACCTCCAAAGACACTCTGCAAAAGAAAGGCCTTACTATCGGCGTTCTGGGAACGGGGGTCCTCAGACTTGCCTACCTACGGCCCACGGCGTGGCTCCATCGACGGCCTGGTACGGCCCAACTTCAGCAACAACAACTCAAGACCCTCGCGAGGGGCCAAGCCTCGCGAGGTGGACGACACCAAGACCTCCACGAGGAGCAGCCTCCTCAGGCTGGCTCCCGAGGAGTGGAGATCTCTATGCAAACCCTCACCTTGTGAGGTTCGGGTGACGCAAGCCAAGACGACCAAGGCCAGGCAGGCGCCAGCGGGCGTAGTGTACCAGTTTCCTCTTTGGTGCTAAAGAGGCAAGCACAGGCGCGAAGTCCCGAGGAATCAGCCAAAGGTTTCCGTTCCCGTGTAACAAGACCAAGACCGCCAGGACGGCAGGACGGAGGTCATCACCGAGCCCACCACGGCGTCACGACCAGAGGCTTTCGCAGGCGAAGACTACTTTTGTCAGGATAGCATGTACTAGTTGTCTCCCTTCGAATTTGGCCGTTGTGGGATCCCTTCCCGCCTTTCATTTGGGAAGAGGGCCAAGGCCACTATAAATAGGACTTAGCCACCACCGTAGAGAGGGATCGGATCGCATCGGACCCCCGGACAGATCATTCAGATCACCCTCACTCCACCAGCTCACTCGAGCACAAGAACACCTCTCCTCCTGAGGCTGTTCGCCACTGTACTAGTTCATCCTCAGCCCCTCGAGGCCAATCCACCACAAAGCAGGAGTAGGGTTTTACACCGCAAGGTGGCCCGAACCTGGGTAAACTGCTGTGTCTCTTTTCCTTACAGTTCGTCGAGCTAGGCTGTGAGATTAGCGAGTAGGCAGACTGAGGAGGACGAGTTCTTTGCACGCACCCCAGAGTTCGAACCTCTCAAGGGTTTGCGGAACCCGAAATCCGACATTTGGTGCGCCAGGTAGGGGTGCGTCAGAGGCTCTCTTCTGCCAGCAGATTCGCCACCACCCAGCAGTTCTCATGGCCGATGCCGCGAGAGCTCATGTTGAGCACTAGGTTGTTCGGCCTGCCCAAGCAGTGCCGTCAGCCCAAGAGGATCTCCACTCCGCGCTCCTTGCAGCCCGCTCGCCGCCCGGTGCTATCGGTCGTGGGCGGCGGGGGCCGCCATCGCCCCACGCCGCAACCGCGCCACCACATGATCTTCGAGCTACGCCACGGCGATGGCGCCACACTCTCACCGGGAGCAGGCGAACATGCGAGCCGTGCTCATCGTGGCACGGGAGCTGCTACATTGCAGGTTGGCGAAAGGCGGCCACGATGCCTTGCTGGAGCGGGTCGTCGAGCTGCTTGACGCCGCCTGTAGGGGTGCGGCGCCTTTCTGCACCCTGGCTACATCGCAGGCTGTGACAGGGGTGCGCGGGGGCCCCCGCCGCGCCCGCGCGCCCCTCCTTGGATCACCTGAGGGACCTAGAGCCGCCAACCTGGCCCGCAGCGCTGATTGTCCTTTCCCGACCACGCTACCCCCGGGCGAGGCGAGTTCGGGCGGTCCCTCCTGGGGCCACACCGGGGCGCCACCCTGCGGCCATCAGAGCCTGGCACCGAGCCTGGTGGCCAACAACGCGGGGCACCCAGACAACGACCCTGGCGCGGCAGTCCCAGATGCCTACGTACCCCCCATGATGGATCTACAGTAAGCGCCAAGAGAATGCCCCGGTGGGTTCCCCTCATCAGGCTAGGCGTCGGGGGCACATGAAGCCGAGGCTCTCCGCGAGCCGCCCCGGAACTTCACCGACACCTTCAACGACAACAGCCACTGGGTACAGCCGATATCTCAGGAGCACAATTACGCTAACCATGGACCGCAGGTGAACCAAGCCACAGCAGCGGCCAGGGACCCCAGGGCGATGACCCCGCTGCCGGCGGGCGAAGCACACTGGGGCTACACGGGGGGAGCCCTAGGCCAGGGCCTCCCCCGCACCGCATGGAGCAAGGCGCTGCACAGAGGTAGGTCCTCCACCGGGGAAGGCGCCAGCGAGCCCTTCCCCCCGACGGAGGGCCTGCGGTCACCGAGGGCACCGCTAGCGTCCCCCTTGCCCCTTGGTCTCGTCCTGGTTTCCGGACGCCCCAACGGTGCTCGGGGGAGGCGCAGGGCGGGGCTCTCGTCAGGCGACGTGAAGCAAGGCCCCGCGCCTGTGAAGGTCTCCGCTCGTGACACTCTCACGTAATAATGAGTGGGGCTGTACACGCCCCGGAGTCTCCTGAGTGCCGCCCTCGGGCCTCACGGGGGCTCCCACCCACGTCCAAGTGGAAGCTCTTAGCTCCACGCTGGTGAGAAGGCAAGAAGACTAGCTAGGTGCCGGACGCAGCCATTTGATTCCGCCTTTCTTTCTGTAACTCATCTTGCCACCTTTTGGAGTGAGATTTGGAATTTCGTGTGTTTATCAAAAGAAAAACGGGGGGAATTTTTCTTGTCTCATGGCGATTTCTTGCTTTCTGGCTTCGTGTTTTGAGAGTAAGGCTCGCGCCTGCTACCCCCCACGAGCCCGGCGAGCGGGGGCTAGGCGTGGTATGCGCGCGTCGAAGGACGCCCGGGCTGGCTCCAGAGATGCCAAGGCCCCCCCAGGGGGCTGGAGTGCAATCACCGCAGGATCATTGCGCGCACACCTTGCCATGATCCGACAATCGGCTCCTAATGAGGCCCTCTTGGGCGGGCCAGCAGGCTCCCCGGGAGACTTAAAACCTCGCGAGCCCCGGCGGGCTCGCCTCAGGAGGAGGGCGCGTCCGTGACCTCAGGACTCGCTCAAGACCTACGGAGCCAAGATAAGTTGCAACAACTACCCCGCTCGGGAGCCCGCGGGCTCGCGACGGCACATTCCAAATCCTAGTTTTAAAAGGCATATCATCATTTCATACATCATAAGGGCCCCCCCTTCAAAAATGCTTTTACGCCCCGTAGGGCTGCGCCCGAAGGTTTTTTGCATGCAGATTAAGGCAAAGGGAAAGGCAGGCCTAGCCAGAAGCGCTGCCTTCGGCGCCGTCCTCGCCACCTTCATCCGCGCCACCCGCGCTGTCACTAGCGTCATCTTCATCATCGTCATCCGCATCGCCTTCTTCGGCCGTGATCACGGCCGTGTCGTCCTCAGGAGCAAACTCTGCGACCAGGTCGTCGACATGGTCGTCCACCCATTCTGCCAGATTGCCCTGGATGACCCGGGGCACGTGGGCTATTGCGGCGTTGAAATCAAAATGGGGGTCAAGGTTCTGGAGGTGACTAAAGACACGTGAGAACGCGCGCCCCAGGAGGCCCCGGCTTCTCTCTGCAATGAGCTCGCGAGCCCTCGCCGCCTGGTCCTCCAAGCGGGTCATGATTAGGGTGAAGAAACGGAGGTGGCTGGCTTCATCGTCCCCGTGCGGGTGTGGCACGCTCTCCTCGCAGATCGTGCCCAAAGCCTGGTTGGCCCTCACCCTGAGGTCCTGGAGCATCGAGGAGCGCTCACGCTGCATCGTCCGACGGCAGTTTTCTTCGTCCGCGGTCTTCTCTGCGAGGGACGTGATGGCCTCGACCTGCTGCTGGAGTGAGGATAGCTCGGCGTGGGTGGAAGCCAAGTTGGCCTGGGCTGAAGCCTGAGCCTCCTTGGCGGCCCTCTCTCGCCCCTCCGCCGCGGCCAGCTTTGTCCTGAGGGTGGTGGTCCTGCCCTCGAGCTCGGCCTGCTGCAGTTCAAAGCGGGCCTTCAGGAGCTCCAGCTCCCGGCGGTGCTCATCAGCAAGAGCAGCTCGGATCTTCGCCACCCTCTGGTCAACCTCCTCCTGGACCTTGGCCTCCCGTGCAGCGACGGCGTCCTCAGCCGTGGCTACCTGGCGCTCCCTCACCTCCAACCGCTCAAGATCCAGGCTGCGCTCCAAGACCTCCAGCACCAGCATCTCCTCGCGTTCCTGGACCTCTTTCTCATCAGAAGGGGCCTCGCTTGGTGATGCTGCCAGGGCGGCCCTGCGTGCTTCGACCTGCTGCTCAAGGGCAGCGTTCGAAGCTTGGAGCTCCCGCTCCTGCTCCTCGGCTACCACACGATGGCAGTCGGCGGCCCTGGCCTCCTCCAGGGCACGGGCGCAAGCCTCGCGAGAAGTTGAAAGGGACACCGCGGCGCTTGCGCTGGCGTGCTCATGCTGAAGATGCCCAAGGTTGATGGCGACCTTCAACTAGTGCCACTCGCGCGCCAAGTGAAGGACCTCCGTCTCGAGGCGGGCGTCGACGTCGGCAAGCTCTTCTCCAAACTGACTCAGTGCGCCCATCGCCTCCCGGTAAAGCTCATGACGGAAGACGCCGCGCCCGCGCGCAAGCTCCAATGCGCAGCCAAGCCCATCCTTCATGCCGGGGGCTGTAGGAGGGGCTTGGAGCAGCTGGCCTGCCCCTGGCGGGGGGCTGGAGGCCGGTGCCTTCCCGGCTGCTCTCCGGGCCTCGGGGAAGGTACTGGGCGGCGCGGTCTTGCTGCTCAAAGATGAAGCCGACGCCGAGATCGTCCAGCTACCGGTGATGACTAATGAAGGAGCCCTCGGCACGCCTCCTGCGCCCCAGGCAAGACCGCGAAGGAAGGATGCTGGAAGCACAGGCTCACGGCCCCTCAGCGGCGCACCCGCCTCTTGGACTGGCCTCGTACCTCACGCGGGGGTCTGGTGTGGGGAACTCAGAGTCGAGAGGAGGACAAGGACTTCAGGAGGTCGCTGCCCAAGAGATATCATCGCCTTAGCCGAAGGGATCCTGAGGAGCCATTGTCAGGAAAGAACGCAATACGCAGGAAGTCATGAAGATAAGGTACTTACTCGTCTATGGCTATGTACTTCCTCTGCTTCAGCGGCTGGTAGGCATCACCACTGCAGCTCGGAGGCCCCTTCCTCTTGCGGAGCGCTTCAAGGTTCAGACAAAGCTGGCCGAGATTTGGGGTGCAACTCTCAGCAGCCGAGGGGCTCGACGGGGCTTTTGCGGAGGTGGCCTCAGGGGCACCAGGCCGCACCTGCCCACCAGCCGCTACCTCAGGACCGCTCGCCCAAGCTGTAGCAGTAGCTGCCTTAGGAGCGTCGGATCGCACCAGCTCTCTGGTGACCTCCTCAGGAGCGCTCGCCAGAACCTCGGGAGCCAACACCTCGGAAGCACCTGGCGACACCCGTTCCCCAGCAGTCGCCCCAGCGATACCCGGTGGCGCTCGCCCCTGCATCCACACCCGGGGTGCGCACCGCAGGGTCGACGAGCAAAGGAGCCATGAAGATGGGGTTCTCGCGAGGCCCCTCAAGGCCCTCTGGGCGTAGCCCCCACTCGTCGAAAAGG
The DNA here is from genome assembly GCA_011799875.1 of Thinopyrum elongatum. Classification (NCBI taxonomy): domain Eukaryota; kingdom Viridiplantae; phylum Streptophyta; class Magnoliopsida; order Poales; family Poaceae; genus Thinopyrum; species Thinopyrum elongatum. The sequence goes on along the minus strand of CM022303.1, from coordinate 470,463,469 downwards.
GGCATCTGCCTCACGAAGTCCTCCTTGTTCGAACATTGGTACAGGAGGCAGCCCTCCTTTGGAAGCGCGGCTGGCGTTGCATTTCCTGTCAGAAGCTCGAGCACCGCACGCAGCGTCTTGGAGGGAAGCGCAGGCACCTGGAGCCTCATGGGGTCCTTGCTACCGGTGAAGGCCCACATTGGGGGAGAATGGCGTTGGAGCGGAGCGATGCGCCACCGGTCGAACTACTTCACCACCATCAGCGCCGTCACCCCGACCTTCTTCAGCCTGGTCAACCTGGACCAGACACGGGCAAGCCGATGGTTGACAAGCTTCACGTGCCCCCAGCCGAAGCTGGGTATCGCTGGTACTCACGGGAGCAGAAGCAAGGAGTTGCGCGCGCCGACATCCACATACACCCACTGCTTCCAAAACCCCTTCACATTAGGGTGGAGCGTGAAGTCGATGCCCGAGCCAGCCGTCGCCACCACGGCCTGGAAAGCCACGCACCCCAAGCGCTGGCGGGCATCGACCAGATGAAGCGAGAAGAAATGGTGAAACAGGGAAACGGAAGAGGCAATGCCCACCATAGCCTCACAAAGGAAGGCGAAGGCAGCAAGGAGGATGATGGATCGGGGATCCAGATGCAGCGCTTGAATATGGTAATGGGAGATTATGGCATTGAAGAAGTCAGAGAAAGGAGGGATCAGGCCAGCCAAGAGAGCGTGGAGAGGGATGGGGATCTCGGTGACTTCCATGTCGATCATAGCCCTGGAGGCGGGCCAGGCCGTCGTCACCTTCCACTCGTTGGAGTCGGTGGCAAGGGCCGGACGGATCTTGGCCAGCCCCTCTTGATTGATCATCATCGACCGCTCAAGGGCGGGCTCCAAGACCGGCTTAGATTCGGTCGGAGCGCAGGCCTTCCCCCTCTTCTTCGGCCGAGGGGCCATGGCGGCAGGAGAAGACCGGCGCCGGCGTCGATCTGGGAGAAGAGCCGTCGGTTCTCAGGAAGAAGGAGGAGCTAAGGGCGAGCGCGGCGAGCAACAATGGCAAAGGTACGATAGCAACAGGCGGCCGCCAAGCCTGGCACATATCGAGGCAGCGTGGGGAAGTGGGGACGCCCACGTCCCATCAATCGCCACGCGTCAACCAAGGCCGCAGGCGGTTAGGGCCCGCGGCGCTCCGCACTTGCCCCTTGGCTTCGCCTCAAAGCCAAGTTCGAGCGCGCCTTGGGCTCGGGGGCTACTATCGGAGTTCTGGGAACGGGGGTACCCAGACTTGCCTGCCTGCGGCCCACGGCGTGGCTCCATCGATGGCCTGGTACGGCCCAGGTTCAGCGACAACAACTCAAGACCCTCACGAGGGGCCAAGCCTCGCGAGGCGGACGACACCAAGACCTCCACGAGGAGCGGCCTCCTCAGGCTGGCTCTCGAGGAGCGGAGATCTCTATGCAAACCCTCACCTCGTGAGGTTTGGGTGACGCAAGCCAAGACGACCAAGGCCTGGCGGGCGCCAGCGGGCGTAGTGTACCAGTTTCCTCTTTGGTGCTAAAGAGGCAAGCGCAGGCGCGGAGTCCCGAGGAATCAGCCAAAGGTTTCCATTCCCGTGCAACAAGACCAAGACCGCCAGGACGGCAGGACGGAGGTCAGCACCGAGCCCACCACGGCGTCATGACCAGAGGCTTTTGCAGGCGAAGACTACTTTTGTCAGGATAGCATGTACTAGTTGTCTCCCTTCGAATTTGGCCGTTGTGGAATCCCTTCCTGCCTTTCATTTGGGAAGAGGACCAAGGCCACTATAAATAGGACTTAGCCACCACCGTAGAGAGGGATCGGATCGCATCGGACCCCCGGACAGATCATTCAGATCACCCTCACTCCACCAGCTCACTCGAGCACAAGAACACCTCTCCTCCTGAGGCTGTTCGCCACTGTACTAGTTCATCCTCAGCCCCTCGAGGCCAATCCACCACAAAGCAGGAGTAGGGTTTTACACCGCAAGGTGGCCCGAACCTGGGTAAACTGCTGTGTCTCTTTTCCTTACAGTTCGTCGAGCTAGGCTGTGAGATTAGCGAGTAGAAAGACTGGGGAGGACGAGTTCTTCACACGCACCCCAGAGTTCGAACCTCTCAAGGGTTTGCAGAACCCAAAATCTGACACTTACCAGCCGCTATCTGCCTCGCCTGACGGATCTCTTTGCGAGCACTCCGGGACTCTCTCCGCGCCTCTTTGGCATTATGGATAGCCTTGGCAAGCTCGGACAACTGGGCCGAAGTCTTCTGCTCCAAGGTTTCGCATTTGCTGATGGCATCCTTCAGCTCCTGCTCGACTTCGGCCACCCGAGCTTCGTGTTGACAGCGGGCAACTTGTTCGGCCTCTAGTTCAGCAGCCGCTTTATCAGCGGCTGCCTTATTCGCCTCCGCCTCTTTTTTGGCCTGGGCAAGGGCGCATTTGAGGGTCTCGACCTCGGCTGCACCAGCTGTGATTATAATCAAGGCATTCCATGAGTTAATCTCTAAATATACATATCACTTCTGATATCAAAATAAACTTTTAACATTATACGCATACCTTGCGTCTCATCGAACAACTTATTAATGCGGTTGATTTCCTCATCGGCCACCTAAAGCTTCCGATTGAGTTCGGAAACTTCTGCGGCCTGGGTGGTTGCCGCCAACAGGGAAGCCTGTTACAACAACAGCACAGCAGGTTAACTCTCCCGAATACTATATGGACCCTCTGTCCGGTTTCTTTTAACTGAACAGAGCCTCAGGGGCTACTGTCTGTACACATGTATATTCCTCTATATGAAAAGTTTTTAGAACATTACGTCACATACCTCAAAGCCTGTCAGTAGGCTAGTGAAGGCTTTGTTCAGTCCGCTCTTAGCAGACTGAACCTTCTCCACCACCGCACCCATCAGGGTGCGGTGCTCCGCCACGATGGAAGCACGCTGCAGTGCTTCCTCCAGAGCGTTGGGCGCCTCCAGATTAGTGGAGGTCGCCGATGGAGCTGATGCTCCTCCCCCTCTTTCAAAGGAGGCTGCTTATCCAATCCCGGAGCCATGTTGGTCTCCGGAATGGTGTCCGGCTGGGGCCCGGATTGTTGGGGGTCCCCACCATCGGTTGTCATAGGGGTCGCCTCTCCTAGGTCTTTGGCGGCCGAGGTATTAACCTCGAGCGCTTTCTCGACGGCCTCGTTCGCCCTCCCTCTGCCAAGAGAGGTCCTTCGGGACAACACCTCAGTGTCCTCCATGGTGATAGGTGAGGGGACTGGCGGCGGCGTGTCACTCTCTGCCATTTTGGGTGGCAGAGAGTTCCCCTCCGATAATGGGGTTTGCGGAAGCTCACGGGGAGGGCTGAAAGGCGAATAACAAAAATAACTTATACAATAATAGCAAGTAGACCGAAGATAAATGAGTAAGTTTCTGAATACTTACGATTCGGCCAATGGCTTCACCCTGGGAGGTCTCTTGGGGACTAGTTCGGACTCTGAGTCGGAACTGTCCGGGAGGGTCACCTTCCCTCTTTTGGGCACCTCGCCCTCCGGGTCTTCGGAGGCCGCCCTCTTCTTCTTCTTCTTCCCCTTATGAGCGGAGTCGCTTTCCACCTCCTCCTCCTCTTCTTCCCCGTCTTCTTCATGGGAAGAGAGGGCTTCGGTCTCTCCGGACACTGCATCTGAAGGACCTTTGTGGCGGGGGCCGCCCTTGGCCTCCTTGCCCTTCTTCTTCTTGACCTTCTTCTCCGGCGCCTGATAGGGCGCCGGGACCAGCATCTTCGTTAGCTGGGGTGTGAACGGGTTCTCAGGTAGCAGTGCCGGACAATTGATTCGCTCCGCCTTTGCCGTCCATCCCTGTACGGAAGGCAGGCAAGGTAATCTACATTCTATCTGAAGTATTGCCCGGATAAATCTTTGGAAAAGTTATGCTTACCGATGAGGCCTGGTTCTCGATGTCGAGTCCGATGTCCTCGATCTTCTTCGGCCACGTTTTCTGGGCCTTGAAGAGCTGCTTCCATATGTCTTCGTGCATGGTGCCGAAGAAGCGCTTCAGGGTCTGTCGCTCCTCCGGATTGAACTCCCACATGGGGGAGGCCCGGAGTTGGCAGGGAAGAGTGCGGCGGAAGAGCATCACCTGAATCATGTTTGTGAGACCGGTGTTTGCACCTAACATGTTGGAGATGCGCTTTTGTAGCATCTGCACCTCCAGTTTGGACCCACAATCAATGCTCTTGGCGGTCCATGAGGTGAGTCTCGTAGGGGGTCCGGATCTGAAGTCACGCATGGCCGCCCAGTTGGCGTCGCGGGGTTCGGTGATGTAGAACCACTCCTGTTGCCACACCTTGACTGTCTCCACAAATGCCCCTTTGGGCCAGACGGCGTTGGGGAGCTTGCTTACCATGGCCCCGCCACAGTCCGCATGCTGTCCGTTAACCACCTTCGGCTTCAGATTGAAGACCTTGAGCCACAGGCCAAAGTGTGGGGGGATGCGGAGAAGAGCCTCACACACGACGATGAACGCTGATATGTGGAGGAAGGAATTTGGGGCTAGATCATGGAAATCTAACCCGTAGTAGAGCATGAGGCCTCGGACGAAGGGGTGGAGGGGAAACCCTAGCCCTCGAAGGAAATGGGGGATGAACATGACCCTCTCACCAGGCTCTGGAGTAGGGATAACCTGATCTTTGTCAGGGAGCCTATGCACTATATCCGCGGACAGATAGCCCGCACTCCGAAGATCCTTGATGTCCTTCTCGGTGACAAAGGAGGCCTCCCACTTGCCCTTGGAACCGGACCCGGCCATTGCTGGGGAGGGTGGCAGTGGTGGAAAAAAATCAAAGTTGTGGGCGCTGGAGCTTGGAGGTTGGAAGACAGGAGCTGGAAGAAGGCGTGGGAAAAAAGGAGGGATCTTTATCCTCTTATAGATGGTGAAAATACCAAACGTCCCCTTCTCAAGCCATAAACCTCGCCTGTTCCCAACGAGATCGTGCGTAAGGCACGGTTGGATTACCCAAACCACATTGATGGGAATCCCGTAATGGACGGGCATGATCTCTGTTTTGACGGGACGTGCCAAGGAGGGCTAGGCCTCGAAACACGAAACGGGAGGCGTGAAAATGGTTCGAAATGTTAAAGAGTCAAGTGTGACGCTTCGCCGAAAAAGTTGTCAGTAAAAGACACTGTTCCTATTTTGACATCTTGCCTTCGTGGCTAAGGGTTGTATTAATTGTGCAGAGCCAGATACAGTTCCTCTATGCAGGAAGCTGACTTAAAGTATTCAGGAGAAGGAACCCGCCTTGCAATGCCGAAGATAATCCGCGTGTCGAACACATCATCATCGAAGACTGGTTCAGGGGCTACTGAGGGAGTCCTGGATTAGGGGGTTCTCGGGTGTCCGGACTATTCGATATGGGCCAGACTGATGGGCCATGAAGATAAAGCAGAGGACTATCCCCCGTGTCCGGGTAGGACTCCCATATGCGTGGGTGGCAAGTTTTGTGTCCAGTTGTGTTATTTCCTTCCTCTGCGAACCGACTCTGTACAACCCTAGGCCCCTCCGGTGTATATATAAACCGGGGGGTTTAGTCTGTAGAGGCTATCAGAATAATCATAGGCTAGACAGCTAGGGTTTAGCCATTACAATCTCAAGGTAGATCAACTCTTGTAACTCCTATACTCATCGAATACAATCAAGCAGGACGTAGGGTTTTACCTCCATTATGAGGGCCCGAACCTGGGTAAACATCGTGTCCCCATTGTCCTTTGTTACCATTGATCCTTAGACACGCAGCTTGGGACCCCCTACCCGAGATCTGCCGGTTTTGACACCGACACTCCTTGCCATGGTCCTCGAGATCCGTCTCCAGCTTCTTTACTTTATCGCCCAGCTCGTTCTTGGCGGCCTCTGCAGCTTCGGCGGCATCGATGGACTCCTTTAACTTGCCGGCGTGATCTATGGCCAGAGCTTCAAGCGTCTCCTTGTGTTTCTGCTCCAGCTCCTAGGTTTGCTGCACGACGAGCTTTTTGATCTCCTCATCCTTGCAGCGGAGCTTGGCGGCAAGTGCCTCCTCGTGAGCGGCAAGGTCTTCTTCATGAGCATCAAGCCCGACGCGGCGTTCCGTCAAGCGAGCTTCCTCTGCAGCGGCCCGCTGTGCGGCTTCTTCCTGTGCCTTCTCGGCATCGGATTGCTTCAGGAGGAACTCGCTCCAACTTTGACTCAGCTGTTCTCGGCCAGTCATTAACTCCTGGAAATCCTCAGCGTACCAGACTTGCGTTTGCCCGACGTGCTTCTGGAAATCTACCTCTGCTGCTTCAACAACTGCTGCCCTGGAGTCCAACTTTTCCTTTCGGCTACGGTGAAGCGCCTCAAGCTTCTGGAAGTTACTGCTCATGGCTTGGAGGAGCTGCTCTTCCTTGGACTTGCTGCTGCTGGCACATGGCTCGTCAACGATCTCGAGTCCAGTAGCGGTGATGACATTTTCATCAAGAATTTCCTCTTCGGTTAGCGCTCCGGTGCCTGCCGTCCCTGGTATGCTGACGAACAGGTTGTTGCCAACCTTAAGGTATCTGCTTGACGGGGGAACCTCGGATGTTGACAGTTGGTCTTCGACAACTGCCTCGCCGACAACTGGGGGCTTCGTGGCTGAGGCAGCGCCATGCGCTCCTGTGGCAGGAATGCCATCAGTATGGTCACCGGTCTCCTTGCGAGCCCTCTCAGCAGACCCCTTGGCGGTTTCCTCCTGTGCAACCTTGGCGGCCTCGTCAGCAGCGATCTTGTTGGCCTCGGCGGCAGCATCTTTGGCGGTCTCCTCGATGACGATATCGACATTCATTTGTTCCATGGAAGGAAGATCTGAAGACCGGGGGGGGGGGGGGGGACAAGATGAGACCAAAGTTGAAGTTCAAGAAGACAAAAATAAAGAAAGAATAACAAGTACTCAGAGGCAAGTGGTTTACCTGTGTTGAGCTATTGAGAGGTGGTTTCTACATTTCCGGCAACATTGGTTGCCGATGTAGGACTGCCAGTGCCCGTGCTTGCCGGCTCCTCTTCGATGCGAATAGACTCGCCAGTGGAAGCCCTTGCCGGGGATTCATTTCTGGGTGGCGTGGTTGACGGAGGCAGCATGTCAGGGACGGCCTCCAATTGCTCTTCCTATTGCCATTCTTCTCCTGCAAGCCCGGCGATGTCAGTAACAAAGATAAAACACCTCAACACCTGCCAGCGAAAAATAAGTACTAGACTCACGCTGGGGGCTGGGTTGAGGGCTGCGTTGAGGACTGGGCTCCGGGCTGACGATGATGAACTCTGGTGCACCTATGGTGCTTGCCGGGGGCTCGTCACCCATTGAAGTCTTTGTCCTCTTCGCCATCCTTTGTGCCAATGTTTTCGTATCCCTGCGGAGACAAGCCAAAGCAAGACAAGTGAATCAAGCGAATCAGGAATTCAGAAGTTAAAAGATCCGACAGGCCCCTTACTCTTCTCTTTCCGGACTAAAAGCGGAGAGGTCGAAATCGACCTCCACTTCAGTGTCCATGTGAGGGGGCAGAGAAGGGGTCCTGGGTCACTTGGCTGTGCCAGAGGCGGCAGGTCGATGTGACCCTGTTGCTCCGGCTGTTGGTGCTGTCGTATGAGACGCCCCCGCCGTTCCAGTTGTTGCCGCGGCCGTGCGTCTCGTACATCGCGTGGGCTGTTGTTGAGCATCTTGCTGCTGCACAGCCTCACTGGTCGCCTTCTTGCCGGGAACCTCGCCGCTTGAGGAAGGCTGACGTGCTCGAACGCCGGAGGCGGCTTTCCGCAGCACGCGCTTCTTCTTCTCTGGAGCTGGGGGCTCCTCGTGCAGCTGCTCCTCGGTTGTATCTTCGACAGAAGGGCTCCCGGCAGCTGTGCCACTTTGCTCCCCGGCAGTCACACCTTGCCCGGCAAGGTTCTCCTCTGACATTACTTCTTCACTGGCCTCCTCTTCCACAAAGCCAGCGCTGCCGGCCTCCGCAGCAAGATTTGCCTCTTCCGCCCTACTGGCGATATACGCCACTTCTTCGTCAGTGGTGGGGCGGATGAGATTTTTCTCTTCCCGGATGGCTCTTTCCGACAGATTGTCAAAGAACCCTTGTGCTCCCTCTGCAGATGGCTCGATCCAAGTCCCGTCAAGGCCGTGGGCGTTGCATGCCGGCATCATGGCGATGATTGAGGTCAGAGCGGAATGGTTGCACAGAGGAATTATGTTCGCCGGCAACTTATAGTTCCCGCTGGGCCTGAATAGTTTGTGGCAGAGAGCTGTGTGTTGCATGACTGTCAAGTTGTTGTTTAGCCCAGGACGCAGCCTCATGACATCTGCCGCATTCTGAAATTCCCAGGCTGGTCTCCCTTTGTTATGCAGAGGAGCAATGCGGCGGCGAAGGAAATCAGCACCGATCATTTCTATTGTGAGCCCGGCAGCCCTGAGACGGTGGATCCTGGTAATTGCGATTCTGAGTTTCTCATCATGAGGATCGAGAGCGCTCCAGTCATTGCCGCGGACCACTTTCGTTTGTCGGGGCAAACAGAAAGGCTGGGGATCTTTCTCCTTAATCCAGCACCATTCACCCCGCCATTCTTCCCACTTCGTACGGTAAAGACCCTCTGGATATATCTCTTTATTCCATGCTCTTGGAATCCAGGTGATAGAACCAGAGAGGGCTTCTCCTTTTTCGATGCGGGGAATGAAATAGTGGCAAAAGAGGGCTGTGCTGGGGATTACTCCAGCGAAATTTTCACAAAGATGGGCAAAGACTGACATGCATGTCACGGCATTCGGCGCGAAATCCAAAAGATGGAAGCCGTATGTGTACATAATGTCGTTGAAGAAATCAGAAAATGGAGGGCAGAGCCCGCAATAGAAGTATGCGACAAAGAAATGGAATTTATCTGGGCCGCCCTCAGAGGAAGCTGGATTCACGTGAGTTGCGGGATGAGCCTTCATCTCCCGCCCCCACATGCATAGATACCGATTCTTCAGGGCGCTCGCGTCGAGCGTCGGAGCGAAGACGGCGTGCTCCTTCCGCATCTTCACCAATTAGCTCTCCTCCGCCTGCGCTCCCGAGCCGGCGGCTTTCACCTCTTTGCCCTTGCTCGCTTTGGGCGGCATAGCGACTAAGGAAGCAGGGGCCGAAGGTGATGAGAGAGTGGGGGGCGGCGGATGGATAGGAGAGGCTCTGCTTTTAGTTCAAGGAAGAAGGCGACGGCGGTTTTCAGATTGGAAAGGGTGGGAGGTAAATGAATGACGCCTCTGCGGATTCCTTTTTATGGGGAAGGCGTGGAACTGCCTCCTTTCTAATCAATATGGATGCGCTTTCATGAGCGCGCTACTACAGCGGTTGTTCCGCGCACATTCCCCACATCGAGCATTCGATATGCACCATGGGGAAGCGCGGTAAACGAGATAATTATGATAGCTAACTCCTGCCACGCGTGCCCGTGCACTATTTGGGCCTAGCCCAACAACGCCTCGCATCCGTGTATGGCCTAGGCCCGGGGGCTCCTGTCGGTGTACTAAAGCTTGGGTCCTTTAGTACCCCATACTTGTGCACGGGCAGTTGTAGCCATACCAGTGGCAAGGCCTGCCGGAGGACAGCTGGAAGCAAGTGCAAGATTGTCAAGAAGGTGTTCAAACCAGTGACCAGAAGACAGAAGCCCAAAGGCCAGATCCCCGGCAAGATCCTTGCCGGGATGGCTTGCGAAGAGCCGACAAGGCTCGCACCCTAGCAAGATTTCGCCACCCTGCCACCGCTCCAGTGCAGCAGTCGGCCTGTTATTTGGGTTTTGTCCTTCTGGATGCATGTCATGGCACTAGTGGTGGGCGAGCTTAAGCGGTGCTGATGGGACGGCCCCTTTTTCCGTCCCCAAGAAAGCAAGGGACACCTAAACAGAGCATTAAATGCATTTGTCCTAAATCGTCAGTGATAAGCATGTAAACACTGTAGCAACTTTACACCTCTTGGATGTACTGTACGCCACTGTTGGTGACCCCTTAGACGTATAAAAGGAGGCCCAAGGCGTAACTACAGGAGGAGGACGCTCACTAGTCCATTCTGCATGCGTAGCTGCTGCCCGAACATACTGTTCATCGCAAGCGCTCCTGGAGCTTGGGCTTAATCATCCACAATAAATCAAAGCAGGAGTAGGGTATTATGCTTCTCAGCGGCCCGAACCTGGGTTAAAATCCCCTTGCGTTGATCGTTGGATCTGCTCTTTGTGCATACCTCTCTCCCTGCCGAACCGTAAAAGGGATCCACGCGATCCCATAGGTGTCGTACGCCGACAGCGACTTTAGCTACAGCCACAGGCGGGTAGCAATTGGAAGTTGTAAGACGTGTCATTCTGCTACTATGGAATGAGACTGAGATGACCGGTCTACTCACTAGTAGAAAGCAGGGCTTTGGTCCAGGCCAGAAAAGGGCATTAATCCCGGTTCTCCTACGAACCGGGACCAATGGGTGCATCAGTTCCGGTTCATGAGGCCAGGGTGCCGGCCGGGCCTCGGAGGCCATTGGTCCCGGTTCGTCTGACCCCTTTGGTCCTGGTTCCAGACATGAACCAGGACCAATGTGCCTCGCTCCTGGCGCAGCACCTTTAGTCCCGGTTGGTGGCTGGAACTGGGACTAAAGGTCAGTCTTCTGTCCCGGTTCTAGCCACCAACCGGGACTAAAAAGATGCCTATATATACCCTCGCCCCTCCCACCCTCTCCTCTGTTTTTTTGGCCGTGTGGGAGGTGTGCATGCGCTGCTCTGTTCTCACTTCTATGCATGCACATGAGGTGTTCGATGAAATGACCGAGCCACACTTAAGCTTTCTCCTCTCCAAGCTCGACCTCCAAGCTCCATTTTCCTCAAGATTTGTCTAGGTTTGGCGGTCCGTCCCGTCCCGTCCCCGTCCTCACCGCCATTGATCGCCCACGCCGATCTCGTCGCCGGCACCACCGTGTGGTGGGCCTCTTGTTCTTATCTTCTTTCTAAAAGAAAAAAAATTCTTGTATGATTTAGATAGATACTTGTATAATTTTCTTAATTTTATTATTATTTGTTATTATATAGTGCCATGGTTTTGGTATCCGCCCCCGTCGGCCCTTGTCCTGTCTATGATTCGGATGTGGTATATTATCTTTTATAACTATTTGTTTCATTTAGTGTTTATGACAATTATGCCGACCAACGTGACATAGATGTTTTTATCTAGGAGGTATGTGAACCGGAAATTCCAACCGACCCTCTTGTTGAGAGGTTAAATTTAGTTGAAAAAGAAAACAATTACTTGAAGAAAAAATTAAAAAGAATTGAGGAGGAGAAGATGGAATTGGAGTTGCATGTTGCGGATGTCGTCGATGATCACAAGATCAAGATGGATGCAATGCGCTTGAAGATTAGAAAGATTACAAAATATGCCATTCATACTGAGGCTTGGTATCATTATGCCGTTGGATCAATTGTTACCTTAGTTGCGATTATCGCATTTGTTGTTGCATTGAAATGTTTTACATAGTTTCAATGTATGTTTTAATTAGATGCTCTAGAGAGCTATATGTTGTTCAATGAGAACTATGTATGAACTTTATGATTTTTTCAGTAATAACATTTGATCACTACTGTACTTTGGTTTTAATGTGATGATGAACTTGTATTAATTTGGTCACTTCTCTATTCATGATGTTCTGTAATGGTTTTTGATACACTTAATTATATAATGCACGCAGATGAACCGGCAATGGATGTACGGTGAAAGACGCACCTCCGAGTACATTGAGGGCCTGCATAATTTTCTCGAAGTGGCTGAGGCAAACAAGCAGAATGGTTTTATGTATTGTCCATGCCCTATCTGTGGGAATACGAAGGATTACTCTAACTCGAAAACCCTTCACGTCCACCTGCTTGAGAAGGGTTTCATGCCACACTATAATGTTTGGACCAAGCACGGAGAAAGAGGGGTTATGATGGAAGACAACGAAGAAGAAGAGGATGATGACAACTATCCGCCCCCTGAATACGGTGATACTGCAATGAAGGAAGCTGAAGATCAAGAGGAACCAGACGATGTGCCCGATGATGATCTTCGCCTGGTCATTGTTGATGAAAAGAGACAATGCCAAAGTGAAAGGGAGAAGTTGAAGTTCGATCGCATGTTAGAGGATCACAAAAAAGGGTTGTACCCAAATTGCGAAGATGACAACACAAAGCTTGGTACCACACTGGAATTGCTGCAATGGAAGGCAGACAATGGTGTATCTGACAATGGATTTGGGAAGCTACTGAAAATAATGAAGAAGAAGCTTACAAAGGATAACGAATTGCCCGACAGTACGTACGAAGCAAAGAAGGTTCTATGCCCTCTAGGATTGGAGGTGCAGAAGATACGTGCATGCCCTAATGGCTGCATCCTCTACCGTGGTGAGTACAAGGATTTGAATGCATGCCCGGTATGCGGTGCATTGTGGTATAAGATCAGACGAGATGACCCTGGTGATGTTGAGGGCGAGCGCCCCAGGAAGAGGGTTCCTGCCAAGGTGATGTGGTATGCTCCTATAATACCACAGTTGAAACATCTATTCAGAAACAAAGAGCATGCCAAGTTGATGCGATGGCACAAAGAGGACCATAACAAAGACGGGAAGTTGAGAGCACCCGCTGACGGGTCGCAGTGGAGAAAAATCAAGAGAAGGTGGGGGGACTTTGCAAGTGACGCAAGGAACATATGGGTTGGTTTAAGCACAGATGGCATTAATCCTTTTGGGGAGCAGAGCAACAATCATAGCACATGGCCCGTGACTCTATGTATCTATAACCTTCCTCCTTGGTTGCGCATGAAGCGGAAGTTCATTAAGATGCCAGTGCTCATCCAAGGCCCTAAGCAACCCAGCAACGACATTGATGTGTACCTAAGGCCATTAGTTGAAGAACTTTTACAACTGTGGAATGGAAAAGGTGTACGTGTGTGGGATGAGCACAACCAGGAGGAATTTGACCTACATGCGTTGCTGTTTGTAACCATCAATGATTGGCCTGCTCTCAGTAACCTTTCAGGACAGACAAACAAGGGATACCACGCATGCACGCACTGTTTAGATGACATCGAAAGTATATATTTGGACAAATGCAGGAAGAATGTGTACCTGGGACATCATCAATTTCTTCCGACCAACCTTCAATGTCGAAAGAAAGGCAAGCATTTCAAAGGTGAGGCAGATCACCGGAAGAAGCCTGCCCTCCGTATTGGTGATCACATACTTGATATGGTTAATGATTTACAAGTACTCTTTGGAAAGGGTCCTGGCGGACTATCTGTTCCAAATGACGCTGAGGGACGCGCACCCATGTGGAAGAAGAATCTATATTTTGGGACCTACCCTATTGGAAAGACCTAGAGGTCCGCTTTGCAATCGACGTGATGCACGTGACGAAGAATCTTTGCGTGAACCTGCTAGGCTTCTTGGGCGTGTATGGGAAGACAAAAGATACGCCGGAGGCACGGGAGGACCAGCAACGTGTGCATGAAAAAGACAGCATGCATCCAAAGTAGTATCAAGGTCCTGCCAGCTACGCTCTTACCAAAGAAGAGAAGGAAATCTTCTTTGAATGTCTGCTTAGTATGAAGGTCCCGTCTGGCAGAGAAAAAGTTCCAGAACCTAAAGTCTCATGCCTGCCACGTGATTATGATGCAACTGCTTCCAGTTGCATTGCTTCTACCGAAAAATGTTCGATTAGACATTGTGAAGCTATGTGCATTCCTCAATGCAATTTCTCAGAAGGTAATCGATCCAGAAACCCTACCAAGGTTAAAGAATGATTTGGTGCAATGTCTTGTCAGTTTCAAGCTGGTGTTCCCACCATCCTTCTTCAATATCATGACGCACGTCCTAGTTCATCTAGTCGATGAGATTGCCATTCTGGGACCTGTATTTCTACACAATATGTTCCCCTTTGAGAGGTTCATGGGAGTCTTAAAGAAATATGTTCGTAACCGTGCTAGGCCAGAAGGAAGCATCTCCACGGGCCATCAAACAGAGGAGGTCATTGGGTTTTGTGTTGACTTCATTCCTGACCTTAAGCTGATTGGTCTCCCTCAATCGCGGTATGACGGGAGACTGACTGGAAAAGGCACGCTAGGAGTGGACTCAATAATATGTAGGGACGGGCATTCTTGGGCTCAAGCACACTACACAGTTCTACAGAATTCAACCTTGGTGACCCCGTATGTCAATGAACACAAGAATATTCTGCACTCCAAACACCCAGAGCAGTGTGATGACTAGATTACATGTGAACACATCAGGACTTTCGGCAGTTGGTTGCAAACACATCTCATGGGTAACACCACTGTTGCAGATGAACTGTACTCGTTGGCCAGGGGACCATCTTCGACTGTATTGACTTACAAAGGGTACGAGATAAATGGGAATACATTTTACACGATCGCCCAAGATCAAAAGAGCACCAACCAAAATAGTGGTGTCCACTTTGATGCAGCAACCAACAGGGGAAATGACACATATTATGGTTACATAGTGGACATATGGGAACTTGACTATGGACATGATTTTAAGGTCCCTTTGTTTCGGTGCAAATGGGTCAATCTGTCAGTAGGCGGGGTACAGGTAGACCCGTAGTACGGAATGACAACAGTGGATCTGAACAATCTTGGGTACACAGACGAACCATTGGTCCTAGCCAATGATGTGGCGCAGGTTTTCTATGTGAAGGACATGTCTACCAAACCGAGAAAAGAAAAGATAAGGAAGCGAATACATCATACAATGAGCCAAAGCGCCACATAGTTCTTTCAGGGAAAAGAGACATCGTGGGAGTGGAGGGCAAGACAGACATGTCTAAAGATTATGAAAAGTTTCATGAAATTCCTCCCTTCAATGTCAAGGTTGACCCAAGCACCCTGTTAAACGATGAAGATTATCCATGGTTACAGCACAATAAGCAAGGGACACACGCAAAGAAAAAACTCCACAACTATTCTGATGATGGCTTTGATCTAGAATATCACTGCAATTACATGTCAAGAAATGAAATGCCTTTTGTAACAGATGAGTTTTCGTCCGAAACCCTGATGCTTCGAAAGAGATTGTCCATTTTGTACACGAAGTGCATCCAGTTTTTGCCGTAACCCTCTCAACTTTTTAGCACATGCTATGTGGGGTGAAATGATGATACCATGCCAACTTTTAACCTTTTTAGAGTTCATTTGTAGTGCTTTTTAATTTCAGGGTCATTTAGCTAAAAAAAATCAGTAAATGCATGAAAAATAGCAAATGAAGTCAGAAAGGGTTGAAAATTGATGATGTGGCTTTGAATGGTGCATGTTGAATGCACACAAAGTCTGGAGTTGAAATAAGTTAAAAAAATGAAATGCCTTTGTAACAGATGAGTTTTCGTCCGAAACCCCGATACTTCGAAAGAGATTGTCCATTTTGTACACGAAGTGCATCCAGTTTTTGCCTTAACCCTCTCAACTTTGTAGCACATGCTATGTGGGTGAAATGATGATACCATGCCAACTTTCAACCTTTTCAGAGTTCATTTGTAGTGCTTTTCAATTTCAGGGTCATTTAGCTCAAAATAAATCATTAAATGCATGAAAAATAGCAAATGAAGTCACAAAAGGGTTGAAAATTGATGATGTGGCTTTGAATGGTGCATTTTGAACACACAAAAAGTCTGGAGTTAAAATAAGTTAAAAAAACAAAATCCCTTTGTAGTAGATGAGTTTTTCGTCCGAAACCCTGATACTTCGAAAGAGATTGTCTAGTTTGTACACGAAGTGCATCTAGTTTTTCCCGTAACCCTCTCAACTTTTTAGCACATGCTATGTGGGTCAAATTAGGATACCATGCCAACTTTCAACCTTTTCAGAGTTCATTTGTAGTGCTTTTCAATTTCAGGGTCATTTAGCTCAAAGAATGTACTAATAGCAAAAAGAATGAACTAAGAAGCTTTTATAAAACTCTAATAGCAAAAATAATGAACTAAAAAGCTTTTATAAAACTCTAATAACAAAAAGAATGAACTAAAAAGAATCAATTAAATATAATATACTTTAATAGCAAAAAGAATCAACTAAAAAGAATCAAAATAATATTAACTAAAATTATCAAAGTATTTATTTGTTAAAAACTTTAATAGTAAAAAGAATTTTCATAAAGTATTTTTTGTTACAAAATTTAATAGAAAACTAAAAAGCTTTTATAAAACTCTAATAGCAAAAGGAATCAACTAAAAATAATCAATAAAAAATAAAACTAAAATTATGCAAACTAAAATTATATAAAATTTATGCAACCAAAATTATATAACTAAAAATAACATAGGCAAAAAATAACATTACAATTTAAAAACATAACATATGCAAAAAATAAAAAGAAGGCCCACCTACTAGCCACCACATCCTGCATACGACTAGAAACCCTAGAAATGGGCCAGGATGCAGGCCCGCGGTGCTAGGAGGCCCAAAAGGGCGTCAAATAGGCTTGTACTGCCTGCAGTAGAGAGGATCTCAAGAGGGTAGCGGCAGCAGTGCTTATAAACCACTCCGAGCCCCTCTCAACTAGCGAGGTGAGACTAAACTTATGGATGCGGCAGCACAGCCCTTTAGTCCCGGTTGGTGGCTCCAACCGGGACTAAAGGCCCCCCTTTAGTCCTGGTCCGAGCCACCAACTGGGACTAAAGCCCTTTGCTTCCCGCCCTTTCGACTGCTGAAAAGGAGCTTTAGTCCCGGTTGGTGGCTAGGACCGGGACTAAAGGGGGGCCTTTAGTCCCGGTTGGAGCCACCAACTGGGACTAAAGGGTGGGGGTATATAACCAAACACTTAGGATTTTCCCCCAATTTCTCACATTCTGCCCCGACGCCGACGCCCTGCGCCCCGACGCCGCCAGGCTGCTCCGCCCGCTCCTTGTCGTCGTCCCTGCCCTAACGCTGGCCACTGCTCCCTGCTCCGACGCCGTCCCCCGCTCCCCTCGCCGCGCCCTGCCTCCTCGTCACCGTCGCCGCGCCCCTGCCTTGTCGCCGTTGCCACGCCCCTTCCCGGCATCGCCATCACCACGCCCCTGCCCCAACGTCGCCGTCGCCGCGCCCTGCCTCCTCGTCGCCGCCCCCAGTGAGCTCGCCGCCCCTGCCTGAACATCAATTTTTTTTCTGGAGTATATATAGATGATATGATGATGATGATATATAGATGATTTTCATTATGGTGATATATAGATTATTTTTTCTATTGTAATTTTGTTAGATATTTTGTTTCTGTTGTATATATAGATGATATGATGATGGTATATAGATGATTTTCATTATGGTGATATATAGATTATTTTCATTATGGTGATATATAGATTATTTTTTCTTTAGAATTTTTCTGTAGATGATATGATGATGATGATTTTTAGATGATGATGATATATAGATGTTCTTTGATTGTGATGATAAATGATGATGATGGTTTTTCTGTAGTAACTTGGTCAATTTTTTGTCTTTAGAATTTATTAGAGTTCATTTTGATGTTCATTGTGATGTATGAAAACTTGGTCATTTTTTTTCTGTAGCTCCTCGTCGCCGCCCCCGACGCCGTCCCTGCCGCGACGCCGAGCCCCCGACGCTGGCCGCCGCTCCCTGCCCCGACGCCGAGCCCGCCGATCTTTAGCTCATGTGAACATATTCCCATTGTTTTTTTGTTCATAGAAATTAGTGCAAAATTTTTGTTCATACAAATTTTTTATAGACTAGGTTAAAATTTACTAATGTTAATTATGGAGAAAGGGAGTAAGAACTCATATATTCAAAATTTACTCCCGGTCCACTCGCCCGACCAACTCTTGAGGCCACCCAAACCCTAGAAGAAATAGCGTTGTGGATCTCCTTCGCCCTCCCGCCCCTACCCGTTAGTCGAAGGTGGCGGGTGGGGTCTTATATATAACGCTACAACAATAATATCGATTTATTCGGTAGGCGGCATAGGTCAATGGGGTAGAATGGATAGTTCGATCTCTTGCATAGCGATTGTCGTAACTCTCTCGGGAATTCAACATATCCCCGATAACTTCGACATGAGGGGGGGGGGGGGTCCGCAAAGTATCCTCGACGACCACTAATCCATCTCTCATGTTTGTATATCCCCATGTTTGCCACTAATCCATCTCTCATGTTTGTATATTGCCATGTTGTAATATTTGCAGAAACTATGGACAGAGACTTAGAACAAGAAGAGTTGTTGGGGGATATAATCCGCGACGGAGGTGATCCCTTGTCGTTTCTCAACAACACCGATGGTCAGGAAGGCGAGGATGATCGCTCCGGTGATCCAACAATGGAGGAGGAAGGAGATCATGATGGCTCCGGTGACCGAATGGCGGACGAAGGAGATCATGATCACGGCTCCGGTGACCGAATGGAGGAGGGAGCCTTAACTGTTGCAAAGTCCATCGAGGTATATATATATTAATTAAGCCTGTGCTGACTTGATGCATTAATTGTTTTGTATGTACATATATTAACACTTCTTTCTTCTTTTAGCCCTCCGGATCGAGCCAAACTTCCGTAAGGAGACGATGCCCGATGAAAAGGTTGCGCCAGGATGAAAGGTTCACGATCACAGAAGTCGCGAAAGATGGCCAACCGATTGCTCCCAAGCGGACCAAGGACGCATTTGTACATTAGTGCGGAGTTGTTGTAAGGGACAGTGTCCCGATCAGCATCCAAGAATGGAATCAGAAAAAGGACCCTGAAGTTTCTTATGTCCAGGATAGACTGAAAGATGATCTTTGGACCTCGCTGATGACAAATTTCAGCCTACCGCCAGAGGAGGATCCGAATAACCCAGTTATAGAGCGAAAGGTCAAGGCGTTTGCTCTTAAGAAGATGGCAGAACTATTCAGGAACTGGAAGAAACATTTGAACACAAAGTTTGTCGAGAAAGATGAGACTCCAGAATTCATCGGTCAATATGGGAAGATAAGAGATCACTGGCCCGCATTTGTGGCCTACAAGAAATCGGACAAGGGTAAGCAAAGTTCATTGACAAACAAGCAAAATGCTGCAAAGAAGAAGTATCACCATACCACGGGGTCAGGTGGCTACAGCAAAGCCCGGCCGTTGTGGGACAAAGCTGAGCAAGACCTGCTTGCTAAAGGGGTCCAACCAGTGACATTGCACTGGCCAGATCAGTCAAGGACTTGGTTCTTCGGGGTTGGGGGAACTTTGGACCCAGAAACAGGGAAGTGTGTTTGGACGAACAAGCAACTTGCAATACCCATTCGGAAGGTTGAGAAAGCAATCAAGGCAGCGCAGGAAGGGACATTCATTCCCGACAGAGAGAAGGACGAGCTGACAGAGGCCCTCGGGAATCCTGAACACCCTGGACGAACACGAGGTACATCAGGCTCCGTTCCGTGGGTGCATGGGTTTCCTGACAGCGGTGGTTATAGAAGCCGAGAGAGAAAGAAGAAAGAGGAAGCAACCGAAATGCAGAAGCTCAGTGCAAGATTAGCAAAACTAGAGGAACTTGAGAGCCAGCGAGCTACCGGCGAACCATCTCAGCGGCACGAAGATCCTTCCTTCGACGCTGCCGCAGAAGCTACCCCACCATCTCAGCGGAGAAGCAGCGTGGCTTCCACGGAGCTCGTTCAGCCTGATTTCACGGCTCCTCGCTACCCCGTGGATAGTATCATGGAGGCTGAACATTGTGTGCTAATGACGAAATGCCAGAACCTGACCTTGAAGGCGGCGGTCGGCTCTGTTGTACCTCCTCGAGCTGAGGGAACTTTCCATTGCCGTCCGATTCCACATGGCTATGCTGTTGTGATGGTGGATGAAATAATGGATGGATTTGAGGGGCTGGAGCTTGACTACCCTACAGGTTAAGGGGATATTCTTCTGGAAAATGCTTTAAGGAGTACCTATCTATGGAGAAAGGAGTACATCAAGCTTCCAAACTAAATGCCTCAGCAGACTCAGCCGGTTGAGGCCCCTCAGCAGACTCAGCCGGATGAGGCCCCTCAGCAGAGTCCTCTTTCGCCTCAGCCGTCTCCGGCGCGTCAGCGGACTCCGCCTTCTCCGGCGCGTTAGCGAACTCCGCTGCCTCAGCAACGACGGAAGAGAGACGCCACCGCTGCGGCGGCTAGCAGTACAAGAGGCGGGAAAAAAATGCAAATTTGGTCCAAGCCTCAAGGCTCTTCCAAAGTTACCATATGAGAGGACTGACGAGGAAACTGATGACATCGTGGCAGCCCAAGTGTAGGCCCATTTTGAACGGAAACCTCCACCTCCGAAGGAAACGGTAGATCCGGTGAAAACGAAGCGCACTCTGGATGCCCTTAAGCGACCACTACCTCCTCCGCCGCAATCCAACTATGACCGCTGTATTGAAAAGACATATGATGAAAAGCGGCGGTCGGGAAGTACTACCAGTGCTGCAAGGGAAGCAAAATGAAGAAGTGGGAAAACAATTCCCCAGCTTGGCTTACAGGAGAAGCAATCGTGCCCCGCCCGCTCAAGGTGTCTAGCGATATCACTAATCATCCGGGGCTACTGCCCGATACCACTCTTGGTGATTACGTGGGCGATGATGTACAGTTTGAAACGACTGAGGTAGTAGAGATCTTTAGATACGAGCACGGGAAGCCTCTCGTCAAACCTGATCATCCTCCTCTAACAACGATGATGCGAAGATTGCATGACTGGTACTTGGAAAGCTGCAGGAAGAATGGGACCGATAGTTTGATGGTGAGAATTGAAGATGAGCACGAGCTCATTGGAGTCGACTTGATGCCTGTTGAATTTGTGGAATTATTTTAGTTATTCAATCAAGAGGCCCTCCACAAACAACTCATCACTTGCTACTGTCTGTAAGTATTACTTCTGTAATAAGTCTCGAGCTCAGCTCGTTCATTGCATGTATATATAATTATCCTCACTATATTATGCAGATTGAAGATCGCCGAAAGCAAAAGAGGACAAATCTATGACATTGGGTTCATTAGCCCAAATATCGTAAATGAATGGATGTTACAAAACAAAGTTGAAGATACTGAGCAAAACTTGCTAAAATTGTTCCTTCGACATCAAAACAAAGGGAAAAATACTCTTTCCTTACAACATCAAGTGAGTGTTACTGTCTTGGTCATATTCGGTTTCGCTTACTCGAGGTTAAGTAATGTAATTGATGAGTTATGCGTGCGCAGGTTCCACTTTATTCTGCTATCCATTAAGCTTCATGGGGGAGTAGTAACTGTCTTAGACTCGAGACGTAAAGATCCCCAGGATTATGCGGACATGACTGCAATGCTGTGACGCTTTCGATTCGACCGTACACTAATCATACACGCAAACGTGTACGATCAAGA
The DNA here is from genome assembly GCA_011799875.1 of Thinopyrum elongatum. NCBI lineage: Eukaryota > Viridiplantae > Streptophyta > Magnoliopsida > Poales > Poaceae > Thinopyrum > Thinopyrum elongatum. The sequence continues at coordinate 470,442,127 of CM022303.1, read as the reverse complement.
TCAGGGACTCACGGGAAGATAGCACAACACAACTCTAGGCACAAATAAAAATAATACAAGCTTCATATTACAAGCCAGGGGCCTCGAGGGCACGAATACAGAAGCTCGAATACACAAGAGTCAGCGGAAGCAACAATATCTGAGTACAGACATAAGTTAAACAAGGATGCCTTAAGAAGGCAAACACAAAAGCAACAACGATCGAAGAGGCAAGGCCTACTGCCTGGGACCTCCTAACTACTCCTGGTCGTCGGCGGTCTCCACGTAGTAGTAGGCACTCTTGGGGTAGTAGTACTAGTCGACGGGGTGGCATCTGGCTCCTGGGCTCCACCAACTAGTTGCAACAACCGGAAAGAAAGTAGGAAGGGGGAAAAGGGGGAGCAAAGCAACCGTGAGTACTCATCCAATGTACTCAGAAACATCAAATCTATACTAAGTATGCATTGGTATCAAAGGAAAGGATGTATCTATGGACTATACTGTAGAATGCCAGAATAGAAGGGGAAGGCCTAGCCTATCGAAGACTAGCATCTGCAAGCAGCTCCAAGCATCTTGCAACATTTAGAAGAGTATAGAATAGTAGTTTATAATTAACAAGCATGTTGTAATATTAATGCCCAGAGATCCATCCTCGACTCCCTACGAGAAAGCAATCCCGGAGCCAACATATCCATCACATGTCTCAAGTAACCAGTTCTAGTTGTAATAGATCAGGATACAAGTCTGAACGTCCATTACCGTGGACACGGTATTCAAATAGATAACTTCCCTGCAGGGGTGCACCACGTTACCCAACATGCTTGATTACTCTGGCCGGACACACTTTTCTGAGTCAATGCCCGGCCTCGGAAGATCAACATGTCGCAGCCCTACCTAGGCTCAGCAGAGAGGTCCCCACCGATCTACATCCTAAGCACTCCGGGGTCTTGGGCCCATCGCCCGTTGCACTCCGGGTCGGTGTGTGCAGGGTGAATACCAACACCACCCGTGTAGTGGATGGCACGATCCGACCGTGCCACAATGCTGAACTGGACGTCTGACAAAGCTTCGGCTGATGCTGCGACGCCGAGGCCCATAACTATTCCCGCGTGGTGGTTAGTGCGTAAAGGCCAGTGGTCAACTCAGAACAAATACCCAAACCTTAGTGTATTAGGAGCTCGCGGAGACGAGCAGAGACTCACGATCGATGTGACCCCGTCGCCCCGTCTCATGGACTTACAGCAAGGGCCCAGAATGCCCGGCCGTGCCACGTAGAAAACTCGCGGGTGCTCTATGGGCCCGCCCGACTTTCACATCAACTCGCGGGTACCCCTCAGGGCCGACCCGACTTCAACAATGGTCTCAAGTAAAGTCCAGGTAACTGTGTGTCCAAAATAAAAAGGGGAATCCTAGGAATCACCCTCGATGGAATCCACTTGATGTAATCGTCAAGGTGAACATATGACGAATCACCCTCGAGGTTCACACTTGAGGAGTTGCATGACAGAGTCATACCAGGAGTGGTGAAGGAGGAATCACCCTCGATGACCACGACCGAATAGCTACACTACAGAGTTATCAACAGGAGTGTGTTACGAGGTATCACCCTCGGCACTCGATAGTAGCCCTGTAGAGTCGAGCAACAAAGGGGGTGTGATGTGATGTGAGGTGTCGGGCTCTGGTCGTTGATCTCGTTGATCGAGTCATCGATGATGAAGCAGGGGCAACAAGGACAAGGTGGGGGTCACTGATGGATGACTAACCAACCTATACTAAGCAGTTTAGGATAAGCAGGTAAGTTACAATGAGCAGGTTACAAAAGTAGGCTATGCATCAGAATAGGAGCAAACAATAACAGTAGCAAAATCTAATGCAAGCATGAGAGAGAATGGAATGGGCGATATCGAAGTGATCAAGGGGGGAGGGGGGCTTGCCTGGAAGCTCTGCTGAAAAGGGGAAGGGTCGGCGGCCACGTAGTCGATCACAGCGGCATCAGCATCGGTCTCGGGGTCTACCGGAGAGAAGAGGGGGAAGAAACAGTCAATACAAGAAACAGAAGCATGACAGGACTACATGCAAAGCTAGGGGTGTTCTAACACGGTGCTACATGATACCGGCGAAGGCGGATAACATCCGGAAATGTTTTCCTGAAGTTTGGCATTTTCGAACAGATGAAACGGAGAGGGACGGTTGCATGTTCGCTATGCTAGGGGCGTGTGACAGACAAATGGAGGGCGTATTCGGATTCGTCTCGTTTTTTTGAGCAACTTTCATGTATAAAACTTTTTCATCCGAGACACGGATTATTTTCTATTAATTTTTCAAAGTTTTATTAATATTCTAAAATTATTATTAATTCAAAAATAATGAGAAAATGCTAGGTGCACCTAGCTCTGTGTACACAGAAGTGTACACAGAGGATGACATGTGGGTCCAGGGGGTCCCAGTTGACCAGTGAAAGTTTGACTGGTCAACACGGGGTGGGCCCCCCAGTCATTGACTGTTTCATTAACTAACTAGTTAATTTAGTCTAACTAGGTTTTAGGCTAATTAATTTTAATTAGTTTAATTAAACCTAATTAATTAAGTTAATTAATTATATATTACTATTTTTATATTATTTTTTTAGAAAAAGGGGCCGATGGGGCCTACTGGGCAGTGGCCCATAGGCCATAGCTGGCGAGCGCTATCGGGCAGTGGGCGGATGCAGCGCCCGTCGGGGCCAAAGCCCGCCCGGGCACGGGGCGCGGCCTCCGACGAGGCCAGGCAAGGCGGGGCTAGCAGGGGCGCGGCCGACGGAGGCAGGCGGCCGCGATGGAGCGGGGCGGGGAGCGGCGCCGGTAGTGGCCCGGCGCAAGGCAGCAGCGGCACGGTGGTTGGGCGAGTGCGGCAGCGGGAGGAAGCGGGGCGGCGCACGCGGCTGGAGGAGGAGCCGTAGGCAGCAGCAGTGGCCAGCAACAGGGGCGAGCGGAGGGGAGCAGGGGGGCACGGCGCAGTGGCCAGCGGGCGGCGGCTGCCGGCGAGCGAGACGAGTGGGCGGAGGGCCAAGGACAGAGGCGGGCGCAGGTGAGATGGGGCAGAGCGTAGTGGCGAGCGGCGCGTAGTAGCCGGGGCCGGGCTACAGATGCGGCGTGCGAACGGGGACGAGCAGGGTGAGGTCACGGGCGGCTGGCGCGTGGGCGTGGCTGCGGCGGCCGTGCGTGGCAGCAACAGCAGCAGTGAGCAGCGGGCAGCGTTCTACGACGGGACAGGGAGGGAGGGGGATACGAACGCAGGGACAGGGAGCTCACTCCCAGTGTAGATGCACGGGGTCATCGAGCCTCGGTGAGGCGAGTCGGGGAGGGGGACGGGGACGATGAGCGACTGGGCGGCGCCGGTGTGGTGACGCCGACGAGCGGCGAATGGGGCGAAGGCGGGCACGGCGCGCTCCAGATCCAGTAGCGAGCAGAGGGAGATGGGGGTGCGAGGGAGGAAAAGGATTAGGGTTAGGGCGCCGGGGGGGGGGGGGGGGGGTGCATGGGCTTTGTGGGCGACAGGGCGCGCCGTGGATGCCCGGCGCGTGGCCCGTGGCCATGGCACTACTAGGGAAAAGCCTAGCAGTAGCGCGGGTCTAAGGGTTATCAGTAGCACTGGGCACCGCGCTACTGATATGGCGCTACAGCTAACATTTAGCAGTAGCGTGTTTCTGCCCGCGTTACTGCTATAGCTACTTAGCAGTAGCACTGTCCATACCAGCGCTACTGCTAAGTGGCTTAGCAGTAGCGTTTTTCTGTTCAACGCTAAAGAGCACTACTACTATATTTTCACATATCTTTTTTTTGCTACGTATTTGTGATGTTTTTGTACAGATTTTATATGGTATTCTAATCAAATCATAAACTGGCAATATGCTCATCATATCATACACATAATAGTCTCATCATATCATCCAACACAAATCATGTCATCACATCATAATCACGATATAGCTATACAAGTTACATGACATGTCTCATCATACATAATGTAGTACTTCTTGAGGCACCGGTTCGTATCCCTCTCTCGCACTAGCGTGAACCTAAACTAACTACTTTCCGCTTCGGCTCTGCTATCGAACCCTCTCTGGCTGTCACTCGGAAACCGGTACACCTGGGCCTGACACTCCGGCCATTCGTTGTATACTCCTGGCGTAGCACTTCTTCACCATCGATGATCTATGTACCTGCATCGTCACATGAGTCAATAATATGCAACATATATAGTTGAGCAATAGAAAGAGACAGACTTGGCAAAAATAGAAGCAACATATCATAAGCATAAATAACAAAGTTCATCGTACCCAAAATGCCCTAACTAGAGTGATCTTCGCTAGTTGAGGAGGACGGTTTAATTACATCATAAATAAAGTTTCATCGTGCATAACTCAAAGTTTCGTCATAGAGAAAGTATGGATTAAACGGACACTTTGTCATATATCGTCAATCACTCCAACATGTCGTGCCATCCATCCAAGTCAGGGAGATAGTCCCCGAGCGCAGTGAAAGGCTTCAGGTCGAGACGCTGAGCCGATACACGTGTTCGGACGTCTTCCCGCGACATTTGCCCTTCTTCATAGAACATCCCTGTTTTTTCGATGACCTCCTTCATGATGATTTGGGCAAGTTCATGCTGGATGTGATAGAACTCAGCTCGAAGTCGATGATCCGGGATATCTCCTAGGTTCTTTACCCATTGCAGAATATGGGCATCGCCGGATCTAGGTGACATGAGAAGGTTCTGCTGATCCCGTCCGTACTCCAGCATGTGGTGGAGGACATAGAATCCATCACTGAGAGTACCACTCGGTTGCTGGATGCACCAGAAGTCGGTCTTATGGCCGAAGGCGGGTGCGTGGTTCCTTGTCTTCTTGAGCGTGATCTCTCCACCCCGTAGGCCATAGGTAAAGATAGCACTGTCGAGAACAGACTTGATGTGGGTGTAATCCTTTTTCTTCATGTTCTTCGACGAGTCCAAGTAAAGAGCGTCAGAGAATCAGGGGTAAAGGATGATGAGGACGGCGCGCCCATCGCTGCACAAAATAAGTACACCTCAAATTAGCCTCCACGCGTGCAAATGAATGATTGAAATCGAAGGAAGGATATCCGCGTGGATGACTTACATGGGATGATAAGGCACGAGAATCGTCTCCTTGTCCTTATTGCCTACCATGAAACCGGCGATGTAGTTACTCGCGTATTCATGGTGCTTTGGGCAGACTGCTAAGAAGCCCTCGTGCATGAAGTACGGGTCAGCGACACAGATATAAGGTATCTGCTCAATCCTGATGATGTAGTTCATGTACAAGGCAAAAAGGCGGACACACGTAAAATCCAGCCTTTTCAAGTGAAACATGTCGAAGATGTAATCGAATCGAAGGAAGAACTTCTCTGCGGTGAATGTGTCAACGTACAACCTTTGTTGCGGCACGTTAACCACGTAGAGCGGGTATCCTGGATTTTTTGAGGCGATAAGGCTTTTCTCTCTCCGCAACACATCGTCATGAAGTCTCCTTAGATCGCCGTATATGGCCTCCACCGCTGCCTTAGGTAGGATCGGATTACTGGGGATATGACATTTTGCCACACCGGGGATAGGTATACGGTCTTGAACCCGAGGCTGCTGAGGTGGCTGGATCATAGAAGCAGCTTTGTTGCCTTTCCTCGGTCTCTTCCTATGCTTCTTTGCTACTGGAAGTGAGCCTATAATACGTTCATCCTCCAGCAATTCAGGCACCGACTCATCAAGCTCAAACCCTGAGTACTCATACTGCTGAGCCATCAATCCTCCGTCGTCAGAGGCACCGGTATTGAGATACTGTAGAGGGTCATCGTCATCCTCGTCGTTGGCATAATGCATTGCTTCTTCGATGGCAGCGACGTCATCAGCCACTAATGGAGCCTCTTCCTCACCCGGCACGACTGGCGATGCTAATTGGGTAGGTGGGGTGTTGGTGTTCATACCTTGCTGAGGCTGCTTGGTCGTGGGTGTGCTCTCGGCCGCCTCCAGACGAAGCAGACTCTTCGACCACAACAGGACCCAACGCTTGCAATCGCCAGGCCGCCGCGGGGTCTCGTCGTCATCTCCCCCTAGTGCTACCGGAGGAGCCAAATTCTCGTGGCCCGGTTCGACACTGGCCACGGAAACCTTGAAGACGTCAGGAGGGATTGGCCGGCTGTGGAACAACTGTTCCTTCGGCTTCACTATCGTCGCCTTTCCTACATCCACCTTCTGGCCGTCGATGGTGTACAGTATGGTGCACAGGGTTACGTTGGCCTTTAAAGACATGTCTGTGACATGAGACATCTGAAAGGCAACGGAAACGGCAGATTATACATATATTGAAGAGGGCCAGTGTGACAGGTACCGTGAGGGCGTCGAGCTCAGCCAAAGATGAAGCCCCGCCGAGCATGCCAGAGACAGAGGACGGGCTGCTAGCGGGTGCAGGAGCAGGTGCGCTAAACGAGCTGCTCCCGAAGAAGTTGGAAAGGGGAAAGTTCGATGCCTCTTTATCTGGATTTTGCTTGGTCCAACTGACGATAGCCGGAACCAAGACACTATACGAAGCTGCCATCTCCTCTTTTGCGGCAGCTACCGCTGCTTTGACTGTCTCAATTGATTTCTTATCAACCGCAATCTCAACCTTCTTGTAGATGTTTTCTTCATCTAACCTCCGTCTTTCCTTTCTCTCCTCTGTGGTCTCATGGTAGTACTTCTTCCACGTGGCGCCGTCTCCGACGCCGTGCATGCGTCCATACGACGGCCGAGTGTCCACCAGGAGTCCTTTCAATATGTTCAAGGCCCGGTTGAATGGGGTGTCCCACTTGGGCCTTGCCAATGCCTCAGACGGCGAGTCGCTTTCGGCCGCAATCCTGTGCTGCTCTTTCTGCAAAAGGAACGTGGATCGTTTACAAATGTGACTAAATGTGCAGTCGAATTGATCAGAAGCTAAAATTAGGGAGTAAATTAATAATTACCAGCAGTCTCATGAACTCCTTCGTGACTGCGTCTATATCGAAAACCTTGTTGACTGGGTCCCAACGGTACCGGGCCCTGATGACGTCACGCTCCTGCGGGATGGTGAACTCCGCCAAGGGGTCTGGGATCCCCAGACTTTCGCATTTCGTGTCCTCCTTGGCCCATATGGGCCTCTTCCCCACGTAACCACGGCTTCCCCATGTTCCTCTCTTGGAGCCCCTTCATGTACTCCAAATTTTCTTTGGCATCTTCCGAAACCCAAGCCTTCTTGAATATTTTGAACTGCTATTCCGTAATTGTCAGATTATCCTTTACAATCTCGGAGTAGGGTTCCTTTTTGGCGATGATCCGATGTTTCACCCTTACTTTCCATGCAGACAACGCACCGCTAAACTTGCCCATGGCACGTTTGTTTACCTTCTTCATTGCCGGGTCTTGCCACGGTTGAGTATATTTGATTTCATCCCGGCCCGGGAACAAGAATACCTGGTGCAGCTTAGTTAGGAGGGAGTGCTCCATATCTAGTATCTGCTTTAGTTTCTCATTGTTGATGGTGGCGGTTGCCCGTAGGATGCAGCCCATTTTATTGCCGTAGCACGCGCGCGCTTCCGTAGGCTCTTTTGGCTCAAAATTGCCGGAGTCCACCTCCGTGACCACTAGTCTAGTAGTGATGAGCTGGTTTGGGCGCCGCATCCTCTTCGGTTTTGGTTCTATACCGGCTTCGCCAGTCTCGGTGCCGGTCTCAGTCTCAGCGCCAGTCTCGGCGCCGATCTCGATGTCGGTCTCAGTCTCGGATGTGACAGGTGGGCCCTGCAATAACCGTTGCTCGTCGAGAAGGTTCAAATAGGCGTCTGCCGCCTCGTAGGCGTTGCAATCACCAGAACCCTGTCCTTCATTGTTGCTAGCCATGTTTCCTACGATTAAATCTAATCAATTAATTCTAAACCTAATAAAATGAATAATGACATAAAAAAGGCCTATGTTTTGCAGGAATGTTGATTCATTGCCGTTGCGGCAAATCCCGGGCACTCGATATGTCCTAGTTTGTAGCAAAAGTCATGCCGAAATTCACGGAAAATTTCGGCATGACCTTTTCTACAAAGTGGACAAATTGAGCGCCTGAAATTTGCCGGAACGGAAATGAATCAACATTCTGGCAAAACACAGGCCACTCGGCTTCATTCTCTGCAAACAACAAAAGGCCACTTGGGCACAATCGAACCACTTCAATGAAAAGATATAACATGACCACTTCAATGAAAAGATATAATCAACAATAATCTAATATGCAAATGAACATCAATGACATATATCATATAACATCAATCTTGTTTTTTGTTTATATAGCAACAATTACTTTAACCTTTGCAAAATGACCTCACTAAACACTTCTCTGCCTAGGACAGAACCCAAATTCTGTTCTAGCTATTCCTCACACACACACACACACATTATTTTCTTTTCATCCAAATTGTTTTAGAGCAAATATTCCAACAATACTTGACCTTATTAGAAATTGCAAAGGAACTCCATTTTCTCTAACCCTTCTGACCTCACCAAAAATTCTACAGCAAGACCTTAGAACCTACACCCAATTTCTTCAAAAATATTCAGGCCCATAGTCCAAATAATTCAAATTTCATTTGAATGAAATTTGAACCAGATTCACGTCCATAGTCCAAATAATTTTTTTATAGCTAAATGCTACTATTTTTGTTTATAGCCTCTATTAATTTAAAGCTAAATGCTACTATTATTTATATAGCCTCTGTTAATTTAAAGCTAAATGGAGTTACTGTTTAGGCATTTTCATAAAAAATTGCCCTAGCCAATTTCCTAAAAAAAATTGCTATTTTTTTCCTAAATGCTAAAAAAATTCCTACTGTCCTAAACAAATCTAGGGTTCATATGAACACCTAGGGTTCATATGAACATCATCACAACAACAACATATGAAATTTGCCCTAGCTAGCTAGTAGAGAGAGAGAGAGAGAGAGAGAGAGAGAGGAGGGCAGGGGAGAGGAGAGGGAGAGGCTTACGGTCGGCGGCGAGGGCGGGCTCGGGCTCAAGCGGCAATGGTCCAGGGAGGGCTCGGGTGGCGGCGGCGAGGTCGAGGGCGGCGGCGGTGAAGTCGAGGGCGGCCTCGGGCGGCGGCGGTGAGGTCGAGGGCAGGCTCGGGTAACGGCCAGCGTCGAGGGCGTGCTCGGGCGCAGGGCGATCGATGGCGGTGACAGATCGAGTGGGGGGAGAGGGGGGAAAAGGACTTAGCAAAATTTTGAGCCCGTGCGTGGTTAAGTCTAGCAGTAGCGCTGGTAGGAGAAACGCGCTATAGCTAAGTTAGCTATAGCGCTTTCCACCAAAACGCGCTACTGCTATAGGAAGTAGCTATTTATTTCCCTTTTTCTTTTCCTTTTATCTAAGGAACTTAGCTATAGCGCGGTCCTGCAAAACACGCTACTGCTAAGGTAGCTATAACGCTTTGTGAGAACAAGCGCTACTGCTATGCCTTTCTCCTTTAATTTTATTTTTCTTTTGTTTTTCTTTACATTTTCTTTTTTTTCATTTCTCCTTTTGCTATTTCTTTCATTTTCATTTACTTTTCTATTTATTTTATTTTCTTAGCAGTAGCGCTCTACACCAGAAACGCGTTGCTACAAGGCAATTAGCAGTAGCGTGCTTTCCGCAGAATCGCTACTACTATTCCTAGCCTACCGGCAACAGTGTGGGAATTATAGTAGTAGCGCGTTTGCATGCAGACGCGCTACTGCTATAACCATAGCTGTAGTGCGCTTTGTTGACGCGCGCTACTACTAAGTAGCAGTAGCGCTTTGTTCTGACCAGCGCTACTGCTATACCTCTGTGTATAAGGTTTTCCCTAGTAGTGTGGCGATGGCCTCCACGATCCCCCCTCATGAACAGGAGGAGGAGGGAGGGGTATGTGGGCCGGCCTAGTCGGCCAGTGAGGCCAGCTGGGCCGGGGAGAGGGGTTTGGCCCAGGGGGGCAGGGGGCTCTTTTTATTTTATTTACTTTTATTTAGTGTTTTAATTTAGTCCCTTTATTCTTTTAGTTCTATAATTATAAATCCATTTTCTAAATTAGTGTTATAACTCAACCTACGGCCCCAAAAAGTTTCACTCACAGATAAAATAGTTTAACATTTTAGAAATTATAAAAGGCATTTAAATGATTGTTTAAGTCACTATTTTATTTATTTTTTGAGCACTTAAACATTTTATAAGAATTTGGTTTCTTCAGCAACAATACTTGTGGATTATTTGTCACAAATTTAACAATTTAGTTTTGACATTTTGAAAACTATATTTTTGACTTTGATTTAAATTTGAATTCTAACCGATTTGAATCTAAGCGAGATTAGCAACAGAAACAGTGGTGACGTGGCCTCATTAGCAGAGGATTACTGTAGCTTAATTATCCAGGCGTTACAAATCTCCTCCACTACAAGAAATCTCGTCCCGAGATTTTAGGAGGTAGACAGAAACAAAAGCGGGGTATTCATCTCGAAGATGATCCTCGAGTTCCCAAGTGGCTTCATCTTCAGAAGGATTTGACCACTGAACTTTAAACATTTTGAAAGCCCTCTGACGGTGCGACGTTTAGCTTGATCGAGAACACAGACCAGACAGATACTTTAGACTTCAATGTAGCGTTTTCAACTCTCACAAAAGGAGAAGCGCTTCACGCATTCAAGGAATAAATCCGTGCTTCGGCATTCCGAACAAGATGAGCATGGTAGCTCACTATCTCATTTGATGGATGTAGTAGATGGACGGTTTTAGTGGCGCAAATGATAGAAGCTGTATGGGTTTTCAACCATTCCATTCCCAGAATGAGGTCGATATTGGACGACTTCAAAACAATGGGGGAAACATGGAATTCCAGCCCTTCAATTTCAACGGGGACGTTGAGACTAACCATGGTGGTTCGACATTGGCCCGTAGAATGCAGCTTGGAATTCCGGCCAAGTGTTGGCGGTTCCAACAGGTAAGGAACGCATGTGGCTGTCCCACCATTGAGCAGCGGGACCTTTCAGGTAATAAGCCACGAAGGTGACATTGTTGGAAGGGGCTACATCAGCAGACTCCAACTCAAAAGTGATGTCAAGGAGCCAATCATCAGCATCAAGGGGCTGAGTTGAGTTGTGGTAGAAGACTGGGTTGAGACGCGCAAAGTTTTGCAGAGTCACTGGGGGTGTTTGCTGATTCATACTGGGGAATGGAAACTGAGCCATGACATTTTCTATAAACTGGCGATTCAGCTCAACTGCTGTATCATTCCGGCCATGTATTCGGGCGGTGGTGGATTGTGGGCACCACGCTCATGACCAGCAGGTCTAACCATCCTGCTTAAATGCAACAGAGGGTAATTTAGCAAGGGGTGGAGCAAGTGTATGGAGCCATTCATGATGTAATCAGAACAATGAGCAAAGGCGCAGTATGTACAAAGCAGTAGTCATTAAAGACATACCGATACATATGCGGGGCCAATTATGCGTTGTTCATATGAGTTCAGACAAGAGAAACACCCTAGACATACTAAGAGGCACGCACGCACGTGATGGAGGGATACCACAACGGGACATAGCAAAGGCTACATCAACGTCGAAGATAACCACTGGAGCGAGGGATTTGCAAGTGACGACGCAGGGTGCCCTCCATAAAAGGATCCTGCGGTCAGTGAATATTGTGAAGCAGAACTTGGCCCTTAATTCGAGAAAGGGGTAATACAAACCTCCTGGTGGATGTGATCACGAGAACCTATTGTTAGATTTAGTAAAATCATTTAACCCGAATAGAAGAGAGATCAGAGTCCCAGAGTATAGACGAGGATTAAAAGATCCTAATACCACCCAATGGTGACATGGGCCCGTAAGCCACACAGCCATGTTAGCAAATCAGTTTCCAAATACTAGACTCAACTTCGGCCAAGGAGTTGGAAAAGGGGGTTCCTACAGGAAGTCGGCTCTGATACCAACTTGTGACGCCCCCGATTCGACCGTACACTAATCATACACGCAAACATGTACGATCAAGATCAAGGACTCACGGGAAGATATCACAACACAACTCTAGACACAAATAAAAATAATACAAGCTTCATATTACAAGCCAGGGGCCTCGAGGGCTCGAATACAGAAGCTCGCATACACAAGAGTCAGCGGAAGCAACAATATCTGAGTACAGACATAAGTTAAACAAGGATGCCTTAGGAAGGCAAACACAAAAGCAACAACGATCGAAGAGGCAAGGCCTCCTGCCTAGGACCTCCTAACTACTCCTGGTCATCGGCGGTCTCCACATAGTAGTAGGCACCCTCGGGGTAGTAGTAGTAGTCGACGGGGTGGCATCTGGCTCCTGGGCTCCACCAACTAGTTGCAACAACCGGAAAGAAAGAAGGAAGGGGGAAAAGGGGGAGCAAAGCAACCGTGAGTACTCATCCAAAGTACTCACAAGCATCAAATCTATACTAAGTATGCATTGGTATCAAATGAAAGGATGTATCTTTGGACTATACTACATAATGCCAGAATAGAGGGGAAGGCCTAGCCTATCGAAGACTAGCATTTTCAAGCAGCTCCAAGCATCTTGCAGCATTTAGAAGAGTATGGAATAGCAGTTTATATAACAAGCATGTTGTAATATTAATGCCCAGAGATCCTTCCTCGACTCCCTGCGAGAAAGCAATCATGGAGCCAACATATCCATCACATGTCTCAAGTAACCAGTTCTAGTTGTAATAGATCAGGATACAAGTCTGAACATCCATTACCGTGGACACGGTATTCGAATAGATAACTTCCCTGCAGGGGTGCACCATGTTACCCAACACGCTTGATTACTCTGGTCAGACACACTTTTTTGAGTTAATGCCCGGCCTCGGAAGATCAACACATCGCAGCCCTACCTAGGCTCAGCAGAGAGGTCCCCGCAAGTCTACATCCTAAGCACTCTGGGGTCTTGGGCCCATCGCCCGTTGCACTCCGGGTCGTTGTGTGCAGGGTGAATACCAGCGCCACCCGTGTAGTGGATGGCACGATCCGACCATGCCACAATGCTAAACTGGACGTCTGACAAAGCTTCGGCTGATGCTGCGACGCCGAGGCCCATAACTATTCCCGCGTGGTGGTTAGTGCGTAAAGGCCAGTGGTCAACTCAGAACAAATACCCAAACCTTAGTGTATTAGGAGCTCGCGGAGACGAGCAGAGACTCACGATCGATGTGACCCTGTCGCCCCGTCTCATGGACTTACAGCAAGGGCCCAGAATGCCCGGCCGTGCCACGTAGAAAACTCACGGGTGCTTTACGGGCCCGCCCGACTTTCACATCAACTTGCGGGTACCCCTCAGGGCCGACCCGACTTCAACAATGGTCTTAAGTAAAGTCCAGGTAACTGTGTGTCCTAAACAACAAGGGGAATCCTAGGAATCACCCTCGATGGAGTCCACTTGATGTAGTCGTCAAGGTGAACGTATGAGGAATGACCCTCGAGGTTCACACTTGAGGAGTTGCACGACAGAGTCGTACCGGGAGTGGTGAAGGAGGAATCACCCTCGATGACCACGGCCGAATAGCTACACTACAGAGTTATCATCAGGAGTACGTTATGAGGTATCACCCTCAGCACTCGATAGTAGCCCTGCAGAGTTGAACAACAAAGGGGGTGTGATGTGATGTGAGGTGTCGGGTTCTAGTCGTCGATCTCGTTGATCAAGTCGTCGATGATGAAGCAGGGGCAACAAGGACAAGGTGGGGGTCACTGATGGATCACTAACCAACCTATACTAAGCAGTTTAGGATAAGCAGGTAAGGTACAATGAGCACGTTACAAAAGTAGGCTATGCATCAGAATAGGAGCAAACAATAACAGTAGCAAAATCAAATGCAAGCATGAGAGAGAATGGAATGGGCGATATCGAAGTGATCAGGGGGGGCTTGTCTGGAAGCTCTGCTGAAAAGGGGAAGGATCGTCGGCGATGTAGTCGATCACAACGGCATCAGCATAGGTCTCGGGTTCTACCGGAGAGAAGAGGGGGAAGAAACAGTAAATACAAGCAAACAGAAGCATGACAGGACTACAGGCAGAGCTAGGGGTGTTCTAACGCGGTGCTACGCGATACCGGCGAAGGGGGATAACATCCGGGAATGTTTTCCCGAAGTTTGGCATTTTTGGACAGATGAAACGGAGGGGGACGGTTGCATGTTCGCTATGCTAGGGGAGTGTGACAGACGAATGGAAAGCGTATTTGGATTCGTCTCTTTTTTTGAGCAACTTTCATGTATAAAACTTTTTCATCCGAGTTACAGATTATTTTCTATTAATTTTCAAAGTTTTATTAATATTCTGAAATTATTATTAATTCAAAAATAATGAGTAAATGCTAGGTGCACCCAGCTCTGTGTACACAGAAGTGTACACAGGGGATGCCATGTGGGTCTAGGGGGTCCCAGTTGACCAGTCAAAGTTTGACTGGTCAACAGGGGGTGGGACCCCCTATCATTGACTGTTTCATTAACTAACTAGTTAGTTTAGTATAACTAGGTTATTAGGCTAATTAATTTTAATTAGTTTAATTAAACCTAATTAATTAAGTTAATTAATTAATTAATTATATATTACTATATATATATATATATATATATTTAAAGGGCTGGTGGGGCCTACTAGGCAGTGGACCATAGGCCATAGCGGGCGAGCGCTATCGGGCAGTGGGCGGATGCAGCGCCCGTCGGGGCCAAAGCCCGCCCGGGCGCGGGCGCGGCCTCCGACGAGGCCAGGCGAGGCGGGTCTAGCGGGGGCGCGGCTGGCGGAGGCGGCGCCGGCAGGCGGCGCTGGTAGTGCAGCGGGGTGGGGAGAGGCGCCGGCAGTGGCCCAACGCAGGGCAGCGGCAACGCGGTGGTTGGGTGAGTGCGGTAGCGGGAGGAAGCGGTGTGGCGCGCACGGCTGGAGGAGGAGCCGCAAGCAGCAGTAGTGGCCAGCAACAGGGGCGAGCGGAGGGGGAGCAGGGGGGCGCGGCGCGGTGGCCAGCGGGTGGCGGCAGGTGCGCGGCTGCCGGCGAGCGAGGCGAGCGGGCGGAGGGCCACGGACGGAGACGGGCGCAAGTGAGGCGGGGCAGAGCGTAGTGGGGAGCGACACGCAGTAGATGGGGCCGGGCTACAGATGCGGTGCGCGGATGAGGACGAGTAGGGTGAGGCCACGGGCGGCTGGTGCGTGGGCGTGGCTGCGGTGGCCGTCGCGGCAGCAACAGCAGCAGTGAGGAGCGGGCGGCGTTCTACGACGGGACAGGGAGGAGAGGGGGAGACGAACGCGGAGACGGGGAGCTCACTCCCGGTGTAGATGCACGGGGTCGTCGAGGCTCGGTGTGGCGAGTCGGGGAGGGGGACGGGGACGACGAGCGACGGGGCGGCGCCGGTGCAGTGACGCCGATGAGCGGCGAACGAGGCGAAGGCGGGCACGACGCGCTCCAGATCCAGAAGCGATGAGAGGGAGATGGGGGCAGGAGGGGGGAAAGGATTAGGGCACGGGGGGGGGGGGGGGGGGAGGGTGCACAGGCTTTGTAGGCGAGGTGGCGTGCCGTGGATGCCCGGCGCTTGGCCGGTGGACATGGCGATGGCCTCCACGACCCCCTCGTGAACAGGAGGAGGAGGGAGGGGTATGTGGGCCGGCCTGGTCGGCTAGTGAGGCTAGCTGGGCCGGGGAGGGGGGTTTGGCCCAAGGGGGCAGGGGCTCTTTTTATTTTATTTACTTTTTTTAACATTTTAATTTAGTCCCTTTATTCTTTTAGTTCTATAATTATAAATCCATTTTATAAATTAGTGTTATAACTCAACCTACGGCCCCAAAAAGTTTCACTCACAGATAAAATAGTTTAACATTTTAGAAATTATAAAAGGCATTTAAATGATTGTTTAAGTCACTGTTTTATTTATTTTTGAGCACTTAAACATTTTATAAGAATTTGGTTTCTTCAGCAACAATACTTGTGGATTATTTGTCACAAATTGAACAATTTAGTTTTGACGTTTTGAAAACTTTATTTTTGACTTTGATTTAAATTTGAATTCGAGCCGATTTGAATCTAAGCGAGATTAGCAACAGAAACAGTGGTGATGTGGCCTCATTAGCAGAGGATTACTATAGCTTAATTATCCGGGCGTTACAAATGCTCCAGAAGTAAGTTCAATAATTATCACACCATATCGGCAACTTTCATTCATTTCCTGTTATCAAGTAATCATTTTCTTTGCCTGGCAGGGTTTGGAAAAAGTTCACCGGAATGGTTCCGGGTCTACAGAAGGAGCTGCGATTTACACACCCCAAAGTAAGTAGTACTAGCTAGTTCCGCGCATCTCTCATTGATTCTAGTTATATCAATACCATTTATCATGCTTGATTATCAGTTTGATTGAACTCTATTCTCGTGAAGTGCTTGTGGCAGGAAGGCGGGAATAATTTATGTGGATACTACATTTGCGAGTTCATGCGCCACTCGACCTCTGAGCGGGGCTACTCTAACAAACAATATGAAGTACATAAACAATATTCACAATTTTATTTTATTACCATCAATTGTGTTGAGTTTCATTCATATATATGTATTGACCCCCTTCTTTAAATTAGATGTGGCAGATGCGGGATGAACTCCTACCACATGATCGTATACAAGCAATTCAAGAGGAATTGGCGGGATTCTTTCTTGACCATGTCATACATAAAGACGGAGAATACCATACAGAAATTCAATGGGAGTTTGGCGCTTGATGATGTCAGGGATGTTATATTGTATATATGTAGTAGCGTCGGATAGATATACGAAAACTTGTCATTCGACAAAGCACGGAGAAAGGGAGGTCACTTCTCTCTATATATGTTCATGATCACGATGTTGTGTAATTAATGGTTCCTTCATTTGCTTACTAGCTAGCGTTGAGTTCTCTCTATATGTAGTAGCTACCGTCGACCAAGCATCGAGAAAGAGAGGTCACTTCTCTCTATATGTAGTAGCTAGCTAACACAATATGAAACCCCTAAAACCCTCCAAAACCCCTAAACCCCCCTTTAAACAAGAACAAAAACCCCAGCGCCTACGAGCTGCTGACGCGTGGCTGCCTTTTGGTCCCGGTTGGTGTTACCAACCGGGACTAAAGGTCCTCCTGCCTGGGCGCCCCACAGCGGCCAGGTGGAGCACCTTTGGTCCCGGTTCGTAAGCCAACCGGGACTAAAGGTTTTGGGTATTAGTCTTGTTTGTTTTGTCCCGATTTAAGAACCGGGACTAAAGGCCCTCTGGAACCGGGTTTAATGCCCTGTTTTCCACTAGTGACTCCACTCGCTCGAGCTCAATTCATCATGCCACCGATGGCCTTAGTACTATCGCCTCTAAGCATTTTGTGCATGGGAGAAGATGAGGGCGTGAGAATCAAGCGAGACAATGCTCTAGGGGCGTGAGAACCATGGGTCAACGTGGCAGCACTCCAAGCATCTCCAAGCGACACGTTGGTGGGTCAATGCTAGCCAAGAAAGCTTAGGACCTAAGATGAAGAAACTTACATAGCTTTGGGAAACCAAACTGCAATTTTGAAATTATAGGACTAAACTGACACACCTCCAATAGTTTTAAGACCAAAACTGCAGTTTCAAAGTTATAGGACTAAACTAACACACCTCCAATAGTTTTAGGAGCTAAAAATGCAGCTTTGAAGTTATAGGACTAAATTAACACACCTCCAATAGTTTTAGAACTTATGATGCATTTTACTCTAAGTGCACAACTCAAACATTAGCTCTTTGGTTTCCATTGTGGGTCCACATATGCTCCACAAGGTCACTGAGTAGTTGTACCTAATGATCTGGAAGATTCTGATGCATCTACAGAAAGTTCATAAGCTGATTTTAATCTTGATCTTTCGGTATTTGGACTTGTTCTTAAATGCTTCTAAATCACTGGTTTGGGCTACCCCATTAGCCTCATCCTCGGCAATCATATTGTGCAAAATAACACAACATGTCATCATCTACCACAAAGTTTCTGATTCCGACATCATTGCAGCTCCATGATTCCCCAACAAGCTTGAAGCACTCCAAATGACTTCTCCACATCCTTCCTAGCTGCTCCTGCATTGTTGCAAAGTGTCTTTGTTTTTTGCCTCGTGGTTCGGATATGGTCTTCACAAATGCCACCCACTGAGAATAGATGCCATCAGCAAGATAGTATCCCATGTTGTAGTCGTGGTCGTTGACAGTGTAGCTGCATGGTGGCGATTCCCCATTACAAAGTCCTAAACATGGGAGATTGTTGAAGCAAATTGATGTCATGCTCCATAGACCCTACCCAGATTAATAACTCTCCGCCCTTTCATTGAGCCATTAAAGTTGAGAATATGCTCCACCTGCCGGTCCATTTCCTCTTGCATGCTCATGAGCATGATCATATCCACTTCTTCGTCCGAATCCAATAAATTGAAGAACTCATTTTCAATCATTTTATCAAGCTCTGTTCGTCCATACGCCTCATTTGATGAAGCATCGAAATCCACAAGTGGCCGGGATCAATTTTTTTGCCCCCCACCCCCCACATTGAGTACTGCCCAAGTAATTCAGGGCCTCCCGATGTCTGGGATCTAATCTACATAAAACAACAAGCTGATGAGACAATCTGGCAATTTTGGACAAGATTCCTATTCGTTAAGAACATTATACCAGATTGCTGTGACTCGGAGATCTTAGCAACCTTTTGACATAATTGCCAAGATGAAGGCATCCTAAACGCCCTCGCTCGGGCCGAGTTTGAATCTTTTCTGAGCTAATAGATCTAGTGTTAAGGTTTTGCATCATGGAAGACGCGTGGTTGGCTCAAAAAGGGCAAGTAGATTTGATCCGTGCCAAAACATTGAGATGTGATGGGCGGACACGCCGGAAAGAGCAATCTTGTCACTCCACGTCAGTCGAGCCATCACGAAAGAGAAGAAAACCTATAACAGGACCTAAAACCGCCCTTGATGCTGTGCTGGATAAGCCATGCCCAATCCACTATGTTTTGCTCGACACCACCCCAACTCATAGCCTTCGAGCTTGCTGGGTGGTGAAATAGGTGGCTAAGGGAGGTGAAGCCCTCCTCGGAGGCAAGCACGTGCACATGCATCCAGCAACATCTTCAGATGAGTGCGAGATCTTGATGATCTACTAAACGTACATGTCTAGAAATCAGAGAAAAAGAGCCCTTCGAGAGCTAAGCCACATCCACTACATAGCAACTTTGGATGCATGGTTAGACACGCCGAGCACCTTTGAACAGTAGGACCAGCGGAAGTCTGACCAAAGTCGTCGTTCGACAGCCTTTGGTCCTCGACTCCATAGTGGATGGTTGTCGAATAAGGAAGGTTTTGACGGACGGTGGCTACAGCGTGAACCTCATGTATGCGGAGATAATATGCAGCTCGACAAATCGCGCATCACACCAAGCTACACCACTTTTAAGGGGATCATCCCCTGAAGAGAGGCGCAATGTAGCGGAAAAATCACCCTCGGCGTAGTTTTTGGAACTCCCATGAACTACTGATATGAGAAGTTGACCTTCCATGTTGTGCCCCTCCGAAGTGGCTACCACGCCCTGCTAGGGCGTGATGCATTCGCCAAGTTCTACGCCATCCCACATTACGGGTACATTGATGGAGCGAATTCCCGCCAGATCCCTCGGTAGGGGTCCAAGCGCAACTAAAAGTCATGGATCGGAGGTCACATGACGGGTTTATCCAGGTTCGGGCCTCCGAAGAATAATACCCTATGTCCTGCTGGTTTTGATGATTCACTACAAAAAAAGACACATCCATGACATTATGGCCCGAAGGAAAACTTTTTCTGTCATGGTTATGACACTTCTATGACGATAATTGTGACAAAAACACTTATCATCACAGATGTGGTGGGCTTTTACTTCTATGGCAAAAAATCATGACAGAAATTGGGCTTTTCGTCCTGGGCGGGCCGGAGATGAACCAACATGACATTCTTTGGGCCATCCATGACAGAAAAAATCATGGTAGAAGCGATGGCGAGGAAAATTTCGGGGAGTTCCCGGTAACGGTGGGTGGTCGGGGCCGAGCGATGCAGTGTGGTTTGCGCGTTTCTCTCGTACGTAGGCGCATGTGTGTGTGAGTCGATGGCTCTAACTGAACCCGAGGGAGGCGTTCGCTTACTAAACCGGAGCGATTGCAGTAGCTACATTACTGAACCTGAGCGATCGATCCCTTGGCTGTAAACTGAACCCGAGCGATTCCTTCGCTGCTGACTGAACTCGAGCGATTCCTTTGTTGCTGCTGCTAACTGAACCCGAGCGATCGATCGCTGCTACTGCTTACTGTAGCCGATCGAGCCGACGTGAGAGACGTAGCTAGCCGGTGTGGGTTGCCTCTCGATGAACAGTGACCATTGATACGTCCATTTTGCATCATGATTTCCTACTGTTATTTATAATGTTTTTATGCATAATAATGCTTTTGGGAGTAATTCTAATGCCTTTTCTCTCATAATATGCAAGGTTTACACAAAGAGGGAGAATGCCAGCAGCTGGAATTCTGGACCTGAAAAAGCTACGTCAGAGTTACCTATTCTGCACATCTCCAAATGAGCTAAAAATTTACGTAGAATTTTTTTGGAATATATAAAAAATACTAGAGCAAATAACTATTGGAGGGGGGCCACCTAGTGAGCACAAGACACTAGGGCGCGCCAGGCCCCCAGGCGTGCCCTGGTGGGTTGTGGTCAGCCCAGCCCACCTCCGGTGCCCATCTTCTGGTATATAAGTCATTTTTACCTAGAAAAAATAAGGATAGGACTTTCGGGACGGAGCGCCAACGTCTCGAGGCGGAACTTGGGCAGGAGCACTTTTGCCCTCCGGCGGAGCGATTCCGTCGGGGGAACTTCCCTCCCAGAGGGGGAAATCAAAGCCATCGTCATCACCAACAACCCTCTCATTTTTGGGAGGGCAATCTTCATCAACATCTTCAACAACACCATCTCCTCTCAAACCGTAGTTCATCTCCTGTGTTCAATCTTTGTACCGGAACCTCGTATTGGTACCTGTGGGTGACTAGTAGTATTGATTACATCTTGTAGTTGATTACTATATGGTTTATTTGGTGGAAGATTATATGTTCAGATCCATTATGATATTTAATACCCCTCTTATCTTGTGCATGAATATCATTTGTGAGTAGTTACTTTTGTTATTGAGGTCACGACAGAAATCATGTTGCAAGTAATCATGTGAAGTTGATATGTGTTCGATATTTTGATGATATGTATGTTGTGATTCCCTTAGTGGTGTCATGTGAACGTCGACTACATGGCACATCACCATCTTTGGGCCTAAGGGAATGCATTGTGGAGTAGTTATTAGATGATGGGTTGTTAGAGTGACAGAAGCTTAAACCCTAGTTTATGCGCTACTTCGTAAGGGACTGATTTGGATCCATATGTTTAATGCTATGGTTAGATTTTATCTTAATACTTTTCTCATAGTTGCGGATGCTTGCGAGGGGGTTAATCATAAGTAGGAGGTTTGTTCAAGTAAGAACAACACCTAAGCACTGGTCCACCCACATATCAAATTATCAAAGTAGCGAACACGAATCAAACCAACATGATGAAAGTGACATGGTGAAATTCCCGTGTGCCCTCAAGAACGCTTTGCTTATTATAAGAGACCGTTTTGGTCTATCCTTTGCCACAAAAGGATTGGGCTACCTTGTTGCACTTTATTTACCGTTACTGTTACTTGCTCATTACAAATTATCTTGCTTTCAAACTACCTGTTACCGACAATTTCAGTGCTTGCAGAAACTACCTTGCTGAAAACCACTTGTCATTTCCTTCTGCTCCTCGTTGGATTCGACACTCTTACTTATTGAAAGGACTACGATTGATCCCCTATACTTGTGGGTCATCAAGACTCTTTTCTGGCGCCGTTGCCGGGGAGTGAAGCGCTCTTGGTAAGGAAAAATTTATATAGTGTGCTGAAATTTATTGTCACTTGATACTATGGAAAACAATCCTTTGAGGGGTTTGTTCGGGGTATCTTCACCTCGACCGGAAGCACAATTAGTTGCCCCTCAACCTACTGCACCTACTAAAAATATTGGTTATGAAATTCCTTCGGGTATGATAGAACAACTGCTAGCTAATCCTTATGCAGGAGATGGAACTGAACATCCTGATATGCATTTGATATATGTGGATGAAATTTGTGGATTATTTAAGCTTGCAGGTTTGCCCGGGGATGAAGCTAAGAAGAAGGTATTCCCTTTATCTTTGAAGGGAAATGCATTGACATGGTATAGGCTATGTGATGATATTGGATCTTGGAACTGGAATTGATTAAAATTGGAATTTCACCAAAAAAATTATCCTATGTATCTAGTTCATCATGATCAGAATTATATATATAATTTTTGGCCTCATGAAGGAGAAAGTATCGCTCTAGCTTGGGGGAGGCTTAAGTCAATGTTATATTCATGCCCCAATCATGAGCTCTCAAGAGAAATTATTATTCAGAATTTTTATGCTCGGCTTTCTCATGATGATCGATCCATGCTCGATACTTCCTGTACTGGTTCTTTTATGAAGAAGACTATTGATTTCAAGTGGGATCTTTTAGAAAGAATTAAACACAACTCTGAAGATTGGGAACTCGACGAAGGTAAAGAGTCAAGTATTAAGCTTAAGTTTGATTGTGTGTTAAATCTTTTATGAATACCGATGCTTTTCAAAAGTTTAGCACTAAATATGGACTTGACTCTGAGATAGTAGCCTCTTTCTGTGAATCATTTGCTACTCATGTTGATCTCCCTAAAGAGAAGTGGTTTAAATATCATCCCCCTATTAAAGAACCAGTTTTAGCTAAAGATGAGACTATCATTTACAATGTTGATCCAGTTGTGCCAACTGCTTATATTGAAAAAACACCTTTCCCTGTTAGGATAAAGGAACATGCTAAGGTATCAACTGTGGTTCGCAAAAGTAATATTAAAGCACCTAAACCCTCTGAACAAATTAAAGTAGAACCTAGTGTTGCTATGGTTAAAGATATTTTGGTAGAAAATATTGATGGGCATGTTATTTATTTCTGCAATGAAGCTGCTAGAATTGCCAAACCTGATGAAAAAGATAAACATAGACCCGTAGTTGGCATGCGTGTTGTCTCAGTTAAAATTGGAGATCATTGCTATCATGGTTTATGTGACTTGGGTGCTAGTGTGAGTGCTATTCCTTTTACTCTTTACCAAGAAATTATGAATCACAAAGCACCCACTGAAATGGAAGACATAGATGTTACTATTAAACTTGCTAATAGAGACACCATCACACCACTTGGGATAGTTAGAGATGTTGAAGTCTTGTGTGGGAAAATAAAATACCCTACTGATTTTCTAGTTCTTGGTTCCCCACAAGATGAGTTTTGTCCCATTATCTTTGGTAGACCTTTCTTGAACACTGTCAATGCTAAGATAGATTGTGAAAAACAAACTGTCGGTGTCAGTTTTGGTGATGAGTCTCATGAGTTTAATTTCTCTAAGTTTAGTAGACAACCTCGTAATGAAGAATTACCTAATAAGGATGAAATAATCGGTCTTGCTTCTATTGCCGTACCTCCTACAGATCCTTTAGAACAATATTTGCTAGACCATGAAAATGATATGCACTTATGTGAAAGAAATGAAATAGACAAAATATTGTTTGAACAACAACCTATCCTAAAACACAATTTGCCTATTGAAACTCTAGGAGGTCCTCCTCCACCTAAAGGTGATCCTGTGTTTGAATTAAAACAATTGCCTGACACTTTGAAGTATGCTTATCTTGATGAGAAAAAGAAATATCATGTTATTATTAGTGCTAACCTTTCAGAACATGAAGAAGAAAGATTATTAAAAATTCTGAGGAAGCACCGAGCTGCTATTGGATATACTCTTGATGATCTTAAGGGCGTTTGTCCAACTCTATGTCAGCATAAGATTAATATGGAATCTGATGCTAAATCCGTTGTTGATCACCAACGACGGTTGAATCCTAAAATGAAAGAAGTGGTAAGAACTGAAATATTAAAGCTTCTGGAAGCAGGTATAATCTATCCCATAGCTGATAGTAGATGGGTAAGTCCTGTTCATTCTGTCCCTAAGAAAGGAGGTATTACTATTGTTCCTAATGATAAAAATGAACTTATTCCACAAAGAATTGATACTGGCTATAGAATGGTAATTGATTTTAGAAAATTAAACAAAGCTACTAGGAAAGATCATTACCCTCTGCCTTTTATTGGTCAAATGTTAGAAATATTATCTAAGCACACACACTTTTGTTTTCTTGATGGATATTTTGGTTTCTCTCAAATACATGTGTCACAACCTGATCAAGAGAAAATCAGCTTTACTTGTCCCTTTGGAACTTATGCTTATAGAAGTATGCCTTTTGGTTTATGCAATGCACCTACTACTTTTCAACGATGTATGACTGCGATATTCTCAAATTTTTGTGAAAAGATTGTTGAGGTTTTCATGGATGATTTTTCCATTTACGGAACTTCTTTTGATAATTGCTTAAGCAACCTTGATCGAGTTTTGCAGAGATGTGAACAAACTAATCTTGTCTTGAATTGGGAGAAGTGCCACTTTATGGTTAAGGAAGGTATTGTCTTGGGGCATAAAATTTCTGAATGAGGTATTGAGGTGGATAAAGCTAAAGTTGATGCAATTGAGAAAATGCCATGTCCTAAAGATATTAAAGGTATTTGTAGTTTCCTTGGTCATGCTGGTTTCTATAGGAGGTTTATTAAAGACTTCTATAAAATTTCTAGGCCTCTTACTAATCTTTTACAAAAGGATATTCCATTTGTTTTTTATGTGATTGTGTAGAAGCCTTTGAAACACTTAAGAAGCCTTAACTTCTGCACCTATTGTTCGACCACCTGATTGGAACTTGCCTTTTGAAATTATGTGTGATGCTAGTGATTATGCTGTTGGTGCTGTTCTAGGACAAAGAGTTGATAAGAAATTAAATGTTATCCATTATGCTAGCAAAACTCTAGACAGTGCCCAAAGAAATTATGCTACTACTGAAAAAGAATTTTTAGCAGTTGTGTTTGCTTGTGATAAATTCAGATCTTACATTGTTGATTCTAAAGTAATTGTTCACACTGATCATGCTGCTATAAAATATCTTATGGAAAATAAAGATGCTAAACCTAGACTCATTAGGTGGGTTCTCTTGCTACAAGAATTTGATTTACATATCACTGATAGGAAAGGAGCTGAGAACCTCATAGCTGATAACTTGTCTAGGTTAGAAAATATTCTTGATGATCCACTACCTATTGATGATAGCTTTCCTGACGAACAACTAGCTGCAATAAATGTTTCTCATAATACTCCTTGGTATGCTGACTATGCTAATTATATTGTTGCTAAATATATACCACCTAGTTTCACATACCAACAAAAGAAAAAAATCTTCTATGATTTAAGACATTACTTTTGGGATGACCAACATCTTTATAAAGAAGGAGTAGATGGTATTATTAGACGTTGTGTACCTAAGCATGAACATGAACAAATCTTACGGAAATGTCATTCTGAAGCTTATGGAGGACATCATGCGGGAGATAGAACTGCTCACAAGGAATTGCAATCTGGTTTTTATTGGCCTACTCTTTTCAAGGATGCTCGTAAGTTTGTCTTGTCTTGTGATGAATGTCAAAGAATTGGTAATATCGGTAAGCGTCAGGAAATGCCTATGGATTATTCACTTGTTGTTGAACCATTTGATGTTTGGGGTTTTGAAAGTGCGTTATATCGATAGAGGGGGGTGAATAGGTGATTTTTATCAATTCGTCCCCGAGGAAATTCAACTTGAGGAATTTACTAAGCGACGAACTACAAGCAGCGGAATAAGTACTCAGGTGCATGCATAACAAGACAGAAACATAGTCATCATGATGAAATGAATATACACAGAGCATAGGTAGTGTGTAACAGGATAGGCAGGCAGAAGACAAGATGACTGAAGATATTGAATTGAGGAAATTGAGAAAGTCTTCAGTCAAAGTCTTCAAATAGTAACAATCAAGTTCATCAACACATGAATGAGGAAATGAAAGGGTTGAGGACAATCAAGTTCCAACTGCTGTGACAGTTGTACGTCTAGTTGGAGCGGCTAGGTATTTAAACCTGAGGACACACAGTTCCAGACACATAGTCCTCACCGTATTCTCCTTGAGCTAAGGTCACACAGACCTCACCCAATCACTCGTGGTAAGTCTTCACAGTTGACTTCCAAACATTCACAGACTTGGTCACTCGGCGATCCACAATTCCTCTTGGATGCTCTAGACCATGACGCCTAACCATCTAGAGGATGCATAGTCCTCAAAGGTAACAAGTGTCGGTTCCACACAGGAACAATCTCTTCAGTGATGCTCAATCACTTTGGGTTTTAGGTGCTGCGTTTTTCCTTACTGATGATTTTCTCTCAAAGTCCTCGGAGGAAGGGATGCTCTTAATGACAAGTGTCATTTTCTCTTGGAGCAGCCAACCAGCTAGTGGTTGTAGGGGGCGGCTATTTATAGCCGGGGAGTAGCCCGACATGATAAGACATAAATGCCCTTCAATGATATGATCGTTAGGTGGATAAGATATTTGGGACAGCTGGCGCGTAGCACAGCAATGGTTGGAAATTTGGGCTCTCAAAATCCTCAGGGCTATCATGTTCCTCACTTGTAGGCAATCCGCACTGGCAAATTCCTAACTCCTCAGTCATAACAAATTCCTCAGAGAACAGAAGATCTTCGTCTCTGTCACTGAAGAAATTGACTGAACTGTATGCGATTTCCAATGGCTTCATTCGAAAGGATTGGGTATGTGTAGGCTTTGAGATGAGCATAACTTGGAAACTTTTCCTTAGTTTTACCTCGACCCCCTTTAACAGTAAGGAATTTCCTATGACTCAAGAAAGAGAAATTGAAACTACGAAAACAAAAAGTCTTCACGCTTCATAATCCTCGCATCAATATCAAAGTCTTCGAGGTCACACCAATTTCCACATTTTCAAAGTCTTCAAGAAAACCAAAGTCTTCAACTGAGGACATTCATTTTTAAGGGTCGACTTTCTTCGTAAATATCAAACTCCTCATAGACTTATAGAACCTGTGTACACTCACAAACACATTAGTCCCTTAACCTATAAGTCTTCAATACACCAAAATCACTAAGGGGCACTAGATGCACTTACAATCTCCCCCTTTTTGGTGATTGATGACAAATAGGTTAAGTTTTCAACGGGGATAAAACATATGAAGTGTAAATACTGATATTGAGGAATTTGATTGCAAGATATAGAAGAACTCCCCCTGAAGATGTGCATATTGAGGAGTTTGCTTTGGATTGCAAATACATATTGTAGAGTAATATCATGGAGATCTCCCCCTATATCTTGTAATTTATACACGCATTTAACATATGATATGAAGAATTTGAAATGCATGATGAAATATGGTGTCTGATGAAATTCAGCATGCATGCATTAAAGTACTTGAGGAAATAAGCATGCAGAAATCAGTTCAAAAGTATCAGACCACCATAGGACTTAAGTTTACAACTCAGCAGAGTAAACACCTCAGAAGAGCAAGAGTTGTAACTTAACAAAAACAGCCCATATATAAGACCCGCTTGAAGACTAACTCAAATTTCTCCCCCTTTGTCATCGAATGACCAAAAGGGACAAAAAATGAGGACTAACGCCCCTGAAGAATATCACCATGATGTCGATGGAGGAGCGCCTGCGTTGTCGGGGTCGTCCATTGAGGTAGGGCCTGCCGTGGTATCGTTGAGATCTTCAGCTTCATCCATCTCACGCGATGAAGAAAATGAACTTGTGACCAGCTGAGGAACTTTGACCTTCTTGAATCTCTTCGAAGGAGGATGAGACCAGTCAAAGTCCTATTGAAATCGCATCTGCTTGAGATCTTCATCACCGTAGAGATGAGACAATATGGCCCAAGTGCGATCGAAGATTTCATGCGCATAGTAGTGATTCTTCTTCACAGTGTTTTGTGAGACGGTCATGTTCTGAAGAATTGAGCCAAATTGGCGCTTGACCCACTTGTGATTGCGATCGACCTTCTGATGAAGACTTAGAAGCAGCTCATGATCAGTCATCACTCGCGGAGCAGTGGCTTGAGGATTTTGCTTTGAAGCTTTTGCGGCAAAGTCTTGAGTTGCAGAGTCATCATTGGTGGAGTAAGATGCAGCTCTGCGAAACTGACCATCCAATGGACGAGTGCCTTCATCAATAATAGCAGCTTTGCCTTTTTCATCAACTGAGGAAATAGTCCTTTTGAGGACTTCAATAGGAGGCAAATAGCTGAGGTGATTCTGACAATCTGCCTTGTAGTGAATTGAAGACTTGGTTTTGATGAATTTCATAATCCATGGAGCATAAGGCTTCTACTCAAACGGTGACAGTGCAACATTCACCAAAGTCCTCATGAAGAAATCGTGGTAGTTAATGGGAATGCCATGTATAATGTTGAATAGCAGATTCTTCATGATGCCAACAACTTCCTCTTCTTCAGAGTTGTGGCCTTTGATCGGATTGAGGGTTTTGGTCAGAATGCGGTAGATTGTTAGGCACATAAAGCAAATCCTTCACTAGGAAGGTGGTTCTTGGAGCTTGGCCAGCCTTCAAAGGCTTCATTAGCACTTGCATCAGATAATGAGAAAGTTCAGGTTCTTCATACATAAGCCTTGCGCCTTCAGTAGTAGGACTAACTGGAATGGCATGAAGTAATTCAGAGGCCGGAGCTTTGTAGTGCGTGTTCTCAGTCATCCAGTCAAGCTCCCATGAATTCACATCATTCACATTTCCAATGAGGTGCAGAGTAGCATAGAATTGAAGAATTAGCTCTTCATTCCAATCGCAGATGTCAGCACAGAATTACAGGAGCCCAACTTCATGAAGAACATTCAAGATAGGTTGGAAGCAGGGAATGGACTCCATATCCACATGAGGAATTTGACAGTGCTCAAATACCTTGTCCTTATCAAATAGAAGTGATGAATAGAAATTCATCTGGGTGGCAGTCCAGAACCGCTTGCGTCGAAGTCTTGCTGAGTCATATGGATTGAAATCAGTGAAGAAATGATGCTCAGCGAAGAAATCGTCAGCCTTGAATTTTGGCCTTTTTCCATGAGGATTTTGCTGCTTGGGCTGAAGATTAGCAGTTGATGGTCTCACAACCTCTTGATGCGTAATCTCTCGAGCTGCTGGCTGAGGAATTAAAGCTTTAGGATCTTCAGCAGCAGTCTAAGTATCCATTTCTTCAGCTGGTGCATCTTGAATTTCTTCAGTTGGCACAGGGGACTGAGGAATTGGATGCAGAGGAGTAGTCAATGGTGAATTGCGGTGAAGATTTTCCCAATAGTCATCATTCAGCACAGGCGTAGTTGAACCAATGTCCATGTCTTCATCAATTTCCTCAACGCCCGCCTCTTCAGCTGTGAACTGAGCATGGGCGATGATACCAGTGGGGTTGAAGGGATATCATCCACTTCAAGTTCTTCATCCAACTGCTCTGAAGAAGCAGCAGAAGGAGTTTCTTCATCTGTGTCATCTGGAATGACATATTCCTCACCAAAAGGAATGAGCTCCTTTGATGGTACAATCGAAATCGGAACAACATCAATTGGGTTAGTGAAGGAACTTGTCAAAGTCCTCACTTTCTTGGGAGCTGAAGACTCTGCAGTGGTTGATGCTTTCCTCTTCTTTACAACTGCCTTCTCTGCAGCTTTTGTCTTCTTCACTTCTGATGTGGAAGGAATACTGATTTTCTTCACTGTTGAAGATTTTGCAGGAGGAGCAGATGGGGTTGGTTCAGTTTCTTCCGGTACAACTGATGCAGTTGCCCTGGCATGTTTAGTTTCTTCAGGCGCAGCAAATACTTCAGCTGGCCTCGGTTGTTCTTCAGGCGCAACATTGGTGGTTGCCCTGGCATGGTCTTCAGGGGCTGGAATTTCTTCATCAGCCCTCATAGCTTCTTGGGCAGCCTGATTTTCATCAACTGTGCTTTCATTTTCTTCAACAGACTGAGCAGAAGTATCAGTCTGAGGAATTTCTCATTGCGATGGTGCTGCAACATTAGGCTTGAGGTTCTTGGCAAGCTTGACCAATCTGACTTTGGCACCTAGCCAATCTGCGTAATATCTGTCAAATTCATCACTGAGACTTTTGATTTCCTTTTGAAGAGCCACAAGTTCTTCAGGAGACATGTTCAGAACATTGTTCTTCAGAAAACGCTCTTTCTTGTACTGAGCCTTCTTGACTTGTCGGCCCTTTTCGAATTTCCATTTTTCTTCACTTATGAATGCCGTTAACATATGACTTTGACCAGGAGTGAGGTTCAAGTTAGGCAGTGGAGTGTTGTGATCCTTGTGCCAGAGGTCAATGAAGTTGAGGATCTTCTTTGGATCCAGCATTAGAGGCACATAACTACCTTTGGCTCTAGCGGCCCTTTCTTGTCTGTCCCTGATGATTTCAGCAAGTTCTTCATCATCAGCTTCATCGTCATCAGACGGAACATGAAACACCACTTGCTTCTTATGAGGACTTGGCCTCGTTCCACGTCCAACAGTGACCTTTTTCTTTAGCAGAGTTGGACCTATTGAGGACTCTGGTGGAGCTGAGGAACTTGCAGATGCTCCAGAAGCAATGGAAAAACCAGTAGTCCATTGGCACGTTGCAAGGTGCACTGGTGTTGAGGACTTTGTGGCAGCACCTGAGGATTTTGTGGCAACAGAGGGGATTGGTACAACCCTTGAAGAAGTTGCCTGAGGATTTTGCCTTGAGGGCTTTGACTTTGAAGAACTTGGCCGTGAGGGCATTGCTGTTGAGGAACTCGGCTTCACAGTAGATTACTTCGGCATAGCCTTTTTAGGCTTACTGGCAGAGGCCTCAGCGGCAGCAGCTTGAGAATCCTCATTGAACTTCTTCACTGCTTCTTTTGCAATTTTAGCCAATTTGGCTTGGCGCTTGGCCCATTCTTTTGGAAATTCCTCACCTCTTCTGACACTAGAGGGATCAGCTACTTGGCCAGCTACCAAAGGTGGTCTTGGACATGGAGGGTGTACAGTGAATTTCTTCATGTACTTGGGAGTAACATAGCGATATTCCCTCCATTCCCTAGCCCATCTTCTTTCAATCCTCTGTATGTGCACTTTGCGCTGATTCTTGTTCTCTTTGCCATGAGTAGCTTCATCTGGAGTGCAGTACTCATCATAGATATCTTCAGGGATCTCAAACGCAGTGTTTGTCTCTGGCCTCTTTCCTCCCTTCTGAGGTCTCTTCCCATCTGCCATTTTCCTCACTTGAGGATTTTGAACTTTGGATGTTTCTGAGGAAGTGTCCAAATTTTCTTCGAGGAACGCTACAAATGAGTTAAGTTGATGAGAATCTAGTGATTCAGCAGCAGATATTTTGTACCTATGAACAGAGTATAGGTGCGAAGAATTTGGAGAGGTCATATGCATTCTTAGAAATTTTTCAAAATTATCAAGTTTGAGGAATTTGACCATAGGTGTCTTGAAGAATTTCACTAAGCATTCTTGACTTAGGTTCCAGAGTTGTATAGATTTGAAAATCCACACAATTAAGGAATCTTGAAGAAAAACATAGCTTAGAGAAACAAATCAAGAGACAGAAGCATTCGGGTGTTTAGGAAGTGGAAAGTTGAAGAATAAACACCGTTTGAAGATTTTGTGGAAATCATAAGAATCAACGCAGGGTAGTAAAATTAGATTTTATTTACCCTAGATGAAGAACACGACGAACTGGGAGTGGAGTTGGAGAAGTTCGTCCGTTCAGATCTCCCACGCCCTAACTTGGCGGCGAGAGACAACTACGGCGGCGGCGGAGTGAAGATTTCCGCGGCCGGCGCGAGTACGACGGCGACGAGGTCGAGGCAGTGAAGCTCTTCCTCACCGGCGATGATGCAGAGTAGCGACGACGCTAGGTTTGAGAGCTCGAGCGAGAGGGATGTCGCGTGAAGTAAATGAGGTTTGAGGAAGGGGAGGGGTATTTATAGCCACGGTGAAAAACTGCCCGTCCGAAGTTTTTGGACGAACATGCCCCTGACCCTTACTCTTCTACCGACATGTGTCACCCATGTACAGAGAGGTGGAGATCGTGGGTGATCGTGGGAGAATATTTTAATCCATCATGGGATGCAGATCGGTTTGAGCGGCAAAAGCCGAAAATTCAGATATGAAAATTTTAATGTTTCATTCGCAAATTCTTCAGCTGTCAAGGACACAGTGAAGACTTTGAACGGGTTTCAAACAGAACGCACATGATGAATTTGTGAATAGACTTGGTTGAGTTTAGCATAGAGGGGGAACGGGTCCGATCACATTCACTTAGAAGAAAATCATCTTGAAGAATTAGCAATAAGTGAATGCTGTTGAGGACATGAAAAACTCATATATATATATATATAGTCAATGAAGAACACCAGTTGAAAAGATTGAGGAAATTGCAAAGTTGAGGAATTTGAAAATTTGAAGAATTTGCAAAATGAAGAAAAAACTCAAATTTGAGGATTTTCAACTTTGGTTGGTGGCGTGACCCACCGTATAAGAATGATGATTTCAGACGCTGCGTACAATTGTCGTAGGGCTCTGAGAATCAAATTCTTCATTAATTTCTTCACACTTAGAGGGTTAGTCTTCATTGATTGAAGAAAAACGTTACTTCGTGTGTTGCACATCTAAGTCATCAATTTTGCATAAGTGTTAGGATGTGTGTCCTTTCAAAGAACATTTGAAGATTCTAAGATATTTAGCTCACACCGCAACTTGCTAAATCTCTTCTCATCCAAGGGCTTTGTGAAGATGTCCGCTAGCTGTTCTTCAGTCTTCACATGATCAATTGAGATGTCGCCCTTCAACACATGATCTCGAAGAAAATGATGACGAATCTGGATGTGCTTTGTCTTCGAGTGCTGAACTGTGTTATGAGCTATCTTGATGGCACTCTCGTTGTCACAGTAGAGTGGCACATTCTTCATGTTGATGCCATAGTCCTTGAGGGTTTGCTTCATCCACAGCAATTGAGCACAGCAAGAACCAACAGCAATGTACTCAGCTTCAGCAGTAGACAGTGATACACAGTTCTGCTTCTTCGAGGACCAACATACTAAAGATCGTCTGAGGAAATGGCATGTGCCTGATGTTGACTTGCGATCCACTCGATCACCAGCATAGTCAGAGTCAGAATATCCAATGAGATCAAAAGCCGAGCCCTTGGGATACCATAATCCAAGTGTTGGAGTGTGAGCTAGATATCGAAGAATATGTTTCACAGCCTTATGGTGTGATTCCTTCGGTGTAGCTTGAAAACGGGCACACATGCAAACACTAAGCATAATATCTGGCCTAGATGCGCATAGATACAATAAGGAGCCAATCATGGAGCGGTATACCTTTTGATCGAAGTCTATACCATTTTCATCGGTGCATAGATGGCCGTTTGTGGGCATAGGGATTTTGACGCCTTTGCAATCTTGCATGCCGAATTTCCTCAGAACGTCCTTGAGGTATTTCTATTGAGATATTAAGATGCCATTGCGTTGTTGATGAATTTGAAGACCTAAGAAGAATTTCAATTCTCCCATCATAGACATTTGATATTCCTCACTCATCATATAGGCAAATTCATCACTGTAACATTGGTTAGTACAGCCAAAGATAATATCATCAACATATATTTGGCACATGAATAATTCATCATCATAAGTTTTGGTGAAAAGAGTTGGGTCAAGTGAACCGGGTTTGAAGCCTTTCTTCATGAGGAATTCCTTCAGTGTCTCATACCACGACCGAGGGGCTTGCTTGAGGCCATAGAGGGCCTTATTGAGTCTGAAGACTTTGTCAGGATGCTTAGGATCTTCAAAACCTGGGGGTTGAGCGACATATACTTCTTCCTCAAGCTTACCATTGAGGAATGCACTTTTCACATCCATTTGATATAAGTTGATATTACGATGGTTAGCATAGGCAAGCAATATGCGAATAGCCTCAAGTCTAGCAACAGGTGCAAAAGTTTCATCGAAGTCACTTCCTTCAACCTGTGTGTAGCCTTGAGCTACGAGACGAGCCTTGTTCCTCACCACAAGGCTATTTTCATCTTGCTTGTTGCGGTAGATCCATTTGGTATCGATGACATTGTGCTTGCGAGGATCTGGTCGCTTGACAAGTTCCCACACATTATTGAGGTCGAATTGATGCAATTCCTCTTGCATAGCTTGAATCCACTCAGGCTCCAGAAATGCCTCATCAACTTTGGTGGGCTCTGTGATAGAGACAAAAGTGAAGTGCCCACAAAAGTTAGACAAATGGGAAGCTTTTGAGCGTGTGAGAGGACCTGGTGCGTTGATGTCATCGATGATTTTCTCAATCTGCACTTCATTTGCAACGAGAGGGTGAGAAGGTTGACGACTTTGATTGGGCTCAGCATTATCTTCAGAGCCATTTTCTTCAGATGCACCAGCATGATTTTCTTCAAGATCTGGGATGACTTCTTCAGCAGATTCTTCAGTGGGTATGACATCCTCAGTAGCCTTTAACTTGATGGATTCCTTAGGAGGCATTTCATCTAGCACAGGAGGTAGGTGCTCTCTTTGCGAGCCGTTAGTTTCATCGAACCGCACATCTACAGTTTCAACAACCTTGTTGTGATAGGTGTTGAAGACTCTGGAGGTGTGCGAGTCCTTTCCGTAACCAAGCATAAAATCTTCATGTGCTTTCGGTGCAAATTTAGAATTGTGATGAGGATCTCTAATCCAACATTTAGCACCGAAGACTTTGAAATAACTCACATTTGGTTTCTTGTTAGTGAGGAGTTCATATGAAGTCTTCTTGAAGAATTTGTGAAGATATACCTTGTTGATGATGTGACATGCAGTATCAATTGCCTCAGGCCAGAAGCGGCGAGGTGTCTTGTATTCATCAAGCATAGTGCGAGCCATCTCAACAACAGTCCTGTTCTTGCGCTCCACAATGCCATTCTGCTGAGGAGTGTATGGGGCAGATAACTCATGAGTAATACCAAGTTCATCAAGATAGTCATCGAGACCAGTATTCTTGAACTCGGTCCCATTGTCACTACGTATATGCTTGAACTTCACACCGAAATTCGTCGAGGCCCTTGAGGAAAATCGTCTGAAGACTTCCTGCACTTCAGCTTTGTAAGTAATGATGTGTACCCATGTGTAACGAGAATAATCATCAACAATGACAAAGCTATATAGAGATGCTGCATTTGTTAGTGTGGCATAATGAGTAGGGCCAAAGAGGTCCATATGAAGCAATTCAAAAGGACGAGTGGTAGTCATGATAGTCTTCGAAGGGTGCTTGGCTCTGGTCATCTTTCCAGCCTCACAAGCCCCACAAAGATGATCTTTGAGGAATTTGACACCCTCAATGCAATGACGTGCTTCTTCTTCACAAGCGTGTGTAAGTTCCTCATGCCAGCATGACCCAGTCATCGATGCCATAACCAGCCTTCTGAAGCTTTTGCAAGTAGACATGTGGCAGGCTGTGGTCCTGCAGAGAAATCAACAATATACAAGTCTCCTCTCCTAAAGCCTTCGAAGACTTTGGAGTTGTCAGATTCCATGAGCACTCAGCAACGATATTTGCCAAAGACGACAACCATATCAAGATCACATAGCATTGAGACAGACATGAGGTTGAATCCGAGGGACTCGACAAGCATGACTTTGTCCATGTGTC
This sequence comes from Thinopyrum elongatum, assembly GCA_011799875.1. Taxonomy (NCBI): domain Eukaryota; kingdom Viridiplantae; phylum Streptophyta; class Magnoliopsida; order Poales; family Poaceae; genus Thinopyrum; species Thinopyrum elongatum. Next base: position 470,406,309 of record CM022303.1, on the reverse strand, counting down.
GATCCTTTGAGATTGCAACCCTACCTAGACCCAATACCTTGCTTTTGCCTTTGACAGCGTAGGTGATATGCTTCAGATGCGATGGAGATAATGGAGAGTCCATCAGTAAACTCTTGTCACCGGTCATGTGATTTATACAACCACTGTCGAGGACCCACTCAGTAGCTTTGGGTAAATCATCCTGCAAATGAGTTAGTGCTTCTTACGAACTCATATACTTCAGAGTGAAGAATATGACATCAAATTCATCAGACATAATTTCATCAATTAATGCAACACATGTATATATAGCAGTATGAGGACGTGAGAAATGAGTGAATCATTTCTTCATGATTAGCTTGCGTCCTTTCAAGCATTCTCAGGTCTCCTGCAAATTCATCAGACGTTCAAGTTCGTCTTGAGACCTGACCCTGCATAAGAGATTTGTTCTTTTTCTTCACCACCCACATCTAGAGGGGTGGCAAAGAGTTCATCATCCTGCGAGCTCCATATGAGGAATTTGATCCACGTGAGGATTTTGATCCATATGAAGACTTTGGTCCATATGAAGACTTTGGTCCATATGAAGAATTTGATCTGGGGTTCCTGTTCTTCACAGGTGGTGTCATGAGGACATTCACCTGAAGACTTTCAAGGCACCTTTTGGGGACCCATGTTTTCTTCATAGGAGGACCGTTCCTGCAGTTAGTTCCAACATATCTAGCAAATACTTCACCATTCTGATTTTTGAACAGCTTATAGTTGGAGTCAAATGACTCATTAGATGAATATGAAGATTCACATGTAAAACCAGATAAGGTGGATGGATCTACTGGAGGTCCTTTCGCAGCAACCCATGAGGTTTTGGGATACAACTCAGGTTTCCAATAGGTTCCATCTACATTGAGTTTCCTCTCAAATGCAATACCCTCTTTCCTAGGGTTCCTGTTGAGGATCTGCTTCTTAAGCACATCACAAAGAGCCTGATGCCCTTTGAGGCTTTTGTACATGCCTGTCACATACAATTCCTTCAACCCTGCATTGTCAATGATACTTGTGGTATCCTCAGATGAGGAATTTGTGACCACAGAAATAGTTGAAGAATTTGCAACAATTGAAGCATTTGAACTTTCAGGTCAGGAATTAGCAGGTTCTCGATCAATGCATTTCAAACATGGTGGAATAAATTCTTCCTGAGCGGAACTGATCTGTTGAGCAAGTAATGAATCATTTTCCTTCTGAAGATCTTCATGACTCACCCTTAGCTTCTCAAGATCTTGCTTTCTCTGAAGATATTCATAAGAAAGCTTCTCATGATCGGCTAAGAGTGTTTCATGATGACCTTGAAGATTATCAAACTTAGACTGTAGTCGTTGTAGATTATCAGTCAGAGTTTGAGTTTGACTCATTTCCTCACCCAACAAGTCATCGCTTCTGTCTAGCTGATTTTGAACCTTTTCCAAAGCCGTTTGTTGTTTTATGGCAATATTAGCAAGTTTGGAATAGCTAGGTTTGAGATCATCATCAAATTCATCCTCACTTGATTCAGAGGAGGGATATTTGAGTACCTTGGCACCTTTTGCCATGAAGCAATAGGTGGGAGTGTAGTCATCATTGCCGTCGTCAGCAGTGTTGGGGAAGCCATTTTCCTCAGTGTTGAAGATGGAGTTGCTGACGAAAGCAGTAGCGAGAGCTAGGCTCGCCACACCAGAGTCTGACTCCTCAGATGCCTCCTCTTCCTCATTTTCTTCAGATTTAGCTTCAGAGTCCATTTCCTTGCCAATGAATGCCCGAGCCTTTTTGGAACTGCCCTTCTTGTGAGATGAAGTCTTTGAAGATTTTGACGATGAGGACTTTGAAGATTTCTTCTTTTTCTTCGAGTCATCTGAACTATCATCCTTGTATTTCTTCTTCTTTGATTCCTTTGCCCACTGAGGACAATCAGTCATGTAGTGACCAGGTTTCTTGCATTTGTGGCAAGTCCTCTTCTTGTAATCTCGGGATGAGGAATCTGATTTCATGCAATCACCTTTTGAAGATTTTCCAAAATGACCACGCCTTGAGAACTTCTGGAATTTCTTCACGAGCATTGCTAGCTCCTGGGATCACCAAAGCTGCTATCAGAATCTTCCCTTTCAGATGTGGAAACTGCCTTGGTGTTTAGAGCGCGTGATCTTCCATAGCTTGGCCTGTAGAGATCTCTCTTCTCAGCTTGTTGGAATGTGGTCACCCCGACTCAATCGTGCACTAATCATACACGCAAACATGCACGATCAAGCACAGGGACTCACGGGAAGATATCACAACACAACTCTAACACAAATAAACGGAGATCCACAATATTACAGACCAGGGATCATGAGGATCCGAATACATAAGTCAGTCATACAAATAATATGTGGGTACAAACATAGTTAGGCAAGGTTTGCCTTAAGAAGGCTAGCACAAACAACGACTCTAGATCGAAAGGCGAAGGCCTCCTGCCTGGGAGCCTCCGATCCTACTCCTGGTCGGCTGGCTTGATCCAGTAGTACGTGCCGTCTGGACCCTCCTGGTAGTGAGCTCCTGCTGGGACATCTGGCTCCGGAGCTCCATCGTCTGAGGTAACATCAAATGGGGTATGGGGGAAAAAGAAGTAACAAAGCAACCGTGAGTACTCATCTGAAGTACTCAGCAAGCAAGGATCTACACTACATATGAAACATTATCAAAGAGAAAAGCTGTATATGTGGACTGGGCTGCAGAAATGCCAGAATGGAGAGAAGGCCTAGTCCTATTGAAGACTAGCATCTTCAAACATCTTCACGAAGCCACCATCTTGCAGCAATTACAAGAGTATAGAAAGCATTTTATTAGGCAAACATGTTGAAGCAAAGCCTAGAGATCCTTCCTCGACTCAATGCGAGAAAGCGATCCCGAAGCTTCAATTAATTAAACAAGTATCCAGTTCAAGTAAAAGATCGGGATACCAAACTGAGTGTCCTTTACCGTAGGACCGGCTATCGATAGATTATTCTTCCCTGCAGGGGTGCACTACTGTTACCCAACACGCTCGATCACCTCTGGCCGGACACACTTGCTGGGTAATGCCCGGCCTCGGGAGATCAACACGAAGCAGCGCCCTACCTAGGCTCAGCAGAGAGGTCAGCATGCCGGACTAACCTATGCACCCAGAGGTCTTGGGCCATCGCCCTGGGCACCCTGCGCGTTGCGAGACTGGCCGGGGAGCAGGCGTGACACTGAACTCGTCAGTGAAGTATCCAGCGCAACCCCAATAATCAGCCCACACCGTGAACCGTGACGTCTGAAGAGCTTTCGGGAGAAACGTATGACATAGAGGGCCCCATAAACCATTATCCCGCGTGGTGGTAGTGCGTATAGGGCACGTCGACCCACTCAGATCAAATACCCAAATCCGATATGCTCATTTAATTACACGCGGAGACAATCAAAGTTTCTGAAGCTCCACCACAATATCACACTCGGGCGCCCTTTCGGGCATGCCCGACATCATAGATCTCCTGCGGGTACCCATCAGGGTCGACCCACCTGTAACAAAGGTCAAAGTAACTGTGTGGTCATAACATCAAGGGGGAAGCCCCGAGGAATCAGCCTCGGTGGATTCCACTCGATGAAATCATCAGGGTGAACGTATGAGGCATCACCCTCGAGGTTCACACTGAGGGATTGCACGACAGAGTCATATCGGAAGTGGAGAAGGAGGAATCACCCTCGATGACCACGACCGAACAGCTACACTGCAGAGTATTCATCAGGAGTGCGTTACGAGGTATCACCCTCGGCACTCGATAGTAACTATGCAGAGTCGTACAACTAAGGGGGTGAAGTGATGTGTCGGTCTCTGGTCGACGATCACATTGATTGAGTCGTCGATGATCAAGCAGGGGCAACAAGGGTAAGGTGGTGGGGGGTCACCGATGGTTCATTACCAACCTATACTAAGCAGTTGAAAAGGCAGGTAAGGTAACAATAAGCAGGTTACAAAAGCAGGCTATGCATCAGAATAGGAGCAAAACATTAACAATAGCAAAATCTAATGCAAGGAGGAGAAATGGAATGGGCGATATCTGGATGCTCAAGGGGGGGGGGGGGGGTTGCCTGGTTGCTCTGGCAAGAAAGAGGGGTCGTCTACGGGCTGCTCGTCTGGAGCGTAGTCGTACTCAGCTGCAACGGCGTCGGTCTCGGCATCTATCGAGAGAGAAGGAGGGGGAGAGAAACAATAAATTCACGGAAAAAATGCAAACAATATGTATGACATGTCTAAATGCTATGCCGAGGTGTTCTACTGCCAATCTAAATGATTTAGTTAATTTAGGAATTTATTTGGATTTATTTAATTAAAGTTGAGCACTATTCATTTACCGAAAATCGGTCCAAAAGTTCCATGTTCAGATAGTTAGGGGCATCTGACAGATGAACGGACCACGTATTCGGATTCGTCTCAAAATTCTGAGCAACTTTCATATATAAATTATTTTCATCTGAGTTACGGTTTATTTTATAGGATTTTATAAAGATTTAATCATTTCCTGGAATTTAATTATTTATTTAAATTCAAATTATCCAGAATAGTAAATGATGATGTCAGCATGACCTAGGTGTGACGTCAGCAGGTCAAACCCAGCTGTCCAGAGTCAAACCTGACAGGTGGGTCCAGTGGGACCCACATGTCAGTGACAGAGCTAACTAAAAAGAGATAGTTTAATCTAATTAACCTAATTAGCAGGTGGGGCCTACTGTCAGTGAGAGATTAGTATACTAATTAACTAATTAACAGTTTATTTACGTATTTAAATTCATTTATTAAAGTGGGGCCCGCATGTCATAGACACAGGGCCAGCCAGCCAGCAGTTGACTGGGGTCAACGGGGCTCAATGGGTCCCTTTGTCAGCGGCAGGGAGGCGGGGCCCGCGGTGCCAGGTGGCAGCCACGTCGGCACCGACCACCGGAGTGCGCCGGCGAGCCCGAGCGCGGCGTCGAACTCCGGCGAGCTTGGGATTCGGCTAGGGTGCACCGTTTCGGGCGGGGTTTGGCTTGTTCGATCGTGCGTTCTGAGCCGCGTCGTTCTGCGGTGGTCTCACGGGCCGAGGTGGTCGGAATCGCCGGCGGCGAGCACCGCAACTGACGGCGAACTTCGGGCGGAAGTGGATCAGCAGCAGCAGTGCGCAAACGGGCGAGGCAAAAGGTTAGCGAGGTCCTATGCGCGCGGGCGAGCTAAACGGGCACTGGCGCGGGACCATTTGGTTGTCAGGAGCTCGTCGGTGACGAGCTCCCGCGGCGAGGGGCTCGGGCACGTACGGGTTGGCGACTACGGGTCTAATCCAATGGCGAGGAAGAAGGGGGAGGGGCGGAGGCTCACCAGGACCTGCAGATGTGCATAAGCGGGCTCGGGGAAGGCGTGGGGTGGCCGGAATCGACGGCGAACGGCGGCTGGGATCCGAGGAGGAAGAAGACAGCGTGGAGGCCATGCGGTGGCTCCCGGCTTGTTCCCATCGGCGTGATCGAAGTGGGCGACGATGGCGAGCCCGGTGGACAGGTCCGCGAGGCGGGGCGGTGACAGTGGCCGCGCAGCTCAGCCGCGGCCGTCCATGGCGGCGTCGAGTGAGGTGGGATCGAGTGGGGGAGAGGGAGAGAAGCGGCTAGGGTTAGCCAGAGGGGCGCGGGGAGTTGCTCTTATCCCCTACGCGCACGGCGACGCGCTGTCGAGCGGCGACCGAGGTGGGCTGGGTGCGTGCGCGCGGGCGCGTGCTCGCCAGGCTGATAGACCATTTCCTTGTGCTTTCGGTCATAGTTGCTCTTCTGACGAGACTGAGCAGTTTCCAGATGTTCATGGACAATGTAGACTTGTTCTTCAGTATGTTGAACAATGTCCGGTCCAACAAGTGAGCGTTCCCCAGTTTCTGACCAATTCAGAGGGGTTCGACACTTACGTCCGTAAAGAACTTCAAACGGTGCCATCTTCAGACTAGCTTGGTAGCTATTGTTGTAAGAGAATTCGGCATACGGGAGAGATTCTTCCCACTTCTTACCGAAGGAGATCACGCAAGCTCGAAGCATATCTTCGAGCACTTGATTAACTCGTTCGACTTGACCCTGAGACTGAGGGTGAAAAGCGGTACTGAAGGATAGATGAGTTCCCATAGCTTCTTGGAAACTTTCCCAGAATCTGGAGGTGAAGAGGCTGCCACGATCAGAACTGATCTCCAACGGAACACCATGGAGTGACACAATTCGGGAAACATACAAGTCTGCTAACTGACTAGAAGTGATTGTCTCCTTGACTGGCAGAAAGTGAGCAACCTTTGAGAATTGGTCAATGACGATAAAAATAGCATCATGACCCTTCTGAGATCTGGGAAAACCAGTAATGAAATCCATTTGGACTTTGTCCCATTTCCATTCAGGAATATCAAGTGGTTGCAGAGTTCCAGCAGGCCTTCGATGTTCTACTTTAATGCGGCGGTAAACGTCACACTCAGAAACATAACGAGCAATGTGTCGCTTCATATTAGGCCACCAGTATCTCTGACAAATGTCACGGTACATCTTTGTGCTACCAGGATGAATTGACAGAGGAGTGTCATGAGCTTCTTTTATAACGTGTTCCCTCTCATCCTTGAATTTGGGTACGAAGAGACGGTGTTGGAAAAATAGGACCCCATCATCATCAAGATGGAATTCCGACAACTTTCCTTTTTCGAGGTATCGCTTAATCCTTTCAACTTCAGAGTCATACCGTTGCATAGTCTTAATGCTGTGTTCTAAATCTGGTTCCACAACCAGGGTATTGAGATAACCCTGTGGAACAATATGGAGGTTCAATTTGCAAAGCTCTTCATAAAGAATAGGTTGTGCTTCCTGAACCATAAGATTTTTGCAATAAGCCTTGCGACTCAAAGCATCGGCCATTACATTAGCCTTGCCAGGGGTGTAAGAGATATTCATATCATAATCGGCAATTGTCTCGAGCCATCTTTGTTGGGAAAGATTCAGATCTGGTTGAGTATATAGATAGTTTAAACTCTGATGATCCATGTATATCTCGCAACGATTACCGAGAAGGTAATGTCGCCATAGTTTCAGAGCATAAATAACCGCAGAAATTTCAAGGTCATGCATTGGGTAATTTTCTTCGTGAGGACACAATTGTCGAGAGCCATAAGGAATCACCTTACGCTCTTTCATTAGGACACAGCCTAATCCGTAACGAGATGCATCACAGTATATCACAAAATCCTTGTGGGAATCCGGGGGTGCTAGCACTGGGGCAGATGTTAACTTATCTTTTAGTGTCTGAAAGCTTTCTTGACATTTTTCTGTCCACTCAAATTTAACACCTTTGTGGAGCAGGTCAGTAAGTGGCTTTGCAATCTTGGAAAAGTTCTCAACAAATCGACGGCAATAACTAGCAAGTCCGAGAAAACTCCTGACTTGCTTAACATTCTTCGGGGGAGTCCAGTCAAGAATAGCCTGAACTCGCTCAGGGTTAACAGCAATGCCATTCTTGGAAATCACATGACCAAGATAGGTCACTTCAGATAACCAGAATTCACACATAGAGTACTTGGCGTAAAGCTGGTGTTCGCGAAGCTTCTCCAATACAAGCCGAAGATGTTCAGCGTGTTCCTCTTCATTCTTGGAATATATAAGGATATCATCCAAATAAACCACGACGAATTTGTCGAGGTAATCCATGAAGATATAGTTCATCAACCGGGAGAAGGTTGCTGGAGCATTTGTTAAGCCAAATGACATGACAGTGTACTCATAAGAGCCATATCGAGTAACAAAGGCAGTCTTCGGAATATCCTCTTCGCGAAGACAGATCTGATGATAACCCAACCTTAAGTCGAGTTTTGAAAACATAGAGGATCTAGCAAGCTGATCATAAAGATCATTGATCCGGGGCAGTGGGTATTTATTCTGGATTGTGGCTTGGTTAATGGGCCGGTAATCCTGAACCAATCGGTTAGTTCCATCCTTCTTCTTAACGAAGAGTGAAGGTGCTCCCCAAGCAGAGGAACTGGGGCGGATGAAACCTTTCTTAAGTGACTTGTCGATTTCTTCCTTAAGCTCGACAAGGTGGTGCGGAGGCATCTTATAAGGATGCTTCGCAACAGGGGTAGTGCCAGGCTTCAAGTCGATGACAAACTCGACAGCTCTAACCGGGGGTATTCCTGGAAGTTCTTCCGGAAAGACGTCCGGAAAATCTCAAATGGCAGGAACGTTCTCGATTCCTTCTAGAGATGAGGCGTTCAAAGCATTCAGAGCATATATCTGAGCTTCAGCATTCCGACTAATTCGGGCGGTGTAGTTCACTATCTCATCGGAGGGGTGAAGAAGTTGTACAACTTTTGTGGCACAATTGATCGAAGCAATGTGAGCTTTCAACCAATCCATTTCGAGGATGAGGTCTATGGTGGAAGATTTCAAGACGATGGGTGAGGCAAGGAATTCCAACCCTTTAATTTCGACGGTAACGTCAGGTGCTATCACGTCAGCATGACAATGACCTCCGGGAGTTTTAACGACTAATGGAGTATGCATCTTCTCATATCGAATGCCATGCATGAATGCAAATTTTCCAGAGATGAATGAATGTGATGCTCCGGAATCAAATAAAACAGAAGCAGGTATTGAGTTAACGAGAAGGGTACCCATCACAGTAGTAGGTTGATCCTGGACTTCTTCAATATCAATGTTGTAAGCGTGTCCACGACCATGAGCAGCAGATCCAATATTATAGTTGCGGGCCTGATTGTTGCCACGACTATTGCCACGGCCAGTACGAGGGAAAGCCAACTGATTCTGAGTCTGGCGGCAGTCGTTAGCAAGGTGACCTGGTTTGCGGCACTTGAAGCACAGACCATCTTCAGGACGAAGAGGAGCATTGTGTGGAACAGCTTGAGCTCTTGGCTGCCTCGGTGGTGGAGGAGGCAGACGTGGTGCATCATAGTTGTTCTTTGGCGCAGGGGCAGCTGAACGGAACACGTTGTTGGGAATTCAGACTCGACGCTTCTGTGCTAATCCCGAAGATGAGCCAGCATCACGATAGCGCTTCTGCGAGTCCTTATGCTTCAACTGAGCAGTCTCAACCAGAATAGCCTTATTCACAAGAGTAGAAAAGTTGTTGAAGTCTTGAGCAGCAAGTGCAAGCTCGATGTCTGGGTGGAGTCCATTATGAAACTTCTCTTGTCTACGGGCATCCGTGGCGATGTCTTCTTCAGCATAGCAGGACAGGTCAAGTAATTCCCACTGATAAGCTTCGACAGTCTTGTTGCCCTGGGTGAGGTTGCGGAACTGGGTTTTCATCCGGTCCATGATTCCTTGAGGAATATAACGGGCATGAACGGCAGCCTGGAACTCAGGCTAGGTAACGACTATTCCAGCAGGCAGTGTACGCTTGTGTGTGTCCCACCATTGAGCAGCGGGACCCTTTAGGGAAAAGGATGCGAAGGTGACAAAGTTGGCAGGGGAGACATTTGCAGACTCCATCTCATGAGTAATGTCGCGAATCCAGTCATCAGCATCCAGTGGCTTGTCAGAGTTGCAGAACTGAGTGGGGTTAAGATGCACAAATTACGACAGAGTTATTGCAGCAGGGTTCTGGTTCTGGTTGTTCTGATGCGGAAACTGAGCCATGATCCCAGTCATGAACTGACGGTTGACCTCGAATTATTGCATCATAGCTGCCATATAGTCTGGCGGTGGTGGGCGTTCAGGGGCACGACCACGACCACGACCACCTGGTCTAACCATCCTGCTAAGTATCAACAGGGGGTAGTTTAGTAAAAGCAATTGCGAGTGTTTAGCGACAAGCATGATGTAACTTGACAACAATTAAGCAGTGTAACAGATACTTAAAAGTAGTCAATTAAGACATACCGATCCATACACAGAGTCGGGTACATGCAGACAGCATAACGGTGCAAATTTAAAAACTAGACATGCTAGGCGGCACGCGGTAAGGAAGTACACAATGAGACATAGCAAAGGCTACATCTACGTTAGAGAAAACCACTGAAATGGGGTAACTGCAAGTGCGAACGACGAATAGCCGTCGCAGGAAAATCCTGCACTCCATGTGCACTCTGATGCAGAACCCAGTCTTATCGAATGACAACTCAGAGTATAATACAACTCGGAGAGAAAGGTTAAACAAAACAATGGAAAGGAAAATGATTATCAGACTAATCAGATCAATGGTAAGGAAGTAAGCATAGATATCTAGTTCTCCGGGTAGACGAGATTTACGAGATCCTAAGTGTCGGTGTTAGTAAAATTTATTTAACCCGAATAGAAGAGAGATCAGAGTCCCAGAGTATAGACGAGGAATAAAAGATCCTAATACCACCCAGTTGGTGACGTGGGCCCGTAAGCCACACAGCCAAGTTAGTAAATTAGTTTTTTGATGTCAAGACTCAACTTCGACCAAGGAATTGGAAGGGGGCTTCCTATAGGCAGTCGGCTCTGATACCAACGTGTGGCGCCCCCGACTCTATCATGCACTAATCATACACGCAAACATGCACGATCAAGCACAGGGACTCACGGGAAGATATCACAACACAACTCTAACACAAATAAACGGAGATCCACAATATTACAGACCAGGGATCACGAGGATCCGAATACATAAGTCAGTCATACAAATAATATCTGGGTAAAGACATAGTTAGACAAGGTTTGCCTTAAGAAGGCTAGCACAAACAATGACTCTAGATCGAAAGGCGAAGGCCTCCTGCCTGGGAGCCTCCGGTCCTACTCCTGGTCGGCTGGCTCGATCCAATAGTACATGCCGTCTGGACCCTCCTGGTAGTAAGCTCCTGCTGGGACATCTGGCTCCGGAGCTCCATCGTCTGAGGTAACATCAAATGGGGTATGGGGGAAAAAGAAGTAACAAAGCAACCGTGAGTACTCATCCGAAGTACTCAGCAAGCAAGGATCTACACTACATATGCAACATTATCAAAGAGAAAAGCTGTATATGTGGACTGGGCTGCAGAAATGCCAGAATGGAGAGAAGGCCTAGTCCTATCGAAGACTAGCATCTTCAAACATCTTCATGAAGCCACCATCTTGCAGCAATTATAAGAGTATAGAAAGCATTTTATTAAGCAAACATGTTGAAGCAAAGCCTAGAGATCCTTCCTCGACTCCCTGCGAGAAAGCGATCCCGAAGCTTCAATTAATTAAACAAGTATCCAGTTCAAGTAAAAGATCGGGATACCAAACTGAGCGTCCTTTACCGTAGGACCGGCTATCGATAGATTATTCTTCCCTGCAGGGGTGCACTACTGTTACCCAACACGCTCGATCACCTCTGGCCGGACACACTTGCTGGGTAATGCCCGGCCTCGGGAGATCAACACGAAGCAGCGCCCTACCTAGGCTCAGCAGAGAGGTCAGCACGCCGAACTAACCTATGCACCCAGAGGTCTTGGGCCATCGCCCTGGGCACCCTGCGCGTTGCGAGACTGGCCGGGGAGCAGGCGCGACACTGAACTTGTCAGTGAAGTATCCAGCCCAACCCCAACAATCAGCCCGCATGGTGAACCGTGACGTCTGAAGAGCTTTCGGAAGAAACGTACGACGTAGAGGGCCCCTTAAACCATTATCCCGCGTGGTGGTAGTGCGTATAGGGCACGTCGACCCACTCAGATCAAATACCCAAATCCAATATGCTCATTTAATAACACGCGGAGACAATCAGAGTTTCTGAAGCTCCGCCACAATATCACACTCGGGCGCCCTTCCGGGCAAGCCCGACATCATAGATCTCCTACGGGTACCCATCAGGGTCGACCTGCCTGTAACAAAGGTTAAAGTAACCGTGTGGTCATAACATCAAGGGGGAAGCCCCGAGGAATCACCTTCGGTGGATTCCACTCGATGAAATCATCAGGGTGAACGTATGAGGCATCACCCTCGAGGTTCACACTGAGGGGTTGCACGACAGAGTCGTATCAGAAGTGGAGAAGGAGGAATCACCCTCGATGACCATGACCGAACAGCTACACTGCAGAGTATTCATCAGGAGTGCGTTACGAGGTATCACCCTCGGCACTCGATAGTAACTATGCAGAGTCGTACAGCTAAGGGGGTGAAGTGATGTGTCGGTCTCTGGTCGACGATCACATTGATCGATTCGTCGATGATCAAGCAGGGGCAACAAGGGTAAGGTGGTGGGAGGGGTCACTGATGGTTCATTACCAACCTATACTAAGCAGTTGAAAAGGCAGGTAAGGTAACAATAAGCAGGTTACAAAAGCAGGCTATGCATTAGAATAGGAGCCAAACATTAACAATAGCAAAATCTAATGCAAGCAGGAGAAATGGAATGGGCGATATCTGGATGCTCAAGGGGGGGGGGGGAGGGCTTGCCTGGTTGCTCTAGAAAGAAAGAGGGGTCGTCAACGGGCTGCTCGTCTGGAGCGTAGTCGTACTCAGCTGCAACGGCGTCGGTCTCGGCATCTATCGAGAGAGAAGGAGGGGGAGAGAAACAATAAATTCGGGGAAAAATGCAAACAATATGTATGACATGTCTAAATGCTATGCCGAGGTGTTCTACTGCCAATCTAAATGATTTAGCTAATTTAGGAATTTATTTAATTAAAGTTGAGCACTATTCATTTACCGAAATCGGTCCAAAAGTTCCATGTTCAGATAGCTAGGGGCATCTAACAGATGAATGGACCACGTATTCGGATTCGTCTCGAAATTCTGAGCAACTTTCATATATAAATTATTTTCATCTGAGTTACGGTTTATTTTATAGGATTTAATAAAGATTTAATCATTTCTTGGAATTTAATTATTCATTTAAATTCGAATTATCGAGAATAGTAAATGATGATATCAGCATGACCTAGGTGTGATGTCAGCAGGTCAAACCCAGCTGACCAGAGTCAAACCTGACAGGTGGGTCCAGTGGGACCCACATGTCAGTGACAGAGCTAACTAAAAAGAGATAGTTTAATCTAATTAACCTAATTAGCAGGTGGGGCCTACTGTCAGTGAGAGATTAGTATACTAATTAACTAATTAACAGTTTATTTACGTATTTAAATTCATTTATTAAAGTGGGGCCCGCATGTCATAGACACAGGGCCAGCCAGCCAGCAGTTGACTGGGGTCAACGGGGCTCAATGGGTCCCTTTGTCAGCGGCAGGGAGGCGGGGCCCGTGGTGCCAGGTGGCAGCCACGTCGGCACCGGCCACCGGAGTGCGCCGGCGAGCCCGAGCGCGGCGTCGAACTCCGACGAGCTCGGGATTCGGCTGGGGTGCACCATTTCGGGCGGGGTTTGGCTTGTTCGATCGTGCGTTCTGAGCCGCGTCGTTCTGCGGTGATCTCACGGGCCGAGGTGGTCGGAATCGCCGGCAGTGAGCACCGCAGCGGACGGCGAACTTCGGGCGGAAGTGGATCAGCAGCAGCAGTGCGCAAACGGGCGAGGCAAAAGGTTAGCGAGGTCCTACGCGCACGGGCGAATAAACGGGCACTGGCGCGGGACCATTTGGTCGTCAGGAGCTCGTCGGCGACGAGCTCCCGCGGCGAGGGGCTCGGGCACGTATGGGTTGGCGACTACGGGTCGAATCCAATGGCGAGGAAGAAGGGGGAGGGGCGGAGGCTCACCAGGACCTGCAGATGTGCGTAAGCGGGCTCGGGGAAGGCGTGGGGTGGCCGGAATCGACGGCGAACGACGGTGGGGATCCGAGGAGGAAGAAGACAGCGTGGAGGCGATGCGGTGGCTCCCGGCTTGTCCCCGTCGGCGTGATCGAAGTGGGCGACGATGGCGAGCCCGGTGGACAGGTCCGCGAGGCGGGACGGTGACGGTGGCCGCGCAGCTCAGCCGCGGCCGTCCATGGCGGCGTCGGGTGAGGTGGGAGCGAGTGGGGGAGAGGGAGAGAAGCGGCTAGGGTTAGCCAGAGGGGCGCAGGGAGTTGCTCTTATCCCCTACGCGCGCGGCGACGTGCTGTCGAGCGGCGAGCGAGGGGGGCCGGGCGCGTGCGCGCGGGCGCGTGCGGGGTGTTCGACAACGGGGCGGCATGAGCAGTACGGGAGGTGAGAGGAGGTGCGGGGTGGACTGGGCCGGTGGCTGTAGCACTTAAGCCCAGGTACAGTGGGCCTTTTCTTTTTCTTCTTTTCTTTTCTGTTTTTCTTTTGTTTCTATTTTTTGCAATAATGTGTGGCCTCCAACACTGTTTTGTAAAATAGGTAACTTGTTCCAATAAATACAGTGCATTAGTTAGTACTGCTAAAAATTGGTTTGGAGGCTAATGGAGTTCACACAAATTTTGTATTAAATAAAATGTATTAAACCTTGCTGTTTTGTTACTGTTAGAGTCACTTAATTAATTTATTAATTGTTGGTTACAATTTTAGAATTGTCTCTGGAATATTTGTTATTTAATGAACATTTTAGTTTCTATTTTGAATAACTTTTATTTTCCACTTTGGATTTAATTGAAGTTTGATTTGGGAGTTTGAAATGCAATATGATGCAAATGAAGATTAGGCACTGTTAAACTTGCTGACATGGCATTAACTAAGGGTGATCACTGTTGTTCATTACAGGGGGTGTTAGATGGAATTCATGAGTGTTCAGCCTCTCAAGGATATCAGCAGGATCTAGTGACTTGTAGTCTCCACGTTCTTGAATCATCAGTGCCAGTGTATCGAATGAGGAATCAAGTGATCTCAGCAATTTCTTCACCACCTCATGGTCGGTGATGTCAGTGGCACCAAGTGCTTGAAGCTCGTTTGAGATGTCAATGAGGTGATCAAAGGTTTGCTGGACATTCTCATTGTCGAGTCTTTTGAAGCGGTTGAAGAGATTGCGTAGAACGTCAACTCGAGAATTACGTTGGGTTGAGATTCCCTCATTGACCTTGGACAGCCTGTCCCAGATAAGCTTTGCAGACTCCAAAGCACTCACTCTGCCATACTGTCCTTTGCTCAGATGGCCACATATGATATTCTTCGCTTGAGAGTCGAGTTGCTTGAATCTCTTCACATCAGCAGCGTTCACAGAAGGAGTGACAGAGGGAACGCCATTTTCCATAACGTACCAGAGATCGTTGTCAATTGCCTCAATATGCATACGCATCTTGTTCTTCCAGTAGGGGTAGTCCGTCCCATCGAAGGTAGGACACCCAGCCGAGACCTTGATCATGCCTGCAGTCGACATAACTAAAATTCCAGGTGGTTAAACCAAAACCACACATAACAAGGGAGTACCTTGCTCTGATACCAATTGAAAGTGCGTTATACCGATAGAGGGGGGGGGGTGAATAGGCGATTTTTATCAATTCATCACCGAGGAAATTCAACTTGAGGAATTTGCTAAGCGACAAACTACAAGCAGCGGAATAAGTACTCAGGTGCATGCATAACAAGACAGAAACATAGTCATCATGATGAAATGAACATACACAGAGCACAGGTAGCGTGTAACAAGATAGGCACGCAGAAGACAAGATGACTGAAGAAATTGAATTGAGGAAATTGAGAAAGTCTTCAGTCAAAGTCTTCAAACAGTAACAATCAAGTTCATCAACACATGAATGAGGAAATGAAAGGGTTGAGGAAATAGAATCAGTAGCTCGGTGAAGACAATGATTTGATAGACCAGTTCCAACTGCTATGACAGTTGTATGTCTGGTTGGAGCGGCTAGGTATTTAAACCTGAGGACACACAGTCCCGGACACACAGTCCTCACCGTATTCTCCTTGAGCTAAGGTCACATAGACCTCGCCCAATCACTCGTGGTAAGTCTTCACAGGTGACTTCCAAACCTTCACAGACTTGGTCACTCGGCGATCCACAATTCCTCTTGGATGCTCTAGACCATGACGCCTAACCGTCTGGAGGATGCACAGTCCTTAAAGGTAACAAGCGTCGGTTCCACACAGGAACAATCTCTTTAGTGATGCTCAATCACTTTGGGTTTTAGGTGTTGGGTTTGGGTTTTTCCTCACTAATGATTTTCTCTCAAAGTCCTCGGAGGATGGGATGCTCTTAATGACAAGTGTCAGTTTCTCTCGGAGCAGCCAACCAGCTAGTGGTTGTAGGGGGCGGCTATTTATAGCCGGGGAGCAGCCCGACATGATAAGACATAAATGCCCTTCAATGATATGACCGTTAGGTAGATAAGATATTTGGGACAGCTGGCACGTAGCACAGCAACGGTCGGAAATTTGAGCTCTCAAATTCCTCAGGGCTATCATGTTCCTCACTTGTAGGCAATCCGCACTGGCGAATTCCTAACTCCTTAGTCAGAACAAATTCCTCACAGAACAGAAGATCTTCGTCTCTGTCACTAAAGAAATTGACTGAACTGTATGAGATTTCCAATGGCTTCACTCGAAAGGATTGGGTATGTGTAGGCTTTGAGATGAGCATCACTTGGAAACTTTTCCTTAGTTTTACCTTGACCCCCTTTAACAGTACGGTGTTTCCTATGACTCAAGAAAGAGAAAATGAAACTACGAAAACAAAAAGTCTTCACGCTCCATAATCCTCGCATCAATATCAAAGTCTTCGAGGTCACACCAATTTCCTCATTTTCAAAGTCTTCAAGAAAACCAAAGTCTTCAACTAAAGACATTCATTTTTAGGGGTCGACTTTCTTCGTAAATATCAAACTCCTCATAGACTTATAGAACCTGTGTACACTCACAAACACATTAGTCCCTTAACCTATAAGTCTTCAATACACCAAAATCACTAAGGGGCACTAGATGCACTTACAGGTTTTGATTATATGGGACCTTTTCCTTCCTCTAATGGGTATACTCATATTTTGGTTGCTGTTGATTATGTCACTAAGTGGGTAGAAGCTATTCCAACTAGTAGTGCTGATCATAACACTTCCATTAAAATGCTTAAAGAAGTTATTTTCCCAAGGTTTGGAGCCCTAGATACTTAATGACTGATGGTGGTTCACACTTTATTCATGGTGCTTTCCGTAAAATGCTTGCTAAATATGATGTTAACCATATAATTGCATCAACCTATCATCCTCAATCTAGAGGTCAAGTTGAACTTAGCAATAGAGAAATAAAACTAATATTACAAAAGACTGTTAATAGGTCCCGAAAGAATTGGTCTAAGAAATTGGATGATGCACTTTGGGCCTACAGAACAGCTTATAAAAATCCTATGGGTATGTCTCCTTATAAAATGGTTTATGGAAAAGCTTGTCATTTGCCTCTTGAGTTAGAACATAAAGCATATTGGGCAATAAAAGAACTTAATTATGACTTCAAACTTGCCGGTGAAAAGAGGTTATTTGATATTAGCTCACTAGATGAATGGAGAACCCAAGCCTATGAAAATGCCAAAGTATTCAAAGAAAAGGTTAAAATATGGCATGATAAAAGAATCCAAAAGCGAGAATTCAAAGTAGGAGAATATGTTCTTTTGTACAACTCTTGTTTTAGATTCTTTACATGAAAACTTCTCTCCAAATGGGACGGACCATATATTATTGAAGAGGTTTATCTCTCTAGAGCTATTACGATTAATAATGCCGAAGGTACTAACTCGAAGGTGGTCAATGGACAAAGAATTAAACACTATATCTCAGGTACGCCTATCAATGTTGAAAGCAACATTATTCAAACCATGACACCGGAGGAACATGATGGCTCGTGTCCGCGTCAGTTTTTCCCCGAAGAGGAAGGGATGATGCAGCACAGCTACGGTAGGTATTTCCCTCAGCTATGAAACCAAGGTTATCGAACCAGTAGGAGAACCAAGCAACACTATGTAAACGGTACCTGCACACAAAGAACAAATAATTGCAACCCGACGCGTAAGAGGGGTTGTCAATCGCTCTCGGGTAAAAGATAGATTGGTTTGTATGATTTTGGATAATTAGATCTCGCAATAAAATAAATAAAGAAAAAGTGCAGCAAGGTATTTTTGGTTTTTTTAGAATAATAGATCTGAAAACAAAGGCAAATAAAAATAGATCTCAAAGCAAATATGAAAACGAATAGACCCGGGGGCCGTACATTTCACTAGTGGCTTCTCTCGAAAAAAATAGCATACGGCGGGTAAACAAATTACTGTTGGGCAATTGATAGAACTTCAAATAATTATGACAATATCCAGGCAATGATCATTATATAGGCATCACGTCCAAGATTAGTAGACCGACTCCTGCCTGCATCTACTACTATTACTCCACACATCGACCGCTATCCAGCATGCATCTAGTGTATTAAGTTCATGGAGAAACGGAGTAATGCAATAAGAACAATGACATGATGTAGACAAGATCTATTCATGTAGGAATAGACCCCACCTTGTTATCCTTAATAGCAACGATCAATACATGTCTTGCTGCCCCTTCTGTCACTGGGAAAGAACACCGCACGACCGAACCCATCACAAAGCACCTCCTCCCATGGCAAGAAAAATCGATCTAGTTGGCCTAACTAAACCAAAGATTCGAAGATGAAATACGAGGCTATAAGTAATCATGCATATAAGAGATCAAAGAAACTCAAATAACTTTCATGGATAAATAGATCTGATCATAAACTCAAAGTTCATCGGAACCCAACAAACACACCGCAAAAAGAGTTACATCAAATAGATCTCCAAGAGACCATTGTATTGAGAATCAAAAGAGAGAGAGGAAGCCATCTAGCTACTAACTACGGACCCATAGGTCTACAATGAACTACTCACGCATCATCGGAGAGGCACCAATGAGGATGATGAACCTCTCCGTGATGGTGTCTAGATTGGATCTGGTGGTTCTGGAACTTGCGACGGCTGGAATTGTGTTTTGTCGACTACGTTTGGTACTGATATTCTGCGAAGTAAAAAACAAGCAAAAACAGCAACTGGCACTGGGCACTATGTCAATAGGCTAGTCCCAAAAAATGATATGAAGTTGCTATAAAATGATTGTAAAACATCCAAGAATGATAATATAATAGCATGGAACAAGCAAAAATTATAGATACGTTGGAGACGTATCAGCATCCCCAAGCTTAATTCCTACTCGCCCTCGAGTAGGTAAATGATAAAAACAGATTTTTTTATGTGGAATGCTGCCTAACATGTTCATCACATATTCTTTTCTTTTGTAGCAAGGACATTTGGACTTTTATATGGTTCAAAGCAATAGTCTAGTTTTGACATGAAGATTTCAATACTCAAGCAAATCAACAAGTAACCATGTCTTTCAAAATATCAATGCTAAAGCAAGTTATCCCTAGCCCATTATGCTCAATCATTGATCCATTCATGAAATACACTCGCATATTAGCTACACCCAATGCTCAAGTACGATCATAGTGCCCCTTAGTTGGTGCTTTATAAGAGAAGATGGCGACTCAAAATGAAAATATAAATTGCATAAAGTAAATAGAAAGGCCCTTCGCAGAGGGAAGTAGGGATTTGTAGAGGTGCCAGAGCTCAAAGCGAAAAAATAGAGATAAAACATTTTGGGTGGCGTGCCTTTCCTGTCAACGAAAATGATCGAGTAGTTCCCAATACTTTCCATGCTAGATATATCATAGGCGGTTTCCAAACAGAAAATAAAGTTTATTCCTTTTTCCACCATACTTTCACATTCCACGGCTAGCCGTATCCACAGGTGCCGTCCATACCAACACTTTCCAAGGAATTTATTATTTGACAACATAAAGTAAAGTCATTTTTCATTTCGGGACTTGGCATCCCTAATAACTTTGCCATACTCTCGTGCAATGACAAGTGAATAAAGACTCATCTTGAGAATAACACATCTAGCATGGAAAAATATCAGCCACCCCCTACCGTTTCATGAGTGGTACGAGCACACAAAAAGGAAATTTATTTTGAAAATTAGAGATGGCACATACAAATTTGCTTAGAACGGCACGGGAATACTGCATATAGGTAGGTATGGTGGACTCATATGGCAAAACTGGGTTTAAGGATTTTGGAAGCACAAGTAGTATTCCTACTTAGTACAAGTGGAGGCTAGCAAAAATATTGAGAAGCATCCAACCAAGAAACGAAAAATCACATAATCGAGCATTAAGCATAACTAACACCGAATAATGCACCACAAGTAGGATGTAATTTCATTGCATAACTATTGACTTTCGTGCTTGCATAGGGAATCACAAACCTTAACACCAATATTCTTACTAAAGCACAATTACTCATCAACATGACTCACATATCACTATCATCATATCTCAAAACTAATACAAGGAATCAAGTTTATTTTGTCCAATGATCTTCATGAAAGTTTTATTATATCCCTCTTGAATATCTATCACTTTGGGACTAGTTTCATATGTTGCTTTTGATAGCTCAAACAAATCTAAGTGAAGAACATGAGCATAAATTTTTTTGGCTCCCAAAATAATATAAGTGAAGCATGAGAGAATTTCTTCAAAAATTTACTAGCTCTCAAACAAATCTAAGTGAAGCATGAGAGCATTTCCATAGCTCAAAAAATTTAAGTGAAGCACATAGAGCAATTCTAACAAATCATAGTATAATTTTGGCTCTCTCAAATAGGTGTGTTCAGCAAGGATACTTGACACAAAACAAAAAGCAAAACAAGAAAAGACTCGTATAATACAAGACACTCCAAGCAAAACTCATGATATGTGACGAATAAAAATATAGTTCCAAGTAAAATACCGACGGTCGTTAGAAGAAAGAGGGGATACCACTCGGGGCATCCCCAAGCTTAGTTGTTTGTTTCTCCTTGAATATTAACTTGGGGTGCCATGGGCATCCCCAAGCTTAGGCTTTTCTTACTCCTTATTCCTTCATCCATTGTGATCTCACCCAAAACTTGAAAACTTCAATCACACAATACTTAACAAAACCTTCGTGAGATCCGTTAGTATAACAAAGCAAATCACCACTCTAAGTACTGTTTCAAACCCATTCATATCTTATTATTGCATTATATCTACTGTATTCCAAATTTTCTATGGCTCATACCCCCCTCCCCCGATACAACCAATAGATTCATCAAAATAAGCACACAATGCAACGAAAACAGAATCTGTCAAAAACAGAACAGTCTGTAACAATCTGAAAACTTCGTATACTTCTGTAACTCAAAAAATTCTGATAAATTAGGACAACGTAGGAAATTTGTATATCAATCTTTTGTAAAAACTTCACAATTTTTTGTCGCATCTGTGATTTTTCAAAATTATTTTACTGGACACAAAAGTTTATGTTTTTCAACAAGATCAAATCAACTATCACCCAACATGATCCCAAAGGCTTTGCTTGGCCCAAACACTAATTAAAACATAAAAACACAATCATAACAGTAGAATAATTGTGCAAACACTCAAGAATAGAAAGAAAAAGGCA
Organism: Thinopyrum elongatum; assembly: GCA_011799875.1. Lineage (NCBI taxonomy): Eukaryota > Viridiplantae > Streptophyta > Magnoliopsida > Poales > Poaceae > Thinopyrum > Thinopyrum elongatum. The sequence continues at coordinate 470,384,957 of CM022303.1, read as the reverse complement.
AAAATAAATTTTATTCATTGGGTTGCCTCCCAACAAGCGCTATCGTTTTACGCCCCTAGCTAGGCATAAAGCATATATCTAAGTATTGTCATATTTCTTCTTATTTTCCGTAGATGTGTTTTTATCAGGAGGTTTTGCAAAAATAACTTGAAACACATTATCCATAGAGATTTTAGCATTATCAACCTGCCCATCTACATATCCCCTTTGGGTATTGTTGATTTCCGGCAACAATCCAAGAGTATTGTTGATTAACATCATTGAAAACTTGTTGGATTATATCTAGAACGGGGATTTCCTTTTTAAGATTCTCATAAAAAATTTGATTATTTACAAGCAAATGTCTAACACATAATCACTATTATAAAGAATTTCATCTATTACCGGTTTTTCACGGCTCATACCATAAAAATCAAAAATTTCCCTAGCTACCCGTACTATGTAATCAAATTCATTCATAAGAACTTGGGTAGCTATCTTTTTAGCTTTGGAATATTTTATAGATGGTAGCTCATAAAACAATCTTTGCAAGGTAGCATGGGTACGGATAAATCTATTTTCAAGTTTCAGAACTAGTGCTGAAATAGCTTCCGCATAAGATTTAGTTCTTTTAAGTATAGGAGCATCATCAAGAGTCAAATTTCCAACACAATTGAAAAATTCTTGGATATGTTCCTTTCCCATAACGATCCCTTGCCCCAAAACAAAAGTTTTGGCATCTAGATTGCCAGATCATCCAATTTTAGGAGTTAGGCCATCATCTATTTCTGCCATACCAAAGTCACTCATGGTGACAAGTTCAAGCAAATAAGAGATCTGACTAGAAAATGGCGAACGAAAAAGAGGGTGAATAAAACGGCAAATTTTTGTGAAGTGGGGGAGATGAAAATGAGAGGCAAATGGCAAATAATGTAAATTGCAAGGAGATGAGATTTGTGATTAGGAACCTGATAGATGTTGATGATGTCTCCCCGGCAACGGTGCCAGAAATCCTTTCTTGATGGCTCGTGTCCGCGTCAGTTTTTCCCCGAAGAGGAAGGGATGATGCAGCACAGCTATGGTAGGTATTTCCCTCAGTTATGAAACCAAGGTTATCGAACTAGTAGGAGATCCAAGCAACACTATGTAAATGGTACCTGCACACAAAGAACACATACTTGCAACCCGACGCGTAAGAGGGGTTGTCAATCCCTCTCGGGTAAAAGATAGATTGGATTGTACGATTTTGGATAAATAGATCTCGCAATAAAACAAAATAAAATAAATAAAGAAAAATTGCAGCAAGGTATTTTTGGTTTTTTTAGAATAATAGATCTTAAAACAAAGGGAAATAAAAAAAGATCTCAAAGCAAATATGATAAAGAATAGACCCGGGGGCCGTAGATTTCACTAGTGTCTTCTCTTGAGAAAAATAGCATACAACGGGTAAACAAATTACTGTTGGGCAATTGATAGAACTTCAAATAATTATGACAATATCCAGGCAATGATCATTATATAGGCATCACGTCCAAGATTAGTAGACCGACTCCTGCCTGCATCTACTACTATTACTCCACACATCGACCGCTATCCAGCATGCATCTAGTGTATTAAGTTCATGGAGAAATGGAGTAATGCAATAAGAACGATGACATGATGTAGAAAAGATCTATTCATGTAGGAATATAGCCCATATTTTTATCCTTAATAGCAATGATCAATACGTGTCTTGCTGCCTCTTCTGTCACTGGGAAAGAACACCGCACGACTGAACCCATCACAAAGCACCTCCTCCCATGGCAAGAAAAATTGATCTAGTTGGCCTAACTAAACCAAAGATTCAAAGAAGAAATACGAGGCTATAAGTAATCATGCATATAAGAGATCAAAGAAACTCAAATAACTTTCATGGATAAATAGATCTGATCATAAACTCAAAGTTCATCGGATCCCAACAAACACACCGCAAAAAGAGTTACATCAAATAGATCTCCAAGAGACCATTGTATTGAGAATCAAAAGAGAGAGAGAGGAAGCCATCTAGCTACTAACTACGGACCCATAGGTATATAATGAACTACTCACGCATCATCGGAGAGGCACCAATGAGGATGATGGACCCGTCCGTGATGGTGTCTAGATTGGATCTGGTGGTTCTGGAACTTGCGGCGGCTGGAATTGTGTTTTGTCGACTCCGTTTGGTACTAATATTCTGTGAAGTAAAAAAACAAAAAACAGCAACTGGCACTAAGCACTATGTCAATAGGTTAGTCCCAAAAAATGATATAAAGTTGCTATAAAATGATTGTAAAACATCCAAGAATGATAATATAACAACATGGAGAAAGCAAAAATTATAGATACATTGGAGACGTATCAGAACACATAAAAGAAACCTTCCAGAACACTCCAGAACCCTGAAAAATAGGAGGTACGTGATACGTTAAGTAAACGGACTCCGAAAAATCCGCAAAAATATTTTCTGTTAGTTTTGGAATATTACAAAAATTTGGGAAATAAGAAATAACCAGGAAGGCGACCGAGGAGGGCACAAGACACCTGGGCGCGCCTGCCTTGCCTGGCGCGCCCAGGTGGGTTGTTGCCACCTTGGGAACCTTCCTGACTCCGTTTTCCTTCCATATTCTTGTTTCCCAAGATAAAAAATATCTATATATATCCCTGAACGATCTGACCACCGCATCGCAGAAAAACCTTCTATTCTTGTTTCGTGCTGTTTTTCCTATCAGATCTAAATCACCATGGCTCCACCAAGTTCCTCCAAGGACAAGTTCTTCGAGAAAGTCATCAACCCGTATTTACGGGAGGTGATGCAGCACCCTCAAGCCATTGAGATGCATGAGAGGGTGCTCCACATTTGGGATGTTCAAGGGCCCAAGAAGACGGGGACCGTGGAGGCCAGGCTCGAAGCGGTGGAGCAAGACATCTTCAAGTGCAAAGGGATGGTGGAGCGTGGACTTAGTGCCAATCACTCCATGATCATGGAATTTACCCATGACCACATGGTGGATGGCCGGTCCATGAAGGACATCGTCTTCACCTTCAATGAGCAAATCAAATTTCTGCAAAGCCAAATCTATGATCTCCAAAACCAGGTTTTTTAGTATGAAGCAAGATTTAAAGGTATGAGTTTAGCTGCCAGTTATAGGACTCGGGAGACTCTTGCATCGTCTTTTGATGGTGAGCGCCTTCCCTGGAAACCGGAGGACAAACCTACTACCTCATCACCACCACCTTCATCATCTTCCCCACCAAAGGAGACTTGAGTACACGGGTATGGGCACTCCCCTTGGCTTGTGCTAAGCTTGGGGGAGGTGCCCCGGTATTGTATCACCATCACTTTCATTACCTTTACCTATTTTAGTCGATCCCTAGTTATTTTGTGATTTAGTTGAATAAAGTTTAGCATGATCTATCTTTGAGTTTTAGTTTCGTGATCTATCCTTCTTTGTAATCAAGTGAGAGTTATATAATAAAGTTTAGTGTGAGTTTTTGTTACTTTACTTTTATGTTGCAATCAAAATAAAAAAATAAAAATATTAAAAAATGAAAAAGATCATATGCTAATCTTATGGTGAGTAATGACATCACATAAAGAAAAGTATAAGTGATAAAATTTGCTGGAGATTGACAAACATAGCATTGGTCAATGATGCAATTCATGAAAGAATTAATAAGGTAAGAGAAGATTCACATGCAAATACACTATCTTGGACATCTTTTATGATTGTGAGCCCCCATTAATTATTATATGCCAAAATTGTGATGTTGGACAAGGAAGACAACGTAATGAGTTATGTTTGTTCATATTCACATAGAAGTTATATTGTCATAGATCCTTCAACATGTGGTGCTTGCTCGATATCTTGCTAGCCAAAAATTCCGCACTAAGTAGAGATACTACTTGTACATCCAAAAACCCTAAACCCAAACTCATATTTTGAGAGTCCACCATACCTACCTATGGATTGAGTAAGATCCTTCAAGTAAGTTGTCATCGGTACAATAAGGCAATAAAAATTGCTTCTAAATGTGTTTGATCATTTAGTGTAAGAGAAAATTGAGCGTTGTACGAACTTGTGATGGCAAAGTAATAAAAGCGACAGACTGCATAATAAAGGTTGCTATCATAAGGGGCAATCTAACATGACGTTCTTTTGCATTAAGGGATTTGGCGTACAAACCAAAAAGCGCATGACAACCTCTGCTTCCCTCTGCGAAGGGCCTATCTTTTACTTTTATGCATTTAATTTTATGTAAGAGTCAAAGTATTCCTCCCTATTCCTTTTTATTTTCTCTTTTTGCAAGCATCATGTGGCGAGGAAAGATCTAGGCACATATATCCAGTAGGATGTGAGTGAGAATGAGTTATTATTGTTGACATCACCCTTGATGTGAATACGTTGGGAGGCGAAACTATAAGCCCCTATCTTTCTATGTGTCTGGTTGAAACTTTTTGTTCATGGGTATGCTTAGAGTGTTAGCAATCATAGAAGACTAAAAGATGGTTGAGTATGTGGACATGCCAAAAGGCTCTGATACAAGACCCTTCCTGAAAATATGATGAATTGTAGTTGCAAAGTTCACTGAGAACATAGTTTGTTGGTTTTCAATAAGGTTTATGCTTTATACTTCGATATTGTGATGATTTGTTACTTGTTCATGAGAAGTTATATGAAAAAGTTTTATGATAAAGTTTGTTGATGTTATAATAATAAGCATGATGCTACTATGTCCGTATTTTGTATTTATCGACACCTCTCTCTCTCTCTAATCATGTGGACATGTTTTTCGATATCGGCTTTCGCTTGAGGACAAGCGAGGTCTAAGCTTGGGGGGTTGATACGTCCATTTTGCATCATGATTTCCTAATGTTACTTATAATGTTTTTATACATAATAATGCTTTTGGGAGTAATTCTAATGCCTTTTCTCTCATAATATGCAAGGTTTACACAAAGAGGGAGAATGCCGGTAGCTGGAATTCTGGACCTGAAAAAGCTATGTCAGAGTTACCTATTCTGCACATCTCCAAATGAGCTAAAAACTTACGGAGAATTTTTTTGGAATATATAAAAAAATACTAGAGCAAATAACTACCGGAGGGGGGCCACCTGGTGAGCACAAGACACCAGGGCGTGCCAGGCCCCCCCAGGCGCACACTGGTGGGTTGTGCTCAGCCCAGCCCACCTCCGGTGCTCATCTTCTGGTATATAAGTCATTTTGACCTAGAAAAAAAATAAGGAGAGGACTTTCGGGACGGTGCGCCACCGTCTCGAGGCGGAACTTGGGCAGGAGCACTTTTGACCTCCGGTGGAGCGATTCCGCCGGGGGAACTTCCCTCCAGGAGGGGGAAATCGAAGCCATCATCATCACCAACAACCCTCTCATCTTTGGGAGGGCAATCTTCATCAACATCTTCAACAACACCATCTCCTCTCAAACCCTAGTTCATCTCTTGTGTTCAATCTTTGTACCGGAACCTCAGATTGGTACCTGTGGGTCACTAGTAGTGTTGATTACATCTTGTAGTTGATTACTATATGGTTTATTTGGTGGAAGATTATTTGTTCAGATACATTATGCTATTTAATACCCCTCTGATCTTGAGCATGAATATCATTAGTGAGTAGTTACTTTTGTTCTTGAGGTCGCGGGAGAAGTCATGTTGCAACTAATCATGTGAAGTTGATATGTGTTCGATATTTTGATGATATGTATGTTGTGATTCCCTTAGTGGTGTCATGTGAACGTCGACTACATGGCACTTCACCATCTTTGGGCCTAAGGGAATGCATTGTGGAGTAGTTATTAGATGATAGGTTGCTAGAGTGACAAAAGCTTAAACCCTAGTTTATGTGCTACTTCGTAAGGGACTGATTTGGATCCATATGTTTAATGCTATGGTTAGATTTTATCTTAATACTTTTCTCGTAGTTGCGGACGCTTGCGAGGGGATTAATTATAAGTAGGACGTTTGTTCAAGTAAGAATAGCACCTAAGCACCAGTCCACCCACATATCAAATTATCAAAGTAGCAAACACGAACCAAACCAACATGATGAAAGTGACATGGTGAAATTCCCATGTGCCTCGAGAACGCTTTGCTTATTATAAGAGACTGTCTGGCCTGTCCTTTGCCACAAAAGGATTGGGCTACCTTGCTGCATTTTATTTACCGTTACTGTTACTTGCTCGTTACAAATTATCTTTCTTTCAAAATACCTGTTACCGACAATTTCAGTGCTTGCAGAAATTACCTTGCTGAAAACCACTTGTCATTTCCTTCTGCTCCTCGTTGGGTTCGACACTCTTACTTATTGAAAGGACTATGATTGATCCCCTATACTTGTGGGTCATCAACCATTGCTACCGCGCGCGATACATAGAATGAGTCGAGACGTGGTGAGTCGAGCCGGTTGGTTGGTTGTGGACGAACAGTTCCCGGTGAGGTTGGATGAACAGGAGCCCGTGGTAGTAGGCGGTTGCCACTTGATGAACAGGACCCCGTGGAGGCCACCGCACCCCCAGCCGGTTGGGGGTGGATGAACAGGACCTTGTGGAGGTTGGATGTACAGTAGCCAGTGGAGGCTGGAGGAAGTCGATGGTGGATGAACAGTAACCCATGGAGGCTGGAGCGAGGCAGTAGACGGTGGATGAGCAGTAGCCCGTGGAATCCCGTTTTGCGGTACACCACACCCCTCCCGATGAACAGGACCCCGTTTTGACCATAGGCGCTCGAAGAGAAGTCCATTTCCTCCGTTTTGCGGTACACCAGACCCCTCCCGATCAACAGGACCCCGTTTCGACCGTAGGAGCTGGAAGAGAAGTCCGTTTCCTCTGTTTTGCAGTACGCCAGACCCCTCCCGATGAACAGGATTCCATTTCAACCGTACCCGGTTGAACAGAAGGCCGTTTCCTCTGTTCTGTAGTATGCCAGACCCTGTTTCGCCTGTTCCATCCAAGCCGGTTGGCTCCCATTGAACAGGACACATTTTGACCCAGTCGGTTGCCTCCCGATGAACACAACATTGTTTCCTCCGTACCGACCCAGCCGGTTGGCTCTGGATGAACAGGACGCCGTTGCTGCCATCCGTATGCGCGAGTACGCGTTCGAGACCCCGCCCGTATGTAAGTACGTGGCCGTATTTTTTGCCCTGTGGCTGTACGTACGTGTACATGATTTAGACGGGACTTCCTGAACTGCTACGTCGGGGGTTCAACTACGACACATGCCGCTACTTTCTCGGCCACAGTTCATCGTTACAGAGAGACAGATCGACTAGTATGTACATACACGTTTGCGACTAGACAGATAACCATACATAGGCTTCGACCTGGTAGGTCCCAACTGTCAGTGGGATTAGGATGCACATCCTTGCGTGCAAAGATATAGCTAGTGGGTCCCAGCTGTCATGGGGAGGAATTATATTTTTTCGCTTAATAAGGAGGCACTTCCTTGTGTCCAAAGATGTAGCTGGTGGGTCCCAGCAGTCAGGGAGAGCTAGGTCTAATAGGTGTTTCAAGATTTTTAGTTTCAAGTACTTCATCAGTTTCAATAATTTCATCAGTTCAGCATTTTTAATATCTTTGGCTCTAGCAAGTTGTTCATCAAGAAATTCACCTAGTGGCACATTATCATCAAGCAAGGTACTAGCATCATCATGAGTATCATGCATAGCAGAAGTAGCATCATCAATAACTTGCGACATATCAGGATTAACAGCATGTGGTGGTGTTGCAAGTTTACTCAAAATAGAAGGTGAATCAAGTGCATAGCTAGATAGAAGTTCCTTACCTCCCCTCGTCTTAGAGGGAAAAATCTTAGTCTTGGTATCCTTCAGATTCTTCATAGTGATAAATAGATAATAATCCCAAGTGACTCAACAAATATAGCTATGCTGCCTAGCAATGGAACCAGAAAAAGGTCTTGATAACCCACAAGTATAGGGGATCACAACAGTTTTCAAGGGTAGAGTATTCAACCCAAATTTATAGATTCGACACAAGGGGATCCAAAGAATATTTGCAAGTATTAGCAGCTGAGTTGTCAATTCAACCACACCTAGAGATTAAATATCTGCAGCAATATGATCAGTAGCACAGTAGTATGATAGTTTTGATAGTAGTGGTAATAGTAGCAGTATCGGTAACAGTGATAGCAATGGTTTTATAGCAAGCGTAACGGTAATAGCAGCAGTAGTAACTTAGCAGGAACAATATGTGGAAAATTCGTAGGCATTGGATCGGTGAATTCGTTGGATGATATTCATCATATAACAGTCATAACCAAGGGCGATACAAAACTAGCTCCAGTTCATAAATATAATGTAGGCATGTATTTCGTAAATAGTCATACGTGCTTATGGAAAGAACTTGTATGACATCATTTGTCCTACCCTCCCGTGGCAGCGGGGTCCATAAGGAAACTAAGGGATATTAAGGCCTCCTTTTAATAGAGAACTGGAACAAAGCATTAACACATAGTGAATACATGAACTCCTCAAACTACGGTCATCACCGGAAAGTATCCCGATTATTGTCACCCCGGGGTTTACGGATCATAACACGTAATAGGTGAATATGACTTGCAAGATCAGATCTAGAACATAGATATAATGGTGAAAACATAAAAGGTTCAGATCTGAAATCATGGCACTCATGCCCTAGTGACAAGCATTAAGCATGGCAAAGTCATAACAACATCAATCTCAAAATATAGTGGATACTAGGGATCAAGCCCTAAAAATACTAACTCGATTACATGATGAATCTCATCCAACTCCTCACCGGCCAGCGAGCCTACGAAGGAATTACTCACTCCCGGTAGGGAGCATCATGGAATTGGTGATGAAGAAAGGTTGGTGATGACGAAGATCGAAGATCCCCCTCTCTGGAGCCCTGAACGGACTCCAGATCTGGCCTCCCGATGAAGAACAGGAGGTGGCGGCGGCTCCATATCGTGAAACGCGATGAAACTTTCTCCCTGATTTTTTCTCCGAAAATAGGATTTTATAGCATCGGAATTAGGGTCAGTGGGGCGACGAGGTGGGGACAACCCACCAGGGCACGCTAGAGGGGGGGGGGCGCCCTGGTGTCTTGTGCCCAGCCAGGGGCCCCCTCCCGGTGGTTCTTGGCTCCAGTATTTTTCTTTGATTGTAAAATAATTCTCCAAAAAGTTTCGTTCCATTCCGAGAACTTTTATTTCTGCACAAAAACAACACCATGGTAGTTCTACTGAAAACAGCGTCAGTCCGGGTTAGTTTCATTCAAATCATGCAAATTAGAGTCCACAACAAGAGCAAAAGCATTAGGAAAAGCAGATACGACGGAGACGTATCAACTCCCCCAAGCTTAAAACTTTGCTTGTCCTCAAGCAATTCAGTTGATAAACTGAAAGTGAAAAAAAAACTTTTACAAACTCTTTTGCTCTTGTTTACATAAATAAGCTTAAGTAGCACCCATGTTTTCAGCAAATATCATGACTAACCATGTCAGAAATAACTCTTAAAAATTATATTAACTCATATCAATGGCATAATCAACTAGAGAACAATAATAAAATATCTCAAATGACAACACTTTGTCAGAACAATCATGATACAATATGACAACAGTGGTATCTCGCTAGCCCTTTCTGAGACCGCAAAACATAAATGCAGAGCACCTCCAAAGTTCAAGCAACGACTAAACATTGTAATTTATAGTAGAAAAGATCCAGTCATGATGCATCCAACATTAACTATACACAATGCATGAGGATGACAATAGTGCTCTCTGATCTGGCGCTTATTTGAGAAGGTGATGACTCAACATAAAATTAAATAGATAGTCCTTTGCAGAGGGAAGCATGAATTTGCAGTGGTACCAGAGCTCAAAGTTTTAAAAACAGAGATAAATGAAATTTTGGGAAATGCACCCTTCCTATTTACATCACGACCAAGAGTTATCAATATCTTCCATGCTAAACACATTAGTGGCAGTTCCCAAGCGATAAAAAGTAAAGGTTTACTCCCCCTCCACCAACAAACACACTCCACGGCTAGCCGAATCCACGGGTACCATCCATACCAACATCAATCCTGGGGGAGTTTTGTTTAATTATTTGCATTTTTTTGAATTCGGGGCTGGGAATCCCTATTACCGCCCCTCTCGTGCAAGGAAGAGTGAATAAATACTCATCATGAGAATAATCCTCTTAGCATGGAAGATACCGACTACCCTCTGTCGCTCTATGAACAATCCAGGCACACAAAAACATATGTTTATTTGATGTTTTTAGAGGTGGCACATTCAAATTTACTTAGAACGGCAGGGTAATACCGCATATAGGTAGATATGGTGGACTCATCTGGAATAACTTTAGTTTAAGGATTTTGATGCACAAATAGTATTCCCGCTTAGTACAGGCGAAGGCTAGCAAATAAGTTGAGAAGCGGCCAGCTAGAGAGAAAAAACGGTCATGAACATGCGTTATGCATAATTAACATTGAATACTAGCATGAGTAGGATATGAACACCATCAACATAAATATCGTAGAGGCTATGTTGGTTTTGATTCAACTACATGCATGAACATGTGCCAAGTCAAGCCACTTGAAACATTCAGAGGAGGATACCATATCATCATACTACATCACAACCATTTTAATGCATGTTGACATCCAAGATAAATCATTATCCACTCCTAGCTACTTTGGCATGGCATGAGAAACTATAATCTCTAATTGTGATTGCAAACATGTTTGATCATAATATGCTGAATCATGGATACTAGGTTAAACATATTTACAAAAACAGAACAAGTTGAGTTCATACCCGTTTCTCTCTGCCACAGCCAGTTCATCAAATATCGTCATTATTTCCTTTCAGTTGCACGACCGAATGATATGAAAATAATAATAGTGCAAGAGTGCCGTGGACTAAGCTGGAATCTGCAAACATATTATTCAAAAGGAGAAGACAAGGTAATATGGGCTCTTTGTTTGATCAACAATAGTACATATGAGAGCCACTCAACATTGTCATCGTGGTCTTTCTCCTCGGGTATGACTCAATAAAAAGAAAAGAATTTCAGAGAAACGCGCTGATTTTTTTTGGAGTTTTTAATTTTTCTTGAAGAAAGCAAATTAAAGAGAAACAAAAAAACGAGAAAAACTATTTACACGGGAAAGCTCCCAACAAGCAAAAGAAGACAAGGAAATCTTTTTGGGTTTTCTTCTTAATATCATACCAACTAAACTAGAAAGAAAAACCGAAAAGAAGTAAGAAACATTTTTTTTTTGGATTTTCTCAAAGTTTTTCAAACACACAAGAAGAAAGCGAGAAAATAAATCTAACATGGATAATACAATGAAAAAGTGTGAATGCCAACAACTAGAATGAAATGTGTGAGCATGAATGTAATGTCGGTGGAAATACGTACTCCCCCAAGCTTAGGTTTTTGGCCTAGCTTGGTGATCACCATCCGCGGCTTGCATAATAGTCAGAGTGGTAGCTCACGGAGGCTCTTGGTGCAGCCTCCTCAGCCCGCCGAGCAGCCATGACCTCCGCATTGTGCGCGCGGGCCTCGCTCTCAAGAACATAATATCTTCCTTTGCTGTAATAATTAAAGAGAGCAGGCGCAGGCAAAACAACATGCACAATAGGTTTCTTTATCGAACATCAAGTTATGAGTATAATCAGCGATTGTGCCCGTAAGGAACTTATGATGTTTCATGGCATCAAAGTCTAAGTACTAAGTGGGTAAGATGGTGTCATAAAGCAGAGGTGTAACACCAACCTCTTTAGCTAAACGAGAAGCATAAATCCCACCATAAAAATAACCACTACCAGCGTTGTGTTGCAATCTTCGTGCAACAATCGCTCCAAGATTATAATGTTTAATACCGGCAAGAGCAGTGTGTATGAGGCTCAAGTCAGGAGCACATAGTGTACTACAATCTTGCTTGCCTATGATGCATTTGCCATTAAAGAGTGCAAAGTAATGAATTGATGGGAAATGAATACTTTTTATTCTACTTTGTGTCACTCCTCTATCCTCACCGTAGCAAAGTCTAGTAAAAAATGCCTCATACTCAGATCTTGGTGGCTCGTCTAGCGAACCCCAATACAGAATTTTGCAAGCATCACATAACGCACTTAGAGGCATTGTAAAAGGGTGATTATAAAGGCTAGACAAGACTCTAGACTCTCGAGGAAAATATTTAAATTTCTTAGTGAACGTTTCTGTGAGGTTGAGATATTGAATGCACTTATCTTCGATGTAGGGACCGAGCTCGGTGTTGTGAACATACTACTCAAATTCTTCCTTAATACCTGCGCTCACCATGAAATTGTTACACGGCCATAAGCATGATTTGATAGCCGCATCCCGCATTTCTCTTGCGCTTGGTTCAACATAAGACCGATGTATTGAGCCACTACTAGATGATGCCTCCGTAGACCTCTTCCTCGAAGAACTCCCAAAGAATTGCATTTTTATTTCCGTACAATTTCTGAAAAATTTAGGACACAAAATTTTTGTCAACAAAACTTCACAATATTGATAGCAGCTACTCATAAGGATGTATAGAGGCTATATTAAGCATTCAAACTACTTAGAACTCTAAGAATTCAACATGCAAGCTCATCTACAGCAGCACCAAGAGTAGCTAATTATTCAAAATATAAACCACTAAAGCAAAAACTAATTGGAGCAAATGGAGGAGTCACATACCAAGTACCAATCCCCCAAAACAGTTTTGGAAACGGAGCTTCGATCAAAGAGATCGAAATCTGCGGGTTTGATAGCAAGAACACGAGAGAGAGAGAGAGAGAGAGCTATGGTGATTTTTTTTCTGGAGGAAGGAGATGACATGGGCTAAAGAAGTAAGTGAGGGGACCTACGTGGGGACCACAACCCACCAGGGCGCGCCTGGGGTTGCTGGCGCGCCCTGGTGTCTTGTGGTCATCAAGTGCAACCCCCTCTGATGTTATTTGCACCAAAAATTCAGAAATATTCAGAAAAAATCGTATTAAATTTTGAGGGCATTCTGAGCACTTTTATTTTTGGGTCATTTTTTTATTGCACGAAAAATCCAGAAAACAGGATAAACATGACATTTTAATTTATTTAACTAAGAAAAACAGAGAACAAAAGGTAAGGACAGAAGGTAGTGTCTACTAAATTCATCAACTTCATACCTCTCAAAGATGATCCATTAATAAGGTTGATCAAGTCTTATTAACAACCACCTTCGATTAGCATGAAACCGAAGAACTTTCGTAAAACACTAAGTTACCTCAACGGTGTCGGTGCAACAGACCCTGGGTCCATTGCACGGACTGTGCACAGGCCAGAGACAAGATTACAAGACCAAGATCAGACCAAACAAGGAGGTTCAGTTCCTTTGAAGGAACCAAGTGCAAGTCAAGAAGGCCAAGGTAAGCCAGAGGAGCAAGGCATTGCTAAGGGAAGGACCTACCTTGCCGGGCAGGCGAGCCTAGCAGGGTTGGGTTTTGCCCCGGAAGCAAGCTCCAGATCATCCCGGCAGGCCTGCCGGGGCTGGCAGAGGCGAGTCACTCCACCGCTCCACCTCATGAGCGATGCAAGTCATTAATCAAAGCGGTGTCGAGCTCCAAGGTGACTAAGTGGCTGCTTTCTTCCACATGGCAGCCACTTCCTACAGCAAACGCCTCCATATGACACCCGTCCTGAGACGTGTCAAGCGAGCAGGCGCGAAGCTGGCAAAACAGCCCGGCAGGGCCTGCCGGGCGAGCTGTGATGTGACATTGAGCGGCACATTTAATTCGCTCTGTCAGCCTGAAGAGTTAGATATGATAGCACTGTTAGCTATCTAACCAGTATGCAAAGACTGATTTGCCACTGTGGTGACCCCTTAATCTATAAAAGGAGGCCCATGGCGATCGTAGAAAGGGTTGGTTGAACCCTCGCATATCCATGCGCGCGTAGCCACTCTTGCCCCCAGAGCAACCTTGCCGGGCGAGTGTGCTGTGTTCACCACCATTATCCACCATCAATCCACCAAAGCAGGAGTAGGGTTTTACGCCTCACGGCGGCCCGAACCTGGGTAAAGACTGCCCGTGCGATCTCTGCCGTGCTGCGCGGTGCTTCTCCGCTCTTTGTGCAACGTGCCCATCCCCCCACTAAACCAAAAGGGGCTCATGCCCCCATAGGTGGCCATGGTTTCCCATGACATCTTTGGCGCGCCAGGTAGGGGAACCACTTGCGCGAAACCGAGAGCGTACGCTGCGCGTCATCTTCATCGACGGCGTCATCGACTATGGCACCCAAGAGGAAGCCTGGAGCTGCAAATCACCCGTCCACCTCGAAGGCTCCGCCGCCCGCGACCGCCGATGTCACGGGGAGTGCGGGGGCTCGCGAGGGTGTGGATGCTACGGGGGACGTGGTCGGCGCAGGCGGCACCGTCACCACCTCCCCCACGGCCGAAGCAGGAACGGGAGGTACCGGGGAAGGATAGCATCAGCAACATCCCGATGGCCATGCTCCACGAGGTACGGATGGAGGGATCATTCTGCCTGAACCCCATCTCCTCGCCAACGGGCATAGCCGGAGTGATGATGCTCATTCTGGGGCGAATCGCAACCCTCTGGCCGCCCCCGCTGCGGGCGCGACCGCAGGGCACGCGCCACCCCCGGGGCGGGCTGACCCAACTACTGTGCCCAATGGAGCCGCTGGCCCTCAGGCGCCTCCGCCGCGTCATCATGCCGTCCAAATGGCTGGTTCACAGTAGCAAGGGCGCGCACGCAGTCGCCACCGGTAATGTCAGGAGCCGAGCGACACTACGATCTACATCATCATCACCTATGCCAAGCACTGCCTCAGAGGCCATGGCGTGAGCCCAACTGCTGTTGAGATTTCCACCGCTGGTAGACCAGATGGATGAGTGGCGAGCCACCATCCAAAGTTTGATTGGTTTCGCCGAGGCGGAAGGATCACAGCGGGCCGGACCGCCACGGCCTTCCCAGGTAGCAACAACGGCTCGTGCGGCTGGTCGTGCGGGAGGGGCCACCCTCACGGTGCAATCCCCACCATGGCAAGCCGCCCGGGAGCCGCAAAACCAAGCGCCCAATGACGTCTCGTTAGCCTCATCAGATCCTCGAGTGCGTCAAGGCCAACAGCATGCCCCGGAGGGCTGGCAAAGGGAAGGCGCGCGCATCATCGATGAGCGGTGCCACGACAACCCCTGCTGGTCCAATGGGTGTGATGGCCCCGACGTCGACGGGCCCGCGCTCGGAGATGGTGGGTGCCTACCTTTCGAGGTTGGGTGCCCTGCCTTCACCCGTGAGCTGCGGCAAGTCCGTTGGCCGTCCACTCGCACGTTCAAGCCAGAGATACCCGAGAAGTATGATGGGAGACTAAACCCGGCAGAGTTCTTGAGCATCTACACCATCGTTGTTCAAGCTGCCGGGGGAAGAGATGAGAAGGTGTTCGCCAACTACTTCCCTTTGGCCCTCAAGTCAAATGTGAGGTCTTGGCTGATGCACGTGCCAGAGAACTCCATTTCGACCTGGGCTGACCTATGCCACGAGTTCATTGGTGCCTTCACGGGCGGCCATCAAGAACCAGGGTGGCCCAGCGACTTGCAGCTTCTCCGGCAGAAAGAAGGAGAAACTCTCCGGAAGTACTTGCAGAGATTCAGTCGAGTCCACAGAAATATCCGAGATATCCACCCAGCTGCCGTGATAGCTGCCTTCCAATCCAACGTGCGCAACCGCATGATACGTTCCAAGATAAACGTTCGGTTGCCCAAGACTGTGAAGGAGCTCTACACTTTGGTGGACAAATGTGCTTGGGTGGAGGAGGGGAGGAAATTTCCTGGAGAGGAAGATTGCGTCGACATCGACTCAGAAGATGACGGCGAAACCATCAGTAAGAAGAAGAAGAACAAGAAGCACAACAAGAAGCGCAAGGATAAGATGGTGATGGCTGTTGAGAGGTCAGGCACGCCTAGTACCGGCAAGAAGGCCAAGGCTAAAGCCCCCGGCAAGGAGGCTACCGCATGCGCTGACTGCCGGGAGGCGGCGGCTGCCAAGAAAGCTGGGAAAAGTGATGGGCCATACGGTAAGATTCATCGGACCAAGGGCCATGATCTCCAGGAGTGTCATCGGGTTGAGCAGCTCGTCAAGAGACAGAAGGCTGAGTATGAGAAGCGCGATAAGGAAAAAGGTCAGAATGGCGCTGGCGGGAAGGGCCGGGGTAGGGAAGAAAATCGCCTCGGCAAGGCTCCTCGGAACCAAGGGAAACCCGCCAAGGGCCGAGAGAAGGAGGATTGCAGTAACGAGAGTGATGGAGGGAATGAAGAGGAAACCAGCGAGCAGGAATTCCAGAAGGCCACTGACGCCCTGTGCAATGATGGAGGTGCATCTTTGCACTCCTCTCACCGCCAACTTAAACAGTGGGCGCGTGAAGTCAATGCCATGGAGCCAGCGGCAGATTCTCGGAAGCCGCTCAAGTGGTCACGCACGCCGTTGTTGGTCTCACCAACAATTCGCAACCTCAAGGTCACAAAGATGCTGGTTGATGGCGGGGCCGGGTTGAATCTGATTTCCCCAAAGGTTATCAGCAAACTCCAGATAGCAGAGGAACAACTTAAGGCCACAGGCACGTTTCAAGGAGTCAATCCCGGTAGGAGCCGTCCTAAGGGAAAGGTTATGTTGCCAGTGACATTTGGAGGAGAGTTGAACTACAGGACTGAGAAAGTTGTGTTTGATGTGGTTGACCTCCCTCTGCCGTACAACGGGATCCTTGGGCGCCCGGCCCTGGCCAAATTCATGGCAGCATCCCACTGTGCCTACAACACTTTGAAAATGCCAGGGCCGATGGGCGTCATTTTCGTTCCGTCGGACAAGAAAGACGCAATTATTTGCGTGGATAAGATGTACTGGGATGCGGTTGCGGTAGAGGTCACGGAAGCCACAGTTCCCGCCAAGGAAAAACATAGCAGAGGTAATGGCAAGGAATCCGGGAAGCGTGCCTCTATGGAATGTGGCGCGCCCGTTGATGACACGCCAGAGAGTTCCAATAGCAAGAGATCCAAGGCTGCTCCACCCCAAGTGAAAAAGGTCGCGGCAGGGCTGGCTGGCGCTGATGGTACTTTCACTATCTGTGCCACCCTTGACGACAAATAGGAAAGCGCACTCGTTGCCTTCCTACGGGCGAATATCGATGTGTTTGCCTGGCAACCATCTGATATCCCTGGTTTTCCCAGGGAGGTAATCGAGCACCACCTTGCTATCTGCCCACATGTCTGGCCCATCAAGCAGAAGGTTCAGAAGCAGGCCTTGGAGCGGCAACAGTTTATTGCCGAGGAAATTAAGAAACTTGAAGCAGCTAGTTTGGTTAGAGGAGTATTGCATCCAACATGGTTAGCAAACCTAGTGGTTGTGCGCAAGGCTAATGGAAAATGGAGGCTTTGCATAGATTTCACGGATCTGAACAAGGCATGCCCAAAGGACCCATCTCCCTTGCCGCGCATCAATCAGATCATGGATTCTACTTCAGGATGTGAGTTGCTCTCTTTTCTGGATGCATACTCTGGATACCATCAGATTTGATGTCCAAGGAAGACGAAGAAAAGACCTCATTCATCACCCCATGCGGCACGTACTGCTTTGTGCGCATGCCTTTCGGGTTGAAGAGTGCCGGGTCCACTTTTGCAAGAGCAGTCCAGATTGGCTTTGAACCACAGTTGCACAGGAACATTGAAGCCTATATGGATGATATTGTGGTCAAAACCAAGGACAGGTCAACCCTCATCTAGGACTTAGAAGAGACATTTTCTAATCTGCGCAAGATCAACTTGAAACTGAACCCGGAGAAGTGTGTGTTTGGTGTTCCCTCCGGCAAGCTACTTGGTTTCTTTGTGTCCCACCGTGGGATAGAGGCCAACCCCGATAAGATCAAGGCTATTGAGCAGATACAGACACCCAAGACAGTTAAGGATGTGAGGCGTTTGACAGGATGCGTTGCCGCGCTTAGCAGATTCATCTCCAAGTCTGTCGCGCGCGCCTTGCCGTTCTTCAAGATTTTGAAGAGGGCAGGACCCATGAAGTGGACCCCGGAAGCAGATGTAGCACTGCAGGATTTGAAGGCCTACTTGTCTTCTGTGCCTACTTCGGTCGCACCTAAACCACAAGAGCCGTTACTGCTATATCTGGCAGCAACTAATCAAGTGGTTAGTGTGGCCCTAGTAGCGCAGCGGGAAGTAGAAGAAGCAGCCACCTCAGCAAGTGTCCCGCCCGGGGAAGAGGAAGAGAGCAGCCCGACAAGGCCAGATACGGATCAGGACAAAGAAGAGCACGGCAGCGGAAACAACCCCAAGGACACGGCAAGGAAGAAGGTGGTGCAGCGCCCAGTATACTTTGTTAGCTCCCTGTTGCAAGGGGCTAGATCCAGGTACTCTGGCATGCAAAAATTGATCTTTGGCCTTGTCATGGCCTCAAGGAAACTGCGCCACTACTTCCAAGCCCATGAGATCATGGTTGTCACCCGCTTCCCGTTGCAAAGGATACTTCAAAACCTAGAGGCCACCGGCAGGATAGTGGAGTGGGCATTGGAGTTATCCAGCTTGGGCCTGAAGTTTGAAAGCACATCAACAATCTAGAGCAGGGCGATGACAGAGTTTATTGCAGAATGGACGCCAACCCCTGATGAAGAAGTACAGGAAACAGTTATCCCCGGCAAGGAAGTGCCCCAAGAATGGATCATGTATTTCGATGGTGCCTTCTCCCTACAAGGTGCAGGGGCTGGCGTGCTTCTCGTGGCTCCCACTGGAGAGCACCTAAGGTACGTCATCCAGATGCACTTTCCCCAGGAGGAGGCGACCAACAATACAGCAGAATATGAAGGGCTTCTTGCCGGGCTCCGGATTGACACATAATTGGGAGTCAAGAAGCTGATCATTTGAGGAGATTCACAGCTGGTGGTGAGACAAGTCAACAAGGATTACCAAAGCCCATTGATGGAGGCATACGTCGAGGAAGTGAGAAGATTGGAGGAGCGCTTTGACGGGTTGCAAACAGAGCACGTACCCCGTGAGGAAAACAGCATTGCTGATCACCTGTCAAAGTGCGTTGCGCAGAAGCTTCCTGTGGAACCAGGGACTTTTGTTCTCCATCTTACTCAGCCCTCCGTATCCCCGACAACAATGGCCCGAAAGAGGAGGAAATTGGACTCCGGTAAGCCTCTCCCGGTAGAGCCTTTTGGGCTCCTGGCAGGGACCCTACCGGGAACAACTCCCCTTCATTTGCTGGGCTGCACCCTCCTGCCGGGCCACTGGTCCCCGCAGTCAAGGGATGCGCCCCCAAGAATGAGGAGGTGCCGCTAGTCCTCGTTGCCGAGCCTCAGGCTCCAACTTGGGCAAGGCACATAGTCCATTTCCTCCAAACTGGAGAACTCCCCGAAGAGTAAGAAGAAGCTGAAAGAGTATCCCGGAGGGCTAGTATGTATCAGTTTGTCGATGACACACTATACAGAAGAAGGCCCAACGGTGTGAAATTGAAGTGCATTTGCCGGGAAGGAGGAAAGGAACTGCTGGCAGAGATACACAAAGGCATGTGCGGCTCCCACATTGGATCAAGGGCTTTGGTTGGGAAAGCATTCCGACAAGGATTCTATTGGCCCACAGCCCTCCAAGATGCGGTTGAGCTTGTCACCAAGTGTGAAGCCTGTCAGTTCCATTCCAAAAATATCCATCTGCCTGCCCAAGCACTCCAGACAATCCCTTTGTCATGGCCGTTTTCGGTTTGGGGGCTCGATATCCTCGGCCCTTTCCCCCGAGCTACCGGGGGCTTTGAATTCTTGTTCGTTGCAATCGACAAGTTTACAAAGTGGCCGGAAGTAGATGCCGTGAGAAAGGTGACTGCTCAGTCAGCTATCAAGTTCTTGAAAGGATTGGTGTGCCGCTTCGGGATCCCTGCCCGGATCATCACCGACAACGGGACCCAGTTCACGAGCCGCGCCTTCATGCAATATGTTCATGCCCTCGGAAGCAAGATCCCATTTGCATCTCTCGCACATCCCAGAAGCAATGGACAAGCTGAAAGGGCGAATACTGAAGTGCTGTGAGGACTCAAGATGAGAACATTTGATAAGCTTCGGAAGCACAGCAGGCAATGGATCAGTGAGCTGCCAGTGGTTCTTTGGTCCCTCAGAATGACACCAAACCGAGCTACCGGGCAGACTCCCTTCTCCCTAGTCTATGGACCAGAAGCAGTTATCCCCACGGAACTCATTTACGGGTCACCTCGAGTGCTTGTCTACGATGAACTAGCGCAGGAACAGCACATGCGTGACGATGCCGTGCTTCTTGAGGAGAACCGTCTCCGGGCTGCTATGCGTGCTGCACGCTATTAGCAAGCCCTGCGTCGCTATCATAGCCGCAGGGTTCATGCCCGGTGTTTTGAGGAAGGCGACCTTGTCCTTAGGCGTGTTCAGTCCGCCAAGGGTACAAACAAGTTGTCGCCGAAGTGGGAAGGCCCTTACCGGGTAGTATGAGTCACCAGACCTGGCGCAGTCTGTCTGGAGACCGGAGATGGCATTCAATTGCAAAACTCATGGAATATTGAGCATCTCCGCAAGTTCTACCCGTAAGGCGCGGCTGTCGGGCCCTGCCCGGCAGCCACCCTTTTGTACAAGCCTTGCCTCAGCTGCATGTAACCCCTTGTACAAAGCCAGGCGCATAACCTGAGCAACAGAGAAATAAATGAAGCGCTGGGGGCCCCCGACAAGTTGCATGCATGCATAAGCATTGCATGATTCATGTAGATAGGTTGCATGATCATGTAGATATATTGCATCTGGCATCATCTTCATTTGCATAAACTACAGGCTCCTTCCGTGGACTTAGTCCTAGGAATAGGATGTGAAGACAAGCCAGCACTGCGGTCTCCGGCAAGCCAAACATATAAGTTCCATATCTTATCCATACATGTTCCGTGAGTAGGACTTGTGCATATGAAAACCTCGCCGCCTCAGAAACAAAGGTGCTCCCATCTACTAACACGAACGCTGCTTCAGTCAGGATGGTCATAGTGGCCTTTGGCTGAAAGGGGTTGGCAGGGGGCTTGTCTCTCCCAATGGGTTCTGCGCCCGACAGGCTCAGCCTCACGGCAACAGTCCTATGGGGTGCCGGCAAGGTAGCTTACCGGGATCTACTTGTTTACGTGAAAGTATGGAGGCGTTTCGCCTCTGCATGGATATCATACATGCACAAGTGCCCGGCAAAGCTTATCCTTTTCATTAATATGCTGATCAACAAGTATAAACCTCACGAAACATAAACATGGATACAAGAGATTACATTATTTGAACTAAAATTTGGCAAGTGCCTACGGATTTAACACTAAAAAAGATAAGTGCCCCGTAATGCCTTTTCTTGTCCCTCTCCTCCTAGGCACAGCATTAGAAGGCGAAGAGGGCAAAAGGAGTGCCTGGGTAGTAGCCCAGCCTGACCCTGTCGGGCTCCAGGAGAGGATGCCCGGCGCGGGCGGGAGGGCGTGGACGAAGACGTCGACGGAGAGCATGGCGGAGGCGACCCGTCGACCGCCACCCCCAAGGCCAGTAGGACACGGCAGGGCTAACGGAGCTGCAGCCCGAGAGGAAGCCTGCCGGTGTCCAGCTGGAGGACTGCTGGAGGAGCCAGGGGGCACCATCACCACCTCTGCATCCAACTTCCCGGCAAACCACCTTGCCGGGGAGAAAACACAGGTGCAGATGATGGTGCTGCCGCCTGATGAAGATGGTGCGGGCGACGTTCAGCCGGAGACGGAGTCGTCGCCCTCCCGGTCGCTACCGTCGTCATCACCGTCAGTGTCCTCCTCGTCGCTTTCGCTCGAGGAGGAGCTTTCGTCGTCGGTCGAGCTCTTCGCGCAGCACCCTAAGCGAGCTCCCGAGTGCCCAAAGACCTTGACGGAAAGCAGGCCGCTCTCCATTAATTTAAACTAGAGAACGTGCCCCTCCGACAAGCTATGGGCTCGAGCAAAGGTCTTCCAGCCGCGGCGAAGGTACATAACATGGGGAGCAGGGAAGTCAACATCCACCCGCATGCCGCCGTTCCCACAGCCCCTCATGTGCAACCTCAGTGCACGCGGCTGTTCGATCTCCATCACCCTCGCAAATGGATTAGGGAGGCGGAGGCGGCCGTGTGGAGGCTTATACAGCCTGATGACGAACTCCAAGGGTTGATCTCCGACGTGCCCTTCCATCAGGGGAGGAGCGTCCGGTGCGGGCGCAATTGAGGCGCCGCCCTGGCCCCCTCAGCCGCGCACACCGCGACGACCTCAGCCACACCCCCTTCCGTCTCCTCTCACAGCGGGTTCAGCCCCCACGTCATCAAGAGGAGGGGGAAGACGCTGTCGAGCAGAAGTTCTCGTCGCCACCACCAGAGTACCACCACGCCCTCGTCCCCTCACCATGGCAAGCAAGGGAAGCTTTGAAAGGGAGAAGGAAGGTGTGTGAGCAGACACACTACACCTGCCCCCTTTTTATAGGAGGACGAGGCAGGGGGCTGGCCTCTCATCCAGCAGGCGATCGCCTTGCTCCTCCAATGTGGTTCCCCCACACCTCCAACAGCTCGGGGAATCAGAGCCACCCCTCTACACCACTCGGCGACGCCTGGCTTTCTGCCACAGCGCCCGTTCCCGCGCCCTCCGCGTCCACCACCTACCCTACGCAATGCATGCAGTACATGTGGCGGAGGCGCCCCAGGGCAGGAGGCAAGTGGGATGGCATTTTCCTACCCCGTGATCGTGGGCCATGGGCTGCCCACAAATCATGGTTCAGTTTCTCCCCTAAATGTTTCGCACGACGCGCAGGAAAACTGGAAACTGACTCAAGCTCAGGTTAATGAAGAAGCAAAGAAGATCTCAAAGGGCGGAGCCGCCCTTACATTTTTGCTTGTGCACTGGTTAGGGCCTACCCCGACGACGCCCAGCGGCGCACCCGTGCCAGGCCCGGGGGCTCCTGTCGGTGCAACAGACCCTGGGTCCATTGCACGGACTGTGCACAGGCCAGAGACAAGATTACAAGCCCAAAATTAGACCAAACAAGGAGGTTCAGTTCCTTTGAAGGATCTAAGTGCAAGTCAAGAAGGCCAAGGTAAGCTAGAGGAGCAAGGCATCGCTAAGGGAAGGACCTACCTTGCCGGGCACGCGAGCCTAGCAGGGTTGGGTTTTGCCCCGGAAGCAAGCTCCAGATCGTCCCGGCAGGCCTGCCGGGGCTGGCAGAGGCGAGCCACTCCACCGCTCCACCTCACGAGCGACGCAAGTCATTAATCAAAGCGGTGTCGAGCTCCAAGGTGACTAAGTGGCTGCTTTCTGCCCCATGGCAGCCACTTCCTACAGCAAACACCTCCATATGACACCCGTCCTGAGATGTGTCAAGCGAGTAGGTGCGAAGCTGGCAAAACAGCCCGGCAAGGCCTGCCGGGCGAGCTGTGATGTGACACTGAGTGGCACATTTAATGCGCTCTGTCAGCCTGCAGAGTTAGATATGATAGCACTGTTAGCTATCTAATCAGTACGCAAAGACTGATTTGCCACAGTGGTGACCCCTTAATCTATAAAAGAAGGCCCATGGTGACCGTAGAAACGGTTGGTTGAACCCTCGCATATCCATGCGCGCGTAGCCACTCTCGCCCCTAGAGCAACCTTGCTGGGCAAGTGTGCTGCGTTCACCACTATTATCGACCATCAATCCACCAAAGCAGGAGTAGAGTTTTACGCCTCACGGTGGCCTGAACCTGGGTAAAGACTGCCCGTGTGATCTCTGCCGTGCTGTGCGATGCTTCTCCGCTCTTTGTGCAACGTGCCCATCCCCCTGCCGAACCAAAAGGGGCTCATGGCCCCATAGGTGGCCGTGGTTTCCCACGACAAACGGGGATATGCATGTTCCCAACAATAAGCATTTCATATTTCTTTTTGGCAGTAGGTAGAGGTAGTTGAAAACTTCCAATAGTGAGTGTCAGAGATTTTTCAATAACATTAATACCATTCGCTTGGAATTGTTTCTGCGAAAAGTGCACCGTATTTTCATTACCATTGATATGAAAAGTGACCTTGCTTTTATTGCAATCAATAACAGCCCCTACAGTATTCAAAAAGGGTCTACCAAGGATAATAGACATGTTGTCGTCCTCGGGCATCTCAAGTATAACAAAGTCTGTTAAGATAGTAACATTTGCAACAACAACGGGCACATCCTCACAAATACCGATAGGTATGGCAGTTGATTTGTCAGCCATTTGCAAAGATATTTCAGTAGGTGTGAGTTTATTCAAATCAAGTCTTTTATATAAGGATAAAGGCATAACACTAACTCCAGCTCCTAGATCACACAAAGCAGTTTTAACATAATTTATTTTTATGGAGAAAGGTATAGTGGGTATTCCCGGATCTCCATGTTTTTAAGGTAATCCATCCTTAAAAGAATAATTAGCAAGCATGGTGGAGATTTCAGCTTCAGGTATTTTTCTCTTATTAGTGATGATGTCTTTCATGTATTTTGCATAAGGGGCCATCTTTAAAATATCAGTTAAGCTAGTGCGCAAAAAGACTGGCCTAAGCATTTTAGCAAAGCGTTCAAATTCTTCATCATCCTTTTTCTTAGTTGGTTTAGGTGGAAAGGGCATGGGTTTCTGAACCCATGGTTCTCTTTCGCTTCCATGTTTTCTAGCAACAAAGTCTCCTTTATTATATCTTTTATTTTTAGGTTGTGGGTTATCAAGATCAACAACAGGTTCTATCTCAACATCATTGTCTGGTTCTTTATCATTGTCTAGTTGAGTGTCTTCATGAACATCATAATTATCTTTTTCATTGTCACTAGATGAATGTTCATTACCAGATTGAGTTTCAGCATCAGAAATAGAAGCATCATTATTATTATCAGGAGGTTTTTCTATTTTAGGTTCAGTAGAGGTATGCAAAGTCCTATCATTTTTCTTTTTCTTCTTCTTTTTAGAAGGACTAGGTGCATCAGTGTTAATTCTTTGAGAGTCTTGTTCAATTCTTTTGGGGTGTCCCTCAGGATAAAGTGGTTCCTAAGTCATTTTACCTCCTCTAGTTGCTACTCTAACAGCAAAGTAATTTATATTATTATTCATTTCAATAAGAAATTCTCTTTGAGATTCAGCAACTTGTTCTAGTTGAGTTTGAACCATAGAAGCATGTTCCCTACACCTCTTACATCATTATTAATTCTAAATAACAAGTCACTCAAGCGAGCAATCATATTATATTGGAGTTGTATTTCAATTGTTTCATAACATTTTCATTGATGTGATCTTGTTTTCTAATGTAATTGTCAAACTCATAAAGGCATTGGCTAGGATGTTTATTGTAAGGGATATCACTTTCATCAAATCTCATTAAAGAGTTTACCTCTACAACATTTGGTGGTGGTGTGTCAAGTCCATGTATTTCTTCAATAGGAGGTAAATTTTTAACATCCTCTGCTTTAATACCTTTTTCCTTCATTCTTTTCTTTGCTTCTTGCATATCTTCAGGACTTAGATATAAGATACCCCTCTTCTTCGGAGTGGATTTAGGCGGTGGTTTGGGAAGTGTCCAATCATCATAATTTTTTAATATGTTATTCAATAATTCCTCAGCTTGTTCAACAGTTCATTCCCTGAAAACACAACCAACACAACTATCTAGGAAGTCGCTAGAAGCATCGGTTAGTCCATTATAGAAGATATGAAGTATTTCATTTTTCTTAAGTGGATGATCATGCAAAGCATTAAGCAATTGGAGAAGCCTCCCCCAAGCTTGTTGGAGACTCTCTTCTTCAATTTGTGCAAAATTAAATATTTCCTGTAAGGCAGCTTGTTTCTTATGAGCAGGAAAATATTTTTCAGAGAAGTAATAAATCATATCCTGGGGACTACGCACACAACCAGCAGCAAGAGTATTGTACCATATCTTAGCATCACCCTTTAATGAGAACGGAAATAACTTGAGAATATAATAGTAGCGAATTTTCTCATCATGAGCAAAAAGGGTGGCTATATCATTTAACTTAGTAAAATGTGCCACTACAGTTTCGTTTTCATAACCATGGAAATGATCAGATTCAACCAGAGTAATCAACTCTGGGTCGACAGTGAATTCATAATCCTTATCAGTAACAAAGATAGGTGAAGTAGCAAACTTAGGATCACATTTCATTCTAGCATTCAAAGATTTTCTTCAGTTTGCATAATAATTTCTTAAGATCATCTCTATCATTGCAAGCAAGAAAATCTCTAGCTACCTCCTCATCCATAACATAACCTTCAGGTATCTTAGGCAATTCATATCTAGGAGAGCTAGGTCTAATAGGTGTTTCAAGATTTTCAGTTTCAATAATTTCATCATTTTCAGCATTCTCAATATCTTTGGCTCTAGCAAGTTGCTCATCAAGAAATTCACCTAGTGGCACATTATCATCAAGCAAGGTACTAGCATCATCATGAGTATCATGCATAGCAGAAGTAGCATCATCAATAACTTGCGACATATCAGGATTAACAACATGTGGTGGTGTTGCAAGTTTACTCAAAATAGAAGGTGAATCCAGTGCAGAGCTAGATGGCAGTTCCTTACCTCCCCTCGTCTTAGAGGGAAAAATCTTAGTCTTGGTATCATTCAGATTCTTCATAGTGATAAATAGATAATAATCCCAAGTGACTCAACAAATATAGCAATGCTCCCCGGCAACGGTGCCAGAACAAGGTCTTGATAACCCACAAGTATAGGGGATCGCAACAATTTTTGAGGGGAGAGTATTCAACCCAAATTTATAGATTCGACATAAGGGGAGCCAAAGAATATTTACAATTATTAGCAGTTGAGTTGTCAATTCAACCACACCTGGAGATTAAATATCTGCCGCAATATGATCAGTAGCACAGTAGTATGATAGTTTTGATAGTAGTGGTAATAGTAGCAGTATCGGTAACAGTGATAGTAATGGTTTTATAGCAAGCGTAACAGTAACAGCAGGAGTAGTAACTTAGCAGGAACAATATGTGGAAAATTCGTAGGCATTGGATCAGTGAATTCGTTGGATGATATTCATCATATAACAGTCATAACCTAGGGCGATACAAAACTAGCTCCAGTTCATAAATATAATGTAGGCATGTATTCCGTAAATAGTCATACGCGCTTATGGAAAGAACTTGTATGACATCTTTTGTCCTACCCTCCCGTGGCAGCGGGGTCCATAAGGAAACTAAGGGATATTAAGGCCTCCTTTTAATAGAGAACCAGACAAAGCATTAACACATAGTGAATACATGAACTCCTCAAACTACGGTCATCACCGGAAAGTATCCCGATTATTGTCACCCCAGGGTTTACGGATCATAACACATAATAGGTGAATATGACTTGCAAGATCGGATCTAGAACATAGATATAATGGTGAAAACATAAAAGGTTCAGATCTGAAATCATGGCACTCGGGCCCTAGTGACAAGCATTAAGCATGGCAAAGTCATAACAACATCAATCTCAGAACATAGTGGATACTAGGGATCAAGCCCTAACAAAACTAACTCGATTACATGATAAATCTTATCCAACTCCTCACCGACCAGCGAGCCTACGAAGGAATTACTCACTCCCGGTGGGGAGCATCATGGAATTAGTGATGAAGAAGGGTTGGTGATGACGAAGATCGAAGATCCCCCTCTCTGGAGCCCTGAACGGACTCCAGATCTGGCCACCCGGTGAAGAGCCGGAGGCGGCGGCGGCTCCTTACCGTGAAACGCGATGAAACTTTCTGCTTGATTTTTTTCTCCGAAAATAGGATTTTATAGCGTCGGAATTAGGGTCAGTCGGGACAACCCACCAGGGTGTGCCAGAGGGGGGGGCGCCCTGGTGTCTTGTGCCCAGCCAGGGCCCCCCCTTCGGTGGTTCTTGGCTCTAGTATTTTTCTTTTATTGTAAAATAATTCTCCAAAAACTTTTGTTCCATTCCGAGAACTTTTATTTCTACACAAATTCAACACCATGGTAGTGCTGCTGAAAACAACGCCAGTCCGGGTTAGTTTCATTCAAATCATGCAAATTAGAGTCCAAAACAAGAGCAAAAGCATTAGGAAAAGTAGATACAACGGAGACGTATGAACGACGGCGAGGCCCCGGATGGGAACAACCTGGAAATGGGGAAGATGCAGCAGTGCAGTCGCAGCCGGAGAGGAGTACGACATACGAGGGTTGACTGGTTCAGTGCGGCCTGGGGCTGTAGTTGGTCGAGAATAATAGGAGGGGTGGAGGGGTGGAGGGATGGCCTGACCAGCGGTGGAGTAGCGCTTTGCAACGAGGCGTGCGAACAGCGCCGTGGGCCGTCGGAGGCGAGAGCAGGAGGTCCCGCCTGCGCTGGAGGAAGAAGACGAGAGATTGAAGATGCATGCCGACGGCCATTGGATGGACATCCAACGACTACAGATATCAGAATCATTTGTTGACTAAGTTGATAAAGCCTTGCGTAGGCTTCGACCTATTAGCCCACATGTTAGGCTGCAAAAATGCGGAATATATTTAACCCTTTTTTTGAGAGAGAAACGTATTTAACCTATGTTTTCTAGAATTTACAGTCAATTTGCTGGGCTGGGTGAACAAATAATGTAGCGTCAATGCAGCCCATTTAATTTTTTCTAAGAAATCACAACATATTTGCACTTTCTTGAAATACACGAATTTGCTGGGCTTGTTGTAAATATAATGATAGGTTAGACTGTGCAATTAGTATCAAAAAATAAACGGGAGCTGGACATTTTATTATATATAAAATTAGCTAATTAGCGAGTTATTGCTCAAAAGAAAAATGAGCGCGTTATTGGTACATTGGTCCTTAAATCTTCGCAACTTTTGTGCGCAATCACCAGGATTTTCTTGCCTTAACCACGATTTTCCTTGCCAACTCCTGTTAAACATTTATTGTTATAAGTTGATAAGACATGGGATTTTTTATAATGTATATATAAGTTTCTATTAGATATACGATAATAATATTAATAATATATATATAATGTGGTTAGAAGGGAAAACATAAATTGGACCCGGCATTCTTATTCTTATATATAGAAAAATAGAACAGAGATCTGTGTTTTGTTAAAAAAAGATAAATTGGGCTGCCGATGTTTAAGAAAAAAAAACCTAGGCTAGGAGGCCCATAGGCCGATACATACATTATGGACCTCAAAAAATTAAGTCGAAACCATGGTCTCGGTATGTCGTGGGCTGCGCATGTTAAATAACATAACCTAGGCCGAGCTGATACTTGTTCGGCCTCTGAAAAATATGATACCTGCTAGATCCCCGATACCCCTAAAAACAACTCCCCGATGACACTCTTCGTTGTAATTTTTATTTATTTATTAACTAGGTTGACAAACCCGTGGGCCCCAATGTCAGTATACAATTAAGAGGAAGCTTTTTTTTCCAATGAGGCACCTGCTTGCGTACGGCCATGGACCTGGTAGGTCCCGAATGTCAGCCTCTCGACGTACAGTCCTCTCCAAATTCCTCTCATTTGTTGAGCATGTTGACAATGGCAGACAGCGGCGCCGCAGCGAACGCACAAATCGGAGGGCGATGTCGTGGACATGGACGGGAACGAACCGGAGCCGATGAAAACGCCTTAGAGTAGTGAAAAAGCGCGCCTTCATTCTTTCGAACATACCGCAGTAGCCCGGTGCATACATCCCTCTCACCCAAAAGTTGTGCTGGCCGGGTTCGATTCCAACTCGTGCAGTTGAAAAATATCTAATTTTTTGCCTCAGCTATTACTAACATGTGGGTCCCGCCATGTCATCTACACACACCACTCCACCGCTTGCCAAAATATCGTCCCTAGTTTACCCAGTTTTTCGCACACTCAACATTGTCTTGGCATTTTGAAAATAGCATCTCTTTTTGATTTTGCATCATATGAAGATGTGCTATATATGAATGTTGATCAGCATGATGTTAACTTGTTGTTAGTTCCATTTTCGACCATGAATAATATTTCCAACATTCTATTATCCATGTTTGAAAAGTGCGTGTTGATTTAAATGATCTGCCTCTGAAACATGCAGTTTCTTATCTGAAACTAAGACTTGCAATTTCTTCTCTGAAAATCACTTGGACAGTCAGCCATCGCCCGTGGTGGATTGGATGCCGCACTACTTCAATCCCCCTGCAGCGCGAGGGGCAAGAAGATGAAACTTCCATCTCGTGCTGGCGCTTGGGGAATGGAGCGAACTGGATTTAAGGAGGGGCGGGGGGCACGACGCGAGGCAGCGCCGCCGGCCCCTGAGCGGCAGCAGGCAGTTTGCCCGCGCTGCTGGTTTGGGCGGCGAGAGAACAACCAGAGGGAAGACTGAAGAAGCACATCAGACGTGAATTATTCTTTTCAGTGGATGGCTCTCGATGACGTATTATTTTTTTATACTTGCATTTGCACGATACAACTTGTATTTTTAGCCTCCCAGTCCATGGTTTACCAGTAGCCCATTTGCTGGGTGGGCCAACCTACAGAAAGCAGCACTTGATTTTTCATCAGGGCCCAAAAACACTGTAGTATTATGTTTTTTAAGGCTGAAAACATTATGGTGGGGGTTGGGCGGGGAGGGGGGAGACTGAGCAAAAAGATAAAAAAAGGAGATGACGTGCCGTTGCTACCCTAACAAGCAGGTGCCATTCTTCTCAGGATGAAGGTGTGCCATGTGACACTCACACGTCACAATCCCACAATATACATTCCAACTAGTTCACACACAAGTACAACAGAAAAGGTAAACATTCAGATCAAACTCAGGTTCACAGGATATGTTCATATTCATAGCCAACATTGGCAATCAACAACTCAAAAGATTCATGTATAGACAAGTTCAGCATGCCTATGCATCCAAATGATTCATAGATCGCATGCCAATATTCATAGCTAACATTCACAATAAGATTCTGATATACACAAGTTCAACATGTTTACGCATCCAAATGATTGAGAGAACACAATCAATATCATCCATCGACACACTTTAATCACCTAGGGTACAGACTGGTAAGTGATGTTCACTCGGTGGTACTTCTTGCTAAAATTAACGCTTGTCTGAGCAAACTTTCGAGTACATAAGAGGCAACACAGACCATCTGAACTTTGCTTGTAGGTTTAACCTCATGATAGTGGCCTTGATGCCGCGAGAGGTTTGAGCAACTTGGCCACTACTTTCATCCAACTACTTTCACTCAGTGGTACTTCTTGCTAAAATTAATGCTTGTCTGAGCAAACTTTCGAGTACATAAGAGGCAGCACAGACCATCTGAACTTTGCTTGTAGGTTTATCCTCATGATAGTGGCCCTGATGTCGCGAGTGGTTCGAGCAACTTGGCCACTACTTTCATCCAACTAGTTTACTGGCCCATCTTTTTCCTATATCTTGCCAAAATTCTACATTGCAGACAACAAACGAGGCAGTCGACAAAATGAACCACCCAAAGTTTTTGTGCAGTTCAACTGAAATGGAGCATCCCAGGCATGCAGACTGGCTAAGTACCAACTTGTGTGGAATCTTTAGACTCCATGGCATACAGTTCGCTACCAGCATACGAGCCGATAACCAACAAGCGTAAGTTGGGACCAATGACTGGACTGCATTTTTTAGGGCATGCGCCAAGCAATATTGTTGGCGTTCACTCTGGCACTTCTTCTTGTCAACATCGATGCTTGTTTGAGTGAACTTGCAAGTACATAGCAGCAACATAAGTATCTGTCCATCTGATCTTTTTGTGCAGTTCTACTGAAATCAGCCAATGTAATGATTTGCCTGCGAGTTTAGGCTCACAAGTTACTCCTTTGTGAAATCGGCCAATAGTAGCACAATACAAAATTACCATTTGATATGACAAGCACAATAATCAGGATGAAGACAGGTATCAACCTGTGTGAGGATGCATATCAATTAGTGCTTCCTTTGACTGGAAGCCGAGATAAGCAACAGACAAGAAAGGAAGGAAGCAGTCAAGGCAATGAACCACCCAAAGATTTTGTGCAGTTCAACTGAAATCGAGCATCCCTGTTGGCACATATATTGAAAAAGTGAGATTATTGTAATAGTGGCACTAGTTGACGAAACATACACTAACAAATAGAAGCATCCTCATTATCTTAATGGGTAAATAAGTTAGCAACATAGTAGCCTTGCTTAAAGAGAGGTATAATTTTATTTTAGCAGTGCTAATTAGCTCAACACTCAAAGCTTTGCCATGTACCCCTAATTGATTAATGACCTTGCAGGAGAGGCAGCAGAAGTGGAAGGTCTCCTGGAGGATCGTCTCATAGGTGAGGCAGACGTTGTCGGAGCCCTCGAATGGCCTCGACTGAGGCCTCAGCTTCAGGAAGATCACCTTGGCACTGTTGATCATGTAGGGCTGGGTCACACATGCATCCAGAATCCAGTTAATTAGTATGATGTGTTGTCATGCCAAGTACTACTTTGCTACGTACTACAAGTGCATTTATTCAAGTAAATTAATACTAGTAGCAACACAACATTACAATACCACTAGCAAGATGTCAGGATAAAAAAGGATAGTACCAGTGTGTGATCCTTCTTCATTTCCTTCTTCTTCTTCTTGTCGGGGATATCGTGCGACATATGCCAGGGGGTGGCTTATCGTGGATGGGGACAAAAGTACATCGCCGGGCTCTAGAAGCGGGAGTGAGCGAGACCGCATATGCCTGCGAATCTTACCCAGGTTTGGGGCTCTCCTAGGAGATAACACCCCTAGTCCTGCTCTGCGGGGTCTCCGCATGATCACTACTTCAACAAGTAGCTACAAACTTGCTCCTTGAGCTATTTTGCTAGAGGAGGAAGGAGGGCAAGGCTAGCTCTACTCCACTCTCTATGTGTGTGTGTGGGTGCTGAACTAAGAAGGCTCTCTCCTCTCCACCAAGGTCCCAACCCCTTGCATTGGGTGACCTGGGGGTTTTATATAGGCCTACCCCCCAGGGGTACAATGGTAAACTGGCCGGGAGTAGGACCCGGCCGTCAGTGTCTCTGGCCGCCGGCTTCTCCGCCGACTGCAGGGGCCCACCGCCTGGTGGCTCCCCCCAGCTGTCTCATACTCGGCAGACAAGCCGGGCCTGCCGCCTGCAGGTCCTGTCGGCTATGTAGCACTGTAGTCGTGCCACTGATGATGCATGCTTGGTCGGGGAGAGCGTGGCTACAGTCCCGCCGCCTGGCGGGCGTTTCACTGTAGCCACTCCTCGTCTCTTCTGGTTAATGGCGCACAAACTTCAAGGAAGGGGGAGGGCCGCCTGCTAGGAGCCGGCCTCCCCCTGAGCCGACGGGTCAGGGCTCGCCGCCTTCTGGCCTCGGACGGATAGGTAGGGCCTGCCGCCTACGGGCCATACCGACAGCCCATCGTGGGAGCATGGCTTCCTTTTCCATGGGTGATGTCATGAGCAGCATGGCAACAGTGCCGCATCGGGCGTGGGATGTCCGCTTGGTATGCTGCACTGTGGCCACGTTCTGCCCTGGATTCGGGGGTGGCAAGCTTGTACTATAGCCACGCCCCATCCCGTCGCGTTTATGTGGGTGCTAACTTCGAGGGCGCGAGGGGCCGCCTGCTAGGACCCGGCTTCCCAGGAAGACGCCTGCTAGGAGTCGGCCCACTTCATGGCCGTCTTCTGGATTCCGCCGCCTCCTGGCAACTGGCCGCTTGGACCAGCCGGCCCCAAGAAGGCGGTCCTTTGTCTTTGATGTTCGAGGGGCGCAGCCTGCCCCGATGTCTTGAAATACCCAGGGGAGCTGATGAGGCTACCCGTGGTCATTTACTCCGACACTTCTTCTTCTTCTTCTTTGTCTTCCTCTTCTTGCTTTGTTTCTCTTTCTCCTCACCAATGGGTGAAACCAAGTACATGATTGGCCTTCAATGTCAGATTTGGTTTTGTTAGTGAGGGAGTACAAGTCTACTAGTACACAATAGCATTATGTTCTCATGGCAGTTGCAAAATAGAGGTGAACACATGCATTAAATATCATTCTTGCCTAAGGGAAGGTTAGGGTGCCAATATGGTGGACGAAGATTGGAACACAGATCTCCGTTTGTGCAGTTCCACTGAAATCAACCAACGGCTCTGGTGTGAGATTCCAGTTAAAAAGAAGTGATTTTTGTGTAGTGCACCAAAAGGTCGCAATAGCAACAAGGTGAAATGTATATTCTTGTTTGCACAAAAAGCTACAATGGAAATAGTCAGAGTCTCAAACAATTACTGGCAAAAACAATTGTTTAAACTTGTGATGACTTGTAACAGTGGCATGGCTTCATTTTACCAGGGGCGTTACATTAAGAACAACTAAATAGTTGCTCTAAGGACATGTGACAGTGGGTGCACCAGCAGTCCAGTACCGTGTACCTAAACCGGGGCATAAAGTGGTCATTCAGAGTTTGTTGCCCCCAGAAACACACAGCCAAGCAACATATCTGGGTTGGTCTCATTTTTGTTCACTTTAGCCACCTATTTGTATGTGTGGATAGAAAATCTAGTCCTAGTCATACCAGTGTGTAAAGCATTTCACCTTTCTTTCCGTTTTCGACCAATAGATTGGATGTCCAGTCTGTACTACTTTCACCCCCTTTCTTTCCTGTTTGTACCAAGTCCTATGTACATACTACATCTTTTCCCCCTGTCTATCCTGTCTGAACCAAGTACTACAAGATTCAACTCCATGAAGTAGCTTTACCTCTAGCAATAGAAACAAATTAGGTGGCGTTAGATAATCCGATCGAGCCTAGCTACGTGGGGGGCTAAGTGGTAGAAAATGATGCACATGCAGCGACGTAGCGAGTTGGGGAAGTAGAGCTAGGCCGGTTTTGAAGGAAGATATACCTGAAGGTCTTCGGGGTGTGGCTAAGTGGGGGACAGGAGGCCGGATCCGCCGACACTACAGAAGGGACCAAGGGATCGGAGGACCTCCCGCGCCAGCGCTTGGCCAGAGATAATGGTGCGGCCGCCAGTGGGTCTCCTCCCTCGCCGTTGACGACAACCTAAACGCTGCCCCTCCTCCCCTTCCCCGGCGGAGGGGATGCGTCCGGATCTGTAACCAGCGGTGAGGATAGATAGACAGTGTGACCACCGCTATCTTGTTTAGATCTCGAGAGGATGAGAGTGTGTGAATAGAGCAACCCTAGCAAGCAAGCGTGGAGGCTCCTGCCTATATATATATACATATAGTGGGGTAGTTTTCTTTTTTCACTCCATCAAAACAATCGTTTAAGATTATGTACGTGCCAGGTCGCTATTTTTTTGAGTTGTTGGTTGTTTTTTGAGATAGCTACTCGTTTATTCCAAGCGGTGTGCAGGGGTGGATTAACAAGCTGCTCGGCTCGTTAAGTTTGTGCTTGTTAAGCTTGTGCTCATTAAGTCCTGGCTTGTTAAGCTTGAAAGATTAACAAGCAAAAACCCTGCTCAGCTTGGTTCGTTTGAAGCTCGTTAAGCCCGTGAGCGCTTGTTAACAATTTTTTCACGTAAGATGAAACATGTGTTGTGTTGTTACTAACAAACTTAGCGTGAAACTTGCTAGCTCATTCATTCAGCTCCTTAAGAAGTTGATGATTGGCTTTGTTCATTAATAAGCGACCCACGAGGATAACAAGCCAAACTATCGAGGGCTCATTAAGCTTGCGAGCTATGAGCTTTTGTTCTAGCCCTAATGGTGTGCCATGTCGCACTTTGTATCATTAACGTATGGTACTAGACCATCCATTAAGTGAACAACCACCACCTCATAAAATTTGTGAACAAGCCCATGGCTCAAATTATCGAAAACGTGGGCTGCACCAACGTGCATTATTATTTCTATTTTCTATTTGGGAGTACCGTTAATCCTCAAAACAAAATGTGAGAGTACAATCTTTATGGAGGAATCCCTTTATGGAGTACTACTATTTCCAGCTCTTCCTCTGTCGTCCAAACTCTATGACTAGCCGCTATATTACATTGTTTCATGGACAGGCGGGACATCAAGCATCCGGGCCCGCGTGCCATCCACCAAATCAAAGGGAGGTGCTGCAGTCGAGACTCACCACTCACCTCGGTGTGGCCATCATGATCCGTCATATCACAAAACCCACACCTTTACCAGCAGTGGTAAAGTGGCCTCGAAGTTGGACGGGTCGAAGCAACCATCATTTCACTGGAATGCTCGTTGAAGCCCTTTCTCCCCTATCTTGAAGAAAACCTCACTCCAGGCTACTCACTTCTGCCATTTTTCTTCTGTACCCACGAAGGAAAGGTGGGCAAATCAGTGATGCTACTCTATTTTCATTCCAAGAATCTTCTTTTTGCGAAGCACCGACCGATTCTCACTGCCTATTCTTTTCCCATTTTCATTGCGATTGTGGTTTATTTTCGATTGCTTTTTGTTTGTCAGTTTATTGATGGATCCTGGAGCACTAGGCAAAGAGTTGCCGGCAGACAACCCACTCAAGACAGAGATCTCCAAGAAGCGAGCACCAGCCAATGAGTTGGCGATGTTGGTGGGCTAACCCATGGAGACGAAGAACTACAAGAAACAAGCACTGGCCAACGAGTTCACGACGTTGGCGAACAAACTCCTGAACAAAGAAAGCTGGAAGAACAACAAGGGCCCCACCATGCCTACCCCAAAAACTCTAATGGCCACCTATGAGAGGCTCAAGGCCGGGTTTGAGGAGATAGTCGCCGTTGAGAAGGAGTATGTCCCTGGCAAGGCGATGACCCCCTTCGAGGAGATGGCCCCCGGAGGGATGGGATCCCCCGGTGAGCTGCACAAGGAAAAAATGGCTTACCATAGTTGTGGTTTTTGATTATTTGCAATGTGCTTGCTAATATGTTAGGGTTGTGCAGGTGCCGGTGGACGTCCTTGATGATTCCAATGTCGCGGTCCGTCCTGTGGACATCGCCCTAGAGATCGATTCCCATGCCGCTGTCCGTCCTGTGGACATCACCCCAGAGATTGATTCCCATGCCGTTGTCCGTCCTATGGACATCACCCCAGAGATCAATACCCATGACGTTGTCCGTCCTGTGGACATTGCCCCACAGATCGATTCCCATGCTGTTGTCTGTCCTATGGACATTGCCCGAGAGATCGATGATAAGAAATAGTTGGTTGCCTAATCCTTCAACGTAGTTTGCATTGTGTTTAATTACCAGAACGATGCGTGTTATCAAACCATCTTAGGGCTAGTGCAATGTCTTGTGTGGGAGGCACTTGCTACTTTTGTTTGATAGTGAATCATGCGAACCCTCTCAGAGTTATGGAAATAGATGTATCCTCGCCAGTGTTGGATGTAATATATGGCATGCTTAGATGTAAGTTTGAACTATTTATCAAATAAGCAGGGCTTGTTTGATTAAAAAATTGTTTGATGATTCTTGGCATCAAACCTCGACTGATTCCACGCTGTGTTAGTAGGCTAGCTACAATGTGAGCTACTATAGTAATTGCAAACACTCGCCGAAGAGAAACGTTGGGGCTGATGAGCTCGTGGTACGCTTATAGGTCTGGTCATCGATCGGCCAATAGCCCAAGCTCCTAAAATTGTAGGCTTAGTGATCGATCAGACAATAGTCCACAATTATACATTAATTCACATCAAACTGAAAGAGTTTGTTCACGGATACATTCACATTAATAGCGAGTATTCAGAACAAAATTGGCACGTACTTGTAACATGCGTGAATGTGTATTTTTTTGCTGGAAGCGTGAATGTGTAGTGACATTGTACTTTCGGAGTGGCTACAGAGAGTGTGTACGTGTGCTAGAGAGGGGTTGTGGGATGGAGAGAGATCTAGAGAGAGAGAAAGGCCCTCCATTTCTTTCTAGTCGTCAACAAAATCATAACAGTACAGAGATGTACAAATCCTAGAACATTGGCGTTAGGCGGGCTAGTTTGGCCTAGTGGGTTTGAGTGATATGATGTGCTACAGTGGTATCCAGTCTTCGCGTGTGGTAGCAGCATTGCTGGTACAATAAGTTTTCTTGAAGAAGCGGATTCAATAAAGTCATGATGGTTCCTTCATCTGAGCAACTTACAGTGGAAAAGGTTGGGCCTGGGATTTGACTACTCATTATTCATTTATTACTGCAGCGCTACGACCGGGGTGAGTTTCCCCTGCAGTACTGTGTGATGCACTCTAATTTTGGTGCATGGCAAGTGGACCTGGATGGTCGATGTCCCACTTGTCGGCGAATGAAAGTATTCTTTTCGATATGGAGGACGGGCAAGGAAACTGGGCGGTATAATGTCAGTGCTCGTTTATACTATTCATTTGTTTATTTTTTATGAAAGCTATTGTCTCCACTCTTACGATGGAGGAGTGTGAAACACGACAGCCCAGTGAACTTGGCATGTGCACAACTCCCTACATCCGTGAAAAACTCTACATATAGAGATTTACAAATTAACCAAGAGGAACCGAAACTCCATGGCATAATTAATGCCCAAAAGTAGCAGACTTATGTGTGCATGCGACCATTGAGAGAAGAAGATTAAATGAAGATTCTTGCATGCTGTAATTAATGATAGACATGCAGTCTATAGCTAGAGCACAGGTTGCTGCATTAGTCAATCAATACCGATTAGATTAAAGGCTAAGTGCATTGGAAGTGTATATGTATACTTTTTGTTCGAATAATTTCTAATGCTAGATGTACAGTTATTCACAGACCGAGGGAGTAGTTCATAGTAGAGCTACTTGGCTTAGCGATCGATCAGACAATAGTCCACAATTATACATTAATGTACAGACGCGATGCATTCCAAGTTAAACATTCACATCAAACTTAAAGAGCTGGTTCACGGATACATTCACATTAGGGCATCTCCAACGGCAACCCGCAAAAAACCTCCCGCATTCGTCCATATTTCTCGGAGTCCGTGCGTGGTGGCCGGCCGATCTCTTCTCCTTCCCCGTCTCTCTCTCTTCTCAGCCAACGCTTGGCAGGCGATTCGATTTCAGCTATCATCGGTTTATTCAATTGTAATCCCACATGTCAGTGAAAATGCAAGACAACGCGTGTCCCCTTTGGTGGGCGGCGTGCCAGACTGACTGTCGGGGGTGCGACAAGAATACGATAGGCATGCTTTAAGTGTGCCGCCTTTTCCTTTTGAACTTGCAAAGTGTAACATTTTCTACTCTTTTCTTTCGCTTGCTCGTGCGATCATTCGATAGAAATCCAGAACAAAATGATGAGGGCGGGGCTTTCCGGCGCGTTAGGCGGGCTAGTTTGGCCTAGAGGGTTTTAGTGATATGACGTGCTACAGTGTCGTCCAGTCTTCATGTGTGGTAGCAGTATTGCTGGCGCGGTAAGTTTTCTTGAAGTAGCGGATTCAACGAAGTCATGATGGTTCCTTCGTCAGATGACTTGAAGATTTTGTTAACTTGACTTGATGACTTGAAGATTTTTGTTTCTTGACTTGATGACTTGAAGATTTTTTGAAACAAGGTGATGACTTGAAGATTGCTCACCACGCCTCCTGCGGATTGACATGGACATGAACAGCGTGGTAGAGCATCTCCACTTGTTCCATTTTTAGGTAAGAAAGCATCTACACTCTTACGAGCGAGGAGTGCGAAACACGTCGGATCTGATTTTGATCGAGGGATAACTATTCCCTGCAAAATAATGGAGCACTGTTAGGGATTATAGCATGATAGTTTTCCTATAAACCGGACGAAATTCATTACATTTTTCATATTAATCGGATGAAATTCATTACATTTCGAAAACTTTTCCTATAAACCGGACGAAATTCATTACATTTTTGCACAAACCATACTAAAACCTACTCTAAACCTAATATAAATGATCGTCGGCGCCCGACCACCATGTCCGGCTATGAGCCCTGAGAACTGACGTTTCGGCTATTGCCTTCACCTCCTCCTCAACCACCTCGGCTCTATCCAGCTCCACCTCCATAACCTCCTCCTCCAAAGCACAAGGTTCTAAAGATTTCCGCCTCACATCGTCGTCAAGTGGCTAATCGGCCGCCGATGTTTATCCCACCAAGCTTGGCATCGACGGAGTGGAGGAGCGGTGGCCTTCCTGGGACCAGAGCAGCGGTGACCTGCCATGCACTACTCTTCCTCGCTGCCGGTTGTGCCTGCGCACACGTGCTGGCTTCATGGTCATGGCGGCGGAGGGCGGCCGGGGGGAGCCGGCGATGTCCTTAGTCTGCTCCTGTGACAGTACATCCAAGAGAACTTTGGAGCGCGCCCGGACGGAGCCGGTGATGCCCTTCGTCTGCTCCGGTGAGTGTACGTCCCAGAGAGCTTTGGAGAGTGAGGAGGCCATGGTTGGAGTGGTGCCGACAGAAGGAAGGGACTAGAGGAGAATGACTGTGGGTCTGTGGCTATGGCCGGGGCTGAAGTTAATATAGCAGGCGAATGGCAATGAGCCGCGGCAGACCAACGGACGGCTGGCACCGGAGTAGGTTCGTCAGCAGCCGTGTGTCATTAATGTGGGTGGGGGACAGACGGATGGCCGTGGTGTCTTTAATGCGGAGAAGTCACTTGCACCGGGATGCCGCGCGGGTGGCGCTCTCTCGGCCGTCGCGTTGCTGCATTATCGGTGCCAGTGAGATATCGCGTCGGGCATGAATGCGGCATTGACGTTCTGGAGCGGCGCTGAACATTTTAGGCAGGAAGCGCGCACGAGAGAGGGAAGGGGTTTCGCTGGGCCAGGGCGGTCAGACGCTGGGGTGGTGGTATATTGTTTTTGTAGTTTGGAAAAGTACTCAATTAATGTGGCAGTTGACTTTTTTTCTACGGTCAACATACACCCTACAAAGCACCGTGTTCAAATTTGGCACTTTTCTGGGTTCATTTAAAATATTTAGGCCATTATGTGCATTTTGTATAAATTTACTACCACCATCCTGATTTATTGGTCCCCTTAGTATTTTGTGCCAAACTTTGACCATAGATTGAACTAAGTAAATAATAATGCATGTCACCAAAAATTATATCGTTGGATTCGTATTTAAACATAGTTTCTAGTGATATTATTTGTAGTTACATGCATCAACATTTTGTTAGATAAATCGAAAGTCAAAATTTAGCACAAAATGTGAAGGTACCAATAAACCAGGATGGAGGTAGTAGCGCAGAAACATCAAATCCCATCTACAGCTACACGGGTGTGATGATAGGGACATGGAATTTCGTTCGATCATAGTGCCCACGCGCGATATGCGTGGCTGGGGTGGTGGCCAATCAGAAAGCAACCCACAATAGGGTCAGCACACACAGTTTCCAGAGGCTACGGAAATTAACCGTGTGCGATAATAAATGACCATGATTGAAGGGGAATCCAAATTTCCTTCGTCGTCTCTCCTTGAGCTCTTGACAAACCAATACACTATACGGTTGTCCGGCCACTCCACTCGAGAGCTCTCTCCAACCATCGTTCATGCCACCGCGTCGCACACTAACTGGTACGGAAGCGATGGCATCCCGCCGCGCCGAGTTCCTCGCCACCCACAACTGCACACAAAATGGTAAGGAAGAGATGGCATCCTGCCATTCTGAGTTCATCGCCGCTCGCGACCTCACACCTACGTGGGCGGACTTTGAAGCTGCCAAGGCCGAATGGGCGGTGGAGCAAGAGGCCGCCAAAGACGCACAGAGGGAGCGG
Source organism: Thinopyrum elongatum (assembly GCA_011799875.1). NCBI lineage: Eukaryota > Viridiplantae > Streptophyta > Magnoliopsida > Poales > Poaceae > Thinopyrum > Thinopyrum elongatum. The sequence goes on along the minus strand of CM022303.1, from coordinate 470,343,272 downwards.
AAAAGGCAGAAAGCACTCAAGAAAAGAGAGTCCCGCCGCCGCAAGAAAGAAGAGGACGCACGCGCTGCTGAGGAGAGCTCGGCGGGGATCCAAGCTTGGTGGGATGTCGCCGACAAGGCCGGGAAGGATAACGACGGTGGCTGGCCAGCATGACCCGATGCCGCCACCTGCCAGGATCGCGGTGGTAGCTACCACGGCACTGAGGAGAGATTGGCAGATATCCAACCACGGTGGGGTGCCACTGACAAGAACGACAAAGAGAACGATTACGTCTGGCCAGCATGTGAGAAGTAGTAGCACTAGTAGTTAGTGTGTGTGTGTCTATGTCGCCCGTATGTTTGTTTAATTAATTACGAGCATCTACCAGTACTAGTTACTACTGTAGTTTTTAGAGCAAATTACTAGTATATAGGAATTTAAGTTGGTATCTATTATTGACGTACAATGTCACTAAGCGGCATACTTTTAGGCCTTTGAGCATTGCTTAACATGTGTTCACCGAAGTTTTAGAGCCAGACCCCAGCCCTAAATCCACTCGGCAACGTCCGCCCTGTAAAAACAATTGACCCAACCGGGTCATAGCGGCGCACCCACAGCCACCCGAGTGCCCCTCAACGTCGGCATCTCAAGGGTGTCAGCTTGCAACTATGGCGTGTGCGATAATAAACTTGCTCCAATTCATACTCCGCTGGTGTACAGTACTGTAGCTAGTAGTATTGATGGTACATTAGTTTTCTTCAAGAAGTGGAATTCAACAAAGTCATGATGGTTCATTCGTCCAAGCAACTTACAGTGGGAAAGGTTGGGCCTGTGATTTGATGGCTCATTAGTCATTATTACTGCAGCGCGACGACCGGGGTGACTCTCCCCTGGAGTTCTGCGTGATGCACTCTAATTTTGGTGCATGGCAAGTGGACCATGATGGTCGACGTCCCACATGTCGGCGAATGAAAGTATTCTTTCCGATATCGAGGAGAAGCAAGGAAACCGTGTGGTATAGTATGACTATTGATTTATATTTATTTTTTATTTTTGATGAAAGCTAGTGTTTCAACTCTTACGACGGAGGAGTGCGAAACACGACACGTGTTGGATATCCCACACGTCAGCGAAAGGAGTGGGACATGAACAACGTGTTAGAGTCTCTCCACTTCTTCCACTTCTAGGTCAGAGACCACACGTAGTACTAGTATATAACGATACAAAATGCGACCCGGAGAGATAGACGCGTCTAGTTGGAAGGTCTCGGACCATACACGTAAACAAATATCCAACGTAATATGTGCGTGCAATTAATATAGTAGAGTACGTAGGCATGTACATCATAATATCACCATGCATTGCACGTACAACATTTAGTGGTAGTAAGACAAATGCCTATATGCGACATAGGTTCATACTATTTGTGTCTGGCTACTTCACTTACTGCGCTACATTACTCAGGTTTGTACATCCCTGGGTACATGTCCGTGTCATAGTTCCAGTCCCACATGTTCTTCATAGATGGCATGATCCATAACGGTGGTCAACGGGAGTCCATATCATCAGAGCTTCTTAGTGTGGCTCCCCATGATGCAGACTCATCCAAACTGAAGCGGCATAGATCAGGGATAGGGGCATTCAAGATATGAATCCGTCGATGCGCAGTGAAAACGCACCCGTTCTTCATGAACGGCAGGCCGTTGGCGTCGTGCACGGAAGGTGGCATCATTTTCACTATGGGGTAGCCGTCCCCAATGAAAACCGTGTAGTCTCCAAGTGTGTTCATCCGCACCCAGGTAGCATCACGGGGGTCGAACACGCCGCCGTCCATCTGGTACACCTGGCATCTCAAATCTGGATACATGGTGACGTGCATGGTTATGGTCCATGCAGTATAATAAGGTGACGTAAGCAGAGGATACAGATTAAAATAAAATACTTTATATTGCTTATTTTGGTGAGAGGGAAGGGAAGCAATGTATAGACCTGCTGCGGTACGGGCGACGACAAATAATTTGAGAGTGTTACCTGGGCCATGTACATTAATTAAAGTAGGAGTAGTTTTGTTTGATGGGATTATGGCTACCTAGCTAGTACTACATGGAATTGAAATTGTTAAGTCCTATATAGTTTATTACAACTGGCATTATAAAATTGCGTAGATGACTATCCCAATCAATAAAAAAGGAAAGAACTACTGCTCTTGGAGTATAAAGAGACATGTACTAAAATGTTATAAGATGACATGGCAATAAGATATATGATAGCTCCTGGTTCTACTACTCTTAGATCGGAGAGAATGAATTACCTGGATACATGACCAGGGACCGATCGTGATAGATCATGGCACCTTGTTGCCCTTCAATGGTACCATGGGTAATGACTGCTAAGATAGTACGTCCCAACTGGGTGTCATCAGCTACAAGGTTCCAAGTTAGACCAAATGCCCCATGCACATCCACGATCGGCGATCTGATTTTGATCGGGGGATGACTTTGACCTGCATAATCATGCAAACAAGGCAGAATTCATAGAAACCGGACAAAAATCATTACATTTCGAAAACTTTTCATATAAACCGGATGAAATACATTATAGTTTTCATACAAACCGGAGTAAAACCTACTCTAAACATATTCTAAATGATCGTTGGCGTTCGTCCCCCATGTCCAGCCATGAGCCCCGAGAACTGAAGCTCCGGCTATTGCCTTCGCCTTTTCTTATTCCGACTCGCGCTCTCCAGCTCCGCCTCCGTAGCCTTCTCCTCCAGAGCTCCAGGAAGTGAAGATTTCCACCTCCACGTCAGTGCCAATTGGATAATCGGCCCTCGATGTTGTGCCCAACGAGCTTACATTTGATGGGAGGGGAGAAGCGGTGGCCTTCTTGGGACCCAAGAGGCGGCGACCTGCCATGCACTACTCTTCCTCGCTGCCAGCGGCGCCCGCGCAGACGTGCCGGCTTCGTAATCGTGGAGGTGGAGCATGGCTGGGGTGGAGCTGGCAATGCCCTTCTTCTGCTTCGGCAACAGTCCGTCCTAGAGAGCTTTGGAGCGTGAGGAGGCAATGGCGGGAGTGGTGCTGAGAGGAGAAAGGGACCGCTGGAGGATGACTGCGGCCATGGCCGGGGCTGAAGTTTATATAGCCGGTGAATGGCGATGAGCGGTGGCAGGTGGACGGACGGATGACGCCGGTGTAGGTTCCTCGGCAACTGCATGTCATTAATGTGGGTGGCACATGGGTGAACGGCCGGCCGTGGTGTTGTTTCAACACGGAGCAGTCGCGTGCACCGGGAAGTGGAGCTCTCTCGGCCGTCGCGCTGCTTCAAAGCCGGCGCTAGTGAGAGGTCGCCTCCGCTCTAGCCGGGCATTAATGCGGCACTAACGCTCTAGGGCGGTGCTGACCATGTCAGGCGGTAAGCACACGCCGGAAAGGGATGGGGTTTGGGTGGGCCAGGGCGGTCTTACGGGGGCATGGTTGTGGTATTGATTTTGTACCGTTTCAGGAGTAGTACTGGTAGTTTGCAAAACTACTCAATTATTGCACTCAGTTTCCTAAAAAATTGTGGTAAAAATGTTAATTGCAATGCATCCATGCGTGACCAATATAAATGACCAACAAAAAACTACTACATGCATTTAATGATTTAATGCACATTGTAATCTCAACATGTGATGGGGAGCTCTAAATTTGAATTTGAAACTTATAAAGCGGAAACACTAAACAAATAAAACTAACAAATAAACTGGAAGGGAGGGATTATACCGTAGGATGTGTCCCATACGAAACAAGTCCCCTGGTTTGTCACCATGAAGATGCGGTTAAAAAGGATCACATCGTCTTCATACTCATACGGCAAAAAATCGGCCGCAGACAGCATGGTCCACCTTTGACCACCACGTGCAGGATGGATCGTGAATGCAATCGCGATGCCAAACACCGCGATGAGACTGTAATTTTTGTTGGTGTACGACCTTATCGGGGCTCCGGGATTGCTATCTTCTTCAATCTCAATGTGGTTCCATCATAGCAATTCATGCGATGGCCCATTGCATGGCCGATCCCAATGTTGGATAAAGGTTATACCGGAACGGTGTCACCGTTGTAGATGTTGTGCAAATTGATGTTGGTACCCTCCCGTACATATGCAAGCCCATCTCCATTGGCACCAAGCCTAACCTGTGAAATAGTGGGCAGCGGGGAAATTATGAAATGGACACGGAAGTAGTCTTTAGAATGCATTTACTACGTGATCAAACTCATCACTTACCTGCTCATCGGACAAAATCCGAGTGCCCCTCAACGTCGACATCTCAAGGGGCGTCAACTTGCAACTACGGCCACGCCGCGCTGGAGAGACCCCCAGGAAACATCCTTGTCCTCGAGAACGCATGGTAGACCAACTAGCATGGCCTTCTCCCACGCATATTTATGCACCCTCTTAAAATATTTGGTGCAAGTACCGCTGAGTCTTGTGGATGTGAGGAAGTCGGAGAGACTTGCGATTAATCCCAAAGGATCATCATCTAAGGTCTCCCAACCTCGACGAGGACGAGAAGCACCACCGCCTTGCGAATCCATGGAAATGGCAATGAACTACCTTGTCCCTTGGGGAGCTGGTTTACATGAGAGGAGATGGTAACTGCAGGGCTTCGTCGCTTCGGAAAGGATGTTCTGCGGGCACACACTAGTGCAGTTTATATTTGAGATTAGGGAGTTGGCGGGCGGTTCGTTGTACGTCACGTTCGCGTCCATCCACTAGCCCAGAATAAAGCACGCATGGCATTTACAGCGACTGGGATTAATTTGTTTTCCGGGCGCATGGACCATCGCGGACTAGCGGACCTCGTCGCCCTTTTTTGAGCATGACTTCGACAACTACGTGCGTGAAATGCATGAATGCAAATCTTGCATGCCCAAACCGTGCGAGGCAGAGCGGTAGGCTGTCGAACTACAGCCTGCATGTTGTAGCCATGTCATCCACACGCAACCTAAAGGCCAATTCATACTCCGCTGGTGTACGTGCTACCTATACTGTACTATGCTTTGTTTGGCATGAGCGTTCCTTGGAGCTCGTGCTGCAACTGGCGTACTGCACAGCCTGCTTCCCTTCTCCTTCCTCTTCCACCGCCTGGGCACGTCCGCGGCAAGCGACCGGTCAACCCTAATATAGTAGTACTTGCACAAAAAGATGCATGCATGACCACTAAAATTTTCTTTCTCTTATCTCTATGAAATAAATGTGCCGTCAGACTCAAAGCCGAGTATAATGGAAATCTATTTTTTTAGATGAGCCCTTTAAACAAGAAAGGAGGGAGTATTGGAATTATGTTTTTTTTCTAACAAACAAAAGGCACTCGCCAAGCTTTCATTCATTCATCTTAAAAGCAGTTATATTGAGGAGTAGTACTAGATATCTCAAATCCATAAATAACATGCAATAGTAGTAACTAGTAGTAAGTACATAACCTAAGCTAGACCGCACTACTCGTCGTCGGAGATGGGTAGGCGGCCGCATGCTGCAAGTCCAGCTCCTCCTGCTCCTCCTCTAGTTTGGCGAACATCTCGTTGATCCCCCACCCCCGCTGGCGGTGGAAGCGGCGGTTGGCCTCCGACTGGATGGACTCGAGGATGGCCTGCTGTTTCACTGCCCCCTCTGCTTGGGTCAACTCCGCCATGGCAAAGCATGCAGCAGCTGGCGCCGGCTCCGCCTCGCCCGTGTCGTGTCGTCCTCCTCCGGCTCCACTTCGCCCATGTCATCATCCTCCTGCTCCGGCTCCGCGTGCTGCTCCGCCTCCTCCTTCGGCTCCAGCTAGTTCGGATTCCATAGGCAGGGCGGCTGCGATCCGGGCTTCGCGCCGCCTCCAGATCTCCGGAAGCAGCTCAAAGCGCCGCTCCGGCGGGAGCATGGCGTATGTCGTTACCTTCGGCCGGGCCATGGCTATAGGGCGACGCTGACCGGAGAAGAGGCGGCGGGAGGGGAATGAATACGGCTAGTATTTGGGTTCGCCGTCTGGCTTAAATAAATGTGCTCCATCACGTGTACCCGCGCGTGCACAAATTGTACATATACGGGTCTGTTTAGGGGGGGGGGTCACTTAACGGGTATGTGTGTGAGATTCTGAGAGACAGAGTGTGTGTGCGCGTCTACTCTTCAGACATGTACTCCACCTTTTGCATCGGGATATAAGTATAATGGTACTACACTTTAGCTTGTGATTTACGTGGCCATATTAATGTGGTTGTGTAAAAAAATGTCACTTCCTGCTCATGATTTGCGTTATATAATTATGAGAAGTTTGCTAACTACTAAAATAAAGTGGAATTTGTCCATGTTATATAAGTAAATTAAGGTGATTGATTATCATACGGGTAAGGTTGGACGAAGGGTGGTAGGAAGAAATGCTCCACCTAGAGCATGTGTGTGTGAAATGGAGTCTTAGAGTGCGTGTGTGTGTGTGAAACGGAGTCTTCGGTAGGGAAAGTAAGTAAGTGTGTGTGGCTTCATCATAGAGAGGCGATATGTATGGCAGAGGACCCCAACGAGGGGGTGCGAGAGAGAAGAGGCTCGTAAAGAGGGAAGAGAAGGCGTGTGCGCATGAGAGGAGTGGACATCGAGATAACGTGTTTGTTCGAGAGACACCGAGGAAGACTACTATCGATGGTGCATGTCGGCGGGAATTGAACGAAGGGATAGTCTTATTGGTTTCAAGGATAGAGGGAAGGAGTGACACAGGGGGGTAGCTAGAAGGAGAGAGTTAAGTGTGAGAGTGTGTTTTAGAGAAGAGACCCATCCAGACGGAAGTCATGTGCACAAAAGAAGAGATAGATTCGATGTGGGATGAGGGTAATTAACTACATATGGAGACATATGAGACCTTGAACGTGCATGTGTGAGAGGTATACATGTATATGTGGGGTGTGTGTGTGTTCGCGCGCATGATCGAGATAAAAGAAAGGAGACATAAGTCATAAGATCAACGGAATGGGAGAGATGGATCGGTATGACAGTATGCATGCATGTGAGAGTGGAGGGAAGAAGGCCCGATAATTGAGCATGTGTTTTTGTCTTTAAGAGAGAGTGGCGTGGGCTGGAGCATGCATCTATGGCGAGCAGAGAGAGCGAGACACAACGTGTGTGCAAAAGAGATCGACCTATAGATGCATGTATAGAGAAACAAATATAGTGTGCATGATAGGAAGCAAGAGTGCGTGCGAGAAAGAAAGGTTGACGAAGAAACAGATGGATAAAGAGATAGAGATGCTAGCTAGAGGGACATCGGCTAGTTTGTGTGTTAGAGATAACAGTCGAGTGGTTCAGAGGGGTGAGTTATGTGTGAGTGAGAGAAAGATAAAAAGAGGGTGCATGACTGCATGTAGAGAGAAACAAATATAGTGTGTGTGATAGGAAGCAAGAGTGCGGGCGAGAAAGAAGGTTGGTGGAGAAATAGAGAAATAGAAAGATAGAGATTCTAGCTAGAGGGAGATCAACTAGTGTGTGTGTTAGAGATAAGAGTCGAGTGGATCAGAAGGCTGAGTTATGTGTGTGGGTGTGAGAGAGATAGAGAGAGGGCGCGTGTGAGTGACATGCAAACGAATATGAGAGAGAAATGAGATCCCGAGAGACAGAGTTTTGTGTTTGCGAGAGAAAGATATTTCACAAGGAGAGTTGTAGCTACAGAGACATATCAGGGAACGCGAGATATCCCTAGGGAGAGAGGGTGTGTGTGAGCGACATACAAGGGAATGGTGGAGAGATATGAGACCCTGGAAGATGGAGTTTGTGTTTGTGTGTGAGAGAGAGATATTTAAGAGGGAGAGTCGTAGCTACTGAGACATAGGGAGCGTGAGACATCTCTGTGTGAGATGGTGTGTGTGAGCGGCATCCAAGGGAATAGTAGAGAGAAATGAGACCCCGGGAGACGAAGCTTGTGTTTGTGTGAGAGAAAGAGATTTCACAGGGAGAATCATCGTTAGAGATACTTAACAGGGAGCGAGATATACTTAGAGAGAGACAGAGTGAAGGTCGAGGGAGAGAGTATCGTCAGTGTGTTACGAAGATAAAAGACTGCTGTCGACATACAAGTAGCACAAGAGATACGCGATAGACGGTGAAGGCGTATAGGTATAGAGAGGTATATAAGCACGAGTGGTAGCTATATGAGACGAATATCTCGATTAAAGGGGATTCAAATATTTAAACTAGAGATCAGGACACTGATAATATCATAACGAAAATTGGTCTATCAAACATGCATATTCATTTGAATTTGGGACACGTGTAATGTTATTTAGTTTATCAATATTAGTGATCCATAGATTTTTTTAATTAGAGACAATGCATGGTTTATATGCAATTAATGTCTAAACGGGATTACACTATATGTTGCGTGTGTCAAACACATTATACATGTTTGAGAAGCAAAAAAATCTGCATGAAACACACATTAATTGGAGACAGTTACCGAGGAATGCATAAATTGGATTTCAACATATAGTGGTTTCAAATATTTGAAAATTCAAATTAAGATGGATTCAACCTTATGAATCTGTAATCATGCTATTTGTAAACCATATTTATGTATAAAGGGCATTGTGCTTTTGAAAGTATATATAAAAAATGATGTATATAGATTTGTATTCGAATACAGAATGGATCCTGCCCAAAAAAATGAATACAAAATGGATTCGAATTGAGTTGGCACGGTAAACGTGCAATATTTTTCTCCAAAAATTAGAATGAAGCGGTGAAACTCGCAGTAATCGCCCGAAACCAAAATCTGCGAGATGGAAATTACGGCTTATCCCTGACACGCAAAGCCTATTTGCTCGATTTCTATAGGTTTCGATATGGGTAGGCTTTTAAGTTCACTCAAACGTGACATAACCGCCTCCGCCTCTCACCTCCCCGGATTCATACACGATGGGCGCCAAAACATAGTTTCTCCTTGGCCGAAATCGCCTCTCACCCCGATTCATACATGGTGGGGGCCAAACCAAACTCTCCTCGGCCGAAATCTCCGTCGGCAAATATTCGGTGTATGCGAGATTACCGTCCTATCCCCAACCGACCAATATTGCTGTGATGTAGGAAATTTTAAACGGGGGCTAAGTTTGTAAATTTCCATGCATTTGAGACAAGCGCGTCCTGAAGACATGGTTCCCCCTACCTCTCTCCCTCCATTTCCCTATTCGTACTCCGTGGGCGCCAAAACACCCTCTGCACCCCAGTCTCCTCCGTCCGCCACCCCATCCACCGCCGTCCTCCTCCACCATGCCGGAGCTGATACCCCGACGCCGCCGTTCATTACAAGAGATTGACCTCTCTCATACACAGCTTCAGAACAGGATCCTTGCATGACGTCCTCTCGCTTCATCCACACCATCGTCCACCTTGTCGAGGCCGCTCGTATGACCGCCTCATCCACCACGCCAGGATATTTCCCTCGCCGCCAGCGTTTGCCCTCCTAGATCTGCTTCCACGCCGCTGACAGCCATCGCTACAGCAGCACCCTCAACATCTCAGCAGATGCTTACACAGTGCCACACCAGAGGCGGTACTCTTTCGTATCTGCTCAAGTTATTTATCTCAGCAAGAAAATAGATTGCCACTACTTTACTTGTGATTTCTTGTCCATGATTTAGAATTTTACTTGTTAGTTGAAACCAAACATTGGTTGCGAAGTTGCCTTTGTACGGTTTGCACCTTCAGATCTGCCATGGCACGCTCACCACTATACTCGCAATGCTTATGGTTTTCCCCTTTTATATTCCACATTAGCTTAAATGACAGTCGACTGAATTTCAATTTGGGGTCAATCCATTTTTGAGAGCTCGCCGGAGTTCGTCGGAGGGAAGGAAGGGGCTCGCCGGAGAGCTGCCCCATTAACTATCTTAGGGTTTTGGGTGGGGACAGTGGTTGTGGGGGCAGTCGTCGGGCTATGGTGGGGCCTTGCCGGAGGCAAAACTCGACGCGGGTCGGGGTGGGGGTGGGGTTGGCTAGAGGGATGGTCAGGGGCGGCGGAAGACCGGAGGTGGTGGGCGGTTCAGGGGAGGGCGGGGCCTGATGGTTAGGCCGGCGGCCCGTGCGATGGTCTGTAGGGGAAGAATAAGAGCCGAGGAAGAAGAAGGGTTAGGAGACGTAGGATCTTCATCCAACCGCCTGAAATGGTCGACTGACCCAAATGACGAAAGTCAGGTGACTTGCATGTAGACATTCCCTTTATATTCAGTACCATCATCGTAGGTGCTTCGAGATGTGCTAGCACTGCTCCTCAACCCATCAAGCTAAACAACATGCCACTCATAATTTCAAACTTAGTTGCTCAAATACGAATCTAATATGATGCTGATATTACTAAAATAGAGAATGTTTAATTGGTCAGCTAATGTTCCTACTTTACTTTCGAAAAGCACGTGCACCACATATAGAGGGACAATAGGGAGTTGCCTTCTTTATGCTCTCTGGTTCATCATGTGTGGGCAACGAACATTTTATTATCCAAAATATGATTGCTCTTCTTCAGCATTTTCCTCTTCTGTTCTTCTTTAATAAGTACTCTCTTCGTTCCTAAATATAAGTCTTTGTAGATATTCCTCCATGGACTACATACGGAGCTAAATGAGTGAATCTACACTCTAAAATGTATCTATATACATCCATATGTGATCCATAGTGGTATCTCTACAAAGACTTATATTTCGGAACAGAGGGAGTATAATAGTAGTACAGTATGTTCCTTGTTGTGGGCAAATTTTTGTGAAGTGGGGGAGATAAAAATGAGAGGCAAATGGCAAATAATATAAATTGCAAGGAGATGAGATTTGGGATTAGGAACCTGATAGATCTTGACTTGAACCTCCCCGACAATGGCGCCAGAAATTCCTTTTGATGTCGCTTGAAACTGCGTCGGTATTTTCCCAAAGAGGAAGGGATGATGCAGTACAACTACGGTAGGTATTTCCCTCAGTTATGAAACCAAGGTATCAATCCAGTAGGAGGCCAGGCCAAGCTATGTAAACGGTACCTGCACACAAAGAACAAATACTTGCAACCCGACACGTAAGAGGGGTTGTCAATCCCTCCTCGGGAAAAAGATAGATTAGTTTGTATGATTTTGGATAAATAGATGTCGCAATAACAAAAAATAAAATAAATAAAGAAAAAATGCAGTGAGGTATTTTTGGGTTTTTGGAATAATAGATCTGAAAATAAAAGTGAATAAAAATAGATCAGAAAGCCATATGATAAAAGATAGACCCGGGGGCCATAGATTTCACTAGTGGCTTCTCTCGAGAAAATAGCATATGGTGGGTAAACAAATTACTATTGGGCAATTGATAGAAGATCAAATAATTATGATGATATCCAGGCAATAATCATTATATAGGCTTCACGTCCAAGATTAGTAGACCGAAACGATTCTGCTTCTACTAGTATTACTCCACACATCGACCGCTATCCAGCATGCATCTAGTGTATTAAGTTCATGGGGAAATGGAGTAATGCAATAAGAACGGTGACATGATGTAGACGAGATCTATTCATGTAGGAATAGCCCCCATCTTGTTATCCTTAATATCAACAATACATGCGTGTCTTGCTGCCCCTTCTATCACTGGGAAAGAACACCACACGATCGAACCCATCACAAAGCACCTCTTCCCATGGCAAGAAAAATCGATCTAGTTGGCCTAACTAAACCAAAGATTCGAAGAAGAAATACAAGGCTATAAGTAATCATGCATATAAGATATCAAAGAAAACTCAAATAACTTTCATGGATAAAGATCTGATCATAAACTCAAACTTCATCGGATCCCAACAAACACACCGCAAAAAGTCATTACATCAAATAGATCTCCAAGTGACCATTGTATTGAGAATCAAAGAGAGAGAGAAAGCCATCTAGCTACTATCTATGGACCTGTAGGTCTATGGTGGACTACTCACGCATCATCGGAGAGGCACCAATGAGGATGATGAACCCCTCCGTGATGGTGTAGATTGGATCTTGTGGTTCTGGAACTTGCGGCGGATGGAATTTTGTTTCGACGTCTCCCTTAGGGTTTCTGGAATATTTGGGAATTTATAGGGTGAAGAGGCGGTGCAGGAGGTCTCCGTGGAGACCACAGCACCCCTGGGCATGCCCTGGTGGGTTGTGCCCCCCACGGGCCTCCCCTCTGGTGCTTTCTTGGCCCCCAAGGTGTCTTCTGGTCCAAAAAAATCTCCAAAAAGTTTCGTGGCATTTGGACTCCGTTTGGTACTGATATTCTGCGAAGTAAAAAACAAGCAAAAAATAGCAACTGGCACTGGCACTATGTCAATAGGTTAGTCCCAAAAAATGATATAAAGTTGCTTTAAAATGATTGTAAAACATCCAAGAATGATAATATAACAACATGGAACAATCAAAAATTATAGATACGTTGGAGACGTATCAGTGGGCAACCAACATTGTATAGAAAGAAGCGGAATATCAATAATATGCTTCCCCTTCTATTCTTTAACATCTTCATCTTCTGTTCTTCATTATTAAGTACAATATGTTCCTTGTTAGGAAGGGGAGCAGGGACATCTGCAGTCAACAGCTCTATTGGGCAGCTTCTGCTACTTGATTTCAGCACTTCGAGTTGGTTTGCCATAATATTCAGGAAATGGTGGGAGCTGTGCGGTCTTTGATAGACTAGACTGATAGTAACAGTAGTGCGCCTTCAGATGAATAGAGCTAGCCTCTAGGTGATCGATAGGCTTTATATTAGTAGCGGCAATACAACCCCGTATTTTCTAGCCAGTTCCGCTTTCCCAATTTATTTATGATGGTTATGGTGTACCCATTTTATCTGCACTATGATCTACCTAGTGGCTGTGCGCTCTCGTTATCATGGTTTGGCAATAGTCTTTCGATATGGTATATTATGAACCTATCATCTGCCAACTATCCTTACATCTGGAGCTCCCAACAGGGATCCTATTTTTTGTGTAGTTCTGCCAGATTATATTAATCTACGCACCATATTACATCACACATGGGCTCTCTCATCAGAATCCAGTGATAGCACACAAGGGTTTATAGGGAGCCCCTATTATATTAGAATATCCTCTGCATTACAAAGATAATCTCACTACTATTTATGTTTTGATGCTTCTCAGATATTGTACGTAATCACAATGAATATAAGAATGCGCACATCAGAAGAATATTGTGGAACAGTTCAATGGGTAACAAACTTGGCAACAAGGGATTGAGGTCCATTGTGGATGCAATGAAACCCACATGCTCCCGACCTACAGATTCGTACTCAGAATATGATCCTAATGACTATTCTGAGCTCAAGGAGTCAAAGGCAAATGGCTATCCCGTTCACCCAATAAGGTGCCTGTTCTAATTTGGCAAGGTTTTATTGGTTGCACGTATCTTGCATAAGGTGTCTCACATTTCTTGTGCTTCGTTGCACCGTTGTCTGCTTAGTTTACTCATGATATATGTGAATATGCCAATCCCATCCATTATCAATACCTATTCAATTTGTCGTCATACCATGTTTTTCCATTCAGATGTTGTTCTTGTGTTTCAGACATCCAAAAGGAAGACGATGATTGCAGAACCTGAAGGAGTACAAGCAAAGTCCTTGAAAAAGGTGGTGGTACCGGAGAAATCAGATAGCACCCCACTTATATTGGCGATAGAACCAGTGCCGCAAAACCTAGAATATCGCAACTATGCTGCCCACTGCTTTGCTCTTGTTAGTACCTGTTGTCCTATCGTTGTACTTACATTCATACCTAGTGGAATATGTGACATCATTGTGCATTATAGCTTGCTTATCCACTATTCACTCCAAATTATCAGATCTATATTAATGCTTACATTAATGTAGAATAAACCCAATGCTTATGAAGAAATTTAGCTCTGCATTGTTCTTGTAAGTATATGTTGTCCTTCATCACTATACTTATATTGTCAACTAGTTGTTCATGTACACTTTGTAGCTTATTTTCCCTTGCCCTCCATTTTCTACACATCAGATCTATATTTACTCTTGCCATAATATTGAATAAAACCAATGCTACTGAAAAAGTTTAGCTCTGCATTGCTCTTGTTAGTGCCTTTTGCCTGTATGTTGTACTTACATTTGCAGTCTGCATCTTAGCTTAAATAATAGCCATTTGTTCCTATATTATCACATATATATTTACTCTTAACAAAATATAGAATAAAGGCAATGCTCTTGAAGAAGAGCCTATGGTAAACTTCTTGAATTGCCTCCGCCAATTAATATGGACAGGGGCTTTATCGAGCCAGTCTTCACTACTAACGTAAGTTTGTCCTCCTCGAGCCTTCAAACTTTGTTGTGTATATTTGGATAGCTATGACTGCAAATGCTGTTTATTTTTGTCGTCTTCATCAAATTGCATGTTCAAAGTTTATTACGAAGAAGTACATAAACATAAGTTTGTCCTTCTCAATTTCAGTCTTTAGTTGTACAACCTAGTTCCTTTTTCATACCATGTAAATTAAACTAAGCATAGCAAGTTATCTTCTTTAGCACTACATGTATGCTTGTGTTCTTGATCTGTAATCCAGTGGTGTGGTGAAACTACCAACTCCAGCACAATGTTATATCCTGCTATGTCTTAACTATGAACAATGTCATATTATGTTAATCTTATTTAAGTCATGTCTCTTTATTTATCAATCTGAAATGGTATAAATTGATAGTACACTCACCATTCATGCTTTTACGTTGTTTAGCACGACATGTATGCTTATGTTCTTCATCTGTAATCCAGTGATGTGGTGAAGCTGGCCGCACCTGCACAATGCCATTTCCTGTCGTCTTAACTATGAACAATGCCTATTATGTTAATGCTATTTTAAACCATTTATCTTTATTACTGACTAACAAATGAGATGAATTGACAGCACTGATGCTTATATGTGCAAAACCTGTCATCTACCTACTTGTTTCTCTTTTAGGGGTGACATCACTGATGATAGAAAGAACTGCCACAATGATAGTGAGATGAACCCATTGCTTGTCCCTAAAACATATTCCAGAGAAGAAGGCAACACATCTTGAGGATACCGATACAACCCCAAAGTCATGTCTTGATGTAGTGTCGAACTTACTCGCTAATAGTAGTGACACAAGCTCGATGAAGTTGCCGCTGAATCTGTTCGACTTCTTCAGTCTGAAATTCAAGCAGAAAGACATGCTTCAGCTCAAATCCGACTGGAACTCCAATCTCTATGCAAGATTAATCATAAGTACATGACATCTATTGATGCTATGTAGCTTGAGTTTGTGGATTTAAGAGTCAAACAAGCGCAGTATCATCAGGTTGCTAAGCTGCTTGCGCTGCAGCTCCTGGGCAGGGCTAACCTGTCTTGAACTGTGTTGAAGTGCTGTCGGTTCTGTCTATTATTTTGTCGGCGTGTTTACTTCCATTGGTGGTGACCTGCCCAGTGTATGGAATCTGCTGTCTGGTTGCACTTTAATATCACTGGCGGCGAACTTTGATGCCCAGGGGATGTAATATGCTGTAATTTCTTTGTTGTATAGTCTAGGTTTATTCTTCATCACGATGATGTAATTTATTTTCTGTATATGCTGTCGTTGCTCTGAGAAAAGGTCGTAATCTTCGATCGGAGCACAATGAGCCGATATGTTAGGTTTATATAAAAATAATTTTGGTACTAAAACTGGCCGACCGCCCATCGCTATGAATGGTCCGAACCATGGGCCTACAACCATCTTGGGCCATTAGTAGGCCTAGACTTAATCTGGCCCACTATTAGTTTCGAGCCTTTAAAAGGCTGAGTAAACCGCTTGCCTTAATTGGGCCAGAAAATAAAATGGGCTTTTAACAGGCTGAGATGTAGATTGAGCCTGAATTGTGGCAAACAAATCACGAGCCGACAGCAGGCTGGAATATACATCGGACCATTATTGGCCCAGTGATATAACGGGCCTATAACAGGCTGAAATGTTTTTGGGCCTTGGTGGACCCAATTACATGACGGGCTAGAAGCAGACCAGATGCATAATGGGCCAAAATTAGGCCCAACACTATCAAGGGCCTTTAACAGGCCGATGGGCAGTTTGGGCTAAAATGTATCCATGAAGACTACGGGCCGTCTAGAGGCCGAAAGTCACTACGGACCAGAATTAGGCCCAAATGCAGCTCGGGCCTTTAAATGGCCGAAAGTGAAACCAGGCTGAAAGAGGCCCATATGTACACAGGGCCGCTGGCAGGCCAAAACTAATATCGGGCCGAACTGTTAAATGGGCCATTAAGAGTCCGAAGAGCAAATCAGACCCCCAATGGGCCCAAAGGCACAATAGATGTTAAAGGGCCGTATCTATTATGGGCCGTAATTTGGCCCATAATAAGAAAGTCAGTTAACGGACCGGATCAGATATGGGCCATAATTTGTCCCAAACTATTGTAGGCTGTTAACGGGCCGGATCTGATATGGTCTGTAAACTGGCCCAGAATATTGCAGTCTTTTAATGGGCCGTATCTGATGTAGGCCATAATTTGGTCCAGAAAAAAATGTTAGGCTGTTAATGGGCCGGCCCATTAGATCTGACGAAATCTTGTGGGCCTTTTCCTGGGCCAGCTTTTAAACCTATAAGGGCCTCTATAGGGTTGTCCCACGTGTCAACGTTTCATTGGCGACTCCTATCCAGTGGACGGTTGACATCTGTCCCAACGCGGAGCTAACACATGGATCCTTCGGCCAGTGAGAATTTTACACGTGGAAAATCGCCATTGGTTGTGGCTGTTAACGGGTTATCGGATCGAAAACCGGACTTGCTAGCTTAATGGTGACCCGTTACGGTGGATGCCACATGTCAGTTACCCTTGACGAAAACAGTTCCATGACACGGCATTTATCGTCATGGAAGTGGACACTTCCGTGATGATAATTTCAGTATTGTCGTGGAACACTTCTACGACAGCACAGGTATGATTATCTAGATTCTGTCATAAAATCGTCATGGATGTACATGCATGACAGAAAACATGACCTACTGTGACAAACACGTATCATCACGGAAGTGTTTTTTTTGTAGTGATTCGTAATGGAGGGATACCTCGTGCGAGGGATTATGATAGTGTATGAGATTGCTACCGAGAGTTGTCCTGTCTGAGGATAAATGATCAACTAGAACCCTAGACCTCCCTCTATATAGATAAGAGAGGCCTAGGATTTATAGGTCCGATGCGATCAGGGCGCTGCCGCCCTCTAGTCTTGTGCGTCAACAAGGTCAATTGGCCACATAGGGTTCATGCCATGTCTTGGGCCTGTTGGGCCCCCTTGTGCTTGACGAGGCTTGGCTCCTTGGCATTAGCCACCCCCGATATAGGACCCCGTCAATAGCCCCCGAGCTTGGCGGAGGTCGCAGTTAAGGTCGCAAGACTTCCTGTGGGCTCTTTGGTTGACTTGTCTCCCAGGAGTCCAGATAGTTTCTGAGTTTGACTCCTCTAACAGACCGGGTGTCCATCAGTTCGAGTCCCGACCCGGTGCGGACGACGGGACCATCGCATATCCTGAAGGGATGACGCCCTCATGATCGTCGCGGATGACCCACAAGTATACGGGATCAATCGTAGTCCTTTCGATAAGTAAGAGTGTCGAACCCATCGAGGAGCAGAAGGAAATGACAAGTAGTTTTTAGCAAGGTATTCTCTGCAAGCACTGAAATTATAAGTAACGAGTAGTTTGATAGCAAGGTAATTTGTAACAGGCAAGCAACGGTAATGGTAACAAAAGTGCAGCAAGGTAGCCCAATCCTTTTGAGGCAAAGGACAGGCCAAAACGGTCTCTTATGATAAGCAAAACGTTCTTGAGGGTACACGGGAATTTCATCTTGTCACTTTCATCATGTTGGTTTGATTTGTGTTCGCTACTTTGATAATTTGACATGTGGGCGGACCGGTGCTTAGGTGCTATTCTTACTTGAACAAACCTCCTACTTATGATTAACCCCCTCGCAAGCATCCGCAACTACGAGAAAAGTATTAAGAATAAATCTAACCATAGCATTAAACTTTTGGATCCAAATCAGTCCCTTACGGAATAGCGCATAAACTAGGGTTTAAGCTTCTGTCACTCTCGCAACCCATCATCTAATAACTACTACACAATGCATTCCCTTAGGCCCAAATATGGTGAAGTGCCATGTAGTCGACGTTCACATGACACCACTAAGGGAATCACAACATACATACCATCAAAATATCGAACACATATCAAGTTCACATGATTACTTGCAACAAGATTTCTCCCGTGACCTCAAGAACAAAAGTAACTACGCACAAATGATAATCATGCTCAAGATCAGAGGGGTATTAAATAGCATAATGGATCTGAACATATAATCTTCCACCGAATAAACCATATAGTAATCAACTACAAGATGTAATCAACACTACTAGTCACCCACAAGCACCAATCTAAGGTTCCGGTACAAAGATTGAACACAAGAGATGAACTAGGGTTTGAGAGGAGATGGTGTTGTTGAAGATGTTGATGGAGATTGCCCTCCCCAAGATGGGAGAGTTGTTGGTGATGATGATGACGATGATTTCCCCCTCCGGGAGGGAAGTTCCCCCGGCGGAATCGCTCCGCCGGAGGGCAAAATTGCTCCTGCCCAAGTCCCGAAAGTCCTATCCTTATTTTTTCTAGGTCAAAATGACTTATATACCAGAAGATGGGCACCGGGGGTGGGTCGAGGGGAGCACAACCCACCAGGGCGCGCCTGGGCGCCCTGGCGCGCCTAGGTGGGTTGTACCCACCTGGTGGGCCCCCTTTGGTACTTATTGGCTCCAATAATTCTTATATATTTCCTAAAAATTCTCCGTGAAGTTTCGCCTCATTTGGAGTTGTGCAGAATAGGTAGCCTGACGTAGCTTTTTCAGGTCCAGAATTCCGGCTGCCGGTATTCTCCCTCTTTGTGTGAACCTTGCATATTATGAGAGAAAAGGCATTAGAATTACTCCAAAAAGCATTATTATCCATAAAAACTATATAAATAACAATAGGAAAACATGATGCAAAATGGACGTATCAACTCCCCCAAGCTTAGACCTCGCTTGTCCTCAAGCGAAACCAAAATCGAAAAACATGTCCACATGCTTAGAGAGAGAGGTGTCGATAAAAACAAAATACGGACAAAGAAACATCATGTATATTATTATAACAGCAACAAGCTTTAACATAAAACTTTATCACAAAACTTTTATCACATAACTTATATCATAGACTTCTCATGAACAAGTAACAATTCATCACAACATCGAAGTATAAAGTATAAACTCTATTGAAAACCAACAAACTATGTTCTCAGTCAACTTTTCAACTACAATTCATCATCTTTTCAGGAAGGGTCACGTATCGGAGCCTTTTTGGCAAGTCCACATACTCAACCATCATATAGTCTTCTATGATTGCTAACACTCACCGCATACACATGAGCAAAAAGTTTCAATAGGACACATAGAAAGATAGGGGCTTATAGTTTTCGCCACACAACGTATTCACCTCAAGGGTGATGTCAACAATAATAACTCATGCTACTCATATTCAACTGGATATATGTGCCTAGATCTTTCCCCACCACATGATGCTTGCCAAAAGAGAAAATAAAAAGGAATAGAGAGAAAAACTTTGACTCTTCATAAAAGTAAATGCATAAAAGTAAAAGATAGGCCCTTCGCAGAGGGAAGCAGAGGTTGCCATGCACTTATTTGTTTGTATGCTCAATCTCTTAGTGCAAAAGAACGTCATGTTATATTGCTCCTTATGATAGCAACCTTTATTATGTAGTCTGTCGCTTTTATTCTTTGCCATCATAAGTTCGTACAATGCTCAATTTTCTCTTACATTAAATGATCCAACACTTTTAGAAGCAATTTTTATTGCCCTTTTTGCACCGATGACAACTTACTTGAAGGATCTTGCTCAATCCATAGGCTCAAAACAAGATTTGGGTTTAAGGGTTTTGGATGCACAAGTAGTATCTCTACTTGGTGCGGAATTTTTGGCTAGCAAAGATGGGGGGCAAGCACCACATGTTAAAGGATCTATGACAATATAACTTCTATGTGAATATGAACAAGCATAAATCATTACGTTGTCTTCCTTGTCCAACGTCAACAATTTTGGCACATAATATTTTGATGGGGGCGGACAATCACAAAATATGTCCAAGATAGTGTATTTATATGTGAATCTTCTCTTCCCTTATTAATTCTTTCATGAATTGCTTCATTGACCAATGCTATGTTTGTAAATCTCCAATAAAATTTTCTACTTATACTCTTCCTTATGTGATGTCATTACTTACCATAAGGTTAGCATATGATCTTTTTCATTTACTTCCTTTCTTTTTATTGAACATGAAAAGTAAAGAAACATAACTCAAACTACTCTTTATTATATATCTTGCACACGATTACAAGGATAGATCACTAAGCAAACACTCGAAAAGAAAGGATCGAACTAATCTTTTATTCATCTAAAGCAAAAGATAACTAAGGATCGAATTAAGATAAGTAAAGGCAAAAGATAGTGGGGGTGATACGATATCGGGGCACCTCCCCCAAGCTTGGCACAAGCCAAGGGGAGTGCCCATACTCGATACTCAATTTTCCTTTGGTGATGAAGAAGGAGGTGGTGGTGATGAAGGAGTATTCCCCAGTATACTCATGAGTAGCCCCTTCAAGTCTTGAATCTCTCGAAGGGCATGATGAAGTAATTCAGTATTTTTCTCCACTTTAGCCATAATGTGTTTATTCTCCGGGCCCCAAGAGTTTGTTCCTGCATCACTTTCTCTTGGACGAGATATGTCCCAATTGGACGGTATGTGCATACGAGGAGTATTTTCGAATCCATAATTGTGAATCAAATTGTTACGATGTAACCTGTGTAAAGGCCTCCTTGGTGGGAGTTCTTCGTGCACTTCATGGCTTTCTTGATTGTTTGATGATCTCATGGCTAGATGAGGGTTAGGACGAGTGGAGATGCCAGCCAGAGTGCCTCTCTTGAAAGCCGGAGGGTGAACCCCAAGGGAACTCCCTTCATCTTCCTCCATGGCAACCTCGTCAACTCCCTCTCTCCTTAGCACCCCTTGTAGCAACCAAACATCACCTTCTTCATGGTTGGAGGAGGGAAAAGACATGATGCCTAGCTTAACCAGAAGATGGGCACCAGAGGTGGGCCGAGGTGAGCACAACCCACCAGGGCGCGCCTGGGCGCCCTGGCGCGCCCAGGTGGATTGTGCCCACCTGGTGGGCCCCCTCTAGTACTTATTGGCTCCAATAATTCTTATATATTCCATAAAAATTCTCCATGAAGTTTCAGCCCATTTGGAGTTGTGCAGAATAGGTAGCCAGACGTAGCTTTTTTAGGTCCAGAATTCTAGCTGCCGGTATCCTCTCTCTTTGTGTGAACCTTGCATATTATGAGAGAAAAGGCATTAGAATTACTCCAAAAAGCATTATTATCCACAAAAACAATATAAATAACAGTAGGAAAACATGATGCAAAATGGACGTATCAGTCGCCCCTGTTTTCAGCAAAAATAAAAGGAAAATCCTTCTGGGGCGAAAAGAAAGGAATCGTCTGTTCTGCTTTGGTCGGTCGACGCTTCGGGTCTAACCACTTATAAAGAGAGGAAAGTGTGGGATTTCAAAACCCTACCCCATTATGGCTCATTCCAACCCTTCATCCATCTCAAGCCCTTCATCGCGCCACCGCCTTGCCCATCTCATTCCCGTGCCCTTGCCGCCTATGGCCAAGACAAGGAGAAAAAAGTGAGGCAGGTCTCCCATTCGGAGCCGTCATCCAGCTCTGCCGGCGGAAAGAGGAAACGAACCGCCCTCAAGGGAGGAGCGAAGCCGGGGCGCGGTGCACCTAAGTCCACAAGAAAGTGGCTCCCATCCATGGTGACGCAGAGTGAGGTTAAGGGGTACAAGGATGAACTCCTCATGCCGGCGGGTCTGAGCATACGGCTTCCGGCCGAGGAGATTCCGCCGAAGCCTCGTGCCAACAAGCATGTCTTATGCTTTGGCTATTTCGGGCGGGGGCTCGGTTTCCCGATCCGTTCCTTTATGCGCGGCCTCCTACACTTTCTTGGATGCCAACTCCACCATATTCCACCCAATGGGGTGCTCCATATTGCCAACTTCATTACTTTCTATGAGTGCTGTCTTGGGATAGCCCTGCACTTTGAAATGTTCCGCTACTTCTTTCGGGTCTGTGTTTAGTCAAACGAAGGCACCATCTGCGACCTCGGAGGGGCCATTCTATAGCTTCGCCCCAATTCCACCTTTTCTCCTTCGACCTCCTAAAGTCTGTTTGGGAGTGGCATAAATCTTAGTTTTGTGTGGATGGTCTTGGCGATGATCTGCCGGCCTTCATGAACGAGCCCCCTCAGAGGTTTCTTTTATGGGCCCTGCTCGCCAAACCGACCTTGGAGGTCAGGGTTGTGGCAGAGGCCACCACCCGCTTGAAGAAAGGTGGGTTTGTTTGGAGGTCACATTGTGCGCACATGGGTGGCGCGTCGCTGATGTCACTTGAACTACGTCGGTATTTCCCCAAAGAGGAAGGGATGATGCAGCATAGCTATGGTAGGTATTTCCCTCAGTTATGAAACCAAGGTATCAATCCAGTAGGAGAACCAAGCAACACTATGTAAATGGTACCTCCACATAAAGAACAAATACTTGCAACCCGACGCGTAAGAGGGGTTGTCAATCCCTCCACGGTAAAAAGATAGATAAATTTGTGGTAGATTGGATAAATAGATATCGATAAAACACGGAATAAAAGATGCAAATAAAAAGTGCAGCAAGTTTTTTTTGGGTTTTTGGAACAATAGATCTGAAAATAAATGTGACAAATAATAGATCGGAAAGCAAATATGATGAAGAATAGACCCGGGGGCCGTAGATTTCAATAGTGGCTTCTCTCAAGAAATAGCACACGGTGGGTAAACAAATTACTGTTGGGCAATTGATAGAACCTCAAATAATTATGACGATATCTAGGCAATGATTATTATATAGGCATCACGTCCAAGATTAGTAGACCGACTCCTGTCTGCATCTACTACTATTACTCCACACATCGACTGTTATCTAGCATGCATCTAGTGTATTAAGTTCATGGAAAATGGAGTAATGCAATAAGAACGATGACATGATGTAGACAAGATCTATTCATGTAGGAATAGCCCCCATCTTGTTATCCTTAATAGCAACGATACATGCGTGTCTTGCTACCCCTTCTATCACTGGGAAAGAACACTGCATGATCGAACCCATCAAAAAGCACCTCTTCCCATGGCAAGAAAAATCGATCTAGTTGGACTAACTAAACCAAAGATTCGAAGAAGAAATACGAGGCTATAAGTAATCATGCATAAAAAAGATCAAAGAACTCAAATAACTTTCATGGATATAGATCTGATCATAAACTCACAGTTCATCAGATCCCAACAAACACACCGCAAAAAGAGTTACATCAAATAGATCTTCAAGAGACCATTTTATTGAGAATCAAAAAGAGAGAAGAAGCCATCTAGCTACTGCCTACGGACCCGTAGGTCTACAATGAACTACTCACGCATCATCGGAGAGGCACCAATGAGGATGATGAAGCCCTCCATGATGGTGTCTAGATTGGATCTCGTGGTTCTGGAACTTGCGGCGGCTGGAATTGTGTTTCGTCAACTCCCCTAGGGTTTTTGGAATATTGCGGTATTTATACGGCGAAGAGGTGGTGCGGGAGGCCACCGAGGTGGGCACAACCCACCAGGACGCGCCTGGGCCCCCAGGCGCGCCCAGGTGGGTTGTGCCCCCCTCGGGGCACCCCTCTGGTACTTCTTTGGCCCATCTTGTCTTCTAGTCTAGAAAAATTCTCCAAAAAGTTTCGCTGTGTGTGGACTCTGTTTGGTATTGATTTTCTACGAAGTAAAAAACAAGCAAAAAAACAGCAACTGGCACTGGGCACTATGTCAATAGGTTAGTCCCAAAAATGATATAAAGTTGCTATAAAATGATCGTAAAACATCCAAGAATGATAATATAACAGCAAGGAACAAGCAAAAATTATAGATACGTTGGAGATGTATCAGCATCCCCAAGCTTAATTCCTACTCATCCTCGAGTAGGTAAATGATAAAAACAGAATTTTTGATGTGGAATGCTGCCTAACATGTTCATCACATATTCTTTTCTTTTGTAGCATGGACATTTGGACTTTTATATGATTCAAAGCAATAGTCTAGTTTTGACATGAAGATTTCAATACTCAAACATATCAACAAGCAACCATGTCTTTCAAAATATCAACACTAAAGAAAGTTATCCCTAGCCCATCATGCTCAATCAATGATCCATTCATGAACACACTCGCATAATAGCTATACCCAATGCTCAAGTACGATGATAGTGCCCCTTAGTTGGTGCTTTATAAGAGAAGATGGAGACTCAAATAAAAATAAAAACTGCATAAAGTAAATAGAAAGGTCCTTCGCAGAGGGAAGTATGGATTTGTAGAGGTGCCAGAGCTCAAAGCTTAAATTGAAAGATAAAATTTTTGAGAGGCATACTTTTCCCGTCAACAAAAACGAGCTAGTAATTCCCAACACTTTCCATGCTAGATATATCATTGGCGGTTCTCAAACAGAAAATAAAGTTTATTCCTTTTTCCACCATTCTTTCACTTTCCATGGCTAGCCGTATCCACGGGTGCCTTCCATACCAATACTTTCCAAGGAATTTATTATTTGACAACATAAAGTAAATTTCTTTTTCATTTCGGGACTGGGCATCCCTATTACCGCCGCACTCTTGTGCAATGACAAGTGAATAAACACTCATCTTGAGAATAACACATCTAGCATGGAAAATATTGGCCATCCCTTACCGCTTCATGAGCGGTACGAGCACATAAAAAGGAAATTTATTTTGAAATTTAGAGATGGCACATACAAATTTGCTTAGAACGGCACGGGAATACCGCATATAGGTAGGTATGGTGGACTCATGTGGCAAAACTGGTTTAAAGGATTGTGGAT
Organism: Thinopyrum elongatum; assembly: GCA_011799875.1. Classification (NCBI taxonomy): domain Eukaryota; kingdom Viridiplantae; phylum Streptophyta; class Magnoliopsida; order Poales; family Poaceae; genus Thinopyrum; species Thinopyrum elongatum. The sequence goes on along the minus strand of CM022303.1, from coordinate 470,318,196 downwards.
GCACAAGTAGTATTTCTACTTAGTACAAATGGAGGCTAGCAAATAAATTGAGAAGTATCCAACCAAGAAACGAAAAAAATCACATAAGTGAGCATTAAGCATAACTAACACCAAATATTGCACCACAAGTAGGATGTAATTTCATTTCATAACTATTGACTTTCATGTTTGCATTGGGAATCACAAACCTTAACACCAATATTCTTACTAAAGCATAATTACTCACCAACATGACTCACATATCACTATCATCATATATCAAAACTATTACAAAGAATCAAGTTTATTTTGTCCAATGATCTTCATGAAAGTTTTTATTATATCCCTCTTGAATATATATCACTTTGGGACTAGTTTAATATATTGCAATTGCTTTTGACAAGCTCAAACAAATCTAAGTCAAGAACATGAGCAAAATTTTTTTATCTCTCAAAATAATATAAGTGAAGCATGAGAGAATTTCTTCAAAAATTTACTAACTCTCAAACAAATCTAAGTGAATCATGAGAGCATTTCTTCAAAAATATTAAAGCACACCGTGCTCAAAAAGATATAAGTGGAGCACTAGAGCAATTCCATAGCTAAAAAAAATTAAGTGAAGCACAAAGAGCCATTCTATTAAATAATAGCATAATTTGGCTCTCTCAAATAGGTGTGTCCAGCAAGGATACTTGTGACAAACTAAAAAGCAAAACAAGCAAAGACTTATATAATACATGATGCTCCAAGCAAAACTCATGATAAGTGACGAATAAAAATATAGCTCCAAGTAAAATACCGATGGTCGTTAGAAGAAAGAGGGGATACCACTCGGGGAATCCACAAGCTTAGTTGCTTGTTTCTCCTTGAATATTAACTTGGGGTGACATGAGGCATCCCCAAGCTTAGTCTTTTCTTACTCCTTATTCCTTCATCCATCGTGATCTCACCCAAAACTTGAAAACTTCAATCACACAAAACTTAACAAAACCTTCGTGAGATCCGTTAGTATAACAAAGCAAATCACCACTCTAAGTACTGTTTCAAACCCATTCATATTTTAATATTGCATTATATCTACTGTATTACAACTTTTCTATGTCTCATAACCCCCGATACAACCCATAGATTCATCAAAATAAGCACACAATGCAACGAAAACAGAATCTGTCGAAAACAGAATAGTCTGTAGCAACCTGAAAATTTTGTATACTTCTGTAACTCCAAAAATTTGGAAACATGAGGACAACGTGGGAAATTTGTATATCAATCTTTTGTAAAAAATTCAGAATTTTTTGTCGCTTCTGTGATTTTTCAAAATTATTTTACTAGATGCAAAAGTTTCTGTTTTTCAACAAGATCAAATCAACTATCACCCAACATGATCCCAAAGGCTTTGCTTGGCCCAAACACTAATTAAAACAAAAAAAACACAATCATAACAGAGGAATAATTGTGCAAACACTCAATAACTGAAGGAAAAATGCAAAAATAAATTTTATTCATTGGGTTGCCTCCCAACAAGCGCTATCGTTTTATGCCCCTAGCTAGGCATAATGCATAGATTCAAGTATTGTCATCCTTCTTTTTATTTTCCGTAGATGTGTTCCTATCAGGAGATTTTTCAAAAATAACTTGAAACACATTATCCATAGAAATTTTAGCATTATCAAGTTACCCATCTATATATCCCTTTTGATTTCCGGCAACAATCCAAGAATATTGTTGATTAACATCATTGAAAACTTGTTAGATTTTATCTAAAACGAGGATTTCCTTTTTAACATTCTCATACAAAATTTGGTTATTTCCAAGCAAATGTCTCAACATATAATCACTATTATAAAGGATCTCATCTATTACCGGGTTTTCACGGCTCATACCATAAAAATCAAAAATTTCCCTAGCTTCCCGTACTATATAATCAACTTCATTCATAGGAACTTGGGTCGCTATCTTTTTAGCTTTAGGATCTTTTATAGATGGTAGCTCATAAAACAATCTTTGCAAGGTAGGATGGGTATGGATAAATCTATTTTCAAGTTTCAGAACTAGTGCTGAAATAGCTTCCGCATAAGATTTAGTTCTTTTAAGTATAGGAGCATCATCAGGAGTCAAATTTCCAACACAATTGAAAAATTCTTGGATATGTTCTTTTCCCATAACGTTCCCTTGCCCCAAAACAAAAGTTTGGGCATCCGTCTTGCCAGATCATCCAATTTTAGGAGTTAGGCCATCATCTGTTTCTGCCATACCAAAGTCACACATGGTGACAAGTTCAAGCAAATAAGAGATCTGACTAGAAAACGGCGAACAAAAAAGAGCGCGGATAAAACTGCAAATTTTTGTGAAGTGGGGGAGATTAAAATGAGAGGCAAATGGCAAATAATGTAAATTGCAAGGAGATGAGATTTGTGATTAGGAACCTGATAGATGTTGATGATGTCTCCCCGGCGACGGCGCTAGAAATTCCTTTTGATGTCGCTTGAACTACGTCGGTATTTCCCCAAAGAGGAAGGGATGATGTAGCACAACTACGGTAGGTTTTCCCTCAGTTGTGAAACCAAGGTATCAATCCAGTAGGAGAACCAAGCAACACTATGTAAACGGTACCTGCACACAAAGAACAAATACTTGCAACCCGACGCGTAAGAGGGGTTGTCAATCCCTCCACGGTAAAAAGATAGATAAATTTATGGTAGATTGGATAAATAGATCTCGATAAAACACGGAATAAAAGATGCAAATAAATAGTGCAACAAGGTATTTTGGGGTTTTTGGAATAATAGATCTGAAAATAAAAGTGACAAATAATAGATCGGAAAGCAAATATGATGAAGAATAGACCCGGGAGCTGTAGATTTCACTAGTGGCTTCTCTCAAGAAATAGCACACGGTGGGTAAACAAATTATTGTTGGGCAATTGATAGAACCTCAAATAATTATGACCATATCCATGCAATGATCATTATATAGGCATCACGTCCCAGATTAGTAGACCGACTCCTGCCTGCATCTACTACTATTACTCCACACATCGACCGCAATCCAGCATGCATCTAGTGTATTAAGTTCATGGAGAAATGGAATGCATTAAGAACGATGACATGATGTAGACGAGATCTATTCATGTAGGAATAGCCCCCATCTTGTTATCCTTAATAGCAACAATACATGCGTGTCTTGCTGCCCCTTCTGTCATGGGAAAGAACACCGCACGATCGAACCCATCACAAAGCACCTCTTCCCATGGCAAGAAAAATCTATCTAGTTGGCCTAATTAAACCAAAGATTCAAAGAAGAAATATGAGGCTATAAGTAATCATGCATAAAATAGATCAAAGACCTCAAATAATGTTCATGGATATAGATCTGATCATAAACTCAAAGTTCATCGGATCCCAACAAACACACCGCAAAAAGAGTTACATCAAATAGATCTCCAAGAGACCATTGTATTGAGATTCAAAAAAGAGAAGAAGCCATCTAGCTACTGCCTAGGGACCCGTAGGTCTACAATGAACTACTAACGCATCATCGGAGAGGCACCAATGAGGATGATGAATCCCTCCGTGATGGTGTAGATTGGATCTCGTGGTTCTGGAACTTACGGCGGCTGGAATTGTGTTTCGTCGACTCCATTAGGGTTTTTAGAATATTGGGGTATTTATAGGGCGAAGAGGCGGTGCAGGAGGCCACCGAGGTGGGCACAACCCACCAGGGCGCGCCTGGGCCCCCAGGCATGCCCAGGTGGGTTGTGCCCCCCTCGGGGCACCTCTCTGGTACTTCTTTGGCCCATCTTGTGTCTTCTGGTCCAGAAAAATTCTCCAAAAAGTTTCGCTGCGTTTGGACTCTGTTTGGTATTGATTTTCTGTGAAGTAAAAAAAGCAAAAAATAGCAACTGGCGCTGGGTACTATGTCAATAGGTTAGTCCCAAAAAATGATATAAAGTTGCTATAAAATGATTGTAAAACATCCAAGAATGATAATATAACATCATGGAATAAGCAAAAAATATAGATACGTTGGAGACGTATCAGTCGCTTCCTGCCCCTGCAGGCCCGGGGCTCCCAGATGTCCAAGTACACGGGACCTAAGGACGTCGCACGGGTTTTTCAGGAGGAGCTAGATGCCTACCTTGGCTTTTTGGAGGGGCTAGACGCCATCACGAGGTCGTATAAAGAGACCGTGCTGCCTTTTTCGGTCGATCTCCTCCCTGGCAGCGTAAGTATCTTCTTCACAACTTCCCCACCGTTGGGGGCTAGTAGGTCGAATCGTGATCTTTCTTCTTTGCTCTCTTCAGGAATTCGCCACCTTCCAGACCTTCCGCTCTAAGCCTCTGCTCCCAGGGTAGCGAGCAAGCCCCGCTCTGGCCTCCCTCATGGTGGTGGCTCCCTCTGGGACTTCTCATGAGGAGGTCGGCTCCATCAAGGAAAAGAAAAGGGGCCCAAAGGAGGCCCCCGCTGAGACCTTCGAGGGATGGGAGGACGATGAGGGCACTGCTTCCTCGTCGAGCGATAGTGGAGGTAGAGAGGGTGGTGATGACGATGAAGGCGACGCCGAGGATGTGGATGACAACGAGGTCGACGAGGAGGTAGAGAACGCTGAGGAGGACGAAGGTGCGGACAACGCCAAGGAGGCGGCAGAGGCGGTTGTCAAGCCATCATGCCAGCCCCTCAAAAGGCTGCATGGTGGCAATCAGGAGGAGACCCCGGTTAGCTGCGAGCCCCGTGGGAGCTCGGTGAAGTCTCCTTGGTTGCAGATTCCCTTAATAGCTCCAACGCCGGTGCGAAGCAGGCATATGCTGCCAGTCACCTCGTAAGTCATCTTTATGGTTCGTGAGCTCTTGTTGGTTGTTTGCTGGCCTCATTGCTGACCCCCTAAGCTTATGTTCAGGGTCGCCACCCCCAATCCGGCGGGATTTTCTGTCGCTGAGCCTATTGTTGTTGGCATGATCACGGTTGTTCCTCTGTCGGCGGTCCCGATGACATAACCGTCTGTGGGGATCCCTTCTTCTGGAGTGGGGACTCGGCCTCAGGGTAAGCACACTTTTTGGCCTTAAGTGGTGTTACGATGACTGATGGGGTCACCTACTATAAGGGTAGGGTCAAAGAGACCTGACATCTAAAGGCCCACCTAGGGCCCCAAACCATCATTGGACGGTCTCCGGACCATTAGCACATTCAGATGTGCACTCCTGGATATCCACTCAGATATGGTCCTGCCACTCGGACATCTTACTCATACTCGGCCTCGCCAACAACACTTGGACATAGGAGATGGAGAGGGGACGTGGGAGCTGCAACGGTCGAGAGGCTTTACGGCGGACTTCAAGTGTAGTTATATCGGCAGTTACCAGTAATGCATGTAGTTACTCCCCTCTTATCTCCCTTGTAATGTGGCCTTAATGAGGGAAGACACACTTTGTATAAGCCATCCTCCAACGCCTGGACAAGGGTTCGCAACCGAATGTAATCACACACACCCGGAGAAAACATAGCTCGAGAGCTCGATACGTAGGGCTATTACCTCTCTGAGAGGGGACCGAACTCGTACATCTGAGTGTTACACCTGTGCTATAGCTAGGTTCCGCCCCTATTCGTACCCCTAGTACTCACTGTCAGATTCATTGCCTCGACAGTTGGCGCCCACCGTGGGGCTGCGCGTCTAGTGATATCCAGCGCAGGTGGAATTTTCATCATCATCATGATCCTCGGTAGTGAGATCCGATTCAGGGCTCTTAGCTTCGTCACAGACAACTCAGTGTGCCTTCAGGAGGCCCCACTGGACATGGAGTCGCTGCCCATCTGAGGCACGGTGCACTTCTGCGCATCATCCTATAGAGTCCTTCTCCAGCAACCGTCGGTCCTGTACCGGGAGGCACCCCTTCTTCCCGCTGGTCGTTCTCGCAAGTGCTCCGGGCACTGACGGCTCCGGCGCTGGGTCAAGCACATTGTGGCCCTCTAGGCCGCAGCTATGTAGGTGGAAGTGCTCGAGCCAAATGAGCCCGCTCTCAACCTTTTCGCTTGCCTCCACAAGGACTCCACAGATAGATCCGAGTGCAAGAGTATTGAGTCTACGGCAGACATCCTTATGGCTGGCACGGAGCAACATGCTCCACTTGGGTACACGGGCGCTCGTGACGGCCTCGAGGGCGCTTCACGCGGGCATGCCAATGACGACCATGGGGATGACCACTCTCCCGGCCACGAACAGTACGTCCCCTAACCCCTCACTCAGGAGGAGATGGAGGAACTTTGGCAGAGGGATGAGCAGGCTCTACGCACCCCCATCACGGGGATTACTCCAGAGGCAATGGCCTTAGAGTCGACACGTTTGGCCACTTTGGCCGAACATGACCGCCTCGAGTGGCTGCAGAAGGAATTGGATGATCGCGCCCATCAGTAGCCAAGCTCCAGTCGAAACCAGCAGCGGTTGTTTCTGAATGACCAGTCCCGGAACTACCGAGTGCTCAACACTCCATTGAAGATTTTGGCAGCGGCGACCCAAATCTTTGACTCCATCCATCCTCCAGCTCAATGGCCGCAGAAGGGATTCGACAGATCCAGGCCCTGTTGAAGACAACCTTGTTGTAGAATGAGGCTATGTCACAGTCTTGGGATCGCATCCATAGCGCGTCAGTCTGCGCCAAGACAGTCCAGTCGGCTCACAGCCCAATCGCATCGGGAAGGCATAGGCCTGCGCCCTGATGATCCACAAGTATGGGGGATCAATCATAGTCCTTTCATAAGTAAGAGTGTCAAACCCAACGAGGGGCAGAAGGAAATGATAAGCGGTTTCCAACAAGGTATTTTTTTGTAGGCACTGAAAGTAACGATAACAAATAGTTTTGTAGTAGGATAATTTGTAGCAAGTAACAATGGTAACAAGGTGCAGCAAGGTGGCCCAATCCTTTTTATAGCAAAGGACAAGCCGGAACGTTCTCTTATAATAAGCAAAGCATTCTCGAGGACACATGGGAATTGTTGTCTAGTCACGTTCATCATGTTTAGTGCATTCGCGTTCGTTACTTTGATAATTTGATAAGTGGGTGGACCGGTGCTTGGGTGTTGTTCTTACTTGAACAAGCAACCCACTTATGATTACCCCATCTCGCAAGCATCTGTAACTACGAAAGAAGAATTAAGATAAATCTAACCATATCATGAAACATATGGATCCAAATTAGCCCCTTACAGAATAACATATAAACTAGGGTTTAAGCTTATGTCACTCTAGCAAACCATCATCTACTTATTACTCCACAATGCCTTCCCTTAGGCCCAAGTATGGTGAAGTGTCATGTAGTCGAAGTTCACATGACACCACTAAAGGAAGCAACAACATACATGTCATCAAAATTTTGAACGAATACTAACTTCACATGATTACTTATAACAAGACTTCTCCCATGTCCTCAAGAACAAAAGTAACTAATCACAAATCATATTCATGTTCAAGATCATAGGCATATTGAATATGCTTGAGGATCTGAACATTTAATCTTCCACCAAATAAACCAACTAGCATCAACTACACGATGTAATCAACACTACTAGCAACCCACAGGTACCAATCTGAGGTTTTGGGACAAAGATTGAATACAAGAGATGAACTAGGGTTTGAGATGAGATGGTGTTAGTGAAGATGTTGATGAAGATTGGTCCTCCCACGATGAGTGGATCATTGGTGATGTCGATGGCTTCGATTTACCCCTCCCGGAGGGAAGTTTCCCCGGCAGAATCCCTCCGCCGGAGAGCAAAAGTGCTCCTATCCAGGTTCCACCTCGAGAGAGCAGTGCTTCGTCCCTAAAGTCTTCTTCTTTTTTTTAGAGGGCAAATGGCTTCATATAGTAGAAGATGGGCACCGAAGGCCTACCGGGGGCCCACAAGCACACAGGGCGTGCCTAGGTGGGTAGGGCACCCCCCTGAGCTTGTCGCTCCCTGGTGGCCCCCCTCCTAGTATTTATTCCTCCAATATTTTTTATATATTTCAAAAGAATTCTCAGTAAATTTTCAGGCCATTTGGAGTTGCGCATAATTGCTATCTCTGCTGTAGTGCTTTCCGGTCCAGAATTCCAGCTGTCGGTAATCTCCCTCTTCATATGAAACTGGCAAAATAAGAGAGAAAAGGCATAAGAATTGCATCATAAAGTGAAATAACAATCCAAAACATAATAAATAACAGTAGGAAAAGATGATGCAAAATGGACGTATCAACTCCCCCAAGCTTAGACCTCACTTGTCCTCAAGCGAAAGCCAAAATCGATAATCATGACCACATGTTTAGAGAGAGAGGTGTCGATAAAAACAAAATACAAACATGAAGGCATCATGATCATTATCATAGCGGCAATATATCATCATAAAACTTCTCATGGTAAAGTAACAATTCATTCACAAGCTAAAGTATGAACCATAAACTTCATTGGGGACTAAAAACAATGATCTCGGTCATTGAAACAATCACAATCCATCATACTTTCATAAAGAGTCTATATAAGAGCTTTTTTAGCAAGTTCACATACTCAACTATCATTTAGTCTTCTATGATTGCTGACACTCAAGGCATATTTATAGAGCAAATTTTTCAGTCAAACACATAGGAAGATGGGGGTTTATAGTTTTGATCACCCAACTTGTTTATCTCGAGGATAATGTCAACAATAATTACTCATGATCACCTACATCAAACTGAATATATATGTCTGGATCTTTCCCCACCACATGATGCTTGCCAACTAGAGAGTACATAGAGCGGAATAAGGATGAACATTATTGACTCTTGCATAAAAGTAAATACAGAGAAGTAAAAGTAGGCCCTTCATTGAGGGAAACAGAGGTTGTCGTGTGCTTTTTATTTTTGGATGTGCAAACTCTTAATGGGAAGGAATGTCACTTTATATTGCCCCTTGTGATAGTGACCTTTATTATGCAGTCTGTCGCTTTTATTTCTTCACCATCACAAGCTCATACAAAGATTATTTTCCCTTCCAATAAAATATCATACATATTTAGGAGCAATTTTTGTTGCTTTATGCACCGATGACAACTTACTTGAAGGATCTTATTCAATTCATAGGTAGATATGGTGGACTCTCACGGCAAGAGACTAAGTTTAAGGGTTTTGGATGCACAAGTAGTATCTCTACTTAGTGTGAATTTTGGCTAGCAAAAGATCTTAAATAAGCACCACATGTTAGAGGATCCATGACAATATAACTTCTTTGTGAATATAGGCAAACATAACTCATTACATTGTCTTCCTTGTCCAACGTCAACTACTTGACATAAAATATTTAATGGGGGCTCACAATCATAAAACATGTCCAAGATAGTATATTTATATGTGAGACATCTCTTCCTTTATTACTTTTTCATGAATTGCACCAATGACCAATGCGATGTTTGTTAACTTCCAACAAATTTTATCAACTATACTTCTTTTATGTGAAGTCATTACTCCCCATGGGATTAGCATATGATCTTTTTATTCTTTATTTTCTTTCATTGCTAGGGTTGAAACAAGAAAGCAAAGCAAAGCTCAAACTACTCTTTATTATATAACTCTCACACGATTACATAGATAGATAGATCACGAAACAAGCACTTGAAACTATATCAGACTAAAACTTTGTTCTTCTAAATCACAAAATAACTAAGGATCGAACTAAGATAGATAATGATGATAAAAGGTGATGGTGATACGATACCGGGGCACCTCCCCAAGCTTGGAACAAGCCAAGGGTGGTGCCCATACCTGTGTACTCAACTGTCTTTCTTTGGTGATGATGGTGGTGAGGTGGTGGGCTGTCCTTCAGCTTCAATTAGTACTCCAAATTATTGTTGATCCTTCGAAGGGCATGATTTTGTTCCTCCAATGAAATAACCTCATGAGTAAGCGATGTATTCTGAGCATAGATTGCTTCAAAAACCTTTAATGTTTCAATTTTAGATGGAGGGAGGTCATGATAAAAGGTTTGCAGAATGTCTCCCTCTTTTGTAGTCTCCTTTGGGCATGGATTAGTGACTTGGCTTCCTGCGACCTCTTTAGCTTCCTCCTTCTTGCCGGTGTCCTCCTCTCATGACGACCACTCATAATAAACCTTGCTGAAAGGACGTTTGCCCGACGAAGGTTGCACGATCCGGTGCTTGGTACGGAGCCTTCGAGGAGCCATGGCGATCTAGGTCTGTCAGAAAAACAGCCCAAAACAAGAATAGAGGAGATACTTGCGATACGGTGGTCAAAACAGAGGAGTGTGTATAATGAATTTTTCCCGTGCAAGACAAGTAATCTGGAAGAAAACGGAGTCCCGAAAGTCCATGGGGGAGCCACAAGCTCACACGGCGCGCCCTGGGGGGTAGGGCGCGCCCCTGAGCTTGTCGCTCCCCCGTGCACCTTCTAGACTGTTTATTATTTTCCTAACTTTTTTATATATTTCGAAACAAAGAAAAAGTGCTTCTATGGAACTTTTGGAGTCAGTTTACTTACCGTACCACGTACCTACTCCTTTTTAGGGTTCCGGAGCATTTTGGAAGGTCTCTTCTATGTGCTCCTCCGGTGTCATTACTTGAACAATATTAGTTTCAACATTAATGGGCATACCTGAGATGTTTAATTCTTTGCGCACTAACCACTCTCGGATTAGTGACATCGGCATTGTTGATCTTAATAGCTCGGGAGCGATAAACTTCTTCAACGATATATGGTCCTTCCAATTTAGGGAGAAGTTTTCCAGCAAAGAATCTGAAACGGGAGTTGTACAAAAGAACTTGATCACCTACTTTAAATTCCCATTTTTGGATTCTTTTGTCATGCCATCTTTTAACTTTTTCTTTAAACAAATTGGCATTTTCATAAGCTTGTGTCATCCATTCATCTAACGATCTAATATCAAATAATCTCTTTTCACCAGCAAGTTTGAAATCATAATTAAGTTCTTTAATTGCCTAATAAGCTTTATGTTCTAACTCAAGAGGTAAATGACATGCTTTTCCGTAGACCATTTTATATGGAGACATCCCCATAGGGTTTTTATAAGCAGTTCTATAAGCCCAAAGTGCATCATCCAGTTTCTTAGACTAATTCTTTTTTTTTTTGACTGGGAACTGTGGGGCAAAACCCCCATAGCATATCAAAAGCTTTATTAAGAAATAAAAGTTACAAGTACATGACCGGGATTACAAGTGGTGATCAAGCAGGCTATCCTAAAGAATTATAAAAACAAAGATTACAATACCAAGCCTCAAGGGGGCAGAAATGAAACCCATCTCAAGAGATCATCCTTGTAGGCATCCTTAATTCTATATTGCATAAGGCTGATGTCATGGATGAAAGCACATCTCCATTTGTTGAAACTAGCCCTTTCACTCCTAAAAACTTTGGCGTTTCTAATTATCCAGATATTCCAGCAGGCAATGAACACCACTTCAGTGAAGAAAGGCTTGCCAAAACTTCTCCTGGCCTGAATAACCAATTATGTCATTGAATCCCCAGAAGACCAATCAATCTTAAGAAAATTCGCACCCTCACACTGAAATTGCAGTTACTCGATCTTCCATATGCCAATGCCTCCTTTCCACCATATCTTTAGTGTTTAATTTGTCCATAATGAGCATCCAAGCAAACACTTTAATTTTCATGGTGCAAGAGGATTTCCATATCCAAGAGGTCAATGGATTAAAAGATTCAGATGCAAAAGTGTGAGAGTAAAACATCTTGGGTTTGTACTCCTTGGAGGAACCTTGCTAATACCAAACGTCCTTAGATCCAGGTACTCTATTAAGGCCCTCCATCAGGGATTGCAAATTGATTAGATCCTCATAGGCCTGTGCTGATAGAGGGAGGTGGAAATTTTGAAAAATGTCTTGAGTCTCAAAAATCTCTTTGACGGAGATCCAAGGATCTTTGGTATAAGAAAAGAGCCTAGGATATCTGGACTGCAGGGTAGTAACCTCTTGATCAAGCCTCCATTGGTCAAACCAAAAAAGTGCAGTGTCCCCCTCATTTATCTGAACCCAAGAACAATCTCTGAAGCTCTGCATTACTTGGCAAATATCCCTCCACCAGAATGAGCCACAATCAGATGTTCCCTGGGGCACCCTGCCATGGTAGTATGAGTCCCAAATTAAAGACACCCAAGGAAGATCTTTCTTGTTTAGGAAGTTGTTTGCATGCTTGAGTAGGAGAGCAATGTTTTGCACCCCCAGGTTGAGGATACCAAGGCCTCCCCTATTTTTAGACCAATTCTTTATGGATCTATTAACAGTCTTTTGCATGTTAACTTTATTTCTCTATTGCTCAATTCAACTTGACCACTAGATTGAGGATTATAAGGTGATCAATTCTATGGTTGACATCATATTTAGCAAGAAGTTTCCGGAAAGCACCATGAATAAAATGTGAACCACCATTAGTCATTAAATATCTAGGGACTCCAAATCTCGGAAAGATAAGTTCCTTAAGCATTTCAATAGAAGTGTTACGATAACCACTACTAGTTGGAATAGCTTCTACCCACTTAGTAACGTAATCAACAGCAACCAAAATATGGGTATACCCATTGGAAGAAGGAAAAGGTCCCATATATTCAAAACCCCATACGTCAAATGGTTCAATAACAAGTGAATAATTCATACGAATTTCATGACATCTACCAATATTACCAATTCTTTGCCATTCATCACAAGATAGTACAAACTTACGTGCATTCTTGAAGAGAGTAGGCCAATAAAAACCAGACTATAATACCTTATGTGTAGTTCTGTGTCCAGCATGGTGCCCTCCGTATGCCTCGGAATGACACTTCCGTAGGATTTGTTTCTGTTCATGCTCAGGTACACAACATCTAATAACACCATCTACTCCTTTATATAGATGTGGGTCATCCCAGAAGTAATGTCTTAAATGAAAGAAGATTTTTTTTCTTTTGTTGGTATGTGAAACTAGGTGGTATATATTTTGCAACAATGTAATTAGCATAGTGTGCATACCAAGGATTATTACAAGAAGAAGCAGCGTTAACAACAGCTAATTGTTCATCAGGACAAATTTCATCAATAGGTAGTGGGTCATCAAGTATGTTTTCCATTCTAGACAAATTATCTACTGCAGGATTCTCAGCTCCCTTTCTATCAATAATATGCAAGTCAAACTCTTGTAGTAATAGAACCCACCTAATTATTCTAGGTTTAGAATCTTTCTTTTCCATAAGATATTTAATAGCAGCATGATCAGTGTGAATAATAACTTTAGAATCAACAATATAAGGCCGGGATTTATCACATGCAAACACAACTGCTCAAAATTCTTTCTCAGTAGTAGCATGATTTCTTTGAGCACTATCTAGAGTGTTACTAGCATAATGAATAACATTCAATTTCTTATCAACTCTTTGACCTAGAACAACACCAATAGCATAATCACTAGCATCATACATAATTTCAAAGGATAGGTTCAAATCAAGTGGTTGAACAATAGGTGTAGAAATTAAGACTTTCTTAAGTATTTCAAAGGCTTATATGCAATCATCATAAAAAACAAATGGAACATCCTTTTGAAGGAGATTAGTTCGTGGCCTAGAAATCTTAGAGAAATCTTTAATGAATCTTCTATAAAAACCAGCATGACCAAGGAAACTTCTTATACCTTTAATATCTTTAGCACATGGCATTTTCTCAATTGCATCAACTTTAGCTTTATCTACTTCAATACCTCGTTCAGAAATTTTATGCCCAAGGACTATACCTTCATTAATCATAAAGTGGCACTTCTCCCAGTTCAAGACAAGATAAGTTTCTTCACATATCTGCAAAACTCGACCAAGGTTGCTTAAGCAATCATCAAAAGAAGTCCCATAAACGGAAAAATCATACATGAATACCTAAACAATCTTTTCACAAAAGTCAGAGAATATAGCAGTCATACATCTTTCAAAGGTAGCAGGTGCATTACATAAACCAAAAGGCATACATCTATAAGCATAAGTTCCAAAAGGACAAGTGATACGTCTCCAACGTATCTATAGTTTTTTATTGTTCCATGCTATTATATTATCCATCTTGGATGTTTTATATGCATTATGGTGCTATTTTATATCATTTTTTGGGACTAACCTATTAACCTAGTGCCCACTGCCAGCTGCAGTTTTTCCTTGTTTTTGTCTTTTACAGAAAAGCAATACCAAACGGTGTCCAAACGGAATGAAACTTTTTGATGATTTTTCTTGGACCGGAAGACACCTAGGAAGCTTCAGGAGGAGGCCAAAAGGGCCATGGATGGCCCACAAGCTCATAGGGTGGGCCCCAGGGGGGCGCGCCCCCCAAGCTTGTGGGCCCACCATGGCGCCCCTAACCCTAATTCTAGCTCTATAAATACCAAAATATTCCTCGTATACCAGAGGGCACACCCAAAATACTTTTCCACTGCCGCAAGCTTCTATTCTCATGAGATCCCATCTTGGGGCCTTTTCCGGCACTCCGTCGGAGGGAGATTCGATCACGGAGGGCCTCTACACCAACCTTGCTGCCCTTCCGATGATGTGTGAGTAGTTTACCACAAACCTACGGGTCCATAGCTAGGAGCTAGATGGCTTCTTCTCTCTCTTTGATCTTTAATACAATGTTCTCCTCGATGTTCTTGGAGTTCTATTCGATGTAATTACTTTTTGCGATGTGTTTGTTGGGATCCGATGAATTGTGAGTTTTTTATCAGATTATCCATGAATATTATTTGAGTCTTCTCTGAACTCTTTTATGCATGATTATTATAGCTTTGTATTTCTCTCTGATCTATTGATTTGGTTTGGCCAACTAGATTGATCTATCTTGCAATGGGAGAGGTGCTTTGTTTTGGGTTCAATGTTGCAGTGTCCTCACCTAGTGACAGAAGGGGTAGCGAGGCACGCATTTGTATTGTTGCCATTAAGGATAAAAAGACGGGGTTTTTACCATATTGATTGGATCTATCCCTCTACATTGCTACTTCTTGAGCTTGCGTTGATTTTTCCCTTGAAGAGGAAAGGGTGATGCAGCAAAGTAGAGATAAGTATTTCCCTCAGTTAAGAACCAAGGTATCAATCCAGTAGGAGGCACAAGCAAGTCTCCAATATATGCACATGTACAAACTAACAAACACTTGCACACAACGCGAAAAAGGGGTTATCAATCCCTTCACGGTCACGAACAAGAGTGAGATCTAATAGAGATAGGTATAAAAGATAAATAAAAGAGCAAACTAAAGTAAATATAAATAAATTGCAGCAAGGTATTTTTGCGTTTTTTGGTTTATAGATCTGAAAATATATGATGGAATATAGACCCGGGGGCCATAGGTTTCACTAGAGGCTTCTCTCTTGAAGATATCATATAGTGGGTAAACAAATTACTGTTGAGCAATTGATAGAAAAGCGCATAGTTATGACGATATCTAAGGCAATGATCATGAATATAGGCATCACGTCTGTGACAAGTAGACCAACTCCTGCCTGCTCATTGTGGAGTAGGCACGAGTCGGTCTACTTGTCACGGACGTGATGCCTATATTCATGATCGTTGCCTTAGATATCGTCATAACTTTGCGCTTTTCTATCAATTGCTCAACAGTAATTTGTTTACCCACCATATGTGTTCTTTCAAGCGAGAAGCCTCTAGTGAAACCTATGGCCCCCGGGTCTATTTTCATCATATTATTTTCAGATCTATAAAACCAAAAACCCAAAAATACCTTGCTGCAATGTATTTACCTTTAATTTATTTTTCCCTTTTATTAATCTTTTATACCTATCTCTATCAAATCTCATCCTTGCAAGTAAGAGTGAAGGGATTGACAACCCCTTTTTAGCGTTGTGTGCAAGTATTTGTTTGTTTGTGCAGGTGCATCTATTGGGGACTTGTGTGTTCCTCCTACTGGATTGATACCTTGGTTCTTAACTGAGGGAAATACTTATCTCTACTTTGTTGCATCACCCTTTCCTCTTGAAGGGAAAAATCAACGCAAGCTCAGGAAGTAGCAGGAAGAATTTCTAGCGCCGTTGCCGGGGAGGATCTACATCAAGCCTAACAAGTACCTATCATAAACTCTCATCTCGTGCACTTACATTATTCGCCATTTGCCTCTCATTTTCATCTCCCCCACTTCTAAAACATTTTCAGAAAAACACAAAAATATTTGCCTTTTTATTCGCCTTCTTTCCGTTTATCTTTTTGTTTGCTTTTTGTTTGCTTGTGTGCTAGATTTCTTGCTTTGTCACGATGTCTCAAGAAAATACCAAGTTGTGTGATTTTTCCAAAACTAATAATAATGATTTTATTAGTACTCCGATTGCTCCCGCCACTAGTGCGGAATCTTATGAAATTAATGCCGCTTTGTTGAATCTTGTTATGAAAGAACAATTTTCTGGTAGTCCTAATGAAGATGTTGCATCCCATCTAAATACTTCCGTTGAATTGTGTGATATGCAAAAGAAAAAATATGTGGATAATGATATTGTTAAATTGAAGCTATTTCCGTTCTCACTACGAGATCGTGCTAAAACTTGGTTTTCATCTTTGCCTAAAAATAATTGATTCATGGGATAAGTGTAAAGGTGCTTTTATTTCCATGTATTTTCCCCCCGCTAAGATCATCTCCCTTAGGAAATTCCCTTTCTTGGGAAATTCCCTTACTTGGGACATCAACTCGGTGAGGAGACAAAGTAAATTCCCTTACTTGGGAAGTAAGATAAGTAGGAAACAGATTAGGGCACGGTTTGTATTACGACCCGGACTCTATTGTAAGCCCAGGGCCTCGACCTGTATATAAAGGGGAGCCCCTGAGGCAGAAAGACTAAGTTACAAGCTCTCGAGTACAAGGATAGCCAAGTTGCACCCTTGTAATCGAGATCCCACACAATAACCAAATCAAGTAGGAAGTAGGCTATTACCTCCATCGAGAGGGGCCGAACCTGGGTAACCCTTGTCTCGTGATTCCGATCAACCCCGTTCAAGCTACTACCTCACGGCGATGGCCTCACGACTAAGTCCTTTCACGAGGACATCTGGCGTGAGAAAACCACGACAGTTGGCGCCCACCGTGGGGCTATCACTCGGTGGTGTTGAGTTCTTGGCGGGATCTCTCCCAGGGATCGAGGAATATGTGATCGGCCGCAAAACCAAGAGTCACCGCGGCATGCTCTACATCGACGATTCAGGCTGGGGCCCCGAGGCCGACTCAATCGAGTATGGATACCGGGTCCCCTTCGGCAAAATCCACGTCTTCATTGGCAAAATCGGTGAATCAGGGCCTGAGCCAAACATCTGCACCGACATCGTCGAGTCGGCTCGGCGCACGCAACCCACCCGGGTTCAAGCCAGCCAGAACCATGTCTTCGTTGTCTTCACCCAGGGGGTCAATCTGGCGGACAACTCCACGTCTGGTGGGGACACTCTTGTCTACTCCGACATCGAGTCATCAGTCGGGGATACCGAGTCAATTCTCCCATTGTACGATGGCGGGCTTGGGGGCTGCTCTGATGATGAGCCGGCCACAGACGATCGTGAGCTGCCCCGTTCGACCACCATTTACATGGCAGGCACTACGCCGTCTCTCGACTATACGGCGGCAGGCACCATGGGAGGTCTCGATGCTTCAGCAACAGATCCAAGTGCATCTGGCCCAATCAAGCAGCTAGCCCAAGTCCTCTCAGAGCTAGTCGCCTCATTGACAACGCTCCTAGAGTCGCTAGTAACAACGGAGAACCAGGAGGAGCACAACGCGGAGATAGCTAAAATTCGCGAGCAGATGGCTAAAGCTCAGGAGGATATCAATGTCGAGAATGCTCACTTGGTGGATTTACGTGCCCAGATGCATAAAGAGGTAGAAGGCCTAAGGACAGAGGCTTGACGCATGGGTCTCTGATAGAACGCTTCAGATATGGTTCATCGGAGAAGGCACGTGAGCTGCTTGCCCACTAATTTTGAGCCCATGCGTCTGTTCAATACACCAGGGGCTGGGACAAGCACCCTAGGGGCTCCAATTATACCTCAGCCAAACCAGGTTGTACCCCAGGATGGAGGAGGACGGCTGCCTCTGGCTCAGCCTGCTCAGCAGCGCCAACTCAAGCCGGCCCAACGTCCACCACCTGTCCGAACAACTCCAGAACGTTTCATGACACCGATGGGTCATTTCTCCAATCCCGTCGATAACCTGTTGGCAGCAACTACTAACCTCACCGCACTTCTGATCACTGGTAATACCCCAGTTGAGATCGAGGCCCTAAACGCCATCGAGATGTTGAAAACTGCAGTTGCCCAGCAAGCAAACTACTCCTACAGTCAACAACGACTCCACTCCACCCCACATCCAAGCTGCAGCAGGAGCCGCCACGTGGAGTCACCAGCAGTCTCCAATAATGCCCAGTGAAGACGCGACCAGCTGCGTGATCCGCCCCGGCATGGAGCCTTAGACGCTCAGGAGATAGTCGACACGGCCCGTGCGCGCCGAGAGGCAGAAGCAGCTAACGTGGCGGCTCAACCATCACCCACTTCAGCTCCTTTGGCCCCGCAGGGGGTAGGGTTGAGTACTAGAACCATTGGGATTCCGTGCCTGGTGCCGGCTCTGCAGAACAAGCGCATGCCTAAGGATTTCAAAGGCCCTCGTTAAGTTTCCAATTACACGCCTGACCTCGAACCGGTGGCTTGGATTGAAAGTTACGAAATCGCCATGGACATGTTGGATGTTTGCATGCAGTTTGTGCTAAGTATTTAACCATGATGCTGGAGGGGCCAGCTCGTACTTGGCTAAAGAACTTGCCCCTAATTCCATCAACACTTGGTTAGAGTTCAAGGAGCGCTTCGTCAAACACTTCCAAGGAAGCTGTAAGCACCCAATGACAATTGTCGATTTGCAGCATTGTGTCCAGTGCAAGGCCGAGTCAGCCCAACATTGGTCCCGCCGGGTCACGGATATTATCCACTCCTCTGATGGCATATCGGCTACCCAGGCCGTCTTGATTTTGGAGAAAAACTGCACTTTGATCCTCTGGTTCAGAAGCTTGGGCGCCTCAAGTGGACGGTTTAGGACATGGTAGGTCTCATGGATGTCCTTACCAGATACGCTGAGTTAGATACCACGAAGGATCCTACATCAAATGACGAAAAGACCGGCAAGCGCAAGAAAAACGGTGTTGGCAAGGGACAGCAATAGAACAATTCCGGGTACACTGGCAACCATGGCAATTAGGGCAATGGTGGCAAGCGTAAGCACTCGAAGGGCAGCTCAGATTTTGTTGCCAACACCAATACTGGTTTTAAAAGCTAGAGACGGAACAACTCCGAGAGGTCATTCAATGCAAATAAAGCTCGCAATTTCGAGGAAGCCCTCAAAGGCCCGTGTGCTAAGCACACTACCCAGGATAAGCCGGCAAACCACTCTTGGGAAAACTGTTATATTATGTAGCAGTTCCGCAATCAGGCTTACCAGAATCACCAACGCAGCAGTGGTGGAAACACGGGGCAGCCCGAAGCTGGTGGCTCAGGATCCAGTTTTCCTGGAGCCGACTCATCCGATGGTTTCCATGGTCCTAGCGGCTCTGGATCTGGGTATCAGGAGTCTGGCAATCGCGGAGGAGGAAATCAGCATTTTGGCCATGGTACTCAGCAGTAGGGCAACCAGTCAGGTTTTTAGAGGAATCCTAAACAGTTAAATATTGGGCAGTATCATGTCTTTACGACTAGCACCTGCAAGTGGAATATCAAACTCCAGAAGCATGCTGTCAACCTAGTTGAACCGGCCATTCCTGAATATTTGAATTGGTCAGAACAGCCAGTCACTTGGAGTAGGGCGGATCACCCGCTGCGAGTTGAGAATCCGGGTTGCCTAGCTTTGGTAGTGGCGCCTCAGGTCGATGGTTATAAGCTCACCAAGGTACTTATGGATGGAGGAAGCAGCATTAACATCATGTACTATGATACTTTCACGCGCATGAACTTATCAGAAAATAACTCATGCCATCTTCAACTGTCTTCCACGGGATCATTCCTGGGAAGTCTGCTTATCCTATTGGGCGGATCAAGCTGGAAGTTGCGTTTGGCGATGAGTACAATTGTAGATTGGAGTTTCTGACGTTTGAGGTGGTCAAGATCAGAAGCCCATATCATGCTCTGTTTGGATGGCCGGCTTATGCTCGTTTCATGGCCCGACCCTTCTATGCATATCTCAGGCTCAAAATGCCTGGGCCGAAGGGCACTATCATGGTCGATGGCGACAAGAAGATTGCTCATGAGTGTGAGGAAGGGGACGCAGCTTATTATGAGTCGGCCTGGGCAGCAGAAGAGTTGAAGTTTTACACATCCAATGTTGACCCGGCCGACATGACCCCCTTGATGAAGCCCACCACAGAGTCTGATCCCCCACTCAAGTTTAAGTCGGCCGAGGACATGAAACAGGTTGACTTCACCCCTGGTGACTCACCTCAACAGTTCACTATTGGGAGTGGCATGGATCCCAAATAGGAAAGCGCACTCATCGAGTTCATCCATGAGAATCGGGACATCTTCGATGGAAACCTTCTGACATGCCTAGTGTACCGAGAGAATTCGCTGAGCACCATCTTAATGTTGATCCTAAGATGAAACCAGTCCGATAATACCTCCGTCTTTTTAACGAGGAGAGACGCAAAGCTATCGGAGAAGAAGTAGCCCGGCTCTTAGCTACGGGGTTCATCGTGGAAGTATTTCATCCTGAGTGGCTGGCCAATCCAGTGCTTGTTTTGAAGAAAAATGGCACTTGGCGTATGTGTGTTGATTACACGGATCTTAACAAAGCTTGTCCCAAAGACCCGTTTCCCTCCCTCGCATAGATCAAATCATTGATTCCACGGCTGGTTGTGAGAGCGTATGTTTCCTGGATGCTTACTCCGGCTATCATCACATAAAGATGGTTGTTGAGGATCGGGAGAAGATAGCCTCATCACGCCCTTTCGGGCCTTCTGCTATGTCTCTATGCCTTTTGGGCTTAAAAGCGCGGGAGCTACTTATCAGCGCTGCGTACAGAATTGTTTTCACAATCAGATCGGGCGTAATGTTCATCCTTATGTTGATTATATCGTAGTCAAGTCCCAGAAGAACGAAACACTGCTGTATGATCTCAAGGAAACCTTTGAAATCTTTGGGTTTATAAGATGAAGCTTAACCCGGCCAAGTGTGTATTTGGTGTTCCTGCAGGTAAATTGCTTGGTTTTCTGGTGTCTGAGCGAGGCATTGAAGCTAATCCGGAGAAAATCAAGGTGGTAACCTCCCTTGCTAAGCCGGCCAACATCAACGATGTCCAGCGTATGGCGGGTCACATTGCCGCTTTGAGCCGATTCATCAGCCGCCTCGGTGAGAAGGCGATTCCTTTATATCAGATGCTGAAAAAGACTAACCACTTCGTCTGGAGTGATGCTACAGATAAAGCTTTTGAAGCTCCCAAGAAGCGGTTAGTTGAGCCGCCCGTCCTTGGTGCTCCTATTGACAAAGAGCCTATGCTTCTGTACATTGCTGCTAATAATAAAGCAGTCAGTGTTGCAGTCGTTGTGGAGCGCAAAGTGGCTGGTAAGGAATATCCAGTCCAGAGGCCGTTTTATTATAACAGTGAAGTTTTGACGAAGTCCACGCAGAGGTATCCGCATTGGCAAAAACTGGTATTTGGTGTCTTCATGGCTAGTCGCGAGTTGAAGCATTATTTCCAGGAACACCCCATCACTGTGGTAAGCTCCGCCCCTTTGGGAGATATCATCTGGAATAGGGAAGCCACAGGGCGGGTTGCTAAGTGGGCAATTGAGCTTGGGCCACATCATCTGCAATATGTGCCTCGGACAACCATCAAGTCTCAACCATTAGTGGATTTTATCAATGATTGGACTGAACTTCAAGTTCCCGAGGAGAAGCCAGACAACACATATTGGACAATTCACTTTGATGGTTCCAAGCAATTGGAGGGTTTGGGGGCTGGAGTTATCTTATCTCCCCCCTAAGGTGACAAGTTTGTCTTCGACTGGGCACTGTAGGGAAACTCCCCACAGCCATTTCAATTAATTTCAAAATTATACAGTATGTACAAAGGTTACCAAGAGTAACCAAGAGAGAGAAAGAGGACGAAGGTGTGGAGAAGCTACTAACCTAGTTACAAGAGGTGAGAAAACGGAGTACATTAAGGAGGAATAAATGTAACCGATCTAACAAGATCATCCTTAAACCTAGGTTTGATCCTATGAGAGAGAAGAGACATATCATGAACAAAAGCTCCCCTCCAACGGTTAAAGCTTGGCCTCTCCTGTCCGAACACTCTGTCATTCCTGATCAACCAAATATTCCAGCAAGCAGTGAAGACCACTTCAGCAAAAAAGGGCTTGGCAAAATCCCTCCTGGCATTAAAGGCAATCTCAGACATATCATTGCCCAAACTCCAGTCAATCTACAAATAGTTCCAGACACGTTGACTGAAGTTACAATTGAAAAAGAGATGATCTCTGTCTTCCTTGGACTATGTTGGGCACAGCACACATTAGATCCCATCATCAATATGCCAGTGTCTCCTCTCTACCATATCCTTTGTATTCAATCTGTCCATTATGAGCATCCAAGCAAAAACTTTAATCTTCATAGTGCAACAGCTCTTCCATACCCACATGAGCAATGGGTTGAATGAAAGATGAGAGTGCATGGCAGAGTAGAACATTTTGGGAGTATAAGGCTTCGCAGTACCATGCCAAAGCCAGACATCCTTAGACTCATGACATCTTTCATGAGACGGAATGAGGGACTGTAGTGTTTGAAGTTCCTGGTAAGCTCGCTCAGACAATGGGAGATTAAACTAGATTATCAAATCAATGCACTCAAGGCCATCCTTGACTGAAACCAGAGGATCTTTAATATATGAAAAGAGCCTAGGAAATCTATTTTGAAGAGGTAGCAGTGAATCCTCAATTTTCCATTTATCAAGCCAAAATAAAGCAGTGTCCCCTTGATTGATCTGCACCCAAGAAAACTCTCTGAATTGATCCAATAGTTTAAGGATGTCCTTCCACCAAAAGGAACCGCAGGGAGCTTTTCCTTGGGGTACCAACCCATGATAGTAAGAACTCCAAATAAGGTTTACCCAAGGAATATCTGCTCTATTTAAGAATTTATGCAGATACTTCATCAGAAGAGCAATATTCTGGATCCCAAGGTTTAAAATTCCCAGCCCACCTTTGTTCTTAGGCCTACATATTAACTCCCAGGCAGCAAGTGAAGGAGCAGGTTCTTGCCTATTTTTCCTCCAAAGGCATTGCCTTTGAATTCTTTGCAGCTGCTTAAGGATGCCTGGGTTGATTAACAGACTGCAGAGAAAAAATATGGGCAAAGAGGACAGGGCAGAATTCAAATATTGCAATCTCTCTCCTTGTGCAAGGAAAGAGGAGCTGGCAGACATTCTTCTTTCCATGCAATCCACAAGAGGCATGAGATCAGACATTCTTGGTTTGGTTGTACCAATAGGGAGGCCCAAATATGTGACAAGTTTTGTTATGTTCTGAGGATTATGTTTCCTTGTACTAACAATGCAGCTGAATATGAGGCCCTCCTTCACGGCCTCCGTATGGCTAAGGAGATGAATCTCAGCCGGGTTAGGTGCCTGGGCGATTCTGATCTAGTGGCCCAGCAAGTGTCTGAAAAGTGGGATTCCAAGGACCCTCTCATGGCGGCTTATTGACAAGCAGTGACTAATATCGCAGGACATTTTAAAGGTTATCAGGTTGATCACATTGATCGGTGGATCAATGAGGCGGCTGATGCTTTGTCACAACTTGGCTCTCAGCGTAAGCCGGTCCCTCCCAATGTTTTTCTTGATGTTCTCCACAATCCTTCTATCAAACTGCCGTCAGAGGAAGATCTTGCTATTCCTGACCCGGAGGCACAGTTGGTGGCTGCTCTCCGTGCTATACCAGATTGGACGACTCCTTATTTGGCTTATTTGAATCACGGCGAGCTCCCTGGAGATGAACTCATTGCTTGTCAGATCGTCTGACGCTCCAAGTCCATGACTATTGTTAATGGCGAGTTGCACGGAAGAAGCATCACTGGATTTTTTCAATGATGGGTTTCCCCTAACAAAGGCCAAGAAATTCTCAATGAAATTCACTCTGGTGATTGTGGTCATCATGCCGGTTCAAGATCCCTGGTAGCAAAGGCGTTTTGACATGGTTTTTACTGGCTCACGGCTCATGCAGACGCTGAGGATATTGTGCGCAAGTGTGATGGATACCAGAAGTTTGCACGTCAAGTTCATGTTTCGGCTCAAGAACTCTGGATGATTCCAATCACCTGGTTGTTCGCTGTCTGGGGGCTTGATATGGTTGGTCCGTTCAAGCGGTCCAAGGACAAGAAGACCCACCTTTTGGTTGTTGTTGATAAATTCACTAAGTGGGTTGAAGCAGAGCTAATAACCAATTGTGATGCAGCCACAACAGTTCAGTTCCTGAAAAAGTTTATCTTTCACTTTGGTTATCTTCACAACATCATCACTGATAATGGAACTAACTTGTCCAAGGGAGCTATGATGCAATTATGTCAACGAGAGCATATACGGCTTGATGTAGCATTAGTGGCACATCCTCAGTCCAACGGCCAAGCAGAACGCGCCAACCAGGAGATTTTACGAGGTATCAAGCCAAGGCTCATGGTTCCTCTGGAACCTACTCCGGGTTGTTGTGTTGAGGAGCTCCCCTCCGTCCTTTGGAGTATACGGACCACCCCCAACAGATCAACGGGATACACGCCCTTCTTCATGGTCTATGGCGCAGAAGCTGTATTACCTAGCGACATCCGTCATGATTCTCCAAGAGTGGCAGCTTATGTCGAAGCAGATAATGCACAAGCTCGTCAGGACTCTTTGGATGCCTTGGAAGAGGAACATGACTTCGCCATAGCACGGTCTGCAATATATTAGCAAGATTTGCGTCGCTATCACAGCCGTAGATTTCGTAGCCGTACTTTCCAGGAGGACAACTTAGTGCTCCATCTGATACAAGAACAGACAGGTATGCATAAGCTTTCCCCTCCATGGGAAGGGCCTTTTGTCATCAGCAAGAACCTAAACAATGGGTCATATTATCTGATTGACATACGTGAACACAAAAAATCACGTACCTCTAAGGACGAAACAAACAGGCCTTGGAACATTGCTCATCTTCGGCCTTACTATACCTGAGAGCCACTGGCTCCTTATCTTGTAAAATACCTTTGTATATATATTTATGATCATTATAATAAAGCCGGCATCCCCGAAACTCGGGGCCTCTGTCATTTCGTCTCATACATTGTGAATGAGTCTTTATTTTCTGGTCATAGGTCACTTGGGGGCTTCCAGCTCATCGAGTTTAGCTCTTAACATCCCTCTTGACCCGGCATATGCCATTATAAATTTTGGTTAAACCTGCCTGTCTGCTTGATGCTACTCTGCCAAGATGACCCGGCGTACTCTTGACAGTCAATCTATTATGACCCTGAACTTGTCAAGGTTAAAACGTCGGCTTATGTCATGTGAGAGCCGGCTTACAGAAAGCTAGGATAAACCATGTGCTATCACACCAGCTTCATTGAAGCAAGAATTGCACCTCGAAAGCCGGCTTAACACTTATTTTTATCTATATTTCAATTTCAATTTTACATGATCCTTTGCTCCTTGACCAATTATCATCTTGACCATGAGTCGTCGGGTCAACAGCACACCGGATTATTTTGATCAAGCGTGAGCTCCCAGTGATCACGAGTCGCCAAATTAAATAGCACACTGGGTTATTATCTATCATCACTACTAAATGACAATGTGTCAAAGTCATGAGTAGATGTCCCGGACTCCCAATAATTGCTCATCGATGCAAGCAGAAACATATTACAAGCATAAGGCCATCTAGCGGGTTAACAAAACACCGCACCGGCTCAAATATATTCTGCAAAAGTATCAAGTGCACAACATCACGGATATAGCAAGTATTGTTGCTACCCTATTACAGAGCCACAACCGAGCTCAAAATATCAACAAGTTTTTAGGAGTCCTTTCACTACTGCAGGATGCTGCTAACGCGACACTACGATCAGAGATCCTTTGACGAAACTTTGTGTGATGCATTAATCACAAACGGTGATGTAAAAAAACCATAAAAAAAGATGCAAAATGTTTGCGATGGAATAGATATCAAACACGGTTCAGATTTTAGTTGTGTGTGCGATGCAGGGCATATGGTTGATCCATATGAACTGTTTGCGATGAGATAGAACAACAGAAACGGGCAGCCATATCAAGGTGTGTGCGATATACGGCATACAGTTTGCTTAGATGAACTGTTTTCTATTAGGGAGTGCAACAGAAATGGTTAGCCAGATCAAGGTGTTTGTGATATACAGCATACGGTTCACTCGGACGAACTGTTTTCGATTAGGGAACACAACAGAAATGGTTCAAATTAACAAGATGTGTGTGATATGCAGCATACAGTTCACATAGATGAACTGTTTGCGATGAGCCAAAAGAACACAAACGAGTTGTGTAAACAAGATGTGTGTGATACGCGGCAAACAACCCACTCAGCTGAACTACTTGCGATGAGAAATTATAACACAGACGGTTACTACAGTTAATTCGTGTGTGATTCTATGTGTACAAAAAACTTTGAAAAATGCAAACTAGTTGCTTGCGGTGGCTAGGAGTATCGCACATGATGCGTGGGCGAGTACTCGTGTGCGATGATTAGTAAGTTACACATACGTTTCCTTATGTTTTACATGTGTGTGAATTTGCAATATGGACAATTAATATGCAAATGCCTTCTGGACATCGGTGTTGATCGCCACGTCCAAAACATGGACGTCCTCTACTCTACCGCTGTACCGGGCACACGCTTAAACTCAATGAACTGTGTACGATACTAATACTTTCCATGAAAATTTAAGAACTTGGCTAACAGCATTTGAGTAACATATATATAGTGGTTACACTATTCGACAAAAGGAGGATCTTCGTAACACGGTTTTGACAACCATATGGTCCATATCTACATACTTAACATAGTAACAACTATCAAATTTTAAGAGGCTAAGGGCCAACAACCATATGGTCCATATCTACATACTTAACATAGTAACAGCTAGCACATTTTAAGAGGCTGAGGACCAACAACCAAAACTATCTGCTGGAAGCAGCTTGATCACGATGACTCGGCATCTCGTCAATGAAAAGGAAGAACCCTCCTGTGCCTTGGTAGAGCATGAGTAGAACAGTGTCTCCAATTTTCCAATGTGGATGCATTGCCATGACAAGCGAGAACTTGTTAATTTGAATGGTTCCATTTCTGCGGGAAATGCAGTACCTTGCAATCACTTTGGCGTTATTAACAGGCACAAGTGTAATTCGACCAGGCCGGGAAATCAATCCAGGAACAGCTACAGCAAGCAATTTCTGTTGAAATGTAGAATAAAAACCAATTGTAACATATCGTTGAATATATATATAGTTTATGACCATCAACATAAAAATAAGACATTGTACCAGCATTTTGTGCACACAATTGGTCTTGTTCAATGTGTGCACCATAGGTATAATTAATCCCTTCCAAAATCCAGCGTTCATACGCTGTGCTATCTCTGTCAGATTATCAACAAATTTTATGACATGCTTCAAGTCCTTCCAGTGAAATTTGGTACGCTTAGTAACATACAGATTGTTAACTATGCATCCAACATATCCTGCTTAAAAGGTGGAAAGGTACTATTTATTCAGAACATGGTAGAAGAATATATAGTGCGCATAAATTGGTAAATAGAATTTGTTACTGCCTAGGAACGGAGTCAGAAAATGAAATCACAATTGGTTGCTTAAATAGTGATCAATTAGTCAGAACAAATACCCCGATTTTGCTAAGTAATATGCCAGCATGGAGAAAGTTGAAAGGACACTAACCTCGATCAGACTTTGATCGGATGATGATGTCGGGGAAGTAAACATCCATGTTAATTAGACCATGTTGTGGTGCACGCACTAGAATTTTATTGCCAACTTTCAGTTCATAACACTTAGACATTTTTCTCCAAAGGTCCGCACCAAAATAGGAGTGATCATCTTTATCAAGTTTTATGCCAACTGTCATTGTAAATCCATGCTGCGTTGTCAATATGACATCCATGGAGTCATCAACAAAGTAAAGCCCAAGATTTCCTTCTACTCCTGTTATTGCAAAGCAAGGGATGTACTGCTTGAAATGAAAATTAAGATCATAAATTAGATATATTGAAATAACAGAGCAAGATGCAAAAATGGGAGTAACTGATAGAACATATCAATATATAGCTGAAAGCAAAGCACAAAAATATATAATTAAAAATAGATAATGTAACAAAGATTTGATGCAAATATGATAGTAACTGAATGAACAATACATCATAAATTTGCCTAATATAGGGAAAAAATCGGCTTCGACATCTAGGCTGCATGTGGCACCGTACCTTTTATCCAAATGTAGCAATAGACGGTATATGTTCACAAATTTAGGCCATGTCGACCGTGGTAGGGTGAGATTGAACATACCGAGCGCTCCCTGAAGTCATCCAAAATGGAGAGATAGAACTTCATTTCCGACTGGCCGCGACCACACTTGCCCGATTTGTGCTCGCACTGTGGACACATGAATGAAAACCCTCGAATCAACTAGAAGAAAAATGAATCCACGGCGATTTCCGCCGGTTGATTAAGAGCGACGGACGAACTGTGATAAGAGATGAGTGAATATTTCGCTAAATTGATTACCTTCTCCATGAGAAAAATCCCCAGCCCAATCCCGCAGAAAACCCCAATCGACCAGAGTCTAAAATGTCTGTGCAAGTCGGTGCAGATAGGCGGCGGCAAGCAGTAGGAGCGAAATCTCGTGCCGTTTGGAGCGCGACCTCCGCCCGCCGACGACAGCCGTCGAGCTTAGGGTGGCCGCTGCGATAGAAGTTGATGAGGTGCCGAGTTGCGGAGGAGTCCGTGGCGAGTGGGTGGGGACGAAGTGGGTGAGGGTTTTCTTTTTCCTTTTGCATGTGTGGATGAACACACACGGTTTGCAGAGGCGACGGAGATGAATCATGTGCGATAGTAAATCACCAAGATTGAAGGGGAATCCAAATTTCCTTTGTCCATGAGTTTTTTTCTACGATGAACATAAACCCTCCAAATCACCGTGTTCAAACTTGGCACTTTTCTGGGTTCATTTACCATATTTAGGGGATTATGTGCATTTTCTAGGCATTAGTGCACATAATTCAAATTCAAACAATCGAAGCATGAAAAGGTGAACGAGAACGGTCTGGAAAACCATGCTCGTGCTATTTAGTAAATTCTCATGCCTTTTACAAGGAATGGGCAGAGATCTCATGGAAATGTGTGGCAATAGTCAACCACAAACACGTCGTTTATTGGTTTTTCAACTATAGAAAAATGAAATACATGCTTGAAAAATATGACGGCTGGCATGGTGCCATGGTATGGCCTCACCAACCCTGGTAAAAATTTGAGAAGGTTTGGCTTATGTCGTCGTGCACCCCCTTCATAAATCGAACCATCACCGAGGAAGTTTCATGCTTTCGAGGGGGAATCACCAAGATTGAAGGGGCCGGGAATCCAAATTTCCTTCCTAGTTTGTCATTCAGTTTTTTTCTACAATCAACATACCCCCTCCAATGCAACGTGTTCAAATTTGGCATTTTTTCGGGCTCATTTACCATATTTAGGAGATTATGTGCATTTTCTAGGCATTAATCCACATAATTCAAATTTGAACAATCGGTGCATGAAAAGGTGCACAAGAACGGTCTGGAAAACCATGCTCGTGGTATTTAGTAAATTCTCATGCCTTTTACAAGGAATGGGCAGAGATTCCAAGGGAATGTGTGGCAATAGTCAACCACAAACGCGTCGTTTACAAGGTTATCAACTATAGAAAAATGAAATACGTGCTTGAAAAACATGACGCCTGGCATGGTGCCATGGTATGGCCTCACCATGCCTTGGTAAAAAGCTGAGAAGGTTTGGTTTAAGTCTTTATGCACACCCTTCATAAATTGAACCATCACCGAGGAAGTTTCATGGTTTCGAGGGGAAAATCACCAAGATTGAAAGGGAATCCAAATTTCCATCCTAGTTTGTCATTCATTTTTTTTCAACGATCAACATACCCCCTCCAATGCAACATGTTCAAATTTGGCATTTTCTCGGGCTCATTTACCATATTTAGGGGATTATGTGCATTTTCTAGGCATTAATGCTCATAATTCAAATTCGAACAATCGGTGCATGAAAAGGTGCACAAGAACGGTCTGGAAAACCATGCTAGTGCTATTTAGTAAATTCTGATGCCTTTTACAAGGAATGGGCAGAGATTTCAAGGAAATGTGTGGCAATAGTCAACCACAAATGCGTCGTTTACTGGGTTAACAACTATAGAAAACTGAAATACATGCTTGGAAAACATGACGCCTGGCATGGCCTCACCGTGCCCTGGTAAAAATTTGAAAATGCTTGCCCTATGTCGTCATGCACTCCTTTCATAAATCGAACCATCACCAAGGAAGTTTCATGGTTTCGAGGGGGAAATCACCAAGATTGAAGGGGAATCCAAATTTCCTTTGTCCATTGTCCATGAGTTTTTTTTCTACAATGAACATACACCCTGCAAATCACCGTGTTCAAATTTGGCACTTTTTCGGGTTCATTTACCATATTTAGTGGATTATGTGCATTTTCTAGGCATTAATGCACATAATTCAAGTTCAAAGAATCGGTGCATGAAAGGGTGCACAAGAACGACCTGGAAAACCATGCTCGTGCCATTTAGTAAATCCTCATGCCTTTTACAAGGAATGGGCAGATATTTTGATGAAATGTGTGGCAATAGTCAACCACAAACACGTCGTTTATTGGTTTTTCAACTATAGAAAAATGAAATACATGCTTGAAAAATATGACGGCTGGCATGGTGCCATGGTATGGCCTCACCAACCCTGGTAAAAATTTGAGAAGGTTTGGCTTATGTCGTCGTGCACCCCCTTCATAAATCGAACCATCACCGAGGAAGTTTCATGCTTTCGAGGGGGAATCACCAAGATTGAAGGGGCCGGGAATCCAAATTTCCTTCCTAGTTTGTCATTCAGTTTTTTTCTACAATCAACATACCCCCTCCAATGCAACGTGTTCAAATTTGGCATTTTTTCGGGCTCATTTACCATATTTAGGAGATTATGTGCATTTTCTAGGCATTAATCCACATAATTCAAATTTGAACAATCGGTGCATGAAAAGGTGCACAAGAACGGTCTGGAAAACCATGCTCGTGGTATTTAGTAAATTCTCATGCCTTTTACAAGGAATGGGCAGAGATTTCAAGGGAATGTGTGGCAATAGTCAACCACAAACGCGTCGTTTACAAGGTTATCAACTATAGAAAAATGAAATACGTGCTTGAAAAACATGACGCCGGGCATGGTGCCATGGTATGGCCTCACCATGCCTTGGTAAAAAGCTGAGAAGGTTTGGTTTAAGTCTTTATGCACACCCTTCATAAATTGAACCATCACCGAGGAAGTTTCATGGTTTCAAGGGGAAAATCACCAAGATTGAAAGGGAATCCAAATTTCCATCCTAGTTTGTCATTCATTTTTTTTTCAACGATCAACATACCCCCTCCAATGCAACATGTTCAAATTTGGCATTTTCTCGGGCTCATTTACCATATTTAGGGGATTATGTGCATTTTCTAGGCATTAATGCTCATAATTCAAATTCGAACAATCGGTGCATGAAAAGGTGCACAAGAACGGTCTGGAAAACCATGCTAGTGCTATTTAGTAAATTCTGATGCCTTTTACAAGGAATGGGCAGAGATTTCAAGGAAATGTGTGGCAATAGTCAACCACAAATGCGTCGTTTACTGGGTTAACAACTATAGAAAACTGAAATACATGCTTGGAAAACATGACGCCTGGCATGGCCTCAGCGTGCCCTGGTAAAAATTTGAGAATGCTTGCCCTATGTCGTCATGCACTCCTTTCATAAATCGAACCATCACCAAGGAAGTTTCATGGTTTCGAGGGGGAAATCACCAAGATTGAAGGGGAATCCAAATTTCCTTTGTCCATTGTCCATGAGTTTTTTTTCTACAATGAACATACACCCTGCAAATCACCGTGTTCAAATTTGGCACTTTTTCGGGTTCATTTACCATATTTAGTGGATTATGTGCATTTTCTAGGCATTAATGCACATAATTCAAGTTCAAAGAATCGTTGCATGAAAGGGTGCACAAGAACGACCTGGAAAACCATGCTCGTGCCATTTAGTAAATCCTCATGCCTTTTACAAGGAATGGGCAGATATTTTGATGAAATGTGTGGCAATAGTCAACCACAAACCGTTTGTTTATTGGGTTTTCAACTATAGAAAAATCAAATAAATGCTTGAAAAACTTTACGCCTGGCATGGTGCCATGGTATGGCCTCACCATGCCCTGGTAAAAATTTGAGAAGGTTTGGCTTATGTCGTCATGCACGCCCTTCATAAATCGAACCATCACCGAGGTAGTTCCATGCTTTCGAGAGGGAAATCACCAAGATTGAAGGGGAATCCAAATTTTCTTTGTTCTTTGCCCTTGAGTTTTTTTCTACGATGAACATACACCCTGCAAATCACCATGTTCAAATTTGGCATTTTTCCAGGCTCATTTACCATATTTAGGGGATTATGTTCATTTTCTAGGCATTTAGCGCATATAAATCCAATCCAGCTACAGCTACACGGGTGTGATGTGAGGGACGTGGATTGTCGTTCGATCGCGGCGCATCCTACTATGCACATGCGCAATCCGCGTGGCTGGGGTTCCGGCCAATCATAACGCAACACACAATAGGCTCAGCGCACACTATTTCTGGAGGCGACGGAGATGAACTGTGTGCGATAATGAACGAGCAAATTTGTAAGGGAAGCCAAATTTCCTTCGTCGTTTGTCGTTGAGCTCTTAAAAACCACCACACTCTACGGCTGTCAGGCCACTCCGTCCCAAAGCTCTCTCCAAGCGTCGTTAATGGCACCGCGGTGCACAGTAACTGGTAAGGAAGCGATGGCATCCCGCCGCGCCGCGTTCCTCGCCGCCCGCGACCGCACACATGGTAAGGAAGCGATGGCATCTCGCCGCACCAGGTTCATCGCCGCCGACGGCCGCACAAGTATGTGGGTGGACTTTGATGCTGCCATGGCCGAATGGGCGGTGGATCTAGAGGCGGCCAAAGCCGCACAGAAGGAGACGAAAAGGCAGAAAGCTGTCAAGAAAAGAGAGTCCCGCCGCCACAAGAAAGAAGAGGCCGCACGCCGCGCTGAGGAGAGCTCGGCGGAGATCGAAGCAGGATGGGCCGCCGCCTACAAGGCCAGGAAGGAGAACGACGGCGTCTGGCTAGCATGCCCCGATGGCAGCATGTGAGAAGTAGTTAGTGCGTGTGTTGCCCGTAAGTTTGCATAATTAATTACGAGCATCTACCACTACTACATACGTACTAGTTTTAGAGCACATTACCAGTAGTACTTTAAGTTGGTACTATCTATTATTCACGTACAATGTCGGTAAGCGCGTCCTTTGAGGGCTTTGAGCGTTAATTAGCATGTGTTCACTGAAGTTTTGTAGCCGCACCCCGGCCCTAAATACTCCCAAAACGTCCGCCCGCAGCCATCGAAGACTAGAGCTGGCCATAGCTGGTTTTTAGTCCCACCTCGCCGCACGAGTTGGCCGCACACCAGCTTAAATTGCCGCGCCGGCGAATGGCAGCAAGATTCTCTCTTGTTGCATAGGATCAAATCTAGCTATGCGAGCGAGGCAGGTTGACACTTGATTGCATTTCATAAACCAATGATTTCTCATCGGGTGTCACCTTGCCTCGTTCATGTACATTTAATAATCCTGATACAATGAAAGAGATTTTTTGAAATTTGGTGCGGTTGGAGATGCTGATAGATATAAGAATTATTAGAAGATCACAAAACACACGGTTTCTATGGCGTACCCGTGTGCGTTTTTTTTTGCGTTAATGATCCATAAGTCAGTTACCTCTGCGATGTTTCCTAATAAACCAAGCATACCATTGACCGAAAAAATCAACTACACGTGTACATTTTTTTGGAGACGGGATCTGCCAATTTTCCCTTTTCTTGCACACGAGTATTTTACGCGCTTCGTCTGTGTTGTGTGTTTCCCCCACCCAAGTTTCAAGTTTCGCAGCGAAATTTTCATTAGGCGAGCGATTTCTGAATTTATTCCTCCCAACACATCCCCACCCATCAAATTTCCTCAGTATCTCCCCCCTCCCCCCTACCGGCAGCTCAAACCGCCGTCGCCGCAACCACAGCTTCAACCACATCTACATTCTGCTCGAGCATCGTCGATCCAGTCAGGTAACCCACCGATCTCTATAACGGCCCCGGCCTGATTGCTTAAATGGCGCCTGCAAAACATCCTCATGCCTCCAAATCCCCACCACCCCTACCTCCAGAGCATCGCCGCGCAAGCCCAACCACATATCACGTGGAGGTCGAGGAGCTGATGGCGGTCGATGGCGCGA
The DNA here is from genome assembly GCA_011799875.1 of Thinopyrum elongatum. Classification (NCBI taxonomy): domain Eukaryota; kingdom Viridiplantae; phylum Streptophyta; class Magnoliopsida; order Poales; family Poaceae; genus Thinopyrum; species Thinopyrum elongatum. Next base: position 470,283,589 of record CM022303.1, on the reverse strand, counting down.
TGGCCGCTGTGCGTGTTGACCCAGTGGAACACCCCGCCTCCACCGCCGCCGACTTGGTGAAGGCTCTGGCCCAGATGAAGTGCCCCAGCGACTACCTCTCAGGACTTGCCAGGTATGATCTGACCAGCTCAATCTTACCAATACCACTTGCAATGGCTATATTATGTACGGTTGATGTATTAAGCATGTTCGTGCCTTGTTTGTTTTAGTACTGCACACTGTGTGATGTTCAAGTATTAACTCTCTAGCTCAATTTCACCAATACCAGCAACAAACTTACAATACATGACTCAGGATATCACTAGAGATGCTGCCCATTTGCTATTTTTGGTGGATGCTAACCCTGTTGTACTTAACATGCCTGTCCATGTACTTACGCAGGGTCATAATGGGCGATGCTGTTGTTTGCCGTCGAGGTTAGCTGCATCCCATGTCTTACAGTATTTCACATCATTTGTGCAATTGCAGTTTAACTTCTAACATTTACTGGTTGCCTGTAGGTACACATGTCAGCGGCACTGATCCACCTTCGACCCGGAGGAACAGCTCGCCTCCGCCGCCGCTGACTTTGGACGGGCTCTGGCCAAGATGAAGTGCCCCAGCAACTACCTCTCAGTACTTACCAAGTATGAACTCACCAGTTCAATCTTACCAATACTAGTTGCAATTAATGGCTATGTTTTGTATGGTCGATGTATTAAGCATGTTGTAGTAAACATGCCTAACACGTTTTAGCTATTTTCCCTACCTTTTTATAGACAACTGGGCCATTCTCTGCTCTGGCAGCACCTGCTTTCCGATGTTTAACTCTGCCAATTGCATTTTTACCAGTACCGGTTTCAATGGCTATTAAGCCTGTTGCAATTAACAGTTGTAACCAGTTTTAAACAGTTGTATTCATGGCTACAACCTTACAAAACATGACTTAGGATGTTGTTAAGCTTGTGGCAATTAACAGTTGTATCCATTTTTTAATCTGTCCCTTTGCTACCGTTCTACTCTCCGCAATCAAGATATACTAGAGATGCTGCACATTTGCTATTTTTAGTGGATGCTAACGCTGTTGTACTTAACATGCCTTTCCATGTACTTACGCAAGGCCATAATGGGCGATGCTGTTGTTTGCCATCGAGGTTAGCTGCATCCCATGTCTTATAGTATTTTACATCATTTGTGCAATTGCAGTTTGGATTCTAACATTTACTTGCTTCTTGTAGGTACACATGTCGGCGGCACTGATCCACTCTTCGACTCGGAGGAACACCTCGCCTCCGCTGCGGCCAACTTGGGGCGGGCTCTTGTCCATATGAAGTGTCCCAGCCACTACCCCTCAGGACTTACCAAGTATGAACTCACTAGTTGAATCTTACCAATACTAGTTGCAATGGCCATGTTTTGTACGGTTCATCTACTAAGCATGTTGTAGTAAACACACCTAGCCCGTCTTATCTATTATCCCTACCTTTTAATAGACAACAGGGCCATTCTCTGCTCTAGTAGCACCTGCCTTGCGATGTTTAACTCTGACAATTTCATTTCTATCAGTACCAGTTTCAATGGCTATACTAGGTTGTCTGTTGTAGTAAACAATTCTATCCATTTTTTAATCCGTCCCTTTGCTTCCGTGCTACTCTTTCGCAATGAAGATATAACTACAGATGCTGCCATTTTATTACCATTTGCTATTTTTGGTGGATGTTAACCCTGTTGTAGTTAGCATTGGCTTTCCATGTCCTTACACAGGGCTACAATGGGCGATGCTGTTGTTTGCCGTCGAGGTTAGCTGCATCCCATGTCTTATACACCATATGTTCCTAAATATAAGTATTTTTAGAGATTCCAATATAGACTACATACGGACCAAAATGAGTGAATCTAGATTATAATCTAAACTATATCTATAATTCTATATACATCCGTATGTAGTTCATATTGAAATCTCTAAAAGTACTTGTACTTAGGAACGTAGGTAGTTGTATTTTACATCATTTGTGCAATCTCAGTTTAGCTTCTAACATTTACTGGTTGCTTGTAGGTACATATATGAGTGGTACTGATCCACGCTTCGATCCCTTTTGCGTATGGGGCAATGAGATATTCATGAACAAGCGTCAAGTGAAGAAACTAAGAAAGATTGTTAGGCAAAAGAAACGGGTGATGGGAATTAAGCTCTTTATTTACACTTTGTCCAAGACAACAGTGAACTTTAGGATGGTAAGTAATGTGTTATCTTTTCCCCTGCCCACAACAAGTTACTCTATTAGTCCTTAGTATCTGAATTTTTTCTCTTTTTAGTGGTTTCCGAAGCTATTTACTGATGATTACCTTGCAAACTACATGACCGGAGTGGAGGCAACTAAGGTTAAAGTATATAATTCATGCTACCATGATAATGCTCGAGAAGCCTTCCTGAAGGTGGTGAAGGATGGGCGGGCGATCGTCACAAGGGGTTGGACAAAAGTTGTTCGTGCCTATGACATGCAGGAGGGCACATTATGGGCATTCCGCTTCTTAAACACCATCGGCAGCCAAAATGATTTACACTTGTCTCTTCACCTTTACCGCCTCTAAATATTGTGGTTCATCATAGTTAATTGCTGTCTAATCCTGTAATTACTGAACATATTGTACTGAGAAATTTATTTATGGATTCGTTGTTGAACCATTGTGCTGAGAATTTGAATTCCACGTTTCATATTTCAAAATTTCCAATTCGAATAATAAATTACAGGGAAAAATAAAATTATACAGGAGCGAATAAAACAATGTGCACATGGTTAGAAAGAAAACAACGTGTGCAATGAAAAATAGAGAACAGACGGTTCTTGGACGTGAAACGTTTGCGATGCCCGACGGATGCACACACGGTTTCGTCTCATATGCGTGTGCGATTCATGGTAATACGGCAAATGTTTCAAACCTGTGTGCGTGTGTGATAGGAATACCTATCGCACACAGTTATGAAAATGGACACGTTGGCGTTAGTAGAGGCACCGCACATGTTTTACATTCTTGAACTATGTGCGATAACGTACCTATCGCAAACATATCGGTAGATTAAATGTTGATGTCCACCTTTTTCACATGACTATAGCGGCGTAATCATTTGGGATGTCTCTCAGATCATAAATGTAACATCGAGACGTAACGTGTGGGACTGGGGCGACTTCTCATACGTTTATTCTATGGCGATCGTCAGTAGCCGCTCGCCTATCCCCGACGGTTTCTAGGTCGTGTGGGAAGGACCCCCCCCCCCTATCGCAGTCACTCACTTGGCAATGGTTTAGAATGCCGTCGCGGAAAGGGGTTAAAAACCGTTTGTATAGCATGTTACGGTACAAGTGTTTACTCCTGTAAGTCGGCTTCTGCGCCTTCCGGGTTAACATTATCTTGGCGACCTCTAGCGTTTGATGCCTCCGGGTTATCCCGCGCTGGCTCTTCTTCTTCGCTGATCTGAAGGTTGTCCAGATCACATTCCATAGTTGTTAATTGTTGGAAAATTGCGTCGTCTTCTATGATAACTGACGGATCAATATCAGGAGCAAAGATATGCTTATGTCGTGCGGGAGTTAAGTCAAACGGCTCAAATGTTGGCGGGCTGACTCGTGTGTTCCCCTCATCCTAAGCAGGTTGATACTTGCTCAAGTCCAATTCTCCAGCTAGTTGACTCGCCAGAACGCGAGTTTCCTTCAGGCAACGAGCATAATCTGCTGAAGAAAATTGACTATCATCACGGTTAAAAACCCGCCAGACATTTCAGTCGGCTCCATCTTTGGTAAATAAGCCTTGGCACGACCAAGTGACATCATTGCGCCAGCTCGGGCGGCTGATCTTTTCCACTCTTCAATTTGTTTGGGATAGTAGATAGCTGTTTAAGCACGTCTTTTATAAATTTTTGCAGCTCTTTCCCACCGTTCACGACCATAATGGTATACGAACTTCCTGCATACAATTGTTCCAGGAAGGTGTATATAGCTTTCAACTTCACCAAGGGCACCTGGACGCCATTTCCATTTTTTCTGCCTGAAAGTTCAAAACACTTAAGGGTTACAAAGTCACACAACCATTTCAATTTTAACCCGGAGGTTCATAGGCGATTTATCAAGACAAATTTCAAAGGGCTACTTACCAAAGATGGCCACAGTCATATTTGTGATATGACGTTTCAGGCCTTGCAACTCTTGCGTTTCAGCCGCAAGCCGGCTCTCCGCCTCTTCCGCCCGTCTGGTCAAGGCGGCCTTTTCGGTCTCAAAGGCAGCTCTTTCACCATCAAAGGTGGCCTTGACTTTCTCCATTTCTTCGGCGGCAGATTGCTGGATTCCTTGCAGTCTTGATTCTGCCTTCACTCGAAGGGCCTGTTCCACTTCAAGTTCCTTTTTTAAGCTGGTCACTTTTGACTCGGCAGCATTCAATATATCCTGCAGTTCAGACAAATGATTATCAACAATGTCATTTAAGTCCCAAGTCAGTACAATTGCGCGACCCGGCCCTTGGGGGGCTACAAGAGGCAAAAATTATTCTAAAGTCCCAAGCAGTTGCAAGCAAACTACATGGCACTTGGGAGCTAATGCAAGTCATTTTTTCAGCAAGAATACAAAGACAAGACCCGACTCATCTCATGGAGATGAGCCGGCCCTTGGGGGCTACATGGTGTTTTTCTTCAGTCCATTAGCTATAGTCAACATTTTGAAGACCCGGCTCTCTCATCGAGATGAGTCGCCCTTGGGGGCTATATGTCACTCTTTTCAAAATTACATGAGGGCATATTTTCGAAGAACCGACTTGTTATCATAACAACCCGGCCCTTGGGGGCTACAGCATGCTTGTCAAAATTATATGCAAGTCTCACACATAGTCATGCTTCCCTATGTCTAAGACTTGGAGGCTACATAAGTATATATAAAACATTGGAAAAAGGGATCATTTCATACCTCATATTTTCTTCTCGGCATGTTCACCATGCCTATTTCAGTGTCCCGGCTCTTAGACAGCCGAGTCCAAAAACCCTGGTGCAGCTCTTCAACACTCATATTTTCTAAGCCGAGGAGTTCCAGCTTGGTCTTTCCCTTATCCAGCGGGGCCGGCTCATGTTTGGCCAGAATCTTGGCCAAAGTGCCTGAAGCTTCAGGAGCACTCTGTCCCTCCCTAGTAATAGTCACCTCCGTGTCAATCTCCATCCGATTGACATCTTTAGCTTTTGGGTGAGGGTTGGAAGCAGGAATAGGGCTTGGCGGGTGAACATCCTCTGGTTCATCTAGCCTGGTCTGCTCGCCTGTATTAATCACCTCTTCTACCACCGGCGGTTTATCAGTAAGTACTATCTCATGGACCGTCTCTGTTCCATGGTCTGGGTTGTCCGCGTTCGCATATGTAACCTAGTCTTCCGGGTTATCCTACGGTGTGTCTTGGGGGCCAAAGGTTGTACGGGCGGCGGACGGCTCGCCAACCTTTTTCCTGGCAACGGCTTTGGCCTTGATACCAATGCAAGCAAGTTTTAGTCACTAAGATGTACAATAGCAAAGAAACATATTCAAAGTACTCACCCGCGATTGATTGTGAAAGCCGGCAGTTGAGTGCCGGTTGATTCTCCTGATGATGGTAGCGACTCCTGATAATTGGAATCAGAGGGGTTAAGTGGTTGCCAAATGAGTCCAGCTCGTGGAAGAGATGGGGTTGGACTGTAAGGCACCTCATTCCATCACTTACGAGCAACCGGCTCATTCGATAAGCCGGTAGACAAGTCACCAGAATGACTCCAGAGTTTGTGTTTGTCGGCTTGGTGTGACTTCTTCAAAAGAAAGTTTGGGTCCAAGTAAGCATCCGGATGTGAAAGTGGTACCTTTCTGATGGCTCGTCTTGTTTTCCTTGGGATTAAAATTTCCGAGATGGATGAGATTGAAATTACCTCGGCGCCGCCGGCTCGACTGGCCTCAGTGTTGTCCTGAGAAGAAGGGGCATCAGCCAATTGAATAAAAAGAAGGCCGAGCGAGTCAAGTTCTACCTCCTCCTCATTTTCACCGGCTGCTTCATCAGTGTTGGCCGGCTCATCTACTCGCTCAACTGGAGCAGGGGCGGCTTTCCGAGGCTTCTTCTTCCAGAACTTATCATTTGCCTGCGTCTATGATAAGCCGGAGGTCTAGATTAAAATAAACAAATCAAAATACATAATGAGTAAGATGAAGTGCAAGCATACTTACTGGAGGCGCTGGGTTTGTGATGCAAAAGGGAGCAAGCCTGGTCTTGTTGCATTTGTCTTGAGGCTCTCCTAGCAACCTTTTCACAACCTTGTTTATTTCATCGACTGACAAGTCGACTTGGCTAAAGCATTGCACATTAGCTAAGTCGCCGGTATAATTGCACATTAGGTCGCCTCTCCGACTTAATGGCTGGACTCTCCAGCTGATCCAACACCGGGTCAGATTAATCCCAGTGAGGCCATTTGCTGACAAGGCCCTCAATTTAGAGTATACAAGGGTGACTTGTTGTCGCTCTTCATTAGAAGGCTAACCAGGAAAGGAATGGTTGCATTGAGTCGGTCCAGTCTGTAACCCGGCAACAGGTTTTCGCCGTCAGGAGTGGTATTCTTGCAGTAGAACCAGGTTTTGTTCCATCCTTTTGGATGACTCGCCAATTTGGCTTCTGGAATGGGGCAGTTCTTCCACCTCTGAACGGAAACTCCACCAAGCTCTATGCTAGGACTGTCTGCAAACTTGGTCTGGTGGTTGATATAGAAAAATTCCCTGAAGATAGGAATAGTTGGCTCCGTCTGAAGATAAACCTCGCAAAAGACTTGGAATTGGCAAAGATTGGTCATAGAGTTGGGGCCAATATCTTGAGGATAGAGGTTGAAGAAGTTAAGGAAATCCCAGAAGAATTTTGACCCGGGCAGTGATAAGCCCCTATGAATATGATCTGTGAACACAATAACTTCTCCTTCGTTGGGTTGGGGGTGCTCTCTTCATCAGGCGCCTGCCAGCCGACCACTTCTTTGAGCCGGTAGAAGGCCTTGCCCCATGAGGTCATCAAGCACAAGGGTAGAGACTTGAGATCGGACCCAGTTGGAGGCCTTATCATTCTTAGCCTTGTTAGTCTTGGCCATGATGAGTTGCTCAAGGGTTAAAACTACAGGTAAAATATGAATGGCAGATCATTTTCATGGGCAATAAGTCGCCAGTTTGTTTATATGATGAACCGGCAAAATAATGAGGTTACTACAATTTTGGGGCGAGTCAACATGTTCGTTCCATTACTAACAAGTCGCCAAGTTACTCAAAATATTGAGCCGGCCGGATAAGGGACAGCTATGACTATCAAATTATGCAAGCTACAACATGCAATGATGAGCCGGCAAAACATAAGGCAACTCTTCTTACTTGGAGACTTTATGGTTTTCTGCTAAGTGTTGGCCAGAAACAAGTTTCTGTTGAAACGATTCCGACTACAGATCTACAAAATTGTTTGAAAAAGAAATATTTATCAAAACCAAGAGTGTACAGTGAAAGCACTAGTAGGTCCATTAAAAATATTGGATGGCAACGCGAGCTTTCTAGATGTAAAAATGGTGTCGCAACCATCACCGGAGTATTTCTATGGATAGTTCAAACAAACCTAGATCTATTTTCCGAAGAATGGTGAAAAGCACCGACGAACTACGACGGGATACAAGGAACAATGGGGCATTCCTACAGATCTAAAGGAGGAGACAAAACATAACTGGACGTGGTAGACACTTCCAGGGTGTTCTTGAGCAGCTTCGACGGTGACGTGTGCGATGTAGAGGATGCAGTTGACATCGCCGGAGATCCCACGGTCGCACGGTGGTGGAGCTCTAGTTGCGGGTGACCGAGGCGCGAGGAAGTAGATGACTGGAGGGCTAAAGCAGTAAAAATGAATCTAGGGACCCCTTGTATGTTTTTATAATGGTAATGAGAAGGGGAAAAGGCAGGAGCGAGAAACAGAGGTGGCATAATAACTTTTTGAGTAAAGGACGCCTCGATTTTCGGGCCTAACAGATATACTCGAAAGATACGTTGTGATGTCACATCCTTGCTCCAAAAAATCCAGGAAGATGATCTCATGCCATAAAAGAACAGGAATAGTCAAAGTGTAAGGGTGTCATGAGCCGGCAACATATGACCCGGCCACGGCGCAAATTCAAAAGGCAAGAATTTTTGGGAAGATTATCTGGAATTATTATTATTATGGAGGTTAACATGGATAAATCCAAGTCAACCTGGGGGCTAGTGTTGGGGATATAACCCCACGGTATGACCCGCCCGCTCAGGGCCGGGTTATCCAGAGGCGACTCAAGGAAGCAGACTCATCGTCAGTTGGGCTGTCATGACCAATGGCTCAAGGCCCAGAGGGTGACTTATGAAGTAGGCCGGCTTGAGGCCCAACATTTGGGACATCGACTCAATGAGGAGATAAAGGAAATTCCTTTACTTGGGAAGTAAGATAAGTAGGAAACATATTAGGGCACGGTTTGTATTATGACCCGGACTCTGTTGTAAGCCCAGGGCCTCGACCTGTATATAAAGGGGAGCCCCTGAGGCAGAAAGACTAAGTTACAAGCTCTCAAGTACCAGGATAGCCAAGTTGCACCCTCGTAATCGAGATCCCATGCAATAACCAAATCAAGCAGGAAGTAGGCTATTACATCCATCGAGAGGGGCCGAACCTGGGTAACCCTTGTCTCTCGATTACGAGCAACACCGTTCAAGCTACTACCTCGCGGCGATGGCCTCACGACTAAGTCCTTTGATGACGACATCTGCCGTAACAAAACCACGACACCAACCCTCACGATACTGTTCTCATGCTCGATATCCCCGTCATCATATTGCACGTTCTCCATCACGAGCAAGGTTGCGGCGAGCAAGAAACGACCCACAAACTCTTCACCTCTCCATCCGCCTGGCCAAAACCCCCGTAAAGGGCGAGCGGTTGAGGTATTACCTAGAGAGCGACCCCGATTACAGCTAGCCGGAAGCAACCAAGCAATCAAATCTTAAAATCAGCTCGGCTGATCCGGCATCGATATGTCCTTGACAAGATAAAGACTTCGGAGCCTCGAGCCCGTGGTCAAAGGGGATCGAATTTTCCTTCCCACCCACCACCCACATCAAATACTGTCCAGACAATTCGGGCCCATCTGATGTCTGGGATTTAGCCTATGTGCAATAGCTACGTGGCAAATCAATCAGGCAATTCTGGACTACGTTCCTATCCGTCAAGAATAGAATACCGAACTGCCAGGATTCAGACATCATAACAGCTTTTTAGCATGGATGCAAGGATAAAGGCGCCTCAAACGCCCTTACTCGCCACTGCATCCAAACGTTCTCTGAACTATCTGATCTGGTATCAATATTTTGCACCATCAAAGATGCCTGGCTGGCCCGGGAAAAGCAAACTGATTTGATCTATGGTGAAAACATAAAGTGTGATAGGCTCACACCCTGGCGCTAACACCACGCACAGCCATCATCAGTCAACCAACCTCAGAAAAAGAGGAAACCCATTGCAGGATCCAAGACTGCCCTCGACGGTCTGTTGGATAAGCCATGCCCCATTCATTCCTTTCTATTAAATACCAGCCCAACCCACAATCTTTGCGACTGTTGGGTAGTGAGGCAGGGAGCTAAGGGAGGCGAAGCCCTCCTAGTTGGTAGGAACAGGTATATGGAGGAGTCCTCGAAAGAGGAACAGGTCCCGATGGTCTATGAAACTTTCACATCAATAAACCAGAGGAAGCGGGCTCTCCGAGAAATCAGTTCCCTCATGCACATAGTAGCTCGGGGCACGTGGATAGACACACCAATTACCTTCGACCACAGAGATCAGCCGAGGAGCACCCCTGGCAGATGTCCAGCCCCCTAGTTCTCAACCCAATCTTTAGCGGTTGTCGGCTTCGAAAAGTGCTAATGGATGGAGGCAGCAGCCTAAATCTCATATATGAAGGTACTCTGGACAAGATGCAAATCGATAAATCATGCACCAAACATAGCCAAACCACCTTTAAAGGAATAGTACCGGGACGAGAGGCGTGGTGCAGTTGAAAAATCACCTTGGACATAGTTTTCGGAAAACCTGAGAACTGTCGATCCGAGGAAGTAACATTCCATATCGTCCCCTTCCAAGGTGGCTATCATGCCCTCCTGGGACGAGACGCCTTCTCAAAGTTTCAAGCAGTTCCGCATTACGGCTACATGAAGCTCAAAATGTCAGATCCGACGGGATAATCACCATCTCAAGCAACCCCGATAGAGCACTTAAAGCCAAAAATAAAATGGCGTCCCTCGCCCTTGAGTCACTATCCGAGGCCCTTGCGGCCGAGGAGTTGACATCATTAAGAGCTACGGTTGATCGAGATGATATCATCCTCGACAAGCGTCTGAAGTCGACCTCGTTCAAGTCGGCCAACAACATAGTCAAATTCTAAGTACAGCCCACTGACCCAAATAAAACAACATCAATTGGGACATAGCTTGAGATAGAAATTGACGAGGCCCTATGCAACTTCCTTAGAGAAAACTGAGATATATTCGCTTGGCACCCCTCTATCGGGGGATTGATTTGTGCTACGGGAAATCCTCCAAAACCCTTGCTCGAACTCTGGGGTCATGGTTCACGACCTAGCAACTAGACGGAGAGCTTGGCATGGCTACATCGAGTGAGGAACGACAGAGGGACGCAAGGCATGACTGAGACACATCGAGCTACCCAGGTTCGGGCCACCTTGCGGTGTAAAACCCTACTCCTGCTTGGTGGGATTGATCATGGTGACAGTACTCGTGAGCTACAAGGCCAAGCTCTCAGGGGTCCAAAATGCGTGATCCCCTTCTACGGTGCCAGCACTGCCCCTTTTGTAGGCGTCTTGGTCCTCTTCCCCCAAAAATGTTGGCAGGAAGGGAGACAACACGGTGGCGATTCAAAGGGGGACATGTGACCAGGCTTATCCTGACAAAAGTGGTCTTCGCCTGCAAAAGTTGTTATCAATGAAGCGCTGGAGGGCTCCATGATGACATCTGCCCTAGGCGCCTCACCGCCTCGGTCTCCTTTCACCAAAGCAGAAAGCTTTGGGACTTGCTTTGGGGGGAGGTAGGCACAGCTGCTCCCTTATCACCAAATAGGAAACCACCCTGGCCGCGCCTGGTGGCATGGTCTTCACTGGTGTCACCTAGCGCGGGCGCGTCACCCACCTGATGGGCACATGGCCTACACGACTGGCGCCTTGCGGCTTTCCGTGCGAAGGGCCTCGCGGGGGGTTGCCTCGTGAGGGGGGGCCTCGTGAGTCCGCTTGCCGCTTGATGCTGCTTTCCGTAGAGTCTGGCCTTGTGGCGGGGGTCCTCGCAAGGCAAGGTCCTCGCAAGGTGTCTTGCTCCAAGGCGCCTGTGGCTAGGATGCCTCTTGTGTTTGGGCCAAGAGTCGCTTCCTGGGCCGTAGGTAGGTGGCCCGTGGTACCCTACTTCCCACTGGGCCGACAGTAGCCCCCGGGCCCGTGGCGCGCACGATCTGCCCGTTAGGAACGAAATGACGTCGGACCTAAGACTACCGGGACCAGGCAGGGACGCGTGGCATCACGATGGGATGGGGACACCCCCACGACGCCTCGGTAATCGCCGGTCCTGCCATAAAACTGGCACGCGCGTGGTGCAGGCAACATCATTGCCCCATCGCACGCCTCGCCTCTCCTACGCCTTGCTCCTCTATTTCCTCTTCCTCCAACTACCTCAATCTGCTTCCGCCGCCATGGCTCCCAAGGCTGACAAGAAGCTTGCCGCCGCCACCAAGCCAGAGCCGACCTTGCTGAGGTCCACCATCATCAACCAAGAGGGGCTGGACAAGGTGCACCCCTTGGTGGCTTGCAACCACAACGAGTGGAAGGCCACTCGCATCTGGTCGGGCTCGCACTCGTCGCGTGACTTGGAGGCCACGACGGTCCCCGTCTTCTTCCACTCCATCTTAGCCAGCCTGGTGCCGCCCTTCCTCAACTTCCTCTGTGCCATCCTTGACCATTACCAGATTCATCTGCTCCATCTCCAGCCCAACTCCATTATCCTCCTTGCCATCTTCGCCTACCTCTGCGAGGGCTTCCTGGGGGTGATGCCTTCGGTGGCACTCTTCAGGGCCTTCTACAGTCTTCGGCTGACCACAGGGAACCAGCGCACTAGTTGTGCCTCGTTCCACATCGTCGATGGGATGGCCAAGTGCATCATCAACATGAAGATCTTGAAGAAGGTGGAGGGCTTCCGGTCGCGCTGGGTTTACGTGGACGCTAAGTAGTTCAGCCCCCTCCTCATGATTCCGACCGTGCCCGCTGTGAAGAGCACTGAATGGGAGCATGATAAGCTCAACGGTGAGAGGCTGGCACCACGCATGGAGAGGATGCAGGAGCTGAGGGCCACCAAGCTCATGTCGGTGATGGTCGCCAAGGAGTTCCTGTGCCGGCGCGTCACACCTCTCTGGAAGCGCTCGCATCCGGTGTGGATGATCACCGGTGTCACAGACCCGATGCGGTTGAGCGCCGACAACTTCCACTTGGAGGTGTTGGACTAGATCATGAAGATCTTGTTCCTAAAGGAGGCAGAGAACCTGCCCAAGGAGGCGCTCCCAGTGTACCGCTACAAGAATAGAGATGAGCTTGTCGCGGACATGTCGCGGTTCAACCAGTGGGGCTTGGTCTTGCCAGGCCACAAGGGGCCTCGCGAGAACCCTCTCGTAGTGCTGCCCGGCTCGGGAGGCCACGACCATCCTAAGGCCTCAGTGCCCCAAGATGAGGAGAGCGACGAATGGAAGCCTACTACTTGTGAGCTGCGTTGGGATTTCCCCGAAGAGGAGAGGATGATGCAGTACAGTAGAGATAAGTATTTCCCTTAATTAAGAACCAAGGTTATCAATCCAGTAGGAGAACAAAGCAACACCTCGTTAGTAGTACCTACACACAAAATAACAAATACTTGCACCCAACATGAACAAGGGGTTGTCAATCCCTCAGTGGATAATTGCAAGGATCAAATCTCATAGTGATAGATAGATAGATAAAACACAAAATAAAATAAAGTAAAGAAAATTGCAGCAAGGTATTTTTGGGATTTTAATATATGGTAAAAATAAGACCTAGGGGCCATAGTTTTCACTAGAGGCTTCTCTCTTGAAAATAGCATACGATGGGTAAACAAATTACTGTTGCGCAATTGATAGAAAAGCAAATAATCATGACGATATCCAAGGCAATGATCATGTATATAGGCATCACGTCCAAGACAAGTAGACCAACTTGATACATCTCCATCGTATCTATCATTTTTTATTGTTTCATGCTAATATTCTACAACTTTCATATACTTTTGGAAACTTTTTATACTATTTTTTGGGACTAACATATTGATCCAGTGCCCAGAGACAGTTCCTGTTTGTTGCATGTTTTTTGTTTCGCAGAATATCCATACCAAACAAAGTCCAAATGCGATAAAAACTTACGGAGATTTTTTTTGAATAAATGTGATTTTTGGAAATTGGAATCAACGCGAGACGATGCCCGAGGGGACCACAAGCCCTGGAGGCGCGCCCCCTCCCCAGGGCGCGGCCAGGAGGCTTGTGGCCACCCCGTAAGGCGGTTGGTGCCCTTCCTCGGCCGCAAGAAAGCTAATATCCGGATAAAAATTGTGTTAAAATTTCAGCCAAATCGGAGTTATGGATCTCCGGGAATTTAAGAAACGGTGAAAGGGCAGAATCTGGGAACGTAGAAACAGAAGGAAACAGAGAGAGAGATCCAATCTCGGAGGGGCTCCCGCCCCTCCGCCACCATGGAGGCCAAGGACCAGAGGGGAAACCCTCCTCCCATCTAGGGGGGGGAGGTCAAGAAAGAAGAAGAAGGAGGGGGGCTCTCTCCCCCTCTCTCCCGGTGGCGCCGGAACGCCGCCGGGGCAATCATCGTGTGACAGCGATCTACTCCAACAACTCCGTCATCTTCACCAACACCTCCATCACCTTCCCCCGTTTATCTACAGCGGTCCACTCTCCCGCAACCCGTTGTACCCTCTACTTGAACATGGTGCTTTATGCTTCATATTATTATCCAATGATGTGTTGCCATCCTATGATGTCTGAGTAGATTTTTGTTGTCCTATCGGTGATTGGTGAATTGCTATGATTGGTTTAGTTTGCTTGTGGTTATGTTGCTGTCCTTTGGTGCCCATCATATGAGCGCGTATGTGGATCACACCATAGGTTTAGTTGTATGTTGATAGGACTATGTATTGGAGGGCAAGTGTGACAGCAGCTTCAGCCTAGCATAGAAATTGATGCATACGGGATTGAAGGGGGGCCAATATATCTTAATGCTATGGTTGGGTTTTACCTTAATGAACGTTAGTAGTTGCAGATGCTTGCTAATAGTTACAATCATAAGTGCATAGAATTCCAAGTAAGGGATGACATGCTTGCAGTGGCCTCTCTTACATAAAACTTGCTATCGGTCTAGTAACGTAGTCAATTGCTTAGGGACAATTCCGCAACTCCTACCACCACTTTTCACACTTGCTATACTAACTTAATTGTTTATTTATCTAAACAGCCCCTAGTTTTTATTTACGTGCTCTTTATTTTCTTTCAAACCTATCCCACAACACGTACAAAGTACTTCTACTTTCATACTTGTTCTAGGTAAAGCGAACGTTAAGTGTGCGTAGAGTTGTATCGGTGGTCGATAGAACTTGAGGGAATATTTTTTCTACCTTTAGCTCCTCATTGGGTTTGACACTCTTACTTATCGATAGAGGCTACAACTGATCCCCTATACTTGTGGGTTATCAAGACCTTTTTCTGGCGCCGTTGCCGGGGAGCAATTGCGTGGGGTGAATATTCTCGTGTGTGCTTGTTTGCTTTATCACTAAGTAGATTTTATTTGCTGTTCTTAGTTGTTTTATATCTTTAGTTATGGATATGGAACACGAAATACCAAAAAAATTAGGTGTACTTGCTACTCATGGAGATGGGGAACCTCCTAAAACCCTCGATGCTCGTTATGTGGAAAACATTAAACACTACTTTGATAATCCTGAGAAAACCCCATTCAACTTGATAATGGGAGACACATTGGATCAACGTGAATACTTTAGGGATTATCACTTGACTCAAAAAGGGAAACTCTTATGGGATCAAATTCATATGTTGCATTGGTATGCTTGGAATTTATGCTTGAGATATGATTATACTTGTTGCTCCAGGATGAAGGCTCCACACCTTCCCTTTTCATGTAAATTTAATGATAATGAAACCTTGGCTTCTTATGCTAATGGTATATATGATTACTATGATGTGGAACAAACAGAAGAATTTGTTGCTTTTAAGGGTGCTTATGAAATTGAATCTTTGTTTGAAAAGTGTGAAAATTATGATGATGTTGTTTACAGACCTGAAAATGATGCTATACTTAAATATTGCTATGAGAATTATGAATATAATGCCGATATTAATGAGTTTATTGAGAAAGTCTCCGCTGTCCAAGAAGATACTAATATTTTGCAGGAATCTATGGAAGAAGAAATTGATGACACTGTGAGCTCATTGGATGAAAAAGATGAGGAGGTGAGCGAAGAACAAAAGGAGGAAGAGCGGATCGATTGATCACCCGTGCCCACCTTCTAATGAGAGTAACTCTTCAACTCATACATTGTTTAATTTCCCTTCGTGCTTACCGAAGGATGAATGCTATGTTGATTGCTATGATCCCTTGGATTCATTTGAAATATCCTTTTTTGATGAAATTGATGCTTGCTATGCTTGTGGCCATGATGCCAATATGAATTATGATTATGGAGATGAACTCGCTATAGTTCCTTATGTTAAGAATGAAATTGTTGCTATTGCACCCACACATGATAGTCCTATTATCTTTTTGAATTTTCCCAACTACACTATACCGGAGAAGTTTGTGCTTATTAAGGATTATATTGATGGGTTGCGTTTTACCACTACACATGATGATTTTGATAGATATAATATGCATGTGCTTGCTGCTCCTACTTACAATTATTATGAGAGAGGAACTACATCTCCACCTCTCTATGTTTCCAAAACGATAAAATTGCAAGAAACTGCTTATGCTATGTATTGGGCTTTACTTGATGTGCATGAATTGTTCTTTCATGACATGCCGATGCATAGGAAGAGAGTTAGACTTCGTCATTGCATGATATATGTTACTTTGTGCTCACTACTAAATTACAAATCATTGTTAATTAAAATTGGCTTTGATATACCTTGGGATCCGGGTGGATCAGTTACTTGAGCACTATATGCCTAGCTTAATGGCTTTAAAGAAAGCGTTGCCAGGGAGACAACCCGGAAGTTTTAGAGAGTCATTTATTTCTGTTAAATGCTTTTAACAAGTTTAAAAACAAAAAAATAAAGTGGAGAACCTAAAGCTTTTCAAAAAGAAAAGTGAAAGTAAGAAGGACGAGCACCGTTGAAGTGGGGGAGCTCCTTGAACTTTGTTCATGCCCATGGAAACTTTGCAAATCTTAAACTACAGAAACTTTTCAGCAAAAATAATTATCCCCTTGTACAAATCCATTGTATTATAAAAATAATGTGCCAAGATTTGCCTTTAGGATGATTTGAATGGGTTTTCTACAGTACTTAAAGTAAAGATTGGTTTTCTTATACTAACGGATCTCACGAAGGTTTTGTTAAGTTTTGTGTGATTGAAGTTTTCAAGTTTTGGGTGATTTCACTATGGATGAAGGAATAAGGAGTGGCAAGAGCCTAAGCTTGGGGATGCCCGAGGCACCCCAAGGTAATATTCAAGGACTCCCAAGCAACTAAGCTTTGGGATGCCCCGGAAGGCATCCCCTCTTTCTTCTAACGACCATCGGTAATTTTACTTGGAGCTATATTTTTATTCATCACATGATATGCGTAAATTTTTGGAGCGTCTTTTGTGTTTATTTTTCCTTTTTATTTTATGCACCATGCTGGTATGAGATATTCCTTGGTTGATTTATAGAATGCTCTTTGCACTTCACTTATATCTTTTGAGTATGGTCTTATAGAATGCTTCTTGTGCTTCAGTTATATCATTTGAAGTTTGGATTGCCTGTGTCTCTACACATAGAAAACCGCCATTTGTAGAATGCTCTTTTGCTTCACTTATATTTGTTAGAGCATGGGCATATCTTTTGTAGAAAGAATTAAACTCTCATGCTTCACTTATATCTATTTAGAGAGTTGACAGGAATTGGTCATTCACATGGTTAGTCATAAAATCCTACATAAAACTTGTAGATCACTGAATATGATATGTTTGATTCCTTGCAATAGTTTTGTGATATAAAGACGTGATGTTAGAGTCATGCTAGTGAGTAATTGTGGATTGGTAGGAATACTTGTGTTAAGGTTTGTGATTCCCGAAGCATGCACGTATGGTGAACCGTTATGTGATGAAGTCGGAGCATGATTTATTTTTTATTGTCTTCCTTATGAGTGGCGGTCGGGGACGAGCGATGGTCTTTTCCTACCAATCTATCCCCCTAGGAGCATGCGTATTAGTACTTTGTTTCAATGGCTAATAAACTTTTGCAATAAGTATGTGAGTTCTTTATGATTAATGTTGAGTCCATGGATTATACGCACTCTCACCCTTCCATCATTGCTAGCCTCTTCGGTACCGTGCATTGCCCTTTCTCACCTCGAGAGTTGGTGCAAACTTCGCCGGTGCATCCAAACCCCGTGTTATGATATGCTCTATCACACATAAGCCTCCTTATATCTTCCTCAAAACAGCCACCATACCTACCTATCATGGCATTTCCCTAGCCATTCCGAGATATATTGCCATGCAACTTCCATCATCATCATATACATGACTTGAGATTTCACTGTCATATTGCTTTGCATGATTGTAAGATAGCTAGCATGATATTTTCATGGCTTGTCCGTTTTTTGATATCTCTGCTATGCTAGATTATTGCACATCCTGGTACACTACCAGAGGCATTCATATAGAGTCATACTTTGCTCTAGATATCGAGTTGTAATATTGAGTTGTAAGTAAATAAAAGTGTGATGATCATCATTATTAGAGCATTGTCCCAGTGAGGAAAGGATGATGGAGACTATGATTTCCCCACAAGTCAGGATGAGACTCTGGATGAAAAATAAAAAAATAAAATAAAAAAGAGGCCAAAAAAAAAGAGAGAGCCCAAAAAAGAGAGAGAGAAAACAAAAAAAATGAGAGAAAGAGAGAAGGGGCAATGCTACTATCCTTTTACCACACTTGTGCTTCAGAGTAGCACCATGTTCTTCATATAGAGAGTCTCTTGAGTTATTAGTTTCATATACTAGTGGGAATTTTCATTATAGAACTTGGCTTGTATATTCCGATGATGGGCTTCCTCAAATGCCCGAGGTCTTCATGAGCAAGCAAGTTGGATGCACACCCACTTAGTTTTCAGTTTGAGCTTTCATACACTTATAGCTCTTACTGCATCAGTTGCATGGCAATCCCTACTCCTCGCATTGACATCAATTGATGGGCATCTCCATAACCCATTGATTAGCCGCGTCGATGTGAGACTTTCTCCTTTTTTGTCTTCTCCACACAACCTCCACCATCATATTCTATTCCACCTATAGTGCTATATCCATGGCTCATGCTCATGTATTGCGTGAAAGTTTAAAAGGCTTGAGAACATTAAAAGTATGAAACAATTGCTTGGATTATCATCGGGGTTGTGCATGATGAAATACTTTGTGTGGTGAAGATGGAGCATAGCCAGACTATATGATTTTGTAGGGATAACTTTATTTTAGCCATGATATTTTGAGAAGACATAATTGATTTATTAGTATGCTTGAAGTATTATTGTCTTTATGTCAAATTATAGACTATTGCTTTGAATCACTCGTGTCTTAATATTCATGCCATGATTAGATTATATGATCAAGATTATGCTAGGTAGTATTCCACATCAAAAATTATCTTTTTTATCATTTACCACCTCGAGGACGAGCAGGAATTAAGCTTGGGGATGCTGATACGTCTTCGTCGTATCTATAATTTTTGATTGTTTCATGCCAATATTCTACAACTTTCATATACTTTTGGCAACTTTTTATACTATTTTTGGGACTAACATATTGATCCAGTGCCCAGTGCCAGTTCCTGTTTGTTGCATGTTTTTTGTTTCGCAGAATATCCATACCAAACGAAGTCCAAACGCAATAAAAACTTACGGAGATTTTTTTCGGAATATATGTGATTTTTGGAGTTGTAATCAACACGAGACGATGCCCGAGGGGCCCACAAGCCCTGGAGGCGCGCCCCCCTCTCCAGGGCGTGGCCAGGAGGCTTGTGCCCACCCTGTAAGGCGGTTGGTGCCCCTCTTCAGCCACAAGAAAGCTAATATCCGGGTAAAAATCATGTTAAAATTTCAGCCCAATTGGAGTTACGGATCTCCGGGAATTTAAGAAACGGTGAAAGAGCAGAATCTGGGAACACGGAAACAGAAGGAAACAGAGAGAGATCCAATCTCGGAGGGGCTCCCTCCCCTCCGCTGCCATGGAGGCCAAGGACCAGAGGGGAAACCCTCCTCCCATCTAGGGGGGAGGTCAAATAAGAAGAAGAAGAAGGAGGGGGGCTCTCTCCCCCTTTCTCCCGGTGGCGCCTGAACGCTGCTGGGGCAATCATCGTGTGACGGCGATCTACTCCAACAACTCCGTCATCTTCACCAACACCTCCATCACCTTCCCCCATCCATCTACAGCGGTCCACTCTCCCGCAACCCGCTGTACCCTCTACTTGAACATGGTGCTTTATGCTTCATATTATTATCCAATGATGTGTTGCCATCCTATGATGTCTGAGTAGATTTTTGTTGTCCTATCGGTGATTGGTGAATTGCTATGATTGGTTTAATTTGCTTGTGGTTATGTTGCTGTCCTTTGGTGCCCATCATATGAGCGCGTGTGTGGATCACACCATAGGGTTAGTTGTATGTTGATAGGACTATGTATTGGAGGGCAAGGGTGGCAGCAGTTCAGCCTAGCATAGAAATTTATGCATACGGGATTGAAGGGGGCCAATATATCTTAATGCTATGGTTGGGTTTTACCTTAATGAACGTTAGTAGTTGCGGATGCTTGCTAATAGTTCCAATCATAAGTGCATAGAATTCCAAGTAAGGGATGACATGCTAGCAGTGGCCACTCTTACATAAAACTTGCTATCGGTCTAGTAACGTAGTCAATTGCTTAGGGACAATTCCGCAACTCCTACCACCACTTTTCCACACTCGCTATACTAACTTAATTGTTTATTTATCTAAACAGACCCTAGTTTTTATTTACGTGCTCTTTATTTTCTAGCAAACCTATCCCACAACACCTACAAAGTACTTCTAGTTTCATACTGGTTCTAGGTAAAGCGAACGTTAAGCGTGTGTAGAGTTGTATCGGTGGTCGATAGAACTTGAGGGAATATTTGTTCTACCTTTAGCTCCTCGTTGGGTTTGACACTCTTACTTATCGAAAGAGGCTACAACTGATCCCCTATACTTGTGGGTTATCACAACTCCTGTCGGCATCTACTACTATTACTCCACACATCGACCGCTATCCAGCATGCATCTAGAGTATTAAGTTCGTAAAGAAAGGAGTAACGCCATAAGCAAGATGACATGATGTAGACAAAGTAAACTCACGCATGAATAAACCCCATCTTTTTATCCTTAATGGAAACAATACAAATACGTGTCTTGTCCCTTTCTGTCAGTGGGATATAGATCACTGCAAGATTGAACCCATTACAAAGTACCTCTCCCATTGCAAGAAAAATCAATCTAGTTGGCCAAACAAAATCAATAGATCAGACAGAAATACAAAGTTATAATAATCATGCATAAAAGAGTTCAGAGAAGACTCAAATAATATTCATGGATAATCTAATAAAAAACACACAATTCATCGGATCCCAACAAACACACCGCAAAAAGTAATTACATCGAATAGAAATCCAAGAACATCGAGGAGAACATTGTATTGAAGATCAAAGAGAGAGAAGAAGCCATCTAGCTACTAGCTATGGACCCGTAGGTCTGTGGTAAACTACTCACACATCATCGGAAGGGCATCAAGGTTGATGTAGAGCCCCTTCGTGGTTGGTTCTCCCTCCGGCAGAGTGCCAGAAAAGGCCTCCAAATGGGATCTTGCGAGAACAGAAGCGTGCGGTGGTGGAAAAAGTGTTTTGGGTGGTTCTTTGTTGGTTTCCTGATTTTAGAGAATTTATAGATGCAGGATTAGGTTAAACGGATGCTCATGGGCCCCATAAGGCACCATGGCACGCCTACCCCCTGGGGCGCGCCCTGGTGCCTTGTGGGCTACTCCTTCATCTTCTGGCCCTCTCCCGAAGCTTCCAGGGTCTCTTATGTCCAAAAAAATCTCCAAAAGGTTTCGTGGCATTTGGACTTCGTTTGGTCATGATATTCTGGAAAACCAAAAACAGGCAAAAAACAGCAATTGGCACTTGGCACTAAGTTAATTGGTTAGTCCCAAAAAATGATATATATATATATATAATGACATATAAATGCATATAAAACATCCAAGATTGATACTATATTAGCATGGAACAATCAAAAATTATAGATACGTTGGAGACGTATCAAGCATCCCCAAGCTTAATTCCTGCTCGTCCTCGAGTAAGTGAATGATAAAAACAGAATTTTTGATGTGGAATGCTACCTAACATGTTTATCATGTAATCTCTCTTTTGTGGCATGAATATTAAGATCCGAGTGATTCAAAGCAATAGTCTATAGTTTGACATAAACACAATAATAATAAGGCATACCAACAAACAATCATGTTTTTCAAAATATCAACGCTAAAGAATGTTATCCCTACAAAATCATATAGCCTTGTCATGCTCTAATTATTGTAAACATGGCATGAATACTTCATAAATTATAGATACGTTGGAGACGTATTAGCCCCCCGCCTTCTTCTTCTTCCTCGGCCTCCCCCCTAGATGGGAGAAGAGTTTTCCCTCTGGTCCATGGCTGCCATGGCTCCTGGAGGGCAAGAGCCCCTCCGAGATTGGATATCTCTCTCTGTTCTCTTCTGTTTCACATTCCTGTTTTCTGGCCCTTCACCGTTTCTTTAATTCCTGAAGATCCGTAACTCTGATTGGGCTGAAATTTCGAGGGGATTTTTATCCAGAAATTATCTTTCTTGCGCAAAAGAAAGGCTACAACCGAATTACAAGCGTGCCATGAGGCAACACGGTGTGGCCACCCCTGGTCGCGCCCTATTACCTTGTGGCCACCTTAGGCACCGTATTACATTGATTCTTCTTCCCAAAAATCACATATATTCCAAAATAAATCTTCGTAAAATTTTATCGCGTTTGGACTTTGTTTGATATGGGTTTTCTACGAAACAAAAACATACAAAAACAAGAACTGGCACTGCGAACTGGATCAATATGTTAGTCCCAAAAATAATATATAATGTTGCCAAAAGTATATGAAAGTTGTACAATATTGGCATGAAACAATTAAAAATTATAGATACGATGGAGGCGTATCAGTATGCGGTCCGACGAGCACACCGGCGCGCGGTGGATACTTATACTTTGTTACCTTCACTGATGATTTGAGTAGATATGGTTATATTTACTTAATGAAACATAAGTCTGAAACATTTGAAAAGTTCAAAGAATTTCATGATGAAGTTGAGAAACATTGTGGCAAAAAGATAAAGTTTCTATGATTAGATCATGGAGGAGAATATCTAAGTCATGTGTTTAGAAAACATCCAAGTGACCGGGAATTGCTTCACAACTTACTCCTCCCGGAACTCCGCGGAGGAACGGAGTATCTGAGAGGCGTAACCGGACCTTCTTAGACATGGTGAGGTCAATAATGTCACTTACCAATTTGCCTTTATCATTATGAGGATATGCACTTGAAACAACAACATATACACTAAACAGAGCACCGTCTAAGTCTCTTGAGATGACACCATATGAGTTATGGAATGGGAAGAAACCCAATTTTTGCATCTCAAGATTTGGGGTTGTGATGCATATGTAAAGCGGTTACAACCAAATAAGCTCGACCCCAAAGTAGACAAATGTTACTTTGTAGGTTATCCCAAAGAGACAAGTGGGTATACCTTCTACCAAAAGTTTGAGGACAAAGTATTTGTCACAAAGAATGGACACTTCCTCAAGAAGGAGTTTCTCGCTAAAGAAGTAAGTGATAGGACAGTACAGCTTGACGAGATTACTGAATCTCCAGCGAAAGTAAGTTGGATTAATGAACCGGAATTTGTTCCAGAAGTTGTCTGCACAACTGAACCAGAAGTTACTACACCAGTTGTAGAAACTCCAGTTAAGCCTGTAACTGAACCGCGTAGGTCAGGAAGAGTTAGCAAACTTCCTGAGTGGTTTCGCAATGAAATATTCATCTTAGAGGAAGATGAACCTATGCACTACAGAGAAGCGATGATGATGCACTCAAAATAATGGCTTAAGGCTATGAAATCGGAATGGAGTCCATGTACGAGAATCAAGTTTGGAACTTGGTTGAGCCTGCAGAGGTTGTGAAACCCATACAATGTAAATGGATCTTCAAAAGAAAAATGGACGCAGCTGGTAATCCTACTATCTATAAAGCAAGGCTAGTTGCAAAAGGGTTTTCGTAGATTGAACGAGTCGATTATGATGAGACTTTCTCACCAGTAGCCATGTGGAAGTCTGTGCAGATTATGATGGCAATTGTTGCATATTTTGAATAAGAAATATGGCAGATGGATGTCAAAACTGCTTTCCTAAATGGAAATCTTCTATCTATGGTTTGAAGCAAGCATCGAGGAGCGGGGATCAATGTTTTGATGAAGAGGTTAAAGAGCTTAGCTTCATTAAGATATGATGAACAATCTTGTGTATACAAGAAGTTTAGTGGGAGCTCTATAGCATTTCTAATCTTATATGTGGATGACATTTTGTTGCTTGGAAATGATGTAAAGTTTCTTAGCACAATAAAATATTCATTGAAAAGTGTGTTTTCGATGAAAGACTTAGGCGAAGCAGCTTATATATTGGGTATAAACATCTATAGAGATAGATCAAGACATCTAATTGCGCTAAGCCAGAGCACGTACATTGACAAGGTTTTAAAGATGTTTAAAATGGAGAACACAAAGAAAGGTTTTCTCACAATGTCACATGGCACGACACTTAGCAAGAATCAATGTCCTAAGACAGTTGATGAGCGTGTGCAGATAAGTGGAGTTCCATATGCCTCGGCAATTGGATCCATCATGTATGTTATGATATGTACAAGACCAAATGTTTCTTATGCGCTAAGTGTTAGTAGTAGGTACCAAAGTGATCCTGGAGTGGCTCACAAGGCAGCTATTAAAAATATTGTTAAGTACCTCAGGAGGACAAAGGATATGCTCCATGTCTATGGAGGAGATGAAGAGCTCGTTGTAAACGGTTACACGGATGCTAGCTTCATGACTAACATAGATGACTATAAATCTCAATCAGTCTATGTTTTCACCCACAATGGTGGGGTAGTGGTTTGGAAGAGTTTCAAGCAAAACACTATTGTGGATTCTACGATGGAAGTAGAATATATTGCGGCTTCAGAAGCTTCAAAGGAGACGGTCTGGATCAAGAAGTTAGTGTTGTCCCAAGTGCGATGAACCCAATGGCACTCTATTGTGATAATAGTGGTGTCGTTGCTCAAGCAAAGGAACCAAGATCCCACATGAAGACCAGACATATAGAACACAAGTAACACATTATCCGATAGTATGTCGATAAGGGTCTTGTGAAAGTACTCAAGATTTGTGACGCCCCCGGCTCAATCGTGCACTAATCATACACGCAAATGCACACGATCAAGCCTAAGGACTCACAGGAAGATATCACAACACAACTCTAAAACATAAATAAAGTCATACAAGCTTTATATTACAAGCCAGGGGCCTCGAGGGCTCGAATACATAAGCTTGCGTACAAGCATCAGCGGAAGCATCAGATATCTGAGTACAGATATGAAACAGAAACAGAAAGGCCGTTAGAAAGGCGGGGCAAAATAAAACACTACGATCGAAAGGCGTAGGCCTCCTGCCTGGGACCCTTCGAACCTACTCCTGGTCATCATCCAACTCGCCGTAGCAGTATCCACCCTCGGGGTAGTAGTAGCGATCGTCGGCGGGGACAGCTGTCTCAGGGGCTCCGTCATCTTGGTCACTACAAACTGATATGGGGAGAAAAGGAAAACAAAGCAACTGTGAGTACTCAGAAGTACTCAGAAAGCAAGGATCTACACTACATATGCAACATTTTCAAAGAGAGGCTGTATATGTGGACTGGGCTGCAGAAATGCCAGAATAGAGAGGAAAGCCTAGTCCTATCGAAGACTAGCATCTTCATCGGTCTTGCAGCAATAGAAGAGAGCAGAACAGATCAATATAAAGTAGCAGTATCATTAAGTCTCATCCTCACCCAGAGATCCTTTCTCGACTCCCTGCGAGAAAGCAATCCCAGAGCCATACAGTCATCAACCTCGTCCTGAGATCCCTTCTCGACTCCCTGCGAGAAGCAATCCCAGAGCCATAGTATCCAAGTATCCAGTTCTAAATTGTATCAATCAGGATACAACTCCGAGTGTCCGTTACCGTAGGACAGGCTATCGATAGAAGTTTTCTTCCCTGCAGGGGTGCACCAACTTACCCAACACGCTCGATTAACTCCGGCCGGACACACTTTCCTGGGTCATGCCCGGCCTCGGCCAAACGATACATCGCAACCCTACCTACAGCTCAGCAGAGAGGTCCCCGCCGGTCTACATCCTAAGCGCTCAGGGGTCTTGGGCCGTCGCCCTATGCACTCCGGGTCGTTGCGAGCAGGGTGGATACCAGCGCCAACGGCACGATCCGACCCGGCCACAATGCTGAACTGGACGTCTGACAGAGCTTTCGGCTGATGCTACGATGCAGAACGCCCATACTATGCCCACGTGATGGTTAGTGCTATCAGACCAGAGGCCTGCTCGGATCAAATATCCAAATTGTTAGTGGACTAAGGCTTGCGGTAATGAGCAGAGACTCACGAAAGATGTGACCCCGTCGCCCCGTCTCGAGGACTTGCGGCAAGGGCCAAGAATGCCCGGCCACGCCTCGTATTCTCACTCGGGCACCACACAGGCACCCGTCTTCACAACACTCGCCTCTCAGGCGCACGCGGGTACCCCTCAGGGTCGACCCGCCTATCCAAGTAACAGTGTAAAGTCCAAGTATCCGTGTGTCTAAAACATCAAGGGAATCCGAGGTATCACCCTCATTGAATTCCCACTCGATGTATCCGTCAAGGTGAACTCGGAGGAATCACCCTCGATGGGTTCACACTTGATGTGTTGCACGACAGCGTCGTTACCGGAAGTGGTGAAGGAGGAATCACCCTCGATGACCACGACCGAATAGCTACTCTACAGAGTTAACATCAGAAGTACTACACGAGGTATCACCCTCGGCACTCGATAGTAACGCTGCAGTGTCGTTACAACTAAGGGGGTGAGGTGCGGTGCCTGGTCTTCAATCCCGTTGATCGGGTCTTCGGATAATCCAGCAGGGCGGTCGGGACTAGTGGGGTCACTGATAGGTCTCTACCCAGCCTATACTAAGCAGTTTAGGATATGCAGGTAATTATCAACAGCAGGATACAATAAATAGGCTATGCATCAGAATAGGTAAAGCGGTAGCAGCAGCAATTCTAATGCAAGCATGAGAAATTAGAATGGGCGATATCGGGAAGATCAAAGGGGGGGCTTGCCTGGTTGCTCGGCGGCAAGGGAAAGTCGTCAACGGTGGCGTCGGTCTTCAGGACATCGTCAGCGGTCTCGGGGTCTAGAGAATAGGAAGAGGGGGAAGAAACAGTAAATACTAGCAAACAGATGCATGACAAATACGATACACGGTGCTAGGGGTGACCTATCGTAGTGCTACACGACATAGGTGAAGGGGGAATAACATCCGGGAAAGTTTCCCCGAAGTTGCATTTTCGGACAGGCGAACCGGAGGGGGAAAGTTCCATGTTCAAGTAGTTAGAGATGTGCGACGGACAAACGGATCGCGTATTCGGGTTCGTCTCGTTGTTCTGAGCAACTTTCATGTACAAATTATTTTCATCGGAGTTACGGATTAAAAGATATGATTTTCTAAAGTTTTTATTAATTTCTGGAATTATTTTATTAATTTAAATCAACATTATCTAGAACAGTAAGGGGGTGACGTCAGCATGACGTAGAGGTGACGTCAGCGGTCAACAGAGGCTAACTAGGTCAAACCTGACGTGTGGGGCCCACATGTCATTGACACAATCTTAAACCAGTGTGTAAATTTTAACTAAACTAATTAAACAGAGGGGGGCCCACCTGTCATAGGGTGTTTGGTTAACAAATTAATTAAATTAACTTAATTAATCATTAGGTTAATTAGAGAGGGGAGGGGGCCCACCGGTCAGTGACTGTGCTGCCCAGTCAGCACAGTTGACCGGGGTCAACGGTCAACAGGGGGCCCCGGGCCTATCGGTGAGTGGCACGGGGCGGGGCCCACCAGGGCCAGGTCAACACCGTCACCGGAGTCGCTCCGGTGACCGTTTCGCGCGGCGGCGCGAGGCGGGCGTCGCCGGAATTGCGCCACAGGGGATCTCCGGACCCGGCGTTTGGCTCATTCGGCTGCGGGCGAGCTCGCACGTCGAACGGCGGTGGTGGCAGAGGATGGGGAGGCCGGAGCTGGCCGGAGCAACGACGGTAGGCGGCGGCCGGAATCGGGCGAGGACGGAGCCGAGGCTAGGGGGTACGGCGAGCGGCGTGGGTTGGCTCTACGGGTCCCTGGGAGTGTCAGGAGCACGCAGGGACCATCGGCGCGGGCGGAGGAGCTCGGGGTGCGCGAGCCCGACGGCCATGGCGGACGGCGAAGCTCGGTGCTAGCAGGGAAGCTAGCAGGAGAGGAGTCGGAGCACAGGGAGAGAGGGGAAGGTGTCGCTGCTCACATCGGTGACGAGGAGCTGCTCGAGGAGGCGCGGGGTGCAGTGGAGGCGTCGGAATCGACGACGGCGGCCGCCGAGATGCAGCAGCGGGGAGGAGCTCGATGACGATGGCTAGGGGCCTCCTGGCTAGTCCTGGTGCTTGGGGAGGACGAAGACGACGCCGGTGGAGTCGATGGACCTCCCGGCGCGGCTCAGGGTGGCGCCGGAGCGCGGCAACGAGGAAGCAGCAGCGATGGCAGCGTTCGGCTTGGCTCCGGGCTGAGAGGGAGAGCGAGGAGAGTGAGCGAGGGGAGGCCAGGGGGAGTGCGGGGTGTGGCCCTTATCCACCCACGACGAGCGGCAGAGCCGCTGTCGAGCGCGCGAGGATGGGGGCCCCGGGTGGGCGTGCTCGCGCGTGCGGCTGGAGACGACAGCGAGGGGGGGAGTGAACAGCGCGAGGTGGGGGGGACGGCAGGCGGTGCGCTGGGCCGCCTGTGCTGACTTAGGCCCAGGTGGCGGTGGGCTCTTTTCCTTTTCTTCTTTTCTCATTCTGTTTTCTTTTGTTTCATTGCTTTGCAAAAATATGTGGGCTCAAATACTGTTTTGTAAAATATGTGTCTTAGCCCAATATTTACAGTGCAATATTAGCCACTGCTAGAAATAGTTTGATGTCCATATCTTTTCATTTGGATTTAATTTAATTAAAAAGGTATTAAATAGTGTTGTTTTGCTACTGTTAGAGTCTCTTAATTAATTTATTAACTGTTGGTTATAATTTTAGAATAGTCTCTGTAATATTTGTTATTTACTGAACATTTTAGTTTCTATGTTGAACAACTTTTATTTTCCACTTTCATTTAAATTTGAATTTGAGTTAGGAGTTGAAATGCAATATGGATGCAGATGATGATTAAACACTATTGATCATGATGACATGGCATAATCAAAAGGGTGATTACTGTAGTTAACCACTGGGGGTGTTACAAGATTCACACAGATTTGATTGTGTCACATCCTATGGCGAAGACTCTACCATGAGCAAATCATGAGCAACACTGGATAGCCATAGGTGTTAAAAAAGATATGTAACTAGATTATTAACTCTAGTGCAAGTGGGAGTCTGTTAAAAATATGCCCTAGAGGCAATAATATTGTGTCATTATATTTCCATGTTTTTAATTAAGAGTATATATTCTATGCTATAACTGCTATGATCCTGGAATATGTGATCTATTGGAAAACTCATATGCATGTGTGGAATGATAAACGGTAAAATATGATTCCTAGTATCGCCTCTAAGACTAGCTCAAGTGTTGTTTGTGATCATGTTTTTCGGATCTTGGGATATCATTAAGTGTAACAATAGTTCTAAAATGACTTTGAGAATATGACGTCGGAAGAACAATCATATTGAATCGACCCAAACTTGTTTGTTATACTTTGAGATACAACCATCACGGGTCAATTGTTATAACATGGAGGGTTAACATGTGATTTAGTTCCTTAGACCGTGAGAGTATCTTAGTCACTTCTTACTGTACGATGGACTTTGGGGTTGCTCAAACACCATCTGTAACACAGTGATCATAACTACAACTTACAGGTTCATCGGAAAGTTTGACAAGGGGCTAGATAGCTCCAGAGTGGAATTTTCTCCTCCAATGATGGAGAGATACTCTTAGGGCCCTCTTGGTGTGATGGTATCCACCATCGTCTGGCCAGACATAGGTGATTAGGTCCCGAGGATGCCAGAACATGTCAATGAGAAAGAAGAACAAAACCGGTAACGAGGAGACCGGTATAGTGAGCATAAGAATGACTCAAGAGGATGCTAATATATCTCACCTCAGGTTTTGTAAAGTATGTTGAAGCAACGGTAATATCACATGATAACCAAATGTTCACTCGAATGTCATTCGAGTACTCGCAGGGAATGATATGGATGTCCGCGATTCCGCTATCGATCATTGAACGAAGGGAGTTATGTTCATGTCTATGACTTACAGAACCTACAGGGTCACAAGCTTAAGGTAATCACGATCTGCTCAGTGTTAGTGGAGCAAGAGTTAGGATAAAATATTTACGAATTTTTTTCATTCATATTCGAAATAGTTTCGAGAGGAACCGGAAGCGTTTCGGGGTCACCGAAAGGGTTTCAGGGTTTACCGGGTAATACTGGTAAATAATATATAGGTGGAAAATGTCTCTGGAGAATTTAAATTAATAATAAAAGGCTCTAATAATAGTTAGGAGGCTTTTAAATTTAATTAAATAGCAATGGACCTTAAAAGGCCAAGTGATGGAAAGGATATTGGACCTATGTGGCCCAATATGAGGTGGCCCCCTAGTTTCACCGAATTGGAGGGGGATTCCCCCTCCTATGGCCGACGCAAATGGGGGGACTTTCCTCCCTTGTGGATACCCCTCCCCTCTCCTCCAACTTATATATACTAGAGGTTTTATGCACTTTCATGTACACAAGTTTTGGACCTCCTCTAGTTCTCTAGTTCTAGTTCTAGTTCTAGGTTGTCCAATTAAAGCTAGATCTAATCCTCTCTAGTCCTCATAATTAGAATCCCAGTGTGGTTCTAATCTTCTCCCTCTAATTCTCTAGCAACCATTAGCTCTGGACGGTGAAGCGCT
Source organism: Thinopyrum elongatum (assembly GCA_011799875.1). Lineage (NCBI taxonomy): Eukaryota > Viridiplantae > Streptophyta > Magnoliopsida > Poales > Poaceae > Thinopyrum > Thinopyrum elongatum. The sequence continues at coordinate 470,252,895 of CM022303.1, read as the reverse complement.
GCCAATCGTGCAGACCGTACGCTTGCAAACTGTGGAGAGGTCGTGCTTTTGGTCTTCCTTCGAGGGATCATTCGTGAATGGTTCGAGGGACTTCAAGTATGATCTACACCGACTCTTCTTCCGCTGCAACTCAGAGTTGGTAATGATCCGATCTAAACCATTATTGTGTCTTCATAGTGTTCCTGGTTGATCGTAGGACGAATACTTTTTTGTTTTCTACTATGTTTCCCAACGGTATGATAGACTCAAAGCTAGTTTTTGTGGAGTGGGGAAAAAGAGAAACAGAAATATTATCTGGTTGCTTGGAATACTGTTTGTAGGGAAAATACTTAGGTGGTTTAGGGTTTTTAGATCTAAAAACTATGAATATTGCCTTGCTTCCTAAATAGTTGTGGAAATTGTTCAGTGTAGATGGTTTATGGCCAATTGTTTTGTGGGAAAATATGTTGGTAGTTCAACACTAGGACAAGTTTGGTTTAAACAGGGTGATTCACATTTTAGGCGGGGATTGTGATGACCAACAAGTATAGGGCATCAATCGTAGTGCTTTCGCTAAGTAAGACTGTCGAACCCAATGAGGAGCAGAAGGAAATGACAAGGGGTTTTCAGCAAGGTATTCTCTGCAAGCACTGAAATTATCGGTAACAGATAGTTTGGTAGCAAGGTAATTTGCAACGAGAAATAAGTAGTAATGGTAACAAAGGTGCAGCAAGGTGGCCCAATCCTTTTTATAGCAAAGGACAAGCCGGAACGGTCTCTTATAATAAGCAAAGTGTTGTCGAGGACACATGGGAATTATCATCTAGTTACTTTCATCATGTTTATTTGATTCATGTTTGCTACTTTGATAATTTGATATGTGGGTGGACCGGTGCTTGGGTGCTGTTCTTACTTGAACAAGCTTCCCACTTATGATTACCCCCTCTCGCAAGCATCCGCAACTACGAAAGAAGAATTAAGATAAATCTAACCATAGCATGAAACATATGGATCCAAATCAGCCACTTATGGCATAAGGCATAAACTAGGGTTTAAGCTTCTGTCACTCTGGCAACCCATCATCTACTTATTACTCCACAATGCCTTCTCTTAGGCCCAAGTATGGTGACATGTCATATAGTCAACGTTCACATGACACCACTAAATGAAGCAACAACATACATATCATCAAAATATCGAACGAATACCAAGTTCACATGATTACTAATAACAAGACTTCTCCCATGTCCTCAAGAACAAAAGTAACTACTAACAAATCATATTCATGTTCAAGATCAGAGGGGTATTGAATATCATCAAGGATCTGAACATATAATCTTCCACCAAATAAACCAACTAGCATCAACTACTAGATGTAATCAACACTACTAGCAACCCACAGGTACCAATCTATACACAGGTGCATTTTGCACGTAGAAGTGCAATTAAAGATATTACATCGCATACCTCGAAGCCTCTTAGCAGGCTCATGAAGGATTCATTCAATACGCTTTTCGCGGACAGAATCCTCTCAACAACCGTACCCATTAAGGTACGATGTTCCTCTGAAACGGACGCATGTTGCAGCATGCTCGTCATTGTATCCGGGGCCCCCGGATCCCTGGGAGCGGCCGCGGGAGTACGGACTCCCCTGGAAAGAATATGTTTGTCCGGCTCTAGAGTCGTCCCCGGCTGTAGACCGGATAGTCCGGGCCCTTTATTGTTGGTCCTCATAGGGTCCGCATGCCCCGGACTCTGGACGGCCGAAGTATCACCTTCAGGCGTAGTTTTCATTATCCCTCGCACCGCTTGTTGGTCGGGAGAGATCCTCCGGGATGACACCTCGGAGTCGTCTGCCCTGTCGGGCGAGAAGGTCTGTGGAGGCGTCTCGCTTTCCATCATCTCCGGAAGAAGATCCCCCGAGGAGGAGGACTGTTGAGGAAGACTGCGTGTCGGACTGCAAACATATATTTTAAATGTTACCCTGGTAACCGGAAAGCAATGGGATATGTTTCGGACGCCTCTGTTCACTTACAATTCGGCTAAAGGCTTGTCCTTACGGAGGAACTGTGCCACAACGTCGTCTTCTGAACCCGAGCCACCTAACAGGGACGTCTTCCCTTGTTTAGGAGCCTTTGCTTCCAAATCTTCGGAGGCGGCCCTCTTCTTCCCATCGGGAGAGGGGATGTCAGTTTCTCCTTCTCTTTTGTCTTCGGAAGAGGGAGTTCCAATCTCCCTGGACATAGTGTCTGGTGTACCTCCAGAATAGAGGCCACCTTCGGCCTTCTTGCTCTCCTCTTTGTCCCCCTTCGCCGACACTTGGTATGGCACTGGAGCCAACATCCTTGTTAACACAGGATCTGCTGAGTCTTCGGGAAGAGGGGCCGAACACCTAATTCTTTCCGCCTTCTCGATACAGCCCTGGTCGAAGATGGTTTTCTCAGTATATTGTTACGAGATATTTAACTAAGCTGTGTTTAGGAGTCGAGGGCCTACCGAGGTATCCGGATGGTTGCAGTCAAGGCCGACGTCCCCGGTAGTATCCGGCCACTATTTTCGTGTCCCGAAGAATAACTTCCACATTCCTTTGTGTGTCGTGCCAAAGAAGTGCTGAAGAGTCTGTGGTCCTTCCGGATTGAACTCCCACATGCGGAGGGGCCGTCGCTGGCACGGCAGGACCCGACGGACTAGCATTACCTGGATTACGTCGACGAGGCCGGTGTCCTTCTCGAGGAGGCTCCGGATGCGGCTTTGAAGCGTCTGCACTTCGTCCGTTGATCCCCAGTCCAGTCCCTTATTAATCCATGATGCGAGCCGTAATGGAGGGCCAGGCCGGAATGCAGGTGTAGCTGCCCACTTGGTACCACGGGGTTCAGTGATATAAAACCACTCCCGTTGCCATAGGTTGGAGGTTTCCGTGAAAGAGCCTTTTAGCCAAGGTGTGTGGGCGAGTTTGCTCACCATCGCACTGCCGCACTCCGCTTGCTTCCCATCGAATACCTTCGGCTTCATATTAAAGGTCTTAAGCCATAAGCCGAACTACGGGGGAATACGGAGAAAGGCCTCGCACATGACGATGAACGCTGAGATGTGAAGAAAGGAGTCCGGAGCTAGATCATGAAAATCTAGCCCGTAATAGAACATGAATCCGCGAACGAAGGGATGGATAGCGAACCCTATCCCTCGGAGGAAGTGATAGATGAATACGACCCTCTCGCCGGATCTGGGAGGAGGAATGACCTGCCCTTGAGCAGGGAGCCTGTGGGGGATTTCCGTGGTCAGGTATTTTGCCGCCCGGAGCGTCGCGATATCCTCCTCTGTGACGGAGGAGGCCACCCACCGGCCTTGAAGGTTGGGTCCAGACATGGCTAAGAGACTTGGAACAAATAAATTGAACCTTGGGTGCTAGAACTCGAGGTTGGAAAGCGTAGAAGAGAAGGACGGGTCCGTGCCCCTTTATAAAGGCGATGAATATCGAAACGCCTCCTCCTAGGTCTCAAAACCTGCCTATTCCCAAGGAATCATACCAACGGGACGGTTGGGTTACCCACGCCCGTATTGATGAGAATCCTGTAATGAGGGGACATGATCTCTGGTTCGACAAGACGTGCCAATAAAACCGCTTCTCGAAACATGGAGCGGGAGGCTAAAAAGAAAACGGTTCGAAATAATGACCGTGCAGGAACGTGGTGTCGCGTTACAAAAAGTTGTCAGCAGATTGGAATCGTGAAATATTATACTCTCTGCGGTTGTGTGTGGTACTTGTTTTTGCAGAGCCGGACACGCTATCTGTGCTCGAAGTCTGTTCTGGAGTATTCGGAGGAGGAACCCGCCTTGCAATGCCGAAGACAATCTGTGCGCCGGACACATCGTCATTGAAGCCTGGTTCAGGGGCTACTGAGGGAGTCCTGGATTAAGGGGTCCTCGGGCGTCCAGGCTACGTAACGTGGGCCGGACAGATGGGCCATGAAGATACAAGACAGAAGACTCTCTCCCGTGTCCATATGGGACTCTCCTTGGCGTGGGCGGCAAGCTTGGCATTCGGATATGAAGATTCCTTTCTCTGTAACCGACTTTGTACAACCCTAGTCCCCTCCGGTGTCTATATAAACCGGAGTGTTTAGTCCATAGGGACAATCATAATCAGACAGGCTAGACTTCTAGGGTTTTAGCCATTACGATCTCCTCCTCTGTGATGGAGGAGGCCACCCACCGGCCTTGAAGGTTGGGTCCGGACATGGCTAAGAGACTTGGAACAAATAAATTGAACCTTGGTGCTAGAACTCATGGTTGGAAAGGATGAGGGGAGGGGAAAGCGTAGAGGAGAAGGACGGGTCCGTGCCCCTTTATAAAGGCGATGAATATCGAAACGCCTCCTCCTAGGCCTCAAAACCTGCCTATTCCCAAGGAATCATACCAACGGGACGGTTGGGTTACCCACGCCCGTATTGATGAGAATCCCGTAATGAGGGGACATGATCTCTGCTTCGACAAGATGTGCCAATAAAACCGCTTCTCGAAACATGGAGCGGGAGGCTAAAAAGAAAACAGTTCGAAATAATGACCGTGCAGGAACGTGGTGTCGCGTTACAAAAAGTTGTCAGCAGATTGGACTCGTGAAATATTATACTCTCTGCGGTTGTGTGTGGTACTTGTTTTTGCAGAGCCGGACATGCATTCTGTGCTCGAAGTCTGTTCTGTAGTATTCGGAGGAGGAACCCGCCTTGCAATGCCGAAGACAATCTGTGCGCCGGACACATCGTCATTGAAGCCTGGTTCAGGGGCTACTGAGGAAGTCCTGGATTAAGGGGTCCTCGGGTGTCCAGGCTACGTAACATGGGCCGGACTGATGGGCCATGAAGATACAAGACAGAAGACTCTCTCCCGTGTTCGGATGGGACTCTCCTTGGCGTGGGCGGCAAGCTTGGCGTTCGGATATGAAGATTCCTTTCTCTGTAGCCGACTTTGTACAACCCTAGTCCCCTCCGGTGTCTATATAAACCGGAGGGTTTAGTCCATAGGGACAATCATAATCAGACAGGCTAGACTTCTAGGGTTTTAGCCATTACGATCTCGTGGTAGATCAACTCTTGTAATTCTCATATTCATCAAGATCAATCAAGCAGGACGTAGGGTATTACCTCCATAGAGAGGGCCCGAACCTGGGTAAACATTGTGTCCCCCGTATCTTGTTACCATCGACCTTAGACGCACAGTTCGGGACCCCCTACCCGAGATCCGCCGGTTTTGACACCGACACCCACTGGAAAACCAAGACATCGACGCAGATGACGACGATCTTGATATGCCAGATTTTGCTGCTATGATTGCAGATTTCAAGGGTCCAAAAAAGGATATGATTGGGTACAAGGATCTGCCAACCATTGATGCGGACTCCAAGAAAGAATTGTATCCAGGTTGCAAAAAGAAATATTCCAAGTTGAGTGCCACCCTAGCGCTTCTCAGATTTAAAGCAGCAAATGGTCTATCAAACAAGGGCTTCACAGAGATCTTAGGTCTTTTCAAAGAAATTCTTCCGGAAGATAATGTGCTCCCCAGAAGCACAAACAAAGCGAAGAAAATTGTTTGCCCATTGGAACTTGAAGTACAGAAGATACACGCTTGTGTGAATGATTGTATATCGTACCGTGGTGAGTACAAAGATTTGCGTGCATGTCCCATATGCAAGCATGCATGATACAAGCGCAGGAGAGCAAAGGACAAGTACAAATTGGACGATGAGATCAAGACAGGAATCCCGTTCAAGGTTGTTTGGTACTTGCCTTTAATTCCAAGGTTGAGGCGTTTGTTTGCAAACCCTACAGAGGCAAAGAGGTTGTGGTGGCATCATGATGAGCGAACTGCGGATAAATATACGAGGCACTCGAAAGATGGGGCTCAGTGGGAATTAATCGAAAACAAGTTTCAAGACTTTGCCAAGGATCCTAGAAGTATAAGGCTCGGGGAGTGTACTGACGGGATGAATCCTTTTGGCGATATGAGCACCAATCACAGCACATGGCCGGTGCTTCTGTGCATATATAACCTAGCTCCTTGGTTGTGTATGAAGAAAAAATACATTAGGATGTCAATGATTATCCAAGGCCCAAAGCAACCTGGAAATGACATCGACATTTACTTTCAGCTACTGGTAGAAGAACTGCTGATAGTGTGGATAGATGCGCCTGCTGTAAAATTTTATGATGCTTACAAAAAGGAGATTTTCGATCTACATGCGATGCTGGTGCACACCATTCAAGATATGCTGGCATTAGGCAACACATCAGGGCAGAAAACAAAGGGAGATGTAGGGTGTGTCACATGCATGGATAGGACAACTAGCAGATTTCTTCCCAACTCGCGCAAAACCATGTATTTGCGTCATCGTAGGTTCTTACGGAGAAATCACCCATACCGAAAGATGAATGCTGAATTTGATGGTACGGCAGAGGTAGATGTGGGCCCAAGACCCTATGATGGAGAGGTGGTCCACAACATGGCTAAACAAATTAATGTTGTGCTTGGCAAGAAGCACGCTTTGACGGTGAAACAAACACCCAAGGGTTAAGTGTTTAAGAAGAAATCAGTGTTCTGGAAATTATCTTACTGGGAGATTCTACGTGTACGTCACTGCATCGATGTCATGCACATAGAGAAGAACGTATGTGAAAGCATCCTTGGTACTCTGCTCAAGATTAAAGGTAAAACAAAGGATGGTGATGGTGCATAGCTCGATATGCTTGCTGATCAATCAAAACGATGACAAATTCATCAAAGCTCGCCAGAGTTACAATTTCAGTACAAAAGAAGCAACACAGTTCTTCACCTATTTGTTGTCAGTTAAGACACCCTCTTCCTACTCCGCAAACATCAGAAGTCTCGTGGATGTGAGCTCAGGTAAAATGAAGTTGGGACACATGAAGTCACATGATTGCCATGTAATGTTGACACAAATCATCCCGGTAGCCATTAGGAATCTAATGGACAAAGATATAAGAAACACACTCATTGAGCTCTGTGATTTCTTCAACCAACTATGGCAGAAAGTTGTAGATCCTAAAGAGTTGGATCATATGCAAGAGGATATTGCAAGAATATTGTCCAACCTAGAGATGTTTTTCCTACCGTCATTCTTTGATGTCATGGTCCATCTCACTGTGCACCTTGTCGACAAGATAAAGTATTGTGGTCCTATGTTTCTTCACAACTTGTATCCCTTCGAGCGGTTCATGGGAATACTGAAGCGCTATTGTCGGAACCGAAACCATCCAGAGGCAAGTATCCTACAAGGTTATACCGCGGAGGAGGTGGTTGAGTTTTGCACCGAGTACATGAAACAAAGACCTATAGGTTTGCCCCTCTCTCGCCACGAGGGAAGGCTGAAAGGTAAGCCGGTCCTTGCTGGCACGCAAATGGCTGCACCCGGAGAATTGGCAGAGAAAGCCCATTTGACGGTACTGCTTAACAGCCCAGTTCTCAATGCTTATGCCGAAGAACACTTGGCAGAGATACGCCAAAGCTTCTTACCAATGGTCCCTTCATCAGATGTGGAGATGAAGGAGCACACTAAGAACTACGCCGAATGGCTGAAGAATCGTTTGGCAGAAGGATCCATCGATGACATTGCTACGTGGTTGGCACAAAAGCCATCACCTACGGTGTTGACATACCAAGCATATGACATAAATGGATACACGTTCTACACTGAGGAACGTGATGAGAAGACCTCATATCAGAACAGCTCTGTTCGAATAGAATGCATCACTGTAGATGAAGCTGATAAAAGGGTATACTATGGAACCATCAAAAAGATTTGGGAGCTTAACTATGTGAAAGTTAAGGTGGTATTATTCAGGTGCGCATGGATCCCTCTTGGTCATGTAAAGGTTGATGATTACAGGAAGACCTTTGTTAACAGGACAACGATGGCATATCACGCGGACCCGTTCATTCTTGTCAGCGATGCTACCCAGATTTTCTATGCGGAAGACCCCTTGCATAAGAACTGCCATGTAGTGATGCATGGGAAGAGGAGGGTACTGGGTGTCGAGGATGTTGCCGATGAGGATGAGTACAATGAATTTGCTGAGTTGCCAACCAAGGGATCACGCACCCATCTAACAAAGAAGTGTAAAATCATCAGAAAACCCAAGTTCATTCGGGGTCAACGTAATGATCCCAGTTCCCCCATGTACGTGGGAATTAAGCCGTAAGACTGGTCTTTATGCCTACCCTGCAACTTAATTCGTTCAATTTAGAACTGTCGCGTGTACTGAATTTGTGAGTTATGCACGGTTTTCTATTGATGTAAGAACCGTTAATATGTTGACCTTGATATGCTGTCAGCTCAGGCAATGAATATGAACTGTTTATTATTATTATTATTATATCATAGAGGTAGCACACTCAATTGATCTCACTCCAGTATGTGTGAACAAAACATATGCAATCTGGTTTGCGAATAGCACACGGTTCGTTCATGAAAGCCGTGTGCCGACCAAACCCCGCGCGCGATCTGAGTCATGCTTTCTGATTGGCCAAAACCCAAACCCTACGGATCATACGTCTGCACCGTTGGATGCTCCCAGATCGAACGGCAATCCTCATCCCTTTCGACAGCAAATGCAGTTCCAGTTGTAATTTTATTTTTATGCACAAAATGCACGTTAAACTCAAAGAATGTCTTAAATATAGCTAACGATACCTGAAATGCGCCAGAAAATCAAACCTGTGGTATAATGGTGATTGCGTACCGTGGAAATTTTTATGAGGCCAAACGATGAAGTCACCGGCCACTGGAGTTTGAATTGACACGTCTCCTTTTGGAAACCATAATCCTTCATGTAAGATGCTCCGGTTTGGAAGGAGCGATCATCAAAACTTGTGCCAAACTTTACCAAAAATTTTCCATGGGGTCGTGAGAGGACGCCACGGGCACACATCGATTTTGATGATGTCCGGACTCCATCTGAATTTCCTGTAAATAAAATACCAACTAGGCCTACGCCAGTGGCCGCACCTCGCGGCCAAAATGTTTGAAACTTCTCCACGCTTCTCGGACAAACGGATGAAAACTCGCAAAGCAACGCACAAATGATTTGGACACCTTCTTTGCTAAGGCTGGCCATAGTGGGGGTATCATAGCCAGTATCATGCACTCGAAAATAGCAAATATGATGATGTGGCAAGGAATTAAAGAAGGGAGAGTGGGTTAGAGTAACATAGGTAGATACCGTAACATAATAAATGCTATACTACTTTGTGTCACGCATGGCCATAAATACGGTCATCTATGATACTACTCTATGATACTATGCACTATGAAGGTAGTATCATACACTAGTATCATATGCATGATACTAGTATATGATACTCCCCACTATAAGGCTGGCCATAGTGGTGGTATCATAGCCGGTATCATGCACTCGGAAATAGCAAGTATGCTGATGTGGCAAAGAATTAAAGAAGATAGAGAGGGTTAGAGTAACATATAGGTAGATACTGTATCATGTTAAATGCGATGCTAATTTGTGTCATGCATGGCAATAAATATGATCATCTATGATACTACTCTATTATACTATGCACTATAATTAAAGGTAGTACTATCATACACTAGTATCATATGCATGACTAGTATATGATACTCTCCACTATGAGTAGCGTAAATAGACTAACTAAAACACCCACATGTAGTTGTAGTAGGGTTTTGACTTTCTTTGCACTAAATGCAAGGTAAGTGCAAAAAATGACTTAAACATAACAGACGAGACCTGAAATGGGCCAGAAAATCAAACCAAGGGTATATCTGTGATTGTCTTCAACGCGGAACAATGTAGTCACTGACAATTTGGAGTCCGAAGTGTCGCGTCTCATTTTGGAAACTATGATCCTTCTTGTGAGATGCTCCGGTATGGAAGGTGCGAGCACCAAAACTTGTGCCAAACTTTACCAAATTTTTTCCATACGATCATGAGAGCACGCCACACTGACACAATGATTTTCGTTATTTCAGGACTATATATGCATTTCCTGTAATTAAAATACCAACGAGGCCTACGCCTCTGGCCGCACCCTACAGCCGAACTGTTTGAATTTTTTTTTCCCCGTTTCTCGGACAATGAATGAAAACTCGCAAAGCGACACACAAATGATCTTGCTAACACCCACGTGTAGTTGCGACTATATATATGTGCAAAAAATGACTCAAATATAGCAAACGAGATCTCAAATGCACCAGAAAATCGAACCATAGGGTACAATCGTGATTTCTTACCGTGAAAAAAAATTGGAGGCGAAACGATGAACTCATGTTTTCATTCAAACGAAAATATGCTGTTAGTTCATGTAAATATTTTCAAATAGCACATGGTTCACTCACGAAAGTTGTGTGCCTACTAAACTGTGACCAATGCCCCCCTGCCGCACGCGCGATCTGAGCCGTGCGTTCTGATTGGCCAGAACCCAAACCCCACAGATCGTACGTCTGCACTGTTGGATTCTCCTTGATCGAACGGCAATCCTCATCCATTTTGACAGCACATGCAGTTCCGGTTGTGATTTTATTTATATCCACAAACTGCACGTTAAATTCAAAAAATGTCTTAAGTATAGCAAACGATACCTGAAATGCGTTAGAAAATCAAACCCGTGGTATAATGGTGATTGCGTACCGTGGAAATTTTTATGAGGCCAAACGATGAAGTCACCGGCCACTGGAGTTTGAATTGACATATCTCCTTTTGGAAACCATGATCCTTCATGTGAGATGCTCCGGTTTGGAAGGAGCGATCATCAAAACTTGTGCCAAACTTTACCAAATTTTTTCCACGGGGTCGTGAGAGCACGCCACGGGCACACGCCAATTTTTTATGATGTCTGGACTCCATATGAATTCCCTATAATTAAAATACCAACTAGGGCTACGCCGGTGGCCGCACCTCGCGGCCGAAATGTTTGAAACTTCTCCCCGTTTCTCGGACAATGGATGAAAACTCGCAAAGCGACACACAAATGATTTGTACACCTTCTTTGCTAACTAACACACCCAGATGTAGTTGTAGAACAGTTTTGATTTTATATGCACTAAACGCAAGGTAAGTGAAAAAATGACTTAAATGTAGCAGACGAGACCTGAAATGGGCCAGAAAATCAAACCTAGGGTATATACGTGATTGTTTACCGTGAAAAAAATTCGAGGTGGAACAATGTAGTCACCGACGATTGGAGTCCGAAGTGTCGCATCTCCTTTTGGAAACTATGATAATTCTTGTGAGATGCTCCGATTTGGAAGGTGTGACCATCAAAACTTGTGCCAAACTGTACCAAAATTTTTCCATGGGATCCTGAGAGCACGCCACGGTGACACACCAATTTTCGTTATTTCCGGACTCTATATGCATTTCCTGTAATTAAAATACCAACAAGGCCTACGCCTCTGGCCGCACCCTGCGTCCGAACTGTTTGAATTTTTTCCCCATTTCTCGAACAATGAATGAAAACTCCCAAAGCGACACATAAATGACCTTGCTAGCTAGCACCCACGTGTAGTTGCGACTATAGCAAACGACTCAAGTATAGCAAACAATACCTCAAATGCACCAAAAAATCGAACCATAGGGTACAATGGTGATTTATTACCGTGGAAAACAATTTGGAGGCGAAACGATGAACTCTTGTTTTCATTCAAACGAAAATATGTTGTTAGTTCATGTAAATGTTTTCAAATAGCACACGGTTTACTCACGAAAGTCGTGTGCCTAGCAAACCGTGGCCGATGCCCCCCCTTGCTGCGCGCGCGATCTGAGTCTTGCGTTCTGATTGGCTAGAATCCAAACCCCACGGATCGTACGTCTGCACCGTTGGATGCTCCCAGATCGAACGGCAATCCTCATCCCTTTCGACAGCAAATGCAGTCTGGCTAGGATTTGATTTATATGCCAAAATGCACGGTAAATGCCAAAAAATGTCTTAAATATAGCACACGAGACCTGAAATGCGCCAGCAAATCAAACATGTGGTATAATGGTGATTGCTTAACGTGGGAAAAAATTAGAGGCGAAACGATGAACTCACGCCTTCATTTCAAAATTAGCACGTCTTCATTTCAAACGAAATTATTCTCTTTGTGCACACGAGCGCTTAGAGGCAACCGTTTTGCATTGGCATTTCCGCGCGGCGACCAGGGATATTTTTTCACCCTTTTCACCTAGGCCGCCAACACCCCCCCACCGCCCGCCCATGTTTCACTCATTTAGTCCACCCAATCTCCATCGCCAGCTCCCCCTCCCCCAGATCCACAGCAGAACCCTCTCCGACGCCGGCGTGCTCACCCCGGCCGTGTGCCCGCTCTTCGGTGTCAACCCTACCTCCACTGCCGTTCCCAACACGCGGCTGCCCGCGCCTCGCCGTCTTCGTTTGCTCGCCAGCCACCCTCGAGCATATCGATCCTATAACCCTTGCCTCTCCTGTGGTCCTGTCGGGTTTGCATTAAGAAACCTGTTAGTTACTGCTCTCCATCGCGGTGAGGCATATTTCCTCACAATCCCTCTTCCTATTTCATTCCGTATGTTCCCAAATTGGCTATAAAATAACGGAGAGCGTATATATGTTCATTATCTACCTTCCTAACTAGTACATATAAGCTGTATTTGTTCCAATAAGTTACTACCGATTTACAGATCGCGGGCGCCCGAGTCACACAAACTTAACAAATAAGCCGTACATTTTCTAAATTATTGCATGAAATGTTTAGACAGCTTGATACCAAGTTGTTAGTTTTATGCTTATCATCCTTTCCTGAGTTTCGCATGTGTTCTCTGTAGATGCCGAGTAGCAGCAACAGCACTCATGCTTCAGGCGATGTATCTTCATCTGATTCCGACAACCCTAGGTCTTCAGTAGATGGTGAGGGATCAAGTAATCTTGAACGGGATAGAGCTGGAGCAATTACCCTTCCGGTCCGGACACGGAGGAACGCTCCAAGGAAGCCCACACACCAGCCTAAAGGTGTATATGAAGTAACCGAGATCGATTTAAAGTCTTGGGCTCCAACTAAACCAGATAAAGCACGCACGAGGTTCAGGAGTGTGTGTGGATTTGTTGGCAGGGCAAGGCTCAACATTAATCTGCCGGGGTTTCGGAAGGCTGACACAGAAACACGGCAAAGGATAGTCCAGGAGATCATGGATCACTTCAACATTCCAGAGCAGTGGAGAATGCAGGTGGAACACGCTGCACTGAAGAAGGCTAGGGATGCTTGGAGAAACTGGAAGCACGTGATGTACAAGAAGTACTTGAGTGAAGGCAAGGACCCAATCCCCGCATACCCCCAAATTACAAAGGCGGACTGGGCAGAATTCAAAAGGGTCAGGGCAACTACAGAGTTTGCTGAGAAGAGTGCCAAGCAATCGGAACTTTAGAAGAGGAACACACACCCCCACCGTATGGGTGTGGCAGGATACTATGGCATGAAACCGATATGGGACCAGGAGGACAAAGAAGCAGTAGCGGTGGGTGGGAAACTGGCCTTTAGTGAAATCAGGGGCGAACGCTCTAGAGACTACTTGTGGGCACGTGCAAGGAGGCGTGATAACGGAACTTATTACTTTGAAAACTCACATGACGAAGAACTGTATCGCGTGATGTTAAAGGCTTCCAAAATCCCTGGAAGGTTCTACAGGAACTCAGGGCCATGTGACATTCTGTCTGATGCTCTGGAAACAAGAGAGCCCCATGGCCGTGCAAGGGGTATAGGTGTTAACATCCCGCACAAGAGGGCTTTCACACTCAACAAGGAAGAGAGGCTCAGCATGAAAAAAGCGAGGAGTGAAATGAAGCAGAATGAATTGTATGAAAGGTTGAGGAAGGACATGTATCCGGCTATTCGAAAGGATATTGAGGAGTCAATGATGATGCAGAAGACTCTAACACTGACAGATAGTCAGTAGATGGGAGGGGAGGCGGGCATGGAGGATGCTGGTTATTGTGCGACAACACCGCACAAGAGTAGCTGTGCATCAGCTGACCCCAGCGACACTGAGACTGCAGCTGCTCATGATGATGCTATATCTGATCTATCTGGAATGAAAGACAGACTAAAGGGCGTGCTTACACATTATGAAGGTACATTAAAATGTGCAACAGCCTGGGTTTGCCCACCCTTCTTGGAAGAGGGCCTCTTGTTGGACAATGTGCCATTGAAGCTGGGCTGTGTGAAGTGCTACGTGACTGAAGTAAAGCCTAGATTCAATGAATTTGCCCTGAAGAATGTTCTAGGAGACTTTGATGAGCAAAGGACCTTGGGAGAAACATTATTACATCACATCCAGTGGCCACGAAAGGAAATAGAGTTCATGGATGAGATCCCTGAAGCCCCACCAAGAGCAACCAATGTCGCCCCTCAACCGGTGACGCTCTCCTTGCCACAGCAGCTCTCGCGTGCTTCCCCCAAAGAACCTAATACTCGTAATCCGACGGCTGATGCATCAACCTGTGATCAGCCGGCCCGACTTTGTGCCGTACAGGCCATGTCATCGTCCGCCCAGAGCAGCCAGTGGCAAGGCCTACAACTGCTGAAGATGCACCACCGGTTTAGATGTCGGCCGCTGAAGCAGCGGGGGGAGACCCAGCTGCAGCACATGCTCAGCAGACCAACCTGGTGGAACGGACTACTAAGCAGTCTGATGCTTCGGAACCGCCTGCTAAGCAGTCTGTAGGTCCAGAACCGACTGCTCATCAGTCCGTCGGTCCGCAGGCGCATGATTAGCATACCAATGCGTCAGCACTTCCTGCTCAGCAAACCAACGCGTTGGCACGGCCTCCTCAGCACACCGATAAGTTGGCACCACCTGCACAGACACCCGACATAGCTTCAGCGCATGGTCAACAGTCCGATGCCTCTGCTCCTACAGCCCAGCAGTCCGTCATAGCAGCACCGCCAGCTCAGCGGTCCGGCATAGCTAAACCATCTACTAAGCAGTCCGTCGAAGCTTCATCGTCTGCTCGGCAGTCTACCGTTTGGCCAACCAGACGTTCTACCAGAAGTGCTGCAAGTACCAAGAAGGAAGCGGCCAAAAAGGTTGCACCCGCGAGGAAGCACGCCGTGAGAGCGACGAGGAAAGAGAACGATTGCCTCTTACTTAAAGCACTCATCGCCCAGAACCAAATTAACAGCAAGTTGTTCGAATCGGGGAGTAATATTATTTCTGACGGCATGGATGATGAAGAAATATCTTTGCAGCTTGCTAAAAATAAAGCAGACATACTTGAAGCATGCAATTACGTCCATGGCCAGCCATTTCTTGTTGGCGAATACTTTGATGAGTGCAGCTCCAGTTGCCGCGAGTTACATAAATATTGCATGGATCAAATGTCAGCAGGTCATCATGTTCTGCTAGTCCACTACAACAGAGATCATTTCTGACACGATGCTGGTTCCATTAGTGTGGGTTTCGAGGACTTACATCTCTTCTTCAACTTCAACAAGCTCGATGCCACTCTTGTTAGATGCCTGATTTTGTAAGTACTTAACAAACTCTGATCAACTTCTCCATACAAGGCTGTAAATGATAAATAGCTAACTGCATTTTATTCCTCTCAGGGGATTGAATGCGCAGAGAAGAAAAAGGGAGAGTGTGTATTTCATAGATCCTGCATTAGCAAATGGCACAACATTACATGGTAAGGAGGAATGGGAGTGGGCCATTAACATGGTCGTCCATATCTTCGAAAACATGTCCCATGCAGAATCATTTCTCTGGCCATATCATGAATGGTAAGTCAAGTAAACAACCACGCATACACTGATTGTCTGTCAGATTTCGACATAATTCGCAAGTTCATGGCTTTCTTAATATGTAGCAATCATTGGATATTGGTATTCATTGTTCCAAACAAGAACACAGTTTAATACATGGATTCTCTCAGAGAGTCAACAAACGCTCAGGATCTGGCGCATCTTCAGCAATTCATGGATAGGTATTGAATTCTATGATGTTGAAATTAATTTGCATTCATATCTGGTTCAATAATTGATGTTGTCAAAATTCATCTTCATTTGCAGTGTGCTCGCATTGTGGAAAACTAAACCAAGGAACATGTTCAAGAGGGAACTACCTCTACAACACGAGATCGTTTCTCCGGTAACACACCGAAATCCGTTATTTTCGGAAAATGTATCCAATAGTCTGCAAATACCTTTTCTTACGCTAGTCAAATGTTCAAGCTTCTAAATAAACCTCTTTCTATTTCTGTCCAAAGAAAAAAAATACATCTAACACCAGTTAGGTTGTTCCTAACAGGACAAATACATGACTAATTCTGTACAAAAAATTTCAGTGTCCTCAGCAACAAGCAGGGACCAACCTTTCTGGATACTATGTTTGCAGACACATGATCTCCATCTGCAAATCTGCTGATAGTTGTGAAGATGCTCGCGAATTAGTACCAGTAAGTCTATCTTAATTAATATCTTCTACTCCACTCACATGGCACATTCTGATCTTCAAAATACTGCAGCTCATCTTAGAATCGAGGACCCCTGAACCGCTCCCCGCTGGTGAATTGCTGATGGTTCGGAGATTTATCAGTGACTTCTTCCTGAATCACTACATCAATCCCACTGGTGATAATGAAGATTTCAGCATGCGTTCTCCTGAAACATTGAGTAAGAGTTAGCCGCTAAACATATACGCATGGATCCATTATTTTCCATCTGATGAGGTCTTCGTATTTCGTACACTATGATTAATTCTGTAATGAATATATGTGTCGACAAATCATTGGAATTTAGCTACCATTTGTTCAATTGCAATTGTTACGAAATCTGATGAATGTTCTTCCTGTGGACACTATTTGTTCAATTGAATATTGTGGCGAATTTGCTTTTTGCATGCCGATTCAAATGCAATATTTTTGTTTTAACCTGGCAATTGCTCCGCACATGATTCAACTAAATGAGTGTGTGCGATCCACATCGGAAAGCATAAGTCAATCATAGCAGAACCGTCGGTCATACACAACAGATTGCAAATGATTTGCAGCACTACTACGTGTGCGTAGGGGCTCCGGAACCGTTTGTGATATCACGTTATCGCACACGAGAGCTCGGAGTAAACCGTGCCCAATGTAAAATTCAATCCCAGTCGTAATTTTTTCAGAAACGTGTGGGATCCCAAACGAAAAGCACATGTCACTCTTGTCGCAACCGTTGATGATACACAACAAATCACAAACGGTCTACAGCACTTGTATGTGTGCGAAGGGGCTCCTGAACCGTTTGTGATAGAACATTATCGCACACGGTAATTGTTGGGAAATGTGTGCGATGGAGTCTTGCATGGCAGACGGGTTCCGCAGAAAACTCATGTGCGATGGGGCACATATCGCACACAGTTCATATGTTGGCCCGTGTGCCTTACATGCTGTTTCCCAAATGGTTCATTACGACACACCGTTTGGTTTCACTACGTCATTAGAAACGTTTAATCACCGATCCCACACGTGCGAATGAATTTAGTGTGTGCTGCATCGCATACGATTACATTTGGCAAGGCCTCTGCATCATGGCTCCATATCCCCGACGGTTTCTGGGTCGTGTGGGAAGGACCCCCCTATCACAGTCATTCACTTGGCGACGGTTCAAAATGCCATCGCGGAAAGGGGTTAAAAACCGTGTGTATAGCACCTCACTGTACCAGTATCAGGGCGCCCCCTCCCCTCGGGGCACGCCCTAGAGGCTTGTGGCCTCCTCGGGACTCTTCTGGCCCTCTCTCCAAGTCACGTAGGTGTCTTCTGGTCCAAGAAAAATCATCGTAAAGTTTTATTCCGTTTGGACTCCGTTTGATATTCCTTTTCTGTAAAACTCAAAAACAAGAAAAAAAAACAGAAACTGGCACTCGGCTCTAGGTTAATAGGTTAGTCCCAAAAATAATATAAAATAGCATATTAATGCATATAAAACATCCAAAACAGATAATATAATAGCATGGAACAAAAAAATTATAGATACGTTGGAGACGTATCAAGCATCCCCAAGCTTAATTCCTACTCGTCCTTGAGTAAGTAAATGATAAAAACAGAATTTTTGATGTGGAATGCTACCTAACATATTTATCAATGCAATCTTATTTATTGTGGCAAGAATATTCAGATCCATAAGATTCAAAACAAAAGTTTAATATTGACATAAAAACAATAATACTTCAAGCATACTAATAAAGCAATCATGTCTTCTCAAAATAACATGGCCAAAGAAAGTTATC
Source organism: Thinopyrum elongatum (assembly GCA_011799875.1). Lineage (NCBI taxonomy): Eukaryota > Viridiplantae > Streptophyta > Magnoliopsida > Poales > Poaceae > Thinopyrum > Thinopyrum elongatum. The sequence continues at coordinate 470,234,653 of CM022303.1, read as the reverse complement.
CCTACAAAATCATATAGTCTGGCTATGCTCCATCTTCATCACACAAAGTATTTCATCATGCACAACCCCGATGACAAGCCAAGCAATTGTTTTATACTTTTGGTATTCTCAAACTTTTTCAACTTTCACGCAATACATGAGCACTATAGGTGGAATAGAATATGGTGGTTGTGGAGAAGACAAAAAGAAGGAGAAAGTCTCACATCAACTAGGCAAATTAATGGGCTATGGAGATGCCCATCAATTGATATCGATGCAAGTGAGTAAGGATTGCCATGCAACGGAAGCACTAGAGCTATAAGTGTATGAAAGATAAAAAAGAAACTAAGTGGGTGTGCATCCAACTTGCTTGCTCATGAAGACCTAGGGCAATTTGAGGAAGCCCATCATTGGAATATACAAGCCAAGTTCTATAATGAAAAATTCCCACTAGTATATGAAAGTGACAAAATAGGAGACTCCCTATCATGAAGATCATGGTGCTACTTTGAAGCACAAGTGTGGAAAAGGATAGTAACATTGTCCCTTCTCTCATTTCTCTCACTTTTTTTTTGTTTGGACTTCTTTGGCCCCTTTTTTTATTCGGTCTTCTTTGGCCTCTTTTATTTTTATAAAGTCCAGAGACTCATCCCAACTTGTGAGGGAATCATGCGTGCATCATCCTTTCCTCACATGGGACAATGCTCTAATAATGATGATCATCATACTTTTATTTACTCACAACTCAAGAATTACAAATCGATACTAGAACAAGATATGACTCTATATGAATGCCTCCGGCGGTGTACCGGGATGTGCAATGATCTAGAGTGACATGTATAAAAAATATGAACGGTGGCCTTGCCACAAATACTATACCAACTACATGATCATGCAAAGCAATATGACAATGATGGTATGTGTCATAATAAACGGAACGGTGGAAGTTGCATGGCAATATATCTCGGAATGGCTATGGAAATGCCATAATAGGTAGATATGGTGGCTGTTTTGAGGAAGGGTATATGGTGGGTTTAATGCACCGGCGAAAGTTGTGCGGTACTTGAGAGGCTAGCAATGGTGGAAGGGTGAGAGTGCGTATAATCCATGGAATCAACAATAGTCATAAAGAACTCACATACTTATTGCAAAAATTTATTAGCCATCAAAACAAAGTACTACACGCATGCTCCTAGGGGGATAGATTGGTAGGAAAAGACCATCGCTCGTCCTCGACTGCCACTCATAAGGAAGACAATCAAAAAATAAACCATGCTCCGACTTCATCACATAACGGTTCACCATACGTGCATGCTACAGGAATCACAAACTTTAACACAAGTATTTCTACCAATCCACAATTACTCACTAGCATGACTCTAATATCACCATCTTTATATCTCAAAACAAATGCAAGGAATCAAACTTCTCATATTATCCAATGCTCTTATATGAAAGTTTTTATTATATCCCTCTTGGATGCCCATCATATTAGGACTAAATTCATAACCTAAGCAAATTACCATGTTGTTAAAGACTCTCAAAATAATATAAGTGAAGCATGAGAGTTCATCAATTTCTATAAAATAAAGCCACCGCCGTGCGCTAAAAAGATATAAGTGAAGCACTAGAGCAAACTGCCTAGCTCAAAAGATATAAGTGAAGCACATAGAGTATTCTAATAAATTCACGATTAAAGCATTCCCCTCTCAAAAGGTGTGTATAGCAAGGATGATTGTGGCAAACTAAAAGGCAAAGACTCATATCATACAAGACGCTCCAAGCAAAATACATATCATGTGGTGAATAAAAATATAGCCTCAAGTAAATTTACCGATGGATTGAAGATGAAAGAGGGGATGCCATCCGGGGCATCCCCAAGCTTAGATGCTTGGTTGTCCTTGAATATTACCTTGGGGTGCCTTGGTCATCCCCAAGCTTAGGCTCTTGCCACTCCTTATTCCGTTGTCCATCAAATCTTTACCCAAAACTTGAAAATTTCACAACACAAAACTCAACAGAAAACTCGTAAGATCCGTTAGTATAATAAAATAAAGCACCACTTTAGGTACTGTTGTGAACTCATTCTAAATTTATATTGGTTTTATATCTACTGTATTCCAACTTCTCCATGGTTCATACCCCCCTGATACTACCCATAGATTCATCAAAATAAGCAAACAACACATAGAAAACAGAATCTATAAAAAATAGAATAGTCTGTAGTAATCTAGAAATTTCGTATACTTATATAACTCCAAAAATTCTGAACAATTAGGAAAATCTAGGAAATTTGTATATAAATATGGTGTAAAAAATTCAGAATTTTATCAGTCTTCTATGAATTTCTAAAATTCTGGCAATGAGCGCAAAAGTTTCTGTTTTTCAGCAAGACCAAATCAACTATCACCATAGACCATCCCAAAGGTCTTACTTGGCTCAAACACTAATTAAAACACCAAAACACAATTAATATAGAGGTAATAATGTGTATTTATTAAAAAACATAACCAAAAACAAAAAACATAAAAATAAAAATTGGGCTGCCTCCCAACAAGCGCTATTGTTTAACGCCCCTAGCTAGGCATAAAACATAGATCTAGGTATTGTCACCTTTGGCATGCAATTATTTCCTAGTTAAATCTTCCAAAACTTTTCTTAACAAGTCTCTTTTTTCATTCCTTTCCCTTCTAGTAGGTGAACTCAAATCATGAAAAGGACTTTGATCGGTGATTCTAACATTCATAATTCCATACTCGGGATCATCACCATAAATATCCTCATATAAAATACGGATCTCATCTTTAATGGGTTCCCTAGATATTTCCTCCATCCACTCATCATTAAATCCTACATAAATTCCCTTAGTTACCCAATCAAATTTATCATAAGTATCAAGGTAAAGGGCTTGAGCAATTTCTGCATAGGGAACTCTTCTCCAAAGATTGTTACTATAAGAATGATAATCTCTAGATTCTAGACTACGCAAAGTTTCTTTATCATGGAGAACTTCTTCGACTGGAGGATGCTCAATATTTTTATTATAGAAAATGAAAATTTCCCTAGCTTCTTTTATTATGAAGTCAAATTCTCACATAAGAATGATAGTTGCGATCTTTTTAGCCTTAGGATGGAGCATATTGGGAAGTTCATAAAATATCTTTTGTAAAGCGGGATGAATGTGCACAAATTTTCTTTCTAGTTTAACAACAAGCATAGCAATAGCATCCGCATAGCAATCTGTATCAAGAAGAATAGATCCCTTATTAATTGGCAAAACTCCCGTACAATCAAAGAATTCTGGAATAACACTCTTCCCAATAATATTACCGTCCCCCACATGAAAAGTTTTTGCCTTAAGATTACAATCTAAAGAACAAGATCCAAGTTTTTCCTCAAGATTATTATTAGCAAGATCTCAAAATTTTCAACGATAACCTCCCCAGATTCAGACATGAAAGCAAGGCAAGCGATTTAGCACACAAGCAAACGAAAAGACGAACGAAAGAAGGGCGAATAAAAAGGCCAATATTTTTGTGTTTTTCTGAAAATGTTTTAGAAGCGGGGGAGAGGAAAACAAGAGGCAAATGGCAAATAATGTAAGTGCAAGAGATGAAAGTTTATGATGGGTACTTGGTAGGCTTGATGTAGAACCTCCCCGGCAACGGCGCCAAAAATTCTTCCTGCTACTTCTTGTGCTTGCGTTGATTTTTCCCTTGAAGAGGAAAGGGTGATGCAGCAAAGTAGAGATAAGTATTTCCCTCAGTTAAGAACCAAGGTATCAATCCAGTAAGAGGCACAAGCAAGTCTTCAATATATGCACCTGCACATACTAACAAACACTTGCACACAACGCGAAAAAAGGGTTGTCAATCCCTTCACGGTCACGAACAAGAGTGAGATCTAATAGAGATAGGTATAAACGATAAATAAAAGAGCAAACTAAAGTAAATATAAATAAAGTGGCATCAAGGTTATTTTTGGTTTTTTGGTTTATAGATCTAAAATATATATAATGGAAAATAGACCCGGGGGCCATAGGTTTCACTAGAGGCTTCTCTATTGAAGATAGCATACGTTGGGTAAACAAATTACTATTGAGCAATTGATAGAAAAGTACAAAGTTATGACGATATCTAAGGCAATGATCATGAATATAGGCATCACGTCCGTGACAAGTAGACCGAAACGATTCTGCATCTACTACTATTACTCCACACATCGACAGCTATCCAGCATGCATCTAGAGTATTAAGTTCATAAGAACGGAGTAACGCCTTAAGTAACATGACATGATGTAGAGGGATAAACTCAAGCAATATGATATAAATCCCATCTTTTTATCCTTGATGGCAACAATACAATATGTGCCTCGCTACCCCTTCTGTCACTGGGTGAGGACACCGCAAGATTGGACCCAAAACTAAGCACCTCTCCCGTTGCAAGAAAAACCAATCTAGTTGGCCAACCCAAACCGATAGTTCGAAGAGAAATACAAAGATATCTTAATCATGCATAAAAGAGTTCAGAGAAGACTCAAATAATATTCATAGATAATCTGATCCTAAATCCACAATTCATCGGATCTTAACAAACGCACCGCAAAAGAGTATTACATCGAATAGATCTCCAAGAACATCGAGGAGAACATTGTATTGAAGATCAAAGAGAGAGAAGAAGCCATCTAGCTACTATCTATGGACCCGTAGGTCTGTGGTAAACTACTCACCATTCATCGGAAGGGCAGTAAGGTTGATGTAGAGGCCCTCCGTGATCGAATCCCCCTCCGGCAGATTACCGGAAAAGGCCCCAAGATGGGATCTCACGGGAATAGAGGCTTGCGGCGGCGGAAAAGTATTTTGGTGGACGTTTCTGATGTTTGGGGAATATTTGGGAATTTATGGAGGTGGAATTAGGGTTGGAGGACACCATAGGGGCCCACAAGCCCTCAGGGCGCCCCCCCTGGGGCGCGCCCTAGAGGCTTGTGGCCTCCTCGGGACTCTTCTGGCTCTCTCTTCAAGTCACGTAGGTGTCTTCTGGTCCAAGAAAAATCATCGTAAAGTTTTATTCTATTTGGACTCCGTTTTGATATTTCTTTTCTGTAAAACTCAAAAACAAGGAAAAAAACAGAAACTGGCACTGGGTTCTAGGTTAATAGGTTAGTCCCAAAAATAATATAAAATAGCATACTAATGCATATAAAACATCCAAAACAGATAATATAATAGCATGGAACAATAAAAAATTATAGATACGTTGGAGACATATCATACCTCACGCAATCGCTTCCTCCCCTAAGAAAAGCTTAGGGTTCCTTTGCCTCCCACCGCTACTGCCGCCGGTCCGCCTCGTCTCCGGTGGCCTTAGGGCCATGGCGGCGTGGTGGATCCCGGCCCTTGCCGTCGAGAGGGCTATGTCTTTAGATATTTCTTCAAATTTTGTTAGGGTTTGTGTTCTGCTCAGGAAGACGAGGAGGCGACGGCTCCTTGAAGATGGAATAAGGTTCTCTCCGCCTAGCCCCCGTCCCGGTGGTGTGTCTAGCATCGTTGGCGGGCATGTGGACATACGTCTCCGGCGGATCTGTCCTTGGTGGATTTGCTTGGATCTAATCGTAGTTCGCCTACGTTCGTGTGTCTTCAGGTTTGATCCTTCCGATCTACGCTATTCTTCATCGGCGACGGTTGTTGTTCTACTGCGCTGGTCCTATGGGGCCTTAGCACGACGACTTCCCGACTGTCTACTACAACAAGTTTTGCCCTGCTCCGGCGAGGGCGGGGCGATGACGCCGGCGCGTCTTTGGCTCGTTCAGTTCTTGTATTCGTCGCTAGGTGGTCTACGGATCTGGATGTAATTTTTATTATTTCTGACTAGCACATATGCCCGTGCATTGTAACGAGAGATAAAATAGTATGCATTTAAAGTCAGTGAGAATTATATGTGCAAGGAAAACCCTGTGTGCACACGAAAAAGGAACATTTAGTTTCTCGATTTCGTCGCGTGTGAAAGAATCAATCCGCTATTTTTCCATTCACTGATCGAGGGCATTTAAAAGTTTTCTTACGTCATCGTACGCCAGAGAAGACCCATGAGTTATTCAATCTACTCTTCCTTTCAATCCTTTCAATTGAGGGGATTTTAAGGAATGAAGTTTCTAAATATTCTAGGAAACATGAACAGTTTTCTAAATCCTGAACAGTTTTTTGAAAGTTATGTACACTTTCAAAAAAACGCGAACAAAATATGAAAGGGAACATCTATTAGAATTCACAAACATTTTCTGAAAACACCAACTTTTTTATAAAAATATGAATATTATTTGAATTTGTGAACATTTTTTTTAAAACAGGAACATGTGTTGAAAATTTATAAGATTTTTAGAAAATGTGTATATTTTATACACGTACATTATTTTAATTTTAAAAATTTCACTAAAACAAGAATATTTTTCGAATTTGGAGCATTTTTTGAAATGCCATTTTCTTTTTAGAAATCTTAAACAATTTTAAAAAACAATAATTTTTTTTAGAAAAATGGGCAAATTTTTGCAAGTTCCGAATATTTTTCAAAATAGCAACAAAATTTTGGAATTCTAAAATTTTTCCAAAATTTGTTTTTTTAATTCTGTACATTTTTTGAGAATTTTTAATTTACGAAATAAATTCTAAAAGAAAAATAAACTTGTAAGGGAAAAAAGAGATAGGGAAAGGAGAATAAATATAGAAGTAAAACACAGAAAAAAGGAAAATGGGCCAGCCATTATTGGTTGTCCTGTGCGAAACGCCAACTATATATCGCCAAGTGCGGAAAATAGAATTTCAGCACGCGGGCCATGTACGAAAATTCTTTTTCTAGCAGACAAACGCATAAGAATTTAGTTCCACCTCGGATAGAAAAAAAAATCGGCGATGAACAGATGAAAAGATTGGCGAAACGCATCTTACTTTATTAGTAGGTATAGATATAGATATTCGTTGTACTGTCATGATGGAAGATGAATAGATCGGAAGTTTTCTCGCAAAAAAAGGAGTGGGTGTGGTTATACTGGTGCTTGCTGTGTTTGGGTCGTAGACAAATATGCTGGTTTAGTTAATGAAATTGTGGAAGGAAATCACTTTCGTTCTAAAAAAAATGGCCACTGGCCCACTGTGCTAGAGTTGCTGTTATTCCTGGAGAACTTGGTTCCAGGGTTCCAACGTAGGAACAGGCGACACGACGGATGTGATTGTGATCATACCCGCTAGGAAAGCTTTAGCAGGAGAGCGATCGTGAATCACGTAGGTTGCTCGAAAAAAAAAATTGTTGCTCGAAAAAATCGTGAATCACGTAGCAGCCGCCGCCCGCCGGCTGCCGATCGAATGCGCGCACCGACAAGTCGCTCTCTCTCTATATCTCGGTTCCGTCCCGGTGGATCGATGGACACCATCGATCTCGAGCCGCCGGAAGAATCCAAAGGCCGCCCGTCTACACGGCCGTCGTCAGCCACCGACGGCGGCGACATTAAGCGACGGTTTGCATCGCACGCGCGCCAACTGCCATTAAGTTCGGCGGGTATTTGCCCGTTTTGTAGACGCCCGCCGCGTCGGTCGGGAACTACCGGCCGGTTGGCGTGACAGGGTATGCATAGCAGGGCACGGCGGATCGGGGTGTGGCCAAAACTGGGACGGACGCGTACGCCCGGTGGTGACGGCCACGGGCGACATCGATCCATCGGAGGTTCTGGCAGCACGGCACAAGACGTGAAAAACCACCGACGATCGTGTGTCGTGCACGAACTCTAGTCGGTCGGTCCCAGGGTTGAGCAGTACGTTTTTTCTTCCCGTGACGGAGGCAGTAACGCACGTCGAACGGACCCGAACACAGGGCTGCCCTGCTGCTTGAATCGTGGCTTTTATTACCGTGGGAGTACTTTGCTCGAGGCCTCGAGCTCCGGCCTCGGCGCTTCCCACAGGCAGCGCGCGCGGGCGCGGCGGTGGCCCCCCTAGTTCGAGGGGTAAAAGAAGGTCGCATTAAGTAAGCTCGTAGTTAATGACGCCAATGCCTCCCCTAATTAACTGCCGGCCTTAACTCACGGCACGGTTACAAATCGCCTTTTTTCTGACACATGCTCCGTACAACTACAAGGAGTATTTTTTTTGCGGGTAAATACAACTACAAGGAGTATATAATGAAAGGATGTCACCACATCCGGCCAGAAAAAAAAAACATTTCTGCTGTGAGGGATAGTTCATCATATATTTCTGTTTTATGTTTGGAAACTTAAATACTTAGGTGCATATTTTCATACTTTTTGAAAACAAAAGACAATCAAAAGTTCATATTTTGATACTCCTTAAATGCAGTATACTTATTTGTATATTTCGACCAGTTAATAGGCCGGGATTTCAGGTGAAGGACCTTGGGTTTTTTTCTTAGACAAATGAAGGCCAAAGTGGCTCGTTGGGCGCGCGGCCTTCCGGCTGGCGCATCGGCGGGGGAGAGGGGCACGGAGACAAAAATACAAAACCGTTTTGAGTCCGGCCGGTCCGCACTCTTCACTGCAACACGATGACCAGGACGAAGGTATATTTTGCAGATGTACGTACTCCTAACGTCCACGCGACGAACATGCGAGATGCCGCTCGAAAGTGCATTTTAGAGCGTAAACAACTTTTGAATTAGACTACTGTACTGATTTGACTTGATTAGTATAAATTCAACCATGTGTTAAAAAAAAGTGTAAATTCAACCATGACTCGTTGGGTGATCTCATTGCTGAGCTCACTTTGATTTCAGATTACCAACCTTTTTTTTAATAACAACCTAGATATTAATAATTTAACGCTACTTCTAGACTAAGTTTTGGAAAACCAACCTCAAATATAGACTAACAATTCTGTGAGCTCTTATATGGGATCCACCTATCTAAATTGTCGTATTCTCTTGCGCAAATTTTTTTTTCGTATTCTCATATGTCAAACATACTAAAAAAATCTTCTGAAAGACAATAACTAACAATGAAATAAAAATAAAGAAAGAAAAGGAAATGAAAAAGGATAATTGTATATGCAAAGCAAAACATAAAATATGGTAATTATATATGCAAATTTCACATGACTAATGAAATAGTCGCAGATACAATAAACTTAGAATTTTCTTAGACAAATATGTAAAAAAAAATTACAAAAACAATTGGAATTTAACACACCCGACAATCTTATAAATAGTCATGCCCTTCCTTACTCCGCGTCATTCCCACTTGGGCGACTTTGACGATAATCACAAACCTAGCCGCCTCACATCCCCCCTTCACGCCACCGTGTGAGATCGTCGGTGGGAAAGCCCGCACAACCACTAAGGACGGCGGTGGCGAGGTTGCTTCTTTTGGTCGCTTTTTGGCGAGTATGATCTTGTCGGACGTCGGTCGCCTGTTCATGCTCTAGGAGCTTCCTAGGGCCGTGTCGATGTGCGGTGGCTACTTCATCGTGTCGTTTTAAGGTGCGCCTCTATTCCTTGCCATCCTCGCCGCCCACTCTCTCCCCTTCTCGGTCGTTTCCTTGCTAGATCTGGCAGTGGTTCCGCCGGATCTGGCACATCTTCCTCCATGTGGCTCCTCTCCGACCAACAGTGGGTGGGCTTTGACGTTTGGTGCTTGGTCACTTTTTCAAAGGCCTTTTGTTTTGTGATGGTATGGGCGTCGCCGTCGGTAATTTCTTCCTCATATCGTGTGGGGCCTCCACCCCAGCTTGTGCGAAATCACAACCCTAGCCGCCTCACATCCACACCCCCATTCTCGCCATCGTGTGAGATTGCCAGTGGGAAAGACCACGTGATAATCAAGGACGGCAACGGTGAGGTATCTTCCCTGGGTTGCTTCTTCTGGTCACTTTTGGCGAGTATGATCTTGCCGGATGCGCGTCGCTTGGCCATGCTCCAGTCGCTTCTTGGGGCCATGTCGAGGTGCGGTGGCTACTTCATCATGTCATTACAGGCGTGCCTCTGTTCCTTGCCATCCTTGCCGCCCACTCTCTCCCCCTCTTAGTCATTTTCCTGCCAAATCTGGCAATGGTTCCGCCAGATCTAGCACATCTTCCTCCGTGTGGCTCCTCTCCGGCCGGTAGTGGGTGGATTTTTATGTTTGGTGGTTGGTCGCATCCGCTCGAAGGCCTTTTGATTTGTGATGGTGCGGGCGTCACTGTCGGTTATCTTTTCCTCGTATTGTGCGGGGCCTCCACCCCCACCTTGGGCGACTCTAGTGATAATCACAACCCTAGTCGCCTCAAATCCACGCACACCCCCATTCTCGCCACCGTGGGAGATCGCCAGTGAGAAAGCCCAAGCGACCACCAAGGACGGCGGCGGCGAGGTATGTTCCTTGGGTTGCTTCTTCTTGTCGCTTTTGGCGAGTATGATCGTGTCGGACACCAGTCGTTATATGCTGTCGTGTCAAGGTGCGGTGGCTACTTCATCATGTCGTTTCAAGTGTGCCTCTGTTCCTTGCCATCCTCGCCGTGCACTCTCTCCCCCTCTTGGTCATTTTCTTGCCAAATCTGGCAGTGGTTTCGCCAGATTTGGCACATCTTCCTCCCTGTGACTCCTCTCCGGCCGGTAGTGGGTGGGTTTTGACATTTTGTGGTTGGTCGCTTTTGCTCGAAGGCCTTTTGGTTTGTGATGGTGTGGGCGTCGCCGTCAGTTATCTTTTCCTCATATCGTGCGTGGCCTCCATCCCCAGCTTGAGCGACTCTAGCGATAATCACAACCCTGGCCGCCTCACATCCACCTCCGGTCTCACCACCGCGTGAGATCTCCAGTGGGAAAGCCCACGCGACCACCAAGGACGGCAGCGATGAGGTATGTTCCCTGAGTTGCTTCTTCTGGTCCCTTTTGGCGAGTATGATCTTGTCGGATGCCGGTCGCTTGGCCATGCTCCAGTCGCTTCATGGGGCCATGTTGAGGTGCGGTGGCTACTACACCATGTTGTTTTAGGTATGCCTCTGTTCCTTACCATCCCCGCCTCCCACTACCTCCCCCTCTCGGTCGTTTTCTTGCCAAATATGACAGTGGTTCCGTTGGATCTGGTACATCTTCCTCCCCGTTGCTCCTCTCCGGCCGGTAGTGGTGGTGTTTGACGTTTAGTGGTTGGTCTCTTCTGTTCGATAGCCTTTTGGCTTGTGATGGTGTGGGCGTCGTCGCCGATTATCTCTTCCCCATATCGTGTTGAGCCTCCACCCCCAGCTTGCCAGTTGCGGTGGACTTCATCATAGGTGCTTGCTTGTGCCCTCCTCTTCCTCCTGTTAGTGCTCGTCCACCTTCATGGCCCCTCATCTACGGCTTAGGTGACGGCTGGTCTGGTAGTGATGGAACAGTGGCATTGTTGTTGGGGGATGTTGCGCCTAGGCTCGTTCAAGTAGTGTTGTCTTTATGATTGGTTGTGATTTTGTCCATGTGGTGCTTGTGTGTTAGTCGTTGTCGTCGTCATGGTTGTCGAGTTTGGGTCGTGTTATAGTTGACTAGTGTCCAGGCTCTTGCAGCAGATGTTTATCGCCTTTTCATGCCGTATGATGCAGCCTAAGCTAGGATTGCTCGTCTCCGGCCTGTGGATCTGACTCTCTAGGGTATTGATCTTAGGTCATTTAGGTTCTTCCTTTTCGGGCCCTGCCTCTTTGGTATTGTAGGATCGCGCCTTTTGGCGATGTATCTATTTCTCTTTTACTGGATTGACACCTAACTCTTATGCATGATTCAGGAAAAAATATAGTTGTGTCCGACGGCTTTTATATACATCCACATTCAACCGAAAAAGCCAATGTTTTCATTAGGATTTACACGCCATGCACTTGAGCAGTATCCAAAGAAACCAACATCTAAACACTGAATTCACTGAGAAGAGCAACATGAGAATTGGGGAAATGAGGATTGGTTGCAGCAGCAGTACGTCCCAATACAGATAGGACCGAGATCCGAGAATCAAAAGGTACCATCCATTGGGCCGGAGCAACATGGTCCTGATCTGCAAAAGCATAACTGCACTGCAGCCAGAAAGCCACTACACACACAAATTGGGCACACAGTGAAAGGGAAGAGACAAGGGGAGCCACCCACACCATGCACCAACTCCCCTTCCTTTCTTCCATTTCTGTCCTCCCTTTATCTCGCCCTTCTTGCCCCATCACCTGGGTGCAACTGGGACTGTATGGTGATGATCAGTCTAACTAGTGTACGCACAAATGTAGCACCAAAAACCTCTAGATAAAGCTAGGCAGCCATTGAATGGTCCAAACATGTCAAGAAAGAAGAAGACGAAGAGGAGAAAAACATTGTCTTTGGGTTTGGTTTAATTATACATGCAGTATAAGTACTCTAATCAAGCCATCAAAGAACACTCGCTACTGTATTAGTACTCCGGAGCTAATTAGCACTTAATTACACTAGGCGAATAACTACTGGCCGGCTGGCACTGGGGTTGTAGCATGGATCAGTTGCTCTCTTCCACCTCTATCTTTTTTTTCTTTTCGCTTATGTTTCTACTGCTACCGCTGCTGCTGCAACGAGCCAGGATTATAATTGACAGCATGCTGCTATATATGGCAATGTACGGACGGTAACGGCGGAGTCAACTCCACCCGGCCGCGCCGCCGGGGGCCGTGACCCACGGCGTGACCACGAACGTCTCCTCGACGACGATGCTAGAGTCGCCGCCGTGCACGCACCCCTCCAATATCTTCAGCAGCTCATCCTCGCGGTCCTTCTCGACGTCCATGGGCGGCTGACTTGCGCCGCCGGCGGCCTCGTCGAATTCTGAGTCTTGGTTGTACTCCTCCATGGAGGGCGTGCGCAGGGGCGTCGTCGGGGACATCCCGCCCGACGTCGACTGCGCTGGGCTCGGCTCCGCCGCCGCCGCCGACGACTCTTCCTTGGCTTTGGCGGCGGGAGCGCTCTGTCCGGCGGCAGGTTCCGGCGCCTGCTGCCTGTTGCGCGTGGTGCCGGCCAGGGAGTTGCGGTGGGCGGGGGCGGGGTGGCTGTGCTCGCCGCCGGTGTAGGTGAGGATGAAGGAGTTGGGGTCGTCGCGGCAGCGCTCCACCATCTTCCGCGCCTCGCACGCCTTGTCGGTGCTGCACCGGTAGTACCCGCGCGGGTACGGCGACCCCTTGATGGGCTTCTGCCCGTACTTGCGCCACGCCCACGGGTCCGCCGACGTGCCGTCCGCCGCCACCCGCTTCACCACCTTCTTCACCACCTTCTTCCTGCACAGACGCCAATCATCCACACGCACGCGTGAGCACAAGCATACACGATAAGCCAGCAACATTCTATTTCGAAAAATTCAGTGTTCGGGACGTACTTTCTCTTGGATCTCGACCCTTCGCCGACGGGGCCTTGCCCGCCCGCGGTCAGCAGCACCGGAGGCGGCACCGCCTCGTCTTGCTGCATCGGCACCATTTCTTGGTTCGTTGGCGCCGCTGGCTGCTGTGGCGGCGGCGGCGGCTGAGGCGAGGCCGGCAGCGCCGCGGACGGCGCGAAGAAGGCAATGGAGAGCTCGTCGACGGCAGCAGAGCCCCCGTCGACGGGCGGATCAGGGAGCGACGCCGCCGCGTCAGGCATCCCGTGGTCCTCCACGACGGGCGCCGGCGGGGGGAGGAAGGAGGAGAAGGGGTCGTCCGAGGGCGGCGGCGGGAGGACGCGGCCGCGGCAGGCGAAGCGCACGACGGCGTTGAGGTCCCAGTCGTTGCCGCCTCCGCCGCCGAGGTAGAAGCACCCGGCGTCCCTGTCCATGGCCGGCCTCTCTCGGGTTCGTTCTTGCTGGCTATGGTGGAAGGAAAGGAGGGGGCGCTGACTTTTGGCTCTAGTTTATTGTTGGCGCTGTTGGTGGGATTGGAGGAGAGAGATGGTGGTGGTGGGGATGGGCATTGGATCCGGCCTCGCTCGTGGTGTCTGAAAAGGAGGAGGGAGGGGGGAGGGGGCTGCGTTTTATCGGGAGCCGGCCTCGTGGAGTCTGGAGGGGTGGGGCAAGGTCCCCACTTGACTTTGGCGACAAAGTCAAAGGGGTGAGAGAGTGAGAGGCCAGGCGGGGACACAGCACGGTCGATTCTAGGAATATGTTTTCACCCTTGCTTTCTTTCTCTCTCTTTTTTTTTGTGGGGACGGTTTCACCGTTGCTGGAGGAGCAACAGCGCAACACATGTGAACATACAGTTTTTTCTCTTCTTCTCTTTTTACTGTATTTCTTTAGTATATATCTATTCATATGGGCAATGAGTATATTTTCTGCGATTATTCTTCTTTTTTGCGAATATTCTACCGTGTATATTATTTGCTCACTGATGTTTAGTTTATCATGATTCATGAGATCAATATATGGAGCTGACTGGGATCGTGTAAAGTGAACTTGATTATGAAGATGCCTAATACGAATAGGAATTTGGACTTTGAACCAATACAAACACAAATTAGTTAACTAATCAATTTGGTATGGCACTGATCAATTTGGAGTACTTGTTATGCTCACAATTTATGATTATATCCGCACTACATTTTACGCGCATTAGTATATGAATGGCCCTACCAAAGTGATTGCGGAACAGATGAATGTTTATGTTGAGAGAATAAAATGCAACCAAATATATGGAGAGAATGACACTCATTGGCCATTGATAACACTAGGTAATATCCAATGTATCAACACAATGCATTCGTATAACACGACAGATATGATGGTGCCAGGTAGAATTTCTACGATGCTCATTAGCCATTTACAACACTATGCAATATACAATATATCAACGCAATACATTCGTATAACGCGACAGATATGATGGCGTCAGGTAGAATTTCTAAGCCGCTCATTGGCCATTGATAACACCGTATAATATACAAATATATCAATGCGATGCATTCATATAACGCGAAATATAATGGCGTCAGATAGATTTTTTAAGCCGCTCATTGGCCATTGATAACAATGTGTAGGATAAAATATATCAAATCAGTGCATTTGTATAACGATACGAATATGATGGTGTCAAGTAGAATTTCTAGGCCGCTCATTGGCCATTGATAACATTGTGTAATATAAAATATATCAACTTAATGCATTCGTATAACACGACCGATATCATGGCGTCAGGTCCAATTTTTAGGCCGCTCATTGGCCATTGATAACATTGTGTAATATAAAATATATCAACTCGATGCATTGTCTAACAAGACAAATATGATGGCGTGAGGTAGAATTTCTAGGCTGTTCATTGGCCATTGTTAGCATTGTGTAATATAAAATATATCAACTTAATGCATTTGTATAACGCGGCCGATAAGATGGCGTAGGTCGAATTTCTAGGCCGCTCATTGGCCATTGATAGCATTGTGTAGTATAAAATATATCAACTTAATGCATTTGTATAACGCGACTGATATGATGGCGTCAGGTCGAATTTCTAGGCCGCTCATTGGCCATTGATAACACTGTGTATAAAATATATCAACTCAATGCATTCGTATAACGCGACAGATATGATGGCGTCAGGTCGAATTTCCAGGCCGCTCATTGGCCATTGATAACACTGTGTAATATAAAATATATCAACTCAATGCATTCGTATAACACAACAGATGTGATGGCGCCAGATAGAATTTCCAGGCCGCTTATTGAACATTAACAACACTATACGCGACATGTATGATGGCGTCACGTAGAATTTCTAGGCCGCTTATTGGCCACTTATAACACTATATGATGTGAACTTTATCAACCTACTATAGCGACAAGTATGATGGCGTCATGCCAATTTTCTAGGCCGCTTATTTGCCATTTATAGGGAGAATATCAGGTGCTACGGGAGCACTTAACGTACGGTGCTCCCGCGCGACCTGGTCCGTCGATCTGAGATCCAACGATGAACATCAATGTTTGTGGACCTGCACATCATTATGGTATTCCTCGGAGTGTTTCTACAATCATTGATGTTCATCGTTGGATCTCGAGATCGACGGCCGAGGTAGCGCGGTTAGGTGCTCTCGTAGCACCTGATATTCTCCCGCCATTTATAACACTATATAGTGTGAACTTTATCAACCATTATATCGCGACAAGTATGACGGCGTCAGGTAGATTTTCGAGGCCGCTTATTGGCCATTGACTACACTATATAGTGTACAACTTATCAACGCAATACATTCGTATAACGCGGCATATATGATGACGTCAGGTATATTGGCCATTTATAACACATGATTTGAACTTTATCAACCTACTATAACGCGACAAGTATGACGGCGTTCGGTAGAATTTCTGGGCCGTTTTGTGTGACGCCATTGGAGTTTTTATTGTGCATTGTCTAGTGTGATGACTATTGTGTTATGTTTTTTTTAAACACATATAAATATTTACAAAATGAGAAGTGACTTGCAAGAGGCTGCTAATTCTTTTCTGCACTATATAAGTTTTACGTGGATATTCCTGCAGTATTTTGAATGAAAATTTATATTTGAATGAAATTCATATTATATGGACTTTTAAATTAACAATGATTTTTTTTTCCTTTTTGGTATTTACCATCCTTTCTCTGAACATATTGCTTGAAGCTGAAATAGGACGATGGTAATTAATCTATGTTCCATTATTAGAGAAGGTAATTTAACCTCGACACCGCCTAGATGCACATCGTAGCATCATTACCTAGTTGCCTTGACTAGGGTGTGGTGTTTTTCTGGTCGTAGCGTTTGACTGCAGAAGATAGAACAGCATGAACAGTTTAGTCGCCCAAAATTACTATGTTTGCCAGTGCCTAGTGCCTAGTATATTGGACTGAAAACAAAATCAGAAAAGGCAGGTCTTGACAGTGCCCGGCTAGCCACCCTCCGGTAAGACGCAAGCATGCTGCACTGCATGAGCAGAGAGGCGAAAGCTCGTCAGCGATGGCCCCCACACAATATTTTCCAGTGGTGAATATCTTCATCTCCTTCCCGACATTTATTTCTCACACATCTTCCCAAATCAATGATCGATATCCCTCCGTATCCGTTCCAACTTCCAACGGCGAATTTTCCCCGTTGCGTACTACGCGTGAAAAGAGCATCGCGCGGGCACGCAATCAGGTCAGGTCGTCAAAAACCAAAAATGACGAGCGGTTTGGGATTGACCGTCGCCAGTGACGAGCGGTTTGGGATTTTTGATCGTCCGCAGCAGCCCACGGTGTAAACGCGCCGCGCGTTGACGGTCAAGCCGATGGATCGCGCTGGCGCGCGGCGGGGGCTGCGCGCGCGTGGAGCGGCTGACGGCGGCAGATCCCTTGGCTGCGGGTGCTGACAAGGCCGCCTCGCCTTTTGAGGACGGACGCGGAGGAAAGGAAACTGGCGTGGCCTGCGGACGGTTGAGCCCGTGTAATCGTCTTTGGAGTTCGGCCTTGGGCTGCGCCGCTCGGTCGGTTGCGGTGCCGATGTGGGCACTTTGGCGCACGGCCAGCGCGCCAGGGGGCGCTGCCTTGGACATGTGGCGCCGCGCTGGTTCTCTGGCGGACGTGTGGGACACTCGCGTCCACGGCTGATGTTGCAGGTACAAATGGGGATCCAGCTGGAAAACAATATGCATACTCCAACGCTCTTCTGTATCTCTGCTAAGAGCATCTCCAACACACCGCGCGTAAAAAAAGGCTTTACGACGCTGAAATAATCAGTTTTTGCGCGTAGCTGAGCGCTGGATCCAACGGCCACTGCAAAATATAGCGTGCGGAAGCGGCTCCAGCAGGCACTGCAAAGAAACGGCGCGCGCACCCAGCACAAACAACAATTGACACTTCAAACAAAATCAAGAAGATCAAACACATAAAAAAAATCAACAACAAATAGTTCAATTTTATTACTCAAACAAATAGTTTATCTTTCAAAACAACAAATAGTTCAACAATACACCATCAAACATACAACATCAAATATACAAATCACTCATTTTGTCGGCCATTCCATGCTCACCACTTCTCGATTAGATCCTTCTGAAGATCATCGTGCGTTTCGGCATGTCGAATGGCATGATAGGAGGCAACAAATCGGGCCACCCTCGCAGCCCTCCGCCGCACTCGCACGGGGTGTCCCAAGAGCTCATACTGAGAGTAGTCTAAATTTTGGCCACGCTCATTCTCGATGATTATGTTATGCATGATCACACAAGCATGCATGATGTACCAAAGGATCTTTTGATCCCAAAATCTAGCCGGTCCTCTCACAATAGCAAATTGGGCTTGCAAAATCCCAAAAGCTCTCTCCACATCTTTCCTAGCCGCTGCCTGTGCATTGTGAAAATCTAGATTTTTCTTATCTTCCGGTTTTTTCAACGGCTTCACAAATATTTGCCACTTTGGATAGATGCCATCCGCAAGATAGTAGCCATAGTTGTATGTATGGTCATTTGCTACAAACTGCACCAGTGGCAGTTCACCATTTCCAATCTTATTCATGAGTGGTGACCAATTAACAACGTTGATGTCATTCAAAGATCCAGGCATTCCAAAAAAAGCATGTCAAATCCAAGTCTCTTGATCGGCCACCACTTCAAGGATTAGAGTGGAACCCTTTTTCTGGCCGTGGAATTGTCCATGTCATGCCTTAGGACAGTTCTTCCAACTCCAATGCATGTAATCTATTGAGCCAAGCATACCTGGGAACCCGCGAGTTTTGTTCATCTCCAAAAGCCTTGCGGCGTCTTCAGCATTGGGAGATCTCAAATACTCCAGACCAAACACTTGCACAATTCCGACTGCGAAGCGCTTGACACACATGATGGCTTGACTCTCACCCATGGCCAAGTGGTCATCAACTAGATCAGCCGGAATACCGTATGCCAACATACCCAAAGCGGCTGTCACCTTTTGAAAGGTGCTATGCCCGAGTTCTCCGGCGGCATTCCTCCTTTGCTAAAAAAAAATCGATCATGGCTCGCCAGTTTTTCTGCAATGCGCATGAACAACTCGGTGCTCATCCTAAAACGGCGCCGAAAGTACGACTCGAGGCATGTGGGATTCTCCATAAAATAGTGCCTCATCAATCTGTTGTCGGCATCGATCTTATCCCTTCAAATTTTCTGCCGACCCATAACCGAACCACCGTGCTTCGGCTTTTTATTGATGTGCATAGCTAGGATCATTGCAAGGTCCTCCTCCTCTTCAATATCAAATTCTTCTTCGAAAGAATCATATGACGAACTCATCTACAATATTGAATTTAAACTAGTCTATAAAAGCTACAAACAACATACACCAAATTCATGTAAAAAAATATGAAGTTGAAGAAATACATACCTTGCAAGCGTTTTGTCGAACACCTTGTGGACGTCGAGCGGCAGTGGGCGGTCGGGCGCTGTTCGTTGGAGGAATGGCGCGCGCGAGGGGCGGCGACGACTAGAGGGAGGCGGAGGAAGCAGCGGCGACGCGTGGATAGGCCGGGGAAGCGCCGTCGGGTCGCCGGAGCAAATGGGGTGGTGCGGGCGGCAGCGCCAGCGCCTGGATTTGGCGGTAGGTGAAAGTCGCGGCGTGGGCGCTTGAATGTGCAGCGCGCGGGAGCGGACGCATGAAATAAGCGGCGCGCGATGCCGTTTCGCTCCGCGCGCTGACCCACTTATACCCCGCGCGCGTTTTTTGCGCCTCCGCTGAAGCGCCTGGAGCGGCTGCGCCCGCGCAAAAAACGGTAATTTTCCAACGCGGGCTAATATCGTGCCCCTGTTGAAGATGCTCTAATGCAGATGTGCATTGCACCTCAGAGCTTAGATATTCAAAATACGACCTAATATTCACCTAAACATGTAATTTTGGAGCACCCGGGCGAATATTCGATCATATTTACATGTTTACCTAATCTCCGCCCCCAACACATCATTGCAGTCGAACAAGTATTTGCATGCAGCAAATTAATATGATCGTCGACGTCGAAGTATCATGGCAGCTGCGGTCGTGCCATCAAGCTCTGAGAACGCACAACCCGCCGAAAAGAGCAACCTGGTCCACCAAAGGAGCTGTGTAGGCTAGGGAAGTAGTGGTGTTCACCGTTTTAGGCTTTTCTGCTTCCAGTAAAAGTGACATTTTTCCTCCTGCTATCTCCTCCGTTGAGAACTTGCGAGCAACGTCGATAGATTGCTAGTAGATCCGTAGGGATTCCACCGAGTGTAGTAACAGGAGGGCTCTCCTTTCTATGCATCATATCATTCCTCAACTGCCATATACTAAATTGTGTTATGGAAGTACTATCACAACATTGGACAGAAACTAAATAAAGTAAAAGCGAATGACAATACTTTAAGAGAAAAAACTTGAGTGAATAGAATATGAAAGAATCTAAAACAAAAGGGCTTATGTCTTAAGGTTTGTGCGTATTAAATTGTGCATTCTACATCATAAAGTAAAAAAAGAGAATGGTTTGGCAGAATTGAAGCATGAAAGATTCTAAAATAAAGGAGAGATGTACCATAACTTTGTAGGTTTCTACGTTTATAGTGTTATGATTTAATTAACCACGTGTTAATTCAGGAGAATATACGCTAATGGTAGCTGTCATGCGATCCCCTTCCTCCATATCTCCACGGCCGCGACTCTCTGCTTGTGACAGTTCCCGTAAAGACGCCATGTTGCACGAGTCCTTTGTACCCATATAAATAGCATAAAAAATTAATAAGCTTCACAACTGAAGTTTAGTATTTCATATACTCTCTCACTTCTCTAAGTTTTACATACAGTGCATTGTGCTTGAGCTTAGCCATGAATCTTCTCTATAAAACATGTGGCTGAATCCGGTGTAGCCAAGGGGACAACCCATGGCCAATAATGCTCAGATTTGACAACTCTCTATGATCGGATTAGCTTCATCCAAGGCCTAATATCCAAAGTTATTTGTATAGTATATAATGATATAACTATAGGTATAGATGATAATGTATACACACAAACCTCAAAGAAACAAGGCCCACATGTATAAAATATTTTCATAAACTACGTACATGCAATCTACCACTAAGGGCATCTCCAACGGGAACCCGTAAATTTCCTTCCTCCCGTATTCATCCATGGGGGGGGGGGGGGGGGGGGGAGTCCGCGGACACGTATGCAGGAGGCCGACATCCAACGCTACCCGCATACATTTTCACAGCAACTTGAATCAACCGGACGAAATTCATGCAAACACGGTCGGTTTTCATATAAACCTGGCCGGATTTCATATAAACACACCAGATTTCATATACACATGATGAATTTCATTACAAATACATCAAAGCGGTGGTAGGCGGGCTCTGGAGTATAATTAATACCTAATCTAAATGATCGCCGGCGCCCGTTCCCCGTGTCCGGCCATGAACCAAGAGAACGGAAGCTTCGTCTTTTCCAGCTCCGCCTCGGCGCTCTCCAGCTCTGCCTCCGTGACCTCTGCCTCTGGATGCCCAGGAAGTGAAGATGTCCGTCTCCACGTCGCCGCCAAGCGACTAATCGCCAAAGATGCTCAGCCCACCAAGCTTGGCGTCGACGGGAGGGGAGGAGCGGTAGCCTTCCTGGGACATGAGCGGTGGCGACCTACCATGCACTACTCTTTCTTGCTACCGGTGGCGCCCGCGAACGTGTCGCTTCTTCGTGGTCGTGGCGCCGGGGCGTGGCCTCCTCGTCGTCGGTGTCGGCGAACAACGCCTCGACCGCCTCCTCGTCGCACTCCTTGCCGGCGGCCGCCACCCGCTGCCGGTACCACCAGCGGGCGAGGCGTATCTCGCGGGCGGAGCGGTAGGACTCGAGCAGCGCCTCCTGCTCTGACAGGTCCGCGTCCGGCGCGACCGCCTTGCCAGCGGCGACTTGCGCCTGCAGATGCTCGTGGAGATGGTTGCGGATGTAGTTGGCGTCGGCCTGGGCCTCGCGGACCTGGTCCTACCGCTCCCCCCCGCACCATGTCCATATAATGGGCATGGGCCTCGTCGATGGTCATTGTGCAATGCACCGACGAGGGTGGAGTGGAGGATGAGGGTGCCGCAGAGGAAGAGGAGGGTCATGCTGGCTCATCGTCGGAGGCGTCCTCCAGCTGCCTTCCGGCCTGCCAGTCGGCAACAATGGTGGCCATGGCCTTCTTCTGCTCCGATGTCAGCCTGTCCTAGAGAGCTTTGGCCGCGGAGGTATCCATGGCGGGGAGTGGTGCGAAGAGGGATGACTGTGCCTATGGCCGGGGAGCGGTTTATATAGCACCAGTGGGCAGCAGAGGGACGGATGGGTGGCGCTAGAGGAGACGCCTCAGCAACCGCGTGCCATCAATGCGGGTGGCAGACGGATGGACATGCGACCATTGTATCATTTGAACGCGCGAAAGTTGCGTGCACCAGGAAGCGGCGTGGGTGACGCTCTCTCGGCCGGCGCGCCGCTTCAATGCCGACGCCAGTGAGCGGTCGCGTCCGCTTTGGCCGGGCATGAATGCGGGCGCTGACGTTCTGGAGCGGCGCTGACCGAAAACACCCTGGAGGGGGTAGGATTTTTGGTGGGCTGGGCGGTCAGAAACGGGCTTGAGATCGGCCCGGACTCCCGCAAACCTCCCCTACTTTTGTCTCCGGTTTGCGGGAGAAATCGCGTCCAAACCGCGCCGCAGACCAATACAGGTCGGTGTTGGATGGCTTCCGCGGTCCGGACGGTTGCGGGAGGTTTACAGGTTGGCGTTGGAGATGTCCTAAGAAAACTGTACAAAAAGAATGACTATATGGATATATAATAGATATAACATTTCCGGGTATATATACACAAATTTATATTTTGTGTACCTCACATATTACTGTATTTAAAAAAAATCACATATGCATAGTACACATCTACCTCTATTTTTCTTTTATGGTTGGCACATCTATTTTTTTGACAAAGGATGTTTTCTATTGACTCATAATAAAGCATTAAGGGATACAAACATAATAAGCATGCACACCGCTTCTGCATGACTACGAAGCACATCATCTCACACATGAAAAGGATTATGCCGACAAAGAGCGAAGTCATACAAGGTCGAAATATGCCTAGACGAAAAAAAAGGAATATCGAAACAATCAAATATTTGTCACTTCTAAATGTGACTTTTGAATTCCTGAACATTCTGGGCTCACGGGAGCCATGGTCTAAATCGCTACACTTACTTCCATTGTGAACATGTCATGTCTAAACCCGCAAAAGAAAAGAACATGCCATGTCTAAGTTATGGGCACAACACAATCATAAATATATGCAACTTTCTCCTGCAAAGGAATAAATAAATATATGCAATTTTAAGCACTACCATCAACCCATACGGAAGAGGATTTGATGCACTCGGGTGCTCCACCCCCTGTATGAGCCTTAAAATTAAAAAAAACCCAAAAAAATTTGAAAAAATGTAAAATTTTAGGATATCAAACCTGGCTGCCCAATCTATTCCCGTGTGAAGTTTTATGAAAAAAAATTACTAGGAAATGTATTCTCAATAAGAAGACAAAAAATCTACGCATAGAAAAAACTGTTTGGATGGATCGTATGTCGGACAGTATTTTCTGTTGGAATATTAGGTGATGACCCACAAGTATAGAGGATCGCAACAGTCTTTGAGCGTAGTATTTCACTCAGATATATTGATTCGACACAAAGAGAGCCAAAGAATATTTACGAGCCTTAGCAGTTGAGTTGTCAATTCAACCTAACGTGAGAAGTTATTTCTCTACAAGAAAGTATTAGTAGCACAGTAGTATGTTAGTTTGATAGCAGTGTTAAGTGTTAACAGTAGCAATAGTAACAGTAGCAGTTTGGTAGCAGTTGGAACAGTAGTAACAACAGTAGTAACTTGACAAAGACAATATGAGAAAAGCGTAGGCATGGAGAAGTGATGGATATTGTGGATGACATCAACCATGTAACAATCACAACCTAGAGCGATACACAATAGCTCCAATTCATCGATCATATATAGATATGTATTCCGTATGTAGTCATACGCACTTATAATAAGAACTTGCATAACATCTTTTGTCCTACCTTCCCGTGGCAGCGGGGTCCTAATAGAAATCTAAGAGTAATTAAGGCACTCCTTTTAATAGAGAACCGGAACAAAACATTAACACATAGTGAATACATGAAATCCTCAAATTACAGTCATCCCCGAAGAGTATCCCAATTATTGTCACCTTGGGGTCTACGGTTCAGAACAATAACATGTGCATATAACTTGCAGATAGAATCAAGAACTCAAATATATTCATGAAAACATAAAGGGTTCAGATATGAAATCATGGCACTCGGGCCCTAGTGACAAGCATTAAGCATAGCAAAGTCATAGTAACACCAATCTTAGAACATAGTGGATACTAGGAATCAAGCCCTAACAAATTGACTCGATTACATGATCAATCTCATCCATGTCCATCTACCTCCAGTATGCCTATGATGGAATTACTCACTCCCAGTGGTGAGCATCATGATGTTGTTAATCGATGTGTTGAGGTACTCCATTGCCTCGACATATATGTTGAAGCTATTATTATGACACTAGGGTATCTTAGAGAACCACCTAGTAATCTAGCCATGTTTTGTGTTCCCAGTGTGATGATTCTGACCATCATTCTCGTAAGCATCCAGTGATGTTACTAGTTAGTAGTTATTCCATCTCTGGGTTCTTGAACCCATGATTCAATCTGCTCATTCCTGTTGATAGTGTTTGCTCGTTCCTTTAGGATATTAGTAACCTTTGTGATAGTCCTCGAGGTCCGTGGTATATCATTCTTCCAATACCATGAACCATCCTTGGCAGAAGTTCTGTTGAACCAAAAGATCACAACAAGAGTGCTCTTGATGAGTTCTCCATTCGATAGTTGTGACTCTGCTAATCCTACCTTTCTGCGTGGGTTATCCGGAAGAAATATGTTGAACTTGTTCGACAAACTAATCTATGCATCCACAACCCAGAAAATCATATGTTCCTATGAGTTGTCCCTCTTCAGTTATATTCCGGCCTTCATCTATCAGTTGATAGTCAGGAGTAGTTGTGCATTCATGTTCATCGGTGCCTATTATTCCTGTGGTCCGGTAAGCCATTCTATTCCGGAATGACTAGGAGAAACAAACTCCAGCACCTCATCCATTTCTTGGATTGGGTTAAAGCAGTTGTATTTTGCAGATCAAATGCCAATCTAGCTTTTGTTCTGTTCTACCTCGGAGTATCACCCTCTTTCATAACAAGAGTATCATGAGAATTGCACACCCTCTTATGAATTCTTGATGCAGTGATACTTCTCGCCATCATCATTCATTTCTTGGTCCCGTGTTGTTGCAACCGGAATGCCGACAAGTGAACTATGATGTGTGAAATCAATACTCCTAGCAACCCCATTGCTTGGTAGTTAAAGGACAATAATTTCATTCTTAGCGTGTTGGTTATTGAATCATCATTCTAAGATAGATTCTGCTACCTAGTCCACTTTCCTGGTGCATTTTTTGATAAAGGAGTTAGGATTGTGTCAACCCCTTGCTTATTTAATTACATCATCTTGTCTCGAAAGCAAGATTGCTTCCGGGCTTAATAACATATCGGTGGTTCGTGATTTTTCTGAATATCTTCTCGGAAGTGTCACCAGGTTGTTCCCTGACTGTTATGCTCAGCTCGTGATCAAGTTGGTTTCTTGTAAACCACCCCTTCTCCAAGAATCTGTGTTCGATATCCCTGAGCTAGTTGGTTAAGCTAAACAACAACTTGGAGAGTTGGAAGATAAAAGCTTTCCTAACTTAGTTCGTTCCGAAGGGATATCTTTGCGTTTGTGTGTGTGTTGAAGTAAGATGCTATCCTCATCGATTGGTCCTCGTGATCAGTTGTTGGACCTATTGTCTTATCCAATCTTTGATTTGACTGTGGGCTATTGTCAAATCAAATCAGAACCAACGATGTTCGTAGTGTTGTCTTACTCGTGGTTGATCCCTCGAGCATACACCATTATATCTTTTGGTCTGACCAATGCTATCACCGTGTTCACTTAATTGTGGAATTCCATCTATATGGAAGCCTGGATGGATTGTTGTTGAGCCCATTGACAACATTTTCATCTTGCCCATGATTCATGTTGAACATTTAAGCTAGTGTTGGAAACTTTGTGAGCAATGCCTTCGTGATCCGTTCATGAGGTATATGTTTGGATGAAAGAAGTGACTTCCTCTAATTCACGTGCTTTGATGAAAGTTGCCGCCATGAATTCGAGAAAGTTTGTTTTGCTTCCTCTGGAATCATCCCAAGTCATTCATGCATATGTGCGAAGTATTCTGTGGTATGGAGACTTGCAACCTTCATTCTATATGTATCCCTAGCACACCAAGCCACTGATTGATTTGTCCTAGGAAAAGGAGTTTGTTGTGCTAATACTAGTTCATGCACAAGATTCTGTTATCCTCAATGATGGTTCCCTACCAGAACTCGGTAGTGTTTTGTTGTAAGACTGCCATGTGGTCATGCTTGTCCGGGACAGCGTGTTCACATGTGTGTAGCAGAACCAGCTCATGTTTTGGAGCTTGCTATCGTAGTTCATCTCCCGAGAATCTCGCAACGTCATCTCGTCGAATTGTATTGCAAACTTTCTTTTCAGACATGTGGAATCTGAAGTATCCTGCTACCAACTATATCTGAATCTCAGGCAGATATAATGGTTGGAACTTTTCCAAGATCTATGATGTAAGCTCGGGTGAGGTGGACGCACCCAGCCGACAGATCTATTATTGTAGTATCTTGATTAAGCCATTTGGTCACTCTCCCATGAGGATTTTCTATGACTTATTCCACAAGTTGTTCCTTATGGATTTTTGTGTTCCCGAAGTCCGACCTTTACTTGATGGCCATGTTGATGTCTTAAGCATAGCCATGGTAGCTAGAACATCAAGGAGAACATTAGAAGCAGAGTGCTAAATGTCTCTCGGTCGATCATCTAGATTTTGTTTTCTTGGCGTTGCTAAGGTAAAATCTGAGAAAGTGTTGTCTTCCTTTGCATCTGCATCCTCCATCTCCAATCATCATGGTAGTATGAGGTATGACCAAGATCTTGGCATAGATGTTGGTAAAAATATGATGATTATGGAATGCTCAAGTTCTTGAGAGCACACTCAGGCACTAGGTTATATCCTCGGTATCAATTGGATTGTGCCTTCCATTTGTGGAGTTGTCCTATAACTCTAGTTTCCTTTCCAAACTGAGTATACCATTTCTTCGAACTCCTTCAAACGATCGTTTGTAAATTGCCTCAAGATTGTATGAAGAGTTTCAATGATCTGTGTATCAAAAGTAATTCTTTTTGCCACTTAAGGGAATAATCCTACGAGTCACCTTCCGTAAGGTGCCCTGTTATGGGATCATGGCAATTATCTCCTCACTACTTTGAAACCATGCACCATCTACTTAAGCGTGGAATTGTTGCCTACCAAATTGAACCTTCGTCATCTGTCCCTCTCCATCCATCTCGATGTGTGTTTTGCGTCTCAGCTCGAGAGATGTTCTGATATCTCATTCCATGAGTTGATCGTGAGTGGCTCGATCCTTGTGAAGATCGAATCCGCTAGAGTTTCCCTCTCTTCCGTCGTCATAGTTGGATGAAGATCTCAAAAGCAAGGATGTCAAGATCAACGTGAGGCAATGAATCAATGTCCTCGAGAAATGCAATGGATCGTGAAGACTGTGTCAGTTCCGTGTCCCCTCTGTCTTCTTGCCTCATGTCTTGAATCTCGGGACGAGATTCTTGTTTAGTGGGGGTGAGTTGTCACAGCCCTAGAATAGTTGCCTGCAATAGTTGCATCTGCATCCATGCATCATGTTTGTTTTAAAGAAATTTGAAATGAGGAATTTCCAAAAGCCTCAAAAAATATTCTGAAATGATCAACCAAAATTTCTTCAAATTTTCCCAAGGAGATGTTCCTTTTTAGCTTTGAAAAATATTGGCAAGAATAAAATTCAAACCAATATTTTTGGAGGTTCAAAAGTATTTATCTTGGGCCTTTGAGTTAAATCCTATAGTATTTGAATTGGATTTATATTCATAATAACTAGTTTATGAATCCAATAATTCTGAAAAATGGTGAGTGGCTCTGAATATATTATATCTAGCCACATGATAATTTTTAGAAGCTAAAAAATGGTTTGGTCTTTGAACTAAATCAAAACAAAATAGCAAAAATAGAAAACAGAAACTAAAATGGAAAAAGAGGGAAAACCTTACCTGACTTACCTGCAACCTGCTACTGTAGCAAAGGCCCAGCCCACAAGGGCGAAGCGGCTGTCTTCAACCTCTTCCAGTAGGCAGAGGGAGAGATAGCGCACGCGGCGAGCACGCCACCTCCTGCTTCACCGTGTCGAGCCCCCCTTCACCCCTATTCCACGCCGTGGAGATGCCCGGAGCTCCTCACCGTCGATTCGCGACAACCAACGCGTCCCCAGCCCTGCTGTCTACACCATCCTCCTCGCCGTGAGCTATTGATCTTCCCCCTGCCCATTTTCTCGCGCTCGTGCCGTAGCTGCCGTCCCCGCGAGCACCGAGCTCCCGCCATTGCCATGGCCGGCGAACCTCACGCCCCGGAGCTCTTCCGCTCGCTCCAATAGCTCCCGGGTGCACTTCGGGTCCCGAGGATCCCGACACGCCCCTCTGCTCACTTGCTAATGCGCTGCAGCCCTCGCGCCCGTGCCGCTGTAGCTCCGGCCGCCGCCGCTGTCCATACCGCTGCGGCCACAGCCATCCCCTCGCCCCTCGCTCATATCCCCGTGCTCCGCATCCTCGCGCTGCACCTCCCCACCGAAGGAAGCAAACCCGAATGCCTTGCATCGACGGAGTCGTTATTGTCTTCGAGTTTCGGCCGCCGGCAATCTCGCCGCCGATTCACGGCAACCGATGCGTCCCCGACCTCTTTGTGCTGCTCCCGTGAATCTACGTGAGCTCCTGTTTTTCTCCCACTTGATTCAT
The DNA here is from genome assembly GCA_011799875.1 of Thinopyrum elongatum. Lineage (NCBI taxonomy): Eukaryota > Viridiplantae > Streptophyta > Magnoliopsida > Poales > Poaceae > Thinopyrum > Thinopyrum elongatum. The sequence goes on along the minus strand of CM022303.1, from coordinate 470,205,759 downwards.
CGTCATATCCGTGCCGTAGTTGTGCTAGCCGCCGTGCCCAAAGCTCGCCGCCACCGGCCATACTGCCGACGAGGCTAGAGCTCGAACCCGTTGCTCCCGATCGCGCCATCGCTCCCCTTGCATCTCTAGTAGTCCGGTGAGCCCATAAGCGAGCTTCCCCGTGCCCTGTAGCTGCGCCCGCTCGAAGCCGTACCTCGGCCGCCACCGCGAGCTCGTTCCGGCGAGCTCCGGCCACCCCGCGCCCTCCCGCGTGCCTTCCCTGGATGTGCGCGAGCAAGGGCAACCCTCTGGTGCCCTTGGCTTGATCCAACACCGCCCGTAGCGCCGCTCCGGCAACCCTCCGCCGCGATTTGAGGTTGCCGCCGGCCAAACTCCGGCGTGCTGATGTGGCGTCATTAGATTAGGTGCTAACCACGTTTAGTTAGAGCCCAGAGCCACTGACAGTGGGCCCCAGCGCGGGGTCAAACCTAGTCAGCACTGGATTTGACCGGGATTAGTCCTTGTGTCAATGACACACGGGTCCCACCAGTCAGGTTTGACCCTGGTCAACTCGGTTGACCTGCTGACGCAGTAGTGACACAATGCTGACATCATTAATCATTTTCTGGATTAAAAATAATCTAGGAAATTCCAGAAAATAGCCAAAACTTCAAAAAATCTTATAAAATCAACCGTAGCTCAGATTGAAATAATTTATATATGAAAAATTATAAAAAAAATTCAATCTATCCATCTGTACCATTTTCATGCATGTTTGAACAACCTAAAGTTGCTGTATATGACAATTTGAATAAATGGCATTTGAAATGTCACATATGGAGTTTGATTTTGAACCTTGAGTTCAAACCAACTTCATTTAATTGTGTTGCTAGTTGCATTAGCTCAATCAACAGCATGTTGCCACGTCATGATCATGCATCATATTGTTGCATTGCATTGATTGTGTTCCTTCTCTGTTGCCGGTGTTTTCCCCCTCTCAGTAGACGTTGTTCCGACGATGTGATCGATGACACTGATGAAGACACAATGCTATCTTCAGAAGTGCCAGGCAAGCAAACCCCCTTTGAGCATTCCGATACAATCCCACTCTCTCGCTCCTGCCCTATTTTATTGCATTAGGACAACAACGATTTAACTATTACATGTTGCGGTAGTTGAACCCATTCCTCTGCATGACCTGTCTTTGCCACAGTAATTAGTAAAAACCCACTAGCATGAGTAGGAGTTGTTTGAGCCATGATGTGCCTACTCATTCATGCTTGCTTGTTATGCCTGCTATTTCTTAGAGTTGAGTCAGGTCTGATTCATCGGGGATGAATTGGAATGTGGTGAACATGTCCTACTGTTGAGAGCTAAGTGTGTGAACACGATTTGGTAAAGGTAGCGATAAGAGGCCATGTAGGAGTACATGGTGGGTTGTCTCATTGAAACTGTCCTTAGGAACTGAGTTCTGTGTTTGTGATCCAAGACAGTTACTACCACGCATTGGAATGCTTAAGTGCCCCTCTCGACTTACTAATCGCCTCGATCTTTGTCCAGGAGTTGCAACTAGTTTTTGGTGTTTACAGGTTGTGTTAGTAGTCTACCAAGTGGCACCCGGTACAGGTGGGCTTGGGACAGACTAGGCACCGTGGCCCGGTGTACCGAGTGGCACGTGTTTGGTGGGCTTGGGAACCCTGCACACATCGTTTGGGGCCGTAGTGGAAACCCCGGCCGGACTTCCTTGTGGATGGAAGTCGAATAGGCGATAAGCCTGGACTAGAGACTTGTGTGGTTAGTCAGGTCATGGCTGACACCCTCGATGGGCTTCCGCTTGAAGGTTGCCGAGTACATGTCGTGTAAACGGCGAAGTGGTGAGAGCGTGTGTGAAGAAGTACACCCCTGCAGGGTAATATATGATCTATTCGAGTATCCGCGTCCGCGGATATGGACTACTTGGAATGCTTACATTGTTCATAGACAAGTTAAATGGATACTCTAAAATGCGCAAGATAAGCGTGAGTGCCATGGATGACCTTCTCATAGGGAGACGGGAGCGGATCCATAGTGGTGTATTGATGTGGTGAATATGTGGACTCGTGTGTGCCACCTCAATGAATGCTGCTAGTCGTAGTATAGGATAGCCACTGAGTCAAAGCTGGCTTGCTGCAATTAAACTCCACCACCCCTTTGTTGATACTGATGCATATGTAGATAGTTCTGATGTAAGTCTTGCTGGGTACATTTGTACTTATGTTTGCTTAATTTATGTTTTGTAGAGGAGACTTCGGTCTCACTAGTAGTTCCGCATGGACTTCGATGTTTAGCTTGTTACCTCAGCTATGATCTTGTACCCTTGGGAGGGTCTTGTAGATAGTTAGGCTCCTCAGCCTTTTTCATTTGTAGCTGTCTGTACTCAGACATGTTATGCTTCCGTTGCTTGTATGCTCTGTATGTTGGGTCATGTGACCCCTGTTTGTAATAAATGCTTTGAGGCTCTTCTGGGCCTTTATCTATATGTGTTGTTGAGTTATGTTGTGATGCCATGTTGTATCTACACATACTTGCATGTTATGCATACGTGTAACGTGTATTGCTATGTGTGGGATCCGACACCTAGTTGTTTATTCTTGGTAGCCTTCCTTATGGGGAAATGTCTCCTGGTGCTTCCACTGAGCCATGGTAGTTCGCTACTGCTCCGGAACAGTTAGGTTGGCCAACATGTGTCCTTCTTTGCTCTTGTGTCTGTCCCTTCGGGGAAATGTCACGCGGTGTTTACCAGAGTCCTGTTAGCTTGCTACAGCCCGGATTCACTCGCTGCTGACAGACACGTGCATTGCTAGGTCATGTATGCCTGTCCCTGTAAGTTAGTGCCACCTTGGGTTTACGACTAGTCATGTCGGCCCGGGTTCTCTGTCATATGGATGCTAGCGACACTATCATATACGTGAGCCAAAAGGCGCAAACGGTCCCGGGCCAGGTAAGGTGGCACCCGTGGGGATACCGTGCGTGAGGCCGCAAAGTGATACGATGTGTTACATGCTAGATCGGTGTGAGTTGGGATCGGGGTCCTGACACTCTGACCTGGCCAGCGTGACGAGGGAGGTGCTCGGCACCACTTGGAGGCGTGCTTCGGTGCGTGTCCCCGCGAGCAAGGCGCACGGCACGAGGTGCCAGGTGCGCCAGAATTCATCACCAAAGCGATCGAGGAGCTTCAGGAGGCGCGGGCCATGTGTGGCGAGCATCGCGCCGCACCACCCGATGCAGCCGCACCCCCTGGTGCGGGCGACGAGCTGCGCGTCTGCGTCAACATCCCGGATCTCAATAGGGCGGCGTCACAAGACCTCTTCTGGCCTTCGCGCGTCGGCCGGAGTGGGAGCTACCCTTGCAGCTACGTCCACATGCCGTTTGTCCTACTGAACGTGGGCGCCACGTACCAGTGCCTCGTGCAGTGTGCTGTGGCGTCTCACGAGGCCAAGCACTTGGCGGTCATGTCAGAGGAGGTCACGGACCCTCGCGAGCCCTCGGGGCCTCATGAGCTCCCCCGACCTCCGGAGCCCAGCTCGTGAGGAGCGACCTCCGCGGCATTCGTCCTCAGCTACCCCGACTGTTTTACAACACTTATTCCAGGTGACTTTTTGGTTTGTTCAGTTGAGGGCAGCCTCCGGGCTGCATTATCCTCTGGCTGTTAGGGCCAGCCCCCACAGCTGTATCGTTTTGCGCATGTATCAGAACTGGCTCTGCCTTTATGAATTTCCTAAGTATTCCAACCTGCATGTCCGGTGCTTCGCCACCATGAATGTCGATGCGCCCTCACAACCATCCCCACGACCGCCTCATGATTAAGGACTGGCATGGCGTCTGTGCTCGGGTCCGTCCCTGCAGCGTTATTAAACCCAAGCGACCGAGCTCTGTCTCGCGGGCCAGCTCCCATGTGCGTCACCTCCCGGGGTCCTTGGTGCCTTGTTCTCGCATGAGCTAATTGCGAGTGGATGAGTAAGGGCGCATGACCAGGTTCATACAACCGCAATTCGGCGTTTCGCCGTCGCGGGAGCCGCGCGCCGGGTGTCTTTCCGTGGGATCGTTGCATGAGAAGACTAGGCACGGCGTCTGTGCTCGGGTCCGTCCCTGCAGCGTCGATAAAACCAATGGCTGAGCTCTGTCTGGCGGGCCGGTCCCATTCACGTCACCTCCTGGGGTCATTGGTGTTCGGCCTTCTCATGCGATAACCTCCGGATGTTCATTCGGCGCAGGTCCCCCCCACCTCACAGGTTCCTAATGCGCGCCTCGCGCCAAAAATCCAAGCGCAACCCGCCTTGAGGTAGGGCCTCCTGAGTCCCGCGCTGGCTCACGAGTGCCCAGATACACCTCCTCTAGTTCTGCCGTGCTAGCCACGTGTACGAATGGGGCTGTACACGCCCCGGAGTCTCCCCCCCGAGGGAACTCCCACCCACGCCCAACTGGAAGCCCCATGCTCTGTGCTGGCAGACGACACGGTCGCACAGCGGCTATGCCCACGCCCAAGTGGAAGCCCCATGCTCCGCGCTGGTGGATAAACAACTGAGGGCGCCCTAGTGGCTGCACCAACCTCAGGATAGCCTGTCAGCTCTTCACACGGGCCTATCGCCCAGCTTTCCCCACGGGAGACACGCGCGAGAGGGCTGGACACGGGGGCTGTGCTCAGGCCAGGCCTGGCATGCGCCACCTCACCAGGTCTCTGGTACCTGGTCTTCTCACGTCCCTCCCAGGCAAAAGCTGGCAAGGAAAGGTATGGAGGACTCCGGATTAACTTAGACGCTGCTCACGTTTCCTTCATGAGGGTTGTTCGTACGTCAAGGGGGACCCCTGAGCATCGCGACTCAGGGGCCTCACTAGTCACGTAGCCCCTCGCCCCTTGGTCTCGTCCTGGTGATCCGGACGCCCCAACGACGGTCGAGGTATGCGCGGGGCTGGGTCCTGCCGACGCAGAACACAAAGGCAAGCAAGAAGGAAATCAAGCACGGAAAGAAAATTACGGAGTTCTAACAGTTATTACAGGCACCAAATGTAATGTTCTGCAAACCCAAACAGAGTCTTACGCCTCCACGAGGCACGATAAATGTGGCAGGGTAAAAACTAGGAGGAAGCGCCACCACCGCCGCTTGTCCCAGTCGCGGGGAGCCCGTCGTCGATGTCGCTGCCACCATTGTCGTGGCCGCCGGCCTCCACCACCGGAGCCTCGGGGTCGGGGATGCAGAGGAACTTCTTCAGCAGCGCATCCACCCGATCCTTCACGGCCTTCACGGCAGTGGCACGGGACTCAGGAGCCACCGGGCGGATCACCGCGTCGAAGTCGAAGCCTGGATCCTGGAGGTAGAGCTGGCTAAAGACACGTGTCGCAGCCGCGGTGAAGAGCGAGCGACACTCCTCCTCCAAGATGGAGTCCACCTCAGCGGCGGCGCCCTCAAGCGCTTCAGCAAGCTTGGAGGAGAGCCCTACAAGGCCGTCCTCAGGGGTCGCCAGCGGTTCCTCGTATCCTCCCCTGCAGATGGAGCGCAGCGCCTCGCGAGACCTGAGCTCGAGGGAGAGGAAGGCTCCGCATTCCGCGGCCGCCTTCTTCTCGGCGGCAGCAAGGGTCTTCTCCCTGGCCTCCAGCTGGGCTGTCACCTCGGTGACGTGCCGGGCATGGGACGCCTGGGGCTTTGTCCACCTCCTCCTTCAGCTTGGCCAGGCGATCCCGCTCCGCAGCCTGGTCGGTGGTCACCTGGGCCAGCTTGGAGTCGCGATCGGCGAGCTTCGCTTTGCGGGCATTGAGGTCCTCCTCCTGCTGTTGGAGCCGTTGGGCGTGCGTGGCCTGCTCCTCCTGGAGGGTCTTCAGCATGGCCCCCACCTCGCTGTAGCGCTTCTCGGCGGACGCCGCGCTGGCCAGCGCCACGTCGCGAGCCTCCTTGGTTCGGCGGCTTCCTTCCTTCCCTCCGCGGTGGCGGCTTTGGCCCGGCCCCAGGCCGTCCTGGCGGATGTGTCGGCCTGGAGCCACCCCGAGACAAGCCCCAGGTGTTCCCACGCGAGGCACCTATCGGCGTCTTGGAGGTCGGCCCGGATTCGGCCAAGTGCGGTGAAGGCTTCATCCAGGGCCCCGGGCCTGACGAGGGGCCGCAGTTCGCCAGCGCGAGGGACTGGCGAGGAGGCAGCACAGGCGTGTCAACCGACGCCACGGCCAGGGAAGCGGTGGCACGGACGGCTTCGGGCATCGAAGACTCCGAGCTCCCTTCAGGCACGACAAGGGCGGATAGCTTCGCACCCTGCTGCTCTGCGGGGGCTGGCTCCTCCCAAGGCTGCATCACCACGTCCACGGGGGCGCACTCCGTCGGGAGGGGACAAGGAATCACCTCCTCCACCCGCGCAGGGGCCGTTGCGGCTGCGGCAAGGGGTGTCGCCTCCTGAGCCCTAGCACCCTCGACGAACATTCCTCCAGGTAACGCCAGCGAGGCGCCAGGGGTAGGTGGAGCGCTCGAGCGTGGTGCCGCCCGAGCACCCGGGGGCTGCGTCGGGCCGGCCCGATACGTTTCTGCGCCCGCCATGGCGGTGACCAGAGGCTGATGACGCCCTCGGGACTGGGGGCTCTTTCGGCTCCCTGCTCTCCTTCCTCTTCTTCGTCACGGCGCCCAGCCTGGTCGTCAGGAGGGGAGTACTGTGGGCATAGTGGCAATTTATGCTTAACTCAAGAACAAGGTAGGTTACTTACTCGTCATGGTCGACCCACGTCTTCTTCTCCTTCTTGGCCGGAGTCGGGGCAACCCCGCCTTCCCTCGACGCTGCCTTGGTCGTGCTTGGAGGTCCGACGGGATGATCGGCCGGCCCCGGTGCGACGTTGCTGCCTGGAGAGGCGGAGGGGTCGCCCTGAGGGGTCACGGTCGGCTGAACCATGCCAGCCCCAGCAACGGCCGCCCCATCTTTAGGTTGCGGGCCAGGCGGGGACCGGACCGGCGCCTCGTCCGCCTTGTCGGCGTGAGGGGAACCATCCGGAGCGGGCGCAGCCACGCCCTTCTTCGGGGTCACCCGGCCAGATGCTTGTGATGACTGGGGGGTAGGCCTTGGCCTCCTAAGGACCCTGGTGGGGGCACGGGGAGTCCATGGCCGGGGGCTCGTCGGTGTCATCGTCGTCTTCGAGCCTGCGGAGAAGCTCACTCTGCGACAGCGGGGACACCTCTTCCACGTCGTCGTCCCCGGTCGCCTCCGAGTCCTCTTCGCCCTCTTCGCCGACGCTGTCACCGGAGGACACCAGCACGGGGGAATTGGGGCACTCAGGCGACGCGAGCCCCGCCTCGTTGAAGGCGGGCATGGCGGCAACCAGCTCTTCCCTATTGGCGCGGTGGTACAGCAGGGTGTAGCCCTCGGGAAGGTCCCCAGGGTCGCCGCTGAGCAGGACGGCCATGGCCTTGTCCAGCTCCTCGCCTGTCAGCCTGGCGGGGCGGAGTCTGATCTCGTCTGTCGAGCCCCGGAACTCCCACATGGGGCGCATGTGCGCCTGGAACGGCGCCAGGCGTGCGCCAGAAACTCCTTCACGAGCATTCCTCCCGTCAACACCTTGGCCTCCATGTCCGAGGTCATCCTCCTCAGGATGGGCTCCCGCGGGGGTCAGAGAGCTTCTCATGGCTCCACCTCTCGAGCCGTTCGGGCAACTCGGCGGCAGCTCCAGTCGCTCGTTGAGACCCTTGGTGTCCAGGAAGACCCAGCGGTGCCGGAAGCCCTCCACCTTCTTCCCGGCCTTCAGGAGCACGTTTCCCTTGTGGACCGCGACGAAGGACACGCAAGCGGAGTGCTTCGTCGAATCATGCAGCCGCAAGCAGAAGAAATGGCGGAGGAGCGGCACGGAGGGCCTCACGCCCACGAAAGCCTCGCAGTAGAAGGTGAAGACTGACAGGAGGAGGATGGAGTTGGGTTGAAGGTGAAGGGCTTGGATCTTGTAGTGGTTGAGGACGGCGACGAAGAACTCCGAGAGGGGCGGGACGAGCCCCGCGAAGATGCTATGGAGGAAGAAGGGATAGACCGTCCGAGCGAGGGTCCTTTGCTTGGCAGAGCCGGCCCAGATCACGGTCTCGCCCCACTCGTTATCTTCGCTCGCCATCTGCGGGAGCACGGGGTCGAGGTGCCCCACCTCGGCGATGGAGGATGCGCCAAGTGCTGGCGCCGGGGAGGAGGAGCTCGAGGCCTGGATAGTGGGCTTCGGCTTCAGGGGAGCCATCTGCGGAGTCGCCGGCGATGGAGAAGGAGAAGGAAGGGGGCGGAGTTGCGGTTGGATCTGGAAAAGCTTTCGGCTGGGAGAAGGGGATCTGGAGCAATGCAAGGGAAGCAATGATGGCTCTGTAGCAAGCGCCAGTCTTTTGTCAGCCTGGGCGGTTGCCGAGGTGACGTGGGAAAGCGGAGGCGTCCACGCCCCATTGGGCACCACACATCAAGCCTGGCCCGCAGGCGGTTGGGGCCCGCGGCGCTTCGCCCTTCCCCCTTGGCTTCGCCTCGAAGCCATCCCGAGCACGCCTTGTGCCCGGGGGCTACTGTCGGCGTTCTGGGATCGGGGGTACCCAGATCTGCCTGCCTGCGGCCCACAGCGTGGCTCCTTTGTGGTACGGCCCAGCGGCAAGGCCTTCAAGACAAGACCCTTGCGAGGGCCCCGGCCTCGCGAGGCGGACGACACCGAGACCTCCAAGGGAGCGGCCTTCCCAGGTTGCCTCCCGAGGAGCGGAGATTTCTATGCAGGTACCCAGCCTCCCGAGGCTGCGATGACGTGAGCCATGACGACCAAGGCCAGGCGGGCGCCAGCGGGCGCAGAGGAGGCAGTTTCCCTTTGGGTGCTAAGGGAGCAAGGACAGACGCAGGTTCCCGAGGAATCCCCCAAAGCTTTCCATTCCGGTGCAACAAGACCAAGACCACATGCTCGGCAGGACGGATGTCATCACCGAGCCCTCCGCTGCGTCACGACCAGAAGCTTTGCAGAAGAAGACCACCTTTCGTTAGGATTAGATGTACTTCTTGTCCCCTTTCAAATTGGCCGTTGTGGGATCCCTTCCCGCCTAAGTTTTGGGGGAAGAGGACCGAGGCCACTATAAATATAGGTTAGCCACCACCATAGAAAGGGATCAGATATTTTCCACCCTCTCCACCATAGCCCTTGCGAGGCTGTTCATCCACTGTACTTGTTCTTCCTCAGCCCCTCGTGAGGCCAATCCATCACAAAGCAGGAGTAGGGTTTTACACCGCAAGGTGGCCCGAACCTGGGTAAACTGCCGTGTTCATCTTTTTCCCCGCTCATGCGAATCCGACGAGGCTGGGCTGTAGGGTGGCGAGCTTGAGACTTGAGAGGTTGAGATCTTCACACACGCCCCATAGTTCGAACCTTCTTGGGTCTGCGGAGCCCTGAATCCGTCACTAGCACAAATTTGGTTTACTCAATTATTGCAAAAATCTAAAAGGGAAAACTAGAACAAGCCTCCGCATTCATAGCCTTGTGTATAAACTTTCCATATCTTGACGTGGTTACTTTATTCGACTCTAAAACAACCTTAAACACATCTTGACATAGAAGGGAACACCCAACTAGACTCTTGTTCATAGTAGGGACATGTTGCATGTTCTTTAGCTGCACGATCTTCCCAGAAGTAAACTTTAGATCCACCATGACAATGCCACAAACAAAAGCATGCGACCCATTCCCCATTAGGACAAAATAATCCCGTGCGACCTAATAAGAAGTGAACAAAGAGACATCAGCACACACATGAATGTTAGCACCTGAATCAATCCACCAAGAAGATGATTGAAATACTGAAAGAACAATAGGTAAATTATCTTACCCATCAGTATCACTAGCGGTCACCATGTTGATAGTCTTGGAGCTTGTTTTCCCTCTGCGGTCTGCACGTTCTAGGCATTCCTTGGAAATGTGTCCAGGCATCCCACAAGCGTAGCACTCTAGCTCAGCCTTGTTAAACTTCTTCTTCTTGAAGGTAGTAGTCTTGACAGGCTTGTTGAAAACAGGCTTGTTCTTCCCATTGTTCTTGTTCTGTGGGTACGTCTACACCATATTGGCGGTAGGGTGGACCTCACCCCCTTTCTCAGTAGTATCTTTATTATCCCAAGCTTTCTCTTCAACATCAAGAGATGCAATCAGATTTTCAACTGATATCTCCTGTCTCTTATGTTTAAGAGTTGTGGCAGAATTCCTCCATGAAGGAGGTAACTTTGCAATCATGCACCCAACCACGAATTTATCAGGCAGAACACACATAACGAGTTCTGATTCCTTCACAATGTATTGTATGTTTGTATCTCATGAGTTTGTTCAACCACAGAACGGTTATTCACCATCTTGTAGTCGTGGAAACTCTTCATGATGTACAGTTCACTACCTGCATCTGTTGCACCGAATTTAGCATTAGTGCATCTCACATTGTCTTTCCATCTTGTATGTGCATGTACACATCACACAGATGGCCAGCAAGAACACTCCGAATGCATCCCATAAACATAGTATTGGCTTCCTGAAACTTTCTCTGATCTTCCTCAGAAATTCCCTCTGGCATGCCAACACTAACGTGGAAAACATTTAGAGCAGTAAGCCAGAGCGTGGACTTCACTTGCCACCTCTTAAAGTGCACACCGGTAAACCTATCCGGCCTCAGTGCATCAGCGAATCCAGCCATAGTTAACTCAGGAAATTGCTTACAATTAGGTTTTTAGATTGTTGGAATATTAGGCAAGTTCATGATTAATTCCACTAAATAATTCATGACTAGAACAGAGAATAACATGCAACAATCTAGCAAACTAGATGAACAGGAAAGCATGCACAACATCATCGCACACGAAACAACAACTCCAGATAGAGACATGAATAGATCACGATGGACGTACTGTTTGTTAGCTGCTGCGGGAGTGATGTTGTTGATGACGATGTTGGCGACAGTCTGTGGCTGACGGCGACGAAGACAATGATGAGTAGCGCCGCCCGACTTGGACGGAAGACGACCCGTGATGACGAACTTGAGCAGTCAAGGAGAGCGCTTCCCAAAAACCTAATTCATCATCTCCTGGTGCATGATCCCAAGGATGATCGGTTCTGGGGACCTGCTCTCCGCGAGCCGTTGCACGTCGGCGTTCGGGATAGAGTAGACTACGATTGCGGCGCAAGTTACGAGATGAGATAGAACCCTAGGCGTTTTCGTGTGTCTTTTGCCACGGTCGGTAGCAGTATATATAATAGGATCAGAGGCGGTATTGTGTCGCGATCACGACCTCAACCCGACTTAGATTCTAGTCATATACTTAAGGGACAAGAAATAATTAACTTGTCCGCCAAGATATCAAAAAATAGAACGGTAAAAGAAAGCCGCGCCCCTGCAAGGCAACGTATCGGGTTTTGGTAGACCATTCAAGCACATGTCGCACGCACGCCGCCCCGGCCGGAGCCCGTGCTCGAGCCCGACCAGGCCAGGCCGGGCGAGGCAAGCGTGCGTGCGCATATGGTCTTTTATTTCTCTCCTTCACACCTTACAAAGTGTGGTAGAGAACCCACTATATAAAGAGGTTCAACACTTCCTCAACTAGCGGTATGAGACTAAACTTTAGCAGCACCACTTGCCATTTTCTCGTGGGCCGATTTAAGATTTCAGAAATTGCTAATGGGCCAAGCCCATTTATTTCCAACATTTTCTTCGCCACAGATATTTTTTCTGGTATTTTTTTCATGAAACTTCGCATGGGAGTAGATTTGTCACCCAGGTTTGATATCCCCAAATATCCCTTTTCTTGAATTTTTCTGGTATTTTTTGAAATTAATATTTGTATAGGGGGTTGGAGCACCCCAGGAGCTTGTGTGTATTTTCCCATTCCATAGAGGTTAGTACAAATCAGAAAATTATAATATATGGTGGAATATTTACCATGACAACTTTGGTGATAATAATTCTCTTTTTTTTGTGGGGTATGGTGACTATAATTCTGTATGAGGAATCCAAGATATTTGCAAACATTGCACACACAAGATAGAGCTGGTGGTGTTTGAGCTCTCGCCCATTTTAATAGTGTTTCAACAAGTTTTTACACCGCTGCCATCATTTTTACATCCAACTTGTGTAACTAAGTTTTGCAGTATTAAAACGGATAGTACAGTATAAAATTGGGCAGAATCCAAGCATCTTTCGCTGATAGCAGTATTCATAAATTACGGTGAGTACCTTTCAGATAGGTACAATAAATAATGGCAACTTGACTAGATAAGTGCCCGTACTTCTTGTTGTACTGTGCGCTGACAGGTATCACGCCGATCCGCTCCTAAACAATTCAACGGACAGTAACGTTACACATACTCTTGACCTAATCCTCCTCCCCGTAAAACAACTACAGTAGATCTTGACTAGATTAGTGTGCTGTGTACACCACTTGATAATGTTCACATCGCCATCGATCGGGCTGCGTAAGAAGAAAAGGGCGTGCAAGTCAAACAAAAACGCAAATTAACGAAGCTTTCGCCTCACCTCGGGCACCCTAAAAGAATCAGCATGGTCAACTGAAAGGCGGTAGTGACCTGCATGTTGGGTTTATTTTTTCGCTAAATTTTCTGTTTATGCAATCAAGACTCAAAATTTTAATAGCGACCATCGATCGATGCCGTCCATTATTTTTCCCATTCGATGTTTGGAAGAGCCACTGATGATTCGATCGCAACCGGCCGGCCAGAATCGATTAAGCTCTTCTGGCTAGCCCCTGGACGTCCTCATCCACAGATTAATCATTAATCATGTTGGTTGATGGGTAGATGCTCATGTGAGCACACCCATCACTTTGAAAATCTTCCGTGGGAGCTTTAAAATTCGCGACAGCTACGACAGCCACAACATTAAAGAAAGTTGTGTACTGGCAGCTCAAAAAACTATAGTTGTGCACATGTTCAAGAAACATCTTGATTAGATCAGTTGCCGTACTTCTTTGTACCACCCGAATACATCCAACCAACTCGATCTTTATCTAAGGTGGTGCTCCAGCGACAGTATATGTATAATACTCCCCCCGTTCCCAAATAGCATAAGTCGCATACGAAGCAAAATAAATGAATCTACACTTTAAAATATGTCTATATACATCCGTATGTTGTAGTTCATTTGAAATGTCTAAAAAAACTTATATTTAAGAACGGAGAAAGTAGATTGCACTTGCATGTTCGTTGACAGAGTTTGCCCTTAAACAACTGACAACATCTGAGTATACCATGAGAGGCTGCGGCAAGATGCTTGAAATTTGTACGCTTGTAACTGTTAACAATGAAGCTTTCTTCTTGTCCCTAGGGCCGAGCTAGATTCTCGTATGAAAAAATAATCAAATATGTGTACTCAATATTGTATATGAATGATTTATAAGGTATAAATGGTGGAACAGGTATCACATACGTTGCTGCACGATAGAAAAGCGCCGCAAGCGGACCAAGGTAGATTCGCACATAACGACACAACACAAGAAATCATTCGGGCTTTCATCCGGTAAAAAGAGGACCAATCTCAGACCTCGGGCGGACACTCCCTTATTAACTGGAAGACCGTCTGCCACCCGAGGCATTTGGGCGGTCTTGGGATCATGGACCTGGAGAGATTTAGCCGTGCCCTGCGCCTCCGGTGGACGTGGTTGCAATGGACTGATCCAGAGAGGCCGTGGGTGGGATCGGAGTTACCGTGTGACCAAGCAGACATGAGCCTCTTTCGCGCATGCACCTCGATTACGCTGGGCAATGGGCAGAAGACCCTCTTCTGGCATGATAACTGGACCGGAAACGGCCCCCTCAAGCTTCTAGCTCCAGAACTTTACAAGATTACCTCCAGAAAAAACAGATCGGTGCACAACGACCTAAGGAACGAGAACTGGATCAGGGCGGTGGCCACACTCCAAACCATTCAGCAACTGGGAGAATTCGTGTGTCTCTGGAATCAGATCAGTCAAATCACCCTCCTTCCTGCCCAGGAGGACATCATTCACTGGAACTTAACCACTTCTGGGGCATACTCTGCTGCCTCTGCCTACGGTGCACAATTCTTTGGCTCCTACTCACGTTTTGACACGGCCAAGATCTGGTCTGCAAACGCTGAGCCCAAATGCAAGTTCTTTGCCTGGCTAGCTCTACACGGAAGAATCCTCACCGCGGATATGCTGGCTGTGAGAGGATGGCCTCACGACCCCAGGTGCCTGCTATGTCTTCAGCAGCCAGAAACTGCAACTCACCTCTGCAAGGACTGTCCCTTCACGGTCGCAGTCTGGAACCAGGTGAACACATGGACAAATGAAGGCGTTCCAATCTCGGGCTTCCTCCCGGAGCCAGGAAACGTGTCCGACTGGTGGGACAAGACACTAAAATCACAGTCCAAACAGGCGCGCAAGAGGTGCAGTGGGAGAATCATCTACACGCTATGGTCGATCTGGAAGGAGCGGAATAGGCGTGTGTTCACTGGACATCGGCTGACGCACCGTGAGGTGGCGGCACTTGCCCTCGACGCAATTAATCATCGTGACCTGGCGTTTGCTGGAAGCCTGCCTATCGCGGGCATTGGCTAAGCTAGTTACTAGGTCTGTCTTTTGCGGTTTCTGCGACGTTCCCTAAAAACGCTCGCCCCTCTGTAAATTGCGTCCTTTCGCCATCCCTTCTATAAGAAAAAGGCAGTGCTCCTGCCGGTTCCTCAAAAAAAAAACTACTAATTCTGTCACTTTTGAAGTGTTCTATCTTCCACCTTGCCGAATTGATAGGAAGCCCTGTGTAGTTTACTTGCATATTCAGCTCCATTGGTTTTAGAGAAGGACCATAAAAATAAAGTATGCTGGAATTGCAGTCACTTTTCTTCCTATAAAATAAATAGAAGAGCCACAAACACCGCAAGCACCCCCTCCCCCTTCTAGAGACGATCTACCCCTCTCGCCAGTGCCGCCCACCCTAGGTGGACCTATGGGTCTTGGTGTTGTGGTGTACCCCATTCCTTCATATTGAGAGGGTTCATTTTCTTTAGGTAGCCTTACCGTCATGGTCGAGGGGGGGAAGGGGGGGGGGGGGGGGGGGGGGTTGGGCGGCACCGATATCTGTTTGGACGCATCCGCAAAAACTAATGCCTACGTCCTGCTTTCACTAGTGCAGAAAAGCCTAGCTATGACGTGGCAAAAACGCCCTTGCTGACGTGGACACCTGACGCCATCAATATGGTGCCATTGTTAAAATATAGTGGTGGCGTCGGAGCCCACGTCAGCAGAATTTTTGATACTGATGGTGTTGGATAAAGTTGCACGACGACATTATCATATGTACCTATGGCGACGTAATTTTCCCTATGTCAGAAATATGGAGAAACATTGGAGGCGTTCGTATTTCCTCTGCATGCCATTACTTAGTTTGAAAGCACTGGTAAAACGCTGCCACGACAGCGTGAAAACGGTGTTGTGGCAACGTTTTTTACGATCAAATATATTTAGAGCGGCGTTCGCATGCCAGAATAAGGAAACATGTAATGTTAACTAAAACACATTCACGATAATTATGTATATTAATTAAGATAGCTAGGCAAAGTTTTGAAGTACACAATAAGACAGAACGACATGTAGATGATCAAAGTGTACAGAACCACAACAACATAGCTGCCTGTCACTATCCTATTACATTAATATATATGATCGGCATAAGGATCATTTACGTATTTCTTCGGCAGATCCGCAAGAGACGCTGGACCATCAGCATCGTGACCCTGCTTCTGAAGGCGAGCTTTTATCTCCTTCGGGACGGTAGGTGCGCCACCGTTGAAAACCCCGGCATGGTCTATGACATCCTTATTGAGGATGGTAGCAAACTTCAGGTGGATGCGTCTGAAGTCATCTCTGCTATTTGCCGGGCTAATTTCCTCCATTTTCTTCCTCCATGGGATGACGTCGGAGTTCTTATTAAGGTGTTCTCCCTCTCATATGTACTCATCCATGTGGTGGACGACGTAGTAGCCGTCTGAATCAGTGTTTTCCGGCTGCTGCATGCAACAAAAGTCTGTTTTGTGGCCGAAGCGTACCGCTTTAAATTTATCAAACTTGCGATATCCATCTCCGATCACTCTTTCCCGGCTAGTATACTCGATGAGTGCTTCATCCAAAACCTTCTTGATGCCTCTGTAGTCTTTCTTCACTTTCCTCGTCGAATCCAAAAAATAAGTTTCGGCAATCTTCGAGGTAATAACGATGAGGACACAATGTTATCTGCGTAAAAAGTTAAGAAGACCAATTATCCTTGAGTTATAATGTTTTTACGTTGAAGCAGAATGAGATTGTACAAAAGTATACTGTCTACTGAATGACTTACTTCGGATAGTAGGGCACGTTAAGGCAATCTTTGTCCATGTTGGCAAGCATGCAATCTGCCAGATACTTCTTCATAGCTTGACGGCGATCAGGGAGATTGACGTTGGTCTCGTGCATGAGGTAGGTGTCCGCTACCGTGACATCCTTGTTGAGCTCACATTTGGCAATGTAGGTGCTATTGATTGCCCATAGGCGTAGTAAGGAAGAACCAAGCTTATATAGGTGGAACAGATTGAAGATGTCTTCGAATGGCACATAGAACTTGTCTGCGGGGAAAATGTCGCACAAACCAATATTCGGTGGCACCATCACTGAGAAAACGGGGTGAAATCCACCTCCATGATAAAATACGTACTTCTCCCTACAGAGAATTGTGTCATGCAGAAGCCTCAGTTTTTCCTGTGGAAGATCGCTGAGCTCCTTCAGAAGGATGGGTTCACCCAGGGAATGGTAATTCCCCCATGCAACACGATGAACTTCTTTATTATTCTGAATCGGCTGGCTGGCAGTGCCCTTCTTATTATCTATCGGTCACTCTTAGGACCGAGAGTATAGCATAGTAGAGAATTGGCTTGACTATCACGATGGTAAAGCAGTACACAAACAGTTGCAGTAGCATGAAGGAAAACAAGAGATGAAATGTGAAGCAAATGCTACCGGAATAGAATCCAGAGTGATACCAAATGATAGATAAACTGAGCAAGATATGATGAACAGATCAAGTGCGAAAGATAAATAATTGAGAGGTCCTATCGGCACAGAGCACAATAAGTAACTGCAGAATGTATTGCGGAATAGTAAATTGAACTAGTGGTGCTCGATGATGGCAGAAGGATTTGGTAGACCAGTTCGCCCTTCTGCCGAAGGACTACATCTGGTTGGAGGGACTTGTGACTGAACACAGGAGCAAACCTCTCTCCGTCCTATTCTCCTTCAACTCGGAGCTGATCAGACTCCAGTTGATTTCACTCGTGGTAGATACTTGTCGGCGATCTCCAAACCTTCGACAAACTTCTTCGCGAACCACAATGACTCTTGGTTGCTGAAGACTTTGCTTGGTGAGGACAAATACTCTTTGTCACTCAAGCCAACACCTATCCGTCTAGAGAGTGCGCAACCCTCAAGAGTAATAGGTACAGGAACTATAACTCAGAACAACTGTGGTGCTCAACTACTGTCTAAGTTTTGGCTCTTGGTTTTCTCTCGGTGGATTTTAAACTCAAATCTCCCAGAGAGGGGATGCTCAATCAATCTTCTCAGAAATCTTAAGCAGAACAGCCAACGGACAAGTTGGAGCAGGGTGGCTATTTATACCCGCAGCCTTCCCTGAAGGGAAATGACCAAATTGGACATGTGGATCAACCAACGACCGAATGACACCTATCCAACGCCCAGAATTTTGAGCACGGCGATATAATTCCTTGCAGAGCAAGAAATGCTAACTCCTCAGTCCGAAAGATATCTCCTGCAGCACCGAAGAACAACGTCTTCTGCTGGCAGGGAATCATTCAGAGCATAAAGAGATTTCTCTCAGTCTTTCATAGGTTTCGGCTAGGCATCACAGTGGATCTAAGCTTTGAGAACCTATACCCCTCTTAATAGTACAAAGGTCCTATGACCCAGATAAGGAAAGAAGAACAACGAAATGAATGCTATGTCTTCACTTCGCCTTCGACCTTCTCAACTGCAGTCAATTTTCTTCGGACGAACACCGAACCAATTGCTTCACGCAAGCAATAATTTTCAAGGGGTTGAGTCCTTCACATCAAACGTATCGCCTACATGGCTTCGATAGGTATAGCTCAATCATCTCTGCATCACAGATGTTCTTCGATGAAGTTCCTCGAACTTGACATCGGAGACAACATGTACTTTGGTTCAGCATGGACTATTTTTCCCCGTGTGCACTAGCAAACAAATCAGTCCATGCCTGTTTCTGTCAACAATCTCTAAAACACAAGAGGGCAAATATTGCAACAACAATCCCCCCTTTTTGGATGATTGTTAACAAAACAGAACACATCGAAAGATAGATGAAGGAAAGAAATAGAATGCAAAGGGAAATGAGAGACGAGAGATAATTACGAAGATAAATCATGGTCCCCCTGAAGGTATGCATCATGCTGAGGATATTTCTACTGAGGATATGCATAGGAGATAAAACGGAAGGTAGCGAGGTGAATCTTCGTACTAGAGGCATTGATATATGGTAATATTTGGATCGTCGGTCAATGCTCTCGATCACGTCTGAGATGTTTCTTGCAACACACAATCTTTGAAGAAGATTTGTTAGAGAGTATGAATACTTTGAAATGATTTGTCACAAAAATAAGCCATGAAGATTTACTCAGAAGAAAGTTTGGGTCGACACGAAATATAATAGATCCCTGCAAATTAGATATATGAGAGACATCAAAGCAAGGGATGCACAAGAATTTTGCTCAAAGGAGATACACTTCAGACGAAATTTTCCTTGATCAAAGATGGTGGAATAGATTCTTGCGAGGGAAAACATCGTCTGAGATAGTCTGAATGGAGTAACTTTACTTTGAAGCAAATTTTGTTCTCTTGCATTGTTAGATAAAGAGACAATCATAGTATAGCATAGCTAAGTAGGAGATACATGTTATTGAGTGAGTGAGTGAGATATCTCTTTTTAGGGAAACATGATTTCCAATCCTCTTTGAGATACTTTTACTTCAACTACAAGATAGTTAAGTATCGAAGATAATCATTGCAAGGGAGTAAATTTTCGATAGCACTTGCAAATAGATAATGGAAAGCAAATAGCATTGCAGGGGTTACTAACGGTACATGATGACGAGGTTTACCAACACCACAGGCGGTGCTATAAAGTTTCACGACCAAAAGCAAATAGTTCAACGACAGAAACCAAACTGTTTGACTGAAGAGCAAATGGCGAATGGAAAACCCTGCAAATATCCCGCTCATATCTCCTCTCGATGTCTTCTCCCCCTTTTTGTCAACAAGTTTTAAAAAGGAAAGAGAATGCATACGAGGAACTACTCGTCCGAAGAACCCTCAGAACTCAAACTGTTCGGTGAAGCAGAACGAGCGATGGTCGAGGCCGAAGCAGGAGTTGGACTTGCAGTATTGGCTTCGGGATCAGCTTCTGGAGTGGTAGAGCGAGGTGCATCTGGCTTGAATATCAATGTGCTAGCAGTGTCTTCAACTTCATCATCTGGTTCAATAAACAACAAATCAGTGGAGTCAGAATGCTGAGGAAGTACTAGGGTTTGCCTTCGGATGCGAGGGACTTCAAACAACTCCAGAGAGTCATATTCTTTTAAGATGCCCATGGCAGATAGCTGCCTGCGAGAATAATGCTTGTGCAGAAGGGTCCAGGTGATGGGGAACGAAGCATGAAAATAAAAAATACCTACGAAACACCCAAGATCCAATCTAGGAGATGCATAGCCACGATAGGGGAATGTGTCTACATACCCTTGTAGACCGAAAGCGTTAGCGTCATAACACGGTTGATGTAGTCTTACTCTTCACGAAACAATCATGATCCAATACGATCTAGTGCCGAACGGACGACACCTCCGAGAGTAGCACACATTCAACTCGATGGCGTCCTCTCCTTCTTGATCCAGCAAGCGAGGGACACGAGGTAGATGGGATCGGAACCAGCACAGCGGTATGGTGGTGGTGGCGGCAGCGGAATTCCAGCAGGGCTTCGCCAAGCGCATACCGGAGGAAAGATGGGAGAAGTTGGGAGCTGCGGAGGATAAGGGTGGAGGCGTGTGGCTGCCCTCCCACCTCCCCACTATATATAGGGGTGAGGGGGAGGGGGCGCCGACCCTTGGCCCCTCCTGCAAGGAGGGGGCAGCGACCCTAGGGGGTGGCTTGCTATGGGTGAGAAAGTCTCATCGTAGTCAACTCCTTGAATTTGTCGAAAACCCTTTGCGACAACTCGAGCTTTATAGACGGTGACATTACCATCTGGGTCCGTCTTCTTCTTAAAGATCCACTTGTTCTCGATGGCCTGCCGGTCATCGGGTAGTCTACCAAAGACCATACTTGGTTATCATACATGGATCCTATCTCGGATTTCATGGCCTCAAGCCATTGTCGGAATCCAGAATCCTTCTTCATAGTTCATAGGTTCATCATTGTCTAACAACATGACTTCCAGGACAGGATTACCCGTACCTCTCTGGTGCGGAACGTACCCTGGTTGACCTATGAATTTCAGTAGTAACTTGAGCCGAAGTTTCATGATAATCATCATTAGCTTCCTCTCTGGTTGGTGTAGACATCACGAGAACTACTTTCTGTGATGTGCTACTTTCCAATTCGAGAGAAGGTACGATTACCTCATCAAGTTCTACTTTCCTCCCACTCACTTCTTTCGAGAGAAAGTCCTTCTCTAGAAAGGACCAATTCTTAGCAACAGAAATCTTGCCCTTGGATCTATGATAGAACGTATACCAAATGGTCTCTTTAGGGTATCCTATGAAGACACACTTCTCCTCTTTGGGTTCGAGCTTATCAGGCTAAAGCCTCTTGACATAAGCGTCAGATCACCAAACTTTAAGAAATGACAGCTTAGGCTTCTTGCCAAACCATAACTCATACGGTGTCGTCTCAACAAATTTAGACGGTGCCCTATTTAAAATGAATGTGGCTGTCTGTCGGTGTACTAAGTATTGGGCTACTAGTACCCCGTACTTGTGCACGGGCAGTTGTAGCCATCCTCGCGGCAAGGCTTGCCGGGAACAGTTCGAGATTGATTCAAGCCATCAAGGGAATCATCAAGTCAGAGATCTGAGGATCAGCAGATAAGCAAAGCTGGAATTCAAAGGCCAACTTCCCCGGCAAGATCCTTGCCGGGATGGCCTGTGGAGCCCGGCAAGGCTCGGCGCCCGGCAAGGCTTGGTTCCCAGCAAGCCCTGGCGCCCGGCGAGGCTTGGCGCCCGGCAAGGCCTGGCGCCCGGCAAGGTTTGGTGCCCGGCAAGGATCGGCGCCTGGCGAGATTCCGCCACTGTGCCACCGCTTCGGCACAGTAACAAGTCTGACATTCTGGCTCCTTCCCTGGATGCGTGGCGATGCGCCAGTGGAGGAGAGCTTAAGCGGTGCTGATGGGATGGCCCCTTTTTCCATCCCCAAGAAAGTGAGGACACCTAAACGGACACCTCACGGTGCATTAAATGCGCTTGTCCTAATCCGTCAGGGGTTAGGTATGATACCCTGTAGCTACTTTACACCTCAATGTATGTACATTTTGCCACTGTGGAGACCCCTTTGTGCATATAAAAGGAGGCCCAAGGTAACTGCTACGGAGGAGGACTTCTGGCCCATTCTGCATGCGTAGCTGCTCTTTGAACGTACTGTTCACTGCGAGCGCTCCTGAAGGCTGGGCTCAAGAACATCAATAAGAACACAAAGCAGGAGTAGGGTTTTACGCTGATCAGCGGCCCGAACCTGGGTAAAAACTTCCCGCGTCGATCACTGGTTCTGCTCTTTGCATATATCTCTCCCCCCGCCGAATCGTAAAGGGGTCTCTCGGGATCCCATAGGTGTCGTACCCCGACATCTTTGGCGCGCCAGGTAGGGGATTGAAGGTTGCGTGAACCTGATCTGGTGATCGGCGCCTTAGTTTCTTCATCATCTTCGTCATCATGCCACCCAAGAAGAAGAGCGCTGCGACAGCGCAACCGTCCGGGTCTGTTTTGCCTACGCCTTTGCGTACTGGCGATGGCGTGGGTGCAGAAGGAAGAGGGCTAGAACCCCCGCGGCGTTCCGGTGATCCGAGCCAGGCGAGCGGTATCGTTCGCAGTGGCAGTGGTAACCTGCACGCCGCTGGATCTAGGGATGGCGCTGTGTTGCCTACGGGTGGCACAACGAACTCGAGAGATCGAAGGGCGCCTGCTGGAGCTCCCGTGCCGGCCCAAGCCTCACGACCTATCCAGGTCGTGCATGATGAGCGACGTCATGGCGCTGGTGGTTCAGGGCGTCCCCATGAAAAGGTTTCTGCGCATAGATCCCAAGACGCGCGGGACCAGCATGCACACCGAGCTGCTGGCGGAGGTGGTGCATGGTCGCGTGACCGTGGTGGTGCTCCTTCTAACTTGGTTAGGAGTCAGAGCACCTCACGTACCTCGCACTTGTCGCCGCCACCTACGCCAGCGGAAGCCTTGGCACGTGCGCAGCTGCTCCTCGATTTTCCTCCTGCCCCGGAGAAGATGGAGGAGTGGCGAGCTACCATCCAGAGCCTCATCGGCTTCGCCAACAATGATGGACCGCAAGAGGCAGGGCCCTCGCAGCGGAGGCCCGTCGATCCGGCGTGAGCCGATGTAGAGAAAATCGGAGGTGGTGCAATGACAGTGCACTCCCCTCCGCGACACCAGCGGCGGCCGACAACTCAGCAAGTCGACCGCCATGAAGAAGTTTCCACGGCGTCGTCCGATCCACGGATGCGCCGCGATCAGCGTCAAGTTCTCCAGGAGCGAGGCAAGGAGGACGCTCGAACTACCATCGAGCGATGACGGGAAGCACGCTATCAGTCTGATAAGCGCGCGGGGCCGGCTGTTGACGAGCCTGCGCCAGGGGACGTAGGAGACTTGCCTTATGAGGTAGGGACTCCAGCATTTACCCGTGAACTGCGGCAAGTCCGGTGGCCCAATTCCCGAACCTTCAAGCCGGAGGTCCCGGAGAAGTATGACAGAAAGACCCATCCCTCGGAGTTCCTGAGCATCTACACCATTGCGGTGCAGGCTGCCGGGGGCCGAGATGACAAGATACTTGCCAACTACTTCCCGTTGGTGCTCAAGCCCAACGTCAGGTCGTGGTTGATGCATCTGCCGGAGAATTCTATTTCTTCCTGGTCAGATTTGTGCCATCAGTTTGTTGGCGCCTTCGTTGGAGGCCACCAAGCTCCTGGCCAAGAGAGCGATTTGCACATTATCCCTCAGAAGGAGGGCGAGTCCCTGCGCAAGTTCATGCAGAGGTTCATTCGGGTGCAGTACAATATTCCTGACGTTCACCCTGCCGCTGTCATTAGCGCGTTTCATCAGAACGTGCGTAACCGCAGAATGCGGGAAGAGCTGGCAATGAACAAAGTCAGGAGTATCGCCGAGCTTTACGCTCTGGCCGATAAGTGCGCTCGAGCTGAAGAAGGGAGGAAACTCCCCGGTGAGGCTATTGGCACGGCGGGCGAGTCCGAAGATGAAGACGCCGCGGCCCCGTCAAGGAAAGGCCGGCGGCGGAATAGGAAGCGCGGAGGCAAGGCCGTGCTTGCTGTCGAGGAATCCGACAACCCCGGCGCCGCCAAGAAGGCCAAGGTTGGTGACCCCGGCAAGGGTCTTGCCGGGTGCCCTTCCTGTCAGGGCTTGGCGGCTGCCGACAAGTCGGAGAACTCCGGCAAGCAGTATTGCAAGATCCATCGCACCAAGGGCCACGATCTCCAGACTGCCGGCAAGTCGAGCAGCTTGCCGAGAAGCAGAAGGCCGAATACGAGAGGCGAGATAAGGAGAAGGCCCAAGATGGTGTTGAGGGGTCCGGCAAGAAGCGCGGTGGCCGGGGAGGTCGCCGCGGCAAGGCCAAGCAGCAAAAGGATCGGCCCGCTCGGGGCCGAGATAAAGAAGGAGATGATGATGAGGAAGAGGATGAATCCAGTGAGCAAGAATTCCAGAAGGCTACGGAGGCCATGTGCATTGATGGGGGTGCCTCGCTGCATTCCTCCCACCGCCAACTCAAACAGTGGGTGCGGAAGGTCAATGCGGCAGAGCCATCCCCCGATGCGTGTAGGCCCCTGAAGTGGTCCAGCACGCCTATCATCTTCGACGCCGAGGATCACCCTGATCGCACAACTGCGGTCGGGTATTTGCCGTTGTTGGTCTCGCCAACAATTCGCAACCTCAAGGTGACGAAGATGTTAGTTGACGGCGAGGCCGGCCTAAATTTAATCTCACCGGATGTGCTCAGAAGGCTTCAGATTCCCGACGAGGACCTCGAGGAAACGGGTACGTTTCAAGGGGTCAACCCGGGAAGAACCCAGCCTAAGGGCAAGATCACGCTGCCGGTAACATTTGGCAGCGAGCTTAACTTCAGGATCGAAAAGGTGGTGTTTGATGTCGCCAAGATCCCCATGTCATACAATGGGATCCTTGGTCGGCCAGCGCTGGCTAAGTTTATGGCGGCATCACACTACGCGTACAACGTCTTGAAGATGCCTGGGCCGTTTAGCGTCATCACTATCCATTCTGATAAGAAGGATGCGCTCATCTGTGCCGATCAACTTTATCGGGAAGCAGTTGCAGCACCTGCCGTCAAGGCATCTGCTCCTGCCGCTGAAACTCCCGGGGGGAAGAAGAAGACCGGCAGGAACCTTGGCGCGAACTCCGGCAAGCGCACCTCCTCGGAGTGCTGCGCTTCCGTCGAGGACGTACCAGAGAGTTCCACCAGCAAGAACAAGAAGTCCAAGGCTGCTCCGCCAGAAACCAAGAAGGTGCCTGCCAGGGAGGACGGAACGGGGGGAACTTTCACCATAAGTTCCACCCTAGATGACAAATAGGAAAGCGCGCTCGTTACTTTCCTGCGGGCGAATGTCGACGTGTTTGCATGGCAACCGTCTGACATCCCCGGTGTTCCCAGGAAGGTAATTGAGCACCACCTCGCTGTCTGTCCTCACGCGCGGCCCATCAAGCAAAGGGTCAGGAAGCAGGCCATGGAGCGGCAAGAATTCATTGCCGAAGAAATTAAGAAGCTGGAGGCGGCAGGACTGGTCAAAGGAGTGCTTCATCCAACCTGGTTGGCCAATCCGGTTGTAGTGCGGAAAGCGAATGGGAAATGGAGGCTTTGTATCGATTATACAGATATCAATAAAGCTTGTCCAAAAGATCCTTTTCCCTTGCCGCGCATCGACCAGATTGTGGATGCCACTGCTGGTTGTGATCTCCTGTCCTTCCTTGATGCCTATTGAGGGTATCATCAGATTTTTATGGCAAAAGAAGATGAAGAGAAGACCGCCTTTATCACCCCATGTGGTACGTATTGTTTCATACGAATGCCTTTCGGGTTGAAAAGTGCTGGTTCAACATTTGCCAGAGCAATCCAGATTGGTTTTGAGCCACAACTCCATAGAAATATGGAGGCGTATATGGATGATATAGTGGTCAAAACCAAAGATAAAGCAACGCTCATTCAAGACTTAGAAGAAACATTTGCAAACTTGCGCAAGATCAATTTGAAGCTCAATCCTGAGAAGTGCGTGTTCGGTGTTCCTTCCGGCAAGCTCCTCGGATTCTTTGTATCTTGCCGGGGAACCGAAGCGAACCCCGACAAGATCAAAGCTATTGAGCAGATCGAAGCGCCGAGACGCGTCAAGGATGTGTGTCGTCTTGCCGGCTGTGTTGCTGCTCTAAGCATGTTTATTTCCAAATCTGCTGAGCGCGCCCTGCCCTTCTTCAAAATTTTGAAGAAGGCAGGTCCAATGAAATGGACTCCGGAGGCGGAGGCTGCGCTGCAAGATTTGAAGAAATACCTTTCCTCTCCGCCGACGCTAGTCGCGCCTAAACCACAAGAGCCATTGCTGCTGTATCTGGCAACAACAAATCAAGTGGTTAGCGCTGCGCTAGTGGCGCAGAGAGAAGCTGATGAGGAAGCAACACCAGCGGCAGGACCGCCAGATGACGCGGCAAGATCTTCCCCGGCAAGCGTTGATCCCGGCAAGACAGGATCTGCGCAAACAGAAGAACCCGTGCAGAAGAAGAAGGTGGTGTAGCGCTCAGTTTATTTTGTTAGCTCTCTTTTACAAGGAGCTAGGTTAAGATATTCTGGTGTGCAGAAGTTGCTTTTCGGCCTCCTTATGGCCTCGAGAAAGCTGCGCCATTATTTTCAAGCACATGAGATCACCGTCGTCACTCGCTTTCCGTTGCAACGGATTTTGCAAAATCCGGAGGCAACCGGCAGGATTATGGAGTGGGCGTTGGAATTGTCCAGCTTTGGCCTTAAGTTTGAAAGCACTTCGACGATTCAGAGCAGGGCCTTGGCGGAGTTCATTGCAGAATGGACCCCAACGCTAGACGAAGAAGTTCAAGAAACAATTCTCCCCGGCAAGGAAATCGATCAGCAATGGGTTATGTACTTTGACGGGGCTTTCTCGCTGCAAGGCGCCGGTGCTGGCGTGCTGCTTGTCGCACCCACCGGGGAGCACCTCAAGTACGTAGTCCAAATGCACTTTCCCCGGGAGAGTTCAACCAACAACACTGCAGAATACGAGGGTTTGCTCGCCGGTCTCAGGATCGCGGCAGACCTTGGTATCAGAAAGCTCATCATCAAAGGCGATTCACAACTTGTCGTCAGGCAAGTTAACAAGAGTTATCAAAGCCCATTGATGCAGGCCTATTTAGATGAAGTGAGGAAATTGGAAGAACGCTTTGACGGTCTGCAGATGGAGCACGTTCCTCGTGCCGAGAACAATATTGCTGATGACTTGTCAAAGCGTGCCGCCCTGAAGTTACCTGTGGAACCAGGAACTTTTGTGCTCCAATTGACTCAACCATCCGTGGCGCCATCAATGCGGCAAGAAAAGAGAAGAAAGTTGAACTCTGGCCAGTACTTCCCGGCAGAGCTCCCCGGAGCCGCCGGCAAGGAAGTTGCCGGGATCGACACGCCTGCCGGGGAACAACAGGCTCCGGCAGGGCCTCAGGCCCTTGCTGTCGAGACAAATGTTCCCCCGGCAGAGGAGATGCCTTTAGTCCTAGCTGTCGAGCCTCAGGCTCCAGCATGGGCGCAGCCCATCGTCCGTTTCCTTCAGACAGGTGAACTCCCTGAGGAACAGGAAGAAGCGGAGAGAGTAGCCCGTCGGTCTATTATGTACAAGTTCGTCGATGACGTCCTGTACAGAAAGAGACCAAACGGTGTGAAATTGAAGTGCATTCCTCGGGAGGATGGACTAGAGCTGTTGGCAGAGATACATGGGGGCATATGTGGTTCTCACATAGGGTCAAGAGCGCTTGCCGGGAAAGCATTCCGGCAAGGTTTCTTTTGGCCTACCGCTCTCCAGGATGCAACTGCACTAGTAACCAAGTGTGAAGCATGTCAGTTTCATTCGAAGAAATTACACCAGCCAGCTCAAGCTCTTCAGACAATCCCTCTCTCCTGGCCATTTTCGGTCTGGGGGCTCGATATACTGGGCCCTTTCCCCCGTGCTACCGAGGGCTTTGAGTACTTGTACGTTGCTATCGACAAGTTCACAAAGTGGCCGGAGGTGGAAGCAGTGAGGAAGGTGACAGCGCAGTCAGCTGTCAAGTTCTTCAAGGGAATTGTTTGCCGTTTCGGTGTGCCCAACAGGATCATCACCGACAACGGCACGCAGTTCACAAGTCGCGCCTTCATGCAGTACGTCCAAAACCTTGGCGGCAAGATTTGTTTTGCCTCTGTTGCTCACCCAAGAAGCAATGGCCAAGCGGAGAGGGCCAATGCTGAAGTGCTGCGTGGTCTCAGGACCAGAACCTTCGACAGGCTGAAAAAGTGCGGAAGACGCTGGATTGATGAGTTGCCGGCGGTTCTTTGGTCAATCAGAACGACACCAAATCGACCCACCGGCCAGACGCCCTTCGCTCTAGTCTACCGAGCGGAAGCAGTTCTCCCCACGGAACTCATATACGGATCTCCTCGAGTGCTCGCTTATGATGAGCTCGAGCAAGAGCAACTGCGGCAAGATGACGCTGTGCTCCTTGAGGAGAATCGTCTTCAGGCTGCTGTGCGAGCTGCATGCTACCAGCAAGCTTTGCGTCGCTACCATAGCTGCAAAGTTCATACCCGAAGCCTTGAGGAAGGCGACCTTGTTCTTCGGCGGATTCAGTCCGCCAAGAATTCAAATAAGTTGACGCCAAAGTGGGAAGGCCCTTATCGGGTAGTACGAGTCACCAGGCCTGGCGCTGTCCGCCTGGAGACCGAAGATGGCGTTCCAGTGAGTAATTCCTAGAATATCGAACATCTTCGCAAGTTCTACCCATAAGGCGCGGTTGCCGGGGGATCCCGGCAACCACCTTTTTGTACAAGTCTTGCCGGCAAGGCATGTGATCCTTTGTACAAAGCCAGGCGCAGACCCTGAGCACAGATGAATAAATTTAAGTGTTGTACATTCCCTTATTGATTCCCATGTTCATATTTATATATATGCATGTTTATCTAAGATGTTGTATGACACCTGATCCCGGTAAGTTCTAATGAACCGCCAAGGTTTCATGCCTTTATTTTCTCTTCTTTCTTTTTCCCAAAAGACAGAAGGATTCCTCGCGTGCACATTTGCCGGGGGGGAAGGGAGATATGAATACCAGTTGGTGACGTTCGGAATCGACACGTGCTGGGGGAAGAACAAAAGACATGAAGCTAAGTCCTAAAAACTCAGAGCAAGTTTTTCTTTTATTACCAAGTTATTTCCTTGGACGATTTCGACTCTTGTATGGAAAATCTGCATGCGAAGGAACCCTTGTTGTAATCGGTCGCGCCCTTTTTTTGTTTCGAGTCCGCTCAACAATTTAAGTGGCTGCACTGAGAACGCCAAGGAGTCTTGCCGGCCGCTGCGCCTCCAGCGGGCTGCTGAAGTCCCGCACCCAGCGCTCGCGGCAGGTTGCGCGCTGGCAAGTTTTTCAATAAGTGTAGGATGAACTCCATACATAAAGGAATCAGACAAGGAAAGTAGCAAGCATGAGCCTAAACATAGTCAAATTGTATTACATCCATGAGTTGCCGCAATTCTAATTTGAGACTTGATTGTCTATTACATGGAATAATGACGGCAAGAAAAGGGGGAAGCACTCAATCCCTGCGCTGGCCTTCGATCCTTTTGATGGAGTCCACCTTCTCAAGGATGGGCGCGATGCACTCTTCAAGCGCCTCAACATTTGCATCCTTTGGCAGATGGCTGAGCGCGTTGGAGAGGTCGATGCCGGGGTTGCTGTGCACCACCTTGATGAGCACCTTGCGGAGGACGGCCCGGCAAAGCCGGCGAGTCTCGTTCGCCAGTTGGGTCGCCCGGCTAGACGGAGCACCCTCAACGCGTTGATGATGCTTTCAAAGAACATCGTCAACCTGGCACTTGGAGATATTCTTTCCTCGGAAGAATACTTGAAGTTCGGCAGGCCCATGGTTGATAGTTCTGCGGTAAGCTTCTCCGTGGTGGCGATGAGACGGCCAGTCCAGATCTCCACTCCCTTCTCGTACTCGTTCTGGGCAGCGGCGGCGCTCTTGAGCAGGTTCCTCTCTCCTTGGAGATCCTTGAGTAGAGCCTTCTCACGGGCCTTGCCGGCCTCGAGAGACTTCTGCAGCGTGGTCAGCTTCAGCTCCAGAACCGCAATATTATCAGCCGCAGAGGAGAGCTGCTTGGTCTTGTCGGACAGGGCAACTTGCATCTCCGCCAAGGAGTGGAGTGTTTTTTCCCTGTCCCCCTTGAGCGTCGAGAGTTCCTTGCCGTGCTCTTCGAGATCTGTTTCCAGCCTCTTCACTCTGTCGTTCAGCTCGTTCTTGGTGGCCTCTACAGCTTCGGCAGCATCGACGGCCTCCTTGAGCTTGCCGGCGTGACTTGCAGTCAGAGCTTCGAGCGCCTCCTTATGTTTTCGCTCCAGCTCCTGGGTCCGCCGCGCGACAAGATTTTCAATATCCTCATCCTTGCTGCGAAGCTTGGCGGCGAGCGCCTGCTCACGAGCAGTGAGATCTTCCTCATGAGCATCAAGAGCAACGCGGCGCCCCGTCAGGAGTGCATCTTCGGCAGCAATCCTTTGAACAGCTTCATCATGCGCCTTCTCCATGTCTGATTGCTTCAGGAGGATCTCATTCCACTGCTGGCTCACTTGTTCCCGGCCGGCAACCAACTCTTGGAGGGCCTCGGTGTGCCAGATCTGCATTTGTGCGACGCGCCTTTGGAAATCTGCTTCGGCCGCCTCAACAACTGCCATTCTGGAGTCCGCTTTGTCTTTCCGGGCGCGATGGAGAGCCTGGAGTTTGCGGAAGTTCTCGCCCATGGCCTGAAGGAGCTGATCCTCTTCAGATTTGCCGCTGCTAGTGCTGGGATCGTCGACAACTTCAAGCCCGGCAGCAGCGATGATTTCTTCGAAAACTTCTCCTTCGGCTGGTGCCCCAGCGCTTGCCGTCCCCGGCAAGTTGATGAACAGGTTCTCACCTACCTTGAGGTACTTGCTGGATGAGGGGCCTTCAGATGTTGATGGCTGGTCTTCAGTGGCCGCCTCACCAGTGACAGGGGGCTCTGTGGCTGGTGTAGCGCCTGGCGCTCCTGTGGCAGGAATGCTATCAGTGCGGTCGTCAGCCTCCCTGTCGCCCCCTTCAGCAGGTTCTTCGGCGGTTTCCTCTTGTGCTGTCTTGGCGGCCTCCCCGTCAAGAGCACCACCAGCCTCGACAATGTCATCCTTGGTGGCCTCGCTGGCAGCGATCCTGTCTGCTTTGGCGGCAGCATCCCTGGCAGTCTCCTCGATCACAACGTCGACGTCTATGTGTTCCATCACAGGGAACTCTGATGGGCGAAGGAGGAAAACAGAATAAGATCAAGGTTGAAGTTTGAAGTGACCGAAGACAGAGAGATAAGAGAAAAAGAATAACAAGCACTCTGAGGCAATCGAGTACCTGCGTCGGGCTGTCGGGAGGTGGCTTCACCCCTCCCGGCAACTCCGGTTGCCGAGGGCGTGTCGCCGGAGTCCGCGCTTGCCGGCTCCCCCTCAGTTAGGACGGGCTCGTCGGCAGGATCTCTTGCCGGGGACGTGCTTGTGGGCGGAGCGGTTGATGAAGGAGGCACAATGGGAATGTCTTCTCTTTGTTGCCGTTCTTCTCCTGTGAACCCAAAGATATCAGTAGGCAAGAATGAAAACCTCGGCACCCGCCAGCGGAAAAAGAACAATGAACTTACGCTGGGGGCTGTGCTGGGGGCTGCGCTGGGGGCTGCATTGAGGACTAGACTCCGGGCTCACAATGACGGTTTCTGGCACGCTAGAGGAGCCTGCCGGGGGCTCGTCGCCCGTAGAAGTCCTTGACCTCTTCGCCATCCTCTCCAGCAAGGTTTCTGTGTCACTGCAGAAACAATACAAGCAAGTCAGTAAAGATTGATGCAAGATTGGAAGGTAAAAGCTGTGGCAAAGTACTTACTCTTCTTCCTCTCGCTCCGGACTAAAGCCGGAGATGTCGAAGTCGACCTCCATTGCGGTGTCTGAGTGGGGAGGCGGAGGAGGAGTCCTAGGCCGCTTGGCTGTGATAGGCGCCGGAGCAGCTTCCGGTGCGGTGGCGCGAGACCCTCCTGCCGCCCCAGCAGTGGCCGCTGGTGTGGGCCTCGCGCGCCGTGCAGGCTGTTGATGAGCCCCCTGCCGCGGTCCAGTCTTGCCGGCCACTTTCTTGCCGGGGGCTTCGCCGCTCGAAGAGGGCTGGCTTGCCGGGATGTCAGACGCAGCCTTCCGAAGAACACGCTTCGCCTTCTTCTTCGGGGGTGGGGGCTCTTCTCGCGTCTCTTCTTCTTCGACCGAGTCCTCGCCGGACGAGCTTTCAGCGGCTGCGCTGCTCTCCTCCCCGGCAACCTCGTCCTCCCCAGCAGGCTTCACCTCCACTACCACCTCTGCGTCGCTAGCTTCCCACTCAGTGAAGCCGACGCTGCCGGCCTCTGCGGCAAGATTTGCCTCTTCCACCCTAGTAGCAATATAAGCTACTTCCTGGTCGGTGGTGGCTCGGATGAAATCTGACTCTTTCCGAACAGGCCTCTCCGTCAAACTGTCAAAGAATTTCTGCGCTTCCTCCTCGCTTGGCTCAGCCCAGGTCGGGTCGAGGCCGTGGCCGTTGAATATCGGCAAGAAGGCAATGATTGACCCCAAGGCAGAGTTGTTGCACAAGGGGACAATCCTTGCCGGCAGCCGGTGCTTGTCTTCGCGCTGGAATAACTTTTGGCGGAGAGCGCCAAGCTGCATGGTGGTCAGATTGTTGTTCAGCCCGGGGCGCAGTCTCATGACATCTGCTGCGTTCTTGTTTTCCCAGACTGGTCTTCCCCTGTTCTACAGAGGGGTGATGCGGCGGCGGAGAAAGTCGAAGCCGATCATCTCCATCGTCAGCCTGGCAGCCTTCAAGCGAAGGATCCTGGTAGTGGCGATTGTGAGCCTCTCGTCTTCCGCAGCGAGATCGCTCCAATCCTTGCCGCGGACCACCTTCTGTTGCCGGGGATGACAAAAAGGATGGGGATCTGCTTCCTGGATCCAGCACCATTCGGCCCGCCACTCGTCCCACTTTTCACGGTAAACTCCCTCTGGGTATATTTCTTTGTTCCAAGCCCTTGGAATCCAGGCAATAGATCTAGAGAGAGCCTCTCCTTTTTGGATACGAGGGTAGAAATAATGGCGGAAAAGAGCGGAATTGGGGATCACGCCAACAAAATTCTCACAGAGATGGGCAAAGATAGACATGCAAAGTACTGCATTCGGCGTGAAATCAAGAAGGCGGAAGCCGTATGTGTACATGATGTCGTTGAAGAAATCGGAAAAGGGGGGACAGAGCCCGCAATAGAAATATGCAGTGAAGAAGGGGTATCTGTCTGATCCACCTTTGGAGCAAGCAGCTGGAATTACGCGTGTGGCGGGGTGAGTTTGAGTTCCCTTCGCCCACATGCATTGGTATCGCCCCTTCAAAGCTTCAGCATCGAGCGTCGGAGGGAAGACGACGAGCCTCTTCCGCATCTTCACCAGTTCGCTCTCCGGAACTTCGGCTTTCGCCTCCTTGCCCTTGCCTTTGCTGGCCTTGGGCGGCATGGCGACTGTGAGGACGAAAATTGGGGGCGGAGCGAGCGCGGGAACAGCGGGCGGAAGAGGAAAAGGTTTCGCTCTAAGCTTGAGAAGAGGAAGGCGATGGCGATGGCCAGATTGAGAAGAAGAGGGGGGTAAATAGGTTTATGCCTCTGCGACTTCTCCTTTTTATGGGGAAGGAGCGGGGCCGCCTTGTTTATTCCCCAATGTGAATGCGCCTCTATAGGCGCGAGACAGTTCGCAGCCTTTTTGGCACGCTTCCCACGTCGCGCGCTCCGTGCGCGTAGTGGGGAGCACAGTAAAACGACATATTTACGAGCAGTTAATCCCCTGCCACGCGTGCCCGTGCACTGTTTGGGCCTAGCCCAACAACGCCTCGCACTCGTGTATGGCCTAGGCCCGGGGGCTCCTGTCGGTGTACTAAGTATTGGGCTACTAGTACCACGTACTTGTGCACGGGCAGTTGTAGCCATCCTCGCGGCAAGGCTTGCCGGGAACAGTTCGAGATTGATTCAAGCCATCAAGGGAATCATCAAGTCAGAGATCTGAGGATCAGCAGATAAGCAAAGCTGGAATTCGAAGGCCAGCTTCCCCGGCAAGATCCTTGCCGGGATGGCCTGTGGAGCCCGGCAAGGCTCGGCGCCCGGCAAGGCTTGGTTCCCAGCAAGCCCTGGCGCCCGGCGAGGCTTGGCGCCCGGCAAGGCCTGGCGCCCGGCAAGGTTTGGTGCCCGGCAAGGATCGGCGCCTGGCGAGATTCCGCCACTGTGCCACCGCTTCGGCACAGTAACAAGTCTGAAATTCTGGCTCCTTCCCTGGATGCGTGGCGACGCGCCAGTGGAGGAGAGCTTAAGCGGTGCTGATGGGATGGCCCCTTTTTCCATCCCCAAGAAAGTGAGGACACCTAAACGGACACCTCACGGTGCATTAAATGCGCTTGTCCTAATCCGTCAGGGGTTAGGTATGATATCCTGTAGCTACTTTACACCTCAATGTATGTACATTTTGCCACTGTGGAGACCCCTTTGAGCATATAAAAGGAGGCCCAAGGCAACTGCTACGGAGGAGGACTTCTGGCCCATTCTGCATGCGTAGCTGCTCTTTGAACGTACTGTTCACTGCGAGCGCTCCTGAAGGCTGGGCTCAAGAACATCAATAAGAACACAAAGAAGGAGTAGGGTTTTACGCTGATCAGCGGCCCAAACCTGGGTAAAAACTTCCCGCGTCGATCACTGGTTCTGCTCTTTGCATATACCTCTCCCCCCGCCGAATCGTAAAGGGGTCTCTCGGGATCCCATAGGTGTCGTACCCCGACACTGTCTCTAACGCATAACCCCAAAACGATAGTGGCAAATCAATAAGAGACATCATAAAAGACACCATATCCAATAAAGTATGATTATGACATTCAGACACACCGTTACATTGTTGTGTTCCAAGTGGCATAAGTTTTGAAATAATTCCACATTGTCTTAGATGCGTGTCAAACTCATAACTCAAATATTCACCTCCATGATCAGATCGTAGAAACTTTATTTTCTTGTTACGATGATTCTCCAGTTCATTCTGAAATTCTTTGAACTTTTCAAATGTTTCAGACTTGTGTTTCATTAAGTAAATATACCCGTATCTACTCAAATCATCCGTGAAGGTCAGAAAATAATGATATCCTCTGCGTGCTTCAACACTCATTGGACCGCATAGATTGGTATGTATTATTTCCAATAAGTCACTTGCCCGCTCCATTGTTCCGGAAAACGGGGTTTTAGTCATCTTGCCCATGAGGCATGGTTCACATGTGGTAAATGATTCATAATCAAGTGATTCCAAAAGTCCATCAGCATCGAGTTTCTTCATGCGCTTTACACCAATATGACCTAAGCGGCAGTGCCACAAGTATGTGGTACTATCATCATTAACCTTGCATCTTTTTGCATCAATATTATAAATATGTGTATCATTATGATCGAGATTCAACAAGAATAAACCATTCACAAGGGGTGCATGACCATAAAAGATAGTATCCATATAAATAGAACAACCATTATTCTCTGACTTAAATGAATAACTGTCTCGCAATAAACAAGATCCAGATATAATGTTCATGCTCAACGCAGGCACCAAATAATAATTATTTAGGTTTAAAACTAATCCCGAAGGTAGACGTAGAGGGAGCGTGCCGACAGTGATCACATCAACCTTGGAGCCATTTCCAACGTGCATCGTCACCTCATCCTTAGATAGTCTCCGTTTATTCCGCAACTCCTATTTTGAGTTAAAAATATTAGCAACCGAACTAGTATCAAATACCCAGACGCTACTACGAGCACTAGTAAGGTATACATCAATAACATGTATATCAAATATACCTTTGTTGATGTTTCCAGCCTTCTTATCTGCCAAGTAGGTGGGGCAGTTTTGCTTCCAGTGGCCATTCCCCTTGCAATAGAAGCACTCAATCTCAGGTTTGGGTCCAGCCTTGGGTTTCTTCACGGGAGCAGCAACTAGTTTGCTATTCTTCTTGAAATTCACTTTCTTTCCCTTGCGTTTCTTCTTGAAACTGGTGGTCTTATTGACCATCAACACTTGACGCTCTTTCTTGATTTGTACCTCTGCGGCCTTAAGCATTTCGAATAGCTCGGGGATCGTCTTTTCCATCCCTTGCATGTTATAGTTCATCACAAATCCTTTGTAGCTTGGTGGCAGTGACTGAAGAACTCTGTTAATCGCTACTTCTTCCAGAAGATTAACTCCCAACTGATTCAAGCGGTTGTAGTACCCAGACATTCTAAGTACATGCTCACTAACGGAGATGTTCTCCTCCATCTTACAGCTAAAGAACTTGTCGGAGGTGTCATACCTCTCAACTTGAGCATGAGCCTCAAATACCAATTTCATCTCCTAGAACATCTCATATGCTCTGTGGTGCTCAAAATGTCTTTGGAGCCCCGGTTATAAGTCGTAAAGCATGGCGCACTGAACTATCGTGTAGTCATCACTTCTAGTCTGCCAAACATTCATAGTGTCCAAATTTACGGGAGCAGGTGGCACACCTAGGGGTGCTTCGAGGACATAAGCCTTCTGTGCAGCAGTGAGGATAATCCTCAAATTACGGACCCAGTCTGCATAGTTGCTTCCATCATCTTTCAACTTAGCTTTCTCTAGGAACGCATTAAAATTTAGGGGACCTACAACTTGAGCCATTGATCTACAACATAATTTGCAAAGACAATTTAGGCTATGTTCATGATAATTGGTTGAGTTAATCAAATTACTAGTGAACTCCCACTTAAATTAACATCCCTTAAGTTTTCTAAGTGTTACATGATCCATATCAACTAACCCGTGTCCGATCATCACGTGAGATGGGGTAGTCATCAATAGTGAACATCTCCATGTTGATCATATCTACTATATGACTCATGTTCGACTTTTGGTCCTCCGTGTTCTGAGGCCATGTCTGTACATGCTAGGCTCGTCAAGTTTAACCCAAGTATTCTGCATGTGTAAAATTGGCTTACACCCGTTGTATGCGAACGTAGAGTCTATCACACCTGATCATCATGTGGTGTTTCAAAACAATGAACTTTCACAACGGTGCATACTTAGGGAGAACACTTTTATCTTGAAATTAAGTGAAGGGATCATCTTATAATGCTACCGTTGTCCTAAGCAAAATAAGATGCATAAAAGATAAGCATCACATGCAAACAAAATATGTGACATGATATGGCCACTATCATCTTGTGCTATTGATCTCCATCTCCAAAGCACCAACATGATCTCCATCGTCACTAGCATGACAGCATGATCTCCATAATCACGATCCCCATAATCATGCTATCATATGGTTGTCTCCGCCAACTATTGCTTCTACGACTATTGCTAACTCACAGCAATAAAGTAAAGCAATTACATGGTGTTTAATAATTGACACGTAGGTCGTACAATAAATTAAAGACAACCCTATAGCTCCTGCCAGTTGCCGTACTCATCGACATGCAAGTCGTGAACCTATTACAAAACATGATCCTCTCATACATCAACATATATCACATCATGTTTTGGCCATACTGAAGGAAATATGCCCTAGAGGCAATAATAAAGTTGTTATTTTATATTTCCTTATTCATGATAAAGGTTTATTATTCATGCTAGAATTATATTGATCGGAAACTTAAATACATGTGTGAATACATAAACAAATACCGTGTCCCTAGTAAGCCTCTACATGACTAGCTCGATGATCAAAGATGGTTAAGGTTTCCTAACCATAGACATGTGTTGTCATTTGA
This sequence comes from Thinopyrum elongatum, assembly GCA_011799875.1. Lineage (NCBI taxonomy): Eukaryota > Viridiplantae > Streptophyta > Magnoliopsida > Poales > Poaceae > Thinopyrum > Thinopyrum elongatum. The sequence continues at coordinate 470,168,384 of CM022303.1, read as the reverse complement.
TAACGGGATCACATCATTAGGAGAATGATGTGATGGACAAGTCCCATCCGTTAGCTTAGCATATGATCGTTCAGTTTATTGCTACTGCTTTCTTGAATGTCAAATACATATTCCTTCGACTATGAGATTAAGCAACTCTCGGATACCAGAGGAATACCTTGTATGCTATCAAACGTCACAACATAACTGGGTGATCATAAAGATGCTCTACAGGTATCTCCAAAGGTGTTTGTTGAGTTGGCATAGATCGAGATTAGGATTTGTCACTGCGAGTATCGAAGAGGTATCTCTGGGCCCTCTCGGTAATACACATCATAAGAAGCCTTGCAAGCAAAGTGACTAAGGAGTTAGTTGCAAGATGATGTATTACGAAACGAGTAAAGAGACTTGCCGGTAACGAGATTGAACTAGGTATGTAGATACCGATGATTGAATCTCGGGCAAGTAACATACTGATGGACAAAGGGAATTACGTATGTTGTCATAAAGGTTCGACCGATAAAGATCTTCATAGAATATGTAGGAGCCAATATGGGCATCCAGGTTCCACTATTGGTTATTGACCAGAGAGGTGTCTCGGTCATGTCTACATAGTTTTCGAACCCATAGGGTCCGCACACTTAACGTTCGTTGATGATATAGTGTTATATGAGTTATATGATTTGGTGATAGAATGTTGTTCGGAGTCCCGGATGATATCACGGACATGACAAGGAGCTCCAGAATGGTCCGTAGGTAAAGATTGGTATATAGGACGATGATATTCGGACACAGGAAGAGTTTCGGAGTGCACCGGGTAGTCATCGGATCAATGGAAGGGGTTCCGGACACCCCCCGGAGGTATATGGGCCTAATGGGCCAAAGGGAGAGACACACCAGCCCACAAGGGGGCTAGCGCGCCCCTCTCCCTGGCCGCCAGCCCTAGGGAAGGAAAGGGGGGAGGGTTAGCCCCTCCTGCCTTCCCCTTCTCATGGGAGAAAGGAAGGGGGGTGGGCGCCACCCTCCCCTGCCTTTCCCCGCTCACCTAAAAAGGCAAGGGGGGGGGGGGGGGGCTAGGGGAAGGACCCCAAGTGGGATTCGGCCCCACTTGGTGCCTCCTGGCTGTCTCCTCCCTCCCCCCCACCTATATATATGTGGGAGGGGGCGCCACACAAAGCCACGACGATTGCTTAGCCGTGTGCGGCGCCCCTCTCCACAGTTTTGTCCCTCGGTCATATTTTCGTAGTGCTTAGGCGAAGCCTTGCGGAGATAGCTTCACCATCACCGTCACCATGCCGTCGTGCTGCCGGAACTCATCCACTACTTTACCGTCTTTCTGGATCAAGAAGGCGAGGACGTCACCGAGCTGAACATGTGCTGAACGTGGAGGTGCCGTATGTTCGGTACTCGATCGGTTGGATCGCGAAGAAGTCCGACTACATCAACCGCGTTAACAAATGCTTCCGCTTACGGTCTACGAGGGTACGTAGACACACTCTCCTCCTCGTTGCTATGCATCTCCATGGATAGATCTTGAGTGTGTGTATATTTTTTTTTGTTTTCCATGCAACATTTCCCAACACATACCACATCACAACATGCCCTGCAAAACCAAGTTAGACGTCCTCTACTTTGTTGTTGCAATTTTTACGTGGCTGGAAGGGCAAACTATAAGAATCGTTCTTATCTACACAAAACCACATCGGTGATATACAAGTTGCCTTTTATCCTTCTACAAGGACCGCCGTTGTCAAATCAGATTCGACTAAGGTGGGAGAGATAGACACCCTCAAAGCCACTTTTATGCAATACAAGTTGGATGCCAGTCAGTGGAACCGGTCTCTTGTGCGTGGACAAGTAAGGTTGGTCCGAGCCGCTTCATCACACGATACCACCGAATCCAAAATAAGACAAAGAAGGTAAGCAATTTGAACATCAATGCCCAAAACTTTTTTGTGTTCTACTCGTGCATATACATCTACCCATAGACCTAGCACATGATGCCACTGATGGGGAACGAAGCATGAAAATAAAAAAAAATCCTACAAAACACCCAAGATCCAATCTAGAAGATGCATAGCTACGAGAGGGGAGTGTGTCTGCATACCCTTGTAGACCGAAAGCATTAGCGTCATAACGCGGTTGATGTAGTCATACTCTTCACGATCCAATCGCGATCTAATCTGATCTAGTATCGAACGAATGGCATCTCCGAGATTAGCACACGTTCAGCTCGATGGCATCCTCTCCTTCTTGATCCAGCAAGCGAGGGAGAGGAGGTAGATGAGATTGGAACCAGCTTGGCGGTATGGTGGTGGTGACTGTCGGAATTTGGGCTCCGGGGACCCAAGGAAGGTTCGAACTCTGGGGTGTGCTCGCTGCCTACGCCCCGATCTATCTCGTGACCCTCAACTCCACGGTGATGCTCCAAGATGCTCGAGCTAAGAGAGGAGAATAGTGAACAAAATCGTTTACCCAGGTTTGGGCCACCTCGCGGTGTAAGACCCTACTCCTGCTTTGTGGTTGGATTGCCTTGCGAGGGAGGATGAGTATCAGTGTACAGGGTGAAGGCGGGTGGCTCTCGAACCGCTCTCTCTCCACGGTGGCGCCCTGCCCCTATTTATACTAGCCTCGGTCCTCTTCCCCCGAAAACACATGGTGGGAAGGGTTGTCACAACGGCCAGTTTGAAGGGGGATAGGGGTGCAGCCTATCCTGACTAAAGGTGGTCTCCGCCTGCAAAAGCCTCCTGCCATGACGCGCCGGTGGGCTCGGTGGTGACCTCCATCCTGATGAGCCCGCCATCCTGGTCTTCTTGCACCAAACGGGTAACCTTTGGGGGCTGCTTTGGGAACCGATGTGCTGTCCTTGCTCCCTTGGCACAAAAGAGGAAAGCCTCCTCATCCGCGCCTGCTGGCGCTCCTCTAGCTTCGCTGGTCGCGACACGCGTCATCCACGTGAAGATGCAGGACCGCGTGACTCTGCTGAACAGCTCTTCGTTTGCACGCCTCCGCGAGGGGCCTCGGGAGACAACCTCGGGAAGCCGCCCTGCGAGAGGGCCTCGCAAGGCTCACGGTGACACTTGATGACGCACATCTCGCAAGGTAAGGCCCTCGTGAGGGTCTTACTCGTGAAGCACTGGCGGCGGGCCAGCCTTGGGCCCTCTGTAGCCACCGCGCGCTGGGCTGCAGGCAGACGGGCCTGCGTACCCCTAGTCCCACGGGCCGGCCGACAGTAGCCCCCGGGCCCGCGGCGTGCACGACTCCGCCTGTGAAGGGAGGGGGCGAAATGGCGCGGGCCCCATTCGCCTGCGGAACAAGCTCGACACGTGGCGCACGACGGGGCGCGAGATGCCCCCACTACTCCCATGACGCCTCGGCAACTGCCCGGGCTGACATAAAGTCTGCGTGCGGCATGTGGCCATCATTGCTCTTCCTTTGTCCTGTATTAATCTTCCCATGCCTCCTCATCCATCCTTGGTTCCTCGTGATCCGATCTCAGGCATGTCACCTTTCCTGCACCGCTCGCAATCGCGACACGCGGATGGCACCTGCGGGCAAAAAGGTGAAACCCATGACTCCGGGCTCGAGCTCGCCGGCTGTCACACCGGCGCTCATGCCTTCCTCCGTCACCGAGGAAGGGGACCTGGGCCCGATGCTCCCGCTGGTAGCTGGCGCAAAGAACGAGGGGTAGGCGACCAAGATCTAGCAGGGTTCGCGAGTGTGGAGCGGCCTGGGGGAGTCCGCCTACCCCTTTTTCCTCCACAGTGTCTACGCCGGGTTGGTCCCGTCATTTTTTGAGTTTTTCTATGCCATCCTCTCCCATTACCGAATCCACGCCCTTCATCTTCAGCCCAATTCGATCCTCCTTCTGGCCATATTCGCCTTCTACTATGAGGCTTTTGTGGGTGTGAGGACTTTGGTGGCGCTCTTCCGCCACTTCTTCAGTCTGCGGTTCACCGCCCAAGACCAACGCTCCGCGTGCGTCTCTTTCGGCGACGTCAAGGGCGAGAACATCCGCCTGAAGGCCGGAAAGAAGGTGCAAGGCTACCGGCAATGCTGGGTCTTAATGGATGTGTGTCGGGTCTGATGATTCTGGCGGCCCAGCCTGACCAAAAGCCCGGGTGGGGCCACGAGAAGCTTACCTACCCGAGGGCGGAGCCGGTCCTGGAGCGGATAGCTGCACACGGGGCCGCAAACCTGATAGGGGTGATGATCGTCAAGGAGTTCCTGGGGCAGCGCATCGCGCCGCTCCGCCCTCGCGGCCCGTATGGCAGTACGCCGGCGTAGAGGACTCGATGAGGCTGCACGTTGCTGGTCTGATGATCGAGGAACTGAATGGGGCCCTGGGGGCCCTGCTTGGCTATGCCCCAGAGGATCCTCCCAAGGCCACGTCCCCGCTGTACAGCTACGACGAGAAGGCAGAGCTGGTTGTGGTGCTGCCCCTCTTCGACGAATGGGGGATCGCATCGGCCGGCCGGAGCGGCCCAAGCAGGAACCCCTCAACCATGGTGCTGTCCTCCAGCGAAGATGATAGCGGCGAGGACTCAAAGGAGACGGTGGAGGAAGGCGACGCTGGTCGGGCGCCTCCGCCCCATCACCGCAGGTCCCTCCGCGACCTGGTGGACGACGACGATGACGCAGATGGGCGGCCCCATGCGGTGTCCCCCGAGCCTGCCGACGTTGCAGGGAGGGCGGAGCTCAGCACCGCGGCCGCCCAGCCGCCCGTGGTGGGGGCCAACTCCGACGAGACGGCGGCCATGCGCACGGCGGCCGAGTCCCTCCAGGGGCCTTCCTAGGCCCTCGAGGAGGGTGGAAACACGGCTGGGCTCGCCGGAGACCACGCCGGGCGCCCCGTTGGCAGCACCGGGGTGGCACACGAGGGTGGCGATCACGAGTTGCCCATCACCGAGAAGAAGTGTAAGTGGAACGCGCCCGACGAGTAAGCTCTCTGGTTCGCCCTTGTGCCTAGCGCCCGTAATCCTCTGCGGCTCTAGCTGACCTCTTGTCGATACAGGCGCCAGGGCGAAGACCGGGAGGCGAAGAAGGCGAAGACGGCCGGGGAGAAGACGCCTCCCAGCCTGAAAGTGACGCCGGTGCCCAGCCTGAGCCCTGGGCGACGCGGGAAGACTTCGCGCTGCTCTGGCGCCGCTGCGGGGTGCCCAAGCACGGCAGAGGCACCAAGCGCCCCTCTGGAGCCGCTGGAGGGTCTGACTACCCCGGCCGGCCCCAGGCGCCACTCCCAGAGGACAGGGACATGTCCCTCACGAGGCCTGACGCGAGCGTGGGCGTGGCGATGGGGAAGGGCACATCGCCCAAGCCCCCACCAGCCGCCCTTGGCACCCCCGCGGGGAGCGACGCAGAGCGCGCTACAGATGATTCCCTGGCCTCGGCCATCCAAGAAGCTCCCGCAACCGACATAGCAAACCCCCTGGGCATGACGCGGTGATCAGAAGGAGAAAACCCGAGGCCCCACGCACCCCAAGCAAGCTCTTCCGGGGCTCCTTCAACCGCAGTGGCCGCGGGCGCCGGACCTGGGCCGGACCCGTGCGTTGGTGAGCTGCGACACCTTACTCAGGCGCGTGGCTCTGACCGATGCTCAAGCCACGCTTGACCGGCTCAGGGCGGACCTTTGGGATGCCGAAGTGTGCCTCGCCAAGGAGCGCTTGAATCTTGCGGCCGGGTGGTATCAGCTCGATGCCGCCTCTAAGGCGGCCCAGTGCCAGACCGAGACTGCCATCACGTAGAGCGAGAAGGAAGTCACCAAGGTGAAGGCAGCCCACGAGAGCGCACTTGCTGAGGCCAAGGCGGCCTCTAAGCACATGCTGAGGCAGAAGCAAGCCTGAAGGCAGTTCAAGACAAGTGAGCTATGGAGGCGCAGCGGCTCCAGCTGCGAGAGGACAATCTCAAGGCCCGCGAGGCAAAGATCGCGGCCCGCGAGTCGGACTTGGCGACTACAGCGACCGAGCAGGCCACAAAGCGGGAGCGCTTGGAGGTGTTGCAATGCCAAGTGACTGACGCTCAGGAGGTCCATGCGAAGCACGTCTCCGAGGCCAACACTCAGCTGGATGCCAGAGAGAAAAAGATCCAGGAGGATGCCAACGCGAAGGCGACGGCGGACCGCGCCGTGCTCTCGTCTCTTGAGCTCAGGGCCCGCGAGGCCCTGGGTTCCATACGCCGGGAGAGGCTTGAGGCTCCCCTCTTAGATAGAGACGCCGTCCATGCCAAGTTCGTGGAGCAGCTCAAGGATGGGGCCCAGAAGGTGGACGGCATCCTGGAGGAGGACTGCCGCGACCTCTTCTTCATGGCAGTGATCCGCGTCTTCAGCCACCTTCTTCACCGTGACCCAAACTTTGACTTCAGCAAGGTGATAGGCCCCGTCATCGAAGAATCCCGTGACGGCCTTGCGGAGGTCGTGGAAGGCCATGTGAGCACGCTACTTGGGAAGTTCTACTGTAGCAGTGGAGAGGAGCCTGGCGTGGCTGCAACGGACGCCGACAACGGGGGCGGTGATGCTTCTTCTTAAGGTTTCCCTTACTTAGCCTGTAACAGATTGAAACTTCCTCGTGGAGCCGTGAGATGATGGTTTTATTTGTTTGAACATTTAATGCTTGTAATGGATGCTTGCGACCTCGCGGGGCTTCCTTTCCGTGTTTGCTTTTCCTTTTGCTTGCCTTCGTGCTTTGTGTCTACAGGGCCCAACCCCGTGCGGATCTCAACCATCGCTGGGATGTCAGGTCGTGATGCCTAGACAAGGCCAGGAGGTGGGGGGCTCTGGGTGCTAGTGAAGGCTCCCGAGGCGTAATGCTCAGGAGTCCCTCCATGACGCGCAAGCAGCCCACGCAGGAAAGCATTAGCATCGGCGAAGCCGCCCCCTGAGGTGCCCAGACGTAGATTTTTTTGCAGCACCGACGGTTGGTTGCTTGGGAAGTGCGCCCTACGAAACCTCCCAGGTGATCCATCCCTGAGGGAAAACCTGCGCAAAAGGGCTTCATTCGGGCGATGCGCGCTCGCTAGCTTGCGCATGGGCGTTACGCGAGGAGACCAGACACCAAGGGCCTTGGTGGGGTGACATGCGTGGGAGCAGGCCCGCGAGCCAGAGCCCGACCCTTTGGGTTTTTCAGCGCTGCTGGGACTGACCCAAGCATAGGCACCGTGTCCAGCCCCCGCTCGCGTGAGGCTCAGGAGGGAACTGCGAGCGCGTGCCGCGGAAAAAGGTGAGCGACAGCCGTGATAGGCACGGACTTCCCTGAAGTCGAAGTGACCCATGGGGCGCTCTCAGTTGATTGTCCACCAGCGCGGAGCATGGGGCTTCCACTTAGGCGTGAGCATGATCATAGTTTGATCGTTCTGATGGCACGGGGCATGGGGCTTCCACATGGGCATGGGCGGCAACTCTGTTCCAGTGTCTCTGGGGCGTGTACAGCCCTGTTTCGTTCGTACGTGTGGCGACCACGACAGAACTTGCGAAGGTTCGAATGCTCCATGCGCAACGCTCAGGAGCTCCTTTCTCAGCCCTCAGGTGGTTTGCACCTAGCTCTCGATGTAGCTGCATGCTTATACAACCTGTGACATGGGGGCGACCCACGTCGGATGGTCGTCCCGAGGCCATTGCATGAAAAGGTCAGACACCAAGGACCCAAATGAGGTGACGTGCACGGGTCTGGCCGGCCAGACAGAGCTCAGTCACTTGGATTTAGCGACGCTGCAGGGAAGGACCCGAGCACAGACGCCGTTCGAATTTCTCCATGAAATGATCAAGGGAAGAGCCTCCCGGCGCGCATCGCCCATGGTGGGGAAACACCGAACTCACTGCTATACAAACCGGGCTGCGCTTTCACTTGCCTGCTCACGATGGTCCCATGGGAGGCGAGACACCAAGGACCTCTGTGAGGTGACGTGCATAGGAGCAGGCCCGCGAGACAGAGCTCGATCGCTTGGATTTATCAGCACTGTAGGGACGGACCCGAGCACAGACGCCGTGTCCAGCCCACAACCATGGGGCGGTCGGGAGGAGAGTCGCGAGGGCGCGGCGGCCTCCATGGTGATGAGGCACCAAACATAGGGTTAAGCAGGCAAGATAATTTCATCAAATCATAACCAAATTCGGTACACGACCAAAAGAGAAATGGCTGCTGGGGCGGGCCCTGGCCAGCCTGAGGATAATGCAGCCCGAGGGGCGCCTTCAACCTGAACAAACCAAAAAGTCACCTGGCGATCATACTGTTGTGGGAGTGTCGGGGTAGATGGCGAAGCGTTCCGCGGAGGTTTGCCTCTTAGGGGCCAGTTGGCTCCTGAGCCCTTGGGGGCTCGCAAGGTGCTGGGGCCTCGCGATTCGCCATCGCGAGCTGCGTGAATCTTTGGAAGGTGGCACCATCGTTCATCAGGCCGAAGGGCATGCTGGTGTAACTGGTGGCAATGCCCCTGCTCTGATCGACGCGCGATGGACAGAAGAGGTCCTGGGACCCTGCCCTGTTGAGGCCCACGATGTCAATGCACACGCGCACCTTGCTGTTCTCCTTGGGGGCGACAACCAGACGAGCGAGGCGCGCAGGGCGACGCTCGCCGCAGATGGCCCACGCTTCTCGCAGCTTGTAAGTTTCCTGTGCGATGAATTCCTGTGCCCCTGGCGCCTGGCGCCTGGCGCCGTGCTCCCTGCTCGTGGGGGTGCCCGTCGAAGCACGCCTCCAACTGGTGCCCGAGCACCTCCCTTGTCACACTGGTCAGGTCAGATGCTCTGCAGGTGGGAGCCCCCGAGCCTGCCCAAAGGGAGGCACCAGGCGCGCCTTCCTATGCGGGAGGAAGGCAAGCCCCGGCCTCAGGGGCGAGGCCCTGGGCTTCACCACCAGCCGACTGCTTCTCTGCTTCAGGGCGGTCCTTGGGGAGGAGCTACTTCGTCTTTGCGGGGGCGGACCCAGGAAGCGCGGTGGCACCCTCGCCGTCGGAGTTTTCAGCTGCAGCGGCCTGGTAGGCATGCTCGAGGGAGCAGATCGCATCTTTCTTGTCACAGGCGACAGTGATGATGCCGCTGCAGCCAGGCATTTTGAGGACGTTGTAGCCATGGTGGGTTGCCACCATGAACTTGGCGAGTGCAGGGTATCCCAGGATGGCGTTGCACGGGAGGCCGATGTGGGCCACGTCGAAGTCGAAGAGCTCAGTGTGGTAGTTGCTGTGGGTGCCAAAGGTGACGGGGAGGCGCACTTGTCCGAGGGGCACGGTGGACCCGACCGTTACCCCAGAGAAGGGCCTAGTCGGCATCAGCTGGTCATAGGGTACCTGGAGCGTCTCGAAGGTCATGATGGAGATCACGTCGAGGCCGGCACCCCCATCTATGAGGGTCTTGGTGACAGCGACGTTGCTGATGGTGGGAGTGCACAGCAGGGGGAGCGCACCGACGGTAGCCGAGCACCTGAGGTGGTCCTTGGAGTCGAAGGTGATGGTGTACTGCGACCACTTGAGGGGCCACGCAACCTCAAGCCTTGGGAGGGGAGTTTTCACCTCATGAGATAATTGCTTGAAGAGGCGGTTGGATGCGGGGGCCTGAGCTCCGTCGAGGATGCAGGCTACCGCGCGAGGCTCTTGGTATCCCCCAGCCCCCTTGTCCTGCTGGTTGTTGTCGTTCCTTCTGGGCTACAGCAGCAGAAGGACAACATTGTCTTGAGGGCGCGCCTCACGAGGCAGATCGTGCCAGGCGCCATCGTGAGGCTGGTCGCGCCAGCCCTAGCGGGGTTTGCCATTGCGGTTGTCCCACCGGCCGCCACCATGGCGGCCTCCGCGGCCAGCGCCACAGTCATTGTGGTTGGGACGACGACCCAAGCACTTGTCACGGAGAGCCTTGAGCTTTTGGCAATGCGCATGTTGTGGTAGACGCAGAACAGGCGGCCATCCTTGGCGGTCTCGTCGTGGCCCCGGCCGCGGCCGCGCTTCTTCTCAGGCTCCGCCGCCAACATGGCAGGGCCCTTGCGCTTCACTTCCTTGGCCTTGGTCTTCTTGTCATCGGTGTCAGAATCGGGGTCGTTGTGGATGAACAGACGGCCTCCTTCAGCCTTGGTACATCGACCATGTTGAACAATTCCAGCGCCGTGCTCAGGTCATCATTGATGGCGAGCTTCTCGCACATCCTGACGTCCGTTACGCCATTGGAGAATGCTAGGATGATGGCTTCGTCCGAGGCACGCAGGATCCTGTTGCGTACCTGGCTGAAGCACTGAATGTACTTGCGGAGGGTCTCGCCGGGGCGCTGCTTCACGCGCTGCAGGTCGTTGACCGTGAGGGCGCGATCGTGGGTGCCCTTGAAGTTGGCGATGAACTGGTCGCAAAGCTCGCTCCATGAAGAGATTGACTCCTCAGGCAGGTTCATGAGCCAGGAGCACGTGCCTTCCTTGAGGGCCATGGGAAACCAGTTCACCATGACCTTGTCGTCGCCGTTCGCTGCCTCGATGCTCAGCGCGTAGAGTCGTAGGAGCTCCGTGGGGTCAGGGATGCCGTCATAGCACGGGGGCAGCTCAGGCTTAAACTTGACGGGCCAAACCACCCGGCGCAGCTCGCGAGTGAAGGTCCGGCAGGCGACGGTGCTCGTGGGCACTCCGCGGGCATGGACGGCGTGGTTTTGGCGCCCTACTGCCGTGACCTCTTGGACGATCGGGTCCTGGCATTGGTGCTGCTGCTCGAGGAGCACACGCGTGTTAGGCGGTGGACGGTGATGATCTGGCAGCTAGCCTCATCTAGGGCCGGCATAGGTGCTTCGCGCGGTGGGTCGCACGGTCGTGCATCATGCTGGGGCTCGGCATTGTCACCGCACAGGGGAGGAGGCAGAGGCACGTCGTGCGCCACGTCGCCAACACGAGATGGTGGTGGACCGAGCGAGTGGGAGGGCACCGGGGCTTCTCCGGTGGAGTTGACAAGCTCGGTGATGCGACCTAGCCAGGCTTCATAACCAGCGTCGGCCGGGCTATAGTGTAGCAACTCACGCCCATGAGCAGCGCAGCTTGCTGATACGTCTCCAATGTATCTATAGTTTTTGCTTGTTCCATGATGTTATATTATCATTCTTGGATGTTTTGCAATCATTTTATAGCAACTTTATATCATTTTTTTGGGAATAACCTATTGACATAGTGCCCAGTGCAAGTTGCTGTTTTTTACTTCACAGAATATCAGTACTAAACGGAGTCCAAACAAAGCGAAACTTTTTGCAGAATTTTTTTGGACCAGAAGACACAAGATGGGCCAAAGAAGTAATAGAGGGGAGGCCCGAGGTGGGCACAACCCACCAGGGTGCCCAGGAGCCCAGGCGCGCCCAGGGGGGTTGTGCCCCCCTCGGTGGCCTCCCGCACCGCCTCTTCGCCCTATAAATCCCCAAATATTCCAGAAACCCTAGGAGAGTCGACGAAACACAATTCCAGCCGCCGGAAGTTCCAGAACCACGAGATCCAATCTAGACAACATCACAGAGGGATTCATCATCCTCATTGGTGCCTCTCTGATGATGCGTGAGGAGTTCATCATAGACCTATGGGTCCTTAGGTAGTAGCTAGATGGCTTCCTCTCTCTCTTTTGATTCTCAATACAATGGTCTCTTGGAGATCCATTTGATGTAACTCTTTTTTGCGGTGTGTTTGTTGGGATCCGATGAACTTTGAGTTTATGATCAGATCTATATCCATGAATATTATTTGAGTCTTCTTTTGATCTCTTATTTGTATGATTATTTATAGCCTCGTATTTCTTCTTCGAATCTTTGGTTTAGTTAGGCCAACTATATCGATTTTTCTTGCCATGAGAAGAGGTGCTTTGTGATGGGTTCGATCGTGCGGTGTTCTTTCCCAGTGACCGAAGGGGCAGCAAGACACGCATGTATTGTTGCTATTAAGGATAACAAGATGGGGGTTATTCCTACATGAATAGATCTCGTCTACATCATGTCATCGTTCTTATTGCATTACTCCATTTCTCCATGAACTTAATACACTAGATGCATGTTGGATAGCGGTAGATGTGTGGAGTAATAGTAGTAGATGTAGGTAGGAGTCGGTCTACTAATCTTGGACGTGATGCCTATATATTGATCATTGCCTTGGAAATCGTCATAATTATTCGATCTTCTATCAATTGCCCAATAGTAATTTGTTTACCCATCGTGTGCTATTTTCTTGAGAGAAGCCACTAGTGAAATCTATGGCCCCCGGGTCTATTCTTTATCATATTTGCTTTGAGATCTATTTTTTTCGCTTTTATTTTCAGATCTATTATTCCAAAAACACAAAAATATTTTGATGCACTTTTTTTGCTATTTATTTTATTTCGCATTTTATCGAGATCTATTTATCCAATCTACACAATTTTTATCCCGTCAACTTGACAATTTCTGGCGCCATTACCCGTAGAGGGATTGACAACACGTCATAAGCGTCGGGTTGCAAGTATTTGTTCTTTGTGTGCTGGTACTGTTTACATAGTGTTGCTTGGTTCTCCTACTGGATTGATACCTTGGTTTCATAACTGAGGGAAATACCTACCGTAGTTGTGCTGTATCATCCCTTCCTCTTTGGGGAAATATCGATGTAGTTCAAGTGACATCACTAGCGCGTTCGGCGGCTAGTGGCGGCCTAGGAAGGAGGAGGCCGTGGCGGCGCGGCCGTTCGGCTGCACAAAAGGGTGCATGGAGGAGTCCTGCTGATCGTGGGCAGCGGGGTCGGTGGTGGTGTTGGCCGCAGCTAAGGCGGAGTGGCTGCGATCGCCACGGCCCGCGGGCTCCATTTGAGCGATGCGAGCCGCCCGGCGCTCGGCACGAACACGGCGAACGTTGGCCATGGAGTTGGTGGAGCTGAAGTCGAAATGAATCGAAAGAATAGTGGCGCACCCCTAGCTACCTGGCGCGCCAAATGTCGGAATCGGGGCTCCGGGGATCCAAGGAAGGTTCGAACTCTGGGGTGTGCTCGCTGCCTACGCCCCGATCTACCTCGCGACCCTCAACTCCATGGAGATGCTCCGGGATGCTCGAGCTAAGAGAGGAGAATAGTGAACACAACCGTTTACCCAGGTTCGGGCCACCTCGCGGTGTAAGACCCTACTCCTGCTTTGTGGTTGGACTGCCTCGTGAGGGAGGATGAGTATTAGTGTATAGGGTGAAGGTGGGTGGCTCTCAAACTGCTATCTCTCCACGGTGGCACCCTGCCCCTATTTATACTAGCCTCGGTCCTGTTCCCTCGAAAACACATGGCAGGAAGGGTTGCCACAACGGCCAGTTTGAAGGGGGATAGGGGTGCAGGCTATCCTGACTAAAGGTGGTCTTCGCCTGCAAAAGCCTCCTGCCATGACGCGCCGATGGGCTCGGTGGTGACCTCCATCCTGGCGAGCCCGCCGTCCTGGTCTTCTTGCACCAAACGGGTAACCTTTGGGGACTACGTTGGGAACAGATGCATTGTACTTGCTCCCTTAGCACAAAAGAGGAAATCATCCTCATCCACGCCTGCTGGCGCTCCTCTAGCTTCGCTGGTCGCCACGCGCGTCACCCACGTGAAGACGTAGGGCCGCGTGACCCTGCTGAATAGCTCTTGGTTCGCACGCCTCCGCGAGGGGCCTCGGGAGACAGCCTGGGGAAGCCGCCCCACAAGAGGGCCTCGTGAGGCTCACGGTGACACTTGATGACGCACGCCTCGTGGGTCTTGCTAGCGAATCACTGGCGGCGGGCCAGCCTTGGGCCCTCTGTAGCCACGGCGCGCTGGGCCGTAGGCAGACAGGCCTGGGTACCCCCAGTCCCATGGGCCCGACAGTGGCAGCAGCGGAATTCTGGCAGGGCTTCGCCAAGCTCGTACCGGGGGAAAGGTGGGAGAAGTTGGGAGCGACGGAGGGCAAGGTTGGAGGCGTGCGGCTGCCCTCCCACATCCCTACTATATATAGGGGTGAGGGGGAGGGGGCGGCGGCCCTTGGCCCCTCCTCCAAGGAGGGGGCGGCGGCCCTAGGGGGGTGGATTGCCCCCCAAGTCAAGGGGGGCGCCCCCATCTAGGGTTCCGCCAAAGCCCTAGGCGCATGGGCCAAGGGGGAGGGGGCTGTTGCACCTCGACCATCTAGGCCAGGGCACCGCTTACATCCCACGTGGGTCCCCTGGGCTAGTAGACCCCTCGGTGGACCACCGAAACCCTTCGGTGCCTCTGGTACACTTGCCGGTATGCCCCCGAACTTTTCTGGTAGCCAAAATAGGAATTCCCATATATAAAAATTTACCTCCAGACCATTCCAGAGCACCTCGTGATATCCCGGATCCCATCCGGGACTTCGAACAACCTTCAGAATTTTCACTATAATTATCTCGATACTACCCTAGCGCTACCGAACGTTAAGCTTGCGACCCTATGAGTTCGGAACATGCAGACATGACCGGGACTCCTCTCCGATCAATAACCAATAGTGGGACCTGGATGCCCATATTGATTCCTACATATTCAACTAAGATCTTTATTGGTTGAACCACGATGTCAAGGTTAAGTCAATCTTGTATGCAATTCCCTTTGTCCGGCAATATGTTACTTGCCCAAGATTCGATCATTGGTATCTCCATACCTAGTTCAATCTCGTTATCGGCAAGTCTCTTTACTCGTTCTGTAATACAAGATCTCGTGACTAAACTCATTAGTCACATGAAGGTTCTTATGCTGTTGTATTACCGAGAGGGCCCAGAGATATCTCTCTATCACACGTAGTGACAAATCCCAGTCTCGATCCATGCAACCCTACAGACACCTTCGGAGATACCTGTAGAGCACCTTTACAATCACCCGGCTACAAAGTGACGCTTGATAGCACACAAAGTATTCCTCTGGTGTCCGGGAGTGGCATGATCACATGGTCTAAGGAACTGATACTTGACATGAGGAAAGTTGTAGCAAATAACTGAACAATCTGATGCTAAGCTTATGGTTGGGTCTGTCCATCACATCATTCACCTAATGATGTGATCCCATTATCAAATGACAACTCATGTCTATGGTTAGGAAACCTTAACCATCTTTGATCAACGACCTAGTCTAGTAGAGGCTTACTAGGGACGCGGTGTAGTTTATGTATTCACACATGTATTTAAGTTTCCGGTCAATACAATTCTAGCATGAATAGTAAACATTTATCATGAACGACAAATATAATAATAACCAATTTATTAATGCCTCTAGGGCATATTTCCAATAGTCTCCCACTTGCACTAGAGTCAATAATCTAGATTACAGCGTAATGAATCTAACACCCATGGTGTCTTGGTGTTGATCATGTTTTACTCGTGGAAGAGGTTTAGTCAACGGGCCTGCCACATTCAGATCTATATGTACTTTACAAAGTTCTTTGTCTCCACCCTTATGAATGGAGTTGAAGCGGCGTTTAATGTGCTTGCTCTTCTTGTGAAACCTGGGCTCCTTGGCAATGGCAATGGCACCAGCGTTGTCACAAAAGATAGTCACTGGATCCGATGCACTAGGTATCACCCCTAGGTCGGATATGAGCTCCTTCATCCAAAGTCCTTCTTGCGCTACTTCCGAAGCAGCTATATACTCCGCTTGACATGTAGATCCCACTACGATGCTCTGGTTGTAAATGCACCAATGGACTGCTCCACAATTCAAAATAAATACATATCCAATTTGTGACCTCGAGTCATCCGCATCAGTGTCAAAGCTAGCATCGACATAACCCTTTACGACAAGCTCTTCGTCACCTGTATAAATGAGAAACATGTCCTTAGTCCTCTTTATGTACTTCAGGATATTTTTGACCGCTGTCCAGTGATCCACTCCTGGATTACTATGGTACCTCCTTGCCAGACTTATGGCAAGGCACACATCAAGTCTGGTACACAGCATGGCATACAATATAGAGCCTATGGCTGAGGCACAGGGGATGACCTTCATCCTTTCTCTTTCTTCTGTCGTGGTCGGGCTTTGTGTCTGGCTCAACTTCATACCTTGCAACATAGGCAAGAACCCTTTCTTCAACTGGTCCATTTGAACTTCTTCAAAATCTTGTCAAGGTATGTGCTTTGTGAAATTCCTATCAAGCGTCTTGATCTATCTCTATAGATCTTAATGCCCAATATGTAAGCAGATTCACCTAGGTCTTTCATTGAAAAACTCTTGTTCAAATAATCCTTTATGCTTTCCAGAAATTCAATATCATTTCCAATCAATAATATGTTATCCACATAAAGTATTAGAAATGCTACAGAGCTCCCACTCACTTTCTGGTAAATACAAGCTTCTCCGTAAGTTTGTATGAAACCAAAAGCCTTGATCACCTCATCAAAGCGTATATTCCAACTCCGAGATGCTTGCACCGGTCCATAAATGGATCGCTGGGGCTTGCATACCTTGTTAGCATCCTTAGGATCGACAAAACCTTCTGGTTGCATCATATAGAACTCTTCCTTAAGGAACCCATTAAGGAACGCTATTTTGACGTCCATTTGCCAGATTTCATAGTCGTAATGTGTGGCAATTGCTAACATAATTCTAAGAGACTTCAACATCGCTACGGGTGATAAAGTCTCATCGTAGTCAACTCCTAGAAATTGTCAAAAACCCTTTGTGACAAGTCGAGCTTTACAGACGGTGACATTACCATCCGTGTATATCTTCTTCTTAAAGATCCACTTGTTCTCGATGGCCTGCCGGTCATCGGGTAAGTCTACCAAAGTCCATACTTGGTTCTCATACATGGATCCTATATTAGATTTCATGTTCTGAAGCCATTTGTCAGAATCTGGGCTCATCATTGCTTCTTCATAGTTCGTAGGTTCGCCGTTGTCTAACAACATGACTTCCAGGACATGATTACCATACCACTCTAGTGTGGAACATACCCAGGTTGACCTATGAAGTTCACTAGTAACTTGATCCGAAGTTTCATGATCACCATTAGCTTCCTATCCGATTGGTGTAGACATCACGGGAACTGCTTTCTATGATGTGCTACTTTCCAATTCGAGAGAAGGTATGATTACGTCATCAAATTCTACTTTCCTCCCACTCACTTCTTTCATGAGAAACTCCTACTCTAGAAAGGACCCATTCTTAGCAACAAAAATCTTGCCCTTGGATCTGTTATACAAGGTATACACAATGGTCTCTTTAGGGTATCATATGAAGACGCACTTCTCCGCTTTGGGTTCGAGATTATCAGGCTGAAGCCTCTTGACATAAGCGTCGCATCCCCAAACTTTAAGAAATGACAACTTAGGCTTCTTGCTAAACCATAACTCATATGGTGTCGTCTCAACGGATTTAGACGGTGCCCTATTTAAAATGAATGTGGCTATCTTTAATGCATAACCCCAAAACGATAGTGGCAACTCAGTAAGAGACATAATAGAACAAAATGTATCTAATAAAGTATGATTACGACGTTCGAACATACCGTTATGTTTTGGTGTTCCAGGTGGCGCGACTTGTGAAATAATTCCACAATGTCTTAGATGCGTGCCAAACTCGTAACTCAAATATTCACCGGCGCAATCAGATCATAGAAACTTTATTTTCTTATTACGATGATTCTCCACTTCATTCTGCAATTCTTTGAACTTTTCAAATGTTTCAGACTTGTGTTTCATTAAGTAAATATACCCATATCTACTCAAATCATCTATGAAGGTAAGAGAATAATGATATCCACTGCGTGCATCAACACTCATTGGACCGCATACATCGGTATGTATTATTTCCAATAAGTCACTTGCCCGCTCCATTGTTCCGAAAAACGGGGTTTTAGTCATCTTTCCCATGAGGCATGGTTCACATGTCTCAAATGATTCATAATCAAGTGATTCTAAAAGTCCATCATCATCGTGCTTCTTCATGCACTTTACACCAATATGACCTAAGCGGCAGTGCTACAAGTATGTGGTACTATCATCATTAACCTTTCATATTTTGGCATCAATATTATGAATATGTGTACCATTACGATAGAGATTCAACAAGAATAAACCATTCACAAGGGATGCATGACCATAAAATATATTATCCATATAAATAGAACAACCATTATTCTTTGACTTAAATGAATAACTATCTCGCAATAGACAAGATCCAGATATAATGTTCATGCTCAACGCAAGAACCAAATAACAATTATTCGGGTTTAAAACTAATCCTGAAAGTAGACGTAGAGGGAGCATGCCGATGGTGATCAAATCAACCTTGGAGCCATTTCCAACGCGCATCGTCACCTCGTCCTTAGCTAGTCTCCGTTTATTCTATAGCTCCTGTTTCTAGTTGAAAATATTAGCAACCGAACTAGTATCAAATACCCAGGCGCTACTACGAGCACTAGTAAGGTACACATCAATAACATGTATATCAAATATACCTTTGTTGACGTTGCCAACCTTCTTATTTGCCAAGTACTTGGGGTAGTTTCGCTTCCAGTGGCCATTCCCCTTGCATTAGAAGCACTTAGTCTCAGTTTTGGGTCCAGCCTTGGGTTTCTTCATGGGAGCGGCAACTGGTTTGCCATTCTTCTTGAAGTTCCCTTTCTTTCCCTTGCCTTTCTTCTTGAAACTGGTGGTCTTATTGACCATCAACACTTGACGCTCTTTCTTGATTTGTACCTCTTGGGCCTTAAGCATTGCGAATAGCTCGGGGGTCGTCTTTTCCATCCCTTGCATGTTATAGTTCATCACGAAGCCTTCGTAGCTTGGTGGTGGTGACTGAAGAACTCTATTAATTGCTACTTCATCCGGAAGATTAACTCTCAACTGATTCAAGTGGTTGTAGTACCCAGACATTCTGTGTATATGCTCACTAACGGAGCTGTTCTCCTCCATCTTATAGCTAAAGAACTTGTCGAAGGTGTCATACCTCTCAACTCGGGCTTGAGCCTGAAATACCAATTAAAGCTCCTGGAACATCTCATATGCTCTATGGTACTCAAAATGTCTTTGGAGCCCCAGTTCTAAGCCGTAAAGCATGGCGCACTAAACTATCGTGTAGTCATCACTTCTAGTCTGCCAAACATTCGTAGCGTCCAGATTTGCGGGAGCGGGTGGCACACCTAGCGGTGCTTGGAGGACATAAGCCTTCTGTGCAGCAGTGAGGATAATCCTCAAATTACGGACCCAGCCGCATAGTTGCTTCCATCATCTTTCAACTTAGCTTTCTCTAGGAACACATTAAAATTTAGGGGAGCTACAGCGCGAGCCATTGATCTACAACATAATTTGCAAAGACAATTTAGACTATGTTCATGATAATTGGTCCAGTTAATCAAATTACTAGTGAACTCCCACTTAAATCAACATCCCTCAAGTTTTCTAACCCATGTCCGATCATCACATGTGATGGGGTAGTCATTAATGATGAACATCTCCATGTTGATCATATCTATTAAATGACTCACGTTCGACCTTTCGGTCCTCCGTGTTCCGAGGCCATGTCTGTACATGCTAGACTCATCAAGTTTAACCCAAGTATTCTGCATGTGTAAAACTGTCTTACACCCATTGTATGCAGACGTAGAGTCTATCATACGCGATCATCATGTGGTGCTTCAAAACGACGAACTTTCACAACGGTGCATACTTAGAAAAACTTACAAGCATTTATCACCCGACATCACGGAATCCAAATAAGACAACGGGTGTAAGCAATTTGAACATTGATACGTCTCCAATGTATCTATAATTTTTGATTGTTCGACGCTATTATAGTATCAATCTTGGATGTTTTATGTACACTTACAAGCATTTATCTATCATTTTTTGGGACTAACCTATTAACTTAGTGCCCAGTGCGAGTTGCTGTTTTTTTGCCTGTTTTTGGTTTTTCAGAATATCAGTACCAAATGAAGTCCAAATGCGACGAAACATTTTGGAGATTTTTTTTTGCAATAAGAGACCCTGGAAGCTTCGGGAGGGGGCGAGAAGATGGAGCAGTGGCCCACGAGGCACCAGGGCGCTGGTACATCCATTTTCCATCATGTTTTTTTACTGTTATTTATAATGTTTTTATTCAATATAGCACTTTGTGGAGTAATTTTAATGCCTTTTCTCTCATAGTATGCAAGGTTTACACAAAGAGGGAGAATACCGGCAGCTGGAATTCTAGACCTGAAAAAGCTACGTTAGATATACCTCTTCTGCACATCTCCAAATAAGCTGAAATTTTGCAGAGAATTATTTTGGAATATATAAAAAATATTGGAGAAAAGAAATACTAGAGGGGGCCACCCAGGTGCCCACTAGGCACCTACCCCCTGGCGCGCTCTGGTGGGTAGTGGGCTCCCTGGCCCACTTCTGGTGCCCATCTTCTGGTACATAAGGTCTTTTGACCTAGAAAAAAGAAGGAGAGGACTTTTGGGATGGAGCACCGCCGCCTCGAGGCGGAACTTGGGTAGGAGCACTTTTGCTCTCCGGCGGAGCGATTCCGCCAGGGACACTTCCCTCCGGGAGGGGGAAATCGAAGCCATCGTCGTCACCAACAACCCTCTCACCTTGGGAGGATCAATCTTCATCAACATATTCACCAGCACCATCTCATCTCAAAACCCTAGTTTATCTCTTGCGTTCAATCTTTGTATCAAAACCTCAGATTGGTACCTGTGGGTGACTAGTAGTGTTGATTACATCTTGTAGTTGATGCTAGTTGGTTTATTTGGTGGAAGATTATATGTTTAGATCCCTTATGATATTTATTACTCCTCTGATCTTGAGCATGAATATGATTTGTGAGTAGTTACTTTTGTTGAGGGCACGGGAGAAGTCGTGTTACAACTAATCATGTGAATTCGATATACGTTCGATATTTTGATGATATGTATGTTGTGATTCCCTTAGTGGTGTTATGTGAACGTCGACTACATGACACTTGACCATCTTTGGGCCTAAGGGAATTGTCGGGGCTCTGGGACTAGGGGTACCCAGGCCCGTTTGACTGCGGCCCATCGCGTGGCATAGACAAAGGGCCCGGTGCGGCCCGTCATCAAGACTTCACGAGGATGGCCCTCGCGAGGGCCCCCGCCCCGCGAGGTGAGAATCAGCAGGCGTTGTCAGTTGCCCCGAGGGCTCCACGAGGGGTGGCCTCCCGAGGCTGCCTCCTGAGGCTGCCTCCTGAGGCCTCTCGCGGGGTGGACACTTCTAGGCTCGCCATCCCGCCTCGTGATGCACGTGGGTGACGCGAGCCATGACGAGCGTCGCCAGGACCGGTGCCAGCGGGCGCGGACAGTGAGGCTTTCCTCTTTGGTGCTAAAGGAACAAGGCCAGCATGTGGGTTCCCAAGGCAGCCCCAAAGGTTGCCTCTTTGGTGCAACAAGACCAGGACGCTGGCTCGGCAGGACGGAGGTCATCGTCGAGCCCACCTGCGCATCATGGACAGAAGTTTTGCAGGCGAACACCGCCTTTAGTCAGGATAGGGTGTACTGTTGTCCCCCTTCAAAATTGGCCGTTGTGGCATTCCTTCCCGCCTAGAGTTTTCGGGGGAAGAGGATCAGGGCTAGTATAAGTATAGGTTAGTCTCCACCGTAGAGAGGGGTCAATCCTTGAGCCCTCCAGAGGCAGTTCATCCTTTTACTGGTTCATACTCATCCTCCTCGCGAGGCAATCCACCAGAAAGCAGGATTAGGGTTTTACACCGCAAGGTGGCCCAAACCTGGGTAAATCATCATGTTCCTCCTTCTTCCCTCACGCTCGAGCACATCGGAGCATCGCCGTTAGGCAGTGAGCAGTGAGTCGTAGCCTAGTGAAGTTCTCCGCGCACACCCCAGAGTTCGAACATTTCCTTGGGTCCCCGGAGCCCCGATTCCGACATTTGGCGCGCCAGGTAGGGGTGTGCCGAAATTCCTCCACTTTGTTCCGACCTCGCTTCACCGTCCCCATGGCCGACGCTCGTCGTGTTCGTGCCAAGCGCCGTGTGGCTCGTGTCGCCCAGACGGAGCCAGCGGCCTGCGGCGGCCGCTGCCTCTCCCCGTCAGCCACGGCCAACGCCGCCACTGACTCGGCTGCTCATGAGCAACAGGACTCCTCCCTACCACCCTCCATGCAATGCGACGGCCACATTGCCACGCCTTCTCTCAGCCGGGCCACAACTCGTCTTCCCATGCTCGCCACGGGCCGGCGAACGTGGAGGCTGCACTGCTCATGGCGTGCGAGCCGCTGCGCTACCGCCCCGCCGACGAGGGCTACGATGCCTGGTTGGGCCACATCACCGAGCTCGTCAACGCCGCGGGCGAGGCCCCGATGCCCTTGCATTCGCTCCGTCCTCCGCCATCCCGCGCAGGTGATGTGGCGCACGGGCACCTCCGCCTCCCCCCTGCGCAGTGACAACACTGAGCCCTGGCACGACACGCGGCCTCACGACCCACTGCGTGGAGCACCGATGCCGGCTCGGGACGAGGCCAGCTGCCAGATTGTGCATCAGCCACTGCACAACGCTCGTGCGCCCCCCGTGCCGCTACGTCAGCACGAAGATCGGGCCGTCCAAGAAGCCGCACCGCATGGGCACCATGACCGCGCCGCTCCTGCGCATTGCACGCCCGTGAGCGTTGCCGGCTGCCGCGCCTTCACTCGTGAACTACGCCGGGTGGTCTGGCAGGTCAAGTTCAAGCCGGAGCTTCCCCCTCGCTACGATGGCATCCCTGACCCCGCAGAGTTCCTCCAGCTCTACGCGTTGATCATGGAGGTGGCAAACGGCGACGACAAGGTCATGGCGAACTGGTTCCCCATGGCCCTCAAGGATGGCGCGCATTCCTGGCTCATGAATCTACCTGAGGGGTCAATCTCCTCATGTGATGTGCTTCGCGAGCGATTCATCGCCAACTTCCAAGGCACCCACGACTGCGCCCTCACCATCAGCGATCTGCGGTGTGTGAAGAAGCGCCCTGGTGAGACCCTCCGCAAGTACATTCAGTGCTTTACCCAAGTCCGCCTCAAGATCCCGAAGGCCTCGGACGAAGCCATCATCTCGGCGTTCGCCGAAGGCGTCACGGACGTCCGAATGAATGAGAAGCTCGCCATCAACGATGACCTGTGCACGGCGTTGGAGCTGTTCAACCTGGTGGACAAGTGCGCGGGGGCGGAGGAAGGCCGCCTCTCCCTCCTCAAACAACTCCGACGTCGAGCCCGAAGACAAGAAGGCCAAGTCCAAGGAAGTGAAGCGTAAGGGCCCTACCGTGCTGGCAGCGGAGCCCGAGCTGAAGCGTGGACGTGACCGCGACGAGCCCGCCAAGGATGGTCGCCCGTTTTGCGTATTCCACAATGTGCGCCTGGACCGCCGCCCCGAGCGCCGCGACAGTGGGTTCGGCCGAGGTGGAGGACGCTGGGACAACCACAACCCCTGCCAGGGCTGGCGTGATCAGCCTCGCGAGGATGACTGGCGCGATCAGCCTCGTGACGGCGCCTGGCGCGATCAACCTTGTGACAGCGCCTGGCATGATCAGCCTCGCGAGGTTCGTCCTCAGGGCAACGCGAGCCTTCCACCGCCGCCCTGCCCCCTAGGAGGAATGACAACAACCAGCCAGACAAGGGGGCTGGGGGCTACCAAGAGCCTCACGTGATAGCTTGCATCCTCGGCTGAGCTCAGGCCCCCATGTCAAACCGCCTCTTCAAGCAGTTCTCTCGTGATGTGAGCGCAGCCCTCCCGAGGCTTGAGGCTCCGCGTCCCCCCAAGTGGTCGCAGTATGCCATCACCTTCGATTCCAAGGACGACCTCAGGTGTTCAGCCACCGCCGGCGCACTCCCTATGTTGTGCACGCTCACCATCAGCAACGTCTCCATCACCAAGACACTCATAGATGGTGGCGCCGGCCTCAACGTGCTCTATGTCGAGACCTTTGAGACGCTTCAAGTGCCTTAGACGAGCTCATGCCCACCAGGCCATTCTCTGGGGTGACTGATGGCTCCACCACTCCCCTGGGGCAGGTGCGCCTCCCAGTCACCTTTGGTACCCGTGACAACTACCACATCGAGCTCATCGACTTCTACGTGGCCCACATCGGCCTCCCTTACAACGCCATCTTGGGGTATCCGGCCCTCGCCAAGTTCTTGGTGGTGACCCACCATGGCTACAACGTCCTCAAGATGCCGGGGTGCAGCGGCATCATCACCATTGCCTGTGATGAAAAGGATGCGGTCTGCTCCCTTGAGCACGCCTACCGGGCAGTGGCGGCCGAGAACTCTGATGGCGAGGAAGACGTCATGCCCCCTAAGGCTGTCCCCGCGAAGAAGAAGCAGCTCCTCCCCAAGAACCATCCCAAGGCAAAGAAGGCACCCGCCGGCGATGCCTCAGGCGCCGCGCCTGTCGCCGGGGCATGCCTTCCTCCTGCATAGGAAGGCGCGCCCGATGTCTCCCTCAGGGCAGGCTCGGGGGCTTCCACCTGGAGAGCATCTGACCTGACCACTGCAATGAGGGAGGCGCTCGCGCACCATTTGGAGGCGTGCTTCGACGCACGCCACGCGAGCAAGGAACATGGCGCGAGGCGCCAAGAGCGCGAGAGTTCATCACCAAGGCGATTTGCGTGCTTCAGGAAGCGGGGGCCATGCGCGGCGAGCGTCGCCCCGTGCGCCCCAACAGCTCAGCTGCTGCCCCCGAAGTGGACGGCAAGCTGCGCATCTGCGTCAACATCCCAGGCCTCAACAGGGCCACTTCTCAGGACCTCTTTTGTCCGTCACGAGTTGGCCAGAGTGGGGGTTACCCCTGCACCTACATCCGCATGCCCTTTGGCATGCTAAATGCGGGCGCCGCGTACCAGCGGTTCGCGTAGCTCACGTTGGTGTCTCATGTGGCCAGGCGCTCAGCGCTGGCGCCTCGTGAGGCCCCGTCTCCTCATGAGCCTCCCGAGCCTCAGGAGCCGCCCGTCTCGTGAGGAGCGAACCTCCGTGGCACGCTTCATCGGCTTCCTTGACGCTACCGCAACAACATTGCCAGGTGACTTTTTGGTTTGTTCAATTGAGGGCGTCCCTCGCGCTACATTATCCTCAGGCTATTTGGGGCCAGCCCTCGCAGCTGTCTATCTTTCGGCTATGTATCAGAACTGGCTATGCTTTCGTGAATCGTTATGACTGTTAACCTTGTGCTTGATACCACATCATATCCCGAGGCGCCACCTCTTGGGGCCCCACGCGCTGGCAGCTCTACTCATGAACGTCCCATGAGCGGGGGCTGTTGGCATGGTGTCTGTGCTTAGGTCCGTCCCTGCAGTGCTGATAAACCTAAGCGACCAAGGTCTAGCTCGCGGGCCAGCCCCGCGCACGTCACCTCATCAGGTCCTTAGTGCCTTATCTTCTCACAGAATAGTCAGGAGCAGATCGACAAGTGCACATTGTCCTACATACCCCGTAATCTATCAGCATGCATAATCTGTCAGCATGCAGAAGTTCCAGGAGCTAGGCATTCTGCGGTGCCTCAGCAGCGCTTCGTCGCCTCAGGAAGTACGGCCCCGTACGGGCGACGGTCTGGTCCACTTCACCAACTGCAAAAAGCTAAGTACAGCCATCTCATACGCCGCGCCGTTGCTGGACGGGATCCCTTCCCCTGCGACCTTGCAGAGCACGTCGCCTCTTTTCTGCGCAAGTCGCTTGCACGTTAAAAGGGGAGCTCTTGAGCATCGCGCCTCAGGAGCTCTTACTAGCTGTCGAGCCCTCACCCCCTGGCCTTGTCCCAGGCATTGCGACCTGACATACCAGCGGCAGCTGAGCTTCGCTCGAGGGCCGGGTCCTGAGGACGTAGAGCACCTTGACAAGTAAGGAAAAGAGAGGTAGGCCTCGCGAGGAGGTTTGGAATGGACGGTCGCAGTTCAGCTGCGTTGACATCGGTCGAAACGCAAAGGACGTTGATTTTTCATGCACCCCTCGCGGGACTTGTGTTAACTTTCCGCAGAACGGAAGGTGGACAGGAAGCCAAGCTCTAAGGAAGCGCGGTCGCACATTGCAAGGATTCCCAACCGGCCGCGGATTCCCCCACGTTGCACCCTATGCTAAGTCGACCTCTCTGCGCCATGCGTGAGTCTTACCAATAACACTTTGTCCTTACCTTCGCAATATCATTGGGGCGGAAGCTCTTTCTCTCTCGTGAGCTGCTTGCGCGTCAAGGGGGACCTCTTGAGCATCGCGCCTCAGGAGCTCTTACTGGACCTCGAGCCCCTCACCTCCTGGCCTTGCCCAAGGCATCGCGACCTGGCATACCAGCGACGGTTGAGGTTTGCTTGGGGACTGGGTCCCGGCGACGCAGAGCACTAAGAAATCATGAGGAAAAGGCTAAGCCCAAATGAGAAGCACCGCAATAACTTAAACACAAGGTGGAAGCATTTCAGATAAAGGCGCGAGCACCAGAGTCCTTACACGCCCCCGCGGGCCCATGATATTTTTGATGCGAGGAGTAAAAGAAAACAAAAGAAATCCCCTCAGGCGGTCGCCGCTCCTGAAGCTCCGACCCCGGCCTCGCCGGCGCCTAGTCGGAGTCCTCCTCCATCTTGACGCGGTGGCGTGGGGGCTCATCGGAGTCGTCGTCGCTCGCGCTCATCCTGGGCGAGGCGTCGTCGCCATCGCTGCTATTGTCGCCGGAGGAGTGGCCGCCAATGCTGCTGTCGCTCTCCATGCAACACTCCAGGCGGCTGCCGGCCTCCCCAAAGATCTTCACAAAGAGTGTCGCGGCCCCGGCGAACTTGAAGTGGAGGGTGTGCCCCTCCTTCAGGCCACGGGCGTGGGCAAACGACTTCCACCCCCGGGTTAGGTACATGTAGCCACAGCCCCAGGGGCGCGTCGGCCGCCAGCTCCTCCGCGAAGGGGTGAACTCGGCTGCCACCCAGGAGGGCTTTTTGCACCAGTCGTCCAGCTGCAGCCACAGCCCCATGGGCGCATCGACCGCCAGCTCCTCCGCGAAGGAGTCCGGGAGCTAGAGCCAGGTGCAAGGCGGATTGTTCATCCATACGATGAACTCGCGGGCTGAGTCGGCAGAATGGGCCCACGCCCGAGGCGGTGGGGCGGCTGCACCACTTCCCCCTCCTCGGCTGCGGCCACCGCGACCACCGCGAGTGCACCCGCGGGTGGGGTTCTTTCTATGGCTGCCCAAGCCGGTGCAGGCCGCCAATGGAGGACGCCCGTGTCCCCGAGGAGGTGCCCCGGGCGTGGTGGTGGACTTGCGAGGGCGGCTCCGCCCTCTTGCGGGCTGCGGTGGCTCCAATCCCTCCAGCGTCGCCTTGCCCTTCTCGGCGGCGGAAAACCTTCTCAAGGGCGCCATCGCTATAGCGTGGTGGATGAAGACGGAGAGACAAGGAAGACGCAGGAGAAAGGAGCAATGATGGCCCCACGGCGTGAGCCAGGCTTTATGTCAGCCTGGGCAGTTGCTGAGGCGACGTGGGGAAGTGGGGACGTCCCGTGCCCCGTTGTGCGCCACGCGTCGAGCCTCGCCCGGAGGCGGTTGGGGCCCGTGTCGCTTCGCCCCCTCTCTTCTTCGCCTCTGACTCCAAGCCGGGTCGTGCACGCCATGGGCCCGGGGGCTACTGTGGGGGCTCTGGGACTGGGCGTACCCAGGCCCGTCTGCGTGCGGCTCATCGCGTGGCATCGACAAAGGACCCGGCGCGGCCCGTCATCAAGACTTCATGAGCAAGGCCCTCGCCAGGGCCCCCACCTCGCAAGGTGAGCATCAGCAGGCGTCGTCAGGTGCCCCGAGGGCTCCACGAGGGGTGGCCTCCCGAGGCTTCCTCCTAAGGCCTCTCGCGGGGCGGACACTTCTAGGCTCGCCACCCCACCTCGCGATGCACGTGGGTGACGCAAGCCATGACGTGCGTCGCCAGGACTGGTGCCAGTGGGCGCGGATAGTGAGGCTTTCCTCTTTGGTGCTAAAGGAACAAGGCCAGCAATTGGGTTCCCAAAGCAGCCCCAAAGGTTGCCTCTTTGGTGCAATAAGACCAGGACGCTGGCTCGGCAGGATGGAGGTCATCGTCGAGCCCACCTGCGCGTCATGGACATAAGCTTTGCAGGTGAAGACCGCCTTTAGTCAGGATAGGGTGTATTCTTGTCCCCCTTCAAAATTGGCCATTGTGGCATCCCTTCCCGCCTAGAGTTTTCGGGGGAAGAGGACCAGGGCTAGTATAACTATAGGTTAGTCTCCACCGTAGAGAGGGGTCGATCCTTGAGCCCTCCAGAGGCAGTTCATCCTTGTACTGGTTCATACTCATCCTCCTCGCGAGGCAATCCACCACAAAGCAGGAGTAGGGTTTTACACCACAAGGTGGCCCGAACCTAGGTAAATCATCATGTTCCTCCTTCTTCCCTCTCGCTCGAGCATGTTGGAGCATCGCCGTGAGGCAGTGAACAGCGAGTCGTAGCCTAGTGAAGTTCTCCGTGCACACCCCAAAGTTCGAACCTTTCCTTGGGTCCCCGAAGCACCGATTCTGACAGGAATGCATTATGGAGTAGTTATTAGATGATGGGTTGCTAGAGTGACAGAAGCTTAAACCCTAGTTTATGCGCTATTTCGTAAGGGGCTGATTTGTATCCATATGTTTAATGCTATGGTTAGATTTTATCTTCATTCTTCTTTCATAGTTGCAGATGCTTGCGAGAGGGGTTAATCATAAGTGGGAGGCTTGTTCAATGAAGAACTGCACCCAAGCACCGGTGCACCCACATATCAAATTATCAAACTAGCGAACGCGAATCAAACAAACATGATGAAAGTGACTAGATGAAATTCCCATCTGTCCTCGAGAACATTTTACTTATTATCAGAGACCGTTCTGGCCTGTCCTTTGCTACAAAAAGGATTGGGTTACCTTGCTGCACTTGTTGTTACTATTGTTACTTGTTACAAATTACCTTGCTATCAAACTACCTGTTACCAAAAAATTTAGTGCTTGCAGAAGTTACCTTGCTAAAAACCACTTGTCATTTCCTTCTGCTCCTCGCTGGGTTCGATACTCTTACTTATCGAAAGGACTACAATTGATCCCCTATACTTGTGGGTCATCAAGACTCTTTTCTAGCGCCGTTGCCGGGGAGTGAAGCGCTCTTGGTAAGGAAAAATTTATATTACGTGCTGAAATTTATTGTCACTTGTTACTATGGAAAAAAAAAATCCTTTGAGGGGTTTGTTCGGGGTATCTTCACCTCGACCGGAAGCACAAAGAGTTGCCCCTCAACCTACTACACCTACTGAAAATATTGGTTATGAAATTCCTTCAGGTATGATAGAGAAACTGCTAGCTAATCCTTATGCAGGAGATGGAACAAATCATCCTGATATGCACCTGATTTACATGGATGAAATTTGTGGATTCTTCAAGCTTGCAGGTCTACCCGGAGATGAAGTTAAGAAGTAGGTTTTACCTTTATCTTTGGGGGGGGGGGGGAAAGCATTGACATGGTATAGGCTATGTGATGATATTGGAGCTTGGAACTGGAATCGATTGAAATGGGAATTTCATCAAAAGTTTTATCCTTTTTTTCGAAAAGGGGCGCTTTATTACTTAAAGGTTAAGCATTACACCCGACCTCTGCATAACTAAGACGCACACAGCCAAATAAGGTCCTGTCTAAAAAAAAGGCGGAATACAAAGAGACACGTTGAGTCCGTATAACG
The DNA here is from genome assembly GCA_011799875.1 of Thinopyrum elongatum. Taxonomy (NCBI): domain Eukaryota; kingdom Viridiplantae; phylum Streptophyta; class Magnoliopsida; order Poales; family Poaceae; genus Thinopyrum; species Thinopyrum elongatum. Next base: position 470,138,856 of record CM022303.1, on the reverse strand, counting down.
CCCAAAGCGGAGAGGGCCAATCCTAAGATCATGCTGCCACCCATGTTGGGTAAAAGTATCCCTCGCCGTAGCCTCCATTTGTGTACACACCTCCATAAAGAGGTCTCGATTCTCCATGCATTGTAGAGAGGACCATAAATGAAGAGTCCCGGTACATCTATAGATAACCTGCATCAGAGAAGTACTTTTACCATTAAAAACCTTATCATTTCTACATAGCCAAAGTGACCAAATAACGGCAAGCGCTCCCACCCTGAGAAGAGTTCTAAACTTGTGATCAATCCTATGTAACCAGTTGCCAAATACATTAGCAACACTACAAGGAGGATTCAATCCAGAAGCTATTTGGATGACTGACCATATAGAACGAGCCAATTTGCATTGGAAGAATAAATGTTTTATTGTCTCATCATGGTGACAAAAAACACATTGCGGACTTCCATGCCAATTCCTCTTAATAAGGTTATCTTTAGTAAGAATGACTCTGCGACGAAGATACCATGCAAAGATTTTATTCTTAAGAGGTATCTTCATCTTCCAAATCTTCTTGTTATTATCGACTGGCACATCAGACTGGATTAATGCTCTATACATGGACTCCACTGAGAATTGTCCATTCCCATGGAGGTTCCATCGGAATACATCAGACCCATGTGACAATTGCACCGTGGACAACCGCTGGAGCAGGATGTTCCATGATTAGAGTCTGGGTCCAAGTAAATCTCTTCTGAACGTCACATTTGGTGGAAATGATTCCATTACCGTGGCGATAGTATCACCCTTGTGGCGTACAATGTTGTACAGAGCCAGATATTGTTCCCGGAGTGTGGCATTTCCTAGCCACTTGTCCTCCCAGAATCTAATTTCCGAGCCATCCTTAATCGAGAAGGATCCATAGTAGAAGAAATATTTCTTCATAGCCATTAGACCTGCCCAAAAGTGGGAATCCCCAGGCTTCCAGTATAATTGAGATACCGCCTTGGAACCTACATATTTTCTCCTTAGGAGGGTTTGCCGTACACCATCTTCCGTCAATAATTTAAACAACCATTTGCCGAGGAGGGGCCTATTCTTAACCTCAAGGTCATGAATGCCCAACCCGCCTTGGTCTTTGGGACGGCAAACCACACTCCATTTAGCCAGTCGATATATCTTTCTCTCGCTATCTCCTTGCCAAAAGAATCTTGATCGGAAATAATCCAATCTATGTAAAACTTCTTTCGGCAACTGGAAGAAGGAAATCATATATAGTACCATATTACTTAGTACTGAATTTATGAGGACCAATCTTCCACCAAGAGATAGCAGTTTACCTTTCCAACTACTAAGTCTTTTTTTTAAGTTTTATCCTATGCATCCAGTTCATCGTGATCGGAATTATATATATAATTTTTGGCCTCGTTAAGGAGAAAGTATCACTAAAGCTTGGGGGAGGCTTAATTCAATGTTATATTCATGCCCCAATCATGAGCTCTCAAGAGAAATTATTATACATAATTTTTATGCTTGGCTTTCTCGTAATAATCAATCCATGCTCGATACTTCTTGTACTGGTTATTTTATGAACAAGACTATTGAATTCAGATGGGATCTCTTGGAAAGAACTAAACGCAACTCTGAAGATTGGGAACTCGATGAAGGTAAGGAGTCAGGTATAAAACTTGAGTTTGACTGTGTTAAAACCTTTATGGATATCGATGCTTTTCATAATTTTAGCACTAAATATGGACTTGACTCTGAGCTAGTAGCTTCTTTTTGTGAATCATTTGCTACTCATGTTGATCTCCCTAAAGAGAAGAGGTTTAAATATAATCCCCCTATTAAAGAAAATATTGAGGAGCCAGTTACAGCTAAGGATGAAACTATCATTTACAATGTTGATCCAGTTATGCCTACTGCTTATACTCCCTCCATTCCTTTATATAAGGTGTATTTGTTTCTTCAAAAGTCAACCGAGCGCATATTTGACAAAGTATTTTGAAAAATATATATGCCCACAATACAAAATTTATATCGTTTGATCCATCATGAAAAGTAGTTTCATATTTTATCTATTAGGTATTCCAGATGTTGTTATTTTATTCTATAATATTGGTCAAACATTCAAATGGTTGACTTGCACGGAAACCAATACACCTTATATTCTGGAACGGAAGGAGTATTGAAAACCCACCTTTCCTTGTTATGATAAAGGAACATGTTAAGGTTTCGACCGTGGTCAACAAAAGTAATATTAGAGCACCTAGACCCTCTGAACAAATTAAAGTAGAGCCTAGTATTGCTATGCTTAAAGACCTCTTGGTTGATAATATTGATGGGCATGTTATTTACTTCTGTGATGAAGCTGCTAGAATTGCCAAACCCGATACTAAAGATAAGAATAAACCCGTTGTTGGCATGCCCGTTGTCTCAGTTAAAATAGGAGATCATTGTTATCACAGCTTATGTGATATGGGTGCTAGTGTCAGTGCTATTCCTGCTGATATGGGTGCTAGTGTCAGTGAAATTATGAATGATATTGCACCTGCTGAAATAGAAGATATTGTTGTTACTATTAAACTTGCTAATAGAGATACTATCACACCACTTGGGATTTTTAGAGATGTTGAAGTCTTGCGTGGAAAGATAAAATATCCTGCTGATTTTCTAGTTCTTGGTTCTCCACAAGATGATTTTTGTCCCATTATATTTGGTAGACCTTTCTTGAACACTGTTAATGCTAAGATAGATTGCAAGAAAGAAATTGTCAGTGTTAATTTTGGTGATGTGTCTCATGCTTTTAATTTCTCTAAGTTTCGTAAGCAATCCCATGATAAAGAATTGCCTAGTAAGGATGAAATAATTGGTCTTGCTTCTATTGCCGTACCTCCTACTGATACACTAGAACAATATTTGCCCGACCATGAAAATGATATGCACTTGCATGAAAGAAATGAAATAGATAGGATGTCCTTTGAACAACAACCTATTCGCAAACATAATTTGCCTATTGAAACTCTAGGAGTTCCTCCTCCACCTAAGGGTGATCCTGTGTTTGAATTGAAACAATTACCTGATACTTTGAAATATGCTTATCTAGATGAAAAGAAGATATATCCTATTATTATCAGTGCAAACCTTACAGAGCATCAAGAGAAAAGATTATTAAAAACTCTGAGGAAGCACCGAGCTGCTATTGGATACACTCTTGATGATCTTAAGGGCATTAGTCTCACTCTCTGTCAGCACGAGATTAATATGGAACCCGATGCTAAACCAGTTGTTGATCATGAGCGACGATTGAATCCTAAGATGAAGGAAGTGGTAAGAACTGAGATACTAAAGCTTCTGGAAGCAGGTATAATTTATCCTATAGCTGATATTAGATGGGTAAGTCATGTTCATTGTGTTCCTAAGAAAGTAGGTATTACAGTTGTTCCTAACGATTAAAATGAACTTATCCCACAAAGAATTGTGACTGGTTATAGAATGGTAATTGATTTTAGAAAATTAAACAAAGCCACTAGAAAGGATCATTACCCTCTACCTTTTATTGATCAAATGCTAGAAAGACTATCTAAGCACACACACTTTTGCTTTCTTGATGGATATTCTGGTTTCTCTCAAATACCCGTATCACAACCTGATCAAGAGAAAACCACTTTTACTTGCCCTTTTAGAACTTATGCTTATAGATGTATGCCTTTTGGTTTATGCAATGCACCTACTACCTTTCAAACATGTATGACTGCTATATTCTCTGACTTTTGTGAAAAGATTGTTGGGGTTTTCATGGATAATTTTTTCGTTTACGGAACTTCTTTTGATGATTGTTTAAGCAACCTTGATTGAGTTTTGCAGAGATGTGAACAAACTAATCTTGTCTTGAATTGGGAGAAGTGCCACTTTATGGTGAATGAAGGCGAATATATTGTCTTAGGGCACAAAATTTCTGAACGAGGTATTGAGGTGGACAAAGCTAAAGTTGATGCAATTGAGAAAATGTCATATCCTAAAGATATTAAAGGTATAAGAAGTTTTCTTGGTCATGCTGGTTTCTATAGGAGATTTATTAAAGACTTCTCTAAAATTTCTAGGCCTATTACCTATCTCTTGCAAAAGGATGTTCCATTTGTTTTTGATGATGATTGTGTAGAAGCCTTTGATACAATTAAGAAAGCCTTAACTTCTGCACCTATTGTCCAACCACTTGATTGGAACTTGCCTTTTGAAGTTATGTGTGATGCTAGTGATTATGATGTTGGTGCTGTTCTAGGACAAAAAGTTGATAAAAAATTAAATGTTATACACAATGCTAGTAAGACTCTAGACAGTGCCCAAAGAAATTATGCTACTACTCAAAAAGAATTTCTAGCAGTTGTGTTTGCTTGTGATAAATTCAGATCTTACATAGTTGATTCTAAGGTAATCGTTCACACCGATCATGCTGCTATTAAATATCTTATGGAAAAGAAAGATGCTAAACCTAGACTCATTAGGTGGGTTCTTTTGCTACAGGAGTTTGACTCACATCACTGATAGGAAAGGAGCTGAGAACCCTGTAGCTGATAACTTGTCTAGGTTAGAAAATATTCCTCATGACCCACTACATATTGATGATAGCTTCCCTGATGAACAATTAGCTGTCATAAATGATTCTCATAGTATTCCTTGGTATGCTGACTATGCTAATTACATTGTTGCTAAATTTATACCACCTAGTTTCACATACCAACAAAAGAAAAAAATTCTTCTATGATTTAAAACATTACTTTTGGGATGACCCACATCTTTATAAAGAGGGAGTAGATGGTATTATTAGATGTTGTATACCTCAGCATGAACAGGAACAAATCCTATGGAAATATCACTCCGAATCCTATGGAGGACATCATGCAGGAGATAGAACTGCACACAAGGTATTACAATCTGGTTTTTATTGGCCTACTCTCTTCAAAGATGCTCGTAAGTTTGTCTTATCTTGTGATGAATGTCAAAGAATTGGTAATATTGGTAGACGTCAGGAAATGCCTATGAATTATTCACTTGTTATTGAACCATTTGATGTTTGGGGCTTTGATTATATGGGACCTTTTCCTTCCTCTAATGGGTATACTCATATTTTGGTTGCTGTTGATTATGTCACTAAGTGGGTAGAAGCAATTCTAACTAGTAGTGCTGATCACAACACCTCCATTAAAATGTTGAAAGAAGTTATTTTCCTAAGGTTTGGAGTTCCTAGATATTTAATGAGTGATGGTGGTTCACATTTTATCCATGGTGCTTTCTGTAAATTGCTTGCTAAATATGATGTCAACCATAGAATTGCATCCCCTTATCACCCTCAATCTAGTGGTCAAGTTGAACTTAGCAATAGAGAAATAAAGTTGATATTACAAAATACTATTAACAGATCTAGGAAAAATTGGTCTAAGAAACTTGATGGGGCACTATGGGCTTATAGAACTGCTTATAAAAATCCTATGGGTATGTCTCCATACAAAATGGTTTATGGCAAAGCATGTCTCTTGCCTCTTGAGTTAGAACGTAAAGCATATTGGGCAATTAAAGAACTCAATTATGATTTCAAACTTGCTAGTGAAAAGAGGTTGTTTGATATTACCTCACTAGATGAATGGAGGACCCAAGCTTATGAAAATGCCAAACTATTCAAAGAAAAAGTCAAAAGATAATTCAAAGTTGGTGATTATGTTCTATTGTACAATTCTCATTTTAGATTTTTTGCAGGAAAACTTCTCTCCAAGTGGGAAGAACCATATATCATTGAAGAAGTTTATCGCTCTGGAGTTATCAAGATCAATAATGCCGAAGGCACTAATCCGAAGGTGGTTAATAGGCAAAGAATTAAGCACAATATTTCAGGTACACCTATTAATGTTGAAACTAATATTATTCAAACCATGACACCGGAGGAATATATAAAAGAGACCTTCCAGAACACTGAAAAGCAAGAGGTACGTGATATGGTAATTAAACTGACTCCAAAAATTCCTCAAAAATATTTTCTGTCAGTTTTGAAATATTAGAAAAAATAAAAAATAAAAAACACCCGAGAAGGCAACCCAGGTGCCCATTAGGCACCAGGGCACGCTTGCCCCACCTGGCGCGCCCTGGTGGGTAGTGGGTCCCTCGGGGACCTTCCCGACTCCGTTTTCCTATAGTATAGTTGTTTCCCAAGATAAAAATTCTTTATATATACTCTCGGATGATTTGATCACCGTATCGCGGAGAAATCCTCTGTTCTTGTTTCGTGCTGTTTTTCTGGCAGATCTGAAAATATGTCGTCACAAGATTTAGATGGAGAGAGCTATGTTTCCCACTATATCACAAACCCAAAGATCTATGGAGATGTGGACCATTATGGTTGGAGCACAGAGGAAGAAGCAGAAGATGATCCGAAGGGGACGAAGGATGCCATCTCTGAAGAAGATGAAGACCCTCTACCTCAACCTGGAGATATGCACGTGGAATTAAAGAAGTCAAACCTTCCAAACAGAGTAAACAAATCTAAGATCCAATTTATCCCATCCTATTTTTTGCATGAAAGGAAGGAGGCATTATGCAAAAAGATATTGAACCTTGAGCAAGAAAATGATGACTTGAGGGAGGAAAATTTAACCTCAAGCGTAAGCTGGAGAAGAAGAATGCTACTTCCTCAACACCCCCACCATCACCAAAGAAAGTGACTTAAACACACGGGTATGGGCACTCCCCTTGACTTGTGCCAAGCTTGGTGGAGGTGCCCCGGTATCGTATCACCATCACTTTTATTACCTTTACCTATCTTAGTTCTATCTTTAGTTGTTTCGTGATTTAGTATAATTAAAGTTTATTATGATCTATTTTTGAGTGCTAGTTTCATGATCTATCTATCTATGTAATCGAGTGAGAGTTATATAATAAAGATTAGTTCGAGTTTTTGCTTCTTTACCTTTTTGTTTCAATCAAAATAAAGAAAATAATGAAAAAGATCATATGCTAATCTTATGGAAAGTAATGACATTACATAAGGAAAATTATAAGTGGTAAAATTTATTGAAAGTTGACAAACATAGCATTGGTCAGTGATGCAATTCATGAAAGAATTAATAAGGGAAGAGAAGATTCACATGCAAATATACTATCTTGGACATCTTTTATGATTGTGAGCCTCCATTAAATATTTTATGCCAAATTGTTGACGTTGGACACGGAAGACAACGTAATGATATATGTTTGTTCATATTCACATAGAAGTTATATTGTCATAGATCCTCCAATATGTGGTGCTTGCGCAATATCTTTGCTAGCCAAAAATCCGCACTAAGTACAGATACTACTTGTGCATCAAAAAATCTTAAACCCAATTTCATGTTTTGAGAGTCCACCATACCTACCTATGGGTTGAATAAGATCCTTCAAGTAAGTTGTCATCGGTGCATAAAGCAATAAAAATTGCTTCTAAATATGTTTGATCTTTTATAGTAAGGGAAAATAACCGTTGTACAAACTTGTGATGGCAAAGTAATAAAAGCGATGGACTACATAATAAAGGTTGCTATCATAAGGGGCAATATAATGTGACATTATTTTGCATTAAGAGATTGTGCATCCAAAACCAAAAAGCGCATGACAACCTCTGCTTCCCTCTACGAAGGGCCTATCTTCTACTTTTATGTATTTACTTTTTATGCAAGAGTCAATAGTGTTCTCCACTATGCAAGAGTCAATAGTGCTTCCCTCTGCGAAGGGCCTATCTTCTATTTTTTATGCAAGCATCATGTGGTGGGGAAAGATCTAGGCAAATATATCCAGTTGGATATGAGTGGTCATGAGTTATTATTGTTGACATCATCCTTGAGAACACGTTGGGAGGCGAAACTATAAGCCCCTATCTTTCTATGTGTCCGGCTGAAACTTTTGCTCCATATATTTGTTGTGAGTGTTACCAATCATAGAAGATTAAATGATGGTTTAGTATGTGGACTTGCCTAAAGGCTCCGACACGAGATCCTTCCTGAAAATGTGATGAATTGCAATTGCAAAGTTGACTGAGAACATAGTTTGTTGGTTTACAAGAAATTTTATTCATTATACTTCGATGTTGTGATGAATTGTTACTTGCTCATAAGAAGTTTTATGATAAAGTTTATTGTTGTTATAATAATGATCATGATGCTACTATGTCCGTATTTTTGTTTTATCGACACCTCTCTCTCTCTAAACATGTGGACATGATTCTCGATATCGGCTTTCGCTTGAGGACAAGCGAGGTCTAAGCTTGGGAAAGTTGATATGTCCATTTTGCATCATGTTTTCTTACTGTTATTTATAGTGTTTTTGTTCAATATAACACTTTGTGGAGTAATTCTAATGCCTTTTCTCTCATAATATGCAAGGTTTACACAAAGAGGGAGAATACCGGCAGCTGGAATTCTGGACCTGAAAAAGCTAAGTCAGAGATACCTATTCTGCACATCTCCAAATAAGCTAAAATTTTATGGAGAATTATTTTGGAATATATAAAAAATATTGGAGATAATAAATACCGGAGGGGGCCACCAAGGTGACCACTAGGCACTGGGGCGCGCCTACCCCCTTGGCGCGCCCTGATGGGTAGTGGGCTCCCTGGCCCACTTCCGGTACATAAGGTCTTTTGACCTAGACAAAAGAAGGAGAGGACTTTCAGGACGAAGTGCCGCCACCTCGAGGCGAAACTTGGGCAGGAGCACTTTTGCTCTCCGGCGGAGCGATTCCGCCGGGGACACTTCTCTCCGGGAGGGCAAAATCGAAGCCATTGTCATCACCAACAACCCTCTCAACTTGGGAGGATCAATCTTCATCAACATCTTCACCAGCACCATCTCATCTCAAAACCCTAGTTCATCTCTTGTGTTCAATATTTGTATCAAAACCTCAAATTGGTACCTGTGTGTGACGCCCCCGGCTCAATCATGCACTAATCATACACGCAAATGCACACGATCAAGCCTAAGGACTCACGGGAAGATATCACAACACAACTCTAAAACATAAATAAAGTCATACAAGCTTTATATTACAAGCCAGGGGCCTCGAGGGCTCAAATACATAAGCTCGCATACAAGCGTCAGCGGAAGCATCAGATATCTGAGTACAGATATAAAAGAAAACACAGATAGGCCCTTAGAAGGCAGGGCAAAAGAAAACACTACGATCGAAAGGCATAGGCCTCCTACCTGGGACCCTCCGAACCTACTCCCGGTCGTCAGCCAACTCATAGAAGAATCCACCCTCGAGGTAGTAGTAGCGATCGTCGGCGGGGGCAGCTGTATCCCGGGCTCCGTCATCTGGTTGCATGAAAAGGATATGGGGGAAAAAGAAAGCAAAGCAACCGTGAGTACTCATCCGAAGTACTCAGCATGCAAGGATCTACACTACATATGCAACATTATCAAAGGAAGGCTGTATATGTGGACTGGGCTGCAGAAATGCCAGAATAGAGAGAAGGCCTAGTCCTATCGAAGACTAGCATCTTCAGCGGTCTTGCAGCAATAGAAGAGAGTAGATCAGCACAATATAATGTAGTAGTAGTGTCATCAACCTCGCCCAGAGATCCTTTCTCGACTCCTTGCGAGAAAGCAATCCCAGAGCCATACAGTCATCAACCTTGTCCTGGGATCCCTTCTCGACTCCCTGCGAGAAGCAATCCTAGAGCCATATATCCAGGTATCATTTCACGTTCTAATTGTGTCGATCGTGATACAACTCCGAGTGTCCTTTACCGTAGGACCGGCTATCGATAAATGTTTTCTTCCCTGCAAGGGTGCACCAACTTACCCACCACGCTCGCTTTACTCCGGCCGGACACACTTTTCCGGGTCATGCCCGACCTCGGCCAAACGATACACCGCAACCCTACCTACAGCTCAGCAGAGAGGTCCCCGTCGGTCTATATCCTAAGCGCTCAGGGGTCTTGGGCCATCACCCTGTGCACTCCGGGTCGGTGTGTGCAGGGTCGGGATGAGCACCACCTCAGTCCTGGATGGCACTGGCCCGGCCCGGCCACGAGGCTGAACTGGACGTCTCACAAAGCTTTCGGCTGATGCATACGATGCAGAGTGCCCATAACTCTTCCCACGTGATGGTTAGTGCTATCAGGCTAGAGGCCTGCTCGGATCAAATATCCAAATCGTTGGCGGACTAGGGGCTTGCGGTAACGAGCAGAGACTCACGATCGATGTGACCCCGTCGCCCCGTCTCGAGGACTTGCTGCAAGGGCTAAGAATGCCCGGCCACGCCTCGTATTCATCACTCGGGCACCATCCAGGTCAACCCGTCTCCACAACACTCGCCACTTAGGCTCACGCGGGTACCCCTCAGGGTCGACCCGCCTTTTCATGTAACAATGTAAAGTCAAAGTATCCGTGTGTCCATAACATCAGGAGAATCCGAGGTATCACCCTCGTTGGATTCCTACTCAATGTATCCGTCAAGGTGAACTCAGAGGAATCACCCTCGATGGGTTCACACTTGAGGTGTTGCACGACAACGTCGTCATCGGAACTGGGGAAGGAGGAATCACCCTCTATGACCACGACCGAATCGCTACTCTACAGAGTTAACATCAGAAGTGCTACAAGAGGTTTCACCCTCGGCACTCGATAGTAACGCTGCAGGGTCGTTACAACTAAGGGGGTGATGTGCTGTGCCGGGGCCTGGTCTTCAATCCCGTTGATCGGGTCTTCTGATAATCCAGCGGGGCAGTCGTAACTAGCGGGGTCACTAATAGGTCTCTACCCAGCCTATACTAAGCAGTTTAGGATATGCAGGTAATTATCAACAGCAGGTTACAATAAACAGGCTATACATCAGAATAGGTAAAGCAGTAGCAGCAGAAATTCTAATGCAAGCATGAGAGAGAAAGAATAGGCGATATCGGGATGCTCAAAAGGGGGGTGCTTGCCTGGTTGCTCGGCGGCAAGGGCAAGGTCGTTAACGGTGCCGCCGGGCTCCTGAGCTGCGTCGGTACCGGAAACTGCGTCGGGGTCTAACGAGAGAGAAGAGGGGGAGGAAACAGTAAATACTAAGCAGACAAGTGCTACATAATGTATGACATGACAATATGTAGTGCCGGGTGTGTCCTAACGTATGGTTGCACGTCACCGAGGAAGGGGAAATCCATCCGGGAATGTTTTCCCGGTTCCGGACATTTGTCAGTCAGATGACCGGAGGAGGATGGTTGCATGTTCGCTATGCTAGGGATGCGTGACGGACGAACGGTCTGCGTATTCGGATTCATCTTGAAATTCTGAGCAACTTTCATGTACAAAGTATTTTCATCCGAGGTACGGTTTATTTTATATTAATTTTCAAAGATTTAAACATTTTTTGAATTATTTTAAATCAAAAAATGTAATATTGCATCAGCATGATGTCATGCTGACATCAGCAGTCAACATGACTGTTGACTGGGTCAACCTGACAGGTGGGTCCCACCTGTCAGTGACTGTTTAGTTAATTAACAGTAGTTAACTAGTTTAATTAGTCATTAGGCTAATTACACTTAATTAGTTAATTTAAACAGAATTAATTAAGTTAATTAATTATTTAATTAACTAATTTTATTTATTTATTTATTATTTATTTATTATCTATATTACATTTTCCTTTTCTTTATTTTTCTTTTTTGTTCTCAGGGCTGTGGGCCTGTTCGGTCAGTGGCCCCGAGGGGCGGGGCCCAGCAGTCATTGGCCCATACGGCCATAGCGGGCGCGCGGTTACGGGGCGGAGTCAGGTGCGGGCGCTGGGCGCCCGACTGGGGGGGAAGCCCGGGCGCTAGCTCGAGCGAGGCCATCGGCGCGGCCGCCGGCGCCCACGACGCTGGCCAGGGGAGGCGGAGGAGGCCTGCGGGCGGCGCGGTGAGGCTGCAGCGGCAGGTAGAGCAGAGGCGGGGCGCGTACGGGGTGTGGCGCTGTGCACGGAGGGGTGGTGGCCAAAGGCGCGGTGCAGCGGGGGGGGGGGGGGGAAGCGGGGCGGCGGAGCTAGCAGCAATGGCAGCGGTGGCTGCAGGTGGGAGGCAGTAGCGACGGGCAGGGAGGCGCGGCTGGTCGGGGCAGCCGGCGCGAATAGCGACGCGGGGGTGCAGCCGAAGGCGCACAAGCGCGCGCGGGAGCAAGGCTCCGGGCGCGGCGATGGTGAGCGTGGTGCAGCAACGAGCGCGGCGGGCATGACCTCGAGGTGAGGCAGGGCGTGGCCCGGGCGGCCGCGTGCGCGAGGGCTCGACCTCGGGCGGACAGAGTAGCACGGGATCGCAGGCAGCGGCGCGGTGAGCGCGCGGGGACGCGCGGTGTCTGAGAGGGGAGTGGGAGGGAGCTCACGGCGGTGCGCAGGGACTAAGGCAGCGGGCGTCGAGGAGGAGGACGGGGACGACGTGCGGCGTGGCGACGAGGTCCGGCGGCGTCGGGGACGGCTTCGGGCGATGGTGAGGTGGCGCACAGCGACGACGTCGGAGAAGGGGGGCGTCGGGCTCGATCCCCTTCCCGATTCGGATCGGGATCGAGATGAGGGGGAAGGGGAAGAGGCGAGCGAGTGGGGGGAGGACTGGGGTGCGGTTAGGTTAGGGTTTGGCTAGCGGGGGGGGGGGTTATGGGTGAGTGGGTGGCCCCTGCTCTACTGGCCACGACCCAGTGGGGGGGTTCTGTTACTTTTTCGGTTTCTTTTGTTTGTTTTATTTTCTTTTCTCTCACTTTCTGTTTTGCAAATAGTTAGGCCACTAATTGACTTTTACTAAATTAGTGACCTAGCTCATAATTAGCAGTACATTATACCCTATCACCAAAAACTAGTTTGGGCAAAACATAATTTCATATTTAATTTAGATTAAATAAAAGGTTATTAAATATTGTCTTTAGTCACTGTTTGAGGATGTTTGAGTCACCTACCCAACTCCAATGATGTTGGTTTCAATTTTAGAATTGTCTCTGATTTACTTGCTATCTAATGAACAATTTAGTTTCTGATTTGAACAACTTTTATTTTCACTTTTAGTTTGGATTTCCATTTGAATTTGAATTTGAAAAGAGATATGATACTAATGATGATTAAGCACTGTTGATCATGATGACATGGCATAATCAAAAGGGTGATTACTGTAGCTTAATACATGGGGTGTTACACTGTGGGTGACTAGTAGTGTTGATTACATCTTGTAGTTGATGCTACTTGGTTTATTTGGTGGAAGATTATATGTTCAGATCCATTATGATATTTATTACTCCTCTAATCTTGAGCATGAATATGATTTGTGAGTAGTTGCTTTTGTTCTTGAGGACACGGGAGAAATCATGTTACAAGTAATCATGTGAATTTGATATTCGTTCGATATTTTGATGATATGTATGTTGTGATTCCCTTAGTGGTGTTATGTGAACATTGACTACGTGACACTTCACCATCTTTGGGCCTAAGGGAATGCATTGCGGAGTAGTTATTAGATGATGGGTTGCTAGAGTGACAGAAGCTTAAACCCTAGTTTATGCGCTATTCCGTGAGGGGCTGATTTAGATCCACATGTTTAATGCTATGGTTAGATTTTATCTTAATTCTTCTTTCGTAGTTGTGGATGCTTGCGAGAGGGGTTAATCATAAGTGGGAGGATTGTTCAAGTAAGAACATCACCCAAGCACCGGTCCACCCACATATCAAATTATCTAAGTAGCAAAAGCGAATCAAACAAACATGATGAAAGTGACTAGATGAAATTCCCGTGTGTCCTCGAGAACATTTTACTTTTTATCAGAGACCGTTCCGGCCTGTCCTTTGCTACAAAAAGGATTGGGCTACCTTGCTGCACTTATTGTTACTATTTTTCCTTGGTACTTGTTACAAATTAGCTAGCTATCAAACTACCTGTTACCAACAATTTCAGTGCTTGCAGAAATTACCTTGTTGAAACCCGCTTGTCATTTCCTTTTGCTCCTCATTGGGTTCGACACTCTTACTTATCGAAAGGACTACGATTGATCCCCTATACTTGTGGGTCATCATGCGCGCCCAGGGGGTAGGACGCATCCTGGTGGCTCATGGGGCCCACGTAGTTCTGTTTGACCTAACTCCGCCTCTATAAATTCTCTAAAATCGGGAAACCAACAGAGGAGTCCACGAAATACTTTTTTCGTCGCCACAAGGTCTTGTTCTCGAGAGATCCCATCTGGAGGCCTTTTCCGGCACTCTACCGGAGGGGGAATCGATCATGGAAGGGCTCTACATCAACCTTGTTGCCCTTCCAATGATGTGTGAGTAGTTTAACACAAACCTACGGGTCCATAGTTAGTAGCTAGGTGGCTTCGTCTCTCTATTTGATCTTCAATACAATGTTCTCCTCAATGTTCTTGGAGTTCTATCCGATGTAATCACTTTTTGCGGTGTGTTTGTTGGGATCCGATGAATTGTGAGTTTATGTTCAGATTATCCATGAATATTATTTGAATTTTCTCTGAACTCTTGTATGCATGATGTTATATCTTCATATTTCTCTCCGATCTATTGATTTGGTTTGGCCAACTAGATTGATTTTTCTTGCAATGGGAGAGGTGCTTTGTAATGGGTTCGATCTTGCGGTGCTCAATCCCAATGACAGAAGGGCACATGACACGTATGTATCATTGCTATTAAGGATAAAAAGATGGGGTTTATTCATGCGTGAGTTTACTTTGTCTACATCATGTCATCTTGCTTAAGGCGTTACTCCATCCTTTATGAACTTAATACTCTAGATGCTTGCTGGACAGCGGTCGATGTGTGGAGTAATAGTAGTAGATGCAGAATTGTTTCGGTCTAGTTGTCTCGGACGTGATGCCTATATACATGATCATTGCCTTGGATATCATCATGATTATTTGCTTTTCTGTCAATTGCACAACAGTAATTTGTTTACCCACCGTGTGCTATTTTCAAGAGAGAAGCCTCTAGTGAAAACTATGGCCCCCGGGTCTACTTTTATCAAATATTAAAAATCCTAAAAATACCTTTCTACAATTTTACTTTATTTATTTTATTTTGTATTTTTGTTCGATCTATCTATCTATCACCGTACAATTTAATCTTGCAATTAACCATCAAGGGATTGACAACCCCTTGTTCGCGTTGGGTGCGAGGATTTGTTATTTTGTGTGTAGGTGCTGCTAACGAGTTGTTGCGTGATCCTCCTACTGGATTGATAACCTTGGTTTAATAACTGAGGGAAATACTTATCTCTACTGTACTGCATCATCCCCTCCTCTTCGGGGAAATCCCAACGCAGCTCACAAGTTGCAGGACAATTTCTGGCGCCGTTGCCGGGGAGACATCATCAACATCAATCAAGTACCTACGCATAAAATTTCATCTCCTTGCATTTATTTTATTTGCCTTTGCCTCTTGTTTTCATCTCCCCCACTTCTAAAAGTTTTTCAAAAATATAAAAATATTTTCCGTTTACCTTTTTATTGTTTGCTTCTTTTTTTGCTTGTTATCTTGTTTGCGTAGCCATGATGTCTCAAGAAAATACAAAATTGTGTTTTTTTTCTAGTACTAATAATAATGATTTTATTAGTACTCCGATTGCTCCTCCCACCGCTAGTGTGGAGACTTGTGATATTAATGTCACTTTGTTAAATCTTGTTATGAAAGAAAACAATTTTCTGGTAGTCCTAATGAAGATGATGCATCCCATCTTAACACTTTCGTAGAATTGTATGATATGCAAAAGAAAAAAATATGTGGACAATGATATTGTGAAACTAAAATTATTCCCGTTCTCATTGCGGGATCGTGCAAAAATTTGGTTTTCATCTTTGCCACGAAATAGTATCAATTCTTGGGATAGGTGTAAAGATGCTTTTATTACCAAGTATTTTCCTCCCACAAAAATTATTTCCCTTAGAAATCAAATTATGAATTTGAAGCATCTTGATGATGAATATGCCGCCCAATCTTGGGAAAGTATGAAATTAATGATAAGAAATCTCCCTACTCATGGTTTAAATTTGTGGATGATCATATAATTTTTTTATGTGGGATTAAATTTTGTTTCTAGAAATCTTTTAGATTCCGCTGCGGGTGGTACTTTTATGGAGATTACATTGGGAGAAGCTACTAAATTGCTTGATAATATTATGGCAAATTATTCACAATGGCATACTGAAAGAGCTCCTAATAATAAAAAGGTGAATTCTGTTGAAGAAATTAGTACTTTGAGTGAAAAAGTTGATGCTCTTATGAAATTGGTTGCTAGCGAAAATACTCCTATTGATCCTAATGATGTTCCATTTTCCACTTTGATTGAGCAAAATAATGATCCCGTAGATGTGAATTTTGTCTCGCGAAACAATTTTAATAGTAATGCTTATAGAGGTAATTTCAATCCTAGGCCGTTCCTAGGAAATTCCTCTAACAATTATGGCAATTCCTATGGTAATTCTTATATTAATAATAATAGGATGCCCTCTGATCTTGATAATAATATCAAATAATTGATTAATGCTTAAAAAGTTTTCAACACTACGATAGAGGAAAAATTGAATAAAATTGATGATATGTCTTGGAGCAATGATAGAATATTCAAGATGTGGACAATCTTAAGAATAAAATTTTGCCACTCAAGATTGATATTAATGAATCAATTAAAGCTTTATATGTCTCCATGGATGAGAGTAAGAAAAGAACCGCTATGCTAAAAGCTAAACGAGAAATTTTAGAAAAATCAATTCCTCCCGGTTTCTATCGTAGTAATGATGAGGATATTAAAATGATTGCTGTTTCATCTATTGACTCCTTGTTTAGCAATATAAAACTTGATGAAAAGGGGACTGAAGAAGTGTCAACTTTAGCTAGAAGGCGTCCCCATAATTCGGAGGGTGAAAATCTTGATGAAAAAACAGATAAAAGTGGGTTTGGAGAGGTAAAAATTTGACTAGTGATGTGCCCACTCTTTTGGATTACAAAGACTTTAATTATGATAGTTGTTCTTTGATTGAATGTATTTCTTTTTTGCAATCCATGCTAAGTTCACCCAACGCTTATGAACAAAATAAGGCTTTTACTAAACATATTGTAGAAGCGATGATGAAAGCTTTAGAAGAAAACCTAGAACTAGAAGTTTCAATTCATAGAAAATTATATGATGAGTGGGAACCTACCATTAAAGTTAAAATTAAAAAATTCTGAGTGCAATGCTTGATGTGATTTGGGTGCTAGCGTTTCCACAATTCCAAAATCTCTATGTGATGTGCTAGGTTTTACCAATATGGATGAATGTTCTCTTAATTTGCACTTGGCGGATTCTGCTATTAAAAAGCCTTTGGGTAGAATTAATGATGTTCTTATTTTTGCAAATAGGAACTATGTGCCCGTTGATTTTAGTGTACTTGACATTAATTGCAATCTGTCTAGTCCCATAATGCTTGGTAGACCGTTCTTATGAACCATAGGAGCCGTCATTGACATGAAGGAAGGGAATATAAAATTTTAGTTTCCATTAAAGAAGAGTATGGAACACTTCCCTAGAATGAGAATTAACCCACCATATGAATCAATCAAGAGGGCCACCTCTGGAACTAAAACCAAGGATGACAATACTTGAAACTACGCATTATGCCTAGCTAGGGGCGTAAAACAATAGGGCTAGTTGGGAGGCAACCCAATAGTTAGCTTAATTTTTATTTTTGTTTTTCTGTTTTCTTGTGTGCACACAATTATGCTACTGTTATGATTGTTTTTTTGTGTTTTAGTTAGTGTTTGTGCCAAGTAAGCCTTTGGGATAATTTGGATGATAGTTGCCTTGATTCTGTGCAAAAACAGAAACTTTTACATCCGGTAGCAAAATTGTTAAAATTTGCTGGAGCGCGATAAAATTCTGAATTTTTTACACATGGTTGATATACAAATTTCCCAGGTTGTACTAGTTTTTTGGAATTTTCAGAGTTACAGAAGTATGGTTAATGTTCAGATTACTACAGACTGATATGATTTTGACATATTTTGTTTTCGTTGCATTGTTTGCTTATTTTGATGAATTTATGGATTGTGTCGGGGGGGGGGGGGGATAAGCCATGGTAAAGTTAGAATACAGTAGGTATAATGCAATAATAAAATATGAATGGGTTTGCAATAGTACCTAAAGTAGTGATTTGCTTTATTATACTAACGGATCTCACGGAGTTTTTGTTAAGTTTTGTGTGATTGAAGTTTTCAAGTTTTGGGTGAGATCATGATGGTGTAGGAATAAGGAGTGGCAAGAGCCTAAGCTTGGGTATGCCCGAGGCATCCCAAGGTAATATTCAAGGACTCCCAAGCAAATTAGCTTGGGGATGCCCCGGAAGGCATCCCCTCTTCCTTCTACCAACTATCGGTAATTTTACTTGGAGCTATATTTTTATTTGTCACATATCATGAGTTTTGCTTGGAGCGTCGTGTATTATATGAGCCTTTGATTTATTTGCTTTTTAGTTTGTCACAATCATCTTTGCCGGACACACCTATTTGAGAGAGCCACACATTTATCATGATTTGTTAGAATACTATATGTGCTTCACTTAAATCTTTTGAGCTAGGCAATTGCTCTAGTGCTTCACATAAATCTTTTTTAGCACGGTGGTGACTATGTTTTAAAGAAATACATGCACTCTTATGCTTCACTTATATTATTTTGAGAGTTGATAAGATTATATTTTAAAGAAATATTTGCACTCTCATGCTTCACTTGTATCTTTTTGAGAGTTGATAATTGTTATGGTAATTTGCACAAGATATGAATTTGGTCCCAAAGTGATGAATATTCAAGAGGGATATAATAAAAAAATTCATGAAAGATCATTGGATATGATAAGTTTAATTCCTTGCAATAGTTTTAAGATATGGAGATGATAATATGTTTATCATGTTAGTGATTAATTGTGGTTTAGTAAGAATATTGGTGTTAAGGTTTGTGATTCCCTATGCATGCACGTAAAGTTTATAGTTATGCAACGAAGTTATATCCTACCTATGGTGAATTATTCAGTGTTAGTTATGTTCAATGCATGTTTATGACCATTTTTGTTTATTGGTTGGTCGCTTCTCAATCTATTTGCTAGCCTTCATTTGTACTAAGCGGGAATGCTGCTTGAGCATCCAACTCCTGAAACCCAACATTGTGCCAAATAAGTTCACCATACCTACCTATATGAGGTATTTCCATGTCGTTCCAAGTAAATTTGCATGTGCCAACTATAATTTTTCAAAATAATTTTCTGTTTTGTGTGCCCGTAGAGCTCATGAAGCGGCAGGGGGTGGCCGATTTTTTTCCATGCTAGGTGTGTTATTCTCATGATGAGTGTTTATTCACTTGTCATTGAACGAGAAAGTGGCAGGTAATAGGGATGCCCAGTCCTGAAATGAAAAAAATATGATGATAATAATAAATTCCTTGGAAAGTGTTGGTATGGAAGGCACCTGTGGATACGGCTAGCCATGGATTGTGAAAGAATGGTGGAAAGGAAATAAACTTTATTTTCTGTTTGGGAACCGTCTATAATGTGTATAGCATGGAAGATATTGGGAATTCTCGGTCATTTTCGTTGACAGGAAAAGCATGCCTCTCAAAATAATTTTATCTCTGTAATTTAAGCCTTGAGCTCTGGCACCTCTGCAAATCTCTGCTTCCCTCTGCGAAGGGCCCATCAATTTACTTTTATGCAAATTTTATTTTTATTTTGAGTATCCATTCTATCTTACAAAGCACCAACTATAGAACACTATTGTCATACTTGTGCATTGGGTGTAGCTAATATTGATTGTGTTTCATGAATGGATCAATGATTGAGCATAATGGGCTAGGGATAACTTTCTTTAGCGTTAATATTTATGTCTTCATATCAAGTAAAGACTATTTCTTTGAATCATTCAAGTCCAAATATCCATGCCACAAAAGAAAAGATTATATGATGAATATGATAGGTAGCATTCTGTTTTTATCATTTACCTACACGAGAACGAGCAGGAATTAAGCTTGGGGATGCTTGATACGTCTCCAACGTATCTATAATTTTTTATTGTTCCATGCTATTATAGTATCAATCTTGGATGTTTTATACAAACTTACAAGCATTTATATATCATTTTTTGGGACTAACCTATTAACTTAGTGCCCAGTGCCAGTTGCTGTTTTTGCCTGTTTTTGGTTTTTCAGAATATCAGTACCAAATGAAGTCCAAATGCTACGAAATTTTTTAGTGATTTTTTCTGGCAATAAGAGACCCTGGAAGATTCGGGAGGGGACGAGAAGATGAAGTAGTGGCCCACGAGGCACCAGGGCGCACGCTGGTGGCTCATGGGGCCCATGTAGCTCTATTTTACCTAACTCCGCCTCTATAAATTCTCTAAAGTCAGGAAACCAACAGAGGAGTCCACGAAATACTTTTTCCGCCGCCGCAAGTTCTTGTTCTCGAGAGATCCCATCTGGAGGCCTTTTCCGCCACTCTACCGGAGGGTGAATCGATCATGGAGGGGCTCTACATCAACCTTGCTGCCCTTTTGATGATGTGTGAGTAGTTTACCACGGACCTATGGGTCCATAGTTAGTAGCTAGATGGCTTGTTCTCTCTATTTGTTCTTCAATACAATGTTCTCCTTGATGTTCTTGGAGTTCTATCCGATGTAATCACTTTTTGCAGTGTGTTTGTTGGGATCCGACGAATTGTCAGTTTATGATTAGATTATCCATGAATATTATTTGAGTTTTCTCTGAACTCTTTTATGCTTGATTGTTATAGCTTCGTATTTCTCTCCGATCTATTGATTTGGTTTGGCCAACTAGATTGATTTTTCTTGCAATGGGAGAGGTGCTTTGTAATGAGTTCGATCTTGCGGTGCTCAATCCCAGTGGCACAAGGGGACATGACATGTATGTATCATTGCTATTAAGGATAAAAATATGGGGTTTATTCATGTGTGAGTTTACTTTGTCTACATCATGTCATCTTGCTTACGGCGTTACTCCGTTCTTTATGAACTTAATACTCTAGATGCTTGCTGGATAGCGGTCGATGTGTGGAGTAATAGTAGTAGATGCATAAGTGTTTCGGCCTACTTGTCTCGGACATGATGCCTATATACATGATCATTGCCTTGGATATCGTCATGATTATTTGCTTTTCTGTCAATTACCCAACAGTAATTTGTCTACCCACCGTATGCTATTTCCATGTGAGAACCCTCTAGTGAAACTATGGCCCCCGGGTCTACCTTTATCATATATTAAAAATCTTACAAATACCTTGCTGCAACTTTACTTTATTTATTTTATTTTGTATTTTTGTTCGATCTATCTATCTATCAGCATACAATTTAATCTTGCAATTAACTGTTAAGGGATTGACAACCCCTTGTTCGCGTTGGGTGCGAGGATTTATTATTTTGTGTGCAGGTGCTGCTAATGAGTTGTTGCATGATTCTCCTATTGGATTGATAACCTTGGTTTCATAACTGAGGGAAATACTTATCTCTACTATACTGCATCATCCCCTCCTCTTCGGGGAAATACCAACGCAACTCACAAGTAGCAAACATCAATGCGCACAACTTCTTTGTGTTCTACTCATGCATATATATCTACGCATAGACCTAGCTGATGATGCCACTGATGGGGAACGAAGCATGAAAATCAAAAAAATTCCTTCGAAACACCCAAGATCCAATCTAGAAGATGCATAGCTATGAGAGGGGAGTGTGTATACATACCCTTGTAGACCAAAAGCATTAGTGTTGTAATGCGGTTGATGTAGAGGTACTCTTCACGATCAAACTGCAATCCAATCCGATCTAGTGCCGAACAGACGGCCCCTTCGAGATTAGCACATGTTCAGCTCAATGGCGTCCTCTCCTTCTTGATCTAGCAAACGAGGGAGAGGAGGTAGATGAGATCGGAACCAACATGGCGGTATGGTGGTGGTGGCAGCAGTGGAATTTCGGCACGCCTTCGCCAAGCGCATACCGGAGGAATGGTGTGAGAAGTTGGGAGCGACGGAGGGCAAGGGTGGAGGCATGCAGCTGCCCTCCCACCTCCCCACTATATATAGGGGTGAGGGGGAGGGGGCGCCAGCCCTTGGCCCTTCCTCCAAGGAGGGGGCGGCGGCCCTAGGGGGGTGGATTGCCCCACTACAAAAAAACACTTACGTGATGAGACGTGTTTGCCACAGTAGGTCACATTTTCTGTCGTGCATGTACATCCATGACGATTTTATGACAGAATCAAGATAGTCATACCTGTGCTATCATAGAAGTGTTACATGACAATACCGAAATTATCATCACGGAAGTGTCCACTTCCATGATGATAAATGGTGCGTGATGGAAGTGTTTTTGGCAAGGATGACCAGCACGTGGCATCCATCGTAACAGGTCGCTGTTAAGCTATCGGGTTCCGGTTTGGATCCGATAACCCGTTAATAGCCCGGACAAATGGGGATTTTCCACGTGTAAAATTCTCAATGGCTAGAGGAACCACGTGTCAGCTCAACGTTGGGATAGATGTCATCTAGTCAATGGATGGGAGGCGCCTATGATACATCGACATGTGGCACGACCCAACAGTGGCCCATTTAGGCCATTCCAGCCCATCAAAATTAGCAGGCCGACCCATTTACGGCCTACTTGTGTCTGGTCCATTTAGGGCCATGGACCATATGAGTTGTGCCAATTCGGTCCGTCAACGACCCATTAACTATTTGACACCATTGCAGCCCATCGTCAGTTCGAGCCCATTAACAGCCCGCTATATATTTGGGCTCAATATCAGCCCGATGTAATTTCGTCCTATTAACAACCCATTCAAGGGATGGGCCAATTTTTAGGATGTATGTCTTTCGGCCTTTTAGCGACACATTCAAGTGTTGGGCCAATTTCCAGCCGGTGTGTCTTTCAGCCTGTTAACGGCCCCTACATGAGTTGGGTCATTTATAATCCGACCTGAGTTTTGGCCTCTTTAACGGCCCATGCTTTTAATGGTCCAATACCAGCTCGGTTTCACTTTTGTCCTGCTAAAGGCCCACAACACAGTTGGGCCATATACAGTTCGACCCAACTTTTAGCCTCTTAGCTGCCTATTCTCTTCATGGTCCAATACCAGCCCACTGTCTCTTTTGGCCTGCTAAAGGCCCACAACACAGTTGGGCTATATACAGCCTGACCTTAGTATCGGCCTGTTAACGGCCCGTGAAATTGAATGGGCCTACTTATTGGCTGCTTCGATTTCGGCCTGTTTACAACCCAACAGGTAAATGGGCCAAGCATTAACTGTTGGCTCGTTTCAATTATCGCGGCCCAATAGAGCTTTCGGCCTGGTTATGGCCCATCAACTTATTGGGCCTGCTAAAGTACGAACATGTCTGTAGGCCCAATTAGCCAACGTCGATTTCGGCCCAGCTATTATTTGAGCCCATTACAAGGACCATTTATGGACAGGACCAAATCCGATTAATCAAAGGCCCAAGACAATTTCGGCCCCTGCGAGCCCATTAGGGGGCCCATTAAGGTTAGTAGGCTGCTATCCTTGATAAAGGGCCCACGACGCTTCGTGTTAAGCTACTAATTTTACTGCTCTTTTGGCTTCTTAGCAACCAGTTGAGCTTTCGACCCAGATAGCTGGATTGCGAGCCGCGCTAAGCAAATGTACGGTATACAACAAAAAACGTAGCACATTAAGCATATATTACAGGAAATTACATCCACTGGGCAATCCAAGATTGATGCCAGTGCAAATAAATGAACAGAATTTAACGATCTACAACCTCACAATCTGCAACCTCAGCGCGGATGACGCCCATAAGCATGTGAGCAACTTCTTCCTTCTTTGCTACACTATCTCTAAAAACATTGATCAGTTGTTGTTGTACAAGAATGTGCACCTCTGACTCCTCCACGATTTCCATCATTACTTCAGCCAGTAATTGGTTCACAAACATACAATTTTTCCATTGGATTCGAGATAGAGGAACCTGAACAGATTCAAATGGCGATTTTGGCAGGCTTGTATCATTGATAGTGGAGAGTGTCTCGACCACTGCATCATAACATAAATTAGGAGGGGAACCAAACAGATTAATCAAGAGTTTTCGTGGTGGGCGCACGGCAGATGCGAAAGGATGGCTAAAGAGAGGGACATGCTCGAGGGCACCGGTGGGTTCCAGAGGCGAGGTCGGTATAAGCGAGCGAGGGACGCAAGACATGCCCAGGTTCGGGGCTCTTCGGAGAGATAACACCCCTAGTCCTGCCGAGTGTGGTTTATATGTGGGTGGTACAAGCTTGCTCCTAGAGCTGTGTTGGGGAGGGAGGAAGACAGGCCAGAGCATAGGCTGTTCCCTCTCCTAGTATGCGTGTGTATTCTACTGAGGGTCTGATCGATTGTGACCTCCCTGCATGGAGGCCTCCTGGGGGTTTTATAGGTCAACCCCCCAGGGTTACAATGGTAAAGTTACATGGGCGCGGGGCCGGGATGTCAGCGTCTGGGAAGCCAGTGCTGAGGCCCGTCGGGTACGAGGGTACGCCGGGTTCTCCGGGCGCAGACCCCACGTGCTAGAGGGCACTGTTTTCCATCTTGTCGTGCGTCACGGAGTGGTTGGGCCGGCTTGGCTACAGTGGCGCGTCGCCTTGTCGCCATCGGCTTACATCAGCAGGACGAGGGATGTACTATAGCCATGCCGGCCCCGGTCAGTGGAGTAGGTGGGCCACTGTTGCCACGCTCCTGCCGGTCAGCGGGGTTGGTGGGCCACTGTGGCCATGCTCATCCCTTCATGGGGACTTGTTCGGTCGTACACCTTGGATGGGACGGGAGCTGACCCGCGGCCGGGTTGAGGGGCGCACTGTGGTTGCGCTTGCTTGTTGAAGAAGTCTTTGACTTGCTGGGTCCGGCCGGCATGCGCCAGCGGGTCTGGCCGGGTTGCGGGACTTGGCCAGGTTGAGGAACCCAGCCAAGGGCAAGCCGGATTGGGGGGCGTTGCTGGCCTTGAAGTTTTTGAAAAGGATCCGGGTTTCGTTGCCTGCACGGGGTTCACGCCCCCGACAGTAGTCCCCGAAGCTATGAAGGCTCGCCGGCTTCGAGCAGGGGGGCCTTCGCAGTTTCACCCCCTGAGGAGGCGGCTGATGTTGATGAAGCTTGTGACCGCCGGGTCCGGCAACACCCACTATGTGCCGGCTTCTGGAAGCCGGATCGCGGCATCCCGGCATGGGCGGGAAACTGAAGAGTCCACAGAATGTTGGAGCGGAAGGGACGTGACCCCTTGGTTTCGGCGTGGGTGCCACATGGCGAATAATAGCTGAAGAGGCCCTGACAGGCCACGCTCGTGACGGGATGCGACAGCGGGCTGGGGCCCGCCACTCCGCGCCCTCGGCCCCCGCACGGGTATTTAATGTGGCGGCCGCGGATGGTTGCCCTTCTCGATGCAGTTAATTAGCGCGCAGATCGTGCCCACTCAATGCGGGGAAGTGGGAGGGGTGGGCGCAACTGATCCCACTTCCCCATGTTCTGCCCGTGGTTATAAATCGGGGGGAGGGGGCGGCGGAAATCATTCACGCACGTGACCCCACCTCCTTCTTCTTCCTTCGCCCAATTCCTGAGCTCACCGCCCACTGGAGAACTAGGCGCCGCTCGAGTCACCCGCCTACCGCGCTAGCTCCTTCTTGCCAACGCGCCTAGCACCCACGCCGAGCACCGCGGATGGCACTGCCGAAAGGCTCGTTGGAGGGATCCAACGTCACTGATGACGATATCCAGTATCTTCGCGACACCCGACGCCTGCCGCCGGTGGCAGAGGTGGCCGGACGCGCGCCCGAAGGGGAGTTGGAGCCGCAGCCGCAGGACGGTGAGCGCGTGGTCTTCTATAGTCATTTCAAGCGCGGGCTCGGCCTCCCTGCGAGCGCATTCTTCCGCGCCTTTCTCTCCTTCTTCGGGCTGCAGCTCTCGGGCTTCGTCACCCTTTGCGAGGGGTATCTGGGGGTGGAGCCGGATGTGGAGCTCTGGAGCCACCTCTTTTTCCTCAAGTAGTAGGGGCCGAAGGCCGGGGTTATGTCGTACTGCGGGGCCGCCGTCGTCTCGGTTCGGCCGAACGGGGTGTTCCCCAAGATGCCCATCGAGGATTCTTCCAAGAAGTGGCAGAATACCTTTTTCTATGTTCGCCGCGTCGGCGGAGGAGGCGACGCCATCAACTTCCCCCGTCCATCAACGAGCAGCCGCTCACTAAGATGAACTAGGGTTACATGTCCAAGAACCCGCCGCATGGGATGCTGAATTTGTGAGACCCTACCCAGATGTCATCCGGGAGGCTAGACTCGGAGCAGGTCGCCGAGCGGGTGAATGCCATCTCCAAGGCCGGGTTGGCTCCGGATTGGCGCTTCCGCAAGGCGCCCTACAACGCCGAGTACCCGATGCCCGCGGTGAGTCCTTGGTCCCCATATTTCGCTATGTGCCATCTCCTTCTTCGTCCGGATGCGACGCGGGAGGTGCTGCTGAACGCAATCCGGCCAACGCGTGACTGGATGAGGGCGCAGGTACTTGCCATTGAGCGGGCCCGGTCGGAGGTAGAAGAGTCCTATGCCGAGAACCCGGAGTCGGCCGACGTTGCGGCCGACAGGACCTGCTGAGCGGGTAAGTCTTCGTGCCCAGATCTCTTGCGAGACAAGTCGGATGACGACGACGTGGAGATTCTGACGCAAGCTGGTGGTTCAGCGCCATCGAGGGGCGGAGACGGCAACGTCGCCCCCCCAAGACGGCCGAAGAACACGGCCGAGGCCTGCTCGTCCCGCGTACCGGCCGAGGCTAGCTGGCCGCACGGGAAGGCGGACGTGGCGCCAAGGAAGCCAGCCGCGAAGCGCTCGGCGAACCCGGCCGCAGGTGGCAAGCTAGTCACCAAGAAGAGGCGCCACGCTATCCCGGCGGTGCCGGCAAGACCGACAATCCCGACGGCGATCAGGTACGCTTTCTTGCTAACCCCGGTGAATCGCCGAGCCGTTCTTTTCTCATGCTATTCTTGTTGTGATCCAAGTCGCCATTGGCACTGGCGCTGGCAGCGACAGACACCACGTCCGGGGGCGTCTTCTCGTTCCGGCGGACCCGGGGCAGCGCCGTCGACCGGGATGAGGAGGCGCCCGAGGAGGACCTTGGCCTGGACCCGGAGGACGCCGAGGGCACGGCCTGGCGGGACCGAAACAGGGCCGTGGAGGAGGTGGAGACGACGTCGACCCAGACCTGGGCCAAGGCCGCGGAGGCGAGGGAGCGGGCCGTCGGGGAGCCGACTTGGCCGGAGATGCCGGCGGGCTTGGAGCCGGCGGGGATGGTTTTCATGCCGCCGACGGAGGGGGGGCGCAAGCCGGGTGGAGGTGGTGGTGGGCGACCGGGAGTTCGTGGAGATCGACGATGACACCCCGCCCCGGGACGACGTGGTCGAGTGGGTGGAGGTCGGAGGAGGCGGCGGGGTGTCCGCCCCTGAAGGGGAGCCGCAGGCGACGCCGGACGGGGCTCCGGAAGCGACGCCGGATGTGGTGCCGCAGGCAACGCCGGCCGACGTGCCGGAATCGAGGCCTGCCGTGGAGGAGATGGCGGGGGCGAGCATGCCTTGGTGATCAGGCAGCCGCCAGTGGCGCCGGGAAGCCGTCCTGCCGCCGGGTCTAGGCGAGCCGTCTTCGGGCCGCTGACGCTGGAGGAGGCGTCGATGGATGCTGTGCGCTGGCATCTCCGCGAGCGCATGGACCGGGTCCAGGCCTTCGCCCAATCCGAGACGGAGCGGGCACGGGAGCTGGAGTGCTCCGTCTTCGTAAGGCTTCTTTCTTTATTTTTTTCCTCCGTAGCTCTTAGTGGGGCCGCGCCAGTGCACCCACTGGGTGTAGCCCCCGAGATTCAGGCCAACTACGTAGTAGTTGGGTCAAATCTTAAAGAGCTTCTCGTGCTAACTGTTGTTTCTCCACAGCACCTGGATGCTCTCCGAGTCAGCATCTACAACCGGCTTCTGGAGAAGCATCAGCAGGTCATGGCGCAGCTTGCCGCCAAGGAGGAGGAGCTCTGCCTCGCCGAAGGTACATTTCGCGTGCTCTTAGTGGGGGCGCGCTAGCGCTCCCACTGGGTGTAGCCCCTGAGATTCGGGTCAACTGCATAGTGGTTGGGTCGAATCTTAAAGTGTTCTTATCCTTTCTTCAGTTGTCTGAACTTTGAATCTTTGCCGTGCAGCCGCCACGGCCGAGGTGCCGGACCTGTGAACCCGGCTGGTTGAAGCCGGTCAACAACGTGACCAGGCGACTGCACACGCCGGCCAGCTCTAGGCCGAGGTGGAGCCGCTGAGGGCGGAAGCCGCCAAGGTCGCGGAGGCCCAGCAGGTGCTTGCCGAAGCCGGCCAGCAACATGACCCGCTGGCCGGCGACAAGAGCCAGTTCCAGGCCAAAGTGGAGCTCCTGAAGGCAGAGGCGGCCTAGGCAGCGGAGGCCCAGCAGGCGCTCACCGAAGCCGGTCAGCAGCGCGACCAGCTGGCCGGTGACAAGAGCCAGCTCCAGGCTGTGGTGGAGCGCCTGAACGCGGAGGCCGTCAGTGTCAGGCGGAGCTCCTCTACCTCAAGGAGGAGCACGAGAAGGCGGCTGGCGCTAAGGACATCGAGCTGAAGGCGGCCGTCGACAAGTGCGCCGAGCTGGAGAAGGCGCTCGAAGCGCGCAACCGTGTTTGGGACTTGGAGTGGCATGGTACGTTGCTCGAAGCGCAACACCTGGATGAGGCCTTCGCCAGTAAGTGTTTCTTCGTTGACTTCGCTGGCTTGTGAAGCCGGCTTTGCTTTTTCATTGCTAACTGTCTTGCTTTTCTGTTCGACAGAATACTTTCCGAAAACGCGGGGGAGGGCGGAATAGGCCGTGCGCGACCACCGGTCGACCCAGGTGGACGCGGGCGCCGCAAACAATCCGCACGCCGCCTAGTCTTTCTCGGAGATCATGCAAGCGGCGGAGGTCCGCCTGCACGCCCTGGATGAGCAGACGGCTAGGCTCTTCGAGGCCAGAGTCGGGATGATGGCGGCCCTCCGGCCCGGCGCCGTTGAGCCCAACAGCTTCACGTAGCTGGCGCGGTGACTGGAAGCCAGACCGGCACAGCTTCACGCGTGCCGCGTCTCTGCCGCCCGTGCTGGCGCTGACTTGGCGCTGAGGTTTGTCATGTCCTGGTATCCAGATCTGGCGCTGGACTGGCTGGTGGCCCAGCGAGCCGGCGCGGAGCCAGCTGCGGGCGGAGGCGGGCTGGATCGCCGCTCGGGCCAGCTACCTGGCCTTGTTTGCATTGCATGACGAGTTCCAGGTAGAGCGGACCGAAGACAGCGAGGTGGTGCCGCCTGACAACTTTGGCTTGCTGCTTGATGACCCGTCGGGCAGCTCCGAGGAGTCAGGCCCCTTTGCGGATGACGACGTCGGGTTGGCCGATACCGGCGCCTCGATGGACCCGGAGGCCATGGAGGAGGAGCCGACAGTTGCGCAACCCGACGCGGGAGCCGTCTGAAGCCGAGGTTGTCCTGCTTATCTTTTTCATATTTTGTTTGGTAGCAGGTCCACCCACCCACTGGGGTGTGTTGGTGAATGTAATGAACTCTGGCCTTGGGCCCATATTACTGTAATGTAAATATTTTCACTAATTTTTGCGCTTTTGCTCTTTGTTTTCTAAGCCCTTTTCCTTGCTTGCTCCCTCTTTGGGCCTCCCCCCCCCCCCGCGAGTCGAACAGCCGGGTTCCAGTTTGTGACAAGGAGTTCGGTCCTTGGAAAGAGCGCGCAATACTTAGGCCCTTCGAACATTGAGCGCCAGCGAAACACCCACTGGGCCGGCTGGCGGCAGCCGACGAAGCCGGCTGGCGAGCAACCGGTCATGCGGCAACTTAGTGCGGTGAAGCCGGGTTGGCCAATCCAGCAGATCCAACTTAGTGTTTCGCAACGTGTAGGTGCTTTGGCCCATAGTTCTTGCCGGCAAACAGCCGAAGCCGGACTGTGGCGTAGGGCGAAGTGGAGGGCCTTGGCTACCCGAACAGGCCGAGATGTGCTAAGGAGGATGGTGGGTTGTGTCCAAGCCGGCCAATCCAGCGGTTGATCGCACCAATCCAGCGGTGGAGGTTTTAAGAAAATTTACAGGGGTGTGTGAAACACAATAACTTGATAGGAAAGGGTAGCCCCCGAGTGTCGTTCAGGGGTCCCATTGTCTTTCATAGAATTACAAAAGGTAGCGATACATACGTGCATACAGCTAACTGTAAAATGGGCGGAGGAGCTCTGCATTCCAGGGCTGGCTTGTCTCTTCGCCAGCGGTATCTCTCTTGTGCTTGTTCGACATGCGGGTGTCGATGAGGTAGTAGGCGTTGCGGTCACACAGGCTTTGATGACGATGAAGGGGCCCTCCCATGGGGAGGCCAACTTGTGCTGGCCGGCTTGCTGCTGGACAAGCCGGAGGACGAGGTCTCCCTCGCGGAACGCGAGTGGTAATGCCTCAGGCCTTGGTGGTAGATGGCGGATCGGCTAAGGGCCAAGAGGCGTGCTTCTTCGTGTAAGTCAACGTCGTCTTCGCGAGCTTCCTTGGCTAGAGCTTCTGTGTACATCACGACTCGTGGCAAGTCGAACTCGACGTCGGTCGGGATGACAGCTTCTGCTCCGTAGATGAGGAAGAACGGGGTGAACACGGTCGACCGGTTTGGCGTTGTCCGGAGACTCCTGAGGATGGCCGGCAGCTCATCAAGCCAGCTGCCAGGTGAACGGATGAGGGGCTCGATGAGCTGTGGCTTGATGCCGGATAAGATGAGGCCGTTGGCCCGCTCGACCTGGCCGTTGGATTGAGGATGAGCCACGGAGGCCAGGTCAAGACGGAGGACGGAGACGGAGTAGTATTGCGCCAGAGCGCCCTTGGCAAAGTTGGTGCCGTTATCGGTGATGATGCTGTGCGGGACACCGTAGCGTACCACGATGTCTTTAACGAACCGGACGGCCGTTGGCCCGTCCAGCTTCTTGATCGGCCGCGCCTCAATCCACTTGGTGAACTTGTCGACCGCCACCAGCAAATGCATCATGCCGCCCGAGCGGTCTTGAAGGGGCCTACCATGTCGAGCCCCCAGACCGCGAAGGGCCAGGTGATCGGGATGGTCTGCAGGGCCGAAGTCGGCTGGTGGCTGCGCTTGCTGAAGCGTTGGCAACCCCCTCACTTGAGGACGAGTAACTCGGCGTCTTTGAGGGCCGTGGGCCAGTAAAAACCATGGCGAAAGGCCTTGGCCACCGAGGACCTGGAGGCGGCGTGGTGCCCGCACTCGCCCTGATGTATGTCGAGGAGGATCTCTATGCAATTGTCTTGCTCGATGCAGTGCTGGAACATGCCTGTCGCACTGCGCTTGACGAGCTCGTTGTTGATAATGCTGTAGGCGGACGCCTGGCGTTGCACTTGCTAGGCCTCGGTCTCGTCCATGGGGAGTACTCCGCTCTCCAGGAACGCTAAGATCGGCTAGGCCCAAGACGGAGCCATTACCACGGTGAAGACAGGCACCAAGATGGGTTCTGGGGCAGCAGCCCCCGAGCTGGAGGTGGCAGCCCCCAGGTTGGTGACAGCGGCGGCCGGATTGGCAGCGGCATCCCCCGAGCCGGGTTGGGCAGCCCCCGGGTTGGGTTCGTTGGTCGCCGGGTTGGAGAAAGCAGCCCCGGGCCGGGATCAGCAGCCCCCAGGACTGGTTTGCGGGCGGCAACCCCCAAGATTGGATTGGCAGCCCCCGGGTCCGGGTTGGGGAGGGGCGCTGCAGGGTCGTCCGGGATGGAGATGGACTCAGAATCGGGAGACGGCTTGACAGACGGCTTGCGCAAGTGCTCGAGGGAGACGCCGGACGGTATGGCCTGCCGGAACGAGCCAATCTTGGCTAACGTATCGGTGGCTTCATTTTTCGTGCGCGGGATGTGGAGGAACTCACAGCCATCAAAGTTTCCAGAGAGCTTCTGGACCAGGAAACGGTAGCTGGCCATGTTGGCATCCCGGGCGTCCCATTCGCCGGAACACTACTGCACCACCAGATCCGAGTCGCCGTAGCATAGGATGCGCCGAATGCCGAGTTCCTTCTCAAGCCGGAGGCCGTGCACAAGGGCTTCGTACTCGGCGATGTTGTTGGAGGTGGCGAAGTGGATCTGGAGCACGTACAGCAGCCGGTCGCCCTTTGAGGAAGACAACACGATGCCGACTCCCAAGCCGGAGCGCATCTTGGAGCCGTCAAAGTGCATGTGCCAATGCGTTCAATCTGGCGGCGGTGGCAGGTACTGGGTCTCTGTCCAGTAGACGAGGAAGTCGGCCAGGGCCTGGGACTTGATCGTGGTGCAGAGCTCGTAGAGGATGGTGTGGCCGGCCAGCTCGATGGCCCACTTGTCAACCCGGCCAGAGGCATCCCGGCAGCCCATGATCTTGCTGATGGGGGTCGTGCTGACCACGGTGATGACATGCTCTTGAAAGTACTGCTTCAGCTTCTTGGCTGTGAAGTACATGCCGTAACACATCTTCTGGTAGTGCGGGTAGTTCTGCTTGGAGGCGGAAAGCACCTCGCTTAGGTAGCAGACCGGGCGCTGGACATACTGGATCTTGCCCTTCTCTGGTCGCTCGACCCCCAGCACCGTGCTGACAGACCGTGAGGTGAAGACTATGTATAGCAACAACGGCTCCTTTTCGACCGGCGCTGCCAGGACGGGTGCGGTGGAGAGCATGCGCTCGAGATCCCGGAACGCTTCGTCCGCCTGGTCGTTCCACTCAAACGGCGACGTCTTCTTCATCAGTTGATATAGGGGCAAGGCCCTCTCGCCCAGCCGGCTGACCGAGGCCAAGCAGCCGGTGAACTTCTGGACATCTCACAGCCGGGTTTGCTTGCGCATGCGCTCGATGGCGTTGATCTTCTCCGGGTTTGCCTCAATGCCGCGCTCCGAGACGAGGAAGCCGAGCAGCTTCCCGGCCGGCACGCCAAAGACGCACTTCTCCGGGTTGAGCTTGATCTGGTACTTGCGCAGATTGGCAAAGGTCTCCTTCAGGTCGTCGAGGAGCATGAGGTGCTGCTTGATCTTCACCACGATGTCATCGACGTAGACATGGATGTTGCGGCCGAGTTGCGTCAGCAAGCATTTCTGCATGCAGCGCTGGAAGGTGGCGTCGACATTATTTAAGCCGAACGACATGGTGATGTAGCAATACGCCCCGAAGGGCGTGATGAAGAACGTCTTCAGGGCGTCGGCCGAGTCCAGCTTGATCTGATAATAGCCGGAGTAAGCATCTAGGAAGGACAGGAGCTCACAGCCGGCGGTGGAGTCGATCACTTGATCTATCGCAGGAGAGCAAAAGGATCCTTGGGGCAGGCCTTGTTCAGGCTGGTGTAGTCTATGCACATGCACCAGGTGTTGTTCTTCTTCAGGACGAGGACCGGGTTGGCCAGCCACTCGGGGTGAAACACTTCCATGATGAAGCCGGCCGCGAGTAGCTTGGCGACCTCTTCACCGATGGTTCTTCTCTTCTCTTCAGAAAAGCGACGTAAGGGTTGACGGACAGGCTTGGTGTCCTTGCGAACGTGTAGTTTGTGCTTGGCGTACTTCCTCAGAATTCCCGGCATGTCCATTGGGGTCCATGCAAAGATACCCCGATTCTCATGGAAGAAGTCGACGAGCTCACCTTCCTATTTGCTGTCGAGGCAGGTGCCCACGATGACGTACTTGCAGCAGCTGGGGTCTTCCGGGTTCAGCTTGACCTTCTTGGTCTCCTTGGACGGTTGGAACGAGGCCTCGCCAGCCGACTCCTTGGCTGAAGCTGGCACAGCCGGTGTCTCGTTGGCTAGCGCGATGATCCGGTCGAGCTGGCGCCGCTCCTCGGCTATGACCAGCGACTCAGCCAATCTGGCGCCGGCTTGAGCACACTCTAGGGATTTTCGGTAGTCGTCGATGATGGTATTGAGGCCCTTGGGTCCCGGCAGCTTCATCTTCAGGTAGGCGTAGTGGGGGACCGCCATGAATTTGGTGAGCGCAGGCCGGCCCAACAGCGTGTGGTATGCGCTGGACAGGTCCACCACCTCGAATCTGATCGGCTCGCGCCGAAAATGATTGCTCGTGCCAAAGAGGACGTCAAGCCGAATCCGGCCGATGGGGGAGCAGGAGAGACCCGGCACGATGTCGTGGAACACCGTCCGGGATGGCTCCAGGCCCTTGGCCTTGAGGCCGAGCTTGGTCATGGTGTCGCGGTAGAGGATGTTGATGCTGCTGCCGCCGTCAGTGATGACTCGTGAAAACTTGCAGGTGCGCCTGGCAGCGACTATGGTAGTGTCGAGGACGAGGGCGTCGCCACCCGGGTTAGGCATGACGGCCAAGTGGTCCTCCCGGGTCCAGCTGACCGGGCGCTCCGACCAGTGCATGTATTCCGGCACGGCCAGGATGACGGTGTTCACTTACTGCCGGAGCAGGCACTCGCTACGCTTGTCGTCACCGAGGCTGGTCAAGACTACATAGCTCGTGTTCTGGTTGGGGAAGACATCATCACGCATCGCGCCATTTGCTGGCGGAGGGGGAGGAGGCGGAGGCGGCTGCGCCGCACCCAGAGCCGGAGCCGGAGGCGGCGGGATGTCGCCCCTCATAATGCGCTTGGTGATGGTGCACTGCCGGAGCGTGTGCGTGGACGGCCTCGTGCCGCTGTGTTGCTTGCAGGGAACGTCGAGGATCTCCTCGAAGCTCATGGCAGGTTGCCACGCCATCTTGCCTGCTTGCCAGTGCTTGCCGGCTGGCTCGGGCACGGGCGCCTGCTCGGCGGCTGTAACGAGGCAGTTGTCGTAGCGTTGGGCCTAC
Source organism: Thinopyrum elongatum (assembly GCA_011799875.1). Lineage (NCBI taxonomy): Eukaryota > Viridiplantae > Streptophyta > Magnoliopsida > Poales > Poaceae > Thinopyrum > Thinopyrum elongatum. The sequence goes on along the minus strand of CM022303.1, from coordinate 470,104,050 downwards.
TGATCGGCCTTGCGCTTGTTGTTCTATTGGTTGTTCTGCTAGCGGCTACTCTCGCCAGCCGGCTTGGCGGGTGGCGCCGGCAACGCTTTGCCGACTTCATCTAGCACCTCCTGGATCTTCATGGCGGAGTCGGCATTGGCGTACTTGTCCGCGATGACCATGACTGCGGCCATGGTGGTTGGCTCGGAGCGCAGGAGCTTGTGCTTGAGGAGGGTGCCATCCCGGCAGCCGCTCATGAAGTACTGAATGGCCTGGACCTCATGGACGCCCTCGCAGCTGTTCCGGAGCTCAGTCCAGCGTGTGAGGTACTCGCGGCCGGTTTCAGCCGGCCCCTGCACGCACATGGCGAGCTAGCTGGGACGGCCGGGACGCTTGTAGGTGCCGGTGAAGTTGCGCAGAAAGGCCTGCTCGAAGTCAACCCACGCGTTGATGCTGCCGGCTGGCAGACTCTTGAGCCATGTCCGGGTCAAACCTAGGAGCATGAGCAGGGCGTAGCGCACGACAAGGCGGCGATTGCCGGCCGCGATGCCGATGGCGGTGGTGTAGTCGATGAACCAGTCCTTCGGCTTGACGGTGCCGTTGTACTTGGGGGTGTCGCGGGGGAGCGTGAACCTTTTGTGGAAGGGCTCATCCCGGATGCTTGGCCCGAAGCAAGCCGGCCCAGCAACGTTGTCTTCCTCCAGCTCGAGGGAGAGGGCGAGCTGATCGAGGCGGTGGCGAGCGTCGGCGTCGTCGATGGCGCGCGGACCCAGCCGGCCTGCGACTGGGCCGCGGGGGGCCGTGTTGGCCGAAGCCGGGTTGCCACGCCGGCCGGATGGTGGGGGAGGGTCTTGCTGGCGCCGGTCTCTGATAGCCGGCTCGTCGCCCAAGCCGTCACCGGCCGTTGCAGCGCGGTTGTTCCGGGTTCTCGTCTGGCCGGAGTGGGCCTCGGTCAGGCGCGGGGAAGACGTCGTGTTTCGATGCTCGGGTTCCTTGGAGCGGCGCGAGCCGAACACGGCGGGGTGGTTGAGGTGGTCTTGCTGCGCATTCGCAGCGTCGAGAAGCTTGGTCATGCGCTGCAGGCGCTCCTGCAGCTCCACGCCCTACAGCTGCTCCATGCCAACGGCGGCCGCCTGCGCCGCACGCATGTTCTTGACGGGAGTGTCGTAGACGGGTGGGACTGCCCCTAGCGCGCGGCCGACGGCGGCGCCACGGTTCGAGCACTTCGGCAACTCGGCTGGGTTCAGCCGCGGCCGGCGTGAAGCCGTACACGGCCTCGCGCTCCCGCTGGGCGGACTCCAACCGGCGCTACATAGCAGCGAGCATCGCGGCCTCATCCAACAGGCGCTTGCGTTCATCCTCAAGCCAGGCCCGGGCCTCTGCGGCGTTGGAGGCGTTGATGTTGATGGCGATGGGGACGCTGAGGTCCTGCACCGTGGTGCGCAGCGGGTCGGACCCGCCGGCGCGCGCAGTTGCGGCTTGGGCAGCCTTCCGTGCGGCGCTGGATGTGCCGGAGTCGGAGCCGGTGATGAGCACCTCTACCCTGGTGCAGAGATCCACCACCCCGGCGGAGATGTCGTCGCCAAGGGGAACGGGCAAGTCTGTGATGTCGAGCACCCCGCTGGGGTACTCATCAGCCGGGGACACGTTGGAGATGCGCAGTGCGGCGAAGGAGGCGGTGAGCAGGTCGATGACGTCGAGCATCGACGCACCAGGCGCGGGGAACGTGGAGTGCGTGATGGGCTCACCGGAGTCGATGAAGGGCTCCGTATGGAACATGTCTCCGACCAGGACCTCGAGCTGCCCCACGGTGGGCGCCAACTGTCGTGGTGGGCGCACGGCAGATGCCAAAGGATGGCTAAAGAGAAGGACATGCTCGAGGGTACCGGTGGGCTCCATAGGCGAGGTCGGTATGAGCGAGCGAGGGACGCAAGACATACCCAGGTTCGGGGCTCTCCAGAGAGATAACACCCCTAGTCCTGCCGAGTGTGGTTTATATGTGGGTGGTACAAGCTTGCTCCTAGAGCTGTGTTGGGGAGGGAGGAAGACAGGCCAGAGCATAGGCTGTTCCCTCTCCTAGTATGCGTGTGTATTCTAATGAGGGTCTGATCGATTGTGAACCCCCCTGCATGGAGGCCTCCTGGGGGGTTTTATAGGTCAACCCCCCAGGGTTACAATGGTAAAGTTACATGGGCGCGGGGTCGGGATGTCAGCGTCTGGGAAGCCGGTGCTGGGGCCAACTGGGTACCAGGGTACGCTGGGTTCTCCAGGCGTGGACCCCGCGCACCAGAGGGCACTGTTCTCCATCTTGTCGTGCGTCACGGAGTGGTTGGGCCGGCTCGGCAACAGTGGCGCATCGCCTGGTCGCCATCGGCTTGCATCAGCAGGACGAGGGATGTACTGTAGCCATGCCGGCCCCAATCAGCGGAGTAGGTGGGCCACTTTTGCCACGCTCCTACCGGTCAGCGGGGTTGGTGGGCCATTGTGGCCATGCTCATCCCTTCATGGGGACTTGTACCGTCGTACGCCCTGGATGGGACGGGAGCTGACTCGCGCCCGGGTTGAGGGGCACACCGTGGTTGCGCTTGCTTGTTGAAGAAGTCTTTGACTTGCTGGGTCCGACTGGCATGCGCCAGCGGGTCTGGCCGGGTTGCGGGACTTGGCCGGGTTGAGGAACCCGGCCAAGGGCAAGCCAGATTGAGGGGCGTTGCTGGCCCTGAAGTTTTTGAAAAGGATCCGGGTTCCGTTGCCTGCCCGGGGTTCATCCCCCGACAAGAGTTATTGCCATATTACCTACCCTAGATTTACTGGAGAGAAACAATGGGGTTGCCTTGCTGTTTTCAGAGTTTGTCTTCTTATCTTCAGCAGCCTGCACCAAATTAACACACTAGCATTGCTATCATTGGCCATGTCGGATAATAGGAAATCAACATTGACACAATGAACATTTGGGCAACCAGACCACACCAGCCTACTCCAAATTAACACAATATGGCACAGCTATCATCAGCCAGGTAAGGTAATAGGAAAGCAACATTGACACAATGAATAATTGGGCAACTAGACCATAGCATTACAATTTATTAATGTGCAAGATATGAGATAGTACTATCGGCGTTCTGGGAACCAAGGTACCCAGACTTGCCTGCCTGCAGCCCATGGCATGGCTCCTTCGACGGTGTGGTATGGCCCAGCTACAAGACTATCAAGACAAGACCCTCACGAGGGCCCCCTGGCCTCGCGGGGCGAACGACAACAAGACCTCAAGAGGGGGCGGCCTCCTGAGGAGCGGAGTTTCCTATGCAAGTGCCCAGCCTCACGAGGCTGCGATGACGTGAGCCATGACGACCAAGGCCAGGCGGGCGCCAGCGGGCGCAGAGGAGACAGTTTCCCTTTTGGTGCGAAGGGAGCAAGGACAGACGTGGGTTCCCAAGGAGCCCTCCAAAGGTTTCCATTCCGGTGCCACAAGACCAAGACCACGAGCTCGGTAGGATGGATGTCATCGCCGAGCCCACTGCTGCGTCACGACCAGAAGCTTTGCAGGAGAAGACCACATTTTTCAGGATAGGGTGTACCTCTTGTCCCCTTTGAAATTGGTCGTTGTGGTATCCCTTCCCGCCTAAGTTTCCAGGGAAGAGGACTGAAGCCGCTATAAATATAGGTTGGCCACCACCGTCGAGGGGGTCGACTCATTCTCACCCCCGAGCCCTGGCGAGGCAGCTCATCTACTATACTAGTTCATCCTCAACCTCCTCGTGAGGCTAATCCACCACAAAGTAGGAGAAGGGTTTTACACAGCAAGGTGGCCCAAACCTGGGTAAACAGCCATGTTCATCTTCTTCCCCGCTCGCGCGAATCCGGCTAGGCTAGGCTGTAGGGCGACGAGCTTGATGCTTGAGAGGTTGAGATCTTCGCACATGCCCCAGAGTTCGAACCTTCTTGGGTCTGCAGAGCCCTGAATCCAACATTTGGCGCGCCAGGTAGGGGCGTGTCGAAGTCCTTCTTCCACCTTCGCTTCGCCTCCGCTCCGTCGCTCCCATGGCCGACGCACGCCGTGTCCGCGCCGAGCGTCGGGCCGCTCGTCTTGCCCAGACGGCACCCGTGGGCAATTGCGCTCCTCGCCGCTCTGCCTCCCCCGTGGCTAACGTTGGCACTGACCCCGCTACTCGCGAGCAGCAGGATTCATCGTTGCCCCCCTCCGTGCGGCGTGATGGCTATACTGCCACTCCGTCGCCTACTCCTGCCATGGCGTCGTCCTCCCACACTCGCCGCGGGTCGGCAAACGCGCAGGCTGCGCTACTCGTGGCGCGCGAGCTCCTGCGTTATCGCCCGACCAACAATCTCTATGACGACTGGCTTGGCCACATCGCCGAGCTCGTCAATGCCGCCGGCGAGGCCCCTACACCATTCCGTTCACTCCCTCCCCCGCCATCTCAGGCGGGCGACGTGGCTCACAGCACGCCTCCTCCTCCTCCACTACGTGGCGCCAACCCTGAGCCAAGGCGCGATGCGCCCCGGTGCGACCCGATGCATGGAGTGCCGGCGCGCGGTGAAGCAAGCTGCCAGGTGGTCCAGCGGCCGAAAGCCGATGCGCGCGCTCCCAGCGCCGCTGCGCCAGCACCAAGACCACGCGCCGCCCAAGGCTGCGGCGCGCGGACGTCAAGGCCGGGCTCCCCTCACGCACGCGGCGCCCGTGAGTGCGCCGGGCTGCCGTGCTTTCTCCCCGGAGCTGCGCCGTGTCGTCTGGGCTGGCAAGTTTAATCCAGACCTGCCAACGTGCTACGACAGCACCCCCGACCCCACGGAATTCCTCCAGCTCTACGCGCTGAGCATCGAGGTGGCAAACGGAGATGACAAGGTCATGGCGAACTGGTTCCCCATGGCCCTCAAGGACGGCGCGCGCTCTTGCCTCCTGAACCTCCCGGAGGGGTCAATCTCCACCTGGGAGGAGCTCCGCGGGCGCTTCATTGCCAACTTCCAGGGCACCCGGGACCGCGCTCCTGCAGTGGGTGACTTGTGGCGCGTGAAGCAGCAGCCGGGCGAAACCTTGCACAAGTACATATAGTGCTTCATGAATGTCCACCTCAAGATCCCGAAGGCGTCGGACGAGGCGATGATCTCAGCATTCTCTGATGGCGTCTGGGATGGCAAGATGAAGGAGGAGCTCACCATCCACAAGGACCTGTGCTCGGCCCTGGAGATGTTCAACATGGAGAACAAGTGCGCAAGGGCCGAGGAAGGCCGCCTCTCCCTCCTTGAGCTTCCGGAGGCCGATCCTGAAGACAAGAAGGCCAAGGCTAAGGAGGCAAAGCGCAAAGGCCCCGCAGTGCTTGCGGCTGAACCTAAGATGAAGCATGGTCGTGACCACGATGAACCTCCTCGGGGCAACCGCCCATTCTGCATCTTCCACAACGTCCACAGCCACAACACAAATGACTACCAGGAGCTCAGGGCCCTCCGCGAGGGGTGCCTTGGTCGCCGCCCCGAGCGGGGTGACCATGGGTACGACAGTGGAGGAGGCCGCAGCGGAGCCCGCTGGGACAACCGTGACCCTCGCCAGGACTGGCGCGACCAGTCTCGTGAGGACCGCTGGCGTGACGAGCCTTGCGACGGGCCTTGGCGCAATCAGCCTCGTGAGGTCCGTCCTCGGGGCAATGCCGGCCTCCCTGTGCTGCCGCCACCGCCAAGGAGAAATGACGACAACTGGCAAGATGATGGGGCTAGGGGCTTCCAAGAGCCTCGCGCTATCGCCTGCATCTTGGGCGGTGCTTTGGCCCCAACCTCACATCGCATCTTCAAGCAGTTCGCTCGTGAGGTGAATGCGGCCCTCCCCAAGCTTGAGGTGATGCATCCCCTCAGGTGGTAGAAGCACGCCATCACTTTCGACTCCATGGACCAGCTCAAGTGCTCCGCCGCTGATGGCGCCCTTCCCATGCTCTGCGCGCCCACCAAGACCCTCATCGATGGTGGCGCGGGGCTCAATGTCCTCTCTGTCGAGACATTCGAGACGCTCCAAGTGCCTTATGACCAGCTTCTGCCAACCAAGCCCTTCTTAGGAGTGACCGATGGCTCCACTATCCCCCTGGGGCAGATACGCCTCCCAGTCACCTTCGGCAAGCACGACAACTACCACACCGAACTCATCGACTTCAACGTCGCCCACATCGGCCTCCCGTACAATGCCATCCTTGGGTATCCGGCCCTCGCCAAGTTCATGGCAGCAACTCACCATGGTTACAACGTCCTCAAGATGCCAGGGAGCGGCTGCATCATCACGGACGCCTGCAATGAGAAGGATGCGGTGTGCTCCCTCGAGCGCGCCTACCAAGCCGCAGCGGCCGATAGCCCGGACGACGAGGGCGCCATCCCACCTTCGGAGACCACTGCCAAGAAGAAGAAGTAGCTCCTTCCCAAGGGCTGTCAGGAGCCCGGAGCGCCCACTGGCGATGCCTCGGGCCCCGCACCCACTGCTGGGGCGCCCTTTCCTCTCGCATAGGAAGGCGCGCCCGGCGCCTCCCTCAGGATGGGCTCGGGGGCTCTCGTCTGGAGGGCCTCTGACCTGACCGGCGCGATGAGGAAGGTGTTTGGGCACCACTTGGAGGCATGCTTCGGTGCGTGTCCCCGCGAATAAGGCGCAAGGCGCGAGGCACCAGGCGTGCGAGAGTTTATCACCAAGGCGATCAAGGAGCTTCAGGAAGCAAGGGCCATGCGCGGTGAGCAACGCCCCGCACGGCCTCCCAGTGCACCTGCGGCCCCTGACATGGGCAGCGAGCTGCGCGTCTGCGTCAAAGTCCCAGGCCTCAACAGGGCCACATTGCAGGACCTCTTCTGGCCGTCCCATGTCGGTCGGAGTGGGGGCTACCCCTGCAATTATGTCCACATGCTGTTCGGCCTACTGAATGTGGGCGCCTCGTACCAGCGCTTCGCGCAGCGTGCAATGGTGCCTCGCGAGGCCAGGCGCCAGGCGGTCATGTTGGAGGAAGTCCCGGGTCCATACGAGCCCCCCAGGCCTCGTGAGCCCCCAGGGCCTCAGGAGTTGGTCGGCTCGTGAGGTACGATCTTCATGGCGCGCGTCTCCAGCTACCTCGACGTTCGTACAACACTGGTGCCAGGTGACCTTTTTGGTTTGCTTAGTTGAGGGTGCCCCTCGGGCCGCATTATCCTCGATCTGTCAGGGACCGCTTCCCCCCGGTTATATTGTCTCAATTCATGTACCCTAAATCGGTTTTGTTTTCGTGAGCTACTTTGGTTGTTAACCTTGCGTCTGGATATGCACTGCCTCCGGAGTCACCTCTGCGAGCCCCGTGTGTTGGCAGCTCTCCCCTTGAACGCCCCGTGCGAGGGGGCTACCGGCACGGCGCCTGTGCTCGGGTCCATCCCTGCAGCACTAATAAATCTAAGAGACTGTGCTCTGGCTCACGGGCCGGCCTCGTGTACGTCACCTCACCAGGTCCTTAGTGCCTTCGTCTTCTCACGGAACGATCATGAGCAGACCAGCAAGCGTGCGTTGCCCCTTGTGTTTCATGACTAACTAACCCGCAGGGGCCTCAGGAGACAAGACATCGTGATTATGACACTCCAGCTTCGGCATTTCGCAAAGGCTAAGTGAAAGTTGCCCTAAATTCCGTGTGACGACGGGTATGGCCTTCACCAAGCATCTCTACGAGGCGAGCCATTCCTCTTTTGCGCAAATCACTTGCACATTAAAAGGGAGGCCCCTGAGCACCGCGCCTCAGGAGCTCCTACTGTCTCTCGAGCCCTCAACCCCTGGCCTTGACCACGGCATCGCGACCTAGCATACCAGCGGCGGCTGAGCTCTGATACGTCTCCAACGTATCTATAATTTATGAAGTATTCATGCTGTTATATTATCATTCTTGGATGTTTTACAATCATTTTATAGCAACTTTATATCATTTTCTTGGGACTAACCTATTGACATAGTGCCCAGTGCCAGTCGCTGTTTTTTGCTTGTTTTTTACATCGCAGAAAATCAATACCAAATGGAGTCCAAACGCAGCGAAACTTTTTGGAGATTTTTTCTGGACCAGAAGACACCCGGTGGGCCAAAGAAGTACCAGAGGGGAGCTCCGAGGAGAGCACAACCCACCAGGACATGCCTGGGGGCCCAGGTGCGCCTTGGTGGGTTGTGCCCACCTCGGTGGCCTCCCGCACCGCCTCTTCGCCCTATAAATTGCCAAATATTCCAAAAACCCCGGGGGTAACCCTAGATAAGAAGTTCCGCCGCCGCAAGCTTCTGTAGACACGAAAAACCAATCTAGACCCCCTTCCGGCACCTTGCCAGAGGGGAAATCATCATCGCTGGCCATCTTCATCATCCCGGCGGCCACCATGATGAGGAGGGAGTAGTCCACCCTCGGGGCTGAGGGTTTGTACCAGTAGCTATGTGTTTAATCTCTCTCTCTCTCTCGTGTTCTTGAGATGTCATGAACTTGATGTATCGCGGGCTTTGTTAATATAGTTGGATCATATGGTGTTTTCCCCTCTCTATCTTGTTGTGATGAATTGAGTTTTCCCTTTGAGATTTCGTTTTATCGGATTGAATACTTTTATGGATTTGAGAGCACTTGATATATGTCTTGCATATGAATACCCGTGGTGACAATGGGGTATTATATTGATTCACTTGATATATGTTTTGGCACTCAACTCGCGGATTCCCGAGGTGACATTGGGGTAATCTACGCATAGGGGTTGATGCACGTTTTCATCCTTGTTTCTCCGGTAGAAATCTTGGGGCACTCTTTGAGGTTCTTTGTGTTGGATTGAGTATTATGAATCTGAAATTATTTGGTGTTATCTTAGTACGAACTCTTGATAGATCGATCGGAAAGAATAGCTTGGTGTTATTTTAGTACGAACTCTAGGATAGATTGATCGGAAAGAATAGCTTTGAGGTGGTTTCGTACCCTACAAACAATTTCTTCTTATGTTCTCCGCTAGATAGGAACTTTGGAGTGATTCTTCATTGCACGTTGAGGGATGGTTATATGATCCAATTAGATTAGCATTGTTGAGAGATTGCACTAGCAAAAGTACGGACCCTAGGCCTTGTTTTCAAGCATTGCAATACCGTTTGTGCTCATTTTTATCGTTCGCTACCTTGCTGTTTTTATTTATTCATATTATAAAAATATATTTCCACCATCCATATTACACTTTTATCACCATCTCTTCGCCGAACTAGTGCACCTATACAATTTGCCATTGTATTGGCTGTGTTGGGGACACAAGAGATTTCTTGTATTTGGTTGCAGGGTTGTATGAGAGAGACCATCTTCATCCTATGCCTCCCATGGATTGATAAACCTTAGGTCATCCACTTGAGGGAAAATTGCTACTGTCCTACAAAACTCTGTGCTTTGAGGCCCAACACGAGTCTACAAGAATAAAGTTCCATAGTAGGCATCAAGCTCTTTTCTGGCGCCGTTGCTGGGGAGGTGAGTGCTTGAAGGTATATCTTTACATCTTGCAATCGAATCTTTTAGTTTCTTGTTTTATCACTAGTTTGGTTTATAAAAGAAAACTATAAAAAATGGAATTGAGGTGGCCTCAAATTATTCGTATTTATCATGTCTTTTTTGAAAATGATGGAAAGGAAAATTGTGCTCAATAGATAGAAGAAGAATTCAATAAAATGTTTGGCATAAATGAAGAGCATGATTGCAATGTTGTTGGTATGAATTCTTTGAATATTCATGATGCTAATGATATGCAAAGCCATAAGTGAAAGTGCGTTATATCGACTAGAGGGTGGGTGAATAGGCGATTTTTACAAATTCGTCACTGAGGAAATTCAAGGTGAGGAATTTCCTAAGTCACGAATGACTAGCAGCGGAATAAGTACTCAGGTGCAAGCGTAACAGAGTAGTAACACAGTCATCATGATGAAATGAAAGCAAGCACAGAGTACAAGAAGCGTATAAACAGGATAAGCAGGCTGAAGACAAAGTGACTGAAGAATTGGGATTGAAGAAATTGAGAAAATCTTCAGTCAAAGTCTTCAAATAGTAACGATCAAGTTCATTAACACATGAATGAGGAAATGAAAGGGTTTAGGAAATATAACTAGTAGCTCGGTGAAGACGATGATTTGGTAGACCAGTTCCAACTGTTGTGACAGTTGTACGTCTGGTTGGAGCGGCTAGGTATTTAAACCTGAGGACACACAGTCCCGGACACATAGTCCTCACCGTATTCTCCTTGAGCTAAGGTCACACAGACCTCGCCCAATCACTCGTGGTAAGTCTTCACAGGTGACTTCCAAACCTTCACAGACTCGGTCACTCGGCGATCCACAATTTCCTCTTGGATGCTCTAGACAATGACGCCTAACCGTCTGGAGGATGCACAATCCTCAAAGGTAACAAGCGCCGGTTCCACACAGGAACAATTTGTTCAGTGATGCTCAATCACTTTGGGTTTTAGGTGTTGGGTTTGGGTTTTTCCTCACTTGATGATTTTCTCTCAAAGTCCTCGAAGGATGGGATGCTCTAAATGACAAGTGTCAGTTTCTCTCGGAGCAGCCAACCAGCTAGTGGTTGTAGGGGGCGGCTATTTATAGCCGGGGAGCAACCCGACATGATAAGACATAAATGCCATTCAATGATATGACCGTTAGGTGGGTAGGATATTTTGGACAGCTGGCGCATAGCACAGCAACGGTCGGAAATTTGAGCTCTCAAATTCCTCAGGGCTATCATGATCCTCACTTGTAGGCAATCCGCACTGGTGAATTCCTAACTCCTCAGTCAGAACAAATTCCTCAGAGAACAGTAGAACTTCGTCTCTGTCACTGAAGAACTTGACTGAACTGTATGAGATTTCCAATGGCTTCACTCGAAAGGATTGGTAGGTGTAGGATTTGAGTTGAGCATCACTTGGAAAGTTTTCCTTAGTTTTACCTCGACCCCCTTTAACAGTACGGTGTTTCCTATGACTCAAGTAAGGGAAAACAAAACTATGAAAACAAAAGTCTTCACGCTTCATAATCCTCGCATCAATATCAAGTCTTCAAGGTCACATCAATTTCCTCATTTTCAAAGTCTTCAACTGAAGACATTCATTTTTAGGGGTCGACTTTCTTCATAAATATCAAACTCCTCATAGACTTATAGAACCTGTGTACACTCACAAACACATTAGTCCCTTAACCTATAAGTCTTCAATACACCAAAATCACTAAGGGGCACTAGATGCACTTACAATCTCCCCCTTTTTGGTGATTGATGACAAATAGGTTAAGTTTTCAACGGGGATAAAACATATGAAGTGTAAATACTGATATTGAGGAATTTGATTGCAAGATATAGAGGAACTCCCCCTAAAGATGTGCATATTGAGGATTTTGCTTTGGATTGCAAATGCACTTTGTAGAGTAATTACATGGAGATCTCCCCCTATATCTTGTAATTCATACACGCATTTAACATATGATATGAAGAATTTGAAATGCATGATGAAATATGGTGTCTGACGAAATTCAGCATGCGTGCATTAAGGTACTTGAGGAAATAAGCATGCAGAAAGCAATTCAAAAGTATCAGACCACCATAGGACTTAAGTTTACAACTCAAGCAACAAACACTTCAGAAGAGTGAGAGTTGTAACTTAACAGAAAAAATAGCCCATATATAAGACCCGCTTGAAGACTAACTCAAATTTCTCCCCCTTTGTCATCGAATGACAAAAAGGGACGAAAAATGAGGACTAACGCCCCTGAAGAAATATCATCATGATGTCGATGGAGGAGCGCCAGCGTTGTTGGGGTCGTCCGTTGAGGTAGGGCCTGCCGCAGTGTCGTTCAAATCTTCGGCTTCATCCGTTTCGCGCAATGAAGAATATGAACTGGCAACAAGCTGAGGAACTTTGTCCTTCTTGAATTTCTTCGAAGGGGGCTGAGACCAGTCAAAGTCCTGTTGGAAGCCCCTCTCCTTGAGATCTTCAGCACTATAAAGATTTGATAGAATAGCCCAAGTGCGGTCAAAGACTTCATGCAAGTAGTAGTGATTCTTCTTCACAGTGTTTTGAGTGACTGTCATGTTCTGAAGAATTGCACCAAACTGATGCTTGACCCACTTGTGATTTCGATCAACTTTCTGATGAAGACTGAGGAGAAGTTCACGATCAGTCATCACACGCGGAGCTGTTGCTTGAGGATTTTGCTTTGAAGTTTTGGCGGCAGAATCTTGTGTTGCAGAGTCATCATTGGTGGAGTAGGATGTAGCTTTGCGAAACTTTCCATCCAATGGACGAGTGCCTTCATCGATAATAGTGGCCTTGCCCTTCTCATCAGCTGAGGAAATAGTCCGCTTAAGGACTTCAATAGGTGGCAAATAGCTGAGATGATTCTGAAAGTCAGCCTGATAATGAATTGAAGACCTTGATCTGATGAATTTCATGATCCAGGGAGCGTAAGGCTTCAACTCAAAAGGTGACAGAGCAGCATTGGCCAAAGTCCTCATGAAGAAATCATGGTAGTTAATGGGAATGCCATGTATCATGTTGAACAATAGATTCTTCATGATGCCAACAACCTCTTCTTCATCAGAGTTGTGGCCCTTGATTGGACTGAGGGTCTTGGTCAATATGCAATATATCGTCCTTGGCACATAGAGCAATTCCTTCACAAGGAAGGTGGTCCTTGGAGCTTGGCCAGCCTTCAAAGGCTTCATCAGCACTTGCATCAAATGATTTGAGAGTTCAGGTTCCTCATAGATGAGCCTAGCACCTTCAGTGGGAGGACTGACTGGGACGGCATGAAGCAATTCAGAGGCCGGTGCTTTGTAATGAGTATTTTTGGTCATCCAGTGTAGCACCCATGAATTCACATCTTCAACATTTCTAGTGATATGCAGTGTGGCGTAGAATTGAAGAATGAGTTCTTCATTCCAGTCGCAGATGTCAGTGCAGAAGTTAAGCAGCCCAGCGTCATGAAGAACACTAAGGACTAGATGGAAGCAAGGAAGCGACTCCATATCCACATGAGGAATTTGCTCGTGGTCAAATACCTTGTTCTTACCAAACAGGAGGGAAGAGTAGTAGTTCATTTGACTTGCTGTCCAGAAGCGCTTGCGTCGCAGTCTTGCAGAGTCATAGGGATTGTAATCCGTGAAGAAATGATGCTCAGCAAAGAAATCATCAGCGTTGAATTTTTGCTTCTTGGTATGAGGATTTTGTGGCTTGGGCTGAAGATTAACAGTCGGAGTCTTCACAGCCGCTTGGAGCACAACCTCTGGAGCCACAGACTGAGGAATTTCCATAGCAATTTCATCAGCTGCAGTCTTGGACTCCATTTCTTCAGCATCAGTGGCTGGAACTTCTTCTGGAATAGAATGAAGTGAAGATTGATGTCCATCAGAGCCCGTATGAATTTCTTCAGTCGGCACAGGGGACTGAGGAATTTGTTGCAGAGGAGTGGTCAATGGTGAATCTGGATGATGTCTTTCCCAATAATCATCATTGAGAACTGGTGTAGTAGACCCAACGTTCACATCCTCATCTTCTTCATCAATTTCTTCAACGCCTGCCTCTTCAGCTGTGAACTGAGGCACGGGCAATGATACCAGAGGGGTTGAAGGGATATCATTCACTTCAATTTCTTCATCCAACTGTTCTGAAGTAGAAGCAGAAGGATTCGCTTCATCACTGTCATCAAGAATGTCATATTCCTCACCAAAGGGAACAATTTCCTTTGATGGCATGCTTGAGATAGGAACAACATCAATGGGGTTGGTGTACGAGCTTTGCAAAGTCTTCACTTTCTTGGGAGCTGAAGACTCTATAGTTTCTGAGGCTTTCCTTTTCTTCACAGATGCCTTTTCTGCAGCTTTGGTCTTCTTCGCTTCTGATGCAGAAGGAAGGTGGATATCTTTCATCTGTGATGACTTTGCAGGAGGAGCAGATGAAAGTGGTGCAGTTTCTTCAGGCACAACTGATGTAGTTGCCCTGGCTTGTTCAGATTCTTCAGGCACAGCTTCATATGCTCCAGCTGACCTGAGTTGTTCTTCAGGCGCAACATTGGAGGTTGCCCTGGCATTTTCTTCAGTAGGCTGAGCAGATGCATCAGCCTGAGGAACTTGTTGTTGCGTTGGAACTGCAACATTCGGGTTGAACCCCTTGGCCATTCTGACAAATCTGACTTTGGCACCTAGCCAATCTGCACGATATGCGTCAAATTCATCGCTTAGAGCTTTGATCTCCTTTTGCAGATTCACAAGTTCTTCAGGAGTCATCTTCACAGTGTTTTTCTTCAGAAAGTGCTCCTTCTTGTATTGGGCTTTCTTGACTTGCCTGGCCTTCTCAAATTTCCATTTTTCTTCGGCTATGAAGGCCGTCAACGTGTGGCTTTGGCCAGGAGTGAGGTTCAATTCAGGCAGAGGAGTATTTGGATCCTTGTGCCATAGATCGATGAAATCAAGGATCCTTTTAGGATCCAGCATGAGTGGCACAGCACTGCCTTTGGCTCTAGCGGCCTTTTCTTGCCTGTCTTTGATGATCTCAGCAAGTTCTTCATCATCAGCTTCATCATCCTCAAACGGAACTTGGAAGGCAACTTGCTTCTTGTGAGGACTTGGTCTTGGGCCTCGTCCAGCAGTGGCCTTTTTCTTCAGCAAGATTGGACCAGTTGAAGATTTTGGCGGAGCTGAGGAACTTGTAGATGCTCCTGAGGCAATAGAGATTCCTGTAGTCCGTTGGCACGTGGCAAGATGCACAGGTGCTAAGGACTTAGCAGCAGCAATTAAGGATTTTGTGGCAACAGAGGGAATTGGAGCTGCCCTTGAAGTGGTTGCCTGAGGAATTGGCCGTGAGGGCTTTGCACTTGGCCGTGAGGGCATAGCAGTTGAGGAACTTGGCTTCAAAGCTGATTTCTTTAGCATAGCCTTCTTAGGCTTGCTAGCAGAGGCCTCAGCAGCAGCAGAATCTTCATTGAATTTCTTCACTGCTTCCTTTGCTACTTTACCCAATTTGACTTGGCGCTTGGCCCATTCTCTGGGAAATTCCTCACCACGCCTGGTGCTTGAGGGATCAGCTTCTTGGCCTGGAGCCAATGGAGGTCTTGGGCATGGAGGGTTAACAGCGAATTTCTTCATGTATTTAGGAGTAACATAACGATATTCCCTCCATTCTCTTGCCCATCTCCTCTCAATTCTCTGTATGCGCACTTTGTGCTGAGTCTTGGTCTCTTTGCCATGAGTTGCTTCATCAGGAGTACAGTATTCATCATAGATGTCTTCAGGAATTTCAAAAGCTGTATTTGTTTCAGGCCTCTTTCCTCCCTTCTGAGGTCTTTTACCATCAGCCATTTTCTTCACTTGAAGATTTTGAACAATTGATGTTTCTGAGGAAGTGTGCAACTTATCTTCGAGGAACGCTGCAAATGAGTTAAGTTGACGAGAACCTAGTGATTCAGCAGCAGACATTTTGTACCTGTGAATAGAGTATAGGTGCGAAGAATTTGGAGAGGTCATATGCGTTCTCAGAAATTTTTCAAAAGAATTCAAGTTTGAGGAATTTGACCCGGGGAGTCTTGAGGAATTTCACTAAGCGTTCTTGACTTAGGTTCCAGAGTTGTATAGATTAGAGAATCCACACAATTGAGGAATCTTGAAGAAAAACATAGCTTAGAGAAACAAATCAAGATACAGAAGCATTTGGGAGTTTACGGAATGGGAAGTTGAAGAATAAACACCTTTTGAAGATTTTGTGAAATCATCAGAATCAAAGTAGGGCAGTCAAATCAGATTTTAATTACCCTGGACGAAGAACACGACGAACTGGAAGTGGAAGTGGAGAAGTTCGTCCGTTTAGATCTCCCACGCCCTAACTTGGCGGTGAGAGACAGCTACGACGGCGGCGGAGTGAAGATTTCCGTGACCGGCGCGAGTACGACGGCGACGAGGTCGAGGTAGTGAAGCTCTTCCTCACTGGCGATGATGGAGAGTAGCGGCGGCGCTAGGTCAGAGAGCTCAAGCGAGTTGGTGGTCAAGCGGAGTAAATGAGGACAGAGGAAGGGAGGGGGTATTTATAGCCACGGTGAGAAACTGCCCGTCCAAAATTTTTGGACGAACATGCCACTAACCCTTACTCTTCTAACGACATGTGTCACCCACGTACAGAGAGATGGAGATCATGGTAGATCGTGGGTGAGTAGTTTAATCCTATCGCGGGATGCGGAACGGTTTGAGCGGCAAAAGCCGAAAATTCAGATATGAAAATTTTAACGTTTCGTTCGCAAATTCTTCAGCTGTCAAGGACACAGTGAAGACTTTGAACGGGTTTCAAATAGAACGCACATGAAGAATTTGTGACCAGACTGGGTTGAGTTTAGCATAGAGGGGGAAAGGGTCCGATCACATTCACTTAGAAGAAAATCAACTTTGAAGAATTAGCAATAAGTGAATGCTGTTGAGGACATGAAAAACTCAATTATACATATATATAATCAATGAAGAACATCAGTCGAATTTTTTTGAAGACTTTGCAAGTTGAAGAATTTGAAATTTGAAGAATTTGCAAAATGAAGAAAAACTCAATTTTGAAGATTTTCAACTTTTGTGGTGGCGTGACCCACCGTATAAGAATGAGGATTTCAGATGCCGCGTACAATTGTCGTAGGGCTCTGAGAATCAAATTCTTCGTTAATTTCTTCACACTTAGAGGGTTAGTCTTCATTGATTGAAGAAAAACGTTCTTCGTGTGTTGCACATCTAAGTCTTCAATTTTGCATAAGTGTTAGGATGTGTGTCCTTTCAAAGAACATTCGAAGATTCTAAGATATTTAGCTCACACCGCAACTTGCTAAATCTCTTCTCATCCAAGGGCTTGGTGAAGATATCCGCTAGCTGTTCTTCAGTCTTCACGTGATCAATAGAGATATCGCCCTTCAACACATGATCTCGAAGAAAATGATGACGAATCTGGATGTGCTTTTTCTTTGAGTGCTGAACTGGGTTATGAGCAATCTTGATGGCACTCTCTTTGTCACAGAAGAGTGGCACATTCTTCACATTGATGCCGTAGTCCTTAAGGGTTTGCTTCATCCACAGCAGTTGAGCACAGCAAGAACCAGCAGCAATGTACTCAGCTTCAGCAGTAGAGAGTGATACGCAGTTCTGCTTCTTTGAGGACCAACATACTAAAGATCGTCCGAGGAAATGGCATGTGCCTGATGTTGACTTGCGATCCACACGATCACCAGCATAGTCAGAGTCAGAATATCCAATGAGATCAAAAGCCGAGCCCTTGGGATACCATAATCCAAGTGTTGGAGTGTGAGCTAGATATCGAAGAATATGTTTTACAGCCTTATGGTGTGATTCCTTTGGTGTGGCTTGAAAATGGGCACACATGCAAACACTAAGCATAATATCTGGCCTAGATGCACATAGATACAGTAAAGAGCCAATCATGGAGCGATATACCTTTTGATCGAAGTCTATACCATTTTCATCGGTGCATAGATGGCCATTTGTGGGCATAGGGATTTTGACGCCTTTGCAATCTTGCATACCGAATTTTCTCAGAATGTCCTTGAGGTATTTCTCTTGAGAAATGAAGATGCCATTACGTTGTGGACGAATTTGAAGACCTAAGAAGAATTTCAATTCTCCCATCATGGACATTTGATATTCCTCACTCATCATATAAGCAAATTCGTCACTGTAACGTTGGTTAGTACAGCCAAAGATAATATCATCGACATATATTTGGCACACGAATAATTCATCATCATATGTTTTGGTGAAAAGAGTTGGGTCGAGTGAACCAGGTTTGAAGCCTTTCTTCATGAGGAATTCCTTCAGAGTATCATACCTCGCCCGAGGAGCCTGCTTGAGGTCATAGAGGGCCTTATTGAGTCTGAAGACTTGATCAGGATGCTTAGGATCTTCAAAACCTGGGGGTTGAGCAACATATACTTCTTCCTCAAGCTTACCTTTGAGGAATGCACTTTTCACATCCATTTGATATAAGATGATATTATGATGGTTAGCATAGGCAAGCAATATGCGAATAGGCTCAAGTCTAGCAACAGGTGCAAAAGTTTCATCGAAATCAATTCCTTCAACCTGTGTGTAGCCTTGAGCTACAAGAGGAGCCTTGTTCCTCACCACTAGGCCATTTTCATCTTGTTTGTTGCGATAGATCCATTTGGTGTCGATGATATTGTGCTTGCGAGGGTCTGGTTGCTTGACAAGCTCCCACACCTTGTTCAGCTCGAATTGGTGTAATTCCTCTTGCATCGCTTGAATCCATTCAGGCTCCAGAAATGCCTTATCTAGTTTGGTGGGCTCTCTGATAGAGACGAAAGCAAAATGCCCACAAAAGTTAGACAAATGTGAAGCTTTTGAGTGAGTGAGAGGACCTGGTGCGTTGATGTCATTGATGATTCTCTCAATCTGCACTTCATTTGCAACGCGAGGATGAGCAGGTTGACGACTTTGACTTGGCTCAGCATTTTCTTCAGATGCACCAGCATGATTTTCTTCATGATCTGGAATGACTTCTTCAGCAGATTCTTCAGTAGGTATGACATCCTCAGTAGCCTTTAGCTTGATGGATTCCTCAGGAGACATTTCATCTAGCACAGGAGGTAGGTGCTCTCTTTGCGAGCCATTAGTTTCATCGAACCGCACATCTACAGTTTCAACAACCTTGTGGTGATAGGTGTTGAAGACTCTGTGGGTATGCGAGTCCTTTCCATAACCAAGCATAAAACCTTCATGTGCTTTCAGTGCAAATTTAGAATTGTGATGGGGATCTCTAATCCAACATTTAGCACCGAAGACTTTGAAATAACTCACATTGGGTTTCTTGTCAGTGAGGAGTTCATATGAGGTCTTCTTGAAGAATTTGTGAAGATATACCCTGTTGATGATGTGGCATGCAGTATCAATTGCCTCAGGCCAAAAGTGATGAGGTGTCTTGTATTCATCAAGCATGGTGCGAGCCATCTCAACAAGAGTCATGTTCTTGCGCTCCACTATGCCATTCTGCTAAGGAGTGTATGGGGCAGATAACTCATGAGTAATACCAAGTTCATCAAGATAGTCATCAAGACCAGTATTCTTGAAATCGGTCCCATTGTCACTCCGAATATGCTTGATCTTCACACCGAAATTCGTCGAAGCCCTTGAAGAAAATCGTCTGAAGACTTCCTGCACTTCAGTTTTGTAAGTAATGACATGCACCCATGTGTAACAAGAATAATCATCAACAATAACAAAGCCATATAGAGATGCTGCATTTGTTAGTGTGGCATAATAAGTAGGGCTAAAGAGATCCATATGAAGCAATTCAAAAGGACGAGAGGTAGTCATGATAGTCTTCGAGGGGTGCTTGGCTCTGGTCATCTTTCCAGCCTCACAAGCCCCACAAAGATGATCTTTGAGGAATTTGACACCCTCAATGCCAATGACGTGCTTTTTCTTCATGAGCGTGTGTAAGTTCCTCATGCTAGCATGACCCAGTCGTCGATGCCATAGCCAACCTTCTGAAGCTTTTGCAAGTAGACAAGTGGCAGGCTGCGGTCCTGCAGAGAAATCAACAATATACAAGTCTCCTCTCCTAAAGCCTTCGAAGACTTTAGAATTGTCAGATTCCATGAGCATTAAGCAGCGATATTTGCCAAAGACAACAACCATATCAAGATCACAAAGCATTGAGACAGACATGAGGTTGAATCCGAGGGACTCGAAAAGCATGACTTTGTCCATGTGTCGATCCTTTGAGATTGCAACCCTACCTAGACCCAATACCTTGCTTTTGCCTTTGTCTGCGTAGATGATATGCTTCAAATGTGATGGAGATAAAGGAGTGTTCATCAGTAAGCTCTTGTCACCGGTCATGTGATTAGTACATCCACTGTCGAGGACCCACTCAGTAGCTTTGGGTAAATCATCCTGCAGATGAATTAATGCATCTTACGAACTCATATACTTCATCAGTGAAGAATATGACATCAATTTCATCAGACAAAAATTCATCAATTAATGCAACATATGTATATATAGCTGTATGAGGACGTGAGAAATGAATGAATCACTTCTTCATGATTAGCATGCGTCCTTTCAAGCATTTCAGGTCTCTAGAAAATTCTTCAGACGATTTAGTTCGTCTGGAGACCTGACCCTGCATAAGAGGTTAGTTCTTTTTCTTCACCACCCACATCTGGAGGGGTGGCAAAGAGTTCATCATTCTTCGAGCTCCATAAGAGAAAGGTGGCATTGATGCCAAAGCGCTTCGTTTCACAGGAGAGGGATTGGTATAGGCATATGAGTAAGCAGAGAAATTCTTCGAGGACTTATGAATATAATGATTTGAAGAATAATGCACATAATCAGAACTCTTAGATTTTCCCTGCAAAACAGAAGCATTAGCATGATGATGATCATATGAGGACTTGGATCCACGTGAGGAATTTGATCCATAAGAGGACTTGGATCCATATGAAGAATTTGATCTGGGGTTCCTATTCTTCACAGGTGGTGTCATGAGGACATTCACCTAAAGACTTTCAAGGCACCTTTTGGGAACCCAGATTTTCTTCATAGGGGGACCATTCCTGCAGTTAGTTCCAACATATCTAGCAAATACTTCACCATTCTGATTTTTGAACAGTTTATAGTTGGAGTCAAATGACTCATCAGATGAATATGAGGATTCACAAGTAAAGCCAGATAAAGTGGATGGATCTACGGGAGGTCCCTTCACAGCAACCCATGAGGTTTTGGGATACTGCTCAGGTTTCCAGTAGGTTCCATCAGCATTGAGTTTCCTCTCAAAGGCAATACCCTCTTTCCTAGGGTTCCTGTTCAAGATCTGCTTTTTGAGCACATCACAAAGAGTCTGATGCCCTTTGAGGCTTTTGTACATGCCTGTCACATATAGTTCCTTCAACCCTGCATTTTCGTCAGTGATACTAGTGGTATCCTCAGATGAGGAATTTGTGACCACAGAGATAGTTGAAGAATTTGTAGCAATAGAAGCATTTGAACTTTCAGGTGAAGAATTAGCAGTTTCACGTTCAATGCATTTCAAACATGGTAGAATAAATTCTTCCTGAGCGGAACTGATCTGTTGAGCAAGTAATGAGTCATTTTCCTTCTGAAGATCATCATGACTCACCCTTAGCTTCTCAAGATCTTGCTTTCTTTAAAGAAATTCATAAGAAAGCTTCTCATGATCGGCTAAGAGAGTTTCATGACGACTTTGAAGGTTGTCAAACTTAGAATGTAGTTGCTGAAGATTATCAGTCAGTGTTTGAGTTCGATCCATTTCCTCACCTAACAGATCATCACTTTTGTCTAGCATATTTTGAACTTTTTCCAAAGCCTTTTGTTGTTTAACAGCAATATTAGCAAGTTTGGAATAGCTGGGTTTGAGATTATCATCAGATTCATCCTCACGTGATTCAGAGGAGGGATATTTGAATACCTTGGCACCTTTTGCCATGAAGCAATAGGTGGGAGCATAGTCATCGTTGCCATCATCAGCAGTGTTGGGGAAGCCATTTTCCTTAGTTTTGAAGATGGTCTTGCTGACGTAAGCAGTAGCGAGGGCTAGGCTCGCCACACCAGAGTCTGACTCCTCAGATGCCTCCTCTTCCTCATGTTCCTCAGATTCAGCTTCAGAGTCCATTTCCTTGCCAATGAATGCCCGAGCCTTCTTGGAGCTGCTCTTCTTGTGAGATGAAGACTTTGAAGATTTTGATGATGAGGACTTTGAAGATTTCTTCTTCTTCTTTGAGTCATCTGAACTATCATCCTTGTATTTCTTCTTCTTTGATTCCTTTGCCCACTGAGGACAATCAGTTATGTAGTGACCAGGTTTCTTGCATTTGTGGCAAGTCCTCTTCTTGTAATCACGGGATGAGGAATCTGATCTTGTGTCATCACCTTTTGAAGATTTTACAAAGCGACCACGCCTTGAGAACTTCTAGAATTTCTTCACGAGCATTGCTAGCTCCTGGCTTAGTTCTTCAGGGTCACCAAGGCTGCTATCAGATTCTTCTCCTTCAGATGAGGAAACTGCCTTGGCCTTCAGTGCGTGTGATATTCCATAGCTTGGCCCGTAGAGATCTCTCTTTTCAGCTAGTTGGAATTCATGAGTGTTCAGCCTCTCAAGAATATCAGCATGATCTAGTGACTTGTAGTCTCCACATTCTTGAATCATCAGTGCCAGTGTATTGAATGAAGAACAAGTGACCTCAGCAATTTCTTCACCACGTCATGGTTGGTGATGTCAGTGGCACCTAGTGCTTGAAGCTCATTTGAAATGTCAGTGAGGCGATCAAAGGTTTGCTGGACATTCTCATTGTCGAGTCTTTTGAAGCGGTTGAAGAGATTGCGAAGAACGTCAACTCAAGAATCACGCTGAGTTGAGATTCCTTCATTGACCTTGGATAGCCTGTCCCAGATAAGCTTTGCAGACTCCAAAGCACTCACTCTGCCGTACTGTCCTTTGCTCAGATGGCCACATATGATATTCTTCGCTTGAGAGTCAAGTTGCTTGAATCTCTTCACATCAGCAGCGTTAACGGAAGGAGTGACAGAGGGAACGCCATTTTCCACAACGTACCAGAGATCGTTGTCAATTGCCTCAAGATGCATGCGCATCTTATTCTTCCTGTAGGGGTAGTCCGTCCCATCAAAGGTAGGACACCCAGCCGAGACCTTGATCATGCCTGTAGTCGACATAACTAAAACTCCAGGTGGTTAAACCAAAATCACACAGAACAAGGGAGTACCTTGCTCTGATACCAATTGAAAGTGCGTTATATCGACTAGAGGGGGGTGAATAGGTGATTTTTACAAATTCGTCACTGGGGAAATTCAAGGTGAGGAATTTCCTAAGTCACGAATGACTAGCAGCAGAATAAGTACTCAGGTGCAAGCGTAACAGAGTAGTAACACAGTCATCATGATGAAATGAAAGCAAGCACAGAGTACAAGAAGCGTATAAACAGGATAAGCAGGATGAAGACAAAGTGACTGAAGAATTGGGATTGAAGAAATTGAGAAAATCTTCAGTCAAATTCTTCAAACAGTAACGATAAAGTTCATTAACACATGAATGAGGAAATGAAAGGGTTTAGGAAATAGAACCAGTAGCTCGGTGAAGACGATGATTTGGTAGACCAGTTCCAGCTGCTGTGACAGTTGTACGTCTGGTTGGAGCGGCTAGGTATTTAAACCTGAGGACACACAGTCCCGGACACACAGTCCTCACCGTATTCTCTTTGAGCTAAGGTCACACAGACCTCGCCCAATCACTCGTGGTAAGTCTTCACAGGTGACTTCCAAACCTTCACAGACTCGGTCACTCGGCGATCCATAACTTCCTCTTGGATGCTCTAGACCATGACGCCTAACCGTCTGGAGGATGCACAGTCCTCAAAGGTAACAAGCGTCGGTTCCACACAGGAACAATTTCTTCAGTGATGCTCAATCACTTTGGGTTTTAGGTGTTGGGTTTGGGTTTTTCCTCACTTGATGATTTTTGCTCAAATTCCTCAGAGGATGGGATGCTCTAAATGACAAGCATCTCCATAACCCGTTGATACGCCTAGTTGAGGTGAGACTATCTCCTCTTTTTTGTCTTCTCCACAACCACCGTCTATTCCACCTATAGTGCTATGTCCATGGCTCACGCTCATGTATTGCGTGAAAGTTGAAAAAGTTTGAGAACGTCAAAAGTATGAAACAATTGCTTGGCTTGTCATCGGGGTTGTGCATGATTTAAATATTTTGTGTGATGAAGATGGAGCATAGCCAGACCATATGATTTTGTAGGGATAAGCTTTCTTTGGCCATGTTATTTTGAGAAGACATAATTATTTTGTTCGTATGCTTGAAGTATTATTGTTTTTATGTCTATATTAAACTTTTGTTTTGAATCTTACGGATCTGAACATTCATGCCACAATAAAGAGAATTACACAGATAAATATGTTAGGTAGCATTCCACATCAAAAATTCTGTTTTTATCATTTACCTACTCGAGGACGAGCAGGAATTAAGCTTGGGGATGCTTGATACGTCTCCAACGTATCTATAATTTTTGATTGTTCCATGCTATTATATTATCTATTTTGGATGTTTTATATGCATTAATATGCTATTTTATATGATTTTTGGGACTAACCTATTAACCTAGAGCCCAGTGCCAGTTTCTGTTTTTTCCTTGTTTTAGAGTTTTGTAGAAAAGGAATACCAAACGGAGTCCAAACGGAATAAAACTTTTGTGATGATTTTTCTTGGACCAGAAGACACCCAGGAGACTTGGAGTGCAAGTCGGAAGAGCCGCGAGGCGGCCACAAGGGTGGAGGGCGCGCCCAGGGGGGTAGGGCGCGCCCCCCGACCTTGTGGGCCCCTCGTAGCCTCTCTGACCTAGATCTTTCGCCTATATATACTCTTATAACCCAAAAACATCCAGGGGGCAACAAAACCACTTTTCCACCGCCGCAACCTTGTGTACCCGTGAGATCCCATCTTGGGGCCTTTTCCGGCGTCCTGCCGGAGGGGGATTCGATCACGGAGGGCTTCTACATCAACACCATTGCCTCTCCGATGAAGCGTGAGTAGTTTACTTCAGACCTACGGGTCCATAGCTAGTAGCTAGATGGCTTCTTCTCTCTCTTTGATTCTCAATACAAAGTTCTCCTCGATGTTCTTAGAGATCTATTCGATGTAATACTCTTTTGCGGTGTGTTTGCCAAGATTCGATGAATTTTGGATTTATGATCAGCTTATCTATGAATATTATTTGAATCTTCTCTGAATTCTTATATGCATGATTTGATATCTTTGCAAGTCTCTTCGAACTATCGATTTGGTTTGGCCAACTAGATTGGTTTTTCTTGCAATGGGAGAAGTGCTTAGCTTTGGGTTCAATCTTAAGGTGTCCTTTCCCAGTGACAGTAGGGGAAGCAAGGCACGTATTGTATTGTTGCCATCGAGGATAAAAAGATGGGGTTTTCATCATATTGCTTGAGTTTATCCCGCTACATCATGTCATCTTACTTAATGCGTTACTCTATTTCATATGAACTTAATACTCTAGATGCAGGCAGGAGTCGGTCGATGTGTGGAGTAATAGTAGTAGATGCAGAATCGTTTCGGTCTACTTGACACGGACGTGATGCCTATATTCATGATCATTGCCTTAGATATCGTCATAACCTTGCGCTTTTCTATTAATTGCTCGGCAGTAATTTGTTCACCCACCATAATAATTTCTATGTTGAGAGAAGCCTCTAGTGAAACCTATGCCCCCCGGGTCTATTTTCCATCATATAAGTTTCCGATCTACAATTTCCATTTCCTATTTCTTTTACTTTGCAATCTTTACTTTCCGTTCCATAAACCAAAAATATTACTTTACCGTTTATCATCTCTATCTCTATCAGATCTCACGTTGCAAATAACCGTTAAGGGATTGACAACCCCTTTATCGCTGGCCACAGCTCGACGGGCCCCCTCGCTGGCAGCTCCTCCGCCAGGGATCGTGGGAGTTGGATCCAGGTGCGTGGTGGCATCACCGCCCACCCCACAAACTCGCGGGTCGTGCCGCCAGCATGGGCCAATGGGTGAAGTGGTCACACGATCGTCACTTGTTCCCCTTCTCGACTTCGTCCTCCACGGCTTTTGTGGCTGCTCCCATGCGCGGGGCCCTGTGTGCGAATGTTTGCGCCGGAGGGAAATCCCGGCAGGGCGCGCTCGCACCAGGGTAGAATGGCTGCGGGCACCGCAATGGCCTAGCGACGGCGGCCTCATCTTTTCTTTGGCGAGAGCAGCGGTGGCTCCTCTTGCGGGGCTTTGCCTTTCTCTTCGGCCGAGAACCTCCTCGTTGGTGCCATTGTCACTTTGGCAAGGTGGCGGCACGACGGAGAAGAAGGAGGAGCGGGCAGCAAGAAGATGAAGACAGGTTGGGGGCTCTGCCTTCCTCGCCCTCTTATAGGAAGTCGAAGGCCAACCGGCGTCCCTCCATGTTCCGGGCAATGATGGCCTAGCAGCGTGCGCCAGTCTTTTGTCAGCCTGGGCAGTTGTCGAGGCAGCGTGGGGAAGTGGAGGCGCCCACGTCCCGTAAAGCGCCATGCATCAAGCCTGGCTCGCAGGCGGTTTGGGGCCCGCGACACTTCGCCCTTGCCCATTGGCTTCGCCTCGAAGCCAGCCCGAGCGCGCCTTGGGCCCGGGGGCTACTGTCGGCGTTCTGGGAACTAGGGTACCCAGACTTGCCTGCCTGCAGCCCATGGCGTGGCTCCTTCAACGGCGTGGTACGGCCCAGCTACAAGACTATCAAGACAAGACCCTCGCGAGGGCCCCCTTGCCTCGCGAGGCGAACGACACCAAGACCTCCAGAGGGGGCGGCCTCCCCGGGCTGCCTCCCGAGGAGCGGAGTTTCCTATGCAAGTGCCCAGCCTGACGAGGCTGCGATGACGTGAGCCATGACGACCAAGGCTAGGCGGGCGCCAGCGGGCACAGAGGAGATAGTTTCCCTTTCGGTGCTAAGGGAGCAAGGACAGACGTGGGTTCCCAAGGAGCCCTCCAAAGGTTTCCATTCCAGTGCCACAAGACCAAGACCACGAGCTCGGCAGGACGGATGTCATCGCCGAGCCCACTGCTGCGTCATGACCAGAAGCTTTGCAGGAGAAGACCACCTTTTGTCAGGATAGGGTGTACCTCTTGTCCCCTTTCAAATTGACCGTTGTGGTATCCCTTCCCGCCTAAGTTTCCATGGAAGAGGACTGAGGCCGCTATAAATATAGGTTGGCCACCACCATAGAGGGGGTCGACTCATTCTCACCCCTGAGCCCTGGCGAGGCAGCTCATCCACTGTACTAGTTCATCCTCAACCTCCTTGTGAGGCCAATCCATCACAAAGTAGGAGTAGGGTTTTACACCGCAAGGTGGCCCGAACCTGGGTAAACTGCCGTGTTCATCTTCTTCCCCGCTCACGCGAATCCGGCTAGGCTAGGCTATAGGGCGATGAGCTTGAGGCTTGAGAGGTTGAGATCTTCGCACACGCCCCAGAGTTCGAACCTTCTTGGGTCTGCGGAGCCCTGAATCCGACAACTACAATCATGCAGCTCAGTATGCAAAACTACCAGGCGGTTTTCCTTACAAAAATCGACATTACCGCCTTTAATTATACATTTTGCTACAAGTATATTTAGATCAGATAATTGGTGTAGGGTATAGAAGGTTGGATTCACGCCGATTAACAAAATACATGCTGATGTAAAAATATAGTGATACACAACAAGTACTTACATTAGCATTGGAGCATAGAGAATTCCCGCAAGATACTTTCCTCAAACATGATCCCAGTTTAGAAAGTCTTCTATCCTTTAAACTTATTTTCTAAAAGAGAGATGTGTAAGAAACATGTAGAAAATATGATCTGAATGCCATAAAATTTCATGATGTGAGCATACTTACACGCTTCTTAGAAAGGAATTGACATATTTTTGATGGACTGGAGCGGACTAGTTCTTTGGCCATTGGCATCTGGTTATTATCTGGAGGAGTTGGGCTTCTCTATGCTGGAGCAGTATCTATAAACACTGGAGTTGGTTTACTATGTCCTGGCGTTTTGATCTTTTGCAAAGACCTTGTTTGTAGCCCTTCAGATTCTAACATAGCTGTCTTCCCCTTGCATGCCTTATATAGAAGAATGGTGCTTCAATTATAAAACATGCTACGGCAGAGAGATGGAATGGGTACTGAAGAATAGAAACGCATGACATATTGACTTATCTCATGAGTTCTTGTTGAGTTTTGTGTGGATGAAGTTTTTGAGATTTAGGGAAACCGTGATATAAAAGGAATTAAGGAGACACAAAAGCTCAAGCTTGGGGATGCCCAAGGCATCCCAAATTAATAATCCAAGAAGTCTCAAGCATCTAAGCTTGGGGACGCCCCGGTAGGCATCCCACCTTTCTTCAAGAACAACTATCGGTTAGTATCGGTTGAGCCTAAGTTTTTGCTTCTTCACATGAGTTGTGCTTTTCTTAGAATGTCATTTTATTTTGTTTTGCTTGCTGTTTTAATAAAATAATTAGATCTGAAGATTTTAAATAAGAGAGTGTCCTCAAACAGCCACCCATTTACTTAACTACTCGTTTGATCTTCACTTATATCTTTTTGGAGTAGTTTGTCTTTTGCTCTCGTGCTTCACTTAAATTTATTTGAGAGCTTGTTAGTAGCAATGGTAATATATAAATTTAGTCCCAAAGTGATAGATATTCAAGAGGGATATAATAAAAACTTTCATGTAGATCATTGGATATGATAAGTTTGATTCCTTGCAATAGTTTTGCGATATGGAGATAATAATATGTGAGTCATGTTGGTGAGTAATTATGCTTTAGTAAGAATATTGGTGTTAAGGTTTGTGATTCCCTATGCAAGCACGAAAGTCAATAGTTATGCAATTAAATTACATCCTACTTGTGGTGCATTATTCGTTGTTAGTTATGCTCAATGCTTGTTTATGTGAATTTTCGTTTCTTGGTTGGTTGCTTCTCAATCTATTTGCTAGCCTCCATTTGTACTAAGTGGGAATACTACTTGTGCATCCAAAATCCCTAAACCTAGTTTTGCCACATGAGTCCACCATACCTACGTATATGCGGTATTCCCGTGCCATTCTAAGCAAATTTGTATGTGCCATCTCTAATTTTCAAAATAAATTTCCTTTCTGTGTGCTCGTACCGCTCATGAAGCGGCAGGGGGTGGCCAATATTTTTCATGCTAGATGTGTTATTCTCAAGATGAGTGTTTATTCAGTTGTCATTGCACGAGAGTACGGCAAAGGTATTAGGGATGCCCAGTCCCGAAATGAAAAAGAAATTTATTTTATGTTGTCAAATAATAAATTCCTTGGAAAGTGTTGGTATGGAGGGCACCCGTGGATACGTCTAGCCATGGATTGTGAAAGAATGGTGGAAAAAGGAATAAACTTTATTTTCTGTTTGGGAACCACCTATGATATATCTAGCATGGAAAGTGTTGGGAATTACTCGGTCGTTTTCGTTGACGGGAAAAGTATGCCTCTCAAAATTTTTATCTCTCAATTTAAGCTTTGAGCTCTGGCACCTCTACAAATCCCTACTTCCCTCTGTGAAGGGCCTATCTACTTACTTTATGCAATTTTTATTTTTATTTGAGTCTCCATCTTCTCTTATAAAGCACTAACTAAGGGGCACTATGATCATACTTGAGCATTGGATTTAGCTAATATGCGAGTGTGTTTCATGAATGGATCAATGATTGAGCATGATGGGCTAGGGATAGCTTTCTTTAGTGTTGATATTTTGAAAGACATGGTTGCTTGATGATATGCTTGAGTATTGATGTCCTCATGTCAAATTATAGACTATTGCTTTGAATCATTCAAGTTCAAATGTCCATGCTACAAAAGAAAGAGTATATGATGAATATGATAGGTAGCTTTCCACAACAAAAAATTCCGCTTTCATTTGCTACTTTATCATGATAAGTTTTATGAGAAAGAGTTGCTGTTATGATGCTAAAAAAAGCGATTGAAATTATCATTGATCAAACTTATGCATTTTGCTAGCATTCACACTTCATAAATAATTTCTTTTATCATTTACCTACTCGAGGACGAGTAGGAATTAAGCTTGGGGATGCTAATATGTCTCCAACGTATCTATAATTTATGAAGTATTCATGCCGTTATATTATCATTCTTGGATGTTTTACAATCATTTTATAGTAACTTTATATCATTTTCTTGGGACTAACCTATTGACATAGTGCCCAGTGACAGTTGCTGTTTTTTGCTTGTTTTTTACATCGCAGAAAATCAGTACCAAATGGAGTCCAAACGCAGCGAAACTTTTTGGAGATTTTTTCTGGACCAGAAGACACCCGGTGGGCCAAAGAAGTACTAGAGGGGATCTCTGAGGAGAGCACAACCCACCAGGACACGCCTGGGGGCCCAGGCGCGCCCTGG
Organism: Thinopyrum elongatum; assembly: GCA_011799875.1. Lineage (NCBI taxonomy): Eukaryota > Viridiplantae > Streptophyta > Magnoliopsida > Poales > Poaceae > Thinopyrum > Thinopyrum elongatum. The sequence goes on along the minus strand of CM022303.1, from coordinate 470,074,068 downwards.
TGGGTTGTACCCACCTCGGTGGCCTCCCGCACCGCCTCTTCACCCTATAAATTGCCAAATATTCAAAAAACCCTGGGGGTAACCCTAGATAAGAAGTTCCGCCGCCGCAAGCCTCTGTAGACATGAAAAACCAATCTAGACCCCGTTCCGGCACCTTGCCGGAGGGGGAAATCATCACCGGTGGACATCTTCATCATCCCGGTGGCCACCATGATGAGGAGGGAGTAGTCCACCCTCGGGGCTGAGGGTTTGTACCAGTAGCTATGTGTTTAATCTCTCTCTCTCTCGTGTTCTTGAGATGTCACGATCTTGATGTATAGCGGGCTTTGTTAATATAGTTGGATCATATGGTGTTTTCCCATCTCTATCTTGTTGTGATGAATTGAGTTTTCCCTTTGAGATTTCGTTTTATCGGATTGAATACTTTTATGGATTTGAGAGCACTTGATATATGTCTTGCATATGAATACCCGTGGTGAAAATGGGGTATTATATTGATTCACTTGATATATGTTTTGGCACTCAACTCGCGGATTCCCGAGGTGACATTGGGGTAATCTATGCATAGGGGTTGATGCATGTTTTCGTCCTTGTTTCTCCCGTAGAAATCTTGGGGCACTCTTTGAGGTTCTTTGTGTTGGATTGAGTATTATGAATCTGAAATTATTTGGTGTTATCTTAGTACAAACTCTTGATAGATCGATCAGAAAGAATAGCTTGGTGTTATTTTAGTACGAACTCTAGGATAGATCGATCGGAAAGAATAGCTTTGAGGTGGTTTCGTACCCTACAAACAATTTCTTCTTATGTTCTCCGCTAGATAGGAACTTTGGAGTGATTCTTCATTGCACGTTGAGGGATGGTTATATGATCCAATTAGATTAGCATTGTTGAGAGATTGCACTAGCAAAAGTACGGACCCTAGGCCTTGTTTTCAAGCATTGCAATACCGTTTGTGCTCACTTTTATCGTTCGCTACCTTGCTGTTTTTATTTATTCAGATTATAAAAATATATTTCCACCATCCATATTACACTTTTATCACCATCTCTTCGCCGAACTAGTGCACCTATACAATTTGCCATTGTATTGGGTGTGTTGGGGACACAAGAGATTTCTTATATTTGGTTGCAGGGTTGTTTGAGAGAGACCATCTTCATCCTACGCCTCCCACGGATTGATAAACCTTAGGTCATCCACTTGAGGGAAAATTGATAATGTCCTACAAAACTCTGCGCTTGGAGGCCCAACACGAGTCTACAAGAATAAAGTTGCATAGTAGACATCAAGCTCCGCTCCAGGGCTGGGTCCTGAGGACGTAGAGCATTATGATGAGCAAAGGGAGGGGAATTGCCAGTCTCGCGGGGGAACGCAGGGAAAAGGGCATAACTCGTCGGCGCTAGCATTTGCTCGACCGCTTTCTGGAATATGACAGGCATCATTCTCCTCATGCGTCTCTAGCGGGGGCTTATTCTAATCCATTGCAGAACAGGGGACATGCACAAGGTCGGGAGTTCCAGGGAAGCTCGCCTCCGCGGCGAAGGAATCACCGTGGAACGCAACCTCGCCAAGCTAAGTTATCCTGCGCACACTAGCATGAGCTCTGTCGCTAACGTTTCATCCTTTCATGGCCTCGCTCGGGCAAGGATTCCCCCCTTTTTAATCTTTCAATAGTCGCTTGAGCGCCAAGGGGGACCTCCTGAGCGTCGCGCCTTAGGGGCTCTTACCGGACCTCGGGTCGCTCACCTCCCGGCCTTGCACACGACATCGCGACCTGGCATACCAGTGACAGCTGAAGCCCACCTGGGGACTGGGTCCCGCCGACGCAGAGCAACACACTATAGCGAGATCAAAAAGGGGACCAATGCCCAAACGAGGAACGCGAGTATAACCGAAAGCATGAGCCGAAAACGTTAAAATAAAGGCGCAAGCGCTGTGGTTCTTACACACCCCCTCGAGGCCCTTCACGGTTCTGATACAGGGAGTGAAACAAAAGAAAAGACCGACGAAGGCCGCTGCTCAGGAGGAGCAAGCTCTGCCATCGCATCCTCCTCCTAGGCCCGGGCGTGGCGACGCGGTGGCTTGGTGTAGTCGTCGTCGCTGGAACTCTCTCCGAGGGAGGTATCACCGCTGCTGGAGGTGTCGCGGATAAGGCCAAGGGCAAGTTCCCCATCGAGGGCCTCGCCGCCTCATCTGCCAGAAGGATGGTCACCGTCGTGGTCGCCGCCCGTGGGGCAGCACTCCATGCTTTTGTGATACGTCTCCAATGTATCTATAATTTTTGATTGTTCCATGCTATTATATTATCTATTTTGGATGTTTTATATGCATTAATATGCTATTTTATATGATTTTTGGGACTAACCTATTAACCTAGAGCCCAGTGCCAGTGCCAGTTTCTGTTTTTTCCTTGTTTTAGAGTTTTGCAGAAAAGGAATACCAAACAGAGTCCAAATGGAATAAAACTTTCGCGATGATTTTTCTTGGACCAGAAGACACCCAGGAGACTTGGAGTGCAAGTCGGAAGAGCCGCGAGGCGGCCACAAGGTTGCAGGGCGCGCCCAGGGGGGAAGGACGCACCCCCTGACCTTATGGGCCCCTCATAGCCCCTCTGACCTAGATCTTTCGCCTATATATACTCTTATACCCCAAAAACATCCAGGGGGCAACAAAACCACTTTTCCACTACCGCAACCTTCTGTACCCGTGAGATCCCATCTTGGGGCCTTTTCCGGCGTCCTGTCGGAGGGGGATTTGATCACGGAGGGCTTCTACATCAACACCATTGCCTCTCCGATGAAGCGTGAGTAGTTTACTTCAGACCTACGGGTCCATAGCTAGTAGCTAGATGGCTTCTTCTTCTCTCTTTGATTCTCAATACAAAGTTCTCCTCGATGTTCTTAGAGATCTATTCGATGTAATACTCTTTTGCGGTGTGTTTGCCGAGATCCGATGAATTGTGGATTTATGATCAGCTTATCTATGAATATTATTTGAATCTTCTCTGAATTCTTATATGCATGATTTGATATCTTTGCAAGTCTCTTCGAACTATCGATTTGGTTTGGCCAACTAGATTGGTTTTTCTTGCAATGGGAGAAGTGCTTAGCTTTGGGTTCAATCTTGCGGTGTCCTTTCCCAGTGACAGTAGGGGCAGCAAGGCACGTATTGTATTGTTGCCATCGAGGATAAAAAGATGGGGTTTTCATCATATTGCTTGAGTTTATCCCGCTACATCATGTCATCTTACTTAATGCGTTACTCTGTTCTTATGAACTTAATACTCTAGATGCAGGCAGGAGTCGGTCGATGTGTGGAGTAACAGTAGTAGATGCAGAATTGTTTCGGTCTACTTGACACGGACGTGATGCCTATATTCATGATCATTGCCTTTGATATCGTCATAACCTTGCGCTTTTCTATCAATTGCTCGGCAGTAATTTGTTCACCCACCGTAATAATTTCTATCTTGAGAGAAGCCTCTAGTGAAACCTATGGCCCCCGGGTCTATTTTCCATCATATAAGTTTCCGATCTACAATTTCTGTTTCCTATTTCTTTTACTTTGCAATCTTTACTTTCCGTTCCATAAACCAAAAATACCAAAAATATTACTTTACCGTTTATCATCTCTATCAGATCTCACGTTGCAAATAACCGTTAAGGGATTGACAACCCCTTTATCGCGTTGGGTGCAAGGTTGGTGTTTGTTTGTGCAGGTATTCGGTGACTTGAGCGTTGTCTCCTACTGGATTGATACCTTAGTTCCCAAAAGCTGAGGGAAATACTTACTCTACTTTGCTGCATCACCCTTTCCTCTTCAAGGGAAAAACAACGCAAGCTCAAGAAGTAGCAGGAAGAATTTCTAGCACCGTTGCCGGGGAGGTTTACGCCAAGTCAAGTCAAGATTTGATCTCCCGTCAACTTGCCAATTTCTGGCGCCGTTGCCGGGGAGATCTACGCCAAGCCAAGACATACCAAGTACCCATCATAAACTCTCATCCCTCGCATTACATTATTCGCCATTTGCCTCTTGTTTTCCTCTCCCCCACTTCTAAAATGATTTTCAAAAATATTTGCCTTTTTGTTTGCCTTCTTTCCTTTCGATCTTTTGTTTGCTTGTGTTACCATGTGCCTTCTTTTTTGCTTGCATCTTGGCTTGCTAAAAGTTTATGGATCCTCATCCACTTGCTAATCTTTTTAAGAGATCCAATTACAATGAACCAATTTCTAGTGATTTGAGTGCACTAGATTATCTTTATGAAGTTTTGCTTGAAATTCGTGAATCTGAAAATTGTGATGAAGTGTTAAAAGAAGAAATCTATGAAGTGATTCATGATAGCTCCTTGGATGAAAAGCATGATCACAATGATGTTATTATAAATTCTATTAATGTTGATTGTGCTAATGATATGCAAAACCCTAAGCTTGGGGATGCTAATTTTGCTTTGACCACTACTTGTTGCAATGATCATGATTGGGGTGATGATGCTTCTTATGATCTTGAAAATTTATTTAAGCCTCATGGTGAATATGTTTGCAATAATATTGAAAGTGGGTTTGGAAGAGTGTCAACTTTAGTAAATAATTATCCCACTACCTTGGAGTATGATCGATCTTATGAATTTTTTGATAAAAGTGGGTTTGGAGAGGTCACGACTTTAGTTAATGTTAATCCCACTATCTTGGAAGAGAGTCAACTTTGCATGCATGTGGATCATCTAGAGAATATGTTATGTGATAGCTATATTGTTGAATTTGAGTATGATCCCACATGTAATTATTATGAGAGAGGAAAATATTGTGGTAGAAATTTTCATGTTATTAAATTACCTCTCGTTATGTTGAGATTGCTATTGTTTCTTTCTCCCTTGCATATGCTAGGATTTGCTTGCCTTGATAATTTGTTTGCCTATAAGATGCCTATGCATAGGAAGTATGTTAGACTTAGATGTGTTTTTCACATACTTTATGATGCCCTCTTTGTGCTTCAATTCTTGTCTTTCATGTGTGCATCATTAAAATTATCAATGCCTAGCTAAAAGGCTTTAAAGAAAAGCGCTTGTTGGGAGGCAACCCAATTTTATATTTCTTTTATCTTTTTAGGTTCTGTTTTGCAATAAATATTTCATCTAGCCTCTGGTTAGATGTTGTTTTGTATTTTAATTAGTGTTTGTGCCAAGTAAGACCTTTGGGATGGCTTACGGTGATAGTTGATTTGATCCTGCTGAAAAACAAAAACTTTTGTGTCCAGTCCCAGAATTTTCATAATTCACTAGGCGCTGAAAAACCCTAAATTTTTTATACAAGATTGATATACGAATTGCCTCTGTTTTCCTAATTTTTCAGAATTTTTGGATTTACAGAAGTATTAGAACTATTCGCAGACTGTTCTGTTTTTGACAGATTCTGTTTTTTTATGTGTTGTTTGCTTATTTTGATGAATCTATGGCTAGTATCGGGGGGTATGAACCATGGAAAAGTTGGAATACAGTAGATATTACACCAATATAAATAAAGAATGAGTTCACAACAGTACCAAAAGTGGTGATTTATTTTCTTATACTAACGGAGCTTATGAGAATTTCTGTTGAGTTTTGTGTTGTGAAGTTTTCAAGTTTTGGGTAAGGATTTGATGGACTATGGAATAAGGAGTGGCAAAGCCTAAGCTTGGGGATGCCCAAGGCACCCCAAGGTAATATTAAAGGATGTCAAAAAGCCTAAGCTTGGGGATGCCCCGGGAAGGCATCCCCTCTTTCGTCTTCGTCTATCGGTAACTTTACTTGAGGCTATATTTTTATTCACCACATGATATGTGTTTTGCTTGGAGCGTCTTGTATGATTTGAGTCTTTACTTTTTAGTTTGTCACAATCATCCTTTCTGTACACACCTTTTGAGAGAGACACGCATGAATCATGATCTATTAGAATGCTCTATGTGCTTCACTTATATTTTTTGAGCTAGGCAAATTTGCTCTAGTGCTTCACTTATATCTTTTTAGAGCACGGAGGTGATTTTATTTTATAGAAATTGATGAACTCTCGCACTTCACTTATATTATTTTGTGAGTCTTTCTAAACAGCATGGTAATTTACTTTGGTTATAAAACTAGTCCTAATATGATAGGCATCCAAGAGGGATATAATAAAAACTTTCATATATAGTGCATTGAATACTACGAGAAGTTTGATTCCTTATGATTGTTTTGAGATATGAAGATGGTGATATTAGAGTCATGCTAGTGAATAGTTGTGAATTTTAGAAATACTTGTGTTGAAGTTTGTGAGTCCCGTAGCATGCACGTATGGTGAACCGTTATGTGATGAAGTCGGAGCATGATTTATTTTTTGATTGTCTTCCTTATGAGTGGCGGTCGGGGACGAGCGATGGTCTTTTCCTACCAATCTATCACCCTAGGAGCATGCGTGTAGTACTTTGTTTTGATGACTAATAGATTTTTGCAATAAGTATATGAGTTCTTTATGACTAATGTTGAGTCCATGGACTATACACACTCTCACCGCTCCGCCATTGCTAGCCTCTCTTGTACCGCGCAACTTTCGCCGGTGCCATAAACCCACCACATATCCTTCCTCAAAACAGCCACCATACCTACCTATTATGGCATTTCCATAGCCATTCCGAGATATATTGCCATGCAACTTTCCACCGTTCCGTTATTATGACACGCTTCATCATTGTCATATTGCTTTGCATGATCATGTAGTTGACATCGTATTTGTGGCAAAGCCACTGTTCATCATATTTTTATACATGTCACTCTTGATTCATTGCACATCCCGGTACACCGCCGGAGGCATTCATATAGAGTCATATCTTGTTCTAGCATCGAGTTGTAAATTTTGAGTTGTAAGTAAATAAAAGTGTGATGGTCTTCATTATTAGAGCATTGTCCCATGTGAGGAAAGGATGATGGAGACTATGATTCCCCCACAAGTCGGGATGAGACTCCGGACGAAAAAAAAGAAGCCAAAAAATGAAAGAAGGCCCATAAAAAAAATGAGAGAAAAGAGAGAAGGGACAATGTTACTATCCTTTTTGCCACACTTGTGCTTCAAAGTAGCACCATGATCTTCATGATAGAGAGTCTCCTATGATATCACTTTCATATACTAGTGGGAATTTTTCATTATAGAACTTGGCTTGTATATTCCAATGATGGGCTTCCTCAAATTGCCCTAGGTCTTCGTGAGCAAGCAAGTTGGATGCACACCCACTTAGTTTTCTTTTTGAGCTTTCATAAACTTATAACTCTAGTGCATCCGTTGCATGGCAATCCCTACTCACTCACATTGATATCTATTAATGAGCATCTCCATAACCCGTTGATACGCCTAGTTGATGTGAGACTATCTCCTCTTTTTTGTCTTCTCCACAACCACCGTCTATTCCACCTATAGTGCTATGTCCATGGCTCACGCTCATGTATTGCGTGAAAGTTGAAAAAGTTTGAGAACGTCAAAAGTATGAAACAATTGCTTGGCTTGTCATCGGGGTTGTGCATGATTTAAATATTTTGTGTGATGAATATGGAGCATAGCCAGACCATATGATTTTGTAGGGATAAGCTTTCTTTGGCCATGTTATTTTGAGAAGACATAATTATTTTGTTCGTATGCTTGAAGTATTATTGTTTTTATGTCTATATTGAACTTTTGTTTTGAATCTTACGGATCTGAACATTCATGCCACAATAAAGAGAATTACACGGATAAATATGTTAGGTAGCATTCCACATCAAAAATTCTGTTTTTATCATTTACCTAATTGAGGACGAGCAGGAATTAAGCTTGGGGATGCTTGATACGTCTCCAACGTATCTATAACTTTTGATTGTTCCATGCTATTATATTATCTATTTTGGATGTTTTATATGCATTAATATGCTATTTTATATGATTTTTGGGACTAACCTATTAACCTAGAGCCCAGTGCCAGTTTCTGTTTTTTCCTTGTTTTAGAGTTTTGCAGAAAAGGAATACCAAACGGAGTCCAAACGGAATAAAACTTTCGTGATGATTTTTTTTGGACCAGAAGACACCCAGGAGACTTGGAGTGCAAGTCGGAAGAGCCGCGAGGCGGCCACAAGGGTGGAGGGCGCGCCCAGGGGGGTAGGGCGCGCCCCCCGACCTTGTGGGCCCCTCGTAGCCTCTCTGACCTAGATCTTTCGCCTATATATACTCTTATAACCCAAAAACATCCAGGGGGCAACAAAACCAATTTTCCACCGCCGCAACCTTCTGTACCCATGAGATCCCATCTTGGGGCCTTTTCCGGCGTCCTGCCGGAGGGGGATTCGATCACGGAGGGCTTCTACATCAACACCATTGCCTCTCCGATGAAGCGTGAGTAGTTTACTTCAGACCTACGGGTCCATAGCTAGTAGCTAGATGGCTTCTTCTCTCTCTTTGATTCTCAATACAAAGTTCTCCTCGATGTTCTTAGAGATCTATTCGATGTAATACTCTTTTGCGGTGTGTTTGCCAAGATCCGATGAATTTTGGATTTATGATCAGCTTATCTATGAATATTATTTGAATCTTCTCTGAATTCTTATATGCATGATTTGATATCTTTGCAAGTCTCTTCGAACTATCGATTTGGTTTGGCCAACTAGATTGGTTTTTCTTGCAATGGGAGAAGTGCTTAGCTTTGGGTTCAATCTTAAGGTGTCCTTTCCCAGTGACAGTAGGGGAAGCAAGGCACGTATTGTATTGTTGCCATCGAGGATAAAAAGATGGGGTTTTCATCATATTGCTTGAGTTTATCCCGCTACATCATGTCATCTTACTTAATGTGTTACTCTATTTCATATGAACTTAATACTCTAGATGCAGGCAGGAGTCGGTCGATGTGTGGAGTAATAGTAGTAGATGCAGAATCGTTTCGGTCTACTTGACACGGACGTGATGCCTATATTCATGATCATTGCCTTAGATATCGTCATAACCTTGCGCTTTTCTATCAATTGCTCGGCAGTAATTTGTTCACCCACCATAATAATTTCTATGTTGAGAGAAGCCTCTAGTGAAACCTATGGCCCCCGGGTCTATTTTCCATCATATAAGTTTCCGATCTACAATTTCCGTTTCCTATTTCTTTTACTTTGCAATCTTTACTTTCCGTTCCATAAACCAAAAATACCAAAAATATTACTTTACCGTTTATCATCTCTATCTCTATCAGATCTCACGTTGCAAATAACCGTTAAGGGATTGACAACCCCTTTATCGCTGGCCACAGCTCGACGGGCCCCCTCGCTAGCAGCTCCTCCGCCAGGGATCGTGGGAGTTGGATCCAGGTGCGTGGTGGCATCACCGCCCACACCACAAACTCGCGGGTCGTGCCGCCAGCATGGGCCAATGGGCGAAGTGGTCACATGATCGTCACTTGTTCCCCTTCTCGACTTCGTCCTCCACGGCTTTTGTGGCTGCTCCCATGCGCGGGGCCCTATGTGCGAATGTTTGCGCCGGAGGGGAATCCCGGCGGGGCGCGCTCGCACCAGTGTAGAATGGCTGCGGGCACCGCAATGGCCTAGCGACGGCGGCCTCATCTTTTCTTTGGCGAGAGCAGCTCTGGCTCCTCTTGCGGGGCTTTGCCTTTCTCTTCGGCCGAGAACCTCCTCGTTGGTGCCATTGTCACTTTGGCAAGGTGGCGGCACGACGGAGAAGAAGGAGGAGCGGGCAGCAAGAAGATGAAGACGGGTTGGGGGCTCTGCCTCCCTCGCCCTCTTATAGGAAGTCGAAGGCCAACCGGCGTCCCTCCATGTTCCGGGCAATGATGGCCTAGCAGCGTGCGCCAGTCTTTTGTCAGCCTGGGCAGTTGTCGAGGCAGCGTGGGGAAGTGGAGGCGCCCACGTCCCGTCAAGCGCCATGCATCAAGCCTGGCTCGCAGGCGGTTTGGGGCCCGCGACACTTCGCCCTTGCCCATTGGCTTCGCCTCGAAGCCAGCCCGAGCGCGCCTTGGGCCCGGGGGCTACTGTCGGCATTCTGGGAACTAGGGTACCTAGACTTGCCTGCCTGCGGCCCATGGCGTGGCTCCTTCAACGGCGTGGTACGGCCCAGCTACAAGACTATCAAGACAAGACCCTCGCGAGGGCCCCCTTGCCTCGCGAGGCGAACGACACCAAGACCTCCTGAGGGGGCGGCCTCCCCGGGCTGCCTCCCGAGGAGCGGAGTTTCCTATGCAAGTGCCCAGCCTGACGAGGCTGCGATGACGTGAGCCATGACGACCAAGGCTAGGCGGGCGCCAGCGGGCACAGAGGAGATAGTTTCCCTTTCGGTGCTAAGGGAGCAAGGACAGACGTGGGTTCCCAAGGAGCCCTCCAAAGGTTTCCATTCCAGTGCCACAAGACCAAGACCACGAGCTCGGCAGGACGGATGTCATCGCCGAGCCCACTGCTGCGTCATGACCAGAAGCTTTGCAGGAGAAGACCACCTTTTGTCAGGATAGGGTGTACCTCTTGTCCCCTTTCAAATTGACCGTTGTGGTATCCCTTCCCGCCTAAGTTTCCAGGGAAGAGGACCGAGGCCGCTATAAATATAGGTTGGCCACCACCGTAGAGGGGGTCGACTCATTCTCACCCCTGAGCCCTGGCGAGGCAGCTCATCCACTGTACTAGTTCATCCTCAACCTCCTTGTGAGGCCAATCCATCACAAAGTAGGAGTAGGGTTTTACACCGCAAGGTGGCCCGAACCTGGGTAAACTGCCGTGTTCATCTTCTTCCCCGCTCACGCGAATCCGGCTAGGCTAGGCTATAGGGTGATGAGCTTGAGGCTTGAGAGGTTGAGATCTTCGCACACGCCCCAGAGTTCGAACCTTCTTGGGTCTGCGGAGCCCTGAATCCGACAACTACAATCATGCAGCTCAGTATGCAAAACTACCAGGCGGTTTTCCTTACAAAAATCGACATTACCGCCTTTAATTATACATTTTGCTACAAGTATATTTAGATCAGATAATTGGTGTAGGGTATAGAAGGATGGATTCACGCCGATTAACAAAATACATGCTGATGTAAAAATATAGTGATATACAACAAGTACTTACATTAGCATTGGAGCATAGAGAATTCCCGCAAGATACTTTCCTCAAACATGATCCCAGTTTAGAAAGTCTTCTATCCTTTAAACTTATTTTCTAAAAGAGAGATGTGTAAGAAACATGTAGAAAATATGATCTGAATGCCATAAAATTTCATGATGTGAGCATACTTACACGCTTCTTAGAAAGGAATTGACATATTTTTGATGGACTGGAGCGGACTAGTTCTTTGGCCATTGGCATCTGGTTATTATCTGGAGGAGTTGGGCTTCTCTATGCTGGAGCAGTATCTATAAACACTGGAGTTGGTCAACACGCAGAGTGCGGAGGCGCCATGGTGAGCAAGATGCCCAACGTTACATGGCCCAAAGGTACTTTTGTGGAAACCGTCAAAGGGTGGCAACAACTGTGGTTCTATATCACAGAGCCCCGCGACGCTACCTGGGCCGCGGCTCCCGAATTCAAGTCCGGAGCCCCAATGCGGCTCACCTCCTGGCTAGAGAAGGGCCTGAATTGGTCGTCGTCGGACGAGCTAACAGCGCTGCAGGCGCGAATCCAGAGCATGGTAGACAAGAACATCAAGATTGTCAATGTGATCCAGGTGATGCTAGTTCGCCGGATCCTTCCATGCCAAAGCCGGACTTGCCATCTGTGGGAGTTCGATCCGGCCGAGCACCAGACCTTGCAACAGTTCTTCGGAACTACGCACGAAGACATCTGGAAGGTGCTTTTTAAGGCCAGCGAGAAATGGCCGGAGATGACCGAGGACCGCGGGCACGACCTAGCCCATCCCGCCAGTCCGGTAAGCTTTTCGTGCTTTCAAGGTGTATCCTTTACTTGCTTGCTCAGGGAAAATGCCTAAGCCTCCCTATTTATTTTTTTCAGGTCTGGACGAAGAAGGTAGAGCGGATCAAGTGTCCGGCTTTGCTGCCCGAGGAACCAGCCATCCCGCTTCTGACGAAGGTGCTGGTCCCGGCGCCCTACCAGGCGCCGGAGAAGGCGGCCAAGAAAAAGGCCAAGGAAACCAGAAGTGGCCTCCGTCGCAAGGGAACTTCGGACGCGACGTCCGAAGACCCCGAAAGTCACTCCTCCACCGCAGAGGACGACAAGGAGGAGGAGGAAAGCAACTCTCCCCTTGAGGGGGGAAGGAAGAAAAGCGCGGCCTCCATAAATCTAGAGGCAGAGGCGTCCAAGAAGGGGAAGGTCTCCCTCACGGATAACTCCGCGTGGGATGTCGACAGCAGCCCAGAGCGGCACCCCCGAGATAAGCCCCTGGACGGATCGTGAGTACTCAAAGACCCTGACGCATTCATATATCCAGCCTCTTGTCTCCATAGTTTTAACATGTTGAATCATGTACTTGCAGTCCGGTTCATTCCAACCTCGAGCGATACTCCTCCTCGGGAAATTTGCTGGACCCGAAGGTGATGGACAGCGGGTCCCTTCCGGTGGCCTCCTCTCCCAAGGCCATGGAGGACACCGAGGTGTTGTCCCAAAGGATCCCAGGCCAGGGAGAGACGCAGGAGGCCGTCAGCGCGGTGCCAGAGGGTGAAACCTCAGCCGCCGGACACATGGGGGAGCAAATCCCCATGGAGCCTGGCAATGGGGACCAGGTCCAATTCGGCCCCCAGCCGAATACGATCCCGGAGACCAATACGGCTCCAGAATCCAGCAAGCAGCCTCCTTCGAAAGAAGGGGGTGTGCCCATTTCGCCGGTGACCTCTGTCCAACCAGAGGCACCGAACACCCTACTGGAAGCGCTGCGAAGTGCTTCCATTGTAGAGGAACACCGTGCCCTTATGGGTACGGTGATTGAGAAAATTCAGTCCGCGAAGAGCGGACTGACCGAAGCCTGCACAAGCCTTCTAACAGGTTTTGAGGTATGAAACGTAATTATGTAAAAATAATATCACAGTATAGACAGTAGCCCCTGAGACACTGTCCGGTGGTCGAAAAGAAAAGCCGGACAGAGGATCAAACAATTTTCGCAGGAGACTAACCATACATGTCTATGTGAAAAAGCAGGCGTCGCTGCTGGCTGCGACCTCTCATGCTGCCGAAGTCTCTGGACTAAAGCAGAGTCTGGAGCGGGCCGAGGAAGAACTCGGCCATGTGAAAAAGCAGCTGGAGGATAAGCAAGGTATGCCATGACCTTCTGTATATCAGAAAGGATAGATGATTTGCATTGACCATAGTGCCATGATATTTGTAGGAGCGACGACTGAGGTGGATGCCCTTAAAAAGGCGCTGGCCGAGGCCCAGAAGAGAGCGGCGGAGGAACAATCCGTCCGCGAAAAGCACGAGGCCATGGTCAGTGAGGTCCAACAAGAGCTCCAGGACGCTGTAAAGAAATGCGAGTCCTTGGAGCGCAAGATGACGGATCAAGAGTCCGAGCTTGCTAAGGCCCACCAAAGCACACAAGAAGCCTGGGTTGAAGCCCAGGGCGCCCTCCAGGAAATCCAAGAGACCAGGAAAATCACGGCTGGTAAGGCCTTTATAATGCAAAGCAAATTTGTGAAGAAAAGGTACCTCTTACTGACCCGGATTTGGAGTTCTCCAGGAGCGTTTGCGGATCTGCCGCGCAACATTGCAAATGCTGCGGATTTCTTCCGAGCCAAAGAGGGGAGCTCAACGGAGAAGCTATTCTGGTCGCAATACCTTGCGCCAGAGCATCCGGTGCCCCTTAGCGATCAGCTGAAACAGCTGACCGAACTGCATAGGGCGGCCGAATTGGCCATGAAGGATTTGATAATCCGCTTATGGCCTGTCAAAGCCATACCCCAAAGCTACTTCGGGCTCGTGAAGCGACTGGTTGCTGCCTGCCCTCGGCTTGATGCCATCAAGCGGTCGGTCTGCATCGAAGGTCCGCGGATGGCCTTCGCCCGTGTCAAGATACAGTGGGCGAAGATGAACGCCGTCAAGCTCGTGACCGAGGGACCGCCCGCGGGCAAGGAGCACCGCACGCCCGAGCAATATTTTGATGATGTCCTGGAGGGATCCCGCATTGTAGCGGAGCAGTGTGCAAAAGACATTATCTTCGGATGAATATGTTATCCTGTCCTGCACAATAAAACGAAACTGATATGTAATATAATGTTAGTTGTTTATATCAAGATTTTTCCTCCTGTGCGGCCGTTTTATTAAATCTGAGAGTTGGCCAGTCGTCGGCTTCAGCCCCCACGTAGGTAGTATGGGGGTGTTCGGGATAAAATCTAAACACTCTTTATCCAAAGTTTGGTCCTTGAAGGAGGTGTTTAGCGCAACCAACCAGGCAACCGGACTATGTGGCTTTATCACCCTCACTTAGCCATAGGAGTTTTATAGAAATTTAGGTGCAGCCCCTAGCATTCGTGAATCCGAACTAGGGTGTTGTAAACACCGGATCGGGTAAAGACCGATTCGTCGCATAATGCGGAAAAAATCGCAAAAGATTTGTAACCTCCGAAGAGCTGACCGGCTCACGCCGCATCATGACAGTCAGTTTTCGGCTTTCTCTACTGAGGTGCTCATCCGGACGAACCAGGGCACAATCGCAGTAGTTCTCCCTTTACTACCCTAGCCGATATAGCAGAACGTAAGGTAGTAAGCACAGGAGCCGGGCAACCCAACTATTGACCAAAGACATGATTCGGAGCCAATGCATATAATGCTAAATTCAGGGTGCCGAACTATACTTATAAAAAGTGTTCGGACTTTGTTGCCGTATTATGGGGCGCCATAAAGCCCCTGGCAAATTTAGGCCATACCAAAGTGTACGGGTGCAATGGATAAGATTATCAAGAAGAAAGAAAAAGTAGTAAGCTAGTTCCGCAGAAGTTGGGCCGCGAACTGTTTCCATTACAAATTTATGGATACGTAAAAGCATATAAGTAGTGCGATAAGCAACGGGGCTATTTTACATGCCATGACCAAGGGAGAGCTGTGTGAGGGTCCTGAGAACAGGTAGAGTGACCGTCAAAAAGACTTCCTAGAGATTCCCACATACCGCAATGCTTCTTGCTATCTTGGTGTATCTATCCTTCGAAAGGACCGATGATCAGGCCGTCTTGAGGGGCCTGTGGAAAACCTGAAAAGGATGAAAAAGAAAGAGTGAGAGTACATGTATCCAGGGGAGGTCGAGCCGTATTATGGACCACAATATAGTTATGCCTCCGTCTATGCCCATGGTATTTTAAGTGCGTAGTTATGTACGCGTGGTATGTATGCCGCCATTTGGCCGGGACGGAGACAGAGGCCTGATTGCTAGTCTAACTCCTTACGAGCCGGACTGTTATGCTGCGGAGTAGTCCGGATCCGCTTGACAGTGTCCGGGAGTTTGGCCGCTGAATTAAGATTCTGCTTGGCAAGGCCGCTCTGTACTTCCGCTGCTAAGGCTGCGGTGTGCTCCTCAGTACGGAGGGAGCGCTCCGTGTTTCCATTAACTCTTATGACACCGCGTGGACCCGGCATCTTGAGCTTGAGATAAGCATAGTGTGGCACCGCATTGAATCGAGCGAATGCAGTTCGTCTGAGCAGTGCATGATAGCCGCTGTGGAAGGGGACGATATCGAAGATCAACTCTTCCCTTCTAAAGTTGTCCGGGGATCCGAAGACAACCTCCAGTGTAATTGAGCCCGTACAGCGGGCCTCTACACCTGGTATGACTCCTTTAAAGGTAGTTTTTGTGGGTTTGATCCTTGAGGGATCGATGCCCATTTTGCGCACTGTATCCTGATAGAGCAGGTTCAGGCTGCTGCCGCCGTCCATGACGCGTGAGATGGAATCCATCAACAATGGGATCGAGGACCAGAGCGGCTGAACCGCCATGACGAATACTAGTCGGATGGTCCCTGCGATCGAAGGTGATCGGGCAGGAAGACCATGGGTTGAACTTTGGGGCGACTGGCTCCATCGCGTAGACGTCCCTGAGCGCTCGTTTGCGCTCCCTTTTGGGGATATGAGTGGCGTATATCAAGTTCACCGTTTTAACCTGGGAAGGGAACCTCTTCTGCCCTCCTGTGTTCGGCGGTCGGGACTCCTCATCATCGTCCTCACTTTGCGACCCCTTCCCCTTGTGTTCGGCATTTAACTTCCCGGCCTGATAAAAAACCCTACAGTCTCTGTTGGTATGATTGGCTGGTTTATCAGGGGTGCCGTGCATCCGGCATGGACGATCGAGTATGCGGTCCAAGCTGGATGAGCCCATATTGTTTCTTTTGTATGGCTTCTTCCGCTGGCCGGACTTGGAGCCACTGAAACTGGCGTCGACCGCCGTGTCATCGGCAGTGCCACCATTGCTTCGGTGCTTGTGCCTGCTGTGTCGAGGCTTGCCATTGCCATTCTTGGCTTCAGAGGTACCGGCATCGCTTGCAGTGTTGTTGCTACGAGCTAGCCAACTATCCTCGACCGCACAAAAGCGGGTCATGAGTGCCGTGAGGGCTGCCATGGACTTCGGTTTTTCTTGGCCGAGGTGAGGAGCGAGCCATTCGTCGCGGATGCTATGCTTAAAGGCCGCTAGGGCTTCGGCATCCGGGCAGTCGACGATCTGGTTCTTTTTAGTTAGGAACCTAGTCCAGAATTGCCTGGCCGACTCTTCAGGCTGTTGAACTATGTGACTTAAGTCATCGGCATCCGGAGGTCGTACATATGTACCTTGGAAGTTGTCGCGGAAGGCGTCTTCCAAGTCCTCCCAGCTGCCAATAGAGTTTTCATGCAGACTGTTTAACCAGTGCCGAGCTGGCCCCTTGAGTTTTAATGGGAGGTATTTGATGGCGTGAAGGTCATCACCGCGGGCCATATGAATATGGAGAAGAAAATCCTCAATCCATACCGCGGGATCTGTTGTTCCATCATATGATTCGATATTTACGGGTTTAAACCCTTCTGGGAATTCGTGCTCCATTACTTCATCAGTGAAGCAGAGGGGGTGTGCGGTGCCTCTATATCGGGCCACGTCGCGACGTAGCTCGGATTGAGTTCGTCGGTAGTCTTCGGCCTGGGCGTGTTTATGTTTGTCACATCTGGCTTGATAGCCGTCATCGCGCGCTAGGGCATGCCCCCGCGATCCGTAGATTGATCTGGACTGACCTGCTCTATTGTCCAGGTCCTGCCGCAGGTCATATGTATGACCCCGGGCTGTTATGTCTTTGCTTTTGCGGCGAGGTAGTATGGGCTGGTGTTCGGCTTGAGTTGCCGCTTTGTCCCTGTCACGTGGTGGTCGGTCAGCCGCATTATGTGTTCATGGCATGGGCTTAAGTGCCTCGTCGTTGAATTGGGGTAGCATGTCGGTTAAATCTTCGACAGTGGCAATGAAGTGGGCGGTGGGTGGGGAGCGAAATTCTCCATCCTCAGCCCCCAGTTCAGACCATATATAGTTCGGCTGTGAGTCCCCCGCTAAGGAGAGGGTTTTTAATGAGTTAAGCACATCACCCAAAGGTGAGTGCCGGAAGATGTCCGCGGAGCTGAACTCGACGATCGGCGCCCGATTGAGCTCGACGGGCGCGGACACACGCGGTTCGGAACCTGTTACCGGAGATGAGTCTGAGGTTCCGGTGACACAGATCTTGTTCGAAGTTGGGTATGTGTGCGGCTCCAACGCCGCTGAGTCTGCGGCTTCCGTGGCGGGGTTGAGCTTCCCGTCCTCGGATGGCGCAATCTGCTCCGGATCTAGGGCCAGGGCAGTTACAGGAGCTATCTCCCGGGTATGGTCCGATGACAGATTTAGGTCATGTTCATCGCGGTGGCAGGGAGCGGCTGCCATGGGCTCGAATCCGTCGAAGATCAAGTCTCCGCGGATATCAGCAACATAGTTCAAGCTTCCAAACCTGACCTGACGGTCAGGGGCGTAGCTGTCGATCTGCTCTAGATGACCAAGCCAGTTGGCCCACAGCATGAAGCCGCCGAGTACGAAGATCTGGCCGGGGAGAAAGACCTCCCTCAAGGCAGCATCGTTGTGGATGATTGATGGAGCCATCGAGTCTTCTAGCGACGACACAGCGGAACTCTCAATGAAAGCACCAATGTCGGTGTCAAAACCCGCGGATCTCGGGTAGGGGGTCCCGAACTGTGCGTCTAAGGTCGATGGTAACAGGAGACAGGGGACACGATGTTTACCCAGGTTCGGGCCCTCTCTATGGAGGTAATACCCTACGTCCTGCTTGATTGATCTTGATGAATATGAGTATTACAAGAGTTGATCTACCACGAGATCGTAATGGCTAAAACCCTAGAAGTCTAGCTTGTCTGATTATGATTGTGATTATCCTTCCCCCTACGGACTAAACCCTCCGGTTTATATAGACACCGGAGGGGGCTAGGGTTGTACAAAGTCGGTTACAGAGAAAGGAATCTTCATATCCGAACGCCAAGCTTGCCGTCCACGCCAAGGAGAGTCCCATCCGGACACGGGAGAGACTCTTCTGTCTTGTATCTTCATGGCCCATCAGTCCGGCCCACATTTAGTAGCCCGGACGCCTGAGGACCCCTTAATCCAGGACTCCCTCAGCGGCGCGCTGGGCGCGGCCCAGTTCGGTCGATCCGGATTATTTTTTTCCAAAAATACAGAAAAAATAGAAATAACATAATAAATATTTTTTTTTAAAAAATCACAAAAAAATTCCCACATAACTATGGCCTTATTAATGACCTTGTGAACATTTTTCTGGGCCTAAATGCCTAAAATAAAAACAAACTTTTTAGTACTAATAAAATCAATAAAATAAATATTTTTGCAAATAAAAAAATCCAACAAATTTATTTTTACTCAAAATTCAATTTCCAAAATTTTTATTCAGTTTTTTCTAAGAAGTCATATTATCTTCTCTCATTATTTTAAAATATTGGAAATGAAAATTGGCAAAAAACTTATTTGATCCAAACCCCACTTTGGAAAGAAACAAAATTGTGGGCCCCTTTTTAGGAACACTTCCAACTCTCTCATTTGGTCCTTGAGTTGCTTAAAGTTTCTTGGATCAACTTTCCAAGAAATTCAAATTCAAAAATGCTCAAATGATGAATGCATATGAATGATCTATATGTTAACATCCAAATTGAAAATTGGGATGTTACAAACCTACCCCCGTTAAGATAAATCTCGCCCTCGAGATTCGGGTTGGCTAGCAAAAAGGTGTGGGTGTTCCTTCCGGAGGTCTTCTTCTCGTTCCGAGGTGGCTTCCTCCTCGGTATGGTGACTCCACTGAACTTTGCAAAACTTAATGACCTTGCTGCGAGTAATTCGGTTGGCGAACTCGAGAATCTTGAAGGGTTTCTCCTCATAAGTCAGGTCACTCTCCAACTGAATTGCCTCCAGGGGCACTGTATCTCTCAGAGGAATATCGGCCATCTCTGCATGGCACTTCTTCAACTGGGAAACGTGAAACACATCATGAACTCCTGACAGACCTTCGGGTAATTCCAACTTGTAGGCAACTTCACCCATACGTTCCAAGACTCTGTATGGCCCCACAAATCGTGGCGCTAACTTTCCTTTGACTCCAAATCGTTTAACTCCTCGAAGTGGTGATACACGGAGATTTGCTCTGTCTTCGACTTCATAGGTTACCTCCTTGCATTTTGTATCGGCATAACTCTTCTGCCTGGACTGGGCTATCTTGAGTCTATCACGGATCAGCTTGACCTTCTCCTCAGAATCCATGATTAAATCTGGTCCGAACAATTTTCGATCTCCAACTTCATCCCACATCAATGGTGTCCTGCACAGCCTTTTGGTGGTTCGACGTCGGCGGCGGCGGATCTCCGGCGACGGCGGGGCGAGGCGGCTTCGGCGGCGGTGGCTCGGCCGAGAGGCGACGCGGGGCGGAGGCGCTACTCGCAGTGGTGGCGGTGGAGTGCGGTGGCTGCTGCTGCTACTGTTGCTTTGAGGGAGAGAGGGGGCCGGGGTCCGGTATTTAAAGGAGGGAGGGGCGGCGCGAGACGTGGGGAAGGGGCAAAGGCGAGGCGGTGGCGGAGTCCGGCTGCGGCACGGGTTGGCGGTGTCGGGCGCGCTCGGGGCTCTGTCCCGAGCTCGGAGACGAGCGGCGCGGCGCGCTGGGCCGGCTGGGCTTGGCGTAGCCCAGTTCGGTCGGTCCGATTTGTTTTCCAAAAATAAAGAAAAAAATAGAAAAAACATAATAAATATTTTTTAAAAAAAATCGCAGAAAAATTCCCACATAACTAGGGCCTTATTAATGACCTTGTGAACATTTTTCTGGGCCTAAATGCCTAAAATAAAAACAAACTTTTTAGTACTAATAAAATAAATATTTTTGCAAATAAAAAAAATTCAACAAATTTATTTTTACTCAAAATTCAATTTCCAACATTTTTATTCAGTTTTTTAAGAAGTCATATTATCTTCTCTCATTATTTTAAAATATTGGAAATGAAAATTGGCAAAAAATTTATTTGATCCAAACCCCACTTTGGAAAGAAACAAAATTGTGGGCTCCTTTTTGGGAACACTTCCAACTCTCTCATTTGGTCCTTGAGTTGCTTAAAGTTTCTTGGATCAACTTTCCAACAAATTCAAATTCAAAAATGCTCAAATGATGAATGCATATGAATGATCTATATGTTGACATCCAAATTGAAAATTGGGATGTTACAATAGGCCGGTAATTTGGCGTCTCCCATTTATTTGCTCGGGCAAATTCCATCGAGCAGAGGGTGTTTAGCGGTTCGTTCAAATTTTGGGAGAACGAGCATCCACGTCTACCTTACCAAGTCGATTCGAATCAAATTTTAAAATATTAGCTTGCCACTTCTTTTTTAGATGGCGAGACGATGCCCGGGGCTAATGTGTTTTTACAGGCTCGTTGGTACCGATTTATTTGACAAATAGTTGACCCGCTCAAAAACAGGAATCAAACCCAAAATGAAATATCTCGATTCTGTGAAATAGCTTGTTCACCCAATCAAAATTATGGACTAAATCCAAAATTGAACACCTTAATTGAGTAGCATGTTGTATTATAGTACTACATGAACATGCTGAAAGTCAGATTAATGAACTTGTTTGATACGCATATCTTCGTTCATGTGTGGATTGCAAACACCATGTTCTCCAATTCAAAGATTTGAATGCAAATTTATATCGAATCATGATTTATATCAGTCTTCGATGCATAAACATGACCTCTCGACTCTCCCGGACTCACGTTCTCTCTCTAGCCGACAATCTTCGTTTCTATCACGCGCATACAAACACAAAACTTGTTGGTCCCTCTTCCTCTCTCTCTCTCTCTCTCTCTCTCTCTCTCTCTCTCTTTCTCTTTGCCGGTTTTTCTAGTTAGCATGCACACTCCATGTATAGGTCTCTCTCGCACACAATGTATGACTCTCTAGTCTAAGCTAAATATCTAGGGTGCACACTAATCGTACGCACACAAATTCCCTAGCTCGTTGTCCATAACTCTCTCATGCGCCACTCCGCCGTCTCGGGCTCTTTCCTCTCTCTCTCGAACTCTCTATCTCCCTAGGTCACACATACACATGCATATCTCACTCGCACTAGATAGACCCATCTAAAACACTCTCTCTCTCTCTCCCTCATTCTCTCTCCATCTCACACGCACATGCACACACAATCTCATGCCTAGCTAAGTATGACTATCTCCCACTCCATTGTAGGCACACGCAGTCCCCCAAGGTATATGACTATTTCTCAGTCTCCATCACAAACATACGCATTGCCTCTTTCACTCACTTGGTCTATCTTGATTTATCTCGGGGCATCTTTCTATCGCACACACACCTCGTCTCTCGATCTCCCACCCATGTAGTCCCCTCACGATCTCGAGGGGATCTATCTATCACAAACACGCCCTCTCCCCTCCCCATGCGTCCATCTTCTCCATACGTCCCTCTCGACCTCTGTCCCTTGCTGGCCAGACCTCTATTAGACAGGTGCTATAGGGGGGGTCTCTCTCCGTTGCGAACATCCACGCACTAGCTATCTCCGTGTATCTCCTCACCTGACTTTCTATCTCGGAGATGCATGCGTGATATGTTTGCATAAGACACACACACACTCTCTCTATATATATTTTATCGTTTGTTGTCCCTTTCTCTTTCACACACACTCTTTTTGCACACTCACTCTTTCTCCTTCACACGCACTTGATCTCTCTCGACTTAGGTACTCTCTTCGGTCCATAGCATATAGATTTTTTGAAAAGTGAAACCTCACAAAGTTTGACCAGGTACGTGGAGAAAAACATTTACATCTATAATGGCAAACATATATCATTAGATTCATCACAAGATGTAGTTTCATATGATGTACCTTTGGTATTGTAGATATAATTAATTTTCTGTGTAAACTTGGTCAAAGTTTCCAAAGTTTGACTTCTAAAGAATGTAAATGCACTACATTATCGAACGGAGGCAGTATCTCTTCCTCTCTCTCAACTCTCTGACGCACCACTCAGCCGTATCAGGGCTCCTCTATCTCTCTCAAACTTTATATCTCCCTAGGTCACGCATACACATATCTCGCTCGCACTAGATAGACCCATCTAACACTCTCCCCCTTGTTCTCTCTCTATCAGACACGCACCCCCCTCAGTACCATAATCTATCACTCCATCATAGGCACATGCACTCCCCCCTAAGTATGACTATCTCTCACTGTACATCACGAACACACGTATTGTCTCCTTCCATCACTACGTCTATCTTGATCTCTCTCAGGGTATATTCTATCGTGCACACACCTTGTCACTCGATCTCCCACTCATGTAGTCCCATCACGATCTCCAGGGGATCTCTCTATCACAAACACACACTCTCTCCTCCCCATGCCTGCATTTTCTCCATACGTCTCTCTCGACCGCTCTCCCTTGTTTGCCAGACCTCTCTTGGCCACGTGCTAGGGGTCTTTCTCTCTTCATTGCAAACAACCACATGCTATCTCCTCACTCACTTCCGCTCTCAAAGATGCATGCGTTATATGTTTGCATAAGACACACACACACTTTTTCTCTACTTTATCGTGTGTTGTCCATGTCTCTTTCACACACACACACATACGCACACACTTATTGCACACTCACTCTTTCTATTTCACACACACACACTCTCTCTATATAGTTAGGTACTCTCTCACATCCATAACATAAGGATGTTTTGAAAAGTCAAACCTCAGAAAAGTTTGGGCAGGTATATGTGGAGAAAAACATTTACATCTAGAACGATCAATAGATTCATCACAAGATGTACTTAGTTCATATCATTTATCTTTGGCATTGTAGATATAAGTAATTTCTTTATAAACTTGGTCATAGTTTCAAAAGTTTGACTTTTCAAAAAATTATAGGCACAACATTATCGAACAGAGGGAGTAGCTCTTTCTCTCTCTCTCTCTCTCTACTATCTCTCATGGGCCTCCCCTCTCACTCGACCTCTCTTTACTGAGGGATTATACGGTCATTGTGTCAGCGTATAGCTCCATATATTGTTTAGTTGATTGGTTAACCAGTCTACATGCTGCCTTGTCAGCTCGTGTTCTCTATCTTGGTGTGCTGGCCCATGTGGCAGTGGGTGAAAATAAATAAACTATAGGCCCATCTGACACGCCGTGCAATAAACAAAGTTGAAACCACTCGCGGTAGCACCCCACATGCTACTAAATTGAGGGCACACTTCTTCCGCATGAAGGGTGCACTCGCGCACACTACACCAGTAGACGGCGGCATGCACACAAGGACGCACTCGCGCACGTCCAGCACGAGGTACTATGTTTTACGATAAATGTTCGCGTGCATAGGTGCGGTAACCACATACCCATTACTCGAGTACAATATTTATTATTACTCGTGGCAACGCATGGGAAATTATCTAGAACACGGCTAGTTGTAAGCAGGGTAGCTCTACAGTCATGATGATAGTGACTGCACACGGTGAGGCTGACTTTGGTATGCTGAACACACCGCCTACACTCAGGTGTCATCTCCAGCGCACGTCTTGTCACTTCACTGTGAGGAGCATCACGTAATAATTTGACCAACGGGTAGTACAATACTACTACATTGGTAGTACTACTAGTACTACCACCATCTGGATTTAGTAGTACTACCACCTCCGTCTGGATTTAGTATTTGACTAGCAATATCTAGTAATGCATGTCACAAAAAATATACTACTCCCTCTGTAAATAAATACATGGAGTATTGTTTTATTCCATTTTGAATGTAGTTTTTGATGATATTTATACACTCTCCCTTCCGGTAGATGGCTCAAATCTGAAATCTCATCAATCAGACTACTATTGTACTCCCTCCGTACTGGTGCATTAGTCACGTTACAATAATCCCAAAACATTTAGGCACGATGCATTAACTACCCACCTTGTTCCCTGTTTTTTGCCACGAAAAAAGAAATCAGCCAATAGGAGACGTGGGGCGTGTATGCATTCAATGACTTGAGACTACTTTAGCACAACATGTAGTGCTTAATTCTCTGCATGGAATGACATTAATTACCAAATAAACATCAAGTTCTCTTGTTTTTCCCCAACTTAGTCTCGGTGAGATGACTGTAATGCATCGGTACGGAGGGAGTAAGGGACGAGGAGTAGATGGCCAACACACACATGAATGCAATGCAGTCTGCACTTCTCATAAAAAGGCTCCCCACCAGTCCAATCCATCTACGAAATCCTACGCACCTACGCACCCTAACCAAGGGCAAGAGAGATCACTCCAATCGCAAGATCAATTGACCAGAAGCTAGACCCATGGAGGCAATGAGCGTGAGCATGAGCCAGCTGTGCCAGATGGTCCACGATGCCGGCCTGCAGCCCGGCACTGATGAACGTCTCCAGGTCGTGCTTGAGGCCGCCAGGGCGAGAGGCCTTTTGGACGACAGCTTCGTCTCCTTGTTCGACGAGGCCCTCGTCGGCTTCCTTGACAAGTTCACTGTCATCAAGAAGCTCGCGGACGACCTTGACGTACGCCTCCAGCCCATGCACCCAGGCTCTATGATGCCAGCCACCCTCACCGGCCTCTATGGTGACAACCTCTTCGACACACTCATGGCCCTTCGACTGCCCGCTATTGCACAGGAGAATGTCCACCTCGAGGTCGCGCCCGCCGCGCAGCTCCTAGCGCAGCAAGACACCATCGACATAATCACCCACGTCTACGAGCAAATCATCCACAAGGACTACTACGTGCCAGAGGAGGACAATAGGACGCTGGCCTTCTCGGACCGCAGGGCAACCTTGGACGGCATTGTTCAGAAGCACGTTGACCTTGCCGCCAACACCGCTGCTCCTCACCCGTCAGTTGGTGACCCGGCGCACTAGGGCGAGAGGATGTCATTGATGGATCCGTATGCACCTTTCTTTTTATGTTAATTCCATGTATACTGTAATTTCCTTACCTTTTGCATCAACTTGATAACTTTCGTACGTACCATGCATGAACCGCGCCACAACCAAACTTCTTATATATTAATATTGACGTGTAATGGGAATGTTTAGGTCCCATGCAAGAAATGGGAATGGATTTCAAACTTCTGGGTGTGGTGGTTCAATTTGCGAAGGCGAAAACATAAACAACCAAAACAAAGTCATTTTGGAACAAAGAGCTGCCACGTTACAATCGGAAACAGAAGTAGTATTGAAACCATGGGCGTTCTAATAACCATTTAAGTGCTGCCATGCGTCCCTCTTTTAATTGGCTACTAAGAGGTGCCGTGCGTGTACTACTTCCGTCCTGGTTTATTGTTCCCCTTAGTGTTTTGTGCCAAATTTTGACCATGAATTCAATTAACAAAATGTTAATGCATGTCACAAAAAATAGTATCATTGGAAACTATGTTCAAATATGAATCCAACCATATAAATGTTTATAACATGCATTAAAATTTTCTCAATTAAATCTATGGTCAAAATTTGGCACAAATACGAAAGGACCAATAAATCAGGACGGAGTCTTTGAGTAGACGGGAGGCGTGCGAGCAGACCGCTCCGCAGGCTCACCCCAGACGGTCATTCCGGCCCGCCCCTCAACGCACAGTGGCTAGGCATATCACTTGCATGTGGGAGCACATGTAAGGAAAGCGATGATGGCCGAAAAATTGGCAAAACTCCCCCGCTTATCACACGGGAAAAGCCCAGTGCTAGCGTTTTGAATCATTATTTCTATTTTTTGAGGGAAAATCATTATTTCTATCTATCGGTCGCGCCAGGAGCAGAACCAAGTGTTACAACTTACTAGTAGTAGTAGTAGTAGTAGTAGTAGTAGTAGTAGTAGTAGTAGTAGTAGTAGTAGTAGTATTAGTAGTAGTAGTACAAGTTCAAAAGGAAAAGCCTGTCTTGTTCACGTCGCACCTCCACACGGTTGGTCCTGCACGCCCCTCAAGGGGGGAACGTGTGTTGTCTCGCATCTTCAGTTACAAGTGGGACCGCAGTTGAGGAAACCGACTATCGGCAAACCTCCACCCCGCCCGCCATGCAATGGCTGAGTTAGAGAAACAAGGAGGGAGAAGAGATTGTTGTAGCATAGACTCCAAGAAATATGGTGTCAGATGGGAGTCGTGCTGGTGGCTTGTGCCGTACTCCTGGACATGGATGCTTGTTTCGGCCCATGCCACCCTACTATATCAAGGATTCGAGGTGCTGCTTACGTACAGCGAACACATTAACATATGGCCCACCTCACACTGTGGCCAAATTTCCTAGAGTCCATGCTAGGATAAAAAGTGTTCTTTGTGAGGGTGGATGGCTGGTCTCAAGTTCAAAACTTGTTGTATTATGTATACGTAGACGTAGAGATAGTGCAGCAGTTTTGAAAGTTTGAATCCAAACATCAGAATGCAATTTCTACCGTTGATTGGACTCATCCGACAACCTAGGTTGATGGGATTGGGCGGCTACAGTAAAAACACCTGCCCGCCACGCGAAGCGTGTGAAGCTAACTAGTACTAGTACTATTTTTGATTGGACTCATCCGATAACTTGTTGCAATGCACGGACAATTATGTATTCGGGAAAAAAATTGCCGCGTCACAGCACCCACTCTGAGAATCAACTCGAAAGCCATTCATAAATTTAGTAAGTTTATCACAGGCATATCATTTAGTATTACATACAACAAGTCATCAATGCACAACGTCAACGAGGACACATTCTAAATACTAAAGTTTTTATCACACAACAAATAACAAAGCGATGAAATAAACTTCAGGTCAACCAATCCTTGGCGTTGGAAACGCTTACTTTGAACCATAAGTGATTCTCTGGGCAGGGCCAGCTAATATCAATATCGAGACCAACGCAAGATTCATCATCCAGGCTGAAGCGGCCTATATCAGGACGCATATTATGATAGCCAGGGTAGGGAACCATAGCAATCACTACAAAAAAAAGACACATCCATGACATTTTGGGCCGAACGAATTTTTTTTCTGCCATGCTTATGACACTTCTATGATGATAATTGTGACAAAAGCACGTATCATCATAGATGTGGTGGGCTCCTACTTCTATGACAAAAAATCATGATAGAAAATGGGCTTTTCGTCCTGGGCGGGCCGGGGACGCACCTGCATGACATTCTTTGGGCCGTCCATGATGGAAAAAATCATGGTAGAAGCGAGGGCGAGGAAGATTTTGGGGAGTTCTCGGTTACGGTGGGTGGTCGGGGCCGAGCGATGCACGAAGGGATTGCGCGTATCTCTCGTACACGTACGCGCGTGTGTGCGAGGCGTTGGGCTCTAACTGAACCCAAGCGAGGCGTTCGCTTACTGAACCCGAGCGATTGCACTAGCTACATTACTGAACCCGAGCAATCGATCCCTGGCTGTTAACTCAACCCGACCGATTCCTTCGCTACTGCTGCTAACTGAAGCCGTTCGAACGAGCTGTTGCTGCCTCTTGATGAACAGTGACTGTTGTTGGGTGTTGGATGAATAGTTCCTGGTGGGGGTTGGATGAACAGGACCCCGTGGTAGCAGAGGCTATTGTCGCTGGATGAACAAGACCCCGATCGAGGAGGCCGCCACACCCGAGCCAGTTGGGGGTGGATGAACAGAACCTCCTGGAGGGCTGGTTGAATAGTAGCCGGTGGAGGCCAGATGAACAGTAGCCCGTGGATGAACAGTACCGGATGGAGGCTGGAGGAAGTCGACGGTGGATGAACAGTAGCCCGTGGAGTCCCGTTTTGCGGTACGCCACACGCCTCCCGATGAATAGGACCCCGTTTCGACCGTAGGCGCTCCAACACAAGTCCGTTTCCTCCGTTTTGTGGTACGCCACACCCCTCCCGATCAACAGGACCCCATTTCGACCGTATAGGAGCTCGAACACAAGTCTGTTTCCTCCATTCTACGGTACGCCAGGCCTCGTTTCGGCTATTCCTTCCAAGCCGGTTGGCTCCCGATGAACACGACTGATACGTCTCCAACGTATCTATAATTTATGAAGTATTCATCCCATGTTTACAACAATTTTATATGGTTTTGGTATGATTTGATTAGAACTAACCCGGACTGATGCTGTTTTCAGCAGAACTACCGTGGTGTCGTTTTTTATGCAGAAATAAAAGTTCTCGGAATGGGCTGAAAATTTACGGTCATTTTTTATGGACCAAAAGAGACCCCCGAAGCAAAAGAGCTGGGCCAGGAAGTGGACGAGGAGTCCAAAAGCCCTCTAGGCACGCCCTACCCCCCTAGGAGGGGGCTCCGGGCTTGTGGGCCCCTCGGGCACCTCCTTGACTTGTTTTCGACGCCAACAATTCTTATAAATATAGAAACCTCCGAAAAGTACCCTAGATCGGAAGTTCCACCACTGCAAGCCTCTGTAGCCATGAAAACCCAATCGGGAGCCCATTCCGGCACCCTGCCGGAGGGGGAAACCATCATCGGTGGCCATCTTCATCATCCCGGCGGTCTCCATGACGAGGAGGGAGTAGTTCACCCTTGGGGCTGAGGGTATGTACCAGTAGCTATGTGTTTGATCTCTCTCTCTCTCTCTCTCGTGTTCTTGATTTGGCACGATCTTGATGGACCGCGAGCTTTGTTACTATAGTTGGATCATATGGTGTTTCTCCCCCTCTATCTTCTTGTGATGAATTGAGTCTTGCTCTTTGAGGTTTCGTTATGTTGGATTGAGTATTGGATTTGAGAACACTTGATGTATGTCTTGCGACGGGATATCTGTGGTGATATTGGGATGTTCTATTGATTCACTTGATGTATGTTTTGTAGGGGAACGCCACAGAAAACAAAAAAATTCCAACCTACGCACCAGCCCAGGACCACTATGGAGACTGCATACAAGGTTTGATCTTTTTCGTTACCGACTCGTAGCGCAGCGGAAGTAGAGTCGATGGCGATCGACGGTGCAGATCCCCGCAGCTAGGATTTACAACCTCCCAACCGCGAGGATGTATACCCTCATATGCCCCTCGGACAGCCCTCCGGGAGGCAGTCGGACAGTCCCCCGGACGGTGTCGCGGACAGCCCTTCGGGAGGACCTTCGAAACTCGGACGATCACTCGGACAGCCCTTCGGGAGGACCTTCGAAACTCGGACGGTCACATGGACAACCCTTCGGGAGGTACTCTCGAACTAAGACCAAAACTACGATCTCTCTACAGAGTTGCACACATACGATGTCATCTATCCGGCAGGGCTTCGCCGTCCAGAACTAGTTCCCACCGGAACCCAGACAACCTTTCGGCTCTACGAAACTATTTCGCTGGGAGGGAGAGAGAAGCCGATCATGCATGGCACTTGTATGAGAGAAAGGATGAGGTTTGGGCAGCCCCCTCACCTCCTATTTATAGGAAAACCAAGGGGTAGTGTGCCTCCACAAATTACCAAAAAACCCCATGCAAAAGGGTTCACATGAGGGTGTTATGGACAAAATGGGGTGCCATGTGGAGCTCCAAGGAGCTCCACCCATCTTGGCCAGCCACACCCTTGGGGGCCCCCCATGAGGGGCTTCCTTGGCCCCCAATCCCTTCTAGAAGCCTTTTGGAAAATATCTCAAAAGGTGACTTTCCCAAAATATCCCAAAAAGCACTTTCACTATTCACGACGACATTTTTCAGCGTCCGTTCGAACAGAAAATATTTATGTGGGCTTAGAAAATTTCCAGTACCCACTAAAATAATTTTCAACGCGTTCCGAAACAATTCCGGATTAGTGATTTTCATCTGCGAAAAGCATCTGAAGTGGTTCCAGCAGCTCCGGAACATTTCCGGTTTTTATCCTGGAAAATTCCCAGAAGTTTCCAGAATGATTCTGGCACCCTCCAAGAATTATCAGGCATGTGCCGAAACCAATTTGACTTAATGGTATACCCCGAAACAACTTTTCGGTTTTACGAAACTATTTCTCTATTCTTTCTCCAGAACTCTTCCGTTGTCTCCGAAACTTTTTCGGCGAATTTCTCTCAGACTCCCTGTCTAGTATTCAGCAGATAGATGACCCTTAAGCGTGTGACCCTCTAGGTTCGGTGAAGTATAGACATGACCAGAACCCTTTCCGATCAATGATCAACATCGGAGCCGTGGACACCCATATTGACCCCTATACCCACACGAATGAATATTCGAGTGAACCTCCAGTTGCCGTGTGCTATTCCTGTTGCTTCGCGATATGTTACAAATACCCGAGGTGAGATTTACTTGCATCCCCGTGGATCAACAACTTGTCCACTATGCTAGTTACCTCGTTACCGGTTTTGTTCTCTTTTCTCATTTCCGTGTTCCGGCATCCCTGTGATCAAATCACATTGTGTCTGGTCATACGATGATGGATACCGTAACACCGAGAGGGCCCGAGAATATCTCTCCATCGTCGGAGGAGCAAATCCCAATCTTGAGCTATCAAGTTACTTGACACACTTTTCCATGAACCCGTAAGCTGCCGTAATAGCCACCCATTTACGGATGACGTTTAACAAACCCCAAAGTTCATGAAGCAAGTATGAAGAAACTCGATACTCTCATGGTCTAAGGAATTATGCAAACATTAACCATCTTTGTGTTATTAACCATAAACTTGTGACGAACGTATCTCATAGCATAACATCAATTCGGGTCGATTCAACACAAATGTTCTACCAACATTGTGCCCTCAAAATTGCTGGCATAGACATGCCCATGATTGGGAAAACATAATCATCATGCAACACTTGAGCTAGTCTTAGAGGCATGACTAGGAATACATTTTACCATTTATAATTCCACACATGCACATGGGCTTTCCCCAGAGCCTTTATGGATATACGGGCTCGGGAACCACAGCGGTTATAGCATGGAACATAAACATAATCATGAACTTGGAGATAAATAATATCATTTATTATTGCCTCTAGGGCATATCTCCTACATGTTTTGGCACTCAACTCGCGGATTCCTGAGGTGACATTGGGGTAATCTATGCATAGGGGTTGATGCACATTTTCGTCCTACGTTCTCCGATAGAAACTTTGGAGTGATTCTTTGTTGCACGTTGAGGGATTGCCATATGATTTAATTATGTTATCATTGTTGAGAGAATTTGCACTAGTGAAAGTATGAACCCTAGGCCTTGTTTTCAAGCATTGGAATACCGTTTTTGCTCACTTTTACTACTTGCTACCTTGCTGTTTTGATATTTTCAGATTACAAAAACCTATATCTACTATCCATACTACACTTGTATCACCATCTCTTCGCCGAACTAGTGCACCTATACAATTTACCATTGTATTGGGTGTGTTGGGGACACAAGAGACTCTTTGTTATTTGGTTGCAGGGTTGTTTGAGAGAGACCATCTTCATCCTATGCCTCCCACGGATTGATAAACCTTAGGTCATCTACTTGAGGGAAATTTGCTACTGTCCTACAAAACTCTGCGCTTGGAGGCCCAAGACGAGTCTACAAGAAGAAGGTTGCGTAGTAGACATCAATCCCTTTTCTGGCGCCGTTGCCGGGGAGGTGAGTGCTTGAAGGTATATCTTTAGATCTTGCAATTGAATCTTTTAGTTTCTTGTTTTATCACTAGTTTAGTCTATAAAAGAAAACTACAAAAAAATGGAATTGAGGTTGCCTCATATTATTCATCTTTATAATGTCTTTCGTGAAAATGATGGAAAGGAAAATTGTGCTCAAGTGTTAGAAGAAGAATTCAATAAAATGTTTAGCATAAAATCTTTGAATGATGAGCATGATTGCAATGTTGTTAGTATGAATTCTTTGAATATCCATGATGCTAATGATATGCAATGCCATAAGCTTGGGGATGCTATGTTTGATGAAGATGATACTTTTTGTCCCCCATGTTTTGATGAGCAAATTTATTATAATGATAGCATGCCTCCTATTTATGATGATTATATTGGTGAAAGTGGGTTTGGAAGAGTGTCAACTCTAGTTAATGGTCCCACTATTTTGTAGGGTGTTGAATCTTTTCACAATATTGATAAAAGTGGATTTGGAGAGGTCATGACTTTATTTATTGATGAATCCACTATTTTGGAAGAGGTTCCAATTGATTATGAGAACAAAGTTGCTATCTATGATGATTATTGTGATGACATGTATGCTATAAAGAATAATGATAACCATGAAACTTGTCATCATGATTTTAATTTTCAATTGTATTATGCCTCACATGATAGTTATTTTGTTGAGTTTGCTCCCACTAATATTCATGAGAATAAATTTGCTTATGTGGAGAGTAATAAAATTTCTATGCTTTTGCATCATGAAAATAATGCTTTATGTGATGGTTATATTGTTGAATTCATTCATGATGCTACTGAAAATTATTATGAGAGAGGAACTTATGCTTCTACATATTGCACTGATATCAAGTTTCCTCTGTGTGTTGAAAATCTTGAAGTTATGCTTGTTTTGCCTTCCTATGCTAGTTGATTTTTGTTCCCATAAATTATTTACTCACAAAATTCCTATCCATAGGAAGTGGGTTAGACTTAAATGTGCTAGTCATATGCTTCATGATGCTCCCATTATGTTTCAATTCTTACCTTTTATGTGAGCATCATTAAAATCATCATGCCTAGCTTAAAAGGCATTAAATAAAAGCGCTTGTTGGGAGACAACTCAATATTTACCCCTACTATTTTTGTGTTTTAACATGATTAATATACTGTAGTAATCATGTTTTATAGCTTTTGTTTCAATAAAGTGCCAAGTAAAGCCTTTGGGATAGTGTGGTTGATAGTTGATTTGATTCTGTGCAAAAATAGAAACTTTTGCGTCCAGTAACAGAATTGTTAAAATTCACTGGTGCACGGAAAAACTTTGAATTTTTTAAAAAATATTGATATACAAATTTTATACGTTTTTCTAATTTTTCAGAATTTTTGGAGATGTAGAGGTATCACTGTAATTCAGATCTCTACAGACTATTCTGTTTTTGACAGATTCTGTTTTCATTGTGTTGTTTGCTTATTTTGATGAATCTATGGGTAGCATCGGAGGGTATGAACCATGGAGAAGTTGGAATACAGTAGATATTACACCAATATAAATAAAGAATGAGTTCACAACAGTACCTAAATTGGTGATTTATTTTATTATACTAATGGATCTTATGAGTTTTCTGTTGAGCTTTGTGTTGTGAAGTTTTTAAGTTTTGGGTAAAGATTTGACGGACTATGGAATAAGGAGTGGCAAGAACCTAAGCTTGGGGATGCCCAAGTCATCCCAAGGTAATATTCAAGGACAACCAAGCATCTAAGCTTGGGGATGCCCCGGATGGCATCCCCTCTTTCGTCTTCAATCCATCGGTAAATTTACTTGATGCTATATTTTTCTTCACCACGTGATATGTGTTTTGCTTGGAGCATCTTGTATGATATGAGTCATTGCTTTTTAGTTTTCCACAATCATCCTTGCTGAACTCACCTTTTGAGAGGGACACGAATTAATCGTGAATTTATTAGAATACTCTATGTGCTTCACTTATATCTTTTGAGCTAGGTAGTTACTCTAGTGCTTCACTTATATCTTTTTAGAGCACAGCGGCGGTTTTATTTTATAGAAATTGATGAACTCTCATGCTTCACTTATATTATTTTGAGAGTCTCTAAACAACATGGTAATTTTCTTAGGTTATGAATTTAATCCTAATATGATGGGCATCAAAGAGGGATATAATAAAAAATCATATAAAGAGCATTGAATAAGATGAGAAGTTTGATTCCTTGCATCTATTTTGAGATATAAAGATGGTGATATTAGAGTCATGCTAGTGAGTAATTGTGGATTGGTAGAAATACTTGTGTTAAAGTTTGTGATTCTCGAAGCATGCACGTATGGTGAACCGTTATGTGCTGAAGTCAGAGCATGATTTATTTTTTGGTTGTCTTCCTTATGAGTGGCGGTCGGGGACGAGCGATGATCTTTTCCTACCAATCTATCCCCCTAGGAGCATGCATGTAGTACTTTGTTTTGATGGCTAATAAATTTTTGCAATAAGTATGTGAGTTCTTTATGACTAATGTTGAGTCCATGGATTATACGCACTCTCACCCTTCCACCATTGATAGCCCCTCTAGTACCGCGCAACTTTCGCCGGTGCATTAAACTATACCTTTCCTCAAAGCAGCCACCATACCTACATATTATGGCATTTCCATAGCCATTCCGAGATATATTGTCATGCAACTTCCACTGTTTCGTTTATTGTGACACATACCATCATTGTCATATTGCTTTGCATGATCATGTAGTTGGCATAGTATTTGTGGCTAGGCCACCATTCATATTTTTTATACATGTCACTCTTGATC
This sequence comes from Thinopyrum elongatum, assembly GCA_011799875.1. NCBI lineage: Eukaryota > Viridiplantae > Streptophyta > Magnoliopsida > Poales > Poaceae > Thinopyrum > Thinopyrum elongatum. The sequence continues at coordinate 470,039,271 of CM022303.1, read as the reverse complement.
ATTGCACATCCCGGTACACCGCCGGAGGCATTCATATAGAGTCATATCTTGTTCTAGTATCGAGTTGTAATTCTTGAGTTGTAAGTAAATAAAAGTGTGATGATCATCATTATTAGAGCATTGTCCCATGTGAGGAAAGGATGATGGAAGCTATGATTCCCTCACAATTTGGGATGAGTCTCCGGACTTTATAAAAAAATAAAAGAGGCCAAAGAAGCCCGAATAAAAAAAGAGGCCAAAGAGCCCAAACAAAAAAAATGAAGAGAAAATAAAAAAAATGAGAGAAAAAGAGAGAAGGGACAATGTTACTATCCTTTTACCACACTTGTGCTTCAAAGTAGCACCATGTTCTTCATGATAGAGAGTCTCCTATTTTGTCACTTTCATATACTAGTGGGAATTTTTCATTATAGAACTTGGCTTGTATATTCCAATGATGGGCTTCCTTAAATTTCCCTAGGTCTTCATGAGCAAGCAAGTTGGATGCACACCCACTTAGTTTCTTTTTGAGCTTTCATACACTTATAGCACTAGTGCATCCGTTGCATGGCAATCCCCACTCACTTGCATTGATATCAATTGATGGGCATCTCCATAGCCCATTAATTTGCCTAGTTGATGTGAGACTTTGTCCTTCCTTTTGTGTTCTCCACAACCAGCATATTCTATTCCACCTATAGTGCTATATCCATGGCTCACGCTCATGTATTGCGTGAAAGTTGAAAAAGTTTGAGAACATCAAAAGTATGAAACAATTGCTTGGCTTGTCATTGGGGTTGTGCATGATGAAATATTTTGTGTGATGAAGATAGAGCATAGCCAGACTATATGATTTTGTAGGGATAACTTTCTTTGGCCATGATATTTTGAGAAGACATGATTGCTTTATTAGTATGCTTCAAGTATTATTGTTTTTATGTCAATATTAAACTTTTGTTTTGAATCTTGTGGATCTGAACATTCATGCCACAATAAAGAAGATTACATTGATAAATATGCTAGGTGGCATCCACACTTCATAAATTCTTTCTTTTATCATTTACCTACTCGAGGACGAGCAGGAATTAAGCTTGGGGATGCTGATACGTCTCCAACGTATCTATAATCTATGAAGTATTCATGCCATGTTTACAACAATTTTATATGGTTTTGGTATGATTTGATTAGAACTAACCCGGACTGACGTTGTTTTCAGCAGAACTACTGTGGTGTCGTTTTTTGTGCAGAAATAAAAGTTCTCAGAATGGGCTGAAAATTTACGGTGATTTTTTTATGGACCAAAAGAGACCCCCGAAGCACAAGAGCTGGGCCAGGAAGTGGACAAGGAGTCCACAAGCCCTCTAGGCGCGCCCTACCCCCTGGGAGGGGGCTCCGGGCTTGTGGGCCCCACGGGCACTTCCTTGACTTGTTTCCGATGCCAAAAATTCTTATAAATATAGACACCTTTGAAAAGAACCCTAGATCGGAAGTTCCGCCGCCGCAAGCCTTTGTAGCCACGAAAAACCAATCGGGAACCCGTTCTGGCACCCTGCCGGAGGGGGAAACCATCACCAGTGGCCATCTTCATCATCCCGGCGGTCTCCACGATGAGGAGGGAGTAGTTCATCCTTGGGGCTGAGGGTATGTACCAGTAGCTATGTGTTTGATCTCTCTCTCTCTCTCTCGTGTTCTTTATTTGGCATGATCTTGATGTACCGTGAGCTTTGTTACTATAGTTGGATCATATGGTGTTTCTCCCCCTCTATCTTCTTGTGATGAATTGAGTCTTGCTCTTTGAGGTTTTGTTATGTTGGATTGAGTATTGGATTTAAGAACACTTGATGTATGTCTTGCGATGGGATATCTGGGGTGACAATGGGATGTTCTATTGATTCACTTGATGTATGTTTTGGCACTCAACTCGCGGATTCCCGAGGTGACATTGGGGTAATCTATGCATAGGGGTCGATACACATTTTTGTCCTACGTTCTCCGATAGAAACTTTGGAGTGACTCTTTGTTGCACGTTGAGGGATTGCCATAAGATTTAATTATGTTATCAATGTTGAGAGAATTTGCACTAGTGAAAGTATGAACCCTGGGCCTTGTTTTCAAGCATTGCCATACCGTTTTTGCTCACTTTTACTACTTGCTACCTTGCCGTTTTTATATTTTCATATTACAAAAACCTATATCTAATATCCATACTACACTTGTATCACCATCTCTTCGCCGAACTAGTGCACCTATACAATTTACCATTGTATTGGGTGTGTTGGGGACACAAGAGACTCTTTGTTATTTGGTTGGATGGTTGGTTGAGAGAGACCATCTTAATCCTACGCCTCCCACGGATTGATAAACCTTAGGTCATCTACTTAAGGGAAATTTGCTACTGTCCTACAAAACTATGCGCATGGAGGCCCAACACAAGTCTACAAGAAGAAGGTTGCATAGTAGACATCAACGACGCATTCTGTTGCCTCCCGATGAACACGACGTGATTTCTCCGTTCCGACCCAGCCAATTGGCTGCCGAGGTACAGGACGCGGTCGCTGTACGTGTTCGAGACCCCGTCCGTATGTATGTACGTAACTAAATTTACTTTCTTGCAGCATGGCTGTAGGTACATGTACACGATATAGATGGGACTGCCTGAACAGCTACCGCCCCTTACTGGGCCATGGTTCATCATGGCAGAAAGACCGATGGACCAGTATGTACGTACACGTTTGTGACCAGAATGACAACGCTACGTACGCTTCGACCGGGTGGGTTCCGGCTCTCAGGGAGGATAAGGAGGCACTTCCTTGCGTGCGAAGATATTGATGGTGGGTCCGAGCTGACAGGGGGAGGATTCTTTTTTTTGCACGTAATACGGAGGCACTTCCTTGTGTGCGAAGATGTAGCAGGTGGGTCCATCTGTCAGCCTCACCGCGCACAGTCCTCTTCCGATGGATGTCGTTCGTTGACCACGCCGCACGGACAGAACCCAGACAGTGGACGACGGTGAGGCAGGGAACGACACGGAGCATGGGAACACGCGAAGGGTAGTACGAGGGTTGACAGGTTCGGTTGCGGTGTGAGGCTGCCGTCGCCGCAGAATAACAGGGGGTGTGGGTGAGTAGAGGGATGGCCTGGCCAGCGGTGGGAGTAGTAGGGGGCGGTGAGGCCTATGCGGCAGCACAGACGGCCACGAGAGGCAGGAGCACGCGGTGGTTTGGATGGCTAGAGCAAGAAAATCAGAGGTTGAAGAAGCAGGACGACCGTTGGATGTTAACAATCCAATGGTCACTAGTGATAGAATCGTTTGTTGACTAAGTTGACAAAGCCCTGCGTACGCGTCAACTTAATAGGACCACAAGCCAGCCTCCAAATCTGGTGGGCCCCAGCTGTCATGGGGAGCAATCGTTATTTTTCGCTTAATAAGGAGGCACTTCCTTCCGTGCCAAGATATAGCTGGTGGGTCCCAGCTGTCATGGGGAGGATTCATTTTTTTTGGCATAATAAGGAGTACTTGCTTGCGTGCAGCCATGGACAATGTGGGTCCCAACTGTCAGTCTCTCCATGTACATCCCTCTTCCGATGTTATCGTTTGTTGACAATGTTGACCACGCCGTGCCAAGAACACCAACGTGATGGACGACGGCGAGACCCAGGAAGGGAATGACCCGGAGGCGGCAAAGTCACAGCAGTGGAGGGATGTGGGTGGGTAGAGGGATGGCCTAGCCAGCGGTGGGAGTAGTAGGGGGCGGTGAGGCCTGCGCGGCAGCACAGCCGGCCACGGGAGGCAGGAGCAGGCGATCCCACCGGCACTGGATTTGGCGGCTGGAGCAAGAAGATCAGAGATTGAAGAAGCACGAGGGCCGTTGGATTGACATCCAACGGTCACTTCTGATAGAATCGTTTGTTGACGTATATAATAAGTAAAAAAATGCATACGCGTCAACTTAATAGGCCCACAAGTCAGCCCATTCCCTATTTTTTTAATAATTTACAGCTCATTTGCAACTTCTTATGCAATTTATTGCAGTCCGTTTTCTTTTTGTTGGCCAGGGCCAGGGTTAAAAATTTAAACAAAATTTCGCATATTTCGGTGGGGTCCAAACTATTTTTAATAGCGAAATGTCGAGCCAGATTTAAAGTACTTTGAAGATATATTTAAATTAGGTTAAAGCCCAGTGAAATTGGAATCTGAAAATGTGAAAAAATTCAGAGATTTGAAAGTAATTGCCAATCTGTCGTGTGTTTTTTATATTTACAGCCCATTTCATATTACTTTTAATATTTGCAGCCGTCTTGAAAGAGTTGCAGCCCAGCAGGGCGGAGAAAAATAAGTAGGCCTAGGTTGGGTATGCCTGGATTGGGTATTCTTCAGAAAAAATAAACTGGGCTAGCCATTTTCACAAAGAAAAAATAGCTGGGCTAGTCATGTGGTGAACATAAAATAGAAGCCTGGGCTAGACGGGCCACAGCCCAGTTGAAACCCTGCTCCGTCTCAACAATAATAATAAAAAATTACTGGTCGAGCAGCTACATCCCAGGTGTCAGCTGATCTTGTGTTGTTCTCTTGTCTATTGACTATACGCTGACAATGTCGTGGGTCCCGGATGTCAGCAAACCACTAGGAGGGAGCATTTTTTTCTATATGCTGACAATGGAGTATATAAAAAAATGAGGAACTTGCTTGCGTACGGCCATGGACATGGTGGGTCCCTACTGTCATCCTCTCCACATACAGTCCTTTCCCAATTCCTCTTGTTTGTTGTCCATGTTGACAACACGAGAGGGCGGCGCCGCGCCGAGCGCACCAAAACGCGCGGAGGATGACGGCGAGGCCTCGGACGCCGGTGTTAACGATTTAGGAGACGGTGGGGCGGCGATGCGTGCGCTAAGGCGCAGCCAGCCGTGCGAGGCGGAAGCAGGCGGCCCCGCCGGCGCTGGTTTGGTTTTGGCGGCTGGAGGAAGATGAGACTGAAGAAACACGACAGACTGTAAAAGCAGCAGGAGTACTTAACAACCTTAACTGAAACCAGCAGGGGCACTTAACAACCATAGCTAAAAGCAGTATGAGTAGTTATACAGGTTCAACCGTACAAAGCACGCCTTGAACAGTGCTACTTTGCCTACAGTTAACCAAGGGTGAGGCCACCAAGCCCCAGGCGCCACCCCGCACATCCACAACCTTCTGAAAGCGGCTTCATCTCGCAATGTGGTCAATAAACAGGATATTCGCTTTAGAGCCATGGAAAAGCATGAGCATAACCTTCTGTCCTATTCTCCAAGATGGACGGGCCTTCATTATTTGAGACCACCCATGAATAAGTATCTTTTCACCTCCACGGGAAATGGAGTAGGTCGACATAAACATCATGTTGTGACCTAGCGCAAGTCTGACCCTGACCATGGTCAGGCATCTGTATAGGAACAATAGAACTGGGCAGTTTCTGTTTCAAGAAGATCACAGCTGTAAATCTGTGTATAAGCAAGAGTTTATGAACAACATAAATAACAGAAAACAGCTCGTACCATAAGTTTCTTGACACAGTTGGACCTGTTCAACGTGTGCACCAGTGGCACACATATCCCACGTGGCCTTCCACCATTGAAACGGCCCACAAGGACCTCAAGATGATCAATAAAGTGTAGGAACTGGTGGATGTTGTCCCAGTCAAGTTCAGTGCCATCAGTAACAGTCGAGTTCTTATAGAATAACAAACGAGTAGTGTGCTGAACTTTGAAATAACCTACACGTGCCACCAATTATAAGAAATATTGGTTAGAAGTAGCATCTTCGTGAGAGAAGGGAATCACAAATTGTTGCTACTTCTAAAGTCAAATTGTGATTAGTTAGACAGAATAGGTGGATTAAGAAGTAATTGAGGCAGTTTATGCAAGAACCAGATAAAAAACTAACATGGATGAACTACTGGAAAGACGTCGGGGTGGAAGATCACAGTGAAGATGAGACCAGGTTCTGCTATTTCCATCAACATTCGTGCGCCAACTTTCAGTCCGTAACACTTGAGAAAGTTCATCCAAGTTCGGCCATAAAAAAAGCAGCGATCTTCTTGGTTCATGAACCCAACTGGGAACATATATCCTTGGCTTGTCTTCAATGTGACCATTAAACTGGTGTATTCAGTTATGGCAAGGCCGACCATCTTGAGTACATGTGTTCTGGCAGAGCAAGGAATGCACTGCAGGAAAATTAACATGAGAACACAATGTATTCGTTGTCCAAATCTAGAAATAATTTCCTCTTTCACATCAGTGTTGACCATGGTACTAGTACCCTTTCTCTAAATATAGCAATCCAAATTTCCAAATTAGTCGACAGCATGTTCAAAAAACCCCAACCCTCCCGGATTGAAAAGAGGATTCTAGGAACATATTGTGCGCATTTTAAAATCCTGTGTTAGGATGAGAAGGAACAAGTGTGGCGTCTCGCCGAGGGCGCATAAACCTGTATGATCCTCGCACTTTGGGCACTGCAAATGAAACACACTAGATTCAGTAGGAAGAAAAATGCATCAGCGGCGGCGACTGCCATCTTAGGATTACCCGCGACCAAGGGACTAGGATTTATCGGGGATGGATGAAGAATTCGTACCTGGTTCTCCATAAGAAAACCCTACGCAATCACCGAGAGGAGGTTTTCTCTGAACAAGCAGACGAGGGAGAGGGGAATTTAGGCCCAATGAAACATTGTTGCTTCATCCGTCCAGCTTACTGCTAAAGATGGAAAGGTGGGGTTTTTTTTTATTTGACGGCTCATTGGGCATTACTGCAGCGCTACAACCGGGGTGAGTCTACCGTGCAGTTGTGCACTCTAATTTTGTGCATGGCACATGGACCCCGTTGCCAGATTCCCCGCATATCAGTGAAAGGAAGTAGAAAGGCAGGCGTAACTAGATACACATAAATATATTTTCGATAGAGAGATACTCCCTCTGTAAAGAAATATAAAAATCTTTTATACCACAACTTTATACATAAGAAAAATGAAGCGCAATATATATAACATAATATGGGGGTTCAAATGAGAATATAATACTCAGATAGGCTGACGGTTCTGGACTTTGGGCCACAGGCCGGTGGGCCTGCATGTTTGGGGGCCCATGCATTCTAACTCAGCGCATTTCATATTGCAAGCGATCAGTACGGCGCTGGTTTTAGATGCTGTCGCAAGGCGAATACAGAAAATTAATTAAAGCACGACAGCTGTTAGAATGAAATCGAACGACAGTTCCTAACCAGCAATCAGAGTTGCAATTCTTTCACGATATCCTACATGATAAATAATACTGTCGTACTACTTATACACACAGGACACTTGTTTCACCATGCCATATTATTACATCAAAAGCTCTCGGAGGATAGATCAGTTCGGCAGTTGCGTGCTGCTACTGAAGAATTTCAAAGTTGATTAGGACAAGCTCTCCTTGCCAAGAAAGTTTGATTTTGACATCATCCCCTACCACAAGATTTGATAGAGTTTTGAACCTTGACCATCCTTTAGCATCATTCATCATGCGACCATCCTTTGTACTTATGGTATATTGAGCAGGTTCATTCACACCAAGGCTGCGCATGGTAAGAGAAACTTGGCCACGGTCGCCCGGATTATTGAATGACTCCCTCGTTACTCTAGGAATTCTCTGTTTGCAAACAAGAAGACATACACAAACAGTTAGATCAACACAGTGAATCATGTGAAACAACATGGAAAGAAAAAAGAATGAAGCACTTGGGCTGCCAATGCTTACCAAGAAGGTGGAGATGTCGGTTTTTGTAAGGACTTTGGTATATGCAGTGCGAACTGCAGCCCAGTCTGTTGCCGGTGCAAGTGTTGGTTTTGTTGCCGCTGCACGGGCCGGAGCAAATGCAAGTGCAACTTCAAGTGTTGGTGCAGGTGCCGGAGCAGTTGCTGGTGCTCGTGCCGGTGCGACTGGTAGTGCCGCTGCTGCTGCCGGAGATGGTGCTCCTTGTGGAGCTGGTGCCGGTGTCGGAGCAGGTGCCCGTGTCGGTGCCTGATCCTCCAGTAGATCAGCCTGATCCGCTAACGCAGTCTGTGCCCATTCCTCTGGTGGATCAGACTGAGCTGCTGCCGCTGTTAGTGCTAGAGCCAGTGCCGTCGGAGCAGGTGCCAGTGCTCAATCCAATGCTGAAGGTGGTACCACGTGCGAGACAGCAGCGATCATCTCTGATCTGCTATGATTTCATACTTCAGCTTTCTAACTTCACTAGGCTTCGTGACCCTTATCCAGTCTTTTTCTTCACTTCACTTAAACGCGAGAAGGACTAATTGTGGCGTGTTTATTAAAACAAACTGCAGTTCATCATAGGGCTTCAGATTGTACTCAGACAATAGACTGATCCAATTGCGTCCAGTAATATAAGTGACGGACAGTGCCTTCGTTACTGACATAACATAAGAAGTGAAACCTGCAAAAATAACCATCATAGAGCAAACCAAACGGTTTATTCTGTAACGAATGTCACATGGCAAAACCTGCATCGTAAAATTGCAGCAAAAGTAAGAAAACATGACAGTAAATCAATAAGATTTACTTGATGTGACACGAGTGAATCCTTACCAGGATATCACTATGTTCAAGTTGTAAACTGAAGGTTGATCATCTAATTACAGGTGGCATGCAGGGCCCACACTTACTCCCACAAGCAGGACAGTCCAAAGGTGGTAACAATTCATATGGAGCGAACATCCATGGGATTGGAAATCCTGGTGGGTGCAATAAACCCTGCAATGCATACAGGTATTGGAGTGTAACCATAATTGATAAACCGTCCTCACAAAAAAGATGATCTGGATACTTCAAAATATACAGACTGAATTGAGTGGACAGACATTAACATAGACTGTTCTCAGGACTCACCACACAACAAAAGCGGCAATACTAAACAATACAGGGTTCACACACACAAATCAAGTACTAAACAATAGTACTTACCACACACAAGCAAAGTTGCACTAATTAAACTCTGCAGACTATTTCTTGCCACCGACCTACCGGATGTACCCCACATAACTGACTAGGCCATGGACTTCGTGAGAGGTGTCTACCGGCATCATCGCCATCTTGTCAACCTTGGAAACCCTAACAGAGTGGTCTTTCCACTCATAAACATGACGATGAAGACAGTCCGCATAAGATTTGTCGGGAAGCTTTACATGAACCACACCCTTCGTAATCGAAGGCACAGCTAGGAAATTGTTGTGGTGAAGTACACCCTCGAGAAAACACGCCTGACAACAATGCTACAGGAAAAGATTTGTTCATGACAAGTGGCGACAAGGACACAGCAGCTAGATAGTTTATTAGTAGAACTCATCCTCAGGTCTTCCAGTTCACACAGCATGACTTTGAGAACTTCATCTCCACCGCAGACCTGGTTCTAATTCAAACAGAAACCAAATATTTTATTACTACCTCCGTTCAGAAATATAAGATGATTTTCAATATTTTACTCCATATAAGACTACATATATGCACAGAAATGAGTGAACAAAGACACTAGAACATGTCTTCAAAGGCATGAGAGCAGAGGGATTACTTGCAATATCTATAACACAAGTTACTGAGGCTACTATACTCTCTTCAAATGCATGAGAGCTAAAATCTTGCATTTCCTACAGCTAGCATTGATGTTCATAAAGTAGTTGAAAGTAATCTATAAGAAATCAGTGTTATGTGCAAAAATCATATTTATGTCAACCTCTCGCATGTTTTGGTCAAAAGAGCAATTTAGAACCGTCATTTGGCACACAAAAATCACATGCAAGATCACCTAGAAAGTTGTACTACTAGTACTAGTACTGCGTGTTAGATGAAAAAACACGATCAAGATCGCCAAAAAGATCGTCAAGAAGATATATTACCTGGACTGGCTTAACGAGGGATCCCGGAGAGGCGGGCTTGGACAGGGCGATGGCCTTGAGCTTGTCTGCGGTAGTCTCGGTGGGGTGCTTGCGCTTCTTCGTACCCTGAGCCTCGACGGTTTTGGCCACAGCCATAGACATCACTTCGGCCGGTGCTCTAGGGTCCATCAAGAAACTGTTAAATAGAAATAAAAGAAACCATAATCACAAACTCAAAAGAAGAACAGAGAGGGAGTTATAGGATTATTCGCGGGGTTGCAAGACCGGGCCTTGGCCAGAAGCAACACCATTGATGCGCTCACCTTTCCTTCTTTGGGAGAGAAGAACAATGGTAGAAGCGTGTCGGGGTTTTCTTGAAGAAATGAGGAACAAGATGAGGGTGAAGCGAGTTGGGGTTTTCTTCAAGAGAGGAAGCTGAGGGAGAAGAGTGAAATGATGGTTGCTTCGTCCGTCCAACTTACTGCTAGAAAGATGGGGGTTTTGTGATTTGACAACTCATTGGGCATTACTGCGGCGCTTCGACCGCGGTAGTCTACCATGCAGTTGTGCACTCTAGTACGGAGTAATTTAGTGCATGGCAAGTGGACCCCAATGCTGGCTGTCCCACACGTCGGCGAAAGTGAGTAGCAAGGTTCCTGATGACCGTCGAGGAGGATCCCCGCGGTAGAGCGTGTCCACTGTTCCTAAAAAGCAAAAATGATTACAGCGAGCATTTCCACTCTCACGACGGAGGAGTGCGAAACACGACAGCCACTTGAACACACAGTACTCCTAATACTAAGCATGTGCAGTGGTTCATACGTCAGTAACATAATATTGTTGCTAGTGTAGTAAGATATGATGATAAAAAATGATGTTGTGCTCATGTCAACTATGAACAGTAATGTAACATGCCCCTTTTTCTATTGTCCGATCGAGAATGAACGGTGAGATCAATGTTAACAGAACTAGGTCTATAGCGCATGGAGAGTACAGTTCTACAGTACTCCACAGAACATGAACCATATGAAGCACGAATGAGTGTTAGGTAGGGTGTATGAAAGGTGCATGGGAGCAAAAGTTCCCTTCTCGGCCCACTTTTGGGTGTTTGGCAGAGTGCATGAGTCCACACTAGGTTAACACAAATACACTAGGAGCATGCAGAGCATGCATGAAGAGGGGTGCTGAGATGAGCATGCACGAAGAGGGAACAACTATATTGAGATGAGAATGCAACCAAACACACCCGCACACTTTGTGCTACAGTGACTGATCTGCACCGTCTGAGTTTGATCCAACGGTCATGTTCCGCCGAGACATGCCCATGCAGAGGACGCCTAAACACCACCGAAGTCCCTCTGCTTCTCGAGGTGCATGACGTTGGTGATGCAGGGTGCCACCGCCCGTAGAGCCCGCTCCCGGTCGACGGGAGCCAACTCGTCAAAGACGGCGTCCAATGGCATGAACGGATTCCGGTGACGAAGCCCTGAGAGGATTCGCCCGGCAACGGCGACGACCGCCCGCAACCCCTCCCTGTCCAGTTCCGCCCCCACCATCGCGCGGAGACGGCTCAGCTCCTCGAAGATATAGGTGAAGAAGGAGACCAGGTCAGGAAGCCGCAGCTCGTTGAAGTCAATGGGGTGGTCAAACGGGTTTAACCCGACGACCGGCATGGTCACGCTGGCACGACGGTAGGCATCGCGCAGCCGCAACACGTGCGTGGCAACATGGTCCAGCAAGTGGTTGAGGCAATCCTGGACCTCATCACGATTGACCTGCTCGCGCTCTAGCCGGCTCGCCTGACCGCCTATCATATCTCCCGCTTTCTGCAGCAACGCCGCCGACGCCTCGAGCATCTTTGTGGTGGACGCCTACCGCTTTTGAAGCTCCATGAACTCCAGCACATAAAGGAGGAGCATGGCACTCCTCTCCTCCTTGAGCTCATAGAGCTCCACGTCCTTGGCCCTGAGCTCCGCGTCCTTGGCATGGAGCTCCTGTGTCAGGCGCCGCCATGGAACCAGGTAGAAGCGATGGGGAGAAGAAGCAAAGGGGGCGAAATGGCTGAAAGGCAATGCAATCTACGGGAAGGCGGAGGGAGCCAGCTAAGGAGCGGGGTGAATCTTTTGGTTTTCACCATGGGAAAACACCAGTCGACGACTTTTCACTTCAGGGAGCAGTGGGTTTTACAGGCGGAGTCATCATGACTAATTGCTGCCGCGCCTGCTCCCGTCAATCAAAAAGATAAAAATCCTGCCGTGCCTGCCGCACCCAAAGACCAGTGCAACGCAGCTGTAGATATTTAAATTTACCTACCGGCAAGGAGAGAAAAAAGGGGTGAAAAACAAATGTGGTGGCGGCCTAGCTACTCGGTCGCACTAGCCCAACTAGCTAGCCACCGTGCTTCATTGATGTACTCGGCGGGAAAGGTGGGCTTTTGTGATTTGACGACTCATTTACTTGCTTCGGCGCTACGACCGAGGAGGACCCAGAAAACATGCGGTAGGGCGTCCCACATCTTGGCAAGGAAGAAAATATGCGTGCACCACCCGGGAGGACCCAGAAACCGCGTGGTAGGGTGTGCCACGTCTCGGCATGGAGGAAAATGTGCGTGTAAAAATAAACTGTATCAAACTACCTATGGTTCGACCTCAGGACCCAGCCAGTCGGTTGAAAACACCCCACTAGCCACATAGCTTCATCATGCTAACGTGGCACGGAGGATAGGTGTGGTTAGCTCCGTCTCGACCAGCCACAATGTCTCTTGTTCTAGGCAATTCATCTATTTTCCAAGCATTCTTTTTAGTTATAATAACACCACAGCAAGCTCGCGCTGCTCTTCGTGTGTGCCCGTGCGTCTAAAGGTTGTACTACTAGATGGAGAGGAGAGAGAGATGGCAGACATGGGACCAACCAGTAAGTCAGTCAATGTTAATGCACCTGTTGACGAGCCACTCCCTCTACTCTACTCAATGTGATATTGTATAAAATCAAGTTATGCGACAAAGCCAACAACCGTTGCGGTTTCAGGCTATTGACGTACTCCCTCCGTTTCTTTTTAGTTTGCATATAAGATTTGGTCAAAGTCAAACTTTGTAAAATTTGACTAGCTTTGTAGGAAAATATATCAACATCCACGCTATGAAATCAATACTATTAGATGCATGATGAAATTAATTTTCATAACATATAACTTTAGTATTGTAGATGTTAATATTTTTTTATAAAGTTAGTCAAATTTTACAAAGTTTGACTTTAACCAAATCTTATATGCGGACTAAAAAGAAATGGAGGGAGTACGCTTTGTACTCCAGGTTGCCGGTTCGAATCTCATCCTTCAGATTTGTTAGTTTTAGGTCCAAATTTGATCAATGACAAGTGGGCCTCCCGTGTGTTGTTTCGATATTTCAGTGTAGGATGGTTTTTTTGCACAAACACTTTGCGCGGCTAGACAAGTTATGGCACCAGTTACACGTATTTTGCAAGTTTAGGAACAAAAATGACATCGGCATAGAATATCACATGCTCCCTGCAGCTTAGATGCTATGGTGATACGAGATTTTACGTCGTTGGATCTGAGATCCAATGGCTTGGTAGTAGTCTTTGTAATTATGCGCAATTTCCAAACTCTCCAAGGTTTTTTTTGCAACAAAAACCGTTCAGGCCTCGTGTGAGCCGCTGGATCTTGGATCCAACGGCTCCTAATAGCTCATATTAGGTGCTCCCCACAGCTTAATTAGCCGCTACGGTGATACGAGCATCTAGGTCGTTGGATCTGAGATTCAATGCCATGTGCGTAGTATTTGTACTTTCTGTGCAATTCCCAAACTCTTTGAGGCCTATATTGCAAAAACATTCAAACCTCCTACTGCGAGCCGTTAGATCTCCCGGGAACTCGTATCACCATAGAATCTACGGTGTGGGAGCACCTCATATTCCCCCGTGCGAGAAAACATCAGGTGCTCTCGCAGCTTGGATGCTACGGTGATACGAGCTTCGAGGTCGTTCGATCTGAGATCCAATGGCATCTAAGTAGTCTTTGTGCTTGTGGGCTGCGCCCAAACTCTTTGGGGGCTTTTCTGCAAAAACAATTGATCCCCCAAGAGTCGTTGGATCTCAGATCCAACGGCTCTGAGGAGCTTGTATCACCACGTCATCTAAGGTGTTGTAGCACGTGATATTCTTAAACACAAGAGAATATGAGGTCTTTCCTCATCTTAGATGCTATGATGATACGAGCTTCGAGGCCGTTGGATATGGGATCCAAGGGCATGTGAGTAGTTTTGGTACTAATTGTGTGCAATTCCCAAACTCATTAAGGTTTCTTGCAAAAATATTAAGACATCTTGTGAGCCGCTATATATCAGATCTACACACTCCATATAGCATCTAAGGTGTGGGGGCACATGATAATCTCCCGGGGGGGTGCACAACCTATCGGTGTTTGGGAGGGTGGGGACAAATATAATGTTCAAAAAATATAATCTAAACAATCCTAAACAGAGCTTCACAATTTTATCTAAGGTCAAGGGGTTACCCCCCGACAATCTACATAGCTCCGCCTATGCAAGAGGTGTAGTGGGAGCGTCTAGGTGTGAGAGAGACGACACGAGAAAGGGAGGTCAATCGAGTCATTTATAGAGGGAGAGATCGAGTGAGTGTGGCCTAGCGTACACTCGAATGTTAAAGACGATACACCGAGATATCGTGCGGCGAAGCTGCAGTGAGGGCTAGAGGGAGATAGTTACCGAGAGTGGCCTAGATAGACTTTGTGTGTGCGCGCATGGTGAAGGTGTTTTACAAAGGCAACGTACGTGTCTTGAGAGAGAGAGGGAGGGTTTGTCATGGAGGGCACGACGAGGTTGTGTGTGAGAAATACATTTGTTGAGAGTGTGTGGGCGGGTGTGACATCAATGGAGATCGAAACATGAAGAGAAATATTGAGCGCGCGTGTGTCAGATACCAATAGCTCTATTAACAAAGAAATGAAGATCGATCGATACATGAAGTATGTGTGGTGGTTGGGGGTGTCGATGGAGAGACCTAGACACAACATTTGCATGTACATAGTACTAGACTTAATATTCATGTTTCAATTTATTGTGCATTTTAAATATCGAATTAAGGACCATGCATGGCTTACATTTTAGTTTTGAATTCGTGTCATACATGCATGGTCATACATCCACGTTGAGATCACTATATCACAAACTCACTCTAACTCAAGAACTCATCATAAATCAATTACCGTGCTTTTTGGAATGACCAGTTATTTGCAAGGAAAATACGGGCATTGTAATACATATAGATTCATTCAGCAATTTAAAAAAAGATTCATTTCGCATTCTCGAATGGTAGCACCCGACGGCGTACCAGCCAGACCCGGGATCGTGTCCTGGTGGTGGCGTGCGTGGTACGCACATTAGCCAACCCCAACCAAAAGAACCGTGATATTAAACTTCGCGCCTCCACTCGAGCCTCCGCGTTTCTAGTCAAAATATCCTGGCGGCCAGAATTCCAGCCCTAGGAAATTCTTCTCATGTCCCCGGTCCATAATGACAACCGATGAACAATGGAGGGATGCTTTAGTAACAAGCCCACATTACCTACCGTGCCGAGCACGGTTCAATTCCCTTGGTCGTCGCTACCCAAGGTCACCCGTCAACTCCATTGCCTAGTACTAATAGTACTACACCAGGATGAGCACAGAATGGAGCTCCCTTTGTTGATTTTGTTCGTGCGTTGTTCGTGCCTACTAGAGTTACTATATCAGGCAATGCACTGGTACAGAGGGATTATCTTTTTACCCTGCATATATAACTTGTCAGAAGTCTAACTAAGCAAAATGTTTAACCAAATCCTTTCTTAAAAAATATTAACATCTACAACAGTAAAGATGTATGGCTTGAAAATTTATTTCATGATGCAGGTTATGATATTGTTTCGAATCCTGGATTTTAAATTCTAGAAAATCCAAAACTGACCTGAAATTCATGAAACTGAGCATGGTCACGTGATATGGCACAAATAGGCTGTCGTATTTTTTTTCAATTTGAGACAAGCTACTTATGAAAAGTTGCACAAATGAAGAGCCAAGGTATTTTGGAACAAAGACATGTCACGTTAATGCGAACGGTTTCACTATTCAAACCATGGGCGTTAGACCTACGTGCCGCCACGAGTCCCGCTTCTCATCGGTAGGTGCCGTCTGAGCAAGCGTGTGAGTCAACGGGAGGCGTGCGAGCAAACCGATGCGCCGGCTGACCGGGAGGCGTGCGAGCAGGCCGCTGCGCAGGCTCACCGGGAGGCGAGCCCTTTAACCAGGCTCCACCTCCCACCTTCCACCCAACTGCCCCCACTTTGAATGGTGCCGGCGCCGCAGTTTAAATCACCCCCGCACTCCCCGGTCTCGCTACAATCTTCTCTCTTCCTCTTGGATTCTCCTATCGTCTACCTCCAACCAGCCTGACCTCACCGTACGCCATGCCGCATCACGATGGTCTGCCCTTAGTCTTCCTGTTTCCTGAGGAAGACACCCAGCCGGAGTCTCAAGAACATAAGGCGCTTTGGGACGAGCTTGAACTGGCCTTGAGGGAAGACGCCATGCCTTTCCCCGCTCCCGTTCTAGCTCATGTCGCCTCGACTGCGCCAGCGCCCATCCCCATGGCATTAATGGCCTAGGAGCCGCACGTTGTCGCCGAGCTTGAAGCCACGGGGTTCCACGAGGTCCCCGCTGACTTTCATGCGCCCATGCACCTACCAGCGCATGCGCCTGCGCGTGCACTGACGCGTGCGCCCGTGCCGGTGCCCGTGCACACGAATATCTCTGCCATGCCGTTGTCAGAGCCTATCCCCGCGCCGGTGCCAGTGCCCCCCTCAGTGGCATGGACCGCCGTCGTCGACCGCTTCCTTGCACCAACGCCAGTCGCCTCCTCCTGCCAGTTGATCGGCTCCTGGAGACTAAAGTCCAGAACATTCTGGCCTTCCTTGAAGCTAGGGCCAACGTCCAGGCGTAGGCCAACAATGGCGCAAGAGGCCACCGTCGCCGCCGGTCAGTGGCCCGACGACACACAGAGCACGGCAGAGGAGCTGCTTCCCGCCGCAAGACGCCTCCGCCGCTGCCACGTGATTTATCATTTGGAATGCCATGCTTAAAATCCAAACGTTTGGGATTTATCATTTGCGTTTATTTTAGTTCGATCGCGGTATGAATGTAAAGTCACAGTCAGACTGAATGAAATCTATGGTTTGATCGATTGAGTGTTCTGCTAGAGACATATCAAATTAAATCTAAAACATCATCAAGCGACATGTATTCCTTCTCATCGCAAACATTTCATATTAAATACCACATCAATTCCAAATATTTTTTTAGGGAAGCCAGTTCCAAATACTTGTAGGGCGCGAGCAGTCCCCTTGTTCGAGCACTATAGGCGATACATCTATTTATCCACGCATTTAATTGTTAGTAGATACTACTAGCCTAACTTGTCCGTCACGGTCACTTTTGTTCCTAAACTTGTTACATAATCCAATATTAGCACTAGTATTACGTGAAACTGGTGCCATAACTTTTGAACGCGTCCAGATTTGGTCAACGGCCACACCGCCCACGTGTTCTTCGTGTTTGCCCGTGCATCTAAACGTAGAAGGGGAGGAGAGAGAGAGAGAGCAGACATGGAACCCACCAGTAAGTGAAGTGGAATAGTACGTGCTCACGAGCCGGTCCCACAAATGTACTAAAGTTAATAGTATAAAAACATGTTGTCCATTAAATAGGACTGTGGTAATATAAAAACATTTTATCAACAAAGGGGAGTACAACAAGCATTGCTACTATGTTGCCTATTGACGTGCGGCTTGAAGGCCCTGGTCGCATGTTCGATCCTCGTCCTTTTTCATTTTTAATTTATACTAGTAAGGTACACGTGCATTGCACGCATGAGATTTGGCAACCAAATTATGAATAAATACCACACCATAGCATGTAAGCTTTGATTCATATATGCATGATGTAGATGTTCGTTTAATTCTTATAGTTCATCTCATTCAAAATCAATAAGTTTTATAAAAAAGTTAATCTATTTTAAGACTCATGGAATTGTGCATTGTAGAGCATAAAGTAAAAACAAATGATGGCAATTCATTTAGAAAAAAGAAAATTGGGCAATTATGATACAGAAGATTCTATAACAAAGGAGGAGTGCTTGTGTTTTGAGGTTTGTGTATTATGCTGAAGTTCAACCATGCAGTCTTCTAGATTATACATGTGGCAGAATGTGGTGGAATTTATAAGATATCCAACAGCCAGCAGTGCTCGGATTTGCCATCTCTGCACCGTCGGATTGGCTTCATCCAACGACCATTTTTCAAAGTTATTCACACACTATATAGGGGTGTAGATATGGGTCCAAATTTGCTCCAAGACAGTTGGGCCCCCCGGTGTGTAGTTTGTAGCACTTTAATTTTTGGGTCGAAATTTGTTCCATTACAGGTGGACTCCGGTGTGTAGTTTGTAGCTTATTTGTAATAATTAAAGAGAACACTAGAGTTTTTTTTTTTGCAAAAATACCATGGTGCGACGTGGAAGGTTAGAAAGGGCGTGCGAGAGAGCGGTGACCGATCCAGAGGGAAAACAATTGGGGGAGGGGCGGGGGTTGCAACGGTGTTTGGAGTAGTTGTGGGGCGAATGCTACAAAAATATAATCTAAACCCACCGGAATAAAAGCCTTCACAAAATAATTGAAGGTTGGAGTCCCCCTTGCAATGTAAATAGCTCCGGATCTGCGAGGGATGGAGAGGTAGCTTCAATGTGTGGAAAAGACGGCGTGAGAATGTGAGGTCAATCGAGACATAGATAGAGAGACAAAATGAGTGTGCCTCGACATTCGTTGAAAAGATATATATGTTGTAGATAGATATTGTTCGATTGAGCTTTTGGGAAGGGTGAGGGCTGGAAGAGAGAGCTTGAGAGATGATCCAGTCACAGACAGGTACACATATTGTTTGTGCGTAGGAGGAAGCAAGGTCAATCGAAACATAGATAAAGAGAGAGAGAGATTGAGCGAGTGTGGGTCGTCATGAGATCGAAAGAGTGAGACATGTTAGAGAGAGTGACCTAGATAGACAATGTGCGTGTGAGAGTATACACTATGAATATGTCAAATTAGGCCCAAACATGGAGATATATCATTTGTGTGTGAGAAAGAGCGAGGTCAATTGAGACATGCATAAAGAGAGAGAGAGGGAGAGAGAGAGATTGAGCGAGCGTGAGCCACCATGAGGTCGAATGAGTGGAACAGCTTGGAGAAACTGATCTAGATAGACAATCTGCGTGAGAGAGTATAGAGTGTGTCGATCGAGGCCCGAACAGGGAGATATATCATTTGTGTGTGAGAGAAAGCGAGGTTAATCGAGACTTAGATAAAGATAGAGAGAGAGAGAGCGAGAGCGAGTGTGGGCCGCTGTGCGGAAGAAAGAGTGAGACAGTCTCTCGAGAGTGACCTAGATAGACAAGTGTGTGCATGCGCACGAGAGGGAGGGGGTCTAGATAGGCAATGCATGTATCTACCGAGAGAGGGTGGGAGGGGGAGAGAGAGAGCTCGGCATTGAGTGCAATGGCGGGTGTGTGAAAGTTAGAGATCGAAACATGGAGAGAAAGAATGAACATGCAGAAACCAATAGCTTTGTAAGGTGGTTAGGAGAGGAAGATTGATCAATAGAGGAAGTATGTAGCGTGTGTACCGAGGGGGGGGGGCCTGAAAACAACATTTGAATGTAGATAGTACTAGACTTAATATTGACATTTTAATTTAGTGTACATTGTAAGATTTGAATTGAGGACCATGCATATGGCTTCCGTATTTATTTCGAATTCGTGCCATACTAGGTTTGGAAAGGTTGATATCGACTCGATTGTTGTCGTATTTTGTATGTGTGTGGTCATATGCTTGAATTCATCCAAAGTTTTCTCACTACCATGGTGTTCATCTTATACATATATGATTTTGTATTAAAAAAGTAGCGTGGATACCCTGAAATGTGAAATCCACGTTAGAATTGGAGATCCCTATGTGACAAACACACTCTAGTTCAAAGAACTCCTCATTAATTAATTCATAGTATCTCGTTTCGAAGGACTAATTATTTGCAAGGAAAACACGGGCATGGTAATACATAGTACAAGATTCGTTTGCCAATGAAAGAAGATTCATTTGCATTCTCAAATGTAGGCGCACCAGGCAGACCAGGGTCATGTCGTGGTGGTCGCGTGTGTCGTACGGACGCTTCCACGTTTCGGATTGAAATATCTAGCGGCCCCAATTCCAGCCCTGCAAAATCTCCCTTCTCCCCCATCCCCTTCCGCGCCCGGAGCTCTCAAATCTCTAATTCGCCGCCAACCCAAGCAAAATTCGAATCGCCATTCGTCTCGTCTCCTTCCCCACATCTGTACCGGACGACAGTCGCGCTTCACCACTGCACCGGAGCTACCTCATCTACCCCCTCGTCCACCGCACCGGGTGGTCCACCCACAACGTCGGCCGCCGCCGACGTGCCTCACAGACACCGACTTCCACTGCATCAGGTGCGCTTCACCGACGCCGTCTCCCACCTCACCTGGGCTACTTCACCGAGAACATCGTCGCACCTCCACTCCCCCCCCCCCGACGTCATTGGTGCTTCACCAACAGCCTCGTCCACCGCATCGTAGCGCTCTGTTGCCGCTCAAGATCTGCATCCGTACGTGGCCAGCCAACGCCAGCGCATCACCCTCAACGGCTTTGAAGTGACCCGCACTCTAGCTAGGCGAGCATGCCCAAACGCCGGCCCGAACTAGGTATCCACATATCACTCCCTTATGCACTGTTCCGATGATGTTTGGATATCCTTTTACTGCTCTCTTAGCTCACATGCATATGCAACTCTGACTTTAACTCTTATTTCTTCTGGAGATATCATCTGAAACAAGCAAAACCATTTTTTAGCGAAGCATGATGGCGCTACGGGATCTGGTACACATCCTGCACGCCGGTATAACCTTGTAAGTACATGTCCTCCGGTACAACAGCAAGGTTGATTCCTCTCATTTGATCAACCATTCGCCGTGTCAAAAATGTAGAGGGAGATGCAAGGAGCACAAGGCCTGCACATCCAAGCAAGTGGTAACATGGACTTGTAGATGGAACATCCCAAGCGCAAGCAGAGCTGCAGTGAGCCTGTACAACGAGCTAGCGTAAGTCCATGCATTTCATTTAATTCATACTGGCCTGCGTGTATGATTTGTGTGCACTAGCGGATCCACGAATTCAAGTTACCAGGGGCTAAAATTTAACTTAAAAATATGAAGGCACTTGCACTCCGGAAATCAACATAACTTGAGAAATGTGAAGCTACATGCACTTTGAAAACCAGCTAATGATCCAAAGTAGTTCCAGATTATAAAACACTAAATGATGTAAGCACCAAAAAACACAAAATGCAACATGGTGTACAAGGACTACTAACATGGACTGTACCTGCTTAAATTATTCGTTCTCTGGCTGAATATATCCAAGTGTAATTGCACCTATAACCAGTGCGTAAACTGCATATCTATATATCTATCCTGCACAAGTATGCCAATAGTTTCAAACAACAGATTAGAAAAGTATTTATGCTAGGTTGTCATGATACGGGGACTTTCTAGTAGATGGCCTCGACGTTTCCTCAAGCCATGAAAATGTACTATAATTTGCTTGTCATCAATTCCTGCAAATCTCTATCTTTCTCTCAACATAGCGGATCATCATTAGACACTAAATCCTTCAATGGGAGCTTGCAAAATGCTTTCATTAGATCCCTCATTAGACACTATATGTTCATCACCAGGAGCATGTAAAATGTTTGCATCAAATCCTTCATTAGCAGTCTGTTCATTAGACACTTCAGGCTCAAGAACAACATGAGCTTGTATGTTTGCACCGGAAACTTGATTAGACACATCAGGTTCAGTCAGTTCTGTATTGATTGGGGGAGTTATAAAATAAGCAGAAATTGGTTTCATTTTCTTATAGATTCCCTACATACAAGTAGTTTTACAATACCGTCAGGTTTAACTATTGGCCAGAAATTGAACAGTTGAATTAGATATAATCAGGGATGTGATGTACCTGCTCGTTGTGCATGCTGCTCTTGCAAACAACGACTGTCCATTTGCGTAAGCTCGATGCCATGCCCGTGTTGCCGCCGCTGCCTCCCACGCAGGCTACACCCAGGGTTGGATCTTCATCTTCTTGTCCTTCCATTTGCTTGAAGCCCGGCGACCGGCGTCCAACTAGGGCGCGTGGAAGTGCTGTGTCGGTCTGTCCAGCGGCGGCTAGGTTAGGAGCGAACCAGACTGGAGGTTGGAGCGAACGAATTGGGGATTTTTCCTGCTGTCAATCGATATGGGAGGCGCTCGTTTGGGCCGCGAGCCTGCTATAGGGCCTACCTTGCACTTACGTTATTGGCCCATCCAAATTGAAACGTTTTTCTTTATTTTTTACATTGCCTGCTCGTGCGCTGGGACAAACAAAACTAGCCTGGGCCAACCTGGACGACTCAAACTAGGTGTGCACTTTCCAGCCACCTGAGGCGGCCGCCCATACCAGCCCCTACGGTGGTGCCGCCCCTTTTGCGTGTATGATAGGGGTAATGAAAAATATTCCAGTGGCGCTTTTGATTTACCCACAGAATGGTTCAATTGCTTGTTTCTATGAACTGAGTTCGCCAATAATGTGAAGGATGCCAATCTTTTCATCCTATTGTAGATTGCTTAGATCTCGATATGCCAAATGTAACCGCGTGAAATATACAGTAAAAGCCAGTGTGATGTGTGTTGCTACAACTAGTCTGACAACCTGTCCTCATATAACATATCAAGGACGCACCATCTTATCAGATTAACCATTCGACTTACCAATGCAGTGTGGGAAGAAAGAAGTATTGGGACTGCGTATTCAAGCAATTGATGCCATGGACTCCTTCGTAGAACCTTGTAAGTGAAAAAGAAGTTGCAGTGTGCCTGTACAAAGAGCTAGCGTAAGTTCAATTACCTGCTTCTCGGAATTTTAGTTAGCCACTGATTGCAAAATTGTTCAATTACGTTGCTTGGCTTAATTTAGTTTGCTACTGATTACATAATGCCATAGCCTGTTAATCCTATTATAGACTGCGCCTATCTATGTGTTTGATACTTACTGTTAAGAATTACCTGTTTGCCTGAACTTAAATAGCTACTTAAGCACGTAGATAGCTGGTCATATGTACTTCTAGGGTGCAGCAAAATTCATGTATAATTTATGTTCTGATACCCTGCTTGTTTAAATGGTTTGCTGTTATCACTTGTAGCACTAGTAATGTTTGCATGCTCATAGACAGACAACTGTCAGGTTTATATGAGGGACAACGTCTTTTTAAAAAATTTATATATATATATACATAAACACTATTCAGATCACAACCTGAACTGCCTGAGTAACTCGCCTGAACTTCCCTCTGTATGAACTCGACCTTCGGGCTATCTTCGCAACCATGGCTTCTACCGCGAGTTTTTCTGATCATTCGTGTTGTTTGCGATGTAAGTGTAATGTGGACATGTTTTTTAGCAACTAAACACGTGTTCTAAATAGGAATCACGCTCATTGGCGGATTTGCTCTCGGGTCATGATGAACTTGCGTCTGTTTGCGAGTTTAATGCATGATGTGGGTGTTGTCGAAACTCTGGCATGATGGGAATTGTGTTTTGGTATGATTTTGTTGCACAAATTTTTGTTATTTCAAATGAATTTGAAACCGGCCGTGTTCTTCATCCGCCCGAGATGCATCCTCCGCCATCGGCGATTTCTTGTTTTCCTGTCAAGTTTGCTTGCTGATTTGCGTACTATAGTGAAATTCAAGGCTTACTACGTCGTCAATTTCAATTGGGAGGGTCTATACTGTTTGATTTCTGGCGTTTTGATGTTGGCACTCCCGCGGCTCTTGCACGGGTTTTTTTGCGGTTTTTGGATTTGCCCTCTGGTCATTTTTCTTGTAGAAAGGTAGTTGGCAGATCATTTTAAAGGGTGTGCGGACATGTTCTAATCAGGCGCAGATGATTTTATGCTTCGGACGAATTCGTTCGTTCATGTTTTCTATGTCATCTAATGGCCATCGTACAAGCTGGACTTCTGCGTTGTTCATACCTGAACTTCTAGTTTTCCTTTATTTTGCAAGGTTATGCAGCAAGTCCTCTGTATTTCTTTCCTTTTTACTTTCATTTTTCATTCTTGCATTGGTTTTGATTTTATGACTGAGTCACATGAGCAACCATTGAATTGTTTGGCCGATGGATATGCATATTTTTTTTTTCTAGTATGTCCTCGTTATCTAATAGTTTGTTGGACTTCAGTTATTAACTATCCTGAACTTCTGTATGCTAGTTCGAGGTTTTAGATAACCCCGGACTTCTATATCATCACTCTTTGAACTTCTTATTCCCAAGGTCTGTAGTAGAAGCTGGACTTCTATTGTACCAGTGATTGAACTTCTGTGTTTCCACATTGCAAGGTGGTACAGCATTGTGCTCTATATTTCTTGGCTTTTTTTTTGTAATTTTCAATTTTTTGAATTGGTTTTGAATTTGTCTAGTGTGCAACCGTGGGATTAGTCCCAAGTATGCACGCATACTTTTTTTTATTTTTTTTGTAACATGTTTGCATACTTCGAACAATGTTAGCACTTTAGTACGTATTTAACCTGAACTTACTAGTTTTTTGCTCCTGTAAAATTTCCATATTTTTCGACGTGTGCATCTAATGTTTTTTCAAACGCCCGAACTTCTGTGACTTTACAACTTGAACTTCGTCAATAAATTTTGATAATTTTTTTGGTTTTTAATTATTTAATAATTGAAAACCTCATTGCGTCCTGTCAAAACCTAGCGCGTAGCAATGCGGTAGCGCGAGGCCGAGCCGCATGTGTACTTTGTGTGTATTTGAATTTTGAACTTCTATATTGTTTTTAAGTTGTGTATTTTAGTTAGATATGGACTTCATCTGTTTTTGTATTTGAACTTCTTCTTTTTGTTTCTTAGTGTTTATTTATTCATATGCCTTTACTTCTCTGATTAGTGTACTTGAACTTCTGTTCTTTATTTTTTGAACTTCTTTCTCTTGTTTTGTAGGTGCTTATTTGTGTATGTATTTTTCTTCCCTTGGTAGAGTACTTGACCTTTCTGCTTGCAATCAATTTTTGGTTTTAAGGATACCAGCAGATTTGTTATGTGATCTTAACTTTTAAAAATAGATGCATTCAAATGGTGCATTCATTTATCAATAGATGCATTTACTTTTTTAGTTGTTGGGGGGGTAAAACTGTAATTACCAAGGCGATGCAACACCCCACTACAGAGAGGCATTAAGTGTCTATCTCCCTTGCCACCACCTGTCAGAAAACCCCCCCCTCCCTCTCGCTCGCTCTCTTCTCCCTCTCTGTCGCTCCGCTGCCTCCAACTCCCCCCGATTTCTCCGCCGCTGTCCCCTGCGGTCGTGCGTGTAGTAACCGGCGCCCGCGATGCTCCTATTTCTCCCCCACGCCCCACTCTCCCTCGCCCAGCCCGCTCTGTTCTGCTCTGAAGAGAGGGCGGCAACTGCCTCCGCGGTTGCAAGGTGCGCGTGGCTTCGTGGGGGTGGAAGAACCGCCCCGGATTCGTGCGTGCGGGGGTCATTTGGAGAGGTACAAATGCTTCCTCCCCCCAATCCTTGCTCTTAGTGTTCGCCAGATCTGACGAGGCCTCTCTGTTTCTTCTGTGCTCTCGCATCCGCCTCCTCCCCTTTCTTCTGATGGTTGGGTTGGAGATTAGGTAGGGTTCTTGTGCGTGTGGTGGGTGGATTCCAATCCCCCGTGGTCAGATTTATCTGTGAGATGCTTGTGTGCTATTTCTCCCTTCAGACTTGTGTGTATTTTCATTTTCCCCTTCGGTGATTTCACCAGTTAGATGCATGTAAGAAGGGTGTGGTGCTACGGTTGATACTGGATCTGATGCATCTAAATGCATTAGTGCTATTGATTTCGTAGTCTAGATTGTGTCTGTCACATGCTTTCATTAGTTTAT
Source organism: Thinopyrum elongatum (assembly GCA_011799875.1). Lineage (NCBI taxonomy): Eukaryota > Viridiplantae > Streptophyta > Magnoliopsida > Poales > Poaceae > Thinopyrum > Thinopyrum elongatum. The sequence continues at coordinate 470,013,301 of CM022303.1, read as the reverse complement.
GAGTACTTTTTTGTTGTGCTTGCCTAGATGTGCTTCTGTTCTTCTATCATAATTGTTGATGTGTTTTAGTTGTTTCAACCTAGGGTTTGATTTAGTTGCTTTTTTGTATTGTTGTATGATTCTGTACTTGCTAACTGTATGTAATTTCTCCTCTGTTTTTTGTAGGTTGATCTAGGGTTTGGAGTACCATTCATCAAGTGGGTTGTGTTGTCATGGCTTCAAAACCTTCTCCAGGTATTTTAATGTAGTTGCATCTTGTATTTTAAGTTGAAGTTTTGTTATTTATGTCCGCCCATATCTTCACTTGGTTGTCTTGTTGGACTGCCCATTCTTAAAAGTGTGAACTTCTAGCAAAGGTGATGTGTATGCATTTTACCCTTAGTTTAAGTTAGTAGAGTGTTGCTTGATTTTTATTTGATGAATTGCTGGTGAACTATGTCACCAAGTGTTGTTGGACTTCCCAAATGTTTTCATATTTATAGTGTATATCTTTCTTTCTTTTTTTTGTGATCATTTTCATGGTATTGGTATTTTAGTTTGCCTGTGAAAAAGTATTTCTGCTCATGCTACATATTTTTTATGTGCTACTTGGTTGGTTCACATAGTTGAACTTCTGGTTTTTAAATATTGCTTGTTTGTAATGAAATTTGGTTGAACTTCTGTTCTGCACATTTGTTTTACTGCTTTGTTATATATTGTTGAACTTCTGTACATTCATCTTATATGTAGTAACCCCTCTGGTGTAGATTGTTCTATATTTAGTATGTAAATTGTAGATTGTTCATTGTGTTTACTGCTTTGTTAGGTATTGTTGAACTTTTGGGTATTATACATTGATGTAAAAGTAGAACTCCCTTTGGTGTAGGATTGCGGATTAGAACTCAACTACCTTTTTACTTGCATTTTTTGTAGTTGGTGATGAATTGAATAGTTCTGAAAAAAATGCCTGCGATCAAGATGGAGCTTCAGAAGTTAATACTGATGCTCCAATATCCGATGCGGCTAAATCACCCATTATTCCTTTGACTGTGTTTGCTAAGGTTGCTTCGAGCCTTGAGAATAATTCAAGCCTCGAGGATCTTGCTTCTGCAGCTCTTGCTTCACCTAGTATGTGCATCTCCTTTTCTTTTTATTTTTAAATTCTCGAGCCATGTTTTTTTAACTTGTTCCTGTCGTGTGTTTTTGTTTTTGTTCCTGACTATTTTTATTTTTTGCTATTCTTTTTGTGTTCTTGCAGATGTGTCCACAGAGGAGGAAGCTGTGAACACCATCAACAATGTTCTATCTGAGATGAGTTTATGAGAAAACATTGCTGCTGCCGAGCAGGGGGCTCCGTCAGTCGAAGGTTGTGATTCCGTTCCGGATCCTTTATGCTCTGTTCAGATGTCAGAGATGCAGTCGTAGTCTGTTGATGGCACTGAACCTGTCACGCAACCTGAGGATGTGCCTCTTCAGCTTCTTCTGGAGGACCAACGCAAGAGGAAGAAGCAAGAAGATTTTGAGAAGAAGATGGCGGCCCGCCTTCAGAAAGGTTCTGATGTTCCTGAATCTTTTGATGTTGCTGAGCTCACGGTTGGGCATTGCTCTGTTGCTGAGGAAGACGTGCCGTGTGGCACTGATGGCATGGTTGTCCCTGTTAAGAAGAAAATCAAGAAGACCGCTGCGAGGTAGCATTTAGTTGGTGACGTTACTCCTCGGAGGAGCCCACGTGTTTCAAGAGCTGCAGAACTTGCTGAAGAGGAAGGGCTAGCCCTCGGTGGTATGCCACGCCGTAGTCCTCGTGTGCTTTCCACTGCCGCGCCTACACCTTCTCCGCTTGGTGCTGGTGCATCTGGTAGGGGGAAGAGATGCGGCGTTAAGCGCAAGGTTGCACCGGCAAAGGTCAACAAGGGTGTCAAGAAGCGTTCTCGTGTTAATCCAGAGGACAAGGACGATGCTGATTTCAACGCTGATGACGAGGATGATGATGATGATGATGATGATGCCGCTAATCAGGTATGAATCTCTCATGTTTACTTCTTTTGAGAGCATTTGTAGATTTGTTGTACTTTTTGTGTTTGTAGCACTGCCTTGGCGTACATAGCTGACCTTCTGCTTCATATAGACGAATAAATTAGCTGAACTGCTTAGCTTATATGGTATTACTGCCTATGTAGACATAGTTGGACTTCTGGATATATAGATGAAGAAATTAGCTTAACTTGTTGGTATACATGTTTTATTACTGCCTTGGTGTACATGGTTGAACTTCTGCTATGTAAATTTTCAACATTTTGAAAGCATCTTTACTTCTGGTCATACATGGTTGTACTGCCTATGTAGACATAGTTGGACTTCTTAAATGTACTGCGTATGCAGGCATTAGTGGAATTTTGGTGTAGTTTGTGTATCTCATTGCTCTGCCTTTTTTCCTTGTCATTGTATTTTTTCAGTATCAGCTTGTGGAGCGGCCTGAGAGGAGGAAGAGAGGAGGCAAAGCGCCCGAAGAAGGTGGCGAAGGAGGAGATGAGGCAAAACATTTTAACAAGACGGTTCGCTGCTCACTGAAAGAGGTCAAGACATGTGCGAAAATGCTACAACTTAGGCACAAGACGAGGGTTATCAAGGCTGGTTTTGGTTGTGTGCTTGACTTGAAGGTTGATTCCAACATTTCTCGTCCTTTGATGGGCAACATCTACACGAGGATTGACCCTACAACCATGATTCTGGACATGGGTGAGGCGAACAAGGTTCTGCGTATTACAAGTGATGCTATTCACCATCTGTTTGGATTCCCTCAAGGTAATCGTACCCCTCCCAGGCCCTCGAATGATGGGTTTGATGATGCTGTTATGAGGCTGAAGGGTAAGCTTGGGTACGCTAGAAGTGACGACATCAAGACAAAGGATCTGCGGAATATCCTCGGGGAACTTGTGAAGGATGAGACGAAGGATGATCTGGCTCTGCAAGTGTTTTACCTGATTCTTTTCATGAAGGTGGTTATTCTTGGTACGTCTACATGAGTGTCCAGGGAGGCAGCAATGGCTGAGAATCTTGTCTTTGAAGATATGGCAGATATGGACTACTGCCAGTTGGTTGTTGATGATATTCGAAGGGCTGTTGTTAGGTATCAGGAAGGGACTAGTAGAGGAAAAGATGTCATAGGCTGTGCCATCGCGCCGCTTCTTATGTATCTGGACTGCCTTATCATTGGCAAGACGCCTAATTCTGACTTGAGGACCCCTCGCATTAATTTCATGGATCAGGCCAAGCTTCTTGAGCTTGCTGCGGCTGACTTGGTCAGGAAGGGTGATGATGACCCAGCCAACTGGGTGTTTGGGAAACTGCATGTGAGTGTTTCTATGCATCATTCTTTCCTGAGTAGTTTAACTTGAACTTCTGGTACTGTCTTCTATATTTTTGTCCCCATGTTCCTTCATTTGTTTTCTGGCGCGTTGACTTTTGTTTTTGTATGCAGTGGAAGACACAGGCTGAGGTTGTGTTTTTTAGGCGTATCGAACGTCCTGTTCTTACTATGCCTCGTGCCGCCGGCCTAGGGAGTGGAACTTCCCCAAGATTTGAATTCTCCCGGGATGTTAATACTGGTGCCCCCCTGTAGATCCAGGAGGTTCTTCTGCCCGTGTGAGTGCTGCAGGTGGCGTGTCTTCCGAGAGTTTGTTTGAAGCTGCCAATGTTTCCCTGGTTAGGATTGACGGTCTTCTTCAAACTGTTTGTGGGGAGTTGGCCTGTGTTCCGACAACTGTTGAGCGTCTTAGTCACGTGGATGGGATTCTTCCTCCCGGCCACGGTTTTGATGCTGAGTCTTCGAAGGAGGTTTTGTCAATTGAAGCTAGATTTCTTGATGAGCTTCGTCAGAGCACTTCCCACCTCCGGACTACTTTGGGCTATTCAAGGAAATGCAGGATGCTCGTTGCAAGCCTTTTGAAGATGAGGCAAGTGTTGTTGTGAGACAGATTCAGAGGCAAGATTCTGTTCGTTTGGGTCGTGAAGGAGGGCACGTGGAGCATACCGAAGAGGTTTGTTTATGTTGGCTTTTGATATTTCTTTGCACTAATGTTCATTGTTAGCTTTCAGTTATTACTGTTTTTAGTCATAGGTGACCCTTATTGATTTCATGTGTCCTAAACTTTTTCTTTTTAGTGCTAGTGTTTCCCAAGTGACCTTCTCTGTTTAGAGTACCTGAACTTCATGGGCTACAGCACCTGAACTTCTGTGATTTCCATAACTGGCCCTTTTTGTTCCCTTTTGTATTAGAGTAGTTTGATATCTGACATGTTATGTTTACTATATTTGGACTTCCATTATGTGTCAGTGGTCATAGCTGACCTTCTTTGATTATGTAATGTGAACTTCTACTGATTAGGTATTTGTGTTCTACATGATTTTTTTTTGTAGGCTGTTGATGATGGTGCTAGGTTTGAGGAGGATGTTTTACCTGTGCATGAACATGCTCCTGTGCATGAACCTGCCCCTGTGCATGAACCTGCTCCCGCGAGTGATGTATTAGTTGATGAGGTTCATGGCAGTGAAAATAAAGTACCATTTTTCTTGTCCATTTGTCTCATTTTTTTATTTTACTTGTTTGTGCATTTTATCACTATGTGCCCCTTTGTAATGACTTTCTGTTCTTGCTGCAGATTGATGATGCTAGTGTTCCTCCAGAGAAGGTTGCAGACAAGTCCGTGTCAGGCACTGGCTGCTCCGACAGGGTGGACCCAACTGAACCTCAGTCGTCCATTGGCGCTGAGGTTTCTGATGCTGAGCAGGGCAAGACAGCTGAGGTTTCTGATGCTGAGCAGGGCAAGACAGCTGGAGATATCATTTTGGAGAAAGATCCCGTCGAGGCTGCTGTTGAGACTGGTGGTAGTGCTGCTGCAGGCCCGGAGAAGTCTCCTGCAGCAGAGCCATCAGTTGCTGTTGATGCTGGTTCTCCAGCTCTTCCTAGTGCAGCACAACCAACAGTTTTTGTTGTTTCAGATTCTCCAGCTGCTCCAGCTGCTGCTGGTGTCCTTGCCGACGACGCTGCAATGTCTTCTGGAGATGACGATGAAGAGACTGAAAGCGATAGCTTTGGAGAGGAGGTTGATCATTCCAGTGCTGCCACTGGTCTAGGCAAGAATCCATAAAGAGAGGAGCATGCTTCTCTCTTCTTTCCCCCATCCCAGTCCCTTTTGTTGTTGGTTTTTGTCCATGATATCCATGTGAACTGCCTGTGTAGTGCAAGTTGAACTTCTGATTTGTGCTTTGTCGTGTGGTTTGTAAATAAAGTTAAGTGAACCTGTTTCTATGTGGGGGAAGGTTTGTAATGCATGGGTTTGTGATGTTTATAATCCTGTGGTTTTATCTTTTCTGGTGTAGCAGCTGAGATGTGCTTGTGTTTGAATGTTGTGCTTGAATGTTGCTCTTAATTAAACTGTCGTGATCTATGTGCTTGAATGTTGCTCTTAATTTCTATTTCTTTTGCTGAGCAGATAGTGAACTTGCTGTCGTCCGAAAGAAGGTTGATGACTTTTATTTCAGTGTAACTAGGCTTAAGAATGATCGTTCTAAGAGGTGAGTGCAGCTGGTCAGAACTTACATCCATCTACCACTATGAACTGCATGTGGTTTCATACCTGAACTTCTTTACTCTATGTTGCTGAACTATTTACTTCTCTGGTGCTGAACATCTAGCCTTTTTGTACTGCCTGTTGTGATGTAGCTGAACTTCTGTGCTTATATGTGTTATGAACTTCTTGAGTTCCTGATGCTGAACTTCTTTTACTTTCTATTGCTTGTTTTAGATCAAAGATTATGTTCCAAAACAACGAGTGTGAAGCTTCTGTTGAAGATGTCGCAATATCTTTTGCTCCTCGCGGAATGCTTCAATCTAATGTGGCTGAGGTTGCACTCTATTGTCTACATGCGAAATACCAGGGATCAGACAAACTCATCCTGCCGTATTGGGTTTGTGTAAGTCAACCCTATAGTAATTTCTTTTCTGTTTTGTTCCTTACCATTTTAGTTAAAACTTGTTTGTCTCATTTTGTATTTTCATATGTTGGTGTTGTCTACATTATTTTAGGACAAGATTTTCAGAGGTCATTTCGATTCCCGAGTGAGGAAGTACTTCTCGCGACTGGTCCAAATAGCATGGATGCACATGATTTTGTAAGCAATATTTTGTTCTTTGTCTCTGTATTAGTTTGCACTGCGATCCACTCTGTTTATATTGTTTTTTTTCTTTGCACCGTTTGATATTAATTTTCAGTTTTTAATGATTCGTGTGTTTATGTTGCTTCAGGTTGTTTTCCCCACTTTTGACCCGCCTGAAATTCCTGCTCACTTGGGTGGTGTTAGTCATTGGGTTTCGATATTTCTTAACCTGAAGAATTCAAGGTTCCAGCTTCTCGACTCCCACTATGGACCAGACGATGACTGTGCGGTACGCCTGTTTCGGCGGATGACTGATAACATCAAGAAGCTTTGGAACGATGCCAGCAACGACAGGGAGACACCCTTCAGTCCTATTACTATTGACCATTTCCCTTTGGATTGGATTGATGTCCCCCAGCATAATAACAAGTATGAGTTCCACTTTCTCTCTATCACTTCTGTTTAACTGTAGTTGTACGTAAGCTGCGACGTCTTTTATTCGTTGTCTATCTTTTTTGTTCTAACACTGTTCTTTTTTGTGTTTGATGGCAGTATCGACTGCGGATTCTTCATGCTTACGAAATCTTAATTCGTTTCATGATGGGGTTCTTGCAAATTATTCCCATGAAAATATCACGAATATCAGGAAGACGTGGCTGTACTCAATTGCTTCTTCTAACCTGTTTGAGACAGACTTCCAAGGTCTGTTTGGCTACTATACATGTAAGTCTTGAAACTTGGACTGCTTACCTGTACTGCATCTTTTATTCTACATGAACTTCATTTTTTCTTGAACTTGAACTTCTGCTTGAGATCTGGCTGGGCTGCTGGTTTCAGATGGAGAGGAGCATTTCTTCTACATGAACTTCATTTTTATCTTTTTTATTTTGCTTGTGTATTTTTTTCAGTATTTTTTTTCCTTTCATTGGTTACTTGGACACGAGCATTTCTTCTACTTGAACTTCAGAGATGATACCTTTCTATGCTTTTGTTAGCTGTAGTATAATGTTTTCCAATTCATCAGTTTTATCTTGAACTGCGCCTTGGGTTGTGCCTGAACTTCATTTAGTTTTTAAATGCAACACATTTTTTTAGGTCAGCTTGAGAAGTAACCATGCCATCTATATTAGTTGGACTGTACATTGTGCTGTACCTGAACTTCAGTTATATTTAATGGTCTTTTTTCTCTTCCTTTTCTTTGACAGTGGAGCTGTTGGACTTGACCGATTACCACTACTCATTCCTCGGGTCACAGGAATACCAGCCTAGGGAGGAATCGATGAGTACAACTTCGAGAGAAGATGATAGCTCTCGAACCCTTATTCCTTCCAAGTTGGGGAAGCAGGCTGTTGGTATTTGTGGTGCTCCAAACACCCCTTGCTCCAGGAAGGTTGGTGCAGTCGAAGCAGTCGAAGCAGAGGTGATTTCGTCAGATGATGATTTTGAGAAGATTGCTTACCTGAAGAATGGTAAATCTGCTGCTGGTACTGTTGCTGGGAGAGGTGGGAAGAATGCTGTCATCACCAGGAGGAAACTGGCAGTTGAGTCTGGCAACATAACTTCCTCCAAGAGAGCATCAAGATTGCCTTTGAAGTGGCGTTCTGCTGTCGCTCCCCTAAATAAATACAGTTACCCTCATCTATCCGATGCCCGGAAGTTGAGACAGTATGTGCTCAGTGAAGATGGTCTGAATAAGTATTCTGAGTGAGTTTTCTTCTTCTTCTTTTTTGTTGCTGCCAGAGATGCTACTTTGTTCTGAACTTCTGTTGTTATAGTATGTGAACTTCTGTTCATTTCTCCTTGCCTTGGAGTTATAGTGTCTGAACTTCTGTTCATCTCTCCTTGCCTTTGAGTTATAGTATCTGAACTTCTGTTTGTTATTTTATCTGAACTTCTAATATTTTTTCCCATCCTTTTAAATCTGCAGCACAAGCTACTGCATGTTTACCATCCCTGGGAATATGATTGACCTCACAGGATGTGTCCTTTATACTCTTTTCGGTGAAGGGCAGCAGATGGAAGGAGACATAATGGATTATCTCATAAACTTGTGGAAGGATAAGCCGGAGACCTCTGAGATCTTCTCTTGTACTGACAGGGTTGTACTTAGTCCCTACTTCATACAGGTTTTAGTTCTTTGCACCCCTATCTCCCTTTTTTGCTCTAGTTTTGGTGTAGTGGCATTTGGGAGGTGTTTTAATTCTGTTTTTGTGAATGCACAGTACTGCCTGGAGTATGATTTTTTCGCTGCAACAGTTCCAAAGTTTGATGCAAAAAAATCTGCTAATCTCCTTCGAATGTTTGTTCGCAAGGAAGAAGACCTTCTTAACTCAAAGCTGGTTAGGTTTTCATAACTCTTGCTTTTTTTTATTTTATGTACATCCTTTTGCTGAGTTTGTCAAGAAGTTTTTGTTCATCCCGGTTGTTCAATACCTATGCTTTATAGTTTGTGTTCACCATTTCTTTCATTCTTGGCAGGTTTTTTTGATACTATTCAAGCCAATTGACACAAGAGCGCACTATAGTGTGTATGTGCTGAATAGATATCGTGGGAGCATTGACATCCTTGATTCACTTCCTTACACTAATAAGGGAATGTCACGAACAAGTTTCCACGGAGACTGCCAAAATATCAAGAGTGTTTCTTAGCCTGAACCTCCTTTCATATTTGCTTGTTTGACACGAAGTTTATTATGCCTTCTGTTGACAAAATATGTTTCTGTCTCTGTTTTGGTAATACTGCTTGAACTGACTATCATTTGACAGTTGAACTTCTGGTATTTGTTTAGCTGGATCTTATGCAAGTGTCGCTTTTATGTACCTGAACTTAACTATTTTGGTTAACATGTTTTTGAGTTCATCTTATTTGTCATTTCTAGCAGATCAAGAGATTTGTTGGGTTGCTCGAGGAGGTGTACGGCAAGGCTGCGTACAAAGCGAGCAAGCAGCCTAACTGGGTGAATATTGCAAAGAGGCCGACTTTTATTGATGTTCCAAAGCAAGTGAATAGTGATTGTGGTTTCTTCTCCGTGAAGTTCTGCTCTACATATGATGGCGATGAGCTTGTTGAAGATTTTGGTGATGTGGAAGTATGTTTTGTCCTTGTTCTTGTCTCATCATCCTTTCATTTTTCTTGCGTGTTTTTCCCGAGACGCTCCTGCTGTGGTTTTAGTTAGCCTTTACTAAATCATCCTTTCATTTTTGTTTGCAGGCTGCTGTAAATGACTGGAAGGCCAAGTTCATGCACACTCTAGTCTTTAGCAAGAAGAATGAAATTGTGCGTGGAGAGCTTCCTGCCGAGATCCGGTCCTTGGGCCCGTGAATTCGAAGCATTAGTTTTAGTGTAGATTTGATTTCGTAAAGATTTAGGTTTGATAATGATTGGAACGATTCCGTAAAGATTTGGTTGTAAGAATGGTTTAGTAATTTGTGTATCTATAACTGCAGCACTATTACTTATGATCTTGAGGACAAATGTATTTGGTGTGAAGAATGATTTTGGCTTTGTGAATTTTCAATGTACTGCATCGTTTTTAGTATCCATGTGTTGTATGTTTTTTCCCCAACAGATGTACTTGAACTTCTCTCTGGGCTATGGTTGAACTGCTGGTTTTTTTGTGTTGTTTAATTTTGGGCCCCAACATATGATCTTTGACTTGAACTTCTGCTTGAGATCTGGCTGGGCTGCTGGTTTCCGATGGAGAGGATTTTCTGTGTTGTGTAATGTATTGGTATTTTTCAACTTAACCAATATGTAGCCTTTTGCATAGAATCTATATGTGTTTTTTTGTGATCTTTCAACTGCGAATGGATTTCAACTATAACTTTGTGCAAAAATATTCTCATACACTCCTTTATGTTTCTTTATCTTTTGTCGGCATTGTACATGAACTTCTGCACGTATCCAAACAGAACTTCATATCTGAACTCGTTGTCTTAGGCTTGCTAACCTTAGTTCATACGACAATACTTATTTTTTTAAGCTTTTTTTTCCTACATCGATTTATATACCAGAACTTCTTCTGTAAGCTGACCTGAACTTCAAACTGTATATTTATTTGATGCTTGCTCTTTTATGGAATACAACACCAGCACCTCCTGCCATAATATACCAGAACTTCCACTGTAATCTTACTTGAACTTCATAGTGTACATTTTTCATTTTTATTCTTGCTTGCACTTTTATGGAATACATCACCAGCACAGCACTTCCTCTCATAATATATCAGGACTTCTGCAGTAATATTACTTGAACTTCACAATGTATATTTTTCATTCTATTACTGCTTGCTCTTTCATGCAATACATCACCAGCACCTCCTCTCATACTATACTAGTACTTCTGCAGTAAACTTACTTGAACTTCTACTGTATAATTTCTTTGAAACTTCAACAATAAAAGTTCAAGTAAGCTTCTCCTAAAATACTGTTTCAAAAGTGGAATAACATTCTACACATTGACATGACATAAGTTTGCTTTGTTTAATTGACCTAGTCTAACTGTTCATCAGCCTTGCGCTCCTCCTAGGCTTTGGTTGTAGTGGTTTTTGCTTGACATGTACCTCTTCCTCTTCATCTTCCTCTTTCTCTTCCTCTCCATCGTCCTCTTCCTCTTCATCATCCTCTTCCTCTTCCTCTTCGCATTCCACTTCCTCTTCCTCTTCGTCTTCCTCTTCTTCGATGGTGTCTTCATCTTCGTCTTCCTCTTCATCTTCCACCACTTTGTTGTTGCTGGCTCTAGGTTTTGCTTTCTGTTTCTTCTCTGGCTTTTTGCTTGTCTTTTCAGCATCTGCGCGCTTTGGGCATGTTCTTGCATTATGTGGTTCATACTCCTTGCATATGCTACAAAGTCTGCTGCTTGCTTTCTGTGGGTGTGGTCCCTTATTTTGTTCTATAACTTTGGGCTGCTGTTTTTGAACTTTGGGTTGCTTGACCTCCTCGGCATCGTTTCTTTCTAAGAGTGTTGGACAGGTGAGCTTGTTGTGTCCTGCAACCTTTTTGCACACACTACATTGCCTGTGTCCAAGTGGCACTCCGTTCTCATCAAGCATGACGACTCTTCCTGCATGTGGTGCCTTTATTTGAGCTCTCTTGCCACTTTTCTTTGCTGCAGAAATTTTCTTCCTACCCTTTGTTTCAGAGTACAGCGGCAGTTTCATCGTCTCTTGCTGCCGCTGCTGCATTAATTGGTCAACACCCTGCTTGCATTGGTTGGCTTGAGCAGCAGCCTGGAGCATTTCAGCTTCATAATAATGAAGGTCATCTTCAATTTCAGCATCCTCTTCAGCCATCTTTTTGTCAGCATCCGCTCGATTTGCTGAATGTATTGCATCAAGCTCTTCCATGAGCCTCTTGAGAACATAGAAGGCTCTGTCATATTGCTGGTCACATCTCATCGCTTTCTTGTTAACCATCAAATTTAGCTGCAGCAAGATGTCTTGCTTCGATAGTCTTGAGCTGCCATCCGATGCAGTTGTGTTGTAGTCCCTTGTATCAAAGGTTGGTTCTGATCTTGCAGTCTTTCTGTACCGTTTGAGGATATACTTGTCTGGAAATTTGTCAGGCTTCAGGCAGTCCAGTATGTTCATGATGTGAAGGCAGAACAGGCCTGCATTTTGTGATGAATGCAGAATACATAGTTTGTGAGCCAGCAATGAGTTTCATATATTTGATATGATACTACTAGTTTAGCTATTTAATGAGTTTGTTTTTCCGCTCACCTGTGTGTGTCCAAAGCTTGCATTCACACTCGTATATTTCATTCTCTGGGTCAGCTACAACCTGGAATTCATGCTTTGACCAGGCAAATCTGTCTTCATCATCATGGCCAGCCTTGTTGTGGTAGTAGACAAGGTACTTAGTGGGCTCTGCTGTAGGCTTTGCGCGAAATAGCGTGGCTTTTCTCATCCTAGTCCTCATCTCGGTGTACACGGCTCTCGTGTACTTGATAGACATGTCTTCCTCATAGCCGTAAGTTGTTTTTGTCACAGGATTGGTCTGCACATGTCAAAAAATAAGATATTAGTCGAAGCAGAGTCATGGGTTTCATTTTTTTAAATTCAAAGTGCACATGTTGAAGGAAAACACAATATGATGGGGTGTTTTTTTTGTCTTCATACCATGCTGGTCATTGTTTGCTCGTTCTCCTTCTGCATCTGAGTTTGTATGCAAGCATTTACCTGCCTAGCAAACTTGTGTAGGTTCTGGGTCCCCTTGACAAACCCTCTCTTGAGCACATGATTCATGCTCTCGCTTCGTTGTGTGGAAGTCATTCTAGCACAGAAAATGTTCTTGTAATATGCTGAAATCCACATTTTCCTATCACTCCACAGCTGCATCATCATCTGGTCGTTCTCCAGGTTGTACTTGTGCACGAGTTCAGCCCAGGCAGCTTCAAACTCCGTTGGCATCAGCGGCCAGTTTAATATAGCTGTGAACTCCTCTTTGAATGTTTTATACTTTTTGTACAGCAACGCGAGGTATTCCTTGTACTTCTTCAGGATGTGCCAACGGCATAGCTTGTGGACGGTGTTTGGGAATGATTGTGGTATAGCTTTCGCCATCGACGGGCACTGGTCTGCATGAATTAAAAAAATAAAACTTGCTTCTTTTTGCACTGATGGTGAACTTATGTTGTACAAGTACTTGAACTTCACAGGTAGCAGTATGACTATCTAAAAATGTCACATGTATTTTTCCTTACAGCAGTGTTTGTTGAACTTCTGTGGTACCAGTGCTTGAACTTCACAGGTAGCAGTAGGACTACCTAGTAGTGTCACACACAAAATTTTCTTACAGCGGTGTTGTTGAACTTCTGTGGTACCAGTGCTTGAACTTCACATAAATAACTATATTGTTCTGAACATGTTACATATATTTTTCTTACAGCTTTGTCCTTGAACTTCTATGATTCCTGTATTTGAACTTCACATTCATAACTAATTTTTTTCTAAACATGTGACATATAATTTTGCTTTCTTGTACTGTTTGTTGGACTTCTGTGCTAACAGTGGTTGAACTGCTTGCTTTACATTATTTTCAGATAAAACCAATGTACCCAATACAGACCCATAGACTGAAAAGATGATGAAACTTGTAGTGTTTTTTTTTGAACTCACCTGTTAGAATGCAAGTTGGGTGCTTGTTGTTCATGCACCGTACAAATGTATCGAACAGCCACTTGAATGACTTTGCATCTTCGTCTCTGATCAGGGCAACAGCAAATATCGTTGACTGCAAGTGATGATTTGTTCCAACAAACACTCCCAGAGGCATATGAAATATGTTGGTCTTGTAAGTTGTGTCGAATGTTACGCAATCGCCAAAGTCTTGATACGCTCCTCAGCAGCTTGCATTGGACCAGAAAATGTTTTTAACTGATTTGTCGCTGTCTACTTGTATGTCATAGAAAAACTCATCATTGATTGCCTTCATGTCTTTAAAGAAAGATACAAGTTTCAATACATCATCCAAATCATCTTTCCTTGCATTCATGGCTTTCCTGCAAATTATATGCAAACATACATTTGTTATTTTTGCTAGCAAAGGGTTGTGACTTAGGATGCTATGTACATTGCAGTATGTGCATTTTTGAATACTTACTGGTTTAGCAGGTCTCGTCCGGTCATGCTTAGGAAGTAGCTTCCATCTTCATTTTCAGATAGCATGGACATGATTGTTGTGTGCTTGACATCATGGTACTGCAGGAGCTTTACGTACTCCAAAATAGTGGGGTCATAATTCTTGTGTGAGTGCAAGAATACCAGCATGTCATCAGATTGCATGAGGTGGTGATTATGATTGTACTCAATGTCCACTGACACACATGTGTTATCCTCCTGCACCTTCACCCTCATTCTTGCATTGCAGCCTGTCCTCTGCGATGTTTTGTTTCGCTGCCTGTCAGCCTCTGAAACGGAAGTTGTGTGTTTCCCTTGGAACGCGCAAACAAAATACTTGTGATTGTCATCTCCCCCCCCCCCCCCCGTCTTCCTGATTCCAAAACCAGCGTGTCTGGCGTATCTGTTATAAAATTCCCTTGCTTTCTCTACATCTTGGAATCGCATCTTTAGTCTTGGTATTAGATAATCCGGGAGATCCGACATCTGCAGAAAAAGAAAAAATAATCCAAACAGCATGTTAAAATGCAGTTTATGAACTTGTTATCCTGGAGGGAGCAGAAAATTTGCAGATAATACAAGATGCATATATAAATACCTAAATATTTGTTTCACTTACGTGCGTGTATGATCGCAACTCCACCGGAGTCTGCTGCTGTCCCTCTGGGATGGGGCACGGCGGAGTAATCATAGCAGGATACAGGAGTGGATCACGAGGAGGAAGGAGGGTTGAAGATGGCCTCTCTCTTGTTTGCGTCCTTTTTGCTTGAGGTGGTTGTGGAGGTATTGCGATCCTGGTTTTGTTTTGCTCTTTTGTTTTGTGAAGCAATCCATCTACCTTATGTCCCGTACAATTCTGACTTGTAGCAGCAGCAGGAGGATCCAACGGTGGTAGTGTGCAGAGCACTCTCCTCCGTGTGTGTGTTCCTGTTGGATTTGTCCTGGGATCCGGTTTAGTTGCTTCCCTTTGGCATTGACGAGGCACACCAGGATAACCTCCAGAGTTACACGCAGGACTTGAGCTAACCCCCTCCTCCATCGGCGTGCTTGGGAGTCTGCTGGTGGATACAAAGAATCCGCGGGGGATTTCCGGCGTCACCCAATTAGGTGGAGGCGCAAAGTTGTGCGGATAGGGCTGTGACCCAGCATCTTGGAAGTCTCCATGTGTTTTGGGTGTCATCCATTTTTTGTCTGGAGTAGGTTGGTAATGCTGTTGGTGCGTTTGAGGTGTGACCCATTGAGGGGGTGGTGCAACGCGTACAGGCATAGGATTGTGTACTTGCTGCTGGGAACTTCTAAGCTTCTTCATGCGTCTCTCGTCTTGCTGACATAAAAGAAAAAATGTTTATTAGCACACAAGTTACATCTGCCTATACCTTTGTAACTAAACTGAGCATTATTCACAGCCTGAACTTCTCATATAAAAGTGGTGTTCATGTACATATTTTTTCCTAGGACAGGCATCACACTCTGCACTGAGCTGAGCATCTGCCAATACTTTTGTACCTGAACTGAGCACCCCTCACAGAATGAACCTCACATTCTGTTAATTCTACACTATTTGATTACTTATATGTACCTGAACTGAGCACTCTCCACAACCTGAACTTCTTGTTTGCAAAGGGAAAATATTGTCTATAGTTAAAAAACCTGAACCTTCATGAGTTTGAATGGTTGAACCACTAGTGCATACCAACCTGACCTTCATGTGATCACATGTATGTTTTATTTTCCTTTTATTTTTTGCACACAACCAGATACATACCAACCTGAACTCTAGCACACTTAATAGTTGAACTTCACATGGCTTTTCACATGTGAATGCAGGCAGATTTCCAAATGTTTTGCAGCCTGGACTGAGGCTCACAAACTACCTGAACTTCACATGTGAATGCAGGCAGATTTCCAAATGTTTTGCAGCCTGGACTGAGGCTCACAAACTACCTGAACTTCACATGTCAATGCAGGCAGATTTCCAAATGTTTTGCAGCCTGGACTGAGGCTCACAAACTACCTAAACTTCACATGGCTTTTTCACATGTGAATGAAGGCAGATTTCCAAATGTTTTGCAGCCTGGACTGAGGCTCACAAACTACCTGAACTTCACATGGCTGTAAGAAAATAGCAAACAGAAGGAAGTTCAACCATACCCTGGCTAGAAGTTTGGCCAACCTTTTTCCAGCAGTAGATAGGCCACCTTGAGAGCAATTCCTCGGGGAGGTAGGAGAGGAATTCCATGGCAATCCATGTCTTGCAGAGGGCGCGAAGTTCATCTGCACGAAGCAAGAAGGTCAAGCAAGGCAAGATTGAAGAAGAAGGCAACAAGTGGGAGGAAGTTCATCTACCGTTGCTGGATTTGAAGGCGCCGCCGATGCCGCCTCCGCCGCGGAGTTGCTCCGTTGGCCGCGCCGTTCGCCGTAGCTTGCGTCGGGGCCGTCATCTGCTCTGCCAAGGCGTCGGGCGGTGAGGATGGAAGGAGGATGAGGCTTCCAGAAGTCCATGGCGGCTTCGCCGCATCCAGGCGACGCGGGCTCCCTCGCGCCGGCGTCCGCCGTCGCTCACTCGCCCGCGCCGGTGGTCGGCCAGGAGGTGGCGACGGAGGGGTGGCGCCGGATCCGATCGACCAGGAGCTGGAGTCGGAGGGGAGGCGCTGGATCCAATCGGCCAGGAGCTGGAGACGGGGGGGAGGCGCCGGATCCGGCGAAGATCGGCGGCGAACCACGGGGGGAGGTCAGGGATCGAGGGGAGGAGCGGCGAGGAGGGGGTTTGGTCGGCTCAGGATCGGGATCGGGGGATCAGGTGGATCCTGTCGGGGCGGCCTCGGGATCCTGTGGGTCGGGCCGGCAGTTCAGAAGTTCGGGAGGGGTTCTGTCGGGCCCTTATAGGGGCTGCTGTGATCCAAATAACTATTCTAATCCTGGGATTAGAATAGTGCTATCCTATATATAGATATATGTCTGTGTGTGTGTGTGTCGGAATCATTTTGCTTACATCAAAGATATTTACAGATGTCTGTGTTGTTGGTAAATGGTACCGACTTGTTACTTTAATACGTTGCCAAGAACTTTTAGTTTTACTAGTTCATGTGTAATTAAATATGTTGCCAAAACTGGTTAGTTTTACTAGTTTGATGTTAGTTTCTTATGGCTCTTGCAACACTTTATTTATGATTGCTAACATTCAAGTTTGCAGGATCCAACTGAAACTCCGTTGGCACAAAAGGTATGTTTTCAAAAACTTCCTTCTTTACTTGGTTTGCTGCTGTAACTTGTTGCTGTAATCATCTTACCAACTTCAAGTATTTAGGATCTAATTGGAAGTCCAATTGCAGAGCAGGTGCATTTTCAAAAATATATTTGTGTAACAGGTTTGCTGCTGTAACTTGTTGCTCTAATCAAGTTACTGACTACTCAACTTTTCAGGATCCAAGAGAAACTGCAATGCCACAACAGGTTCCTTTTGCAAAACTTGTTTGTTTAACTGCTTTGCTGCTGCAACCGGTTGCTCTAATCATGTTACTGGCTACTCAACTTTTCAGGATCCAAGAGAAACTCCAATGCCACAACAGGTACCTTTTGCAAAACTTGATTGTTTAACTGCTTTGCTGCTGCAACCGGTTACAATGATGTTAATAACTACTTTTCAACATCCAATCGAAACTCTTTAATTCCTTGTTTGTTTAACTGGTTTGCTGTTCTAACTCCCAGTTGAGATGTTTTGCTAACTTCAACTTTTCGGAATCCAATCAAAACTTTAATGGAAATACAGGTTAGCCCCATGGATGTTTTATCATCCCACAGCAGTGGCACCGGCCCAATCGTGCATCATGAATTGCCAACTGCTGATGCTCTAGAGGCTAAACTATTGGTAGAAAGAGATTCTGCTTCTGCACTTAGAGATGAAGTTGACATGTTGAGGAAGCAAACAGCACAATCACAAGCAGTACTCAGGACAACCATTAAATATTTGGTGGATTTCAAAACAAAGCAAGCTGAGACTGACCGCATTGTTAAGGTCCTGAAGGAAAAAAGAAAATTAAATTCCCACTTGGTAAATCATAGGTGAAATGTTTTTTCCATCGTTGAATAACCTTTGTGTTGTTTGTTCATGTAATCGATCAAACCATTTGATTTAGAGATCATGTAATAATTTTTTTTTTGTTTTTTGGTTTGTAATATTTTTTTTTTGAGCACGAGTATGTATTAATTGATAAGACTCTGAGAAATTTCATTTTGATTGCTATGCCAGACCTACAAATATGCCAATCGGGCTGAATGTGCATTCAACAATAATAGTAGTATAGATGGTCCTTAAGTGGCACGCATCTGAAAGGGCCAAGATGGTGTACTAGCTTTGCTAAAAAAATGATGCTCTTCTAGCAAAAAAAGTATGTATGTTAGTTGATATTATTGATCCATATACTCTATAAGTGTTTATATGTCTGTTAGTTTTGTACATTATTGGTTGATTGACTCATTATTTTGAATCTTGAGACATCGCTTGTGTACATATCTAAATGGGAGTACACTATATGATGCGTGTGTCATACATGTTACACTTGAGTTGGACATAAAGTGGTTTCAAATATTTGAATTCACCTTAAACTGGATTCTACCTTCTAAATTCGAGTATCGGCATTTGTAAATCATATTCATATATGATAGTGGAATACATCTTTGTTGTGCTTTTGAAGATATATAAAAAAATAGAATGATTTATAAAGATTTGTATAAGAATACAAAATGGATTCGAATTTAGTTGCCAGGGTAAACGTGAATGCTTATTGTCCCAAAATTTGAAAGAAGCGGCAAAATATCCACTCCCACGTCGGCTGCCCAAAGCCAGTGTTTGCGAGATGGAAATTATTGTCTACCCCTTACACGGACAATCCATCGGCCCGATTTCCACTGCTCTCAATAGGGGTAGGTTAGTAACTTCAATTACACGTGACACGACCGCCTCTGAGCCCATTCAGACATGGTGGGCACCAAACATGGGCGGCAAAACACATTTGATTAAAGCTCGTCTGAAAGACCTCTGTCTCTCCCTCCATTTCCCCATTCATACACGGTGGGCGGCAAAACAAACTCGACTCGGCCGAAATCGATGTAGGCAAATATTTTTAATAGGGGCAGGTTTGTAACTTCACTCAAACATGACACAACCGCCCTACCTATCAGCCCCGTTCATACACCGTGGGCTCCAACCGTGGGCGCCAAAACACCCTCTCCTCGCCCGAAATCGCTCTAGGCAAATATTGGGGAGATGCGAGATTACCGTCCTATCCCCAACCGACGAGATGTCCAAATTTTAAACGGGGGCTAAGTTCGTAACTTTCCCATATTTCAGACAGGCGCGTCCCAAAAACATGGTTTCCCATACCTCTCCCTCAATTTTCCCATTCATACACCATCCCCACACCAGCCTCCTCCGTCCGCCACCCCATCCATCGCCGCCGTCCTCCACCCCATCCATCGCCGCCGTCCTCCACCATGCCGGAGCGCCTACCAAGACCGCGTCGTCCACTACTAGAGATGGACGTTTCTCATCCACGGCGATGGACCAGGAGCCTCGCATCGCGTCCTCTCGCTACATCGGCGCTGTTGTCCACCTTGCCGAGGCCGCTCCCATGACCTTCTCATCCACCGCAATGGGACTTATCCCCCGATGCACCCGTCTACCGTCGCAGACCTGCTTCAACGCCACCGACTGCCATCGCACCCCCGATGCCTACATGGCACTGCAAGAGAGGTGGTACTACTTCATATCTGCTCAACTTTTTGATCTCAACCAGAAAATAGATCGTAACTTGGTTACTGTACTTTCTTTTCAGCTCTTAGAATTTAGTTCTTAGTTTGAAGCAAACAATGGTTGCTAAATAGCATTTCTGCGGTTTGCAGCTTCAAATCTGCCATGGCACAGTCATAATAGGGTTTAATTGATCATGCTTAGGGTTTCCTCCCTTTTATGATCACTATACGATCAGCCTACGTGCTTCGTTTCATAATAGCACTGCTCCACCCATCAAGCTAAACAAGCTTAGTTGTTCAAATACGAAACTGATATTATTAAAATAGAGTCGTTTAATTGGTCAGCTAAATGTTCCTAATTTAGTTTCGAAAATGCATGTACGCCGATGGGGTGTGGATCTACAGGGTGCCCACGGTGGGCCGTGGCCCACCCTGGGATTTTGGGTCGGCCCAAACCCTGATTCCCCTCTGTTCTGCTATGCTTCCAATCTCTACTCGCCCCCAGCCGCCTGCCTCGCCGGTGACTTGCCGTCCCCGAACGGCATGACTCTAGGAGGAGACGCCGGACTAACAGGATGTCAGGAGCCGCTCGCCCAACAGCGTCACCGCTGCCCGGGCGCGCCGCCGGGCCTACCTTCCTAGTCCGTTCAGGGCTCAGGCATGCAGCACCCACTAAGCCAACCCGATTTATCGTGAGATACGTCCTCAACACTCAGCAGCCACTCCTCATCACCCATTTTCTAATTGATTAATTACTCATTAGGCAGGACTGTCATTAGGGTTTGTTGTGTACTGAGTGCTACCTACACTTAATGGTTCAGATATTTCAGTAATCTTTAGTACCTGTAAAGTTCACAGGGTTTCAAAATTCCGTCCCTAGGAACAGACACTAGTCATGTTGGATTGTTGGTCATAGTGACATTGACCCAGATTACTACTCCAGGCCAGGTTTGTTGACAATGTTACTTGTCTTTCTTACTCATTTGATATGATATCCAATTATTCACGTCGATTAGTTGCAAACAATAAGTGCTAGACCAACTTCTTGATTCTGATTTTGGACGGTCTCTTACTGCAGTTACAATTTTGCATACTTGTCCTAGTAAGCTCACAAGTAATGATTGATTCACTACCTCTATGCTTGCCTTGTCATATTTGCTGTCAATATTCTTTTAGGGTGGACCACCCTGTTTCAAAATACTGGAACCGCAGACATGTTAATAGTATTTCTCTGTGTGATCTATTCCATCATGTGTGGGCAACGAACACTGCATTGTATAGAAAGAAAGTGTCATATCCACCTTTTACATAGACTACGATCTTTTACATGGAATACAATCTGCCTACTTGCTTTGTGTCGCACTACCAACACTCCACCCTTGAAGCTAAACATTATGCCACTCATAATTCCTTAGTTTATTTGTTCAAATACGAATTTGATATGATTCTAATGTTCCTACTTTAGTTTTGAAATGTGTGTCCGCCTGTTATAGAGACATAAGAGGTTTGTATTTCTATGTGTGGTCTGGTCAGCACGGTTGGGGATGAACTTTGTATACGCAGGGGTTTGTAGGGAGACACTCTCCGAGTTGAATCCCCAATGCATTCCATAGATAATCTGACTACTTTTTTTCATGAATCTCAGATACTGAACAGCATCATAATGATTATGAGCTTGCGCGCGTGAAAAGAATAAAGCAGAACAATGCCATGGCTGTCAAACTTGGCATTAAGGGACTGAAATCAAGTCTGGATGCAATGCAATGCAAATGCTCTCCACCTACAGATTCGTGCTCAGGATATGATCCTAACAATGATTCTGAGCTAGAGGGAGACCTAAGTCAATGTAGCTCCCTAGTGGAGGAGTTAGAGGCAGATGCCCTATCTTATTCACCCATCAAGGTGCTTGCTCTAACTTTCCAAGGTTATATTGGCCGCACATATCTTGCAACTAATGCTTTGCATTGCTTCAACTTTGTTGCACTTCCATTAGCTTAGTTTACACATCATGTATGTGAATACGCCCTGCCTATCCATTTTCAGTACATATTCCATCTGTCATCATACCATATTTATCCATTCAAATGTTCTTCTTGTGTATCAGACGTTCAAAAGGAAGAGGGCGATTGCTGATCGCAGAGGAGCATGAACAAAGTATTTGGAAAAGGTAGTGACACCTGATAAATCAAATAGCCTTGTAGTTGCAATATCACCAGACCCACAAAACACGGCCCCAACTCTAGCAGACTCTAGCCCTACTACATTGGTGATCTCTGCTGCTCCAACTCAGTAGACCCCAACTGCAGCAAACAGTATGATGATGCCAGTTGACATAGCACCAGCTCTACGACGCAAAACCCCCATTCCAGCAAAGAGTACACCAAATCCAGTTGCCAAATCCCTTTTTGAACGAGAGAGAGCCCCAATTGCAGCAAATAGGACCCCTGTTCCACTTCTTCCCAGTTTAGAAGACGAAGCTTATATTGTTGTCAGGAACTTTGTGCGCATCTTTCCTTCATGGAAAGATTATACCACAGACACAGAACAATTTCCAATCTTCCTCCGCAACTTACGTGTAAGTAATGTACTAATGTTATTCACGGTAATTAGTGCATATGTTTCTGCTAATAGAAGACACAAGATTTCATTCTTTTAAATAGGCGAGGACCAAACTGGATAGTCAAGACGAGCAAGGGTTGGTTGCGATTTTCAAGCACTCGTTGATGAAGTATCGTCCTTAGCTGAGGCAAGCGCACTTCGATGGCAAGCCTCTAAATGAAATTTCTGTAAAGTCTCCGGTGCTACATTTATCAGACAGTGACTGGAATAATCTTATTACACATTGGTCTCGTCTGCAGCGTAAGGTACTGTCTATGATATCACATCACAATTTGAACTACATTTCTGCATGTGCCTTACCGTCTCACTTGTACGAAAACTATTTGCAGAAGAACATTCATTCTCAAGGGACCACAGAATCTCGCAACTATACTGCACACTGCATTGCTCTTGTGAGTACCTCTTGCCCTGTATGACCATACTTACTTTCATAGCTGGTTGATTATGTAGCATCACTTCACATGTTATCCTTGTTATCCTCCATTTGGTGGACATTATAAGATCTGTATCGACTCTTACATAAATTTAGAATCAACCCAATGCTTTTGAAGAGGTTTAGCTCTGTAGTCCTCTTGTAAGGACTGAACATCGTCTATCACTGTACTTACATAAACAGCTACTCCCTCCCTCCCATAATATAAGAGCATTTTGTACAGTGTACAAAATGCTCTTATATTATGGGAAGGTGGGATTGGTGCATTGTGTAGCATTCTGCATCTTATCTCCCTCGTCCACCATTTACTAAAAAATATCAGATCTATATTTAATCTTACCAAAAAGTTGAATACACAGACAATGTCAGTGCAGAAGTGTAGCCCATTGCTCTTGTCAATACATTACTTACAGGGATTGGTAGTTGATTATGTAGCATCAATCTGCATATTATCTTCATTATCCTCTATCGCTTCCAGTATTATCATATATATAATTACTCTCTACAAAATGCAGAGTACATGCAATGCTTATGAAGAAGTTTCTATGCTGAAATTCTTGAGTTATCCTTCCCTTGACATGGAGAAGGGCATTATAGAGCCGGTGTTAACTGTTAATGTAAGTCATTCCTTCTAAAGCCTTTATCCTCAACTGTCGTTTAATTTGCTCATACTCCCTATCGTCAATTGTTGTTTAGTTTGTTGTTTCTATCAAAATGCATGTTCGCAAAAACTGTAAGATCCAAGTTTTAGTTGTAAAACCAAATTCCTTATTCATACCATGCACATTACTCAATACTCCCTATATTAATGCTTGTTTTTGTGGATCTATAATCTAGTGTGTGGTGAAGCAGCCCACGTTTGCACCTTGTCATCTCCTGTTTTATCTTACTGATGTGGCTGATGATATGAACAACATGCCATGCACATTAACCAAAATAGATACAATGATTGTCTTTGCCCTTCATCTATGCTTGTTTTGTTGACATGGTAATCCAGTAGTGTGGTGAAGCTCCCCGCATGATAAACAATGCCAAATTATGCTATTGATATTTCAAACTGACTCTTTATTTTCTAATTTGAAATTGGATGGAATTAACAGCACAGTTACCATCTTTGTTTATACACGTGCAAAACCTGTTGTCGGTGTCAAAACCGACGGATCTCGGGTAGCGGGTCCCGAACTATGCGTTTGAGGATCAATGGTAACAAGGGACGATGGGGACACGATGTTTACCCAGGTTTGGGACCTCTTAAAGGAGGTAAAACCCTACGTCCTGCTTGATTATATTTGATGAGTATAGGGGATACAAGAGTTAATCTACCTCGAGATCATAATGGCTAAACCCTAGCTGTCTAGCCTATGAGAATTCTGATAGCCTCTACGGACTAAACCCTCCGATTTATATACACACCGGAGGGATCTAGGGTTGTACAAAGTCGGTTTGCAGAGGAAGGAATAGTACATCCGGACACCAAACTTGCAGTCCACGCATACAGGAGTCCTACCCGGACACGGGGGGTAGTCTTCTATTTTTATCTTCACGGCCCATCAGTTCGGCCCGTATCAAATAGACTGGACACCCGAGGACCCCCTAATCCAGGACTCCCTCAGTAGCCCCCGAACTTGCCTTCAATGACGACGTAGTACCCGGCTTATGTCTTCAGCTTTGCAAGGCGGGTTCTTCTCCATACTTCAGATTGATGACAGTCCGGACCTGACCTTCCCGTTCTGCCTTTATAATTCCTCCCTGTCGTCACCTTGATACCCAGGCGCCGGGAGAATGTGAACGGTCCATAATAATTTTTTACAGATACGCCCCTGACCACACAGGGACGGCGCCTATATAAAGAGGCTAGATCCCCAAATGCCATCCACATCGCGCAGAGAACATCCAGACCAACCACGAAAAACTTCAAAACATGGCCAGCACTCCCAGCTCTTCTTCGCGCCCTCAAGAGGGTAATTAGCAGAGTTGCTCAGTGTCTCATCTTCAGTTGAGTCGACTTCAGACGCAGGGATATCTCCCTCCCGCAGATCTAATCTCTGTGCGAGCGGGATTAGCCTCGATCGACAATGATGTGCTAGCAGAAAATTTCCCCAACCCCAACAAGGAGGAGAGGGTGTGCTTCATTTCGTTTCTTCTGCGGGGCTTAGGATTCCCGATCCACCCCTTTCTCAGGGGACTGTTAGAATTCTACGGGATCCAGCTGCACAATCTCACTCCAGGTTCTATTCTGCACATCTCGGGTTTTGTTGCTCTTTGTGAACTGTTTCTGGGCTGCGAGGCTCATTTTGAACTATGGAGAAAGTTATTTTGCCTCATTCCTCGCCATCGAGGGGGTTCCATATTCGAAGTGGGCGGTGCCGAAGTATGGCGCATAGCCGGATCAGGTTACCCGATCGGAACTCCCAAGGAGGCATCCCAAGAATGGTCTTTGGAATGGTTTTATATTGAGGACGTTCCCCTTCCGGACCCCGTTCGGCGTGACCGCGCCGAATTCTCCAGTGCTCCTTTGAAGAAGCGCCTTAATTGGCACCCCCGTAGTCCCAAGGAAGAAGACAGTGCGGAAGTGAAGAGGTTGGTCAGCAAGGTCAGAGTACTTGCTCATTTCGGGCTTTCGATAATTGAAGTTATGGCCATCGCGATAAAGCGATGTATTCAGCCTCTCCAGTCCAGAGTGACCCCTTTATGGTGTTACAAAGGAGAGGACGATGCATCTCGTTACAGACGCAAGGGCCCGGATACCCCGGCCGAACTGGCTATGATCCTGGCCGATCTGTATAAGGGTGAGAAAGAAGACTTCCTCCGCTTAAACTGTCGAGAAGGCTTTTCCATGTACAACCCCATTGAATGGGTAAGTTTTTTTTATTATTAGCACTGTTTTTTATCACGGCGTGCTAATCAAATTGTTCTTGTTGTTAAAATAGTCATGGAGGAAAATGGTGGAGGACATTCATTGTCCCTCCCCGCAGCCAGAGGATCATGCTCGCGAGGAAGACCCCGGCTTCTGCGAGGATCTGGATATATACATAGAATTCGATGATGGAGTATTTTATCAGGCGAGCCTTGACAGTTCGGAAGTGGCTATTACGACCGACTACCCCCGCCTTTATCCTTTCTCCATTGTAAGTATTCGAAAAGCCTCCTCAAAAATAGGCCTCTATTTGCACCTTATCCGTTACACTAAACTGTACTTTATAGGATCGGCGCTCGGCAAGCCGCACTCCCTCGAGAGCGGCCTCTACGCAGGGAAATCGTTCAAAACAAAAGGAAACGGGGGGCGCTGCCGAGCCTCCTCCCTCTTCAAAGAGGTACGTCCGTTGATATGTACCTAAGCATGAGATCAGATTGTTAAATTTCCCCTCTACCTTTATTTCAGGAGGAGCACGCGGCAAACCATGGGAAAACGCCCTCGCCGACCAGGACGAGGCCTGATACAGTGCCAGATCCGCCCCCTCATGAGGATTCGGATGACGTATCCATCATGAATTCTGAGGTGGAGAGCATGATGAATCATCGTCGGCTAAAAGAGGCCATGCGCGCTCCAGTTTTCTCTGAACAGGAATTTGCCGCACTCAGCTCCGTGGATGCATATATCCGAGCCGCCCGAGATGGACTTGCTGGAGTTACTCAACTATTCTCAAAGGATATGCAGGTAATGAGTTTGTGCAAAATTAATAGATATATGACAGTAGCCCCCGAGACTTGAAGCGGTTAGGCCAACCGATTTAAGGATCGTTATGACCTGCAGGTTCTCAAGGAGAAGAACAACGCGCTATCCAAGGAACTGAGAACAAACCAGACACAGCTGAATGCCATCACCACAGAACTTGTGGAGATGAAAAAGGCCACAATGACCACTGGTCAGAAAATCAAACTTGAGGAGGGAAAAGACAAACAAGCCGAAGAGATAAAGAGCTTAAAGGCTCAGTTATCGGCTACGCAAAAAGAGAATATGAAGTTGAAAGGTGGCATATTCGGTATGACCTTTTGATCCATCAGAGACACTCATACTATCCCATAATTCGGATTATCACAACTCTGTTGCTGCAGGTCTATTAACTGGTCGGCCTGAAGAGGAAGTGTCCGGAATTCGAGGCGACGTGCTTAAGGAGTTGTCCGTGGTGCATGAGCGGGCCCGGAAAGCCATGAGAAATATGACCAAGGCTTTATGGCCATCCGATACCCCTCCAGATAGTATGGAGGGGTTGGCGAACCTGTTCAAAGGTGCCCAGTGCCGCTTTGAACTATGGAAGGCATCCGCATGTCGTAAAGGCAGCAGGTTCCAATTGGGTTTTTTGGGCCTTCCATGTGCTTTCCATCGAGCAGTACTTCCGTACTATGTGCGATAGTTCCATGAAACTCTGTATGCGACGGCGGTCGAGGGCATTCCGAATTCCCTCATCGGTGCAATTTTGATGAAAAACTGAGACCGCATCATCATCGCAGCAATCTTTGATCTTGTTTTTGACAAGTAGAAACCTGGCCCAAAAGTGATGGACCGTTTCCTAAGGTTGCTGCCGTACATACATTAGGTCGTATATGTCAGGAGGGCCTGAATTGCTTGGAGAGTATTGATTGTGGTGGGCGGGTGGGCTAAAACTTGAATCCCTGCCCGAAATTGTGTTTGGAGTTTGTAAAGTCTCCGAGGTTACCGGTTTGGGTCCGGGAAGATCCAAGTGCTCCCCAGACCCTAAGTCTGACCCTGAGTTCGGGGGACATGGGGTCCCTTCTGAAGGAAGAGTATCCGGTTCAATGGGTTCGGAGACCCGAACATAGCTGGTTTTTAACCTAGGGGAAGAAGTGTTCTTGTCTCGTTCCTCGACGACTGCCACCAGGTGAGTGGTCGGCGGAATGTTGATTTCCCTCTGGTCAGGTTTAAGCCCGATCCGATCATAATCTGTTGAAAGCCCCAGGGCGGCGATGCGATCTAACAGCTCGTTTAAGGACGAGATGTCTGCCGGATCCATCTTTTCGGAGTGTTCGAGACCGATGCGGAGGTGATGTTGAGCGATCGCAGGGGGCGCCGTCGGCTCGATGGCCGTGTGGGCGCCCACGGTAAAACCGCCGAGCTGGAGGACCTGTCCTAAAGTTAGGCGCCTTCCATAAGTGATATCATTGTTGATGACAAGGCGAGCCATCGATCCTTTTATCAACAACACAGTGGAACTCTCAATGAAAGCACCAATGTCGGTGTCAAAACCGGCGGATCTCGGGTAGGGGGTCCCGAACTGTGCGTTTGAGGATCAATGGTAACAAGGGACGATGGGGACATGATGTTTACCCAGGTTCGGGCCCTCTTAAAGGAGGTAAAACCCTACGTCCTGCTTGATTATATTTGATGAGTATAGGGGATACAAGAGTTGATCTACCTCGAGATCGTAATGGCTAAACCCTAGCTGTCTAGCCTATGAGAATTCTGATAGCCTCTATGGACTAAACCCTCCGATTTATAAACACATCGGAGGGATCTAGGGTTGTACAGAGTCGGTTTGCAGAGGAAGGAATACTACATCCGGACACCAAACTTGCAGTCCACGCATACAGGAGTCCTATCCGGACACGGGGGGTAGTCTTCTGTTTTTATCTTCACGGGCCATCAGTTCGGCCCATATCAAATAGACCGGATACCCGAGGACCCCCTAATCCAGGACTCCCTCACCTGTCATCTCTCTGCTTGTTTCAGGGTGATATGCCTGATGGCATGCACAAGTCTGCTGAAGGCTGTGAGACAAACCCAACATATATTGCAGCAAAGAAGGCAAAACATCTTGAAGATAGCGAGACAACCCCAAAGTCATGTCTTGATGCAGTGTTCAAGTTACTTGAGACTAGCAGTCAGACAAGCTCACAGAATTCGCTATCTGAATCAGTTCGACTTCTTCAATCCCAAGTTCAAGCAGAAAGGCATTCTGCAACTCAACTTTGACTTGAAGTCCTATCTCTAAGGAAGATCGTGGAGAACACCAATGAGAACCTCATTGCTAAACAGCTACAGCTGGAAGCTATGACCGACATGCTAGGCCAGTCTCATAGCCTTGCTCAGCAGCTTGTGCAGCAGCTCCCGCGCAAGGCTAACTTTTCTTGATTGTCCTGGAAGTGGTCTTGGTTCAGTATTATTTTGTTATGCTGCAATGGCGCCCAGTTTTTGTAATCTGCTTCTTCGTTGCGCTTTATGATCACTGGTGGCGAACTTCGATGCCCAGTGGATGTAATATACCATATATCCTTTATTGTATAGTGTAGGTTTATTCTAAGTTACTATGCCGTAATTTCTTTATTGTATAGAGTAGGTTTGTTCTTAATTCCTACTAGTTACCATATATGCCATCATTCGCTATCTTGAAAAAACGGCGAAAATCTGATGTAGGCGACAGGGCCGAAACATTCGCCTCTAATGGGCCTGCATTTTAGCGGGCCATAATTTGGCCGTCCTGCAACTTTCTTGGGCCTGAAATGCCATTGGGGCCTTCACACTTTGCGCCAGGCCCACAACTTACACGGGCCTACATTCGGCCCAAAGTTTGGTTGGGCCTTTAGTGGACCCAGCGCTTAGTTGGGCCCATGTAGCTTCGGACCATTAACAGGCTGAATATTCTTCTGGCCTGTTATGGCCCAGAACATACCATGGGCCTTTAGCAGGCCGAAATGCATGTTGGGCCTCAATTTTCAATAGTTGTCCATGGGCCTTTAGCAGGCTGAAATGTAGACCAGGCCATTATTGGCCCAGTTATATGACGGGCCATTACCAGGCCGAAACATATCTCGGGCCTTAGTTGGCCCACTGATATCAAGGGCCTTTAAGAGGCCGAAAGCTTAGTAGAGGCATCAACGGGCCGAATTATACGACAAACCTTTAACAGGCCCAAAGTCACGTTGGGCTGAACTGTTGCCACCTTGATCACGGGCCGTTAGTGGGCCAGATGTCACGTCAGACCATATATGGCCCATGGGCAGCACGGGCCATACCCAGGCCGAAAGACACACCGGGCTGAAATGGGCCCATGTCTACATCGGGCCTCTAACAGGCCGAAATGTCACTGGGCCGTAATTGGCCCCAAATACTCGGTGAACAATTAACGGGCCATATCTGGCTTGGGCCGTAAATGGGCCATGTTTAAGCAGGACATTAGTGGGCTGGCCCACTAGTACTTGAGTAAATACTACGGGCCTTTGATTGGGCCGGCCTTTTTAACCTATATGGGCCTCTGTTGGGCCATGCCACATGTCGACGTATCATAGGCATGTCTCCTCCATTGGATGGACAACATCTAGCCCACCGAGGAGCCGACACGTGTTTCCTCCGGCCAATGATGATTTTACACATGGAAAATCCCCATTGGTCCTGGCTGTTAACTGGTTATCAGATCCAAACCGGAACCCGATAGCTTAACGGCGACCCGTTACGGTGGATGCCACATGTCGGTTACCCTTGACAAAAGCACTTCCATGACGCACCATTTATCGTCATGGAAGTGGACACTTCCGTGATGATAATTTGGGTATTGTCATGGAACATTTCTACGATAGTACAGGTATGACTATCTTGATTCTGTCATAAAATCATCATGGATGTACATGCATGACAGAAAACGTGACCTACTGTGAAAAACATGTATCATCACGGAAGTGTATTTTTTTGTAGTGAATGTTCGAGGTATAGATACAGTTGCTTCTCATAACTGGTAGTAATATTGTGCCAACAGCAGCTGGATCACCTTTCACCATCATTGGATAGTTTAGTCCAAGGAACGAGTTTTCTCCAAGACTATCAATATTGAACTAGGGAGAAGGTGCTGGCGCTAGCACACTAGTATCCATCCTGAATACCCTGCAACGGATGTTCGAATAGGTCCAGAGAGTGCGACCATGGGAGACAACACCTGCTTCCTTTGTAACATCAGTAGTGCCGTGTATACAAACAAGAAGAAGTGATCCATCGGAATAAGTTGCTAGGCGCCACTGAGTATGTAGGTCCTAGTCGTCTTCATGCTCGTGACCATCACCATCGTCATCTCCCCCTTGGTTATAAAATTTTCCAAGTATTGGTGGGGGAATGTTGACAGGATCTTGGAAACACAAGAAGGTTAATTAGTACAGGGATACTAAATCACATGCATGGTGAATGAAATAATTATAATTACAGTGGAAGACAAACGTACCAAAGCAATAAGGATCCCATGCGAAAATAGTGCCAGAAGTGGTGGTAGCAAACACAAGACCCTCGTATTGAATTGCATCACAGTACACAGCCGTGTACAAAAACTGATTTTTGAGCAATATCCATCGAGTCGAAGGACTAAGGACGACAACAAGCTTGTCGAAGATAGCGACAACACCAGCATTCCTATAATCCCAAGAGCGACTGGGAACTCGATAAATTGCTATCTTCTGTAGACGACAGTCACCATGATCGTATTTGAACATACGTAGATCATCGGTGTGCTCAACCTCAGGGCAGTCTGAGATTTTTGGAAGTAGAATCCGGTGACGAGTGTACACATTCACAAGTTTCCACTCGCAGTTGTACCCAATATAAACAACCCAATCTCCATTTGCGCCTGCCCAGGCCTTACCCTTAAGCGATGGCATCTTAACATCACGCGTATCATTATCAAGCGGCATCAACTTGCACAAGGCGAGGCTTCCGTCGTCCCCGCGCTAGCGAGCAGGGTCATGGTGAAGAAGATAGGGTAGATCAAACCGCTCATGAACCCTTGGGTTCTTTGTAATGATGTATTTGTTGAGTCGAGAATGGTCTTGAACGAACCTACCATGCTAGCCGTGGTGATGACGTCACACCGATCAATGAGTTCCTCCACCACGTCATCTTTCAGATCGGGGCAAGAATAACGGGGTCGTTTCCTGCCTGTTCCCTCCATCGAGAGGACGAACAATGGCAGAAGGAAGAGTCAAGGCAAATGGAGGAGGAAGAGCGTGCGACAGCAGTTTCAAATCAAGAGGAAAAGGCGAAGAGGCGGT
Organism: Thinopyrum elongatum; assembly: GCA_011799875.1. Lineage (NCBI taxonomy): Eukaryota > Viridiplantae > Streptophyta > Magnoliopsida > Poales > Poaceae > Thinopyrum > Thinopyrum elongatum. The sequence goes on along the minus strand of CM022303.1, from coordinate 469,981,759 downwards.
GGACGGTTGCCACGGTACAGGAAGAGGCTAGTGGGGAGTGGACGGTTGCCACGGTATAGAAAGAGGCACCCGGCCTACATAGACGCCCGTTCAAAAATTATACAAAAGGACTCGCCGTCGTCTCACTGACATGTTGGAACGAGACCACATGTCAACGAAACATGGTGTGTCATTTCTCGTGCAAAATGCAATCTGGCCGCGTTGGCCCGAGGTGCCGCATTATTTCTCGACTTTATTTTTTTAATGGCGTGTCGTTCAGTTTTGTAGCACAACTACCTCTAGTACTACTAGTAGTAAGATATATAGGCTAGAGCTTTAGCGCTTGCTTGCTATGGGTTGCGCACTTTCTTCTCACACTATCACCCTCTCTCCAGATCTAAAAAATATGGCGGTGGCCCCTCTCTCTCCCTCCTCACCGGTGGTCACAGATCCGCTAGGATCCCGTCCGTCGGGGAAGAAAAGGACGTGCAGCATTGACACACTCATCATCGGTGAGCGAGGTCACACACTAATGACAAGGCCGTCCTCTCAGAACTAGTGCTGGCGCGGGATGGCCTCCATCACCAAGCTCGCTGCCGTAGTGTGTGCGGAGGACGATGACCATGAGCGAAGCCACTTCCCGCCAACCCTCGGGTATGCTACCTCTTTTCGAACCATACCCTTGTTCTATTGCCCCATCTGCCACATCGCTGCATGTGGATCTTTTTCCACTCCCCCATCTCCCCAGTTCACTATCTTATGCTCTGCTGGTCACTCAAACAAAAACCTTAATTTGCAGTATTAAAGAAAACCCTACTTCATGCAGACAAATCCATGTCTGGGTTGAATAAGGAAAGCAAGGGGGAAAGTACTGTCGAAGAGACTAGGTATCAAACCTGCATCTTGGTTGAAAAGGGGAAAAGCAGTAGCTAAGGAACGATTTTCTTGGTTGAAAAAGGGTAGAAAGCCATGACAACGCAATAGAGAATGACCAGGTCGATCAGTTTGTTGTCCTCACATAGGAAAAAGGTGGCTAAAGAGAACAAAAATGGGACGTAATCCACATATGCTGCATGGATATTTGTTGCTCTGGGCAACCATCCCTCCCTCACTACTCTATGTGTCCGTGGAGGTATATCGTACTGGTGCGCCCATTGTCCGAATGAGCCTCCCCATGCTCTCATTGCCACTTTTTTGCTATTAGTATAACGCCACCGGTAAAATCAAGCAATGCTATTGCTAAAGTGATGCCACATTTAACTAATGTCGCAGTCAGTCTAATGCCACCGATAAATTTAAGCAATGCCAAGTAATGTCATAGGATTATTTCAGGGTTAGCTGTTGATTGTGGATGTATTAAAGATTTTTGAGCTAAGGCATTCTAATGTTGTTGCACAGCCAGTATACCAACGATGAAACTTGTTACTACCTTCAGATTTTTGCACTGTTAATGCTTATAGATTACATACCTCACTTCATGATGTAATGTTGTTGCACAGCCAGTATACCAACGCTGAAATTTGTTACCTTTAGATTTTGTATAGTTAATGCTTATAGAAATCTTCCAGTGCTAGCTTATGGAAATCTGTTCAATAGAACCATTATATTGTACCCCGTAATAAAAAACTACTCTACTGTTGCACTAGTCACTGGATTAGTGTATATTTGTACTATTCGAATGGTGTTGCATTAGCGTATGGACATATATAAGGTGTGGCAAGCTTTCCCAGATATGTGCTCAAGAATACTACTACCTGTTTTTCTAAATACTAGATGTTTGGGTACTTCAAATTGAACTGTGAAAATGTCTTATATTAAGGAACAAAGGGTGTAGAATTCATTCAAATTATGCCGACAAAGCTAGTCTCACCTTTGTTAAAATTAATGTTCATTATGTTGTCGTAGGAGGTCTACATGTTTGTCTCTATTGCCTGTCGATTACATACCTGACATCATGATGTAATGGTAAGTTATTTTTTTGTACAGTGTCACCGAATTGTCAAGCCGGTGATGGCATTTTATTTTAGTTGAACTGCACAAAAAATGCTTAAAAGAAGAGGAAAGGTCAGGAATGGTTCAATCTTTCACAAAATACTATGTATGCCTTCCTGACATCAGCCATTGTTGCCTTATTTATTCCTTCAAGCAGGTAGTTAGAAACAGTCTTGCTACCCTTTTCCCATTAAGATATTGAAATGCTTATATTTGTGAGTCTATGCTTCAACTAGTGTGACTTTTATTGTAATCACACTTTCAATATCTGTGCAAACAGGGATGCTCGATTTTAGTGGAACTGCACAAAAAGTCCAAATGGTTCAATATTATGAGCATTTTTTCTTCCAAACAGTTATGTCCAATTGGTGGCACTATAAGCTGTTCATTACCAAGTTACATGGTTTGCTACTATCTTGCTACTGTTTATTACTGTCATTAGATAGTAATATTAGTGGTTTGCATGTAAATTTATTGGCAGGGTGGACCTACATTGGTGGTGCAGGACATGATTCAATGATTGGATGCTCAGTTTCGGTTGTATCGATTTCACCTCTTCCATCACTACAAACATGGATATCCTTGGTCTAATGAAGAATAGGTGCTATATTTCTCCTCTGTATTAGCAAATCAATTCAGTACCAAATTGTCCAGTGCAAAACATGACAGTATCAAATTGTCCAGTGCAAAACATGACAGATACTAAGCCGAAACGACTAGCAGAGACGTGTTTAAACCGAAAATACAAGGTGGGATATATGTTAACTAGCTACTTGATATTTGTGCAAACAGATGTCTGACCGTTGCTATTTGGCAAACAAACAAAGTGACCACAATTTTTGTGGAACTGCACAAGAGAATAGTATAGTCACTGCATGCAGTGCCATTTGAAAATAGACACAAAAAGATTGGATAGTCACTTCATGGACTGCACAAAAGTATTATTGTACTATTTATTGGCCAACACTAGGTGGTTCATTGCTTTCGTCTGATTATCCAATGGGCATCATTTTACTAAAGTTAAAGTTGTATTCCAAAAATAGTCTCGCCGTGTGATCGATAGATGACCAACTCATATTTCAGTGGATGTTCCTCCATCATGTGTGGTTCATTCTCATGGTTCCATCTGTTGGTGAAACCACTTACATTTGCAAGAGGAAATGTAGACGTCACAACCAAATTTGTCTTTCACTCTGTACTGAATGTTGGCCCAGAGAAGCATCCATGTTAGTAGCAAGAACATATGTTTTTTCTTGATCTTTGCTTTGGGAGCTGCACGTATTGTCTATGATCTGTGAATCATTGAGATGCATTAACATGTTGATCTTATGTATGGGAATCGTACTAGTTGGTTGTGAATTTGGGCTATTAATGTGAACATATTACAAAGCCAGGCCTGTGAGTCTCGTGTGAACATTTCGAATGGATCGGCTCTTACTACTGTGCACAGCATGACCCTTATTTCTGTGTGCTCAGTGTTTACAAGTTACTAGTAGTTCCTTATTTCTCTTCGCTCAGTGTTTACAAGTTACTGATCGATCACTAGCTAGCCTACTAATATGCTCTTGGCAATTTTTTGAATAAAAATGCCTACCTCTGAAGAAACTGACATGCTGTTCTGAAGAAAATGCCATGCGAATCTGAAGAAACTACCAACAATAATGTTCGCAGATGCCTTATCTCCCAGCGAACATTCATCAGCTATTGCGATCCTACACGTACACTATCCGACCGACTCGATCCTACACGAATAACCAATGGATCACGTGTGTACCTCATCTGGATGAATCGAGTGCACTCGTTTGACCGTCACGCCGATGTGCGACCCAGCACGGACGGGACGCACCACGGACGGGACGGGACGAGACGGGACGGCACAGTCATAATTTTAGTTTTCCAGTTTTCCATGGCAAGCTGGCGCGCTAAGCCATGTCTGCTTATGTATTGAATTCTGATGACCGTCGCGTTTCCCGCGACACGTTGGTTCACCTACCTTCCGCCTATAATTACTGGTTCCCGGCATTCTCCGATGGCACCGTCACCCAACTCGCAATATCCTCACAAGCCCCCACCGGCCCGATGTTGCTCGCCACTTGCCCTCGCTCTCACCACGTTAGTCATGCCCCCGCCCGTCCGCAATAGGCGACGCCAGAGGTGCTCACTGCCGGAGCTAGTGTTCGGTTTTTCACGGGAAGGCAGACAGAGGGAGGAGGCATTCTATCGGTCTTTAGATGGCAACGCGGAGTATGAGGACTTGTTGGAGCGCGACCGCCTAGCGGCGGAGCAGCGTATCGCCGATTTGCGCCGCCAGCGGGGCATGGAGCAGCAGCGCACTGCCGCTCTAAGTCGCGAGCAGAGCGCCCGCAACTTGGCCGACTACATGGAGGCCGGTGCCCGGCAAATAGCCCTAGAGGCTATCGGGCATGCACGCATGCGCGACACCGAATTTTACTACCAGTTCGTCAAGTGGGTTTCCCCGTTAGAAGTCGAAGCTTCGGTGGACCACGCCGGCATAGAAAGGGCCAACGCGCCCTATCGCACCTCTGGCAAGTCCGAGGCGAGGAGGGGGCGTCGGTGCCAACATTTAGCGTGTACCGCAGATGGTGGCCGACATTGTCTAGTTAGCTAAGAGTTAGTTAGTACTTGTACACTTGAGTGTTAGTGGGAGTAGATAGTTATTGGCTATGATGGTTGTCAACGTGGAAGTTCAGTACTATATCTCTGGATCAGACATGTTACTTTGCTCTGAATGTTGAACTTTTCGTGTGAACGTATGGAATGGGTTGTTATTGTTTTAAATGGGTTGTATTTGTCTGCCACAGATTTAGAGGCTGACTTGTGGGCCTACTAGGTTGACGCGTACACAATTAGGAGATGATTGTACGTGGAGAGGATGACAGCAGGGACCCACCAGGGTCATGGCAGTAAGCAAGCAAGTGCCTCCTTATTTCAAGCCAAAAAAATTGGTTCCTCCTAATGGATTCCTGACATCTGGGTCCCATGCCATTGTCAATGTAGTCAATAAACGAGAGAATTGCACAATGAGCGGCTGACACAAGGGACCCAGCAGCTCGCCCAGTTTTTTAGATGGAGCAGGGTATCAACTGGGATGTGCAGGGCACTCTGGCCAGTCTAGCCGGCCTTTTATTTTACCTTTACCACAAGACCAGCCCGGCTGTTTTTTTTCTTTCTGAAAATGGCTAGCCCAGTTTTTCTTTTTTTTTACAGAATACCCAACCGAGGCCTACTTGCTTTTGTCAGCCCTACTGGACTGCAAATCTTTCAAGACGAGGAGGGATGCATTTGGCTTGCCCAGAAAATGGGCTATCAGTAATGAGAAATGGGTTGTACATTTTTAAAACACAGCAAACTGTCAATTAGTTTCAATTTTCTTTCTTTTTTACATTTCGAGATTTTAAATTTCATTGATTTTTATGCGAGAAAAACTATTTGGATTTAAAATTGATATAAATTTATTTTTGAAATTAGTTTGAATGTGCCTCGAAATTTCGGGATTAAAAACAATTCAGACCGCACCAAAATATGCAAAATTTCATTGAATTTTTTAACCGTGGCCACAATATGGGTTGTAATGCTAACAAAAAGAATATGGGCTCCAAAAAAATCCTTAAGAATTAGCAAATGGGCTATAAATTATTAGAAATAATGGCAGATGGGTTGTATGTTGTTTTCCACAGATTTGGTGCTGACTTGTGGGCCTACTAGGTTGACGCGTATGCTATCCTAAAAAAAGGTCGACGTGTATGCAAGGTTGTGTCAACTTAGTCAACACACGAGAGAAGTGACTGTTGGATATCAATCCAACGGCCGTCGTGCTTCTTCAATCTCTGATCTTCCTACTCCAGCCGCCCAAACCAGCGCCGGCGGGACTGCCTGCTCCCTCTCCCGTGGTCGGCTGTGTTGCCGCGCAGGCCTCACCGACCCACCCTACGCCCATCGCGGGCCAGTCCATCCCTCTACGCACCCGCACCTCCTGTTATTTTCGGTGACGCCAGCCTCACCCCACAGCCGAACTAGTCACGGCCCTCGAACTCCCCTCAGCGTGGGCATCCACTGCTGTGGCTTCGTCGGCTCTGGTCATTCCCTTCCTGGGCCTCGCTGTCATCCATCGTGTTGATGCTCTCGGTGCGACATGGTTAACAAACGACAGCCAGCGGAAGAGGGATGTAAGTGGAGAGGCTGACAGTAGGGACCCACATGGTCCATGGCCGCATGCAAGCAAGTGCCTCCTTATTATGCGAACAAAAATAATTGCTCCTCCTGACAGCTGGGACCCACCAGCTACATCTTTGCATGCAAGGAAGTGTCTCCTTACTACGCGGGAAAAAAAGTTTCCTCCACCTGACAGCTGAGACCCACCAACTACATCTTCGCATGCAAGGAAGTGCCTCTTTATTACGCGCAAGAAAAATAATTCCTCCCGCTGCTAGCTGGGACCCATCAGATTTGGTGGCTGACTTGTGAGCCTACCAGGGTGACTCATACGCAGGGCTTTGTCAACTTAGTCAATAAACAATTCTAGCAGCAGTGACTGTTGGATATTAATCCAATGGCCAGGCTGCTTCTTCAACCTCTGATCTTCTTGCTCCAGCCACCCAAACCAGCGCCGGCCGTACCGCCTTCTCCTACCTCTCGTGGTCGGTTGTGCTGCCGCGCAGGCCTCACCACCCCTCCCTACTCCCACCGCTGGCCAGGCCTTCCCTTTACTCACCCACACCCCCTGTTATTTTCTAGCAATGGCAGCCTCACACCGCAGCCGAACCAGTCAACCCTCGTACTCCCCTCCGTGTGGGCAACCACTATCGAGTCTTCCCCAACTCCGGGTTGTTCCCTTCCTAGGCCTCGCCGTCGTCCGCCGCCTTGGTGCTCTTGACGCGGCGTGGTCAACATGGTTAGGGAATGACAACTGTCGGAAGACGACTATACGCGGTGACGCTAACAGCTGGACCCACCAGCTACATCTTCGGAAGCAAGGAAGTGCCTCCATATTACGCGCAAAAAATGATTTCTCTCCCTAACAGCTAGGACCCACCAGCTATATCTTCGCACGGAAGGAAGTGTGTCCTTATCCACCCTGACAGCTGGGACCCACTCGTTCGAAGCGTACGTAGCGTTATTTGTCTGGTCACGAACGTGTACGTACATACTGGTCGATCGGTCTCTCTGCAATGATGAACCGTGGTCGAGCAAGCAGAGACACGTGTCGTAGTAGAGTGCCCGACGTAGCCGTTCAGGCAGTCCCGTCTAAACCGTGTACACGTACGTACAGCCATAGGGCAAAAAATACGGCCACGTACGTACATACGGGCAGGGTCTCAAACGCGTACTCGCGCATACGTACGACCAGGGCTCGTGTATATGGAGAGGCAACGAACGGCAGCAACGACGTCCTGTTCATCGGCAGCCAACCAGCTGGGTCAGAACGGAAAAACAGCGTCGTGTTCATCTGGAGGCAATGGAATGTGTCATGTTCATCGAGAGCCAACCGGCTTGGACGGAACAGCCAAAACATGGCCTGGCGTACCGCAGAACGGAGGAAACGGCCTTTTGTTCGACCGCCTATGGTCGAAACAGGATCCTGTTCATCGGGAGGGGTCTGGCGTACCGCAAAATAGAGGAAACGGACTTCTATTGGAGCGCCTACGGTCGAAACGGGGTCTTGTTCATCGGGAGGGGTCAGGCGTACCGCAAAACGGAGGAAATGGACTTTTGTTGGAACGCCTACGGTCGAAACGGGGTCCTGTTCATCGGGAGGGTTGTGGCGTACCGCAAAACGGGACTCCACGGGCTACTGTTCATCCACCGTCTACTGCCTCTCGCTCCAGCCTCCATGGGGTACAGTTCATCAACTGTCGTCCTCCAAGCTCCACCGACTACTGTTCATAGAGCCTCCACGGGGTCATGTTCATCTACCCCCAACCGGCTGGGGTGTGGCGGCCTCCTTGGGGTCCTGTTCATCCTGCGGCAACCGCCTACTACCATGGGGTCCTATTCATCCAACCCCCACCGGCTGGGGTGGGGCGTACGTACGTACAAGCAGGCAGCAATAATGGGAACTGTTCATCCACAGCCAACCAACTGGCTGGACTCACCACACATCTCGACTCGTTTCTACGTATCGCGCGCACGGCAGCAATGGGCATTGTTCATTGAGAGGCAACCCAACACACCGGCTGGCTACATCTCGCACGGGGGCTCGATCGGCTTCAGTGAGCATCAAAAGAATCGCTCGGGTTCAGTTAGCAGCGAAGGAATCGGTCGGCTTCAGTTAGCATCAAAAGAATCGCTCGGGTTCAGTTAACAGCGAATGAATCAAACGGTTGGCTTAAGTACGTAGTGGGATCGATCGCTCGTGTTCAATACGTAGCTAGCTAGTGCAATCGCTCGGGTTCAGTAAGCGAACGCCTTGCAAGGGTACACTTAGCAAGCGCCTCGCACACACGCGTGTACGAGAGAAACACGCAAACCACACTACATCGCTAGGCCCCAACAACCCACCATAACCGGGAACTCCCCCATATTTTCCTTGCCCTCACTTCTACCATGATTTTTTACGTCATGGACGGCCCAAAGAATGTCATGTAGGTGTGTCTCCGGCCTGCCCAGGAAGAAAAGCCCATTTTCTGTCATGATTTTCTGTCATAGAAGTAGGAGCCCACCACATCAATGATGATACGTGTTTTTGTCACAATTATCGTCATAGAAGTGTCATAACCATGACGTATTTTTTTTCGTTCGGGCCATAATGTCACTGATGTGTCTTTTTTTGTAGTGCCTCCCAAGTCAAGGGGGCGCCCCCATCTAGGGTTCCCCCAAAACCCTAGGCGTATGGGCCAAGGGGGGCTGGTGCGCTGATGACCCACAAGTATAGGGGATCAATCATAGTCCTTTCGATAAGTAAGAGTGTCGAACCCAACGAGGAGCAGAAGGAAATGACAAGCGGTTTTCAGCAAGTTATTTTCTGCAAGCACTGAAATTATCGGTAACGAGTAGTTTGATAGCAAGATAATTTGTAAAAAGTGACAAGTAGCAATAGTAACTAAGGTGCAGCAAGGTATCCCAATCCTTTTTGTTGCAAAGGACAGGCTGGAACGGTCTCTAATAATAAGCAAAGCATTCTTGAGGACACACGGGAATTTCATCTAGTCACTTTCATCATGTTTGTTTGATTCGCGTTCGCTACTTTGATAATTTGATATGTGGGTGGACCGATGCTTGGGTATTGTTCTTACTTGAACAAGCCTCCCACTTATGATTAACCTCTCTCGCAAGCATCCGAACTACGAAAGAAGAATTAAGATAAATCTAACCATAGCATTAAACATATGGATCCAAATCAGCCCCTTATGGAATAGCGCATAAACTAGGGTTTAAGCTTGTATCACTCTAGCAACCCATCATCTAATTACTACTCCACAATGCATTCCCTTAGGCCCAAAGATGGTGAAGTGTCATGTAGTCAACGTTCACATAACACCACTAAGGGAAACAACAACATACATATCATCAAAGTATCGAACGAATACCAAATTCACATGATTACTTATGACAAGACTTCTCTCATGTCATCAAGAACAAAAGTAACTACTCACAAATCATACTCATGTCCAAGATCAGAGGGGTATTGAATAGCATAATGGATCTGAACATATAATCTTCCACCAAATAAACCAACTAGCATCAACTACAAGATGTAATCAACACTACTAGCAACCCACAGGTACAAATCTGAGGTTTGATACAAAGATTGAATACAAGGGATGAACTAGGGTTTGAGATGAGATGGTGCTAGTGAAGATGTTGAGGAAGATTGATCCTCCCACAATGAGAGGGTTGTTGGTGATGATGATGGCTTTGATTCCCCCTTCCCGGAGGGAAGTATCCACGGCGAAATCGCTCCGCCGGAGAGCAAAAGTGCTCCTACCCAAGTTTCGCCTCAATACGGCGGCGCTCCATCCCGAAACTCCTCTCCTTATTTTTTTTCTAGGGCAAATGGGCTTATATACCAGAAGATGGGCACCAGAAGCTGGCCAGGGGCCCCACAAGCCACCAGGGCGGGCGCGCCCTGGTGCCTCGTGGGCACCTGGGTGGTCCCCTCTGGTATTTCTTTTCTCCAATATTTCTCTTCACCTCGACCAGAAGCACAAAGAGTTGCTCCTCAACCTACTGCACCTACTAAAAATATTTATTATGATATTCCTTCGGGTATGATAGGAAAACTGCTAGCTAATCCTTATGCGGGAGATGGAACACTACATCCTAATATGCACCTAATCTATGTGGATGAAGTTTGTGGATTATTTAAGCTTGCAGGTTAACTCGGAGATGCAGTTAAGAAGAAGTTCTTCCCTTTATCCTTGAAGGGAAAGGCATTGACGTGGTATAGGCTATGTGATGATATTGGAACATGGGATTGGAATCGGTTGAAATTGGAATTTCATCATAAGTTTTATCCTATGCATCTGGTTCATCGTGATCGGAATTATATATATAACTTTTGTCCTCGTGAAGGAGAAAGCATCGATCAAGCTTGGGGGAGGCTTAAGTACATGACGTATACATGCCCCAATTATGAGCTCTCAAAAGAAATTATCTTACAGAATTTTTATGCTCGGCTTTCTCATGATAATCAAAATATGCTCGACTCTTCTTCGACTGGCTATTTTATGAAGAAAACTATTGAATTCATATGGGATCTTATGTAAAGAACTAAATGCAACTCTGAAAATTGGGAACTAGACAAAGGTAATGAGTCAGGTATAATACTTGAGTTCGATTGTGTTAAATCTTTTATGGATACCGAAGCTTTTCATAAGTTTAGCACTAAATATGGACTTGACTCTGAGATAGTAGCCTCTTTTTGTGAATCATTTGCTACTCATGTTGCTCTCCCTAAGGAGAAGTGGTTTAAATATCATCCCCCTATAAAAGAAAAGATTGAGGAGCCTGTTATAGTTAAAGATGAAACTATCATTTACAATGTTGGTCCAGTTGTTCCTACTGCTTATATTGAAAACCCACCTTTCCCTGTGAGGATAAAGGAACATGCTAATGTTTCAACCGTGGTTAACAAAAGTAATATTAGAGCACCTAGACCCTCTGAACAAATTAAAGTTAAACCTAATGTTGCTATGGTTAAGGATCTCTTGGTCGATAATATAGATGGGCATGTTATTTACTTTTGTGGTGAAGCCACTAGAATTGCTAAGCCCGATGATAAATATAAGTATAAACCTGTTGTTGGCATGCATGTTGTCTCAGTTAAGATAGGAGATCATTGTTATCACAGCTTATGTGATTTGGGTGCTAGTGTGAGTGCTATTCCATTTACCTTATATCAAGAAATTATGAATGATATTGCACCTGCTGAAATAGAGGATATTGATGTTTAAGCTTGCAAATAGAGATACTATTATACCGCTTGGGATTGTTAGAGATGTTGAAGTCTTGTGTGGAAAAATAAAATGCTTCACTGATTTTCTAGTTCTTGTTTCTCCACAAGATGATTTTTGCCCCAAAATATTTGGTAGACCTTTCTTGAACACTGCTAATCCTAAGATTGCTTGCGCTAAAGAAACTGCCAGTGTTAATTTTTGTGATATATCTCATGAGTTTAATTTCTCTAAGTTTTATAGACAACCTCGTGATAAAGAATTGCCTAGTAAAGACGAAATTATTGGTCTTGCTTCTATTGCCGTACCTCCTACAGATCCACTAGAACAATATTTGCTAGACCATGAAAATGATATGCATTTGAATGAAAGAAATGAAATTGATAAGATGTTGTTTGATCGACCACCTATCCTTAAACACAATTCGCCCGTTGAAACTCTTGGAGGTCCTCCTCCACCTAAGGGTGATCCTGTTTTTGAATTAAAACAATTGCCCGATACTTTGAAATATGCTTATCTGGATGAAAAGAAGATATATCCTCTTATTATTAGTGCTAACCTTTCAGAGCATGAAGAGAAAAGATTATTAAAATTTCTGAGGAAGCAGTGTGCTGCTATTGGATATACTCTTGATGATCTTAAGGGAATTAGTCCCACTCTATGTCAGCACAAGATTAATATGGAGCCTGATGCTAAACCAGTTGTCGATCATCAACGACGATTAAATCCTAAGATGAAGGAAGTGGTAAGAACTAAAATATTAAAGCTTCTGAAAGCAGATATAATTTATCCCATAGCTGATAGTAGATGGGTAAGTCATGTTCATTGTGTCCCTAAGAAAGGAGGCATCACTATTGTCCCTAATGATAAAAATGAACTAATTCCACAAAGAATTGTAACTGGTTATAGGATGGTCATTGATTTTAGGAAACTAAACAAAGCTACTAGAAAAGATCATTACCCCTTACCTTTTATTGATCAAATGTTAGAAAGATTATCTAAGCATACACATTTTTGTTTTCTTGATGGATATTTTAGTTTCTCTCAAATACCTGTATCACAATCCGATCAAGAGAAAACCACCTTTACTTGTAATTTTGGAACTTATGCTTATAGACGTATGCCTTTTGGTTTATGCAATGCACCTGCTACCTTTCAAAGATGTATGACTGTTATATTCTATGACTTTTGTGAAAAGATTATTGAGGTTTTCATGGATGATTTTTTCATTTACGGAACTTCTTTTGATAATTGCTTAAGCAACCTTGATCAAGTTTTGCAGAGATGTGAACAAACTAATCTTGTCTTGAAAACAAGGTATTGATGTGGATAAAGCTAAAGTTGATGCAATCGAGAAAATACCATGTCCTAAAGATATTAAAGGTATAAGAAGTTTCCTTGGTCATGCTGGTTTTTATAGAAGGTTTATTAAAGACTTCTCTAAAATTTCTAGGCCTCTTACCAATCTCTTGCAAAAAGATGTTCCATTTGTTTTTTATGATGATTGTGTGGAAGCCTTTGAAACACTTAAGAAAGTCTTAACCTCTGCACCTATTGTTCAACCACCTGATTGGAATCTGCCTTTTGAAATCATGTGTGATGCTAGTGATTATGTTGTTGGTGTTGTTTTAGGACAAAGAGTTGATACAAAACCACATCGTCTAGTATGGGGGGAGGGGGTGCTGGGGCGACGCGCGTCGGTCGGCCCAGGTACTCCCATCGGTGTAAAAATATACGTGGTTTTGTAAATATCCATTAAGTTCACACATAATTTCCTAGACGATTTTACAAATGTTTTGATCTAAAATCAAATCAAAATAGATTCAAACAAAAAGTAAAAGCAAAAATAGAGAGAGAGAAAGAGTGGAAAACTTACATGGCAGCCTATCATTGTGCAGCCCAGACCACCTAGGGGCAACCATGTTTTAACCTCGCACCTAGTGGCAGAGAAGGACGTGACCGAGAGTGCCTGCTCCTGCTTCGCGCCGTCAAGGCCTCCTTCATGCCTGGCTCTACGCCAACAGACATACACGATACCAGACGGTCAAACCTATCTACTATCCATCACTTTCCCCTCCTCTTGCTCACTCTCCACCCATGACCGAGAACGCCATGGTAGCACCGGCGTGAACCACCATAGCCACCATGCTCTCCTCGCCTCACCAGCGTGTCCTTTAGCTTTGTCTCAACACTGTGAACGTCTACGATGAAGATCGCAAGATTGGACACCCTAAATCGTCACCATCATCGCCTTCTTCGTCGTCTGTAGCCGAGGATGCTGTTGTCGATCCGTTGCCTATAGCCCATCCCTGAGCTTGCTAATGTGCTCTACAGCCTTACCATGAGCTCAATCGCTTTTCCCTCTCTCTGTGTCGTCAATTTCATGTCGTGGTGCCATTAACCATGAGCTCCCTTTGTTGATCCCGCATGAGCTCATGAAGACGCTCAGGTGACCATTTGGTCATGTGCCCATGTCAAACTGCACCACCCGCAGCCGTAAAACATCACCAGCACAAAAACTTGTTTGAATCTGTGCTTTAGCTTTGTTGCCTGTAACCACCAAACTCCAGCCACGATGAAACTCACCACTGATATCGTTTTCGTCCACCCCCGGCCACACTGATCCTATCCCTCAACGGGCATGAGCACCAGGAAACCCGTAGAGGCCAAGATCGCGTCCAGCCATCGCTGGAATCAGACAGACAAGCAACTCTGCTCTGCACTACTTTGCGTCGACGACTAACCGTTGGTTGGCTGATGTGGCCCGAGTTTATAGTGGCCCCACATGTCTATTTTACCACAGTCCCACTCATCCATGTAACGGTCAAAGGGGTTGACCCAACGGAAATGCTGCATTTGGCCATATGTGAGGTTCAACTAGAAGGAGAAGGGCAAAAGTAAGCAAAACTTAGATGGTGGGGTAAAATTGAGTAGAACTAAGGAACCAAGGGCATGAAAATAGAAATCCCTAAACTTTTCATGTTCTATATATATACTTGCCACGGGGTATAGGGAAGGTTAAAAAAACTCTCTAATGTTTCAATGACTCGTTCTTGTGTACAAAGCATGGCAGTTCTATTTTAATGAGCATGGCAATTTTTATTATCTAGAACATGTTTATTTTGTTTTTAATGGCATGGCAAATTTATCGTTTTGACCATGGATTTTTTTTTATTGTTGCTAAGAGTCATATGGCAAAGTTTGGATGGCAAACATTTTCCTTTTTCCAAAACATGGCAATTTTTCAGATTTTTCGCAAACTTTTGTTTCGCATGCAGGCAAGTCATGATTTGTTATTAGAGCATCATGGCAAGTAGTATGTATGCATCATGGCAACTGTACACAAATATGTTTTTTTGGATCATGGAAAGTTTAGTACATTTACCATGACAAATATACTATACTTACCATTGCAAATATACTACACTTATAGTGGCAAATTTAGTGGACTTACCATGGACAATATATTCTAGGGTAGCATGGCAATTTGTTATTTATACCATGGCACTTTTATTAGGTAGACCAATGCAATTTATTAATTAGCCCATGGTAGCTTTATCGTAGGTAATATGGCAATTTTATTTTGACACACCATGGCAATTTTGCTTCATACAAGGCAAATGTACATATTTTTAGTTCGTCTTTGACATGGCAGAATTATAAAAAAAAATTGTGCTAACTCATAGCATTTTTAGAAGAAATGTTTATGCTAAAATGGAAATTTCATATAGTTTTTTCGACCCGCAAAGTGGTGTCAATTATTTTATAATTTTGTAATGTCACATGGCACATTTATGAATTTTTTTTGCTTTTCTAATTCATGGCAAACTTTTTTATACTGTCACATGGCATTTTGTACTGGTCCATGGCAAAAATAAAGAAAAATATATTCTCATAAACATTGTGTTTTTTGCAGTTTTTGGGTTTCTTTCCTTTATTGTCGCTAAAGTAGGGCCTTCTTTTGGCCCAGATTTTCTGCCACGTGCTACGTGGTTCATTGTGGGGCGAAATCACTAATTAAGGAGTACTCTTTCCAAAGATCACTCCCTCCTTCCCAGGTTGCGACAATTGTCACACTGCATGTGAGCCACTTGTTTCAACCTGGGAGTTTTTCCTTTTTTCGTAGATTCGTTTATTCAAACGTTTTTATCTCTCAAACTGAGTGTCGGATTCTCAAACCATTTTCATCATTGGATTCCTCGCGTCGACATCTTCCAAACAGATCCCATGTTGGTAGGTTTCAATGAGCTTTTTTTCACGAAAAAAGGGATGAAAAAACCAAACTGGAAGCATGTTTTTTCCTTCGTGCCTCTAGCGGAAGCAAATTCATGCCTCCACGAGAACTAAATCCATGCCTCTCACGGAAGGAAAAAAAATGCGTTTTTTTCCTTTCTGAGAGGCACGGTTGTGCCTCTCACAAAAGCAAATCCACGAGGAGTAAATATGTGCCTCTCGCGGAAGGTAAAAAACACACTTTTCCCTTTCCGAGAGGCACGGCCGTGCCTCTCGCGGAAGCAAATCCGTGCCTCCACGAGAAGTAAATATGTGCCTCTCGCGGAAGGAAATAAAAAAGGAAACTCATTTTTTTCCTTTCCAAGAGGCATAGTTGTACCTCCTGCGGAAGCAAATATGTGCCTCCACGAGAAGTAAATACGGGCCTTTCGTAGAAGGAAAAAACATGTTTTTTCTTTGCCGAGAGGCACGGCGGAAGCAAATCCGTGCCTCCACGAGAAGTAAATTCCTGCCTCTTGCGAAAGGAACAAAAAGAAAACATGTTTTTTTTCCTTTCCGAGAGGCACGGTCGTGCCTTTCGCGGAAGCAAATACGTGCCTCCCGCGGAAGGGAAAAAATTGTGTTTTTTGCGCAATTTTTTTTGTCCAAACCCTAAGAAAAACCAGGGGAAAACCGAGAAGCCAAAAAAACCAAAAAATCGTCTAAAAGGCGAAAACGCGTATAGAGAAAAAATCGAAGGAAGAGCCCAGAGCGCGACACATGGCGGCGGCTGAGAGCGCGCCGAGTGGCGCACTCCCAGCCCACCCCATGTGACCCTTGCGAGAGCTCCTGAAAGAGTACTCCTTCATTAGTTGCTCTCGTTGTGGGTGTTGCTTCCATTGAACAAAAACATTTGCTCGCTCCCTGGTTGCGGGGGGGGGGAGGGGGGGAGGGGGGTGCGGGGGTGATTGATTCGCCATGGTCCCCTCCTCTGATGAACGTTCCCCGGTTATTTGCATCCTAAGTTATTTGTATAGATAGTGTGACTCCTGTAAATTGCCTAATGTTTCTTATGATAAGTCCTCCAGTTATTGAAGAAAGCGGAACATTGTTTTCGAACACATTACAATTGATGTCACTCACACTCACAAAAATACCCTCACCCCTATAAAAGCACGCACACACAACCTATCCTTATGAGCACCTTCGAGAGACTGAGCCAGCATAGCACCTTGAGATTTTACGAAGTCACCACAGGCGTCTAGCAGTCGACGGGAACGTCTCCTCCCACTGAGCGAACATCACCTGAAGCCTGAAATAAATTAGGAATGATGCGAGCACCAATGTCAATTCTATGACTTGAACCCTTGTGGGTGGGGATACCACTGTCCTCCTAACCATCCAATCACAGGTTGGTTCGCGAAGAAAGTGCCTAACCATCCAACCACAGGTTGGTTCACGAAGAAAGTGGAACTTGACGATGACGATGATGATAAGGCTTACACGAGCACATCAATTTGTTACTAATATTTCTCGACATGGTGTCTCTAGGTTTAACCAATGTTGAAATGACAACCCTGAAATTAACAAAATTCGATGCTTAATTAAAAAAATTACTCACTTATTAAAAAAATCATGCTGGTTGGATCAGTGGCCGTACTTCTTCGGTTGACCACAAACCATTCAATCGGGTCTTTTTATCTAATAATTTAATTCAGTGGACAGTAATGTCACATGCAAATACTTTGATCGAGTATACTAGTAGTATATCATGAGGGGAGATGCTTGGGAAGAAAATTTATTAGGAATTAATTAATGAAGAGTTTCCTTACTGCCTAAGTCTTGGTTTTCATAGGTAGGCTCGCTCACAGGGAATCTTTTCCGGAGAGGGCTAGTAGTTTTTTTTGTTTTATTATTTTTTGAAGCCCAAGAGGGCGAGTAGTTTAGACAATAAATTATTAGAATAAAGTTATGTTTATTATGCTAAAATTGGTGGTGGAATAATACATGAATTGTCATATTATTTTCTTTCAGTCATCCATAATCAACAGAAACCAGCTACTATGTGTGTTTGACACGTATCGCGCCCCAGCTGCCTACAAGCCTCTTTCTTCATTAAAAAAACCTCGTCATTCAAATTTTCCTTTGGCATATAAGCATCCGTACTTATCCTTGCACACCCATCAAGACTAATCCAGCGAATGTGCGTTATGTACTCATAATTTATCTGACACTACACACTAGTTTTTCGGCCGTCTGAAATTATTTCACCCTTGAAGAACAAATACTCTACACTATTCCATCAGTATCTTGAGAGAAGGATGAAATGAACATGTAGCATGCATCTTCATACGATATTTTTTGTCGAAGAATCTGTTTTTTTTTTCCTATTTGGTTACGTTGTAGAAATCCATGAATAAAAGCCGGGTGTCTTTGGGTCGGGGGTGCATCAAAGAATCGTTTTGACTAGCTGAATATTGTGTTTTATATGAGCTGAACCAGTCAATATTGGTTGCTTGCGCTAACGTTAATGTCAATATCACATGTGTGTCACAGACGGAAAATTAGCGCCCGATCGAAGTCGACGAACATTTGTACGGAAGGGCACGTCATATATGAAGCTTACGTTCATACTATATATCTGTGTATGCAAGAGCAATTAGTCAAGAAGAGGATATACATGACTAGTGTGCTGGAATTGGAGAGCAACAAGGTAAGCTAGAAGAGCTGCCGTACATGTAGTCGTACGTACCTGGTCCAAATGCGTCAGCGTCGCCACATTTGAGTACTTGAAATTTCTTTGGTACGGACAACAAGAGGCAAAGAACTCGCAAGTCGACTTGTAGAGCTGGTGCGCATAACTTCTTATGCTTGTATTGTTATTGCATGGAGGTCTCCTATATACTGTATAACTTATTCTCTTCCGACAAACAAAGAACACTCACAAATTGGTACAACTAAAAATAGACAATTTATAGACGGATCACTATTGCACCTATATACCTATATGAAAACATTCCAACAAAACGGTACGTGAATTGTCATTTTGCAGATAAGGCGGCAGGTGATACGATATATAATTACCACTAACCGCTAAACATAGAACCAAAATCTTGCACAACAAAACCATCTTAAAACAGCGAACCAACCTGTGGTTGCATGTTTAGGTGGACAGTGGTATTCCCAGCCCATCAGGGTTCAAGTTCTGGTGCTCTCATTTATTCCTGGATTTATTTCTGGATTTTCGACGATGCGCGTTCAGTGGAAGGAGACGTTCCTGTCGACTACGATGCGCCTTTGGTGACTTCGTCATTCTCAAGATGATATGACGGCTCGGTCTCTTGAAGATTCTCATAGGGGTAGGGTGTACGTGTGTGTTCATAGGGATGATTGTATGCTCATATATATGAGCGTCTGCATCTGTACCGTGTTTAAAAAATTCATCTTAAAACATCTACAAAGATGAATACTCCCTTCGTTCTCAAATATAAATCTTTTTAGAGATTTCAACAAATGACTACATACGGAGCAAAATGTATAAATCTACACTCTAAAATATGTCTACATACATCCGTATGTTGTAGTCCATTTGAAATGTCTAAAAATATTATATTTAGAAACGGAGGGAGTACATACGACTGGGGTATATGACACCACAAGCAAAACAAAAACTCAAATTCTTGCAAAATCTAGTTAAAAAAGCAGACGTGACGACAAATGATCCAGGAAAGGGCGACAAACAAAATTGGACTTCATCTCCCTCTCACGGGGTACTATGCAGCATATATAGCGTAAAGATCTGCTTGGGACTCCGTACAAGGGGTTGACCTTAGGGACAAATGGTGATGGCGATAGCTTATCATCATGGCCTTCTCCGTACAGATACGATGCATCGATAAGCATGGACGTGCCTGCCCGCTTATAATATTAGGAAAACCGTACGCATAATACTTGAGTAAACGGGACAGCTGCGCGCTGGCTCCTAATGGTAGTGGTACACGCGTCATCCACGGCTGTTCACATGCTGAGCTCTCTTCCCATGTTATCTCTTTGATTGATTTACTATGTCGATCATGTCGCGCCAGCTGCGCCACCTGTCCAAATCTAGTACTCCCTCTTACATCTAGACAAATCTAATACAATTTTTTTAGAACAGAGATGCATCCGTATTTAGATAATTTAAGATAAGTTTTTTTTGGGACGGAGGTAATATGATTAGGGGATCAGGGGCAAGTGAACTTGAGAGGCGGGAACAATTTATAAAGTCTATAAACTTGCAAAATGCAAGGAACCAGTCCACGTGATGAACTTGTCATACAGGTACAAAATGGTCTAAATCACTACGAAACAATTCTAGTCACCCTCTTTTTGCAACAACGAAAAAGTCCAAAAGTAAACAAAAACTACACAAAATGGTCCTCGATCATGCCATTTATTGAACTTTCGGCAAATTTTATTTTCACACGTGCCACTGACGAGTAGGGCCCACTTGTGAGAGCCCTCTTCCTCAATCAATTGTGTGGGGGCATGCACGATAGCCGGATGCCCTTCCTCTTCCTAACAATTCGGGGATCAGGGCTAAGTGAACTTGAGAGGTGGGAACAATTTGTAAAGTTTATAAACTTGCAAGATGCAATGAACCCGTCCATATGATGACCTTGTTATGCGGGTACATAATGGGTCCAAATGACTACGGAAAAAAAATCTAGTCTCCCTTTTCTTACAACAACAAAAAAAATCTAAAGGTAAACAAGAATTACACAAAATGGTCCTCGGTCGGGCCATTAATTGCATTTTCTGCAAATTTTATTTTCACACGTGCCACTGACGAGTAGGGCCCACTTGTTAGAGCCCTCTTCCTCAACCAATTGTGCGGGGCGTGCACGATAGCCCAATGCCATCTTCCTCTTCCTAACAATTCGGGGATCAGGGCTAGGTGAACTTGAGAGGTGGGAACAATTTGTAAAGTTTATAAACTTGCAAGATGCAACAAACCCGTCCATACGATGAACTTGTTATACGGGTACATAATGGGTCCAAATGACTACGAAACAATTCTAGTCTCCCTTTTGTTACAAGAACAAAAATCTAAAGGTAAACAAGAATTCCAGAAATGGTCCTCGGTTAGGCCATTAATTGCACTTTCTGCAAATTTTATTTTCACACGTGCCATTGACGAGTAGGGCCCACTTGTCAGAGCCCTCTTCTTCTGTCCATTCTACCGCTCTATGAGGAATCGAGGCAGGAAGCTTCAAAAGGTTGGCCCTCGGTCCGTCCGCTCGTGACGGTTCGTGCCGTTTCTGACGACTTCGGTTGACTCAACAGCGACTCCTGTTTCGACGATCTGCCGACCAAATCCCACTCAAAATCCTTCGTTTTCTTCACTTTCGTGTCTGATTTCCTCCAGTTCCTGCTAGCTAGTGAGATCCCTAGACCAATTTCTCCAGCATCGAGCGGCCCTTCCTATAGGTGCTGCTCGTACTCTGTTTTTCTACAGCAAGATCCAGAATAAGTGAGGACAGCGATTTCAATCCCGAGTGAATCCCCAACCTGAATCCTTTCGCGTCTGCTAGGGTGCGCGATTGTGAAATACCAGTCAATCCTAGTCCCGTGCGTGTAGTGGTAAACTTGGAGGCAGCTGTCGTGAAGCTTCACCCCGGAGCGAGCTGTCTGTAGGCACCTCGCCATGGGAGATAGGAGAACTCTTTCCCTGGCCGGCGTGGAGGGGAAGCTGAAGGATTTGAATTCGTCAGAGGCAGAAAAGAAAAGTGTCAAAATCGGAAGAAGGCAGGTATGCTCCTCGTCTGTAAGCAAACTACAGGCTGTGGGTAAGATTTTCTCAGAGAGGCCAGCAAAAGCAGAGTTTGTGGGAAGAACATTAGGAAATTTGTGGTGCCCTTTTGCTGAACTGGATTGCAAAGATCTTGGTAGAAATCATTTTATGTTTACCTTCCCTAATGAGACTAGCAAGAAGAAAGCTTTGGATGGTGGACCGTGGAGGTTCAATAAAGATTTGATAGTGATGGAAAAATTTGTGGCCAGTAAAACAATAGATGAATATGAGTTTAAATGGATCCCTATATGGGTCAGAGCTTATGGCATCCCCATGGGGATGATGAGTTCAGAAACAGGAGATTTAGTGGGAGAGAGAATAGGAGAAGTACTTGATATTGATGTGGATGGGGACGGAACAGCGATGGGCCAATTTATGAGAATCAAAGTCCGAATGGATATTACAGTGCCAATAACAAGATTCATCACTTTGGAAATTGAATATGACGAGGAAGAACAGGAGGCCATGTGGGAGGAGTTGATGAGTACTGCAGAGAACAGAGAGAAGAAAAGAGTGGAGAAGGTTGTTGATTTCAAATATGAGTATCTACCTGATTTTTGCTATTGTTGCGGCATCATTGGGCACACAGAAAAATCATGCCCATCTAGAGCCAGAAGAGAGGGAGCTAGATAGTATGGGCCGGATCTGCGGGCAATTATCTATAAAGGAGGCTCTAGTGAAGAGAGGAGTCGAAGCTCAAGTGATAAGGAAAATTTCTGGTTAACAAACGTCGCTGGCAACCGGGGTGGTAAGCATGGAAGTGACAGTCCATCATGGAGAAAGAACACTCAATAGGACAAGGAGGAAGATAAAGCAAGGAAAGAGGAGGAGAAAGTAGTTGAATGCCCTTCGAAGTTTAGTCAGGATGACCAAAGGGGGTCCAAAGAAAGCGAGAAACTGATTTTTGAGGATAAATCAAAAACTCTAGATTTGTTTGAAGGAATAGCAAACGCTGATCATGTACCCAAGACAGAATCTGGTCGGGAGTCAGGTCAGAGGGGGTAGGAGAAGAAAATATTATACACAATGGAACAATACAAGAAGACAAGGTGAGGTCCCAAACTTTAACATCCACAACAGTAGGACAAGTAATTTTGGATAGGAAACCCATGAAAGGGGGAAAACGTCAAAGTCAGGGCACTTTCAAGCGATATGAAAGATCTAATGGAAATAAAGGTCAGGGTCAATCTTTCAAAACAGAGTTGAAGAAAAGAAATGTCGACCTGATAGAATTAGACTTGGAGGCTCGGATTATGAAGAAAGCAAGAATGGAGGTGGACGAAGTGTTTGCGACTATAGACAAAGAGGAAATAAACAACCATGAGAAGGAGAACGCTGGGCTGGAGGGACAGCCCGGCGAACCAAAATGAGGATCACAACCTGGAACTGTCGGGGTTTGGGGAATGGCCCGGCAGTACGTGGGCTTCTGGACCTCCAGAAGCGGGTGGACCCCGATATCCTCTTCTTATCCGAGACAAAACTGGATGAGAGAAGGATGCAGTGGCTCAAGTACTTGTTGGGAATGCCAAATATGGTGGTCAAGGATTGTAAAGGAAAGAGTGGAGGACTTGCTTTATTATGGAAGAGGCATGTGCATGTTGAATTGCGTAATTATTCGAGATATCATATTGATGTAAAGATAGTGGAGCAAGATGGCTTTACATGGAGATTTACGAGCATATATGGTGAGCCTGCGACTGATAAAAGGGATAAAACATGGGACCTTCTGAGGATCCTCGATCAACAAATTAAGCTTCCATGGTTGTGTGCTGGTGACTTCAATGAAGTCTTATATTGCCATGAAAAGAAAGGTGGCTCAGCTCGGGCTACTCGGCAAATGGAAACTTTCAGGATGACTTTGGTGGATTGTGGCTTGCGTGACCTGGGATACATGGGTGAAAAATACACTTGGAGAAACCATAGTCATTAAGTTAGTAAATATATAAAATAAAGACTTGACAGAGCCGTGGGGACCCGGACTTGGTGCAACAAGTTTCCTTCATATAAGGTAATAATTGGGGATCCTAGACACTCGGACCATCGACCAGTGACCATTTATGTAGAGGGCACGGATAAAGCCATGAGAAAGCATGGAGGCCACTGTGGCTTTAGATTTGAGGCGAAGTGGCTACATGAAGAAGGATGTGAGGAGGTGATTAGCAATGCATGGTCTACTACAGAGATAAGGGGCGAAAACAATTTATCACAAAAACTAAGGAGAGTGGCAGAAGACCTGAGGCATTGGGACACTAATGTCCTAGGTGATTTGCAGAAAAGGATCAAGGCACTAAAAGTTGAGCTAGAACAGGTGAGGAGGGCACCCATTAGCGATTATACAGTAGCTCGAGAACACTTCCTGTGGGAAAAATTGGATAGATTAGAATTACAGCAGGACATGTTTTGGAGGCAGAGAGCACATGTTAAATGGCTCAAAGTTGGAGACAAAAACACTGCTTTTTTTCATGCTTGTGCTTTAGAAAGAAAGAAGAAAAACACAATTGGGAGACTAAAAAGGGAAGATGGAGCGTGGGTAGAGGGTGAAGAGCGCTTAAAAGAGCATGTTGCAAGCTATTTTTCTAATCTGTTCACCTCCACAGTTGGGCCAAGAAGTGATGAAATCTTGCATACAGTTTCGCCGAGGGTAAATGCACAAATGAATGAAAGCCTTTGTATTGAATACACAGAGGAGGAAGTTAAGGAGGCATTGTTCAGTATCGGAGATCTCAAAGCGCCTGGGCCTGATGGTATGTCTGCGATCTTCTTCAAAAGGTTCTGGCATCTAGTGGGAAACACAGTCACAGAGGAGATCTTGAAATTCCTTCGAGGCGGCCAGATGCCGGAAGGATGGAATGATACCATGATCGTGTTAATCCCAAAAACAGCAAATCCACAAAGCATGGAGGACCTAAGACCGATCAGCCTCTGCAACGTCATCTACAAGGTGATCTCCAAAGTTATTACCAATAGATTAAAATGTATTTTGCCTGATATCATATCCCCCAATCAAAGTGCATTTGTACCGGGTCGTAATATCTCTGATAATATCCTCTAGGCACGAACTAACTCATTTTTTGCAGACAAAAAGAAGTGGTAAAACAGGATACGCGGCGATAAAGCTAGATATGAGTAAAGCCTACGATCGAGTTGAATGGAATTTTTCGAGAGAGATGATGCTCAAGCTGGGATTTGAAAGAGAATGGGTCAACCTAGTGATGAAGTGCGTGTCAACTGTTAAATACCAAGTCAAGGTCAACAAAGGTGCAACTGAGGTAATCATCCCCCAAAGAGGATTACGCCAGGGTGATCCACTCTCACCGTATTTATTTCTACTATGCGCAGAAGGTTTTTCTGCCTTGTTATATGATGCTGAAAGAAATGGTAGCTTGAAGGGAATCAAATTATGTAGAGAAAAGCCAAGTGTGAGCCACTTGCTCTTTGCAGATGATTCATTGTTGCTCCTTGAAGCAAATGAAAAGAATGCCCAAGCAGTCAATGATATACTGAAGAAGTATGAAGTTTGTTCCGGCCAAGTAATAAACAAGGATAAGTCAGCCATCCTATTCAGTAAGAACACCAACCAAAGGCAGAAAAGAGAGATGATGGATATAATGGGCATTACAGCGGAAGGCTTGAAAGGAAGATATCTTGGGCTGCCAGCATATGTTGGAAAATCAAAGTCCAAAACCTTTCAATATATTAAAGAAAAAGTGTGGGGAAAGATACAAGGTTGGAAAGAGAAACTTCTATCAAAAGCAGGGAAAGAAATCCTAATTAAAGCAGCAGCCCAAGCAATCCCAGTATACTCTATGACCTGTTTTGATCTAACAAAAAATCTTTGTGACGAGCTTAGCTCCATGATATGCAAATTCTGGTGGAGCCAGATGGATAAAGTTAACAAAATACACTGGACATGTTGGGAGAAGCTTTCTAAACCGAAGAGAGTGGGTGGACTAGGATTTAGGGACCTTCATGCTTTCAATATGGCCATGCTTGCTAAACAAGGATGGCGCCTACTTCAGAACCCGTCATCACTATGTGCCCAAATACTGCAAGCTAAATATCACCCAGGAAGCAGCATACTTGAAGCTATGCCAAGGAAGGGGATTTCGTATCCATGGCGTAGTATCTTGAAAGGAGTGCAACTTCTGAAAAAAGGCATAATTTGGAGAGTTGGGAATGGACGAAACATCAAAATCTGGACAGACCCGTGGCTCCCAAGAGGAATTACTAGAAGAGTTACATCATTACGTGGGAGACAAGTGATTTCTAAGGTTGCTGACCTTATAGACCCAGTGACAAACAGTTGGGATGTCAGCCTTGTGCGACAAACTTTCAATGCTGAAGATTATGAGATAATCTTGCAGATCCCCATTTATGATCGTACACCTGACTCGGTTGCGTGGCATTTTGACAAAAAGGGAATCTTCTCGGTGAAGTCAGCCTACAAGGTAGCAGTGGACAGCATAGAACGTGATTCAAGACATGGCCAACCATCTAGTTCAAGAAGCAATGGAGAGGCAATTGATTTTGAATGGAAGAAACTATGGGCGTTACCTCTCCCAAATAAAGTCCTCCATTTTCTTTGGCATATAGCAACATATAGATTACCATTAAGAATGAAGCTGAAGAATAGAGGCATGGAAATAGATAGTAGATGCCCAGTGTGCCTTAGATATGACGAGGATGGTGGTCACTGTTTTCTTAAATGCAAAATGGTGAGACGGCTGTGGAGCTTGGCACAAATGGATAATATTCAAAACAAGCTAATGTTATGCAACGATCCTCTTAGCTTATTCAATGAGTTGTTTCGCCTGACGGAAGAGGAGAGCATAAAGGTGTGTGTCATGTTTTGGTTATGGTGGCACGAAAGAAATAAGGCCAATGCAGGAGACACGATGAAAACGCCAAATCAAATTCTAGCTTCTATTAACTATCATGTTAATAATTTCAGGAATCTTAAGAAGCAGAGGAACATCCAGAAGCAGACTTCCACGGTAAAATGGTCTCTCCCGGCAAACGAATTCCTGAAAGTAAACTCCGATGGTGCGTTTAAGGAAGCATCAAAATCTGGTGGCTGGGGTTTTACTTTGAGGAATAGTAATGGTATGCTTTTGGCTGCAGGAGCAGGAAAGCTGGAATATGTATCAAGTGCCCTCCATGCTGAAGCTTTAGCCATGGTGTATGCAATCAATGCAACGTCAAGCATGGGAGCCAATCGTGTAATTTTCGAAATGGACTCGATGGAGTTGAAGCAGGTTATAACAAGTCAGGAGTATGATAGATCAGCTCTAGGTTCTTGTTTCAGGAGATTAAATTCCAACTTAATGTAGCTTTTGATGATGTTAAGCTGAATGTATGTCCTAGAGCATGTAATAATGCAGCACACACTATAGCTGCATATGGTCATGGTCTAGGGAGTGGCGTATGTGAGACCTGGTTAGGCCACTTCCCTGAGTTTGTACTGAGCTCTGTTGCTGGCGATTTAGCCAGTTTGTCATCATAAGGAATACTAGTCTGTTCCTTTCAAAAAAAAAAATACACCTGAGGCCCCACGCACAACAAGGTCATCATGCCATCCCGAAATGGGCCTAGGCCCCCTTTTCCAAAGTTGGCACAAGCGTCCCTTTCCATCCCGACCATGCAAAATAGTTCCATCTCAAACCGATGGACAGAAGAAGACCAGCTATAAACCGTGTGCACTTTGATACTCATCCACTCCATCTGTGATCCACAATGCCCCACGCCCACACCTGGTATGCACAGTGCGTAGATCGCCCTTTCCATTCTGGCTTCTTCTTCTAATGTAAAGTGCAATGGAGAAAAAGGTTTGTGGCATAGGGGAGAGGAGGATGAATGAGATCCAAATCCATCAGTAATAATAGCACGGAACCACAGGTGTAGGTGTGATCCACTAACCTAACATGGATCATGTCATGTGGTTCGCAACAGATCATACTCCATTGCCACAGACGAATGAATGAAGGCTGGACATACCATCTTTTTCCAAGAGATTGTATCATTGCCCAGGGAGAAATATGGACGGATGGCTAGACGAACGAATCATCTTTTTGCGGAGAACTCTTTTGGGCGACGTACTGGTGGCATATTCCTGAGTCCATGTCACGGATCAACAACGTCCGAATGATCAATATGCATATGCTGCTCACTCGGCTTTCCAAACAAACCGTGCGATCTACGCTTCGCTATTTGCTGAAGAGGACGTGTCCGCCCGCGCATGTGCGGATGCGGGTTCGTTTCTGCTGGCCGTGCTGGAACCTGGAAGGAGGTGCGTTTGATGATGCGTCTGCGCGTTACAAGGGCAGCCCTTGGCGAGGAACGTTTTGTGACGTCTTCATATGGCGTAAGCGTGACTGTGCGCTTTGGATTGAACCTCTTTCGGCTCTGTGAAGATGGTGGAGAAGCACAGTGGAGACGCGTCTCACACCTGGCTCCACGACTGGTTTCAGCGGTAAGTTAAGGTATTGACAGAGCTCAAGTTCCACGTCGATTCTCCTTTGACATATACTTCTTATATAGGGCCGGAATAGAGACGGGCCCCGAGCACCCGAGCGTGAAGAATCTTTCGTTGATGAAGTTTGGCGATTTCAAGCTTGGCCGAGGCATATCTTCCTCGGCTCTTGTCTCGCCGCCAATGTCTACATCGGCATGCTTCTCTGACAGACAGTCATCTTGAGGTGGTGCAAGTTCCACTGTTATCTACGGCAGCGACCTCAGCTACTCTGAAGCCTGAACCCCGTCGCCGGCCGAACATCTCAAGTATGTGCACGCTCAATCGTTGTCCTCGGACGTTCGGGAACCATCAACGTGCTAGGGATCAAACTTTATGTATTTTAACAGGTTATAACGGTCGACCTTTAGGTATTTTATTAGGTCCTGCGGATATATCTTTGCCTTGAATTTAAGCATAGCATGCTAACATCGCATAACCACAGCAGTAAATGCAAGCCACACACGCACGCGACTTCATATAAACGTAATGAATATCCATGACGTTAACAAAATGTCATGATGTAGATCAGGCTCCCATACAAACATGGTATCAGCTGGCCTCCTAATCCCAACACAAAGATGAGGCCAGCAATTGCACAGTAGATACATGTGTACAACCCCAGCGTCTGATGTCTTAACTCTCATGTATTAAAATTTCGATATACAAACTCTACAGCATGCAACCAAAACCCACAGCAAACATGTGAGAACAAGCATACAATACAATCCGTCATAACTAGGCCAAACTTGCAAGCCCAAGCTACCCGTAGCAATGAACAAGATTCTTCTAGCGTGTAGCGATGCTTCTGATCTGACCACACCTCGGTGCAGACACTTCTTTTTGACTGCAGGCTTGAGCACGCGGATTGTATCATCAAGGTCAGGCAATGAGGATTAAGTGCTTGCAGCTAGGCCAACCTTGTTTTTCATTTCCTATCTCCCGATCAGCATATTCAATTCTCTCCAGTGATGTATGTGGTCCACAACAAGTTCCTCTCAGTTATGATTCTAGCTTTCACCTACCGATGATTCTGGTTTGGTGTCGGCACTACCAGGGTGTTTGCTTGCATTGCTTGTACTGATATCATTCCTAGATAAGCTAGCATTCATCGTACCAGGGACGTGAGAGGAAGGTGCTAACTCTTCCCCAGACTCCTTAATATCAACAGTTGATGGCATGTCGCTGCCCTCATTAACCACGACATCTGAACTCTTGTTCAAACTGTTAGTGGAATCATCTCTGCAAGCAATATTTTCATCTAGGGCATCTCCCTCGGAGCTTCGAGTTCCTCCAAGAGCATCCTTCTTGTTATCTTCGATAGCTGAATCAGTGCCCTCATCTTCCAGGTCGCCATTGTTTCTTTCGTTACAACCAAACTGGTTGTCATGGTCCTGCTGCAATTCAATCACTGTCTTATCATTCATCAGAACATCCGCCGGTTGCTCCACGCAATCAACTGTTGGATATCTTGGAACTTCCTCATCATCTTCATACGACGACTCTAGGGATTCTCTATTGATCTGTGGCTTAGGGCTAGAGCATTGTGAAGCAGAGGCTTCACCAAATACTCTGTCAGCAGATTTTCTGCCTTCTATTGTGCCCACTGCTACATCCATATCACCAATATCATGATTAGTATTTCCCTGATGGATCTGTTCTTGAGAACTTGCAACGGAGCCCTGTTCAGGAATAGGTGAAACAACTATAGCAGAATCTGCATCATCCTTGGCAGCAGTTGTGGGAAGAGATTGGAAAGTGTCCCAATCATCATCCCAGTCATCATCGCTAACTTCATTTCCATCCTTCTCGTCGACTGCATCAGCACCAGACGCTATGGCTACAGACCCAGGTTTTTTACTGCTATCCTGAACATTCTGCTGTGATTGTGCACTCGTATTCAACGGCACCATGATCTGACCATGGCTGACTGAAGCTCGGATCATGTCCTACAACAAAAGGCAAGAGCACAGAGTGCTTTAAGATGCAAAGAATGCAGATATTTAGCACATCAAAAGATGCCCCAAACCCACATCCCATCAAAAGAAAGGTGCATCGCAGCTGGATATTTAGCATGAAGGTAATCTCAAATTACAAGAGAATGGATCGCAAGGTGACAAAAAAAATTAGAAGCCATCATGAAAATCAGGATCCAAAAGATGTACTCCCTCCGTTCACTTTTATAAGTCGTTTCAGACAACTGGAAATGGGCTGCTTTGCATGCTGTCTGAAACGTCTTCAATGCCTAATAAAAGTGAACAGAGGGAGTATAAATAAAAACATTCACGTGATGAATGACACGCATATTTTTTTCGAGAAAACGCAAAGAACCTTTGCATTTCATTTCATGGGAAAGGTAGAACAGGCCTCCTAGGAGGTGAGCGGTACAGAGTCATACAAACTATCAATGGACGTCCCAGGTTAATGACAGGCATATACTAATGCACAATACCTGAAGCTGCTGTCTTTTTGTAGGTGGTGCTGACAGCATTACATCTTTGATCTGTATGGCGGCTGATGGAATCTGAATAAAATGAGAGAACAACTTCTTGGAGATGGTATTTACTTCAGTAAGTTCCTGAAAGGGATCCGCTTAGACAGACATCAACACCAAACTCAATAGTATACACATGATATGAAATTGGGAAAAAGATATCGATTTGCTACCTGTGAAGCATTATCATCGGACAAATAGAAAACCATCAGTAAGGCATCCAACAGAAGTACTGTAGCCTCTTGCTGGTATTTCTGTGATTGTGCTAGTGTGTGGAAGAGGAAAAGCAATTTTAAACAATCATCAATCACGTTGACAGATTCCTGGCTTGAACAATTCTGGAGAAGGAAAGTTGTCAAAGCATGCCATCTGATTTCGTAGAAATGTCAATAATATCAAAATTAATACAGCTACAAACAGTACCTTCAATGCAGTTTCCATCAAATCAAACACGTCTCCTAGTAATTCCCCAAGTAATATCATAAAAGAATGAGTCTCTGTTTGTGAAACTTCAGTTAGCTCTCTCTGCGCACAAGTTTTCAGCACATGTATCCCCAGCATTTGAACCTGATTGGTCAAACCATCTTCTTAGCTACTAACACAATCTGAAATGTTAGGTGCACATAGTAGGCAAAGCCAGTTAGGTACCTGCATGTTGGTGCTACGAAGTGATCCCTGAATAATGTGTATGCAATGCCTAAAGCTGCCACACATATGCACATCATTCTTAGTACCATTTTCATTAAGAAACTCAATCTCGTGAACAAGTTTTGCAAGAGCAATGACTTCTCCGGAACAAAAAAATAGTATCTTCGCCAACAGCCTGTAGGAATCAGAAATCTTGTTTTCCAGCATCGAAATCCTATTATCACATTCTGTACAGAAGTATGCCAACAGGCTAATCAAAGCTCCTAATGCAACTTGCGGATTGGTGTGCACATCACCTGGTTCAACTCTTTCTGCAAAACAGACAACATTAATATATATAGTCCTTTTCAGTCGGCACTTACGGGCAGAAGAGTTTAAAGCTACCTATGATTTTCCTTTTGGCAAAATTCTGTTTTTGGTACATATGGCAAACATAGATACTAGTATTTTCCAGACTGGTTTGACCAGTCTCCAGTAGTTTACTGAACCTCGAGATGAGTACAGAAAGGACTAAGGGCAATTTAGATATTTATTATGTTTTCAAGGAAATTCTGAAATATGCAGATATTGTACGGACACAAGCAAAAAGATCTCTTAAAGGAAGTAGGTCAAGAACAACAGGAAGATGCTACCTCTAAAGCACTTCTTCATGAAAGGCAAGATATTATGCAGAAAGGAGATGATATTTGACAAGCACTGATCAGTTGAGACTAGTTGAAACGATTGATGCGATGTGGATAGCAGTACCATCATTAGCTTCCACAAATGCTGCCACATGAATTAAGCTATTAGCTTTCATAAATCACAAAAGCCCTTCAAAAGGCAACAAGGAATTTTTACACGCACAGTCAGAGATATTAGCTCGGGTTGCCTCATATCACTACCTTATTTTTCATTCGGCAACCCATAGTCTCACTTGCAGAAGATAGTTCAGGAAGTAAGTTGTTACTTGACGATTCCTGGGAATTTCCATCCCTGCTGCAATGAGAGAGAAAAAGGAACCAATTGCCAATATTATGCTGAGGAAAGAAGAAAAAATCACGAGCTCATAAAATGGGATTTGGAGTTAAGTACATTATTGTAGAAATACCTTTGAAGTGCCATGGCAAGACAATGAGAGTATAACTCTAATGCAACAAAGACAAAGTCTTCTGCCTCAAAAAACTTGTCAGGGCAGAGTCTTATAATCTTCAAGAGGAAAAATTTGTTAGTGAAATAGCCATGAAAGCATGTTGAAATAGAACAAATCAACGGATGCCCCAAATTCCAAACCAGGAGCAATACTTTTATGGCACAAAGGTGCAATGTTCCCACAAGCTTTTAGCACACATGAATAAATGATGATCTTATATTCAAAAAAGAAACAATAGCAGCAAGTCCTTTTTCCTGAGATAACACAAAAACCACGGGTCTTGATGCATTGATAGATAGAATTAAATAAGATGTCACAGGCTAGGCGTGGATGGTAATGTGAACTGTAACCCTTCGTGCCAACCGCCACTCAAGAGTCGTGCCTCTGCTTGGATGGCAGACATCAGCTTAGCGATGACGATCGTTGAAGAGGGCAGCATTTTGGCACTTAAATCTACTATGCGTAGAGCATGGCAAGGAAGGCTACACCCCTCCATTGCACCATGGGCATGCTGTGCATCGTGAATATCTACAACTCTACAAAGTCATCTACAGACCCAGGTGGCTGTCCAGTGGATTGAATCCATGACAGAATCTCACGCCAAAGCTGCCGCGATCAAGAGATGTTGCACCGTTTCTGGTGCTTGGTCCAACAGCAGACAAGGATTAGCTTGTGGTAGCTAGTGCCTAGGCAGATACTCCGCTGTCCAACACCAATCCTGGCAGGCTAGCCGTCTGAATACCTGCCTTAACACAGCTGGGCACAAGATTGTAAACCTCTGGGCAAACTCCATGATGGTGCAGCAGTCAAGTGCACCGTCATAAAGTTGTCATGCAGTGGTGTAGACAGGGGGGAGGGGGGGGTGACATGATCAGTATTTTTTGCTGCTGAAAATCTATTTTTCAATAGTTTGGCCCTCCCTAACTTGTTTTTGCAGAATTTCCCCCCTGATACATATTTTCTGGCTCCGCCACTGTTGTCATGGATTATGAGTTCTACAGATGAATGTGCATTAGTTTGTAAGCACAATTGCCGGAAGCTTAGGATAGAGGCACGATACTAGCATCTAGGCAAAGAGCTTAGCCAAGAGATGTATCAGGCTAATTCGCCTGATCTCGCACACTGTTTCTCCCAGATCAGCATAATCAATGCTTAATTCAGGTAAATTTGTCAGACGCAGCAGTTTTCACTGTGTCTCGATGCTTTGACAACTTTGGAAGTGAAATCATTTTGTCCCGGCGCCTTGTTCCTGGGGAGTCATTTGAGAACACCCCAAAATACAAACCCCAACTCTAGCAGGTTTGTCAGAAGTGGACCCCTTGTGGGAGGGTTTTGACTAATTATGCATCACATATACAAATTAAGGTGCCAGATTGACATTCACGAGTTGTCGGACCAAGATGATCCCATGCAGCAAGGCACTGCGATTTACCAATTCATATCATAGTATTGCTGCCCAGGCATCCACTCTGAATTTACATTATAATAAGCCAGTGTGTGTTTCTGGTGGTTTTCTTATGAACTTGTTTTCAACTTTCATCTTCTTTCTTTGCATTTTCACGTGTACTAATAATCATATATCCTCAAACATATTATACATAAGGATAATGTTCACATTCAGGAGTGCTCATGATGAAAGCACGATGAATTGTGATTGGTAGATTACCTTTGAGAACAGAGATACAACAGGAGCACCAGAGCAATCAGCATATATTAGAGCCTGCACTGATGCAAATTGCTAACGTAAGAATGGCCTTGAGAAGGATATGACACAATTAATAAAGTCAAACTCACAACTAAATAGAAGAATAAACAGTAACACATCTAAGCAAGCAGCTTCATATCTTTTTTGATAACCTCAGACCTGCATACCAATTTGCAACTATGCAATCACCCAAAGATGTCCATGGAGTTAAAGAACACTGTTGGCGTATCAGAATTGCATCTAGGCATCTTATCATTTGGAAACATGAATAGTGTTTAGTTGGGTATGCCGACGCAAGTTCCCTTACTTACTTACTTACTTACTAAGCCTCTTGTCCCAAACAAGTTGGGGTAGGCTAGATATGAAACCCTTTCACGAGGACTTCCCAGGAGGTCACCCATCCTAGTACTACTCTCGCCCAAATGGGTTTCATACCCAAAGGACTGGCTAGTTTTTACGTTGGCTCGCCAAGCCTATCACAACCCTTAGAAACAGAAATAACTAAGATGTAAGACTCTCTTGTCATATTAAAAGCTAAATACTTGAGATTATTAGCCAATGGTAGAGACTGCCATGGCCAAAGTTGCTCCCTTGCATTGAAATTTGCATGGCTATAGTAGGCTCAGCCGCTCTACTAACTCAAGGTTGACAGAAATATACTCAAAACTAAACTAGAGAACCATCTCACTCATCAAATGTGTATATGCACCTAGTAATGCATACATTAGCACTATACTTAGATTCCCATCATAATCAAGAATACAAGTAAATATCGAGAATAGAGCAGAGTGCACTGACCTGAAGGAGTTCCTGGCAAATATCGACTGAAAGGAAATCCTTGCTGAAAAAGGCTTCAGTTGTGAGGGACAATAACACAGGTAAGACTTGATCACATGGTCTTGGATTATCTAGTCCATAGAAAACAATGTTCGAAAAAAAATTCTCTTTGCTACAGTCAAGCTTCATCTTGACAGAACCATTCACCGTTAATTGGTGTGAATGAAATAGCACAAGGACAGATAGTCCCCAGAGAAACTGGAAATCACTTTGCTCCAATTTGACCATACTACGTCCAGAGATAAACATGTGTTCATGAACATCTTCAGAATCATCCGCGCCGAACTCCACAGGAGC
The DNA here is from genome assembly GCA_011799875.1 of Thinopyrum elongatum. NCBI lineage: Eukaryota > Viridiplantae > Streptophyta > Magnoliopsida > Poales > Poaceae > Thinopyrum > Thinopyrum elongatum. The sequence goes on along the minus strand of CM022303.1, from coordinate 469,946,709 downwards.
TGCATCAAGAGCTGTTGCCTGGAGAATCAGTGCCCAAACTTCATCAAGATACTTATGTACCTTTGACGAGACCAATAATGACTGAATTCCATCAAGGAATGGCTTGTGCTGTTTAAAGAAAACAATATAGGTCATTTCCTAATCTTAGGTGTGCAGTAATTGGAGTTTGGCGGATGGTCTTACATTAATTCTTGAATGCAAGCCAAAGATTATAGAAAAGTAATCCTTGAGGGCTCCAACCCAATATTTCCCCAATAGCGTTGAGCTATTTGCTAGTAAAGGTGCCAGCTGCTGGTGTTCATCAGGAACATTTTCCTTTGCCCTCAAGAATTGATAGGTGTAACATTTTACTGCAGCATGCGCTGTAAGAAGGCGCACTTTGATCTGTATGATTGCACAACATAGATCAGAAACAATGAAGGTACCAGATACTGAAAACAAAAACAGAAGAGATGTATCACTACAGAAGAAAATCTAGGAGAAATACCTTACACACAACCCAGTCGGCAAAAGATGGGTAAAAAAGGTCCTCTATATCACTTAGTGGACGGGATATTAGCAAAAAGAGACGATTAAGGGCTACTTTGTCCCCACCAATGACGCTGCTCGTCATAACCTGGTGTTAATGAGCATAGTTGTTTATAAGTGGAGATCAATATCAAAGGGAAAGAACAGGATTCATTTAGGGATAGAGCTTTCACCTTTGTAGCAAGTTCAAGGCCAGCCTCCAATAGAAGTGGACCAGAAGTAGTACTTATTGCCGTTTTAACAGCTGAAACAAGCTGAGCCTGCATTTTGAAGTACGCAACAGTGCATCAAATAATTGGTCAATCACTTGGTTAATTTATATCAGCATAGATGATTTGTCAGCATACATCTGCCGCATGCATGTATTGGATTACACAGTAAGAACACAGGTCATCAAGAATTTCTTTTTTGCTCAAAACTGCTATTAGGAAGTGATGAGATCAGAGAATCACCTGAAATTGTTCTAACAAGATATGTCCAGGAAATTCAGGATCCACTGTCATGCCAAACTAGAAAAAAAAAGGCCCAGGTTGAGTTTAATAGAGTAAATAATTTAAAATAGATAATTAGAGGACTAATATAATCACAGGAAAGGATTCATACAAAAAGATAGATAATTTAGAAATCTCAATTCGGTACTCAATATCCCTGGTGAAACAATTACAAGGACTACCACATGATTTGTGCAAGCAAATAACAAGACTTCATTATTGCATGATAGACAGACTAGACTTACCAGGTGCCTAAATCATTTCAGGACACATGTACAACATTATACTTCAAAACAATGTACTATAGTTTCACGGCATTTTAAAGGCAACACAATATGCATGGTCAACAAGCCTTGACCAGTTCTTCCATATTATAATTCAAGTCACAGATGTTTGCCTTAGAATTGCTATAAAGTGAATGGTTGATTGCATGAATAACTTATGTATTTATGTCAAGGCCTATATCTTTGGAAGAGCTGAGATACCTTGTCCATAATCAAACATAAAAGCTGCACGCCTATCGGTTGCATGCCCTCAAACTGTCCAGTACTTATCTGCCATGCAAATGTAGTTGTTAGCTTTAAACAGGCAAATTTGACTTAAGAACTTCTTTGAGATAGTTCTATGGTCTGTATGTAAGATCTGTTTTATGTTTGGACCTGATACGAAAGCGAGACCAACTCCTGTAGCTTAAGCACGAGCCAATCATTTGATAAATAAGTCCCCTTAGCTATTGCACTCCTTGCCAACAAGAGATCAAAATGAGCTGGTTCTGTTCCAACTGCAACCGGTACATGGCTAACACATCTGTTTTATCAAAATAGAAAGTACAAATGATGAGTGGGAAACAAAAAATATTACGTTGTATCTTCAGAAAAGTTTGGGCTCGACAGAAGCAAAATCCATATACACAACATACTCTGCTGCAAATATCCTAGTGCGGTATCTGAGGTGCTTATTTCTTCGAGAAAACTGACTCGATATAGGAGCAGACCAGTTTACTTGCTCCTGCTTTGGGCCGGAAATCATATTGTCATCATCTTCTCCATACACATCATTCTCATGTGTACTGTCAACGGAATCATGTCCAGAACTGGTCAGACCTTCACTCGTATTTCTTGTAACTGATGTAGCAAGAACCTGAATGGCAAACAAAAATCAACATAAGCCATACCAACTCCAAAGCATGAATTCTCCTCCTGAAGAATTATGTACAAACACTTGAAGGAACTAATACGCATGTTTATCATCACGTATACTAGATCCATGATGAATGTACCACAGCGTCACCAATCTATGATTCGCTTACTGAGAATATGCGCTCATGATGAGAATCAACAAATTCAGAGGCAAGAAAATGTTTAGCATATAGTACCAAAAGCCTTCTGTCAGCGCGCATGCAAATAGGAAGACAGGTATTGAGATAAGAAATGCCATCATGCTACAATTAAATTGCATAGAACATACTAGTTGCAAGAATCTATAGCATTTTGCATGATTCTCTTTTTGAGACAAGGAACAGTATGCCAGTAGAGATATGATATCTACCCTCGGAGCAGAATGAATAATCAGAACATTAAAAGGATATATGCCATTGCAGATAATTATTGTGATGCATGTCTCTCTTTATGATGGGGACAAACTAACTCGGACAATTACAAGATACATATATTCAGAAGGTCTTAGGAACTAAACACAACATATTGAAACTCAATGCAAGGCCTATTAAACATACCATATTCCGCAGAACGGCTAACCATCGAGATGGATGCAGTGGACATGATGTATACAATAAGCGAATAATAGTCGCCCGAACCAATGTTGCTATTCTGCACATTTGAAAACTGAAAATTAATTTCCATTTCACAACTGACAAGAACCTTTTATAATAGTAATAAATTTTCCACATTCCAAACAATGATTTTATAGAAATATTAATCCAAAATAAGTGTCAGCAATACACACATGTACAAGCATTGAATGAAAGGTGATACAATATGTATGTCCTCTGTTTGCACAATGCACATAGATGACATTTTGGGCATACAATATTTTCAGTATGTTTGTTAAACAATACCATGGCGTTTACACCCTCAAAGAGAATGTTCCGCATTTACTACGAGACCCTTGCCCTTCTTAAGTGTTCAGTAGAAAATGCTGTCAACCATTCTCTTTGAAACTGTAAACGCCTAGTATTTCACAGTTTCCCAATCCACAATAAATACACTTGTGTTTGTTAAGCTTCATGCACTAGCCAACGCAAGCAAAAGTCCGAACTGATGGAAAGGGCTAGGCAATCCACATATACACTTCAACACTCCCTCTCACGTGTGACGCAGGAAGTCAACACATGGATAGACTCAGAGGTATGGCTCAAGAGGCCTATACGTGGACACAAAGGGGGGAACAACAATTTTGAATAAATTGCGAAAGCCAGGACTTGTACTCAAGACCTTAGGCCCTGATACCATGTTAAGCTTCATGCACTAGCCAACCCAAGCAAAAGTCCGAACTGATGGAAAGGGCTAGGCAATCCACATATAAACTTCAACAGTGTTATCCATATATAAATTCCCTAAGCGGCGGTGGCCCTATATTGGCTGCATTTGATGTGCATACACAAGCATCTAATATGGCAGCCAGAGATTGGATTTAACATGGCTCATTCAAAGGAGTAATTAAGTGGGATAGAATGCCATTCAAAGCTCAATATGATGATGGTAAGAAGCCTAGATAGAACGTCATGCAAAGATGAACAGATGGGAGTATAATATGATGACGGTAAGAAGCTATACATGGGTGCCAAAATATGACATACTGGCACCTAACACCGGCACTCCATCCCTTCAGTTGTACGGTTGCACTAGTCCACCTTTACTTTGGTAAATATATAATATAATCGTGGTAAGAAGCTACAGATGGGTGCAAAAATATAGCATGCTGCCACCTTGTGATGGCACACTGACAAATATGACAATGCCAGTCTTGGCATCTTTGTATTATGCAGCAAAAGGACAGCATCGTCACAGCACGATGATGCATGCGAAGACAGGAAGATATATTTCAACCAATATGGAAATTCAAAACCTAATAAGAACTAGCTTACTTGGACACGAAAATATTATAACTACTAGGTGCGAAGAATACAGGATATACCACAGATGCAACACACACACACACACACACACACCAATGGTAGTAACATACTCAGAGTCGGTTTCCCCATCAAGCATACTGAACAGATTCTCTTCGATGTTCTCATTGATCATTGCAGCCTGACATAGAAGATTCAGCGGCAAATAAGACAAGCGGAAGTAATTGCATAGGATTCTTCCACAACAGGAAATTCTGGATAAAACATATGTGTTTTTACCATAAAGATGCCAAAAAATGTTATAGCATCAAAGAGGTCATTCAAGTTTATTCAAGTGAAAGAGCTAAAATTTAATTGATTAATGAACTAGCTGTCCATCAAACTCATATTAAAATGTTATCAGTGACAAATCAAACATCAATTTGAAAAATATGACAAAATAATATAACGACATCAGATCTTCCTGCATACAAAGTTAATGGCATCCAAAATGGCAGAGTTGGCAGTAATTAGTGAGTGCTTATTGCTAACACACTTGCTGCTACTGGATTTTACTTTACGTAGTAAAGATTACATGCATATTTTCCAGAAATAGCAATAAGTTTAGACAGTTACCCTTGTAAGAAAATTTGCATGCACAGGTAGCTTTTACATTAAAATAAGACAAATCAGTATGAGAATTTATGCCAAATAATATACAGTGACAAGCAATCAAAAATAAATCCTCATTTCCATGCTATGTACTCCCTCCGTCTGGGTTTATTGGGCCCTTGGACCAAAACTTAGAGACCAAGGCAACCTCAAACGCAGAGATATAGCTTTGATTAGAACCAGTAATTAAGCACGTATTTACTGCCGATAAACCAGGCCGCCGGGATCGCAGTAACTGTGCCTGCGATTTTCCTAGAAAGCGCACGAATGCATGCTCACGCGCGCGCTAATCATGGCTGCATGGCCAATCAGGACAATTAAAGATGCGTGCACTAGCTGTTTCTTAAAACGTCCCGCGCTTTAAAAATGCATGCGAGATTAATTCAGGAGAAAATCGAGGGCTTCCCCCTGCAGGGGCCTTGTAAAATTGTACGCGTGAGTGTTGCTTACGGGCCCAATAAACCCGGACAGAGGTAGTACAACATAAAGCGGAAATTTATAACTTTTATGCAAATGATACTAGAGACTGTCAGGTATTTGGACTGAAGCACTAAAATAAAGGGTTTCAGCTTGCATGCCTTACCGGGTCTCTTTCGATCAGATGACGCAATGTCGACACTGCTAAATACCTATGGCTTGGCTGTTACAAAAGTAGGCCACAGTAAGGGAAGGGAATGCTAATATCGAAATAAATGAATACGCACTACGGCATAACCTACCTGTTTATAGAAAGGAAATGTTAATAAGAAAGTAAACAACTACACAGGACCACGTACCTGTCTTGAGAAAAGCGTTGGGACAAGACTTCGAACATGGGAATGCACAGGAACAGCTTGAGGAGCAAAAAGAACAAGCTGCTGAGCAAACCTAACTGATCTGCAACATACAACAGAAAATACTTTGAGCACCACATCCAAAGCTGACCTCTCCTAATCACCTACTTGTTAAAGAAAATAGATATTATTTATGATCATTACGTACTCTAGAAGTGTAGCCGTTTCATTTGAGGAGCTTATCTCTGCAATGACAGACTGAACTTAACAATATGAGTCGTGTGAACAACTTCCTCTAGAAACAAAAAAGGAGAAAAATAGCTGCAAGTTCATGTCTCTTAAAGACAGTAAATGGTCCCTCCATTACTAGATACATGTCATTCTAGCAACATGCACGAGAACTCAAGCACAAGAGAGACTTAACAAGATAAACTTTACACTGTTCATTAGTTCAATACCCTCTGTATTATACTCCCTTCGTCCCAAAATAAGTGACTCAACTTTGTACTAACTTTAGTACAAAGTTGAGTCACTTATTTTGGGACGGAGGGAGTACTTTACATAGCTATAGCCAGAAGTTTTCGTTATGGAAGATATGTGACATGTGCATCCCAAAGCGGTAGAATGACATGTGAACCTTGAAGTGGTAAAATGACATGTATGTAATAACAAAACTAAAAGGGTAGACTGACATGTATATTCATTAATAAGACATTAATTATTAGCAAGATCCAATGAAAAATAGGCCGGATCTTCCTTTTTCTTGAATAAAGGTTACCAGAAAATTATACAGAAAAAATTGTCCAACCTTGCAGCGTGAAAAGAATGTGCTACCCGGAGCAAGTTCAGGACCGAGAACTGCCACTATTGCATTGATAAGATGGCCTATTTCCTGTCTAAAATCCACGTAACCATTTTCTTCCAACAGAAGAATTTCCATAGCAAGGAAAAGTGTCCCCTGTGTAACAACATATCAAAGCACCCATTACAAATTTACAATCAGCAGTACAAGAATACAATTATTATGCAACTAGTGGGCGAAATAAAGGCACAGAAGGTGATATTAAGAGGTAGGCCTGCTTGGTTGGTGCCTAGCATGCCACACTTCGCCACACTACATGTTAGGCAAATTTGCCTGAGTTCGTCACCTTTTTGGTTAGAGGCGGCACTTGTACCAAGATACATTTCCTACAGCATGGGCCCGACCACTGACTGAGAAAGGTGTGACAAGATTTTCTTTGGTTTGGCAACATGGCTTTCAAAAATGTACTTAATACCGGTGTGTTCTGGTGTGTTGTATAAATCCTCACACCATCAACACAACAGCATAGATAGTTTACAGAAACTGCATGGCATGTATGAAAGATGACATAAACCAAAAGGAAACTAACAATACTATTGAAACCTATGCATGGCTGCCACATTACAAGATTTCTCTGCGTATGAAAATCTGATGAGAATGTAATTACTAACTAAGATGGTGTAAGAACAGTCACTGAAAACCTTTGCACAGCCAGTGTATAACTCATTAGGTCGAATTCATACACAATTCATTGCTCTAAAAGAGTGTTACAACTTATGAAATAAGACTGACGAAAAATACCTGAACCTGGGAGACGTAAGACAAGCCAGCAGCTTCGATGGTCAAAAGAAGAGCATGGAGTGACCACAACTGCAGGTTAGAATTAGAACTCTTACTCAAATGAGACAGCGAGTTCACAGTTGGAGTGACCAGAGTAGATAATGCCATTCCCCCTGCACTGCACCAACAAAAAGAGCATTACTGCAGTGAACTCCACGTGTCAAACATACCCACACAAATTAACTCCACATAGGTAACAACTTACCCTATAGACACCACTACATCTCCCCACAGAATCCCAATAAATAAACAAGCTGATACATGCTTCTAACGAGCAATTTCACATACATAAGACAGTTAAATACTACTCCCTCCATTCCATAATGTAGTGCGCCCGCGCTTTTTGAGATATAACTTTGACCATAAATTTAACCAACGTAGGCGTCTGTGGCGGGAGCAAAAATTATACCATTGAATTCGTATTCGAAAGAAAAATTATACCATTGAATTCGTATTCGAAAGAAGTTTTCAATGGTATAATTTTTGCTCCCGCCGCAATCGCCCCCGTTGGTTAAATTTATGGTCAAAATTGAATCTTGAAAAGCGCGGGCGCGCTACATTATGGAATGGAGGGAGTAGAACTGATATAACATATATGTACGACTAGTCCAATGCATTTGCTACACATGAGACAGAAAATAATATTACAAGCTCTAACCACGCCCTAAATTTTTAATTGCAGCTCTCATACTTCTTCAAATTACAAATTAGCCCAATCTTTCCTTTTTGAACCCTAGACACATATTTTTAATTTAAGGCTCTGCTGCAATTCCCAGCCATGGTCCATGCCAACATAGCCCAATCTTTTTCCTTTTTGAACCCTAGACACATTTTTTTAACTTAAGGCTCTGCTGCAATTCTCAACCATGGTCCATGCCAACATAGCCCAATTTTTCCTTTTTGAACCCTAGACACATTTTTTTTAATTGAAGGCTCTGCTGGAATTCCCAGCCATGGTCCATGCCAACATGCACCGCACCACCACCATTGTACTTGGCCCCTGCCATCCCCTCGAGTTTGCCGTCCTCAACCTTATGCCACACCATACCCCCTAACTTCACGGCCGTTGACCTTTTGTTGGATTGCATAATGGTAAAATCAGACAGAACCACCAGTTGTTGCTGCAGTTTGCTAAAATGGAGGCATGCACATGCTACAGAGTTTTTGTAACCAGCAACGACATTAAGCAATTTCATTGATTAGTGTTATTATTAAGGGTAGTTCAGGATTTGAGACACAAAATTGCTCTACTATAAATTGCTTAATTTCCGTAGTTTCCCTCTTATTTTTTGTCCAATCCCTGAGACTTAAGGGGAGCACTCTCCGGTCTACTCGGTGAGGTCATGCAACATGGTGTACTAGTGTGATTTTGTGTACACACATCGCAGGGTGGCTATTTAGGATTTAGTTATGAGATTTCCTTTTTGTGGGATAGCTAGGATTTGTTCTTGCTAGCTCTTTCTCTGGTTTTATTTTAGTTGCTTTTTACAACTGGGAGTTGGGGAGACAAAGAGGGAAGGTGTCATCACCATTCACCAGTCTCTATACTAGTACAGAAACTGAGAGAAATACAAATTACAAAAGCGAGATTATTTAAACTTTGCGGGTACAAGCCTGTGCAATGCAAGCTAGCTAGCTCAAACTAGCCTAACCAAGCTTGATGTAGGTTTGGCTCCTCCATACTTATGCAACACAAATGACGAAATATTTGTGTTAACACAGTACTGAACATATCAAAGTAAGGTGAGCAATATCCCAGGTGACCAAAAAAAAGGCTTCCACCAGGTAAAGCCTGAACTGTCTTTTATAGGGAGAGGAAGAATAAATACAATAAGCAGAACTTACGTTCGATGAATGCATCCCAAAGAAAGTGCAACCGATGCTGCATAGCTCAGATCCACTGGTGTTACTAGCTCTCCAAGAAGGGAACGAGCCTAGTAAATTCAAAAACCACTTCCATTACTATAAGTCTAGAAAATGAAAATGTATCTGGGGAGAAATGAAATGCATAACCATCTACATCATGACTGGAGAGTGGAGAGTATGAAGAATAAAGTGCATAACTGATAAAAAATTGTAATTTTATACAAAAATTCTAAGTTGACAAAGCAGGCAAATATTAATATTAAGAGCAAAAGTATGACCACACTCAAGAGACAAACCATTCTTGCGGTGAATATATCATTCCCAGTGCGTGCCAGTAAACCAAGACCCTCACATGCTGCCCGCCGTTGTGCTGTACAAATTTCACTCTCCCCTAGGATGCCCTGATGCCAGTAATCACGTTAAATTGGGGAGGGGGGGGGGGGGGGGGGGTCGTAGTTTCGCAAATTTGGTCTGTACTCTGTACGCATACTTTACCTTGAATATAGATTGGATCATACTAAATATATCAGTTGGCAATGATTGAGCGCCACGTAAAGTCAGTAACTCCTGAACAGAGAGCACGATGATATTAAAATTAAGAAAACAAAACAGACTGTTAGCGCTCTCAGCTTATAACAAATATTAGAAGTACCTTTAGCCCTGACAATAGAGCAACACAGGCATTTGAAACAAGAAACATATACCAAGAGTACTTCTTCCCAGCCTTGAGGCACTGGTCAATATTGTTCAGGAGTCTTATCTTGGCAGTATTGTCCTGTCAATAGGCATATGAACAAACAAAAATAGAAAATCATTAATCAACAAAAGCAGAATTCCCAAGTTAAAAATGAATGAATCGCTGAAGTTAAGTGCACCTGACATGCAAAGATAGAACCATAGCACAGAAGCATCTGATTAACCAGCATTTTGCTTACTGATTCTGGCTTCAATAAGAAAAACAAACAAATATTAGCACATACAGAGCGTGCACCTGACTGTAGAAAGTCGATGGCATCCACATGTATCAACAGTAATAAGCTTAGTTGAAGTTTGGATTAATATATAAGGAAGTTACTAATGAGTAAGTGAACAACCGATCAAAAACACTGCAAACATTATCCCAATTCAAACATAACTTCAGTGTGTGACTGATAAGTGATCATAGCCTCTATCCTGTACCCTTACTCAATCCTCACACTGGATGCTATTTTCCTATTTATACTTCTTCGCACAATTTTGTTTAAATAAAAGAAGTGCGGTTAAAGGAAGAAACAGTATCAATTTTCAGAATGGTAGTATACCCTCAATACATGCATCAAAAGAGCTTACCAGGCACAGGCAGCTTTGTTAATTAGCAATTGCTTCTCTTGTAAAAGGGAACATTTTAAAAAATCCTTATGTACATAGTGCTTTCTAGGTATAAGCTTAATGTAGGATTATTATTGACTAATACTAAATTAGTTCCTTCCTGAACCAGTTATTGTATTTTAGAACTGGCCTGGAGTTATTGTATTTTAGAACTGACCTAGAGTGTTGTTTCCATGTCTGGATGCATGTGAAACAAATCAATAGTATCAAGTTTTGAGGAAACATAAGCATAAAGACAGCTGGGCCGAGGTATTGAAAAGATAACTACCTGAGGAAAGTTGCTGATTTCATCATCCCACACACATGGTAGAAATCCATCAACACCACCATCAAAAGCTCGTAGTTCATCCTCAAATGAATCCCTGATAAGTAATAACCAATAAACCATCATAAATATTTTTAAAAGAAGACAGCGTAGTTGGCCATAGTTCAGTACAATGAGAACTCATACTTGGCACGCTACCTTCCAGGTATCCACGGGCCCAAAGAAGCATCTCTCTTATCTAACAGAAACTTCAAGCATGAGCTTTCTTCCCATCCGGAAGGGTCACTAGTTTCATCACCCAGAAAGTTAATACATAGAACAAAAGGCGAGTGATCCAGTATTAAAGGAATGCAGAATGAGAAAAAAGAAGAGAATATTGGCTGTCAAATGCTGAAGATGAATTACATGCTTTAAGTCTCTATGTTTTAGAGCAAACCAAGGACCTACAACGTAATTATAAAAGTTCTATCATATTGGGAGTTCGTGTAGCCAGGTACCTTGATGAAGCATATGTCAAAATAGCGCTCAAAAGAATAAGTTGAAAAGACAGAATTGCCTTTTAAGACCATGATAATGTCATATTGTGTAATTATTCAGAGTTTTAGAAAGCAATTCATATACAGCACAATAATGTCCAATTGTTGGCAGCACTAAGGACAAAACAGTTATGCAAATTGTACTGTAGCACTGAGTCCCAGAAACGTTTTCTTCAAGTGTTTGTTGCAGTTCCAGTATGCTTGGCAGACCCATTTGAAATCTCTCTTGTGCAGATAAGGTACATGATTGGGTAGAATTTAATAAAATCCTAGTTAAAAAATTCTTAGTGCTCAAATACAGTTGCACAATTCTATGTAGCCGATTACATTAAATTGAGTAGATGGACTGAAATAAACAAACCAATTTAGGGTAATTGAGCACACAAAATTAAGTTGTGGAGCGTGCAGTGTAACGCTCCAAATAATCAAAAGGGAGGTTGGAATGTATTATGGTCAGAGGTTGGTAGCAGGTGCTGGTGCTCTTTAATTTTTATTAAATTCTACTCCCTGTGTAAACTAATATAAGATCTTTTAGATCACTGCTTTAGTTTACAGAGGGAGTACATTTTAATGCATAATGACATGCCAAGCATAAATATAATAAAACCATGCTATTCAAAATACACCACCTGAATGGGCTTGAACAGAGCTGAAGCATTTGCTCATGCTCTGATTGATAAACCACTGGATTGGAAAGGGACTGATACGCCATCAGTGTTCTAGTTGTGAAGAGATTCAGTGCAGACTTGAGATTTGGCAGTTGCTTAGCGCTCAATGAAGATATAAGGGATAAAGCTCTGCATTGTATAGCTTGAAACTTAGCCTTCACGGAATACACACTAAAGACTAAAATAGGAATTCAGCAGTGAATTTTACGCACCCACCAAGGTAGGCCAGGACAGGGTTAAGTAAGATTCCACCATTAGCAGTTGCGATAATGGGAGAAACAAAGCTTCTTATGAAAGCAGTAAGAGCCTCGATTGCAACCGACAGAACGCTGCAGCAAAAAGCTAAACAAATCAGCGAATTAACTGAAAAAATAGAACTTTAGCAATGAACAGATTTGCAGAAGTTGTCCAGTGTAATTTTTTCTTTATCTCTACTTTCTTGTTTTATCTGCTTGTATCTGGTAGGAACCGATGTGAACCTTTCATGGCATTGTTGTCTATCTTACTTGATGTGGCTAGGGACTTCTATTCCTATAGAAGGGCAGGCAGATCATTGAGATCCTTAAGCAAAAAATAACCAGAAGTTCTAGTTTCCCCCTCCTTCTCCAAGGCTGCAAAAGGCCTAATACCTATCTACCAACTCAGGGAAGAGCGCTGCCAACGGCTAGATGAGGGTGATCCCCTACAGTCGATTGCTCTACTTACAGTCTTCAGACCCATGCCCAACCATGCATGTCACAACTCACAACTTGGTATCAAACAAAGAATCATGGAAGAAATAGAAGTATCAAGGTTGCAAAGCTTGCAGGTATGGAAGACAGAGACATCCAGGATGACAATGAACGGTATCGCAAAAATGTTTTTGAAGCTATTATGAAACTATCTATGAACTAGAAACATGCAATACATGTGTAGTTGCTGAAACAAACCGCAGTTCTGATGCCCAGTCCTGTATATGACTAAGGTACGACTCAGGATTTCCAGTAAAAGGACTAGCCCATAGCAAAAGAACATCAAACACTTGATCTTCCAGCTCCTGCATACCACAGAAAAGAGCCATCGATATGTAAGCTTTATAGCAATATATATACATGAGACACATAGACAGTATCTGCAATACCTCTTTTGGCATGGATGCTAAAAGAGAAGCTAATAACAACCAGCCAGCTTCACGCTCTGCTATAGCAGCCACTGGGTTTCGGCTGAAGCCATTCAGCATCTTTTTGGACAACTCAAGTACGGAATTGGGCAGCCTGCACATTTATTGAATAGAGGGTCAAAACATTGGAAAAACAAAGAGCACTTATTCCTTGGGCATAATTTCCACTAACAGAAATAATAAATGAGAGTTATCCATTCTAACATTGTGATTTTAATACATGTTGGCACTGTTAAGAATGCTTATCAAAGTTATGAACCTGCGACAATAGATCCAAAACAAAGTTGGCACAACCTAGTATCATACCCTTTTCATGCCAAATATATGGTTCATATTTCAGAATATTAGAGCATTTATAGCCTTTTCATGCCAAATATATGGTTCAGATTCCAGAATGTTAGAGCATTTCTTTATCCACTGCTTCTGCTTTGTTCACATGAATAATAAGGTAGGTTCTGTATCAATTACAGAAACGTAATGCTAGGCGCTAGTTAATTCATGAAATTATTTGTGTTATTATGCCAGAAGGGACTTTGATACAGTCAACAGGTGAACGATCTGACAACAACAATGACCTAGTACACTTTCACGGGGTGCTAATGGTACTCAGAGATATATGGGAGCACGCAACACACTATAAAAAATATTGGTTCAACCCAATATTGAACGTAGCCCCACCAAATCACACTGCCAAAGATCCAATCTAAAACTTGGCCCAAGGCTACATCGTCACCAAACAAACCTAGGAATACAGCAGCAAACTGATGCAACAAACCTTAGGCAAATTTCTAAAGCTACAAAATACTATGAATATGTAGTAGTGAAACAATGCAAGCAGCCCCACAAACTACTGCCATATGAAAACTTATGAATGCCATTTCCCATTCACAAGTGTGTGTGTGTGGGGGGGGGGGGGGGGGGGGGGGACACAGACTTAGGAATATTGACCAAAATGTACATCTTCATTCATTTACAATCAGAGACTAAAACCAAGAAAAATATCGTGAAGTATAATGAAATGAACCTTGCAGGGTAACCAAGAAGTAACTTTGGCGAGATCGCAACGAGAGTAGCTAATACAGTAGCCTGTCCATGTAGCGAATCAAGCTCATGGTTCAGATTTTTACCCTGCTTTAAGTAAATTTATCAAGAGGGTAAATGTCAAGGCAGTAAAACTGTATCATGCACATATGATGCCAAATACAGTATAAAGTAGCAATAACTAATGAAAACATAAACCAATAGTCGCTGATAAACATATTAAACTACAAACACAACATAATATGTTAGAGACTAGTGCCAACTCATCCTATAGGAAAGTCCGGACTAGATCAGCAAACCTTTGTACTGATTAATGAGTGAGGTGAGTACAAACAAGTGTACAAAGACTCTGTCAGTGCTGCAAGTACTATGCTCTAGTCTTACATGTATTTATCATGCTGTATGCATGATGCATATTTTTTAATCACTGTTTCCTCTTTGTGAGACAGCAGAAAGTAATTATGAAGCTGCAACACAGATCAATTCTCAAGATTGTAACATGAGAGGTTCAATTACAATTAGAAACAGCGACATCAGTTGACTCTGCGCTTTAAAGAGTAACTATTTAAGTACGTACTAAATATTAAAGTAGCATGGCTAGCTGTGCTGTGCACTGTGAACATCCGGAACAACCGCTTATCCCTAGGTATAATAAGTTTATGAAATGCAACAGACAAGCTTCACTATACCTTATCAAATGATAAAGTCTCCCTGAGAGCATGTAATGTTGTAATACCATATGAGACTAAACCGCCAACACATGTCGGATCAACTTCCGCTAAAGCACGCAATGTTAAAGCTGCTTCGACACGAACCTATACAATGTCAACAAAGATATTAGGGTTGATCAACCACTTAAGACAACATACAAATGAACATCTGTAGCATTGATTGATGGTAACAGAAAATTTAAGCATGGCTTGAGTTTCATTTTTAGAAGAAACAACTGTACAAGGTGCAGCAACAGCAGGACATGCCAAAATGACTGCCACTATATTCAGCTTTCAATTTACTCATATTAAAGGGAACCTTGTAGAATATAATGGAAGATCACAGTAATATTCAGTTTTCCTCGGTACTCAGTAATACAGTAGGCAGCTAGATCAATGATACACTGAATGTGAAGTTCAGACACTGCATGCAAATTTTGTATTGACAAGCAGGCAAGTGTGTGATAAGCTATGTTGGTCGTTTGCAGGAAACAGATTGATGAAATATGATATGCAATCAGAAAAATGAATATTGGCACCAGAAAAGTAAGTATATGTGTAGTTTACTCAACATCAGTGGTTTACTATTTCATTGATGTTGAGAAAAAACAAGCAGTTGAACAATGAAGAAAATGTTCTCAAGACGGAGTAACATGACATGTAATATAGCAATGGCACAAGCAAGTGGATCTGTGACTACATGGTTATCTAGTCATCTAGTAATATATATCTCTGAAAGCTGAAATAAAATAATTTTGTAGTATACATCTACCATACATGAGGATTCAGTAAGCTACATGTGTTTAATCGTAGAATTGCATAGCAGATTACAACAGAGATGATGTGAAAAACAAAATGTTCATGTACTTATGAATTTAAGAGTACACAAAATGAAAATTCAGGAAACCTATTTTGCAACATACATTTGCTGAAGAATGAGATAATGCTGCAACGACTGTGTTATCAAGAATATCCTTGAATTCAGATGGAACCTGTGTGATGGAGCATGGGATGTTACTCATGTACGCATAGCATTGATCCAAAAACAGAAAATTAGCTGAGTGCTATGGCAAAGAGGTATAAATTGGAAGCATCATTGCTTGTGGGAATGATATATGAGGCTCAGAGCCACATGTGAGTAACACATCGGATAGTACTTTTCCAACTTCACGATCTTTGTGATGGTACTGAGCAATTGCCCGAATAACACTTTCGCCAAAGAGAATATAAAATCATACACGTAACTCAAAGTAGCTGGAAATGCATCAAGTATGCTATTTGGTTGAGTTATAACAATCGAGGCTGCAAATTAAACAGGGAAAAAACATTGATAATACATCATCCCTTCGAGTGCAAATACCTCGCCCAAGCTTCTCAAGAGGTAAGATAGAATGCGTAATGTTGCCACTCCCGTTGGAGCAGAATAATTTGAAGACTCCAACTGCACTCAACAATACATACAGAAATTCAAAGGATGTAAGGAAATTAACTCGGGCTTTTTATACTGTTTTTTAGAACCAGGTTGAAGCTATCGAACCTTTTTTCCCAGAAATACCAAAAATTCACCCTGCGTTGGCTCGGTCATCTGGTCAGCAAAACCAACTCGGAGGACATATAGCACACATGCCTGGGCATTTAGATATAAAAGCAATAAGAACCTTTAAACTAAAGCAACTGAAGTGGAATAACATTTTCTTGCCAGTATTTGATATCCTGTTTTCTTAACAAACAAAATTACAAATTCATACTAGTTTAGACTAATTGGAAACAAGCATAAAAACTGCTGGGCTCTTACAAAGCGCATGTTCCACTTCTTGTGTCACATTTCTGTCATCTATAGGTGAACTAATTCCATGTGGACTTTCATATTTCTAGGTAACTAATGCAACTGCATCAATTCGTCCTCAAAATAAATTCTAATAAATTGATAAACCACATGTGGAAAAAGCAGTCTCTCTTGTGAAGGAAATATTTGCTGACAATACAGCCCATTTTAAAACATAATAATTCATGGTTGAAAAAAAATATGGATATACAAGTTCAAACTTCAAACCAAAATTGATAAAGGGAGCTACCAATGCGTGTGGATCAGGAGAACCATTCCCTTGGAGAATTTCCATCACTTGTACAGCATAGTTTTGAAGTTCACTGTCCAGGGTACCGTACTTCATATGGATCATCTGCACCAGAAAACTTTTGTTAAGAGAGAGAAATGAAATATCAATGTGCTACAAAATGCAATCAGGCTACTTGTGAATTTAAGGTAAATTTAGTAGAATTGAGGCGTTGAATCTTTCTAGTTCAAATACGAAGACAACTTTTTGTGAGGGAGCCAAGTGACAATAACTAGTAGGAAGTAGGTATGTTTGTTTGTTTTTTTGCTGGCTAGAAGAAAAGCACCGATGTTCAAGTTAAAGTGGACTTAAATGTCATTGATGGGGTTGTACATCCGCTCACCCACCCACTGAGCTAGGTTGGTTGCTAATTCACTACAGCGACAAGCTAACAATTGAAAGATAAATATAATGAAGTTGAGATGCCTAATGATGCATCCCTTAGGATGGAAGTGAACGCAACAACCCTTTGAAAAGGTATTTACTACTCAACAACCTTTTTAGGTGTTCATGATAATCAGTTTGGTACATTGTATACATAGATAATTCAAACAATGGTTTTATTTTTATTTTCTTTATTTTTTCAGTGAAAACATTAACTCCGCCTATGTTGTCTCAGCATAGCCGGTCCCAGGCCCGGGTAAAGGAGGAGGGTTGTGATAGGCTTGGCGAGCCAACGTAAAAACTCAGCCACTCTTATGGAGATGAAACCCAAAAGATTTTTGTTGGGGCGTAACCCTGTCAGCGACGCGCCACATCGGAACCCGGGTGTGGTGTCAAATGGGCAAGGGCCGGGCCGTCACCCTCCCCCCCCCCCCCCCCCCCCCGGTGGCGCGCCGTATCTTGATCTGGATGTGGTGGCAAGTGAGCGAGGATCGGGTCGTCCCATCCTTAGTGGCGCGCTACATCAGCGCCCGGATGTAGTGGAAAATGAGCAAGGGTCTTCGCATTTGACTCGACGAGTGCGAAGGGTAAGGAAGTTAGTCGAGCCTAGGAGGATCCGCTTAGGTAGCTGGAACGTAGGGTCTCTGACAGGGAAGCTTCAGGAGCTAGTTGATGCAGCAGCGAGGAGAGGCGTTGATATCCATTGCTTCCAAGAAACCAAATGGAGGGGACAGAAGGCGAAGGTGGAGGATACCTGCTTCAAGCTGTGGTACACGTGGACGGCTGCAAACAGAAATGGTGTAGGCATCTTGATCAACAAGAGCCTCAAGTATGGAGTGGTAGACGTCAAGAGACGTGGGGACTGGATTATCTTGGTCAGGCTGGTATTTGGGGACTTAGTCCTCAATGTTATCAGCGCGTATGCCCCACAAGTAGGCCTCAATGAGAACACCAAGAGGGAGTTCTGGGAAGGCCTGGAGGACATGGTTAGGAGTGTACCGATTGGCGAGAAGCTCTTCATAGGAGGAGACCTCAATGGCCATGTGGGTACATCTAACACAGGTTTTGAAGGGGTGCATGGGGGCTTTGGCTATGGCATCAGGAATCAAGGAGGAGAAGATGTCTTAAGCTTTGCTCTAGCCTACGACATGATGGTAGCTAACAACCTATTTAAAAAGAGAGAATCACATCTAGTGACTCTTAGTAGTGGTCGACACTCTAGCCAGATTGATTTCATCCTCTCGAGAAGAGAAGATGGGCGTGTGTGCCTAGATGGTAAGATGATACCTGGAGAGAGTGTTGTCCCTCAGCATACGTTGGTGGTTGCTGACTTCCGCTTTCGGATTCGTGTCCAGCAGGATAAGCGTGCCAAAGTCGCTAGAACGAAGTGGTGGAAGCTCAAGGGGAGGTAGCTCAAGTGTTCAAGGAGAGGGTCATTAAAGAGGGCCCTTGGGAGGAAGGAGGGGATGCGGACAATGTGTGGATGAAGATGGTGACTTGCATTCGTAAGGTGGCCTCGGAGGAGTTTGGAGTGTCTAGGGGAAGGAGAAGCGAAGCTAAGGATACCTGGTGGTCGAATGATGATGTTCAGAAGGCGATTAAGGAGAAGAAAGATTGTTTCAGATGCCTATACTTGGATAGGAGTGCAGACAACATAGAGAAGTACAAGATGGCGAAGACGTCCGCAAAGCGAGCTGTCAACGAAGCAAGGGGTCGGGCGTATGAGGACCTCTACCAGCGGTTAGGCACGAAGGAAGGCGAGAGGGACATCTATAAGATGGCCAAGATCCGAGAGAGAAAGACGAGGGATGTTGGCCAAGTCAAATGCATCAAGGACGGAGCAGACCAACTCCTGGTGAAGGACGAGGACAATAAGCATAGACAGCGGGAGTACTTCGACAAGCTGTTCAATGGGGAGAATGAGAGTTCTACCATTGAACTGGATGATTCCTTTGATGATACCAGCAGGCGTTTTGTGCGGCGAATCCAAGAGTCTGAGGTCAAGGAGGCTTTAAAAAGGATGAAAGGAGGCAAGGCGATGGGCCCTGATTGTATCCCCATTGAGGTGTGGAAAGGCCTCGGGGACATAGCGATAGTATGGCTGACCAAGCTTTTCAACCTCATTTTTCGGGCAAACAAGATGCCAGAAGAATGGAGACGGAGTATGTTAGTACCAATCTTCAAGAACAAGGGGGATGTTCAGAGTTGTACTAATTACAGTGGAATTAAGCTGATGAGCCATACAATGAAGGTGTGGGAGAGAGTCATTGAGCACCGCTTAAGAAGAATGACAAGTGTGACCAAAAATCAGTTTGGTTTCATGCCTGGGAGGTCGACCATGGAAGCCATTTTCTTGGTACGACAACTTATGGAGAGATACAGGGAGCAAAAGAAGGACCTGCATATGGTGTTCATTGACTTGGAGAAGGCCTATGATAAAATAAGTGGAATGTCATGTAGTGGACCTTGGAGAAACACAAAGTCCCAGCAAAGTACATTACCCTCGTCAAGGTCATGTACGATAATGTTGTGACAAGTGTTCGAACAAGTGATGTCGACACAGATGACTTCCCGATTAAGATAGGACTGCATCAGCGGTCAGCTTTGAGCCCTTTTTGCTTTGGTGATGGATGAGATCACAAGGCGATATCCCATGGTGTATGCTCTTTGCGGATGATGTGGTGCTAGTTGATGATAATCGGACGGGGGTCAATAGGAAGTTAGAGTTATGGAGACAAACCTTGGAATCGAAAGGTTTTAGGCTTAGTAGAACGAAAACCGGGTACATGAGGTGCGGTTTCAGTACTACTAGGCACGAGGAGGAGGAGGTTAGCCTTGATGGGCAGGTGGTGCCTTAGAAGGACACCTTTCGATATTTGGGGTCAATGCTGCAGAAGGATGGGGGTATTGATGAAGATGTGAACCATCGAATCAAAGCCGGATGGATGAAGTGACGCCAAGCTTCTGGCATTCTCTGTGACAAGAGAGTGCCACAAAAGCTAAAAGGCAAGTTCTATAGGACGGCGATTCGACCCGCAATGTTGTATGGCGCTGAGTGTTGGCCGACTAAAAGACGACATGTTCAACGGTTAGGTGTGGCGGAGATGCGCATGTTGAGATGGATGTGTGGCCACACGAGAAAGGATAGAGTCCAGAATGATGATATACGAGATAGAATTGGGGTATAGCGGACGGCTAAAGCATGAGGATAGTGTCAAGACTCAAGAGAGGTCGGGGTAGACCAAATTTGACATGGGAGGAGTCCATAAAGAGAGATCTGAAGGATTGGGGTATCACCAAAGAACTAGCCATGGACAAGAGTGCGTGGAAGCTTGCTATCCATGTGCCAGAACCATGAGTTGGTCGCGAGATCTTATGGGTTTCACCTCTAGCCTACCCCAACTTGTTTGGAACTAAAGGCTTTGCTGTTGTGTCGTCGTTGTTTTGAGCGAAAACAGTAGGGAAGGCCCCTACTGCGCCATTTTATAAATTTTTAAAAGATTGCAAAATGGGTGAGAGGATGGGGCGTAGTCAGATTACAAAATGTCTAAGCCCACTTCAGCATTAAATTCCTCTTATCTTTGTACATATTTGACCTCTGCGCCCTGTGGCACTCTAACTCGGATGTTTTCGTAGTGTCTTTACTTACTTTATGGTCAGTTATGCTTAATAGCTCATCCTTGTAGTCTCCTTGCATAAATTTAGTCACCTTAGTATTGCACTATTCTAATTCCGTGATTTTTCTTTCACGTCTTTGTATTTACTTCCTACAAAAGCTTTATTCCATTTCGAATAAAATTTTACCTGCAAAAAGAACACCCACGATAGAGACAAACCAACTCGAAGTTTCTTTGCATTGGCTCCATTTGCTGCAATAGGAAAACAGGGAACATTTCAGTGAATGCACATAAGCATGAATTGTCGACTAAGTCACACATGATAGCCATCTGTGCCATATGCAGAAGCAGCGGCGTGCTTACGTTGGCGGTATAATTGATAAAAAGAGCACCATAGCATAAATTTAAATAATTACAGAAAATAAGAAAAAGAAAGCATTGCACACATTGCAATATCATATCAATATAAAAAGAGACCAAGAGGGAAGGAACCCCGGTGATACATTCCTAGGAGGAAGACACTTGGATACACATCCCACCATTGAGCTACCTAGGGATTCCCCATGTGCCCTATTCAAATATTGAGAATGCTAATTCTAGACAGCCTTGAGCATGCTGCTAGCAATAAGCACATACTAGGATCAATGCCCATTTTCGGTATAGTGTGAGTTCGGCAACAAGTTTAACAATCGTGGTTCACACTGAATTCATACTGGTAAAGCATTGTTTCACTTTCACATGCCTCTCTTTCATAATGCTTTCATATTAGTTCCTTTTTAAATAAAGACAGCAAATATGCAAGACTGGAATGAAAAAACAGTATTCAGAACAGTGTTACAACAACATACATACACACTCATGTCTTTAAATAGCTTTCATCACACTTAGAAAAGGACACCATTATTTACCTTTAACAAATGGCAAAATTAAATGCTTCTGTATACCATCATCAAATTTCTTTGCAGAAACATTTTGCTTTTTTCCTCCTTTAGTTACCTGTCAACTAAAGTCATATACAGAAACTGACAGGAAAGAAGTTAAGAACATTTGAAGCTATATACCTGTGCATCTGGGTTCACTGCAAGAGCAAGTATGGCACCAAGTGCTTCTGCAAATGAATCTCTAACTGCTGACACATTATCTTCCAAGCCCTATAAAATGCCATCAAGCAAAGAATAAATTCAGCTAAAATAACTTCAGCCACTGGTTTTTAACTTGCAGTAAACATGAGGAATAAATAAAATGAGTAAACGATACCTTAACACAACAAGACATTGAAGTATCAAGTTCAGCCATCCCCAACCCAGGCCCACCTATATTAGCAAAGGCCTTCAAGCATCGCGCTGCTGCTACTCTAACAATATATGATTTGTCACTTATGCCTCCTCGCATGATTATGCGGAAAGCCTCCAAGTAAGCTGCACCACTACCACCACCACCAGAGCCTTCCAATGCATTCTCAAGCAAGAGGAGTGCATCTTGCCTTACAAAGTCCTGAAGATTCAAGTAAGAGAAAATTGCTTTTACTGGTAGAAACTAGAAAATGAACCAGGAGCAAAAAGAACACCAGAAACGGGGCTGGAGATCTGCATCAACACTATTAAGAAAATTGTGGGTCCTTGGAAACGAGAAAAAAGAAGGAACAAAAAGTCCCACAGGTGAACATATTCAGATTTACAGCAAGTCCCCGATCTTGTAGGAATCATTGTTTCTAGACAAACAAAAGCAAGTACTCCACATATTTTAACATAGATGTTGTATTGCAAGAGAAATAAAAAGATGATATGAATACCAAATAACAGTCAGATAATATTCTGTAGAAGGCACTGGAATGAGAACAGAAAGAATAATAAGGAAACTGAAGGGAGAAGCACGGACCTCATGATACTTCATCAGTTTTGCTACGATGTTTGATGTCTCAATCAATCCTGCGGTAATCTTGCGCCCGAATAAGCGGTAAATTTCTCCTAGGCATTGCGCTGCACCTGTTAAGAAATTATTTGGTTTTACATCATTAGAAACACAATCACAATCCATAAGCAGACCACATCATTATAGCGTGACTTCTATGAGAAATAGCAGGGGACATCTAGTCCAGATCATTGCACAATGCACACCAGAAAAATGCATTACTACATCATACTATTATTTTTTTGCAGGCACATAATCTTAACCAAATAATCTACCCAAATGATAAGTGCCACACGTGTGGCACGAAGTAACACCTCCCTGACATTTTTTACACTAAATTTGTCATCCGAAAAAAAAATCAAAAAAAATTGGAACTTGCCATCCAAACAGAAAGTCGCCATGCTTCACAACTAAAGTTGCCATCCTCTTGTAATTAAGCTTGCCATCAAAAAACGTCAGGGCGGAATTGCTCCGTGCCACACGTGTGGCACTTATCAGGGTCCATAATCTAAGCCACTCATAATAATAATCATAAGCTCCACCTATGTTGTCTCAACATAGCCAGTCCCAAGCCCGGGTAAAGGAGGAGGGTTGTCATAGGCTTGGCGAGCCAACGGCAAAACCCAATCACTCTTATGGAGATGAAACCCAGAAGAACATCGTTGGGGCGTAACCCTCTTAGCAATGCGCCGTATGGGAACCCAGGTGTGGTGTCAAATGGGCAAGGGCCGGGCCATCACCCCCTTGGTGGCGCGCCGTATCTTGATCTGGATACAGTGACAAGTGAGCAAGGATCAGGTCGTCGCATCCTTAGTGGCGTGCTACATCGACGCCCGGGTGTAGTGAAAAATGAGCGAGGGTCTTCGCATTTGACTCGACGAGTGCTAAGGAAGCTAGCCGAGCCTAGTAGGGTCCACTTAGGTAGCTGGAACGTAGGGCCCTTGACAAGTAAGTTAAGGGAAGCTAGTTGATACAGCGGTGAGGAGAGGTGTTGATCCTTTGCGTCCAAGAAACCAAATGAAGGGGGCATAAGGCGAAGGAGGTGGAGGATACCGGCTTCAAGATGCGGTACATGGGGACAATTGCAAGTAAAAATGGAGCAAGCATCTTGATCAACAAGGGCCTCAAGTATGGAGAGGTAGACGTCAAGAGGCGAGGGGACCGGATTATCCTGGTCAAACTGTTAGTTGGGGACTTGTAACGCCCCGGCCACATCCACCGGTTCCTGGCCGTTACGCCTGGCGGGATCTAGACTGGCCCCACAGACCAACACTAGTCTTTCCTGCGCACTTTTGTCCTCACTCGTGCGCACCCGAGATCAGCGTCCCGGTCGGTCACCCATCCTCAAATCGCTCCAAGCCAAGCACGCTTAACTTTGGAGTTCTTTTCGAATTGGCTCCCGGAAAAGAAGGAATTCCTTGTTGATATGAGTAGTCTATCATTCCTACTAAGCCAGGCTCTCACAAGACTTGGTTCTCAATGTTATCAGCGTGTATGCCCCGCAAGTAGGCCATAATGAGAACACTGCTATTGGGTCTCACAAGTAAACAGCGTAGATCCTTCTTTTCATTCAGCTAATGAGAGTATTTCCATGATTTCTCTTTTTTTGATAATTGTGGGCATTTATGTTCACCCGCTGGCTACAAGTCTATAAGTAAACGGATTTTTCAATAGATAAATTACAACTGCCAACACATTCGAAATAAGTTAAGAAATTTATACAGCATGAATTATGATTCCTAACCTGCACATGCCATGGGATCCGCTCTTTTCACATCTACCAACCACCCCTGCAAGGTGCTCGCCCTTGAGTATACTGATATTGCATCACCTTTCTGAATTATCCGCCCCATTGCTGATGACGCCAACCGTCGAACAGGGCGGCAAGCACCAAAGACAAGCAAGGACTGGAGAGCATCCTCGCATTTCCTTTGCCAAAGTTGTATGGTGTCCTGAATAGCAACATCCACACAATTCAAAATCAGAGGTACCAAGGAAATCCTCCATTCATCACCTGAAGCTGCATATTACACTTTGTGGGTTAACATAATCAAAGAGCGAACTTCCTCATGGTGGCTCATACATCGCAAGTTTCACACATGCAAGAAGGAAGGGATGCAAAATTGTGAGCAATTTTCAGTTCAAATGCGTGTCAATCATGAAGCATTTATTTACTTCTTCTGCCCCATCAGCCGCAGCTAAAAGCAACCATATGACCCCATACTAGGATCTTCCGACCCAGCAACTAGAACAGACTAAAGCTTTGCAAGGAGCCAAGGACACCGAACTCTAGCAGTGAACTACCGAAATTACTCCCCATAGCGAGCCAATTCAAGCAGATCACGGCACAGCAACACCGATCCAGGGAGCTCGTGCGGCAGTAGCATGCGCGTAGGCATTGCTATAGCAGCAGGGATCTGGAAGGTGGGATCTAGGGCAATGGGAGAGTAGGGTTGGGGCGCGACCTTGGGGGCCTCATCGAGGGCGGAGGAGAGCTCGGAGAGGAGGTCGAAGCAGAGGAGCGCGTCGGGGGGCTTCTGCCTGGCCGACGCCACCACGGACTCCAGCTGCGCCACCAGAGCGCCGAACCGCGACAGCGGAATTGGCTCGCCGCCGGCGACGCCGCGCTTTGCCATGCGAAAGGTGGGGGAGGAGGGAGCGGGAGGGCGTGCGGGTGTTTGGGCCGATGGCCTTTTTCCGGTACCACTGGGATGGAGATCTAGAGTAGACGTGCCGCGCGGTGGGGTGCTTGGTTGGTAGTCAAAAAATTAGCTTAGCCAACATTTGCAACTCCAAAGCTTCTTTAATTTTGGCAACTTATAAGAAATTGGAAGAAAAAAAATGACTTTCAGTCATCGTGGTTAGCTTTATTAATTTTATTAGAACACTGGTTTGAGTTAAACTTATTTTTTTTGCGGGGTAAAGGGGATTGTATTGATTAAGTAAGAGTCACAATACAATCCCGAAGGAGAAGGCCTAAAATTTATTCAGGACCTGATCCTAACCATACCACAAGTTTGAGTTAAACGTTTGACTTGACAAAACGTTGCTAGCTCGATTTTTGCCAACCAACCAATCATGCTCCTAGTGCGTTGTTATGTTATGTCTAGCTCGTCGAGGTGATAAGATGATCTAGACAACGGTGTAATAAACTGGCAAACATATATACCCTTGAAAAATTCTTACATTGGTGGTCCAATTTGTCTTGCTTCACTGATAATTTTGGCATCGAATTATAAAACGAAATCACAAGTTAAGGGGACTTCGGGCCTGTTCTTTTGAGGCTTCTGGGAGCTTATTGTGAAAATAAGTCAGAAGCCCAAAAGAACTCGTTTTGGGCTTGTGGCTTAACTTATTTCCATCACCCTCTCCCTTCACAATGAGAAAAAGCTGGGGGAGGGGTGCTTCCCGCAGAAGCCCACTTAAACTCGAAGGGGTATGGTCCTGTTTGTTTGGGCTTTGCTTCTGCTTTTGTAGCTTTTTCACTTTGACCAAAAAGTCATAAAAGCTCCTAAATAGGGCTCCAAAATCCATAAAAGCTCCAAAAGCACCTATTTAGGAGCTTTTATGCCTTTTTGGCCAAAGTGGAAAAGCTGCAAAAGCAGAAGCAAAAGCCCAAACAAACAGGGCCTATATCTCTTTGCCACTTAAGTTCATGCATATTACAACGAAACTGCCACCGAGCAAGTCCCCACTCACCCCCGACCAGCCCGTGGGGAAACAGTAGCTCGTCCCTCCCACACGATACGCTCTCCCGTGACTGAAGCTAGGGTTCGTCCGGCGCCGCCGCCGCTCCCCGCGCTTCCCTCCGGCACCGCCTCTCCCCGCCCTTCCCTCTGGCGCCTTCACTCCACGCCATTCCCTCGGTCGCCCCCACGCCCGCCATGGACAGCCTCAGCTAGCCACCACCCATCATGGTGCTCCGGCCACCCTGCGCCGCCGGCTGCCCCGGTCATCTCGTCCCAGTTTGCCGCCTCCCAATTCGCCCTTCGCGTCCAGGTCGCCGCCTCCCAGATCGAGCTACCCTTGGCCAAGCTCCAGCAGTGTTTTGACCTCGACTCTGGCCATCTACCTCGTATGTGTGAACATTTTTATTGAGAGTGAAAATCGACGACAAACTGCATTTTTTATGGAGACTGAACATTTTTTATAGTGTGTGTGCTATGTGAGAATTCTGTCATGCTTGTGTGTGCTATGTGAGACAATGAGATATTTGATAGATGATAACTGAGACCGAACATATTTGATAGTTGTAGACAGTGAGCACTTCGTCTGTGAACATATTTGACAGTAGACAGTGAGCATTTTGTTTATACGTGAGACAATAATAGTCCAGAGGCATTACAGACTTTTCACAAATCATATCACAGATAAGCTGAAAAATGGGCATTGAAAAGAACTGGCTAGCTTATTGTCTGGAGCTTATTTCCACAGGAGCTTATTTACAGCTTATTTCCACAATAGCTTATTTACAGCTTATTTCCACAAGAGCTTATTTCCACAGCATAGCTCAAAAGAACTGGCCCTTCAACTAAAAAACTAGTTAGGGGGCTTGTCCCAGCGCTAGGTTTGCCTCGGGACTCAGGTTCGGTGTCGGTGATACACCACATTGAGTCTTGTCTGATTGGCATTCAGTGATCCCTTCTTTTAGATCCATTCTAGCATTCTGGACTTTCGTGTTTTCGCCTCCTGCATCAAGTCCCCGTGTTTGGTGTGGTAGACCTTAGAGTAGGCAACAAATCATCACTACGAACATCCGGCAAATCCCAACGGTCGGACGACCGGTCTCCAGCGGAAATCCAGTACCACATGTCCAGAAGCAAATCGACGGAAATCCGATGCGCACCGGATGTCCGGGCCCTCTTGAAATTTGGTGCCATTGCACCCGAGAAGAATCAGCAGACATCCGGCGCCCACCGGACGTATGGTCCCTAACGACCGACCGGACGTCCGGAACTACCTGCGCGCAGCCACTCGAGTTTTCACCCATGTATCCCCCTCTCTCACCCTGAACTATAAATACCCTTCTCCTACCTACGTCCTAGGGTTAGCAAAGACATAATAGAGAACTAGTAGAGCTTTGCTCCTGTCCACTACTCCTCTTGGAGGTCGAGACCTCCATGTGAGAAGATCCCCTAGTGGATGCAAGACCCCTATATGGGAAGATCCTCCATGGATGCAAGGCCCCTATTCTAGGGAAGACTTACCTACCTCCAAGACCTCATCTCCCTTGGATTTGAGAAGGGAAGATCTACCTACCTCCAAGACCTCGTCTCCTTTGGATTTGAGAACCTTTGCCTTTGTGCTTTTCCCCTTGACTTGTTATTGTATACTTGTGGATATCATGTATACTATCTTAGTGGATGTGTGATTTGGGTTTGTTTGAGTCTCTCTCTCTCTCTCTCTCTTGTGTTCTTGAGTGTTCATCCTCTCCACCTCCAAGTGTGAACAAGATCTCGAATCTAGGGTTTTCCCTACATCACCATACCATTATCCCACAGATCATGTTCATTATGATTTCTTATGAGTAGTTTGTTACGTTCTTGAGGACTTGGTAGAAACTTGTTGTTAGTAACCATGTGAAGTTGAATAAAGTTTGATGTTTTGATATTATGCTGTGATCTCATTCTCTGGTGGTGATGTGCGGGCGTTAACAAGCTAGTGCCAAAGGTTTAAGACATACTCCCACCAGGGGAGCATAGTTACTAAAAACTAAGTGGGCAGGATCATCCTAAGCACTTTGGGCACCCCTCGAGTGGCCTCTGGTGCCCACTGGCCTATATGTACTAGAAAATCGTCCTCCAATTTATCATGCATTTTTTCGCCGCCACCTACACCGTGCGCCTAGGCACCGGGGACGCCTCATAGGGTTGGGTCTTGCCCCTGGTCCTCTTCTGACACAAAAACTTCTCTCCTATTTTTCCTGGTATTTTTGGGGACTTTTTCTATGGTGTTTTCCTGAAATTCCAAAAACAACACAAAACAAAAACTAGCATTAGGGCATTGAATTAATAGGTTAGTCCCTCAAAATAGTTCTAAAGCATTGCAAGCTTAAAGGATAATAGGTATGAAACATACAAAAAATATAGATACATAGGAGACATATCAATCATCATAAACAATTAACATACCAGATTTGCGGAAATACTTAACTTAACAGTCTTACATAATCACTTAAACATACCAACAAGTTTGTAGAACTACTTAACATAACAGTCTTACATCATCACTGATAAGTCCAAATTGGCATCACTTTTTTACTTTACGTTTTGCACCGTAGTCGTAGGATTTTTGGGATTTTATTGTGTCTGTGCACCCTTTTGTCTTATCGTATATATTCATATATATCTAAGTAGTTGATCCGCACTAACTAAATTATCTCAACATGCAACTATGTCAACTCATCATGCTACCATACATGCCTCCACTAAATTCAATTCTCAACATGCAACTATTCCAACTCACCATGTCACTGCAGGAAAAGACCCCTTAATATGCACCATGCATGCTACTCATAATAAATAAAAAAAATTACAACTATATAATAAATTATATATACTTTAGTTCAATTTTCATATTGCTAATCCAAATACTAAAGTTTCATACTGCCAACTCTCATAGAAATAACTACATCCTATTCCCGCAGTAATGCGCGGGGTATGATCTCTAGTTTCACCAAAATCTCGACCAAGGAGGAGATCTGGAGCATTAAATAAGAAAGAAAGAAAAAGTATATGGGTGAAAATCACGTTGATTGACGTGATGGGAACCTCCTATAAGAAGCATCGATCAAACTAAGCAAATTCCAGCGCACCAACGCTTCCAAGAGAAAAGACAGTGCCGGGTAAGAGCGTGCCCGCTCGTACCAGGTGTTGTCGCCTCCCCTTGGTCCACTATTTTACCTCAGTGGCTTCGGATCGCGGAGCATGGACAAAGAGAGATCAAAAACTTTGACATAACCAATAATGGCTCTGCTACACACCATCAACCCGATTAAGGAGACTCCAACATAAACCATCATCGTCACCATCCCCCTATTCATCTAGTTGTAATACCAAACCCTAGATGGATTCCTACGTGTACTAATTTGATTGTTCATACATAATTGCCATGATTATCCCTTTGATGCTTATTGTCTCTATGTCCGAGTAACCCTAGTTCTCGAGGATATAGAGGAACCCTGGTATGTTTAGGTCCTAAATTGAGATAGGATTCGACATCATCCTTGTATGTTTATGTTAATAATCTTTCTGATGTTGGGTGAAGTTGATCACTCAACATTTTTCCCTTAGCTACACTACAAAAAAAAGGCACATCTGTGACATTATGGCCCGAAATGAATTTTTTTCTATCATGGTTATGACACTTCTATGACGATAATTGTGACAAAAATACGTGTCATCATAGATGTGGTGGGCTCCTACTTGTATGACAAAAAATCATGACAGAAAATGGGCTTTTCGTCCTGGGCGGGCTAGGGACACACCTGCATGACATTCTTTGGGTCGTCCATGACATAAAAAATCGTGGTCGAAGTGAGGGCGAGGAAATTTTCGCGGAGTTCCCCATTACGGTGGGCGGTCGGGGTCGAGCGATGCAGTATGGTTTGCGTGTTTCTCTCTCGTACGCGCGCATGGTGCGAGCCGTGTCGCTATAACTGAACCCGAGCGAGAGGCGTTCGCTTACTGAACCAGAGCGATCGCACTGCTAGCACTATGTACTGAAGTCGATCGATCGATCCCTTCGCTGCTAACTAAACCCGACTGACTCCTTCACTGCTAACTGAACCCGACCGACTCATTCGCTGCTAACTGAACCCGATCGATCGCTGCTGCTGCTGCTAACTGAACCCGATCGAACCCCCGTGCGAGACGTAGCTAGCTGGTTGGGTTGCCTCTGGATGAAAAGTGCCCGTTGCTACCGCACGCGTGATACGTAGAACGAGTCGAGACGTGGTGAGTCCAGCCGGTTGGCTGGCTGTGGATGAACAGTTCCCGGTGGGGGTTGGATAAACAGGACCCCGGGCGTGCGTAGGCGGTTGCCACTGGATGAACAGGACCCCATGGTAGCACACGGTTACCGCTGGATGAACAGGACCCCGAGGAGGCCACCACACACCCCAGCCGGTTGGGGTGGATGAACAGGACCCCATGGAGGCTGGTTGAACAGTAGCCGATGGAGGCTGTATGAACAGTAGGCCGTGGATGAACAGTGGCTGGTGGAGGCTGGAGGAAGTCGAAAGTGGATGAATAGTAGCCCGTGGAGTCCCGTTTTGCGGTACACCACACCCCTCCCGATGAATAGGACCTCTTTTCGACTGTAGGTGCTCCAACAGAAGTCCGTTTCCTCCGTTTTGTGGTACGTCAGACCCCTCCCGATCAACAGGACCCTGTTTCGACCGTAGGCGCTTGAACAGAAGTTTGTTTCCTCTGTTTTGCGGTACGGCAGACCCCTCCCGATGAACAGAATCCTGTTTCGACCGTAGGCGGTCGAACAGAAGGCCGTTTCCTCCGTTTTGCGGTATGCCAGGCCCCGTTTCGGCTGTTCCGTCCAAGCCGATTGGCTCCCGATGAACAGGACACATTCCGTTGCCTCCCGATGAACACGACGCTGTTTCTCCGTTCCGACCTAGCCGGTTGGCTGCCGATGAATAGGATGTCGTTGATGTCGTCCGTCACCTCTCCATGTACATGAGCTCTATCCGTACGTATGCGCGAGTACGCGTTCGAGACCCCGCCCGTATGTACGTACGTGGCCATATTTTTTGGCATGTGGTTGTACGTATGTGTACACGGTCTAGAGGGGACTACCTGAACTGCTACGTCGGGGGCTCTACTATAACACGTGCCGCTGCTTACTCGGTCACGGTTCATCTATGCAGAGAGACCGATCGACCAATGTGTACGTACACGTTCGCGACCAGACAGACAACGCTACGTACGCTTCGACCGGGTGGGTCCCAGCTGTCAGGGAGGATAAGGACGCACTTCCTTGCGTGTGAAGATACAGCTGTTGGGTCCCATCTGTCAGTGGAGGAATCATTTTTATTTTGCGAGTAATAAGGAGGCACTTCCTTGTGTTCAAAGATATAGCTGGTGGGTCTAGCTGTCAGCCTCACCGCCTAAAGTCCTCTTCCGATGGCTGTCGTTCGTTGACCTCGTTGGCCACGCCGCACCGAGAGCATAAAGGCGATGGACGACGACGAGGCCTATGAAGGGAACGACGCGGAGCCAGGGAAGACGAGGCAGGTGGATGCCCACGCGGAGGGGAGTACGAGGGTTCACTGGTTCGGCTGCGGCGTAAGGCTGCCGTCGCCAAAGAATAACAGAGTGTGTGGGTGAGTAGAGGGAAGGCTTGGCCAGTGGTAGTATGGTCGGGCGGTGAGGCCTGCGTGGCAGCACAGCCGCCCACGGGAGGCTGGAGCAGGCGATGCGGCGGGCACTGGTTTGGGCGACTGGAGCAAGAAGATCAGAGGTTGAAGACGCAACACGGCTGTTGGATTAACATCCAACGGTCACTGCAGGTAGAATCGTTTATTAACTAAGTTGACAAAGTCCCGCGTACGCGTCAACTTAGTAGGCCCACAAGTCAGCCTCCAAATCTGGTGGGTCCCAGCTGGCAGGGGGGAATCATTTTTTTGCGCGTAATAAGATGACACTTCCTTCCGTGCAAAGATGTTTTCTGGTTTTTTAATTTCTTCCTTTTCGAGTTAGGGCGTGTTCGGTAGCTCTCCAGCTCCTGGCTCTGTCGACTCCATGAGTGGAGCTGGGCCGAACGCCCTGACTCCGCGGAGTCGCAATCGGGAAGCTGGCGAGCGTCGTAGTGTAAAAAGCGAGGAGTTGAGGAGTTGGTCTTTCCCAGATCTTAGAAAACGAAGGAGTTGGAGTTGACTGAAATTACATGGAGATGCCATCGCGAAGTGAAAAGCTAGCGTACTGGTTCGCTATCTAATCCTCTCCCGAGCCTGAGCTTTGCCTCGATGACCTCAAAAACGGATTCACATCCCAGCCATTTTCCCAGGCCTACAGCTAGCAGCCCAACAACTATTGCCGACTGGGCCACAAAATGCTAAATGGGCTTTGAACCTGGAGGAAAACGACCGGATCCAGAAGCTAAGGTGCCGAACGAAACGCTACTTCTGGTTTTTTGTACGCGGAGTTGGAAGCTGGCGACGGAAGCTGGTGATGAGGATTTTTGGGCTGGGGAGAGCTACCGAACACGCCCTTAGAATAAAAAGAAAACAATTTAGCATCTTTGGTACAATCTATATTTTCGTGAAATGGATCATAATAAAGCTGGTGGGTCCCAGCTGTCAGGGAGAGGAAACTTTTTTTTCCGCGTAATAAAGGAAGCACTTCCTTGCGTGCGAAGATGTAGCTGGTGGGTCAAATCTGTTAGGGGGAGAAATCATTTATTTTCGCATAATAAGGAGGCACTTGCTTGCATGTGGCCATGGCCATGTGGGTCCCTACTGTCAGCCACTCCACATACATGCCTCTTCTGATGGCTGTCGTTTGTTAACAAAGTTGACCACGCCACGCTGAGAGAACCAAAGCGGTGGATGATGGCGAGGCCTAGGAAGGGAACGACCCGGGGCCGGCGAAGACACATCAGTGGATGCCCACACAGAGGGGAGTACGAGGGTTCACTAGTTCGGCTGCCGTGTGAGGCTGCCGTCGCCGGAGAATAACAGGAGGTGTTGGTTAGTAGAGGAATGGCCCGGACGGTGATGGGAGTAGGGTGGGCCGGTGAGGCCTGTGCGGCAGCACAGCCGGCCACGGGAGGCGGTAGCAGGCGGTACCGCCGGCGGTGGTTTGGGCGGCTGAAGCAAGAATATTCGAGATTAAAGAAGCACGACAGTTGTTGGATGGACAGCCAACGGCCATGATACGTCTCCAACGTATCTATAATTTTTTATTGTTCCATATTGTTATATTATCATTCTTGGATGTTTTACCTTCATTTTATAGCAACTTTATATCATTTTTTGGGACTAACCTATTTTTGCTTGTTTTTTACTTCGCATAATATCCCTATCAAACGGAGTCCAAACGCAGCGAAACTTTTTGGAGATTTTTTTTGGACCAGAAGACAACTTGGGAGCCAATGAAGCACCAGAGGGGAGGCCCATGGGGCCCACAACCCACCAGGGCACGCCAGAATTTCTAGAGCTGAGAGGCAGTGGAGGAGACCCCCATGGGGCCCACAACCCACCAGGGCGCGCCAGAGGCCCTGGCGCGCCCTGGTGGGTTGTGGGCCCCATGGGGGTCTCCTCCACTGCCTCTCAGCTCTATAAATTCTCAGATATTCCAGAAACCCTAGAGGAGCGATCGAAACACAATTCCAACCGCTGCAAGTCCCAGAACCATGAGATCCAATCTAGAGCCCTATTCCGGCACTCTGCCGGAGGGGAACACGATCACGGAGGGGTTCATCATTGTAAGTGCATCTAGTGCCACCCCTAGTTGGTTTTGGAGTATTGACGACAAACGTGGTTGAGGGACTAATGTGTTTGTGAGAATTGCAGGATAACACAGGTAGAAGTCCCTCATTGATTCGGTTTACCTACCAGAGATGACCCCTAAAAATGTATGAAGACATTGAAGACAATGGTGGTTCGTGAAGACATTCACGTCGAAGATAATGACGTGTGAAGACATTCACTTGAAGACAATGGAGTGCGAAGACATAGGTTCTTTCGTAGTTTCATTTTCTTCTTTCTTGAGTCGTAGGAGCCACCGAACTGTTAAGTGGGGTCCAAGTGAACAAAGTCAGAAGACTGACGTGATGCTCAACCCAAATCCTATGTCTTCGAGTGAAGACAATGAGAGTAAATCTTATCCAGAGTTGGATGAGTCAGCTTCGCTTGTAGCCCAAGTCAAACTGCCGCGTGTGTTTGAAATCCGACCATTGGACACGTGCCGATTCCTTAGTGACCCAGGGTCATTTCGGACATATCATGTCGGGTTGCCTCCTGGCTATAAATAGCCCACCCCCTACAGCATAAATTGGTGGCTGCTCAGAGTTAGTGCACGGCTTTTGTCGTTTGAGAGCAACCCATCTCCGAAGCCTTTGAGAGAGAGATCCTTGCGAGGACAAAGCCCAAAACACCTAGAGCCAAAGAGTGTTAGGCATCACTGAAGTCTTTCTGTCCGCGTGATCTGATGACTTATTACACTTGAGGACTATGTATCCTCCAGCCGGTTAGGCGTCATGTTCAGAGGATCCAAGAGTCATTATGGATCGCCGGTGAACGGAGTCTGTGAAGGTTTGGAAGTCTACCTTGAAGACTTACCTGAGTGATTGGGCGAGGACTAAGTGTCCTTAGCTCAAGGGGAATAAGGTGAAGATGTGGTCTTCTGAGTTTAGTCTCAGCCTCCCTAACCAGACGTACAGTTGTCACAGCAACTGGAACTGGTCTACCAAATCCTTGTCTTCACCAAGCAACTGGTTCTATCCCCTACCTCCTTTACATTTCAGTTTGTCTTCGTGAAGTCATTGCATGTTTGCCTGATCTGTTTGACTTCACTGTGCGAAGACTTTCACCTGTTTGGCTTCATACTGTCTTCCATTCCGATCTGCTCTACCTAGCTGCTACTAGTCTTCATGCTTTCTTTGTACTGTTTACTTGACTATGGCCTGTCTAGTGTAGCTTATCTTCCACTGCATATCGTATAGGTGTTGTTTGGTTGTCTGTCTTCATAGATCTTGCATCTTTTGAAGACTTTCCTAAAAATGGCCTATTCACCCCCCTCCTCTAGTCGATAACTAGCACTTTCAATCATCCTCATTGGTGCTCCTCCGATGATGCATGAGTATTTCACCATAGACCTATGGGTCCGTAGGTAGTAGCTAGATGGCTTCTTCTCTCTTTTTGATTCTCAATACAATGTTCTCCTCGTTGTTCTTAGAGATCTATTTGATGTAATGACTTTTTATAGTGTGTTTGTTGGGATTCGATCAAGTGCAAGTTTATGATCAGATCTATCTATGAATATTATTTGAGTTTTCTTTGATCTCTTATATGCATGATTATTGTAGCCTCGTATTTCTTCTCCAAATCTTTGGTTTAGTTAGGCCAACTAGATCGATTTTTCTTGCAATGAGAAGAGGTGCTTTGTGATAGGTTCGATCTTGCGGTGTCCTCACCCAGTGACAGAAGGGATAGCAAGGCACGCATGTATCATTGCTATTAAGGATAAAAAGATGGGGTCTATTCCTACATGAATAGATCTTGTCTACATCATGTCATCATTCTTATTGCATTACTCTGTTTCTCCATGAACTTAATACACTGGATGCATGCTGGATAGCGGTCAATGTGTGGAGTAATAGTAGTAGATGCAGGCAGGAGTCGGTCTACTAATCTTGGACGTGATGCCCATATACATGATCATTGCCTTGGACATCATCATAATTATTTGCTCTTGTATCAATTGCCCAACAGTAATGTAACACCCCGAGAATCATGCTATAGTAAACTCATGCTGATGATTGCCAAGTCATCACAATTATTTTGCTAATCATCACTTTGTTCCAAATCAAACTCAAATTCAAATTCAAATACAAGCCAAATTCTTAATTCTCCAAAAAGGTAATTTACAAATGTTCGTTGGGTTGAAAATATTCACTAAATAACTGCCATGAATAAATCAACATCACTTGATATATTTAATAGCCCCTAGAAATCAAAACATGACCAAACAACACCTTTTTAGCCCCTTTTAAATCCAAACATAATTTGTATGAAATCAAATAGCCCCAAACTTTTTACGGCAGTCCATAATATTGGCAAGTATTTTTGCAACAAGTCTCATATTTAACAAAACTCTTTTAGTATTAAAATAAAATAGAAAACATGAGAGAAAACTGAAAACAACAAAGAAAAGAAAAAGAGCAGAGGCCTACTGTGCCATTGGGCTCTATGCCTCCACAGTGCGGCCCAGCCCAACCCTACTCTCTTCTTCTTCTTCTGTTCATCTGAGGCTCCGTGGACGTGGCCGCGGCATCCATGCCGCCGATTCCCATGCGTCAGCCATCCAGCCTCCCCCTGACGTCCTACCTGACTCCCCTCGGCGCCTTGTAAACCCTAGCATTCCCATTCCCCCTCGCGCGCCCACGCCCTCTCCTTCCCGAGCTCACAACCGCACTGCCGTCGACGCACCTTCGTCGATCCCGCGGCCAGAGGCCACCCCGAGCTGCGCCAGGATGTCCTGGAGGATGGTCGTCCACGTCTACGTCGGCTACAGGGCTGAATCGACCTGGATCACTGCTGCATCGACGCCATCGCTCCGTCTCCTCCCCATCGGTCGTCATCACCATCTCCGTCAATTCGCCGCACTCCGCCAAGGCCCAGCTCCCCCGAGTCCCCTCTTGATCTCACTGTGAGCCTCCTCCTTCGGGATCTCCCCCTCTCCCCGCCTTGAATTGCCCCATTCTTCGGCCGCCTCGCTCGTAGCTTGCTCCTAGACGCGCCCTCACAACACCCTCGTGTGCACGCCTGAGCTCGCCACGCCCAAAGCCGCATGCCCTGCTACTCTGCTGCGCAGCTACTGCCGCAGCTAGCGCCCCTGCGTGCTCCCGCAGCCGCCCGCTTGCCCCTCATCTTCCCGCGACACCCCGTGCCGCTGCCACTGCCGCCCGACCCGCGCGTACGGCTGCACGGCTCGCCCCGATCGCCTCGCCCACGCATGCCGCCCCGCAGTCGCCCAGCCGCCACTGCCCCCGGCTGCCGCTCGCCGCTGCCGTCGGACGACGACGAGCAGCTCGAGCCCGACCACCCCCGCACCTACCGCCACCGCCAGCTCCCCAACGCCCCCACTCGCGCGTCCAACCATGGCTGGAGGCGAGCGCGCCGTCCTCGCCCCTGGACTCGACCTCGCCGACGTGATGCCACGGTTAGCCACTAATTAACCGGCTAATAAACTACTAATCACCACTGACACGCGGGCCCCATGCGGGATATTTTTCTGCTAAAAAAGGGTTTAACTAAATTCATCTCTGATGTGTGGGGCCTCCCGTTACTGTTCCTTTGGATAAGGCTTACACGGTCAGCTGCTGACTGGACCGCGGGGACCCCCCCTCTCAGCCACTAACAGCTAAGCTGGGTATATTTCACTGGGTACCCGTAGCAAATACTGTTTCGAATAATTTGAATTTTAATAATTAAAGAAATTCTAGTATATCAATAAAACTTTAGAAAATCATATAAAATAAACCGTAACTCAGATGAAAATAATTTATATATGAAAATTGCTCAGAAAAATATGGAGAATCCGAATATGCCATCCACTTACCCGTCATGTGTCTCTAACACTGCAAACATGGAACCTTCCCCTCGGGATCGTTTGTCCGGTAAATGCCCAAAGCCGGGGAAATATCCACAGATATTTTCCTACTCCGTCTGTAATGCGTAGCCCTGCGTTAGGTCACCCTTAACATAGCTTATGGTCATGGCATGCTTTCTGTTACTTTGTATGCCTGTTATTTATTGTTTCTTCCCCCTCCTTCCTCTCCGGTAAACCCAGATACCGTTGATGCTTCGGTGTTAGACTACAGCTACGCTTCCAAAGATTCCTTTCGTCTGCAGAGCAACTAGCCAAGCAAACCCCCTTGATCATTCCGATATTACCCATTCCATTCTCTCTCATGCTTACATTAGATTTTGCTACTGTAATTGATTGCTCCTATTCTGATGCTTAGCCTGTTTTTGTAACCTGCTTTTGTACCTTAATTGTTTATCCTATCTGCTTAGTATAGGTTGGTCAGTGATCCACCAGTGACCCCTCACCTTGTCCCTATTGCCCCCGCATTATGACCAATGACTCGATCAACGTGATCGATGTCTAGAGCCCGACACATCACTTCACCCCCCCTTAGTTGTACGACTCTGCAGAGCTGCTATCGAGTGCCGAGGGTGATACCTCGTAATGCACTCCTGATGAAAACTCTGTAGTGTAGCTAATCGGACGTGGCCTACAGAGGGTGATTCCTCCTTCACCACTTCCGAGAACGACTCTGTCGTGCAACACCTCAAGTGTGAACCCTCGAGGGTGATTCCTCTAAGTTCACCTTGACGGTTACATCAAGTGGGATCCATTGAGGGTGATTCCTCGGATTCCCCCTTGATGTTATGGACACACGGTTACTTTAACTTTAACCCCAGGACCATGTTAAAGACGGTCGACCCCGAGGGGTACCCGCGAGAGTTACTGTTACTACAGGACTGGAGGGACAGGCGGTACCACCCCGGTAGAGGTGGACCTGAGTTCCCGACAGTCTCTTGTGAGTCGGGTTGACCATGAGGGTACCCGCGAGTTGATGTGTAGTCGGGTTGACCTGGAGGGTACCCGCGAGATTTGTACGTGGTACAGCCGGGCATTCCGGGCCCTTGTCATAAGTCCACGAGACGGGGCGATGGGGTCACATGATCGTGAGTCTCTGCTCGTTACCGCGCGCTTCCAAGACACTAACGGTTTGGATATGTGATCCGGGTAGGCCTTTGGCCTTTTTCGCACTAACCACCACGCGGGAATAAGTATGGGCACTCTGCGTCGTATGTATCAGCCGAAAGCTCTTCGGACATCAGCGACTGAGTGGCGCACACAAGGTTGGACTGTGTAAGCCTGCACTTGTATAAGGGGGCTAGGTCTGCTCATCGGCCGCGTACGCAACATGCAGGAGTGCAAAGGGCGATGGGCCCATGACCCCTGCGCGCTAAGGATTTAGACCGGCGTGCTGGCCTCTCCGTTGAGCCTAGGTAGGGCTGCGGTGTGTTGATCGGCCAAGGCCGGTCGTGACCTGATGGTGTGTCCGGCCGGAGTTGATCGAGCGTGTTGGGTAAGTTGGTGCACCCCTGCAGGGAAGTATTATCTATTCGAATAGCCGTGTTCACGGTAACGGACGCTCGGAGTTGTATCCCGACCGATACAACTAGAACTGGATGTTGAGGCACGAAATGGATATGATAGCTCCGGGATTGCTTTCTAACAGGGAGTCGAGGAAGTGATCTCTGGGCGATGTTACAACATACTTACTACTATTATAATATGTTACTCTTATCTCTTCTGATGCTGCAAGATGCTTGAAGATGCTAGTCTTCGATAGGCTAGGCTTTTCCCCTTCTCTTCTGGCATTCTGCAGTTCAGTCCACAGATATAGCCTATTCCTTTGATACTGATGCATATGTAGTGTAGATCCTTGCTTGCGAGTACTTTGGATGAGTACTCACGATTGCTTTGCTCCCTCTTTCCCCATTTTCCATTCTTCTCGGATGTCGCAACCAGATGTTGGAGCTCAGGAGCCAGACGCCACCGTCGACGACGACTGCTACTACCCCGAGGGTGCCTACTACTACATGCAGGCCACTGACGACCAGGAGTAGTCCCAGGCAGGAGGCCTGCGCCTCTTCGGTCTGTATCCATGTTTGTGCTAGCCATCTTATGGCAACTTGTTTGACTTATGTTTGTACTCAAATATTGTTTCTTCTACTGACTCGCTTATGATCGAGCTTATGTATTCGAGCCCTCGAGGCCCCTGGCTTGTAATATGAAGCTTGTATGACTTTAAATTGTGTTTAGAGTTGTGTTGTGATATCTTCCCGTGAGTCCCTGATCTTGATCGTACACGTTTGAGTGTATGATTAGTGTACGATTGAATCGGGGGCGCCACAAGTTGGTATCAGAGCCGACTGCCTGTAGGCAGCCTCCTTGTGTTCAAAGATATAGCTGGTGGGTCTAGCTGTCAGCCTCACCGCCTAAAGTCCTCTTCCGATGGCTGTCGTTCGTTGACCTCGTTGGCCACGCCGCACCGAGAGCATAAAGGCGATGGACGACGGCGAGGCCTATGAAGGGAACGATGCGGAGCCAGGGAAGACGAGGCAGGTGGATGCCCACGCGGAGGGGAGTACGAGGGTTCATTGGTTCGGCTGCGGCGTAAGGCTGCCGTCGTCGAAGAATAACAGAGTGTGTGGGTGAGTAGAGGGAAGGCTTGGCAAGTGGTAGTATGGTCGGGCGGTGAGGCCTACGCGGCAGCACAGCCGGCCACGGGAGGCTGGAGCAGGCGGTACGGCGGGCACTGGTTTGGGCGACTGGAGCAAGAAGATCAGAGGTTGAAGACGCAGCACGGCTGTTGGATTAACATCCAATGGTCACTGCAGGTAGAATCGTTTATTAACTAAGTTGACAAAGTCCCGCGTACGCGTCAACTTAGTAGGCCCACAAGTCACCCTCCAAATCTGGTGGGTCCCAGCTGGCAGGGGGAATCATTTTTTTGCGCGTAATAAGATAACACTTCCTTCCATGCAAAGATGTTTTCTGGTTTTTTTTATTTCTTCTTTTTCGAGTTAGGGCGTGTTCGGTAGCTCTCCAGCTCCTGGCTCTGTCGACTCCATGAGTGGAGCTGGGCCGAACGCCCTGACTCCGCGGAGTCGCAATCGGGAAGCTGGCGAGCGTCATAGTGTAAAAAGCGAGGAGTTGAGGAGTTGGTCTTTCCCAGATCTCAGAAAACGAAGGAGTTGGAGTTGACTGAAATTACATGGAGATGCCATCGCGAAGTGAAAAGCTAGCGTACCGGTTCGCTATCTAATCCTCTCCCGAGCTTGAGCTTTGCCTCAATGACCTCAAAAACGGATTCACATCCCAGCCTTTTTCCCAGGCCTACAGCTAGCAGCCCAACAACTATTGCCGACTGGGCCACAAAATGCTAAATGGGCTTTGAACCTGAAGGAAAATGACCGGATCCAGAAGCTACGGTGCCGAACGAAACGCTACTTCTGGTTTTTTGTACGCGGAGTTGGAAGCTGGCGACGGAAGCTGGTGATGAGGATTTTTGGGCTGGGGAGAGCTACCGAACACGCCCTTAGAATAAAAAGAAAACAATTTAGCATCTTTGGTACAATCTATATTTTCACGAAATGGATCATAATAAAGCTGGTGGGTCCCAGCTGTCAGGGAGAGGAAACTTTTTTTTCCGCGTAATAAAGGAAGCACTTCCTTGTGTGCGAAGATCTAGCTGGTGGGTCAAATCTGTCAGGGGGAGAAATCATTTGTTTTCGCATAATAAGGAGACATTTGCTTGCATGTGGCCATGGCCATGTGGGTCCCTACTGTCAGCCACTCCATGTACATGCCTCTTCCGATGGCTGTCGTTTGTTAACAAAGTTGACCACGCCGCGCTGAGAGAACCAAAGCGGTGGATGATGGCGAGGCCTAGGAAGGGAACGACCCGGGGCCGGCGAAGACACATCAGTGGATGCCCACACGGAGGGGAGTACGAGGGTTCACTGGTTCGGCTGCCGTGTGAGGCTGCCGTCGCCGGAGAATAACAGGAGGTGCTGGTCAGTAGAGGAATGGCCCGGACGGTGATGGGAGTAGGGTGGGCCGGTGAGGCCTGTGCGGCAGCACAGCCGGCCACGGGAGGCGGTAGCAGGCGGTACCGCCGGCGGTGGTTTGGGCGGCTGAAGCAAGAATATCCGAGATTAAAGAAGCACGACAGTTGTTGGATGGACAGCCAACGGCCATGATACGTCTCCAACGTATCTATAATTTTTTATTGTTCCGTATTGTTATATTATCATTCTTGGATGTTTTACCTTCATTTTATAGCAACTTTATATCATTTTTTGGGACTAACCTATTTTTGCTTGTTTTTTACTTTGCATAATATCCCTATCAAACGGAGTCCAAACGCAGCGAAACTTTTTGGAGATTTTTTTTGGACCAGAAGACAACTTGGGAGCCAATGAAGCACCAGAGGGGAGGCCCATGGGGCCCACAACCCACCAGGGCACGCCAGAATTTCTAGAGCTGAGAGGCAGTGGAGGAGACCCCCATGGGGCCCACAACCCACCAGGGCGCGTCAGAGGCCCTGGCGCACCCTGGTGGGTTGTGGGCCCCATGGGGGTCTCCTCCACTGCCTCTCAGCTCTATAAATTCTCAGATATTCCAGAAACCCTAGAGGAGCGATCGAAACACAATTCCAACCGCTGCAAGTTCCAGAACCACGAGATCCAATCTAGAGCCCTATTCCGGCACTCTGCCGGAGGGGAACACGATCACGGAGGGGTTCATCATTGTAAGTGCATCTAGTGCCACCCCTAGTTGGTTTTGGAGTATTGACGACAAACGTGGTTGAGGGACTAATGTGTTTGTGAGAATTGCAGGATAACACAGGTAGAAGTCCCTCATTGATTCGGTTTACCTACCAGAGATGACCCCTAAAAATGTATGAAGACATTGAAGACAATGGTGGTTCGTGAAGACATTCACGTCAAAGATAATGACGTGTGAAGACATTCACTTGAAGACAATGGAGTGCGAAGACATAGGTTCTTTCGTAGTTTCATTTTCTTCTTTCTTGAGTCATAGGAGCCACCGAACTGTTAAGTGGGGTCCAAGTGAACAAAGTCAGAAGACTGACGTGATGCTCAACCCAAATCCTATGTCTTCGAGTGAAGACAATGAGAGTAAATCTTATCCAGAGTTGGATGAGTTAGCTTCGCTTGCAGCCCAAGTCAAACTGCCGCGTGTGTTTGAAATCCGACCGTTGGACACGTGCCGATTCCTTAGTGACCCAGGGTCATTTCGGACATATCATGTCGGGTTGCCTCCTGGCTATAAATAGCCCACCCCCTACAGCATAAATTGGTGGCTGCTCAGAGTTAGTGCACGGCTTTTGTCGTTTGAGAGCAACCCATCTCCGAAGCCTTTGAGAGAGAGATCCTTGCGAGGACAAAGCCCAAAACACCTAGAGCCAAAGAGTGTTAGGCATCACTGAAGTCTTTCTGTCCACGTGATCTGATGACTTATTACACTTGAGGACTGTGTATCCTCCAGCCGGTTAGGCGTCATGTTCAGAGGATCCAAGAGTCATTATGGATCGCCGGTGAACGGAGTCTGTGAAGGTTTGGAAGTCTACCTTGAAGACTTACCTGAGTGATTGGGCGAGGACTAAGTGTCCTTAGCTCAAGGGGAATAAGGTGAAGATGTGGTCTTCTGAGTTTAGTCTCAGCCTCCCTAACCAGACGTACAGTTGTCACAGCAACTGTGTGGCACCCCGGCTCATTGAACCGGAATACCAGTGTTCCCAGCCCAGAGACCATTGTCTTCTAGAAACACTCATCATCTTGGCAACAGTAACATAGCTGACTTTATTGATAATAAAGAGTACAAGCTTACAAGATCCTCGAGGCCAGAGCACAACAAGTGCTATACAGTATGTACATTATTTATCAAACATGATGGGCCTCGGCATAACTTAGCGATACTACAGCGGAAGGCTAAAGCGTAGCGGAATATGGCAGCAACTCCATCCACAGGGACACTGCTGTGGACACATCCTAGGCATTATAACACGAACCTCCAAGACCTGCGTCTCAGTCTTCTCCTGCATCTGGCATGATACGCCAGGTGAGTACTTTGAATGTACTCGCAAGCACATGACAACCAAATAATGCAGCAAGTAATAGCATGGCAATAAACATGTTGAGTCTTAATTGCTGAGATCACGATCATCAACTTACTCATATCCGGGTTGCTTCACAACCCACGGAGTACTCCACCTCACTGAGTACTTCCGCACGTAAGACAAGTTCTTTCATCAGTATCCTTATAACGGTTGATCTCCTACACAGGTCTGGACGGGCTGTCCAATTCCGTGGACACGGCTATTCGAATAGATTTTACACTCTGCAGAGGTTGTACACTTTACCCACACCACGGAACTCAT
This sequence comes from Thinopyrum elongatum, assembly GCA_011799875.1. NCBI lineage: Eukaryota > Viridiplantae > Streptophyta > Magnoliopsida > Poales > Poaceae > Thinopyrum > Thinopyrum elongatum. The sequence continues at coordinate 469,902,165 of CM022303.1, read as the reverse complement.
GGCCTCGTGCTCCCATTCGGGTGGACCAACGACGTTCCGACGAAACCTGTCTGACCCGTGACTCTTCCATCGTACCACCGGCCATCACACTCCCTCTTGGAGTCAAGCCCTGGGTGGCCCCGTGTCCTCAAGACACCTGCCACCGTCGTGGCCAAACTAACTGTCCCAAACGGGGACGCCGGCAAATAACTCAACTGGGCTCACAGAGTTATCGTCGTCTACCTGATCAGGGTAGCACGCACGCATAACCCTCCCTCTTTGGAGGTACCGGTGAAAGAGCACGTAGCCAGCCCAAGTCAAGGCCGTCCCATACCGGCAAATGTGGCTGCACGTTTTAACCCGGACAGGTGACTCTCGATCAACCAACTAAGTTTCATTAAGCATTCAGCAGGTTATCAACTCATGTTAACTTAGTTGGTCATCTTAGTCATTTATTAATTTACTTGGAATTATTTGGGGTTAAATTTAATGTGCAAAATGAATATGAAAATGCAATGCCATGACATGCTTCAAAACATGGTTATCCTGGCTTGCCTTGATCAGTTGGGTGGTCCAGAAACTCTTGACCTTCAAATCCACAAGTTTCTCCCTCTGAAAATATTTTAAAATAGTAAAAGAAAATGTCACATAAAACTGTTTCAATCGCCAGCAATTCTGTGAGTGGGATAAAAATATGAAACTTGGTGGAAAAATAAAGAATTCCATTATGAACACGATGCAAAAAGAATCAGGTCATTTGGACCTTTCTATTAAAAGATATAAGCAGTCAAAGTTACTGGTCAAAGCTGAAAATAAAACCAAAAATAGAAAAACTCACAGCGGGCCACGTCGAAGGCGTAAAGGCCGAATGCGCCTTCACTTACCCCTTCGCGTGCGTGTGCTGAGTCGCTGACAGCGGGGCCCGCTCGGTTTAAATAGAGGAGGGAGAGAGAGGAACAGAGAGGGGCGGAGCTTCGGCGGTGCTCACCGGCGATAGGGACGGCGGCTGGGCTCGAGAAGGACGGGGATGGATCGAGCATCGAACGGCGGTTCTCCTTGTACCCGCAGCTCGGTCAGAGGTGGACGGATGACGTCGCCCCCTTCGTCTCCGGCGGCGGCAGCTTTCGGCACTCGCCGGCGATGGCGGTTCCGGCAGCTATTCGACCGGGCGGCGGCTCTGGGAGCACCAGTGGAACGATCTGATCACGATGGAGGGCTCGGGTGGAGCGGAGGTGGACTGGAGCGAGCTGGAGGAGGAGAGGGGATCGCGGCAGAGCTCCGGTCGAGCTCGAGGCCGGAGGCCTCAGTGCCTCGGGTTCTTGCTGCTGGAAGATGCTATGGAGGGGGAGGAGTGGGTTCAAGAGTTCGGAGAGCCCGGGCGGGGCTTTTTATAGGCGGAAGGAGGGCGCGGCAATCTCTCCCGAAGCTCGTCGGAGCGGGCCATGGCGACGGCGCCCGTACGCCCTGCTGGCTGGCTCGACGTGGGTGAGAGGATGGGTGAGGGCAGGGGCATTCAATGCCGAAGCGACGAGGCGGGGGCTGGGCGACGCGCCGCACGGCCACTGTGCTTCCACGGGTAGAACAGGGCGGCGGAGACGCGGCGGCCGTCCAGGGCATCTCCGGCGCAGGTGAGGGCTCCAGCTGGTCCACGTGTCCACGGGGAAGGTAGTCGGCATGTCTGGACAGCGCCGCTCTGCGCGAGTCGTCGTTTCGGACATGACCCGAGCCTGGGCGCGCCATAGAGCGCGGCGACAGCATGCCACGCCCGTGCTCACCACGCCAGGACATGTCCCGTGGCCACGTTGGCCTGGCCAAAGTTGTCTGAGGCGTCGTCCCTCGAAGGATCATGTCACCTGTGCACTTGGTTTGGCTAGAAGTGGTCTGAGAAGAGAGGTTTCATCAACAATAGTTGCTGACAGAAATGTTGGGGAGGTTCTGGAGGAGAGGAGAGGATGGGATGAGGCCAAGAGAGTTGTCTGGTGTGTTCCTGGTCGAATGATCTACAAGCTGACCAAGTTTGAGCTCATTTGGTTGAAGTTTGAGGGTAGCTCATGTGAAATGCACAAAACTAGCCTGAATCTGCAAATGGAAGTACTGATCACCTGATAATTCTTGGAGAGCTGAAAATTTGTGGAGAGTGCTCATTTGGTGTTGTCTCATTGCTGTAAAAATTTGGTAGCAATTGGACAAACCAAAAATGCACTTCCTTCACAATGGCTGGTTCTGGACAGAGAGGAAAAAGGATTTTTAAGCAAAACATTTGAACATGACCAAGGAATGTTTTTGAAGATTTGGTGGAGATATGATCCAAGAGATTTTTAGGAATTAATTGAGAAGTTTAGGAGCATCAAAACTATAGGTTGCTTCACAACCTATGCCAATGCCCTAATTTCCCAATTAAAAGAAAAGAGCTTTTAAAATAATTTGAATGGAAATTTGAGTACCTGAGGTTCCTGGCAGGACATTTGCAAGATGATGAGGCTAGGAACCACTTGACAGGGATTCAAAAATGACCAAGTCCATGTGAAAGAATTTGAAATCCATTCAAATTCAAATAAAGTCAAGTCAAGTTTTGAAAAGAAAAAGTTGGCAAAAATCAGGGTGTCACAAACCTACCCCCCTTAGAATGAATCTCGTCCTCGAGATTCGGTTGCTCAGGGAACAAATAGGAATAGGCAGATCTTAGGAAGTCTTCTCTCTCCCAAGTAGCCTCTTCTTCCGTGTGGTGTTCCCACAGCACCTTATAGAACCTTATTGTCTTACTTCTTGTTATTCTCTCCATCACATCCAAGATCTTAACTGGCTTTTCCTCGTATGTCAGGTCCTTTGCCAATTCCAATTCATTCATGTCTGCTTGTTTAGCTGGAGGTGCAATGCATTTTCTTAGCTGTGAGATGTGAAACACATCATGCACATCCGACAGTGCTGGTGGCAGCTCTAGCTGGTAAGCGACTCTCCCTTTCCTAGCAGTTACTAGGAAAGGACCAATATATCTCGGGGCTAACTTCCCTCAGATTCCAAACCTTTTCACTCCCTTCATAGGAGTCACCCTTAGATAAGCATAATCTTCTGGTTCAAAGGTTACTTCCCGATGCTTCGGGTCGTAATAGCTCTTTTGGCGTGACTTGGCTGCTCGCAAGCGTTCTTGTATGTCCTTGACCTGTCTTTCTGCTTCGAGCATCAAGTCTGTCCCAAAGATATGACTGTCTCCTGTCTGAGACCAGTTCAGTGGTGTGCGGCACTTCCGTCCGTACAAAGCCTCGAAAGGCGACATTTTGAGACTGGCTTGGTAGCTATTGTTATAGGAGAATTCTGCGTATGGCAGACTATCCTCCCACTTGGGTCCATGAGAAAGTGCACATGACCGAAGCATATCTTCCAATATTTTGATTTACTCGCTCGGTCTGTCCATCTGTTTGAGGATGATACGCTGTGCTGTGTTTCAGCACAGTGCCCAAAGCTTGATGTAGCCGATACCAGAATGCTGAGGTAAAGAGGGAACCTCTATCTGAAGTGATGGTCTTAGGTACCCCATGCAGACTTATGATCCGGGACATATATAGCTGTGCCAGCTGATTGGCCTTGTAAGTGGTCTTCACGGGGATGAAGTGAGCCACTTTTGTAAGTGTGTCCACTATGACCCAGATTGCGTCATTACCTTTTGCAGACTTAGGTAGTCCCACGATAAAATCCATGCATATATCATCCCATTTCCATTGGGGTACTGGTAACGGTTGCAGCAGTCCGGCTGGTTTTTGGTGTTCTGCCTTTACTTTGTTGCAAACATCGCAACATGCGACATAATATGCAATGTCGTTCTTCATTCCAGGCCACCAAAATGTCTCCTTTAGGTCTTGGTACATCTTAGTACTACCTGGATGAATTGAGTAGGCAGATTCATGTGCTTCCTTAAGTATTTGCTGCCTCAAGTTATTTCGATCGGGCACACAAATTCGATTCTTGAACCATACGGTTCCTTGTTCATCCTCCCGGAAGGACTTGTCCTTCCCTTTCTGAGTCAATCCTTTAATATCTCGGATTCCCTCATCCATCTTTTGGGCTTCTTGGATTTCCTCCATCAAGGTTGGCTTAATCTCCAACGTGTTTGGAGTCATAGGACCACATAGTATCAAGTTAAGTTTAGCAAACTCTTTGCGTAAACCTTGGCTCATACCCTCTACTAGAGCAGTTACAATGGCTTGCTTCCTGCTCAAGGCGTCTGCAACTACGTTCGCTTTGCCTGGATGATAGTTGATACCAACATCATAATCTTTGACAAGCTCAAGCCATCTGCGTTGCCTGAGGTTCAGGTCGGGTTGCGTGAAGATATACTTAAGACTCTTGTGGTCTGTATATATCTCACACCTTTGACCAATCAAATAGTGTCTCCAGATTTTTAAGGAATGCACTACTGCGGCTAGCTCCAGGTCATGAGTGGGATAATTTTCCTCATGAGGTCGTAGCTGTCGTGATGCATAAGCCACAACCTTTCCTTCTTGCATAAGTACACATCCAATCCCACGTCTGGACGCATCGCAGTAAATGTCAAAACTCTTATGAATATCAGAGAGGACTAGAACAGGGGCTGTTGTCAGCCTTGTCTTCAATTCCTTGAAGTTGTTCTCACACTCAGTGGTCCAGAGAAACTTCTGGTTCTTCTTTAATAGCTCCGTCATAGGCTTGGCTATTTTTGAGAAGCCTTCAATGAAGCGGCGGTAGTATACCGCCAATCCAAGGAAACTACGGACCTCTGTTACCGTAGCTGGTGTCTTCCAATTTAAGACAGCCGTAACCTTGCCGGGGTCAACGGCTATACCAGTTTCCGACAGGATGTGCCCAAGAAATCCCACCTCCTTGAGCCAAAATTCGCACTTGCTGAATTTGGCGTATAATTGATGGATTCTCAACCTTTCCAGAACAGCTCGAAGGTGTTGCTTATGCTCCTCTTCATCCTTAGAGTATATGAGTATATCGTCGATGAACACTACCACGAACTTATCCAGGAAGTCCATGAAAATTTTGTTCATCATGCTCATAAAGTATGCGGGAGCATTTGTCAGCCCGAACGCCATGACTGTGAATTCATACAGTCCATAGCGAGTAGTAAATGCTGTTTTGGGGATATCTTCTTTGCGGATCTTCAATTGGTGATATCCCGTCCGAAGATCAATCTTTGAAAATACCCGGGTTCCACTTAATTGATCAAATAGATCATCAATTCGCGGCAGCGGGTACTTATTCTTGATAGTTACCTCATTGAGTTGTCGATAGTCTACGCACATCCGTAGACTCCCATCTTTCTTCTTCACAAACAGTACTGGTGATCCCCATGGTGAAATGCTGGGATGAATATATCCCTTCTGAAGCAACTTGTCTAGCTGCTTTTTCAACTCGGCCAGCTCCGGACCTGGCATTCGATAATACTTCTTGTATATGGGGGCTGTGCCAGGAATTATTTCAATGGCAAACTCCAATTCTCTATCTGGCGGCATTCCTGGTAATTCCTCCGGAAACACGTCCGGAAACTCACATACCACCGGAATCAAGTTCATATCGGTGGCAATGGTGTGATATGCTGAGCCTTTTCTAGCTATCAGTCGACTGGCTAGGAATTGGATCATCTGTCCAGCGGGGTTTACCAACGTTACCGTTCTGGTGGCACAGTTAATGCACACCTGGTGTGGGGTTAACCAATCCATTCCCAGAATTATATCCAATCCTGGGGAATCAATAGCAACCAAGGTGGCTGGAAATTGTACTCCATGAATGGAGATTTCTAGGCCCCTATATACAATATTGGTTCTGAGCATGGAACCGGGGGATTGTATCACCATGATTTTGTCCAAAACCGATGGGGAAAGATTATGCGAGTTGGCAAAACTCCGAGAAATGAACGAATGGGAAGCCCCGGGATCAAACAAAATAAGTGCAGGTATGTCATTAACAGTAAACATACCAAGTACGATGTCGGGGGCTTCGCATACTTCCTCGGCTGAGATGTGATGGCGCATCCGTGATGGACATTGCGGCGTCCAAGGTGGTTGACCTGCGACTTGGGGTCTGTTGGCTATTTTCCAGCATTGGCAGGACACTGTTAGCATAGTGCCCGCTCTGTCCGCAGGTGAAGCAAGTATTGTTGCGGCGACAGTCTTCCGCAACAGGCTGCTTACCGAGGGCTTTAGTCTGGGTGCCGAGCTTGTTGTTGTTACCGTTGTTGTTCCACGCAGGCTTGCTCTCTGCTGGGACAGGTTGCCAACTGCGCAACTTCTGAGCATATGGTTCCTTATTATCTTTCTTTGGCTCGAATTTTCTTTTATGCTCATTGTTTGCAAGCTTGTGTTCACGTTCAGCAATGTAGGCCTTGTTCACCAGTGTCTGGAAATCAGCAAAATCCAACATACATAACTGGCACCGGAGGGCATGATTCAGTCCTCCGAGGAAGCGGTCTATCTTTCTTTCCTCCGTATCCACATCGTGAGGTGAGTATCGAGCCAAGTTATTGAACTTGTTCAAGTATTCTGCCACAGTCATACTCCCCTGCGTGAGGGACAGAAATTCCTTCTGCTTGATCTTCATAATTCCCATGGGGATATGGTATTTGCGGAACAATTCCTTGAATCGCTCCCAAGTGATTTCTTCTCCAGTTGGCCATGTTAGCTTAGTATTATCCCACCAGATTGCGGCGGGACCTTCAAGATAGTGGGTAACAAATGGAACCTTATCCGCTTCATTGCAGCGGGCAATTTCCAGTTTCTTCTCCATTGTTCTAAGCCAGTCATCTGCCTCAATAGGATCAACGGCCTGGCCAAAGCTAGGCGGTTTGGTCCGCTAAAAATCTGTCAGCTTAGAGTGCACCCCGTTACCATTGTTTTGACCAACCACTGTCTGCATAGTTCAGAGGAACTCCATAAAGTCCTGGTTCCTCTTCTCTTCAAACATCCTCATGATTTGTTCAGTTGTAGGTGCTTGTGGTGGTGGAGGCGGTAAGTCTTCGGGCTCTTGCCCTGCCTGTCTGGCTGAGCGACGGACTGGGGTTCCATCACTGCCTTGACTGCTACTGCCTCTCTTCATCTAAATTTTGTTCCCAAAGCAAATACCGAATCGATGAGCAAGATCCATAAGGGTAAAATATAATCATGTGACACCCAAAAGAAATCATTAAGCAAAGGCGAATAACAACATAATTATACAGGACATCCCAACATAATACATGGCAGGCTAGTAGTGGATAACATGATAAACTGCTCAAACGGCAGTTGACAGATGCAATGATGCATGCATAATTACTCCAACTCTAGTCTAGTGGCGTCGATGGCACGGACACTGCTCCTCTGAAGAGTCATCACCAGGCCCTGAGTCTGAGTCTGAGTCAGAACTGATGATGTGGGTTACCGGGTCAAAGGAAACACGACGACGCTGACAAGACGTCTCCCCTTCCGCATAAAAGGAAGCGCGTCGCCTCATTATCGGCGAAGCAGGAGTGGCGAGGAGCGAGGCCCACTCAGCTGGGGTCTCACGTTGGCTATCAGACGATATGCCTGATGGCCCAGAGGAACTGGAAGCCACGCTAAACGTAGGTGGGGGTGGAACTGGTGGCGGATACACTGGTGGAACTACAGGATGGGGTGCGGGAGTCACTGCAGCAAGTGCCTCCTGCACACGATTAAGCTCCACAGCCAAGGATATGATCATGCGGTAACTGGCGTGAATATACTGGGATAACACACCAGCGGCACGATCAACCTCCGGATCGGTGGGTGAGAAAATGACTCGCCCTGTCGTAGGAGACAGGGTGGGGTAATGGAAGAAACCTGGGTGTGTCTGCATCTGGACCTCGTGATAGCGCAAGTCGGTGATGGCCTCCATGGCAGCAAACTGGATTGCCAACTCCGGAGTAGAAGCTACTCCTCCCTTAGCAGAGCGAGAAGAGCTCCCAATATCCGAGGTCACAGTCAAGTAGGCCACTGCATGGTACTCGTCCACTGACTCCGCCAGCTGATCCCGATACACCTGGTACACCGGGTCTTCTCCGTAGGGATACAGCCGAAGCCAGACACAGCGAAGCAGAGCTGAGAAAGAGTGGAGCTCTGGCTCATAGGTGAAATGGAATGGAACTGGTGCCATCTACACTCACCATGAAAAGAGTTAGTATGCGCAAACAAATGGAATGGAACTGATGCATGATATGCGCAAACAAATGCAACAAGCAATATGCACACTCAAGGTCCTATACTACTCGCAGACCTAGCGCGTGTTACCTAGGGTGTCCTACAGTCAGCACGGCTCTGATACCAAGCGCTGTGGCACCCCGGCTCATAGAACCGGAATACCAGTGTTCCCAGCCCAGAGACCATTGTCTTCTGGAAACACTCATCATCTTGGCAACAGTAACATAGCTGACTTTATTGATAATAAAGAGTACAAGCTTACAAGATCCTCGAGGCCAGAGCACAACAAGTGCTATACAGTATGTACATTATTTATCAAACATGATGGGCCTCGGCATAACTTAGCGATACTACAGCGGAAGGCTAAAGCGTAGCGGAATATGGCAGCAACTCCATCCACAGGGACACTGCTGTGGACACATCCTAGGCATTATAACACGAACCTCCAAGACCTGTGTCTCAGTCTTCTCCTGCATCTGGCATGATACGCCAGGTGAGTACTTTGAATGTACTCGCAAGCACATGACAACCAAATAATGCAGCAAGTAATAGCATGGCAATAAACATGTTGAGTCTTAATTGCTGAGATCACGATCATCAACTTACTCATATCCGGGTTGCTTCACAACCCACGGAGTACTCCACCTCACTGAGTACTTCCGCACGTAAGACAAGTTCTTTCATCAGTATCCTTATAACGGTTGATCTCCTACACAGGTCTGGACGGGCTGTCCAATTCCGTGGACACGGCTATTCGAATAGATTTTACACTCTGCAGAGGTTGTACACTTTACCCACACCACGGAACTCATGGCCTCGTGCTCCCATTCGGGTGGACCAACGACGTTCCGACGAAACCTGTCTGACCCGTGACTCTTCCATCGTACCACCGGCCATCACACTCCCTCTTGGAGTCAAGCCCTGGGTGGCCCCGTGTCCTCAAGACACCTGCCACCGTCGTGGCCAAACTAACTGTCCCAAACGGGGACGCCGGCAAATAACTCAACTGGGCTCATAGAGTTATCGTCGTCTACCTGATCAGGGTAGCACGCACGCATAACCCTCCCTCTTTGGAGGTACCGGTGAAAGAGCACGTAGCCAGCCCAAGTCAAGGCCGTCCCATACCGGCAAATGTGGCTGCACGTTTTAACCCAGACAGGTGACTCTCGATCAACCAACTAAGTTTCATTAAGCATTCAGCAGGTTATCAACTCATGTTAACTTAGTTGGTCATCATTTATTAATTTACTTGGAATTATTTGGGGTTAAATTTAATGTGCAAAATGAATATGAAAATGCAATGCCATGACATGCTTCAAAACATGGTTATCCTGGCTTGCCTTGATCAGTTGGGTGGTCCAGAAACTCTTGACCTTCAAAGCCACAAGTTTCTCCCTCTGAAAATATTTTAAAATAGTAAAAGAAAATGTCACATAAAACTATTTCAATCACCAGCAATTCTGTGAGTGGGATAAAAATATGAAACTTGGTGGAAAAATAAAGAATTCCATTATGAACACGATGCAAAAAGAATCAGGTCATTTGGACCTTTCTATTAAAAGATATAAGCAGTCAAAGTTACTGGTCAAAGCTGAAAATAAAACCAAAAATAGAAAAACTCACAGCGGGCCACGTCGAAGGCGTAAAGGCCGAATGCGCCTTCACTTACCCCTTCGCGCGCGTGTGCTGAGTCGCTGACAGCGGGGCCCGCTCGGTTTAAATAGAGGACGGAGAGAGAGGAACAGAGAGGGGCAGAGCTTCGGCGGTGCTCACCGGCGATAGGGACGGCGGCTGGGCTCGAGAAGGACGGGGATGGATCGAGCATCGAACGGCGGTTCTCCTTGTACCCGCAGCTCGGTCAGAGGTGGACGGATGACGTCGCCCCCTTCGTCTCCGGCGGCGGCAGCTTTCGGCACTCGCCGGCGATGGCGGTTCCGGCAGCTATTCGACCGGGCGGCGGCTCTGGGAGCACCAGTGGAACGATCTGATCACGATGGAGGGCTCGGGTGGAGCGGAGGTGGACTGGAGCGAGCTGGAGGAGGAGAGGGGATCGCTGCAGAGCTCCGGTCGAGCTCGAGGCCGGAGGCCTCAGTGCCTCGGGTTCTTGCTGCTGGAAGATGCTATGGAGGGGGAGGAGTGGGTTCAAGAGTTCGGAGAGCCTGGGTGGGGCTTTTTATAGGCGGAAGGAGGGCGCGGCGATCTCTCCCGAAGCTCGTCGGAGTGGGCCATGGCGACGGCGCCCGTACGCCCTGCTGGCTGGCTCGACGTGGGTGAGAGGATGGGTGAGGGCAGGGGCATTCAATGCCGAAGCGACGAGGCGGGGGCTAGGCGACGCGCCGCACGGCCACTGTGCTTCCACGGGCAGAACAGGGCGGCGGAGACGCGGCGGCCGTCCAAGGCATCTCCGGCGCAGGTGAGGGCTCCAGCTGGTCCACGCGTCCACGGGGAAGGTAGTCGGCACGTCTGGACAGCGCCGCTCTGCGCGAGTCGTCGTTTCGGACATGACCCGAGCCTAGGCGCGCCATAGAGCGCGGCGACAGCATGCCACGCCCGTGCTCACCACGCCAGGAGATGTCCCGTGGCCACGTTGGCCTGGCCAAAGTTGTCTGAGGCGTCGTCCCTCGAAGGATCATGTCACCTGTGCACTTGGTTTGGCTAGAAGTGGTCTGAGAAGAGAGGTTTCATCAACAACAGTTGCTGACAGAAATGTTGGGGAGGTTCTGGAGGAGAGGAGAGGATGGGATGAGGCCAAGAGAGTTGTCTGGTGTGTTCCTGGTCGAATGATCTACAAGCTGACCAAGTTTGAGCTCATTTGGTTGAAGTTTGAGGGTAGCTCATGTGAAATGCACAAAACTAGCCTGAATTTGCAAATGGAAGTACTGATCACCTGATAATTCTTGGAGAGCTGAAAATTTGTGGAGAGTGCTCATTTGGTGTTGTCTCATTGCTGTAAAAATTTGGTAGCAATTGGACAAACCAAAAATGCACTTCCTTCACAATGGCTCGTTCTGGACAGAGAGGAAAAAGGATTTTTAAGCAAAACATTTGAACATGACCAAGGAATGTTTTTGAAGATTTGGTGGAGATATGATCCAAGAGATTTTTAGGAATTAATTGAGAAGTTTAGGAGCATCAAAACTATAGGTTGCTTCACAACCTATGCCAATGCCCTAATTTCCCAATTAAAAGAAAAGAGCTTTTAAAATAATTTGAATGGAAATTTGAGTACCTGAGGTTCCTGGCAGGACATTTGCAAGATGATGAGGCTAGAAACCACTTGACAGGGATTCAAAAAATGACCAAGTCCATGTGAAAGAATTTGAAATCCATTCAAATTCAAATAAAGTCAAGTCAAGTTTTGAAAAGAAAAAGTTGGCAAAAATCAGGGTGTCACAAACTGGAACTGGTCTACCAAATCCTTGTCTTCACCAAGCAACTAGTTCTATCCCCTACCTCCTTTACATTTCAGTTTGTCTTCGTGAAGTCATTGCATGTTTGCCTGATCTGTTTGACTTCACTGTGCGAAGACTTTCACCTGTTTGGCTTCATACTGTCTTCCATTCCGATCTGCTCTACCTAGCTGCTACTAGTCTTCATGCTTTCTTTGTACTGTTTACTTGACTATGGCCTGTCTAGTGTAGCTTATCTTCCGCTGCATATCGTATAGGTGTTGTTTGGTTGTCTGTCTTCATAGATCTTGCATCTTTTGAAGACTTTCCTAAAAATGGCCTATTCACCCCCCCTCTAGTCGATAACTAGCACTTTCAATCATCCTCATTGGTGCTCCTCCGATGATGCGTGAGTATTTCACCATAGACCTACGGGTCCGTTGGTAGTAGCTAGATGGCTTCTTCTCTCTTTTTGATTCTCAATACAATGTTCTCCTCGTTGTTCATAGAGATCTATTTGATGTGATGAGTTTTTGTAGTGTGTTTGTTGGGATTCGATCAAGTGCGAGTTTATGATCAGATCTATCTATGAATATTATTTGAGTTTTCTTTGATCTCTTATATGCATGATTGTTGTAGCCTCGTATTTCTTCTCCGAATCTTTGGTTTAGTTAGGCCAACTAGATCGATTTTTCTTGCAATGAGAAGAGGTGCTTTGTGATAGGTTCGATCTTGAGGTGTCCTCACCCAGTGACAGAAGGGGTAGCAAGGCACTCATGTAGCATTGCTATTAAGGATAAAAAGATGGGGTCTATTCCTACATGAATAGATCTTGTCTACATCATGTCATCGTTCTTATTGCATTACTCCGTTTCTCCATGAACTTAATACACTGGATGCATGCTGGATAGCGGTCAATGTGTGGAGTAATAGTAGTAGATGCAGGCAGGAGTCGGTCTACTAATCTTGGACGTGATGCCCCTATACATGATCATTGCCTTGGACATCATCATAATTATTTGCTCTTGTATCAATTGCCCAACAGTAATGTAACACCCCGAGAATCATGCTATAGTAAACTCATGCTGATGATTGCCAAGTCATCACAATTATTTTGCTAATCATCACTTTGTTCCAAATCAAACTCAAATTCAAATTAAAATACAAGCCAAATTCTTAATTCTCCAAAAAGGTAATTTACAAATGTTCGTTGGGTTGAAAATATTCACTAAATAACTATCATGAATAAATCAATATCACTTGATATATTTAATAGCCCCTAGAAATCAAAACATGACCAAACAACACCTTTTTAGCCCCTTTTAAATCCAAACATAATTTGTATGAAATCAAATAGCCCCCAAACTTTTTACGGCAGTCCATAATATTGGCAAGTATTTTTGCAACAAGTCTCATATTTAACAAAACTCTTTTAGTATTAAAATAAAATAGAAAACAGGAGAGAAAACTGAAAACAACAAAGAAAAGAAAAAGAGCAGAGGCCTACTGTGCCATTGGGCTCTATGCCTCCACAGTGCGGCCTAGCCCAACCCCTACTCTCTTCTTCTTCTTCTGTTCATCTGAGGCTCCGTGGACGTGGCCGCGGCGTCCATGCCGCCGATTCCCACGCGTCAGCCATCCATCCTCCCCCTGACGTCCTACCTGACTCCCCTCGGCGCCTTGTAAACCCTAGCATTCCCATTCCCCCTCGCGCGCCCACGCCCTCTCCTTCCCGAGCTCACAACCGCACTGCCGTCGACGCACCTTCGTCGATCCCGCGGCCAGAGGCCACCCCGAGCTGCGCCAGGATGTCCGGGAGGACGGCCGTCCACGTCTACGTCGGCTACAAGGCTGAATCGACCCGGATCACTGCTGCATCGACGCCATCGCTCCGTCTCCTCCCCATCGGTCGTCATCACCATCTCCGTCAATTCGCCGCACTCCGCCAAGGCCCAGCTCCCCCGAGTCCCCTCTTGATCTCACTGTGAGCCTCCTCCTTCGGGATCTCCCCCTCTCCCCGCCTTGAATTGCCCCATGCTTCGGCCGCCTCGCTCGTAGCTTGCTCCTAGACGCGCCCTCACAACACCCTCGTGTGCACTCCTGAGCTCGCCACGCCCAAAGCCGCATGCCCTGCTACTCTGCTGCGCAGCTACTGCCGCTGCTAGTGCTCCTGCGTGCTCCTACAGCCGCCCGCTTGCCCCTCATCTTCCCGCGACGCCCCGTGCCGCTGCCACTGCCGCCCGACCCGCGCGTACGGCTGCACGGCTCGCCCCGATCGCCTCGCCCACGCATGCCACCCCGCAGTCGCCCAGCCGCCACTGCCCCCGGCTGCCGCTCGCCGCTGCCGTCGGACGACGATGAGCAGCTCGAGCCCGACCACCCCCGCACCTACCGCCACCGCCACCGCCAGCTCCCCAACGCCCCCACTTGCGCGTCCAACCATGGCTGGAGGCGAGCGCGCCGTCCTCGCCCCTGGACTCGACCTCGCCGACGTGATGCCACGGTTAGCCACTAATTAACCGGCTAATAAACTACTAATCACCACTGACACGCGGGCCCCATGCGGGATATTTTTCTGCTAAAAAAGGGTTTAACTAAATTCATCTCTGACGTGTGGGGCCTCCCATTACTGTTCCTTTGGATAAGGCTTACACGGTCAGCTGCTAACTGGACCGCGGGGACCCCCCTCTCAGCCACTAACAGCTAAGCTGGGTATATTTCACTGGGTACCCGTAGCAAATACTGTTTCGAATAATTTGAATTTTAATAATTAAAGAAATTCCAGTATATCAATAAAACTTTAGAAAATCATATAAAATAAACCGTAACTCAGTTGAAAATAATTTATATATGAAAATTGCTCAGAAAAATATGAAGAATCCGAATATGCCATCCACTTACCCGTCACGTGTCTCTAACACTGCAAACATGGAACCTTCCCCTCGGGATCGTTTGTCCGGTAAATGCCCAAAGCCGAGGAAATATCCACAGATATTTTCCTGCTCCGTTTGTAACTTGTAGCCCTGCGTTAGGTCACCCTTAATATAGCTTATGGTCATGGCATGCTTTCTGTTGCTTTGTATGCCTGTTATTTATTGTTTCTTCCCCCTCCTTCCTCTCCGGTAGACCCAGATACCGTTGATGCTTCAGTGTTAGACTACAACTACGCTTCCAAAGATTCCTTTCGTCTGCAGAGCAACCAGCCAAGCAAACCCCCTTGATCATTCCGACATTGCCCATTCCATTCTCTCTCATGCTTACATTAGATTTTGCTACTGTAATTGATTGCTCCTATTCTGATGCTTAGCCTGTTTTTGTAACCTGCTTTTGTACCTTACTTGTTTATCCTATCTACTTAGTATAGGTTGGTCAGTGATCCACCAGTGACCCCTCACCTTGTCCCTATTGCCCCCGCATTATGACCGATGACTCGGTCAACATGATCGATGTCCAGAGCCCGACACATCACTTCACCCCCCCTTAGTTGTACGACTCTGCAGAGCTGCTATCGAGTGCCGAGGGTGATACCTCGTAACGCACTCCTGATGAAAACTCTGTAGTGCAGCTAATCGGACGTGGCCTACAGAGGGTGATTCCTCCTTCACCACTTCCGATAACGACTCTGTCGTGCAACACCGCAAGTGTGAACCCTCAAGGGTGATTCCTCTAAGTTCACCTTGACGGTTACATCAAGTGGGATCCATCGAGGGTGATTCTCGGATTCCCCCTTGATGTTATGGACACACGGTTACTTTAACTTTAACCCCAGGACCATGTTAAAGACGGTCGACCCCGAGGGGTACCCGCGAGAGTTACTGTTACTACAGGACTGGAGGGACATGCGGTACCACCCCGGTAGAGGTGGACCTAAGTTCCCGACAGTCTCTTGCGAGTCGGGTTGACCATGAGGGTACCCGCGAGTTGATGTGTAGTCGGGTTGACCTGGAGGGTACCCGCGAGATTTGTACATGGTACGGCCGGGCATTCCGGGCCCTTGTCGTAAGTCCACAAGACGGGGCGATGGGGTCACATGATCGTGAGTCTCTGCTCGTTACCGCGCGCTTCCAAGACACTAACGGTTTGGATATGTGATCCGGGTAGGCCTTTGGCCTTTTTCACACTAACCACCACGCGGGAATAAGTATGGGCACTCTGCGTCGTATGTATCAGCCGAAAGCTCTTCGGACGTCAGCGACTGAGTGGCGCACGTAGGGTTGGACTGCGTAAGCCTGCGCTTGTATAAGGGGGCTAGGTCTGCTCACCGGCCGCGTACGCAACGTGCAGGAGTGCAAAGGGCGATGGGGCCCATGACCCCTGCGCGCTAAGGATTTAGACCGGCGTGCTGGCCTCTCCGTTGAGCCTAGGTAGGGCTGCGGTGTGTTGATCGGCCAAGGCCGGTCGTGACCTGATGGTGTGTCCGGCCGGAGTTGATCGAGCGTGTTGGGTAAGTTGGTGCACCCCTGCAGGGAAGTATTATCTATTCGAATAGCCGTGTTCACAGTAACGGACGCTCGGAGTTGTATCCCGACCGATACAACTAGAACTGGATGTTGAGGCACGAAATGGATATGATAGCTTTGGGATTGCTTTCTAACAGGGAGTCGAGGAAGTGATCTCTGGGTGATGTTACAACATACTTACTACTATTATAATATGTTACTCTTATCTCTTCTGATGCTGCAAGATGCTTGAAGATGCTAGTCTTCGATAGGCTAGGCTTTTCCCCTTCTCTTCTGGCATTCTGCAGTTCAGTCCACAGATATAGCCCATTCCTTTGATACTGATGCATATGTAGTGTAGATCCTTGCTTGCGAGTACTTTGGATGAGTACTCACGATTGCTTTGCTCCCTCTTTCCCCATTTTCCATTCTTCTCGGATGTCGCAACCAGATGTTGGAGCTCAGAAGCCAGATGCCACCGTCAACGACGACTGCTACTACCCCGAGGGTGCCTACTACTACGTGCAGGCCGCTGACGACCAGGAGTAGTCCCAGGCAGGAGGCCTGCGCCTCTTCGGTCTGTATCCATGTTTGTGCTAGCCATCTTATGGCAACTTGTTTAACTTATGTCTGTACTCAAATATTGTTGCTTCTACTGACTCGCTTATGATCGAGCTTATGTATTCGAGCCCTCGAGGCCCCTGGCTTGTAATATGAAGCTTGTTTGACTTTAAATTGTGTTTAGAGTTGTGTTGTGATATCTTCCCGTGAGTCCCTGATCTTGATCGTACATGTTTGAGTGTATGATTAGTGTACGATTGAATCGGGGGCGCCACAAGTTGGTATCAGAGCCGACTGCCTGTAGGCAGCCTCCTTTCCAACTCCTTGGCTGAAGTTGAGTCTAGTATTTGAAAAACATTTACTAACATTGTTGTGTGGCTTACGGGCCCACATCACAATTGGGTGGTATTAGGATCTTTTATTCCTCGTCCTTACTCTGGGATTCTGATCTCTCTTCTATTCTGGTTAAAACTTTTTACTAACTCTAACTTTAGTTTCTCGTAACTACTTCCTTCCGGAGAGCCCCTCATTCCAGATGATCGCTTGGTGCACCAGAAGATTCCGAAGATACTCTCTGATGTTGTCTCGAGACTTTGTGCCCGTCGCTTTTGCAATTCCCTTCCACCGATATATCCCTATGGATAAATACATACACCTGTCGTTCTTACCTTTATTCCCAACTGCTCTTGTTATTACAAAATACATCGAATTATTCTCCGACTTTTAAGAATCCCTTGTGCCATTGCCTTACAGATCTTTGCTGCATGAATACCCCTACGAATAATTCCTCACACTTATCGAGGATCTGTTCATTCCTAGTTGTTCATGTGTTTCACAAAATTCTTAGAAATACTATTCGATTTTCTGAAAATCGTCAACAGCCTATTGCTCCTGAATTCCTTGCCTTCCTACATTATGGTTAATTCCATATTTCTAGTAATCTCCGTTGACATCCTCTGTCACTATCATTTCGAGTCCCTTGATTCAATATGTTGCGAATGCTCGCAATCCTCAATCAGATCCTAGAATTCATCCTTTCGGCTCAGACGCCATTTTAAACATGAGCTGGATCTCGACCAATCAAATTGCTATCGATTGTACCCCTAAGCCTACTCAACTTATCCATCCTTAATCAGAGCGTTTGCTTCTGATCCCTTGATTTGGAAATCATAATTCCCTTTGCATTTGAGCTTTGAATTAGTTAGTTGTTTCTATAATCCAATGCCTTTGCATTGTTTCTTCCTCTGGTTGTGTGCCGATGCTCACATCAGCTCTGTTATGGACCGTCAGATCCTTTGTTGAATTATCATCCGACAATGTCCTTCGTATACAAAAAACCTCGAGAAGTTCTTTCCCTGATACATAATACCATTGGTAAATCCTATTCTCTGATTTGGCCAACCATGCTCTGCTCTCGAGCTGGTGATATGTACTCTTGAAGCTCGTGGTATATGTTTCTAAGATGCCCCGACGGGTTGAACCCATGCCTTCCTTAATCTGTGTGAACCCAAAAGTTTTCACGGGTCATACTCCTCTGGTAATTCACCAGGTAGGTTTTCACCCTAAAATCATTTTTAATAGAGCAGTGAATGAATGGTCATGCATTGGAGAAGTGGGAGTCGACCTTGAACTTTGTGTTCATGCCCATGGACACGATGTAGATCTTATCATGGAAGCTTCTCTTAAAATTAATTGTCCTCTTGGTATAAGTTCATCTTATATCTGGGATTTGGTATTTTGCAATCGTGGGTCCGACCATGTTGTCCTTATTTAATACCATTTCTCGGGCAAGTTTAAGCACTTGTCTTCTGCGGATCAATACACCAGTCCAACCTTTACTTTGATCTACCGTTGAGTATTACACTCTGGTATCTCGAGAATATCATGGAACTGCATAACTTCTTATGGGTTCTTCATCAACTGTTATTTCTCACCGATTCCAATTTTTCCTGGGTTCTGGGTTGTCGTCAACCGAGAACACCAAATAGTGAATCGAGTCCGCATTGCGATTCAATGACTCATAATAATCTTCATTGCTTATGAGTTTGTACTCAATCACGTCATTCCCAGCCAATTAGCTACATCATCACCGTCATGCTAAAGCTTGCCCTTGTTACCTAGTCCTTCACTCTCGGAACACGATCCCGACAATGCACTAAGCTGTGTCGAGCTTTCAATATCACATTGGTTGTCTTGAAAGGCAACTCTGACTCTAAGATTGCATCTTGTCTGTGGTTCTAATAACCTTTTGCTTCATCATTTCTTTTGCTAGTTGTCATCGTTGATCGATTACATCTTCATGAAACCTCTCGACAAATGTGTCATGATCATCATCAACATTCTGAGCTCTTCCAGGATATTAATTGAGTTCATGGTGAGAAATACCATCCTTGCCCCTCAATGATTTGTGTTATCATCGACAACATTATTGCCTTCCTCCAACACAAAACAGGAATACTTCCCTGCTTATGTAAACACCTCGATGTACAACTCTGTCAGTAAGCCCTGTTACTATTGTTGATAACATTCCGGTAACCGTCGGCGGATGATAACTTTGCCTATTGGTCCGTCTTGTTTTAACGAGTAGGAAAATGGTTCTCTTCGTCCCTCGCCCTTGGTAACAACGTTGTTGCCAACATAACTAACAGGCTATCTTCTGACATGCCTTGCTATCATGACCGTGCCAGATGTCAGTGCCCTTCCTAGTTTTAACCCACATGGTGGGCCCATAACCCATAGTTCCACAGGATCGAAACCTGACTCTCCTGTACATCCCTGTTTCCAAAGTTATTCCTCACGCTTGGCTTCGTATGTAAATCATGAGCCACCTTCCTAGAGATGATCTACCCTGGTATCAAACACAATAAATTATCGTTGCTCTGGACCCCTTTCACACTTTGTTTCAGACATCGAACGATTGTCTATCCGTTTGAAACTTCTTATTGTACCTTCTTACTTTGCTGTCGATGTGTTTTATTTGTTCAACTTGAGAGATACTCATGTGTTCATTCATGGGATAACCCCGATGATTACCCCTTATGGCATTCTATCATTGTCGATCTGCCCCTTTCCTATTCGTAAGTACGATGGAATTCCCGAAGACAGGATGACGACTTCATCATGATGACCTGAAGCAGAGAAATGAAGACATCAACGTAATGGATCAACCTCTTCGAGAAGAGCAACCAAGACCGAGAAGACTCATTAGAATTCGTAACCAATACTTTCCCCCTTACTCCACCTCTTAAATCTCGGGGTGAGATTTCTTGTAGTGGAGGAGATTTGTAACACCCCGAGAATCATGCTATAGTAAACTCCTGCTGATGACTGCCAAGTCATCACAATTATTTTGCTAATCATCACTTTGTTCCAAATCAAACTCAAATTCAAATTCAAATTCAAATACAAGCCAAATTATTAATTCTTCAAAAAAGTAATTTAAAAATGTTCGTTGGGTTGAAAATATTCACTAAATAACTGTCATGAATAAATCAACACCATTTGATATATTTAATTGCCCCTAGAAAATAAAACAGGACCAAACAACACCTTTTAGCCCCTTTTAAATCCAAAAATAATTTGTATGAAATCAAATAGCCCCCAAACTTTTTACGGCAGTCCATGATATTGCCAAGAATTTTTGTGACAAGTCTCATATTTAACAAAACTCTTTTAGTATTAAAATAAAATAGAAAACAGGAGAGAAAACTGAAAACAACAAAGAAAAGAAAAAGAGCAGAGGCCTACTATGCCATTGGGCTCTATGCCTCCACAGTGCGGCCCAGCCCAACTCCCATTGTCTTCTTCTTCTTCTTCTATTCATCTGAGGCTCCGTGGACGCGGCCACGGCGTCCATGCCGCCGATTCCCATGCGTCGGCCATCCAGCCTCCCCCTGACGTCCTACTTGACTCCCATTGGCGCCCCGTAAACCCTCGCATTCCCATTCCGCCTCGTGTCCCCACGCCCTCTCCTTTCCGAGCTCACAACCGCACTACCGTCGACGCACCCTCGTTAATCCTGTGGCCAGAGGCCACCCCGAGCTGCGCCAGGATGTCCGAGAGGACGGTCGTCCATGTCTATGTCGGCTACAAGGCTGAATCGACCCGGATCACTTCTGCATCGACGCCATCGCTCCGTCTCCTCCCCGTCGGTCGTCACCGCCATCTCCGTCAATTCACCGCACTCCGCCAAGGCCCAGCTCCCCCGAGTCCCCTCTTGATCTCACTGTGAGCCTCCTCCTTCAGGATCTTCCCCTCTCCCCTCCTTGAACCGCCCATGCTTCGGCCACCTCGCTCGTAGCTTGCTCCTGGACGCGCCCTCACGACGCCCTCCTATGCACGCCCGAGCTCGCCAGGCCCAAAGCCGCGCACCCTGCTCCTCTGGTGCGCAGCTACTGCCGCTGCTAGCGCCCTTGCGTGCCACCGCAGCCGCACACTTGCCTCCCACTGGTCGCTTGCCCCTCGTCTTCCCGCGACGCCCCGGCTGATATGTCTCCAATGTATCTATAATTTTTTATTGTTCCATGCTATTATATTATCTGTTTTGGATATTTATATGCATTAATATGCTATTTTATATTATTTTTGGGACTAACTTATTAACCGAGAGCCCAGTGCCAGTTTCTATTTTTTCCTTGTTTTTGAGTTTTACAGAAAAGGAATACCAAATGGAGTCCAAACGGAATAAAACTTTTGCGATGATTTTTCTTGGACCAGAAGACACACATAGGACTTGGAGATGAAGTCATAGGAGTCCCTAGGAGGCCACAAGCCTCAGGGGCGCGCCCTAGGGGGCGCCCTGAGGGCTTGTGGGCCCCTCGGAGCTCCTCCAACCCTAATTCTTGGCCTATAAATTTAGAAATATTCCCAAACTACCAGAAGCGTCCACCAAAATACTTTTCCACCGCCGCAACCTTCTGTACCCATGAGATCCCATCTTGGGGCCTTTTCGGCACCCTGCCGGAGGGGGATTCGATCACGGAGGGCTTCTACATCAACTCTATTGCCCTTCCGATGAAGCGTGAGTAGTTTACCACAGATCTACGGGTCCATAGCTAGTAGCTAGATGGCTTCTTCTCTCTCTTTGATCCTCAATACCATGTTCTCCTCGATGTTCTTGGAGATCTATCCGATGTAATATTCTTTTGCGGTGTGTTTGTCGAGATCCGATGAATTGTGGATTTATGATCAGTTTATCTATGAATATTATTTGAATCTTCTCTGAATTCTTATATGCATGATTTGATATCTTTGTATTTCTCTTCGAATTATCGGTTTGGTTTGGCCAACTAGATTGGTTCTTCTTGCAATGGGAGAGGTGCTTAGTTTTGGGTTCAATCTTGCGGTGTCCTCACCCAGTGACAAAAAAGGGGTAGCGAGGCACGTATTGTATTGTTGCCATCAAGGGTAAAAATATGGGGTTTTCATCATATTGCTTGAGTTTATCCCTCTACATCATGTCATCTTACTTAAGGCGTTACTCTGTTCTTATGAACTTAATACTCTAGATGCACGCTGGATAGCGGTGGATGTGTGGAGTAATAGTAGTAGATGCAGGCAGGAGTCGGTCTACTTGACACGGATGTGATGCCTATATTCATAATAATTGCCTTGGATATCGTCATAACTTTGCGCTTTTCTATCAATTGCTTGACAGTACTTTGTTCACCCACCGTATTATTTGCTTTCAAGAGAGAAGCCTCTAGTGAAACCTATGGCCCCCGGGTCTATTTTCCATCATATATTTTCAGATCTATAAACCAAAAGACCCAAAAATACCTTGCTGCAATTTATTTGTTTTTACTTTGTTTTACGTTTTAGTAAGCTTTTATATCTATCTCTATCAGATCTCACCTTAGCAAGTGACCGTGAAGGGATTGACAACCCCTTTATCGCGTTGGGTGCAAGTGTTTGATTGTTTGTGTAGGTGCATAGATTGGAGACTTGCGTGTATCTTCTACTGGATTGATACCTTGGTTCTTAACTGAGGGAAATACTTATGTCTACTTTGCTGCATCACCCTTTCCTCTTCAAGGGAAAAACCAACGCAAGCTCAAGACTAGGAGGAAGAATTTTTGGTGCCGTTGCCGGGGAGATCTACATCAAGCCTACCAAGTACCCACCATAAACTCTCTTCTCTTGCATTACATTATTTGCCATTTGCCTCTCGTTTTCCTCTCCCCCACTTCTAAAACAATTTAGAAAAACACACAAAAAATTGCCTTTTTATCCGCCCTTTTTACGTTCGTCTTTTCGTTCGTTTGATTTCCCGTATGGCTCGACCCAAGAGCTTTGATCCTTAATATAGGAAGTTGGAAGAGATTGAAAATAATGCTAAAAGTTTCATGTCCCTACAATTTGAGCATAACAGTTTCTTTGGAAACGGACTTAAGGAGCAAAAAACTATGATGGAGTGTATTAATAAAGAGCTCTATGATGTTTCTAAGGAAATTTATGGTATTAAATCTTAATTTTCTCATCTTGAAAATTTAGTAGGCCAAATTTCCGATAAACAAACTACTTTGGTAAATAAGATGGCCGCTAAACCGGGGTTGTGTGAAAATAATGATGAAGATCTTAAAGTGATTGGTGTGACTCCTATTGAATCTTTGTTTTCTAATATAAATCTTGATAAAGATGGGACTAGAGATGAGTCAACTTTAGCTAGAAGGCGTCCCAATGATTCGGAGTTTATAGATCTTAATGCAAAAATTGATAAAAGTGGGATTGGGGAGGTCAAAACTTTAAGTAGCGATGAACCCACTCTTTTGGATTTCAAGGATTTTAATTATGATAATTGTTCTTCGATAGATTGTATTTCCTTGTTGCAATCCATGTTGAATTCTCCTCATGCTTATAATCAAAATAAAGCTTTTACTAAACATATCGTTGATACTATGATGAAATCTTTTGAAGAAAAACTTGAGTTGGAAGTTTCTATCCCTAGAAAGCTTTATGATGAGTGGGAACCTACAATTAAGATTAAAATTAAAGATTATGAGTGCCATGCTTTGTGTGATTTGGGTGCTAGCGTTTCCACGATTCCAAAAACTTTATGTGATGTGCTAGGTTTCCGTGAATTTGATGATTGTTCTTTAAATTTGCATCTCGCGGATTCCACTATTAAAAAACCTATGGGAAGAATTAATGATGTTCTTATTGTTGCAAATAGGAATTATGTGCCCGTAGATTTCATTGTGCTTGATATAGATTGCAATCCTACATGTCCTATTATTCTTGGTAGACCTTTCCTTAGAACGATTGGTGCAATTATTGATATGAAAGAAGGAAACATTTGATTTCAATTTCCGTTAAGGAAGGGCATGGAACACTTTCCAATAAAGAAAATTAAGTTGCCATATGAATCTATTATGAGGGCTACTTATGGATTGCATACCAAAGATGACAATACCTAGATCTATGTTTTACGCCTAGCTAGGGGCGTTAAACAATAGCGCTTGTTGGGAGGCAACCCAATTTTATTTTTTATGTTTTTTTTGGTTTTGTTTTTCAATAAATACACATTATTACCTCTGTAGTAATTGTGTTTTGGTGTTTAATTAGTGTTTGAGCCAAGTAAGACCTTTGGGATGGCTTACGGTGATAGTTGATTTGATCTTGCTAAAAAGCAGAAACTTTTGCTTCCAGTAACAGAATTTTATAAATTCACTGGAGCGTGTAAAAACTCTGAATTTTTTACACAAGATTTATATACAAATTACCTATGTTGTCCTAATTTTTCAGAATTTGTGGAGTTACATAAGTATGAGTAAAATTCATATCTTCGCAGACTATTCTGTTTTTGACAGATTCTGTTTTCTTTGTGTTGTTTGCTTATTTTGATGAATCTATGGATAGTATCGGGGGGTATGAACCATGAAAAGTTGGAATAAAGTATATATTACACCAATATAAATAAAGAATGAGTTCACAACAGTACCTAAAGTGGTGATTTATTTTCTTATACTAACGGATCTCATGAGTTTTCTGTTGAGTTTTGTGTTGTGAAGTTTTCAAGTTTTGGGTAAAGATTTGATGGACTATGGAATAAGGAGTGGCAAGAGCCTAAGCTTGGGGATGACCAAGGCACACCAAGGTAATATTCAAGGACAACCAAGCATCTGAGTTTGGGGATGCCCTGGATGGCATCCCCTCTTTCGTCTTCATCTATAGGTAAATTTACTTGAGGCTATATTTTTATTCACCACATGATATGTGTTTTGCTTGGAGCGTCTTGTATGATATGAGTCTTTGCTTTTTAGTTTGCCACAATCATCCTTGCTGTACACACCTTTTTATAGGGACACGCATGAATCGTGAATTTATTAGAATACTCTATGTGCTTCACTTATATCTTTTGAGCTAGGCAATTTTGCTCTAGTGCTTCACTTATATCTTTTTAGAGCACGGCGGTGGCTTTATTTTATAGAAATTGTTGAACTCTCATGCTTCACTTATATTATTTTTAGAGTCTCTCTAAACAGCATGGTAATTTTCTTAGGTTATGAATTTAGTCCTAATATGATGGGCATCCAAGAGGGATATAATAAAAACTTTCATATAAAGAGCGTTGAATACTATGAGAAGTTTGATTCCTTATGATTGTTTTGAGATATAAATATGGTGATATTAGAGTCATGCTAGTGAGTAATTGTGGATTGGTAGAAATACTTGTGTTAAAGTTTGTGATTCCCGTAGCATGCACGTATGGTGAACCGTTATGTGATGAAGTCGGAGCATGATTTATTTATTGATTGTCTTCCTTATGAGTGGCGGTCGGGGACGAGCGATGGTCTTTTCCTACCAATCTATCCCCCTAGGAGCATGCGTGTAGTACTTTGTTTCGATAGCTAATAAATTTTTGCAATAAGTATGTGAGTTCTTTATGGCTAATGTTGAGTCCATGGATTATACGCACTCTCACCCTTCCACCATTGCTAGCCTCTCTAGTACCGCGCAACTTTCGCCGGTGCATTAAACCCACCATATACCCTTCCTCAAAACAGCCACCATACATACCTATTATGAAATTTCCATAGCCATTCCGAGATATATTGCCATGCAACTTCCACCGTTCCGTTTTATTATGACACGCTCCATCATTATCATATTGCTTTGCATGATCATGTAGTTGACATAGTATTTGTGGCAAGGCCACCGTTCATATTTTTTATACATGTCTCTCTTGATCATTGCACATCGCGGTACACCGCCGGAGGCATTCATATAGAGTCATATCTTTGTTCTAGTATCGAGTTGTAATTCTTGAGTTGTAAGTAAATAAAAGTGTGATGATCACCATTATTAGAGCATTGTCCCATGTGAGGAAAGGATGATGCAAGCTATGATTCCCTCACAAGTTGGGATGAGTCTCCGGACTTTATAAAAAATAAAAGAGGCCAAAAGAAGCCCAAAAAAAAGAAAAAAATGAGAGAAAAGAGAGAAGGGGCAATGCTACTATCCTTTTTCCACACTTGTGCTTCAAAGTAGCACCATGATCTTCATGATAGAGATTCTCGTATGTTGTCACTTTCATATACTAGTGGGAATTTTTCATTATAGAACTTGGCTTGTATATTCCAATGATGGGCTTCCTCAAATTGCCCTAGGTCTTCGTGAGCAAGCGAGTTGGATGCACACCCACTTAGTTTCTTTTTGAGCTTTCATAAACTTATAGCTCTAGTGCATCCGTTGCTTGGCAATCCCTACTCACTCACATTGATATCTATTGATGGGCATCTCCATAGCCCGTTAATACGCCTAGTTGATGTGAGACTATCTCCTTCTTTTTGTCTTCTCCACAACCACCATATTCTATTCCACCTATAGTGCTATATCCATGGCTCACGCTCATGTATTGCGTGAAAGCTGAAAAAGTTTGAGAACATCAAAAGTATGAAACAATTGCTTGGCTTGTCATCGGGGTTGTGCATGATTTAATACTTTGTGTGATGAAGATGGAGCATAGCCAGACTATATGATTTTATAGGGATAACTTTCTTTGGCCATGTTATTTTGAGAAGACATGATTGCTTTATTAGTATGCTTGAAGTATTATTGTTTTTATGTCAATATTAAACTTTTGTTTTGAATCTTATGGATCTAAATATTCATGGCACAATAAAGAAAACTACATGGATAAATATGTTAGGTAGCATTCCACATCAAAATTCTATTTTTATCATTTACCTACTCGAGGACGAGCAGGAATTAAGCTTGGGAATGCTTGATACGTCTCCAATGTATCTATAATTTTTGATAGTTCCATGCTATTATATTATCTATTTTGGATGTTTTATATGCATTAATATGCTATTTTATATTATTTTTGGGACTAACTTATTACCCTAGAGCCCGGTGCCAGTTTCTGTTTTTTCCTTGTTTTTGAGTTTTACAGAAAAGGAATACCAAACGGAGTCCAAACGGAATAAAACTTTTGCGATGATTTTTCTTGGACCAAAAGACACACGTAGGACTTGGAGATGAAGTCAGAGGAGTCCCGAGGAGGCCACAAGCCTCAGGGGTGCGCCCTAGGGGGGGCCTGAGAGCTTGTGGGCCCCTCGGAGCTCCTCCAACCCTAATTCTTGGCCTATAAATTCAAAAATATTCCCAAATGACCAGAAGCGTCCACCAAAATACTTTTCCGCCGCCGCAACCTTCTGTACCCGTGAGATCCCATCTTGGGGCCTTTTTTGGCACCCTGCCGGAGGGGGATTCGATCACGGAGGGCTTCTACATCAACTCTATTGCCCTTCCGATGAAGCGTGAGTAGTTTACCATGGACCTACGGGTCCATAGCTAGTAGCTAGATGGCTTCTTCTCTCTCTTTGATCCTCAATACCATGTTCTGCTCGATGTTCTTGGAGATCTATCCGATGTAATATTCTTTTGCGGTGTATTTGTCGAGATCCGATGAATTGTGGATTTATGATCATTTTATCTATGAATATTATTTGAATCTTCTCTGAATTCTTATATGCATGATTTGATATCTTTGTATTTCTCTTCGAATTATCGGTTTGGTTTGGCCAACTAGATTGGTTCTTCTTGCAATGGGAGAGGTGCTTAGTTTTGGGTTCAATCTTGCGGTGTCCTCACCCAGTGACAAAGTAGGGGTAGCGAGGCACGTATTGTATTGTTGCCATCAAGGGTAAAAAGATGGGGTTTTCATCATATTGCTTGAGTTTATCCCTCTACATCATGTCATCTTACTTAAGGCGTTACTCCATTCTTATGAACTTAATACTCTAGATGCATGCTGGATAGTGGTGGATGTGTGGAGTAATAGTAGTAGATGCAGGCAGGAGTCGGTCTACTTGACACGGACGTGATGCCTATAGTCATAATCATTGCCTTGGATATCATCATAACTTTGCGCTTTTCTATCAATTGCTCGACGGTAATTTGTTCACCCACCGTATTATTTGCTTTCAAGAGAGAAGCCTCTAGTGAAACCTATGGCCCTCGAGTCTATTTTCCATCATATAGTTTCAAAAACCCAAAAATACCTTGCTGCAATTTATTTGTTTTTACTTTGTTTTACGTTTTAGTAAGCTTTTTTATCTATCTCTATCAGATCTCGCCTTTGCAAGTGACCGTGAAGGGATTGACAACCCCTTTATCGCGTTGGGTGCAAGTGTTTGATTGTTTGTGCAGGTGCATAGATTGGAGACTTGCGTGTATCTCCTACTGGATTGATACCTTGGTTCTTAACTGAGGGAAATACTTATCTCTACTTTGCTGCATCACCCTTTTCTCTTCAAGGGAAAAACCAACGCAAGCTCAGGAAGTAGCACCGGCCGCCCCTGCTCGTCCCCCGTGCGCCCCGTGCCGTTGCCACTGCCGCCCGACCCGCGCGTCCGGCTGCACTGCTCGCCTCGCCCGCGCGCGCCGCCCCGCAGTCGCCTAGCCACCACTGCCCCTGGCCGCCGCTCGCCGCTGTCGTCGGACGACGACGAGCAGCTCGAGCCCGACCACCCCCGCCATTCGATGTGCGGCGCCGCCAGCTCCCCAATGCCCCCACTCGCGCGTCCAACCGTGGCCGGAGGCGAGCGCGCCGTCCTCGCCGTCGGGCTCGGCCTCGCCGACGTGATGCCGCTGACGTGGCATCAGTTAGCATCTAATTAATCGGCTAATAAACTACTAATCACTACTGACACACGGGCCCCATGCGGGATATTTTTCTGCTAAAAAAGCCGGTTTAACTAAATTAATCTCTGACGTGTGGGGCCTCCCGTTACTGTTCCTTCGGATAAGGCTTACATGGTCAGCTGCTGGCTGGACCGCGGGGACCCCCCCTATCAGCCACTAACAACTAAGCTGGGTATAGTTCACTGGGTACCTGTAGCAAATACTGTTTCGGATAATTCGAATTTTAATAATTAAAGAAATTCTAGTATATCAATAAAACTTTAGAAAATCATATAAAATAATCTGTAACTCGGATGAAAATAATTTATATATGAAAATTGCTCAGAAAAATATGAAGAATCCGAATATTCCATCCACTTACCTGTCACGTGTCTCTAACACTGCAAACATGGAACCTTCCCCTCCGGATCTTCTGTCCGGTAAATGCCCAAAGCCGGGGAAATATCCACAGATATTTTCCTGCTCAGTTTGTAACGCGTAGCCCTTTGTTAGGTCACCCTTAACATAGCTTATGGTCATGTCATGCTTTATATTGCTTTGTATGCCTGTTATTTATTGTTTCTTCCCCTCCTTCCTCTCCGGTAGACCCCGAGACCATTGATGCTTCGGTGTTCGACTACGACTACGCTTTCGAAGATTCCTTTCTTCTGCAGAGCAACCAGGCAAGAAAACTCCCCTTGATCATTCCGATATCGCCCATTCCATTCTCTCTCATGCTTGCATTAGATTTCGCTACTGTAATTGATTGCTCCTATTCTGATGCATAGCCTGTTTTTGTAACATGCTTTTGTACCTTACTTGTTTATCCTATCTGCTTAGTATAGGTTGGTCAGTGATCCACCAGTGACCCCTCACCTTGTCCCTATTTCCCCTGCATTATGACCGATGACTCGATCAACGTGATCAACGTCCAGAGCCCGACACATCACTTCACCCCCCCTTAGTTGTACAACTCTGCAGAGCTGCTATCGAGTGCCGAGGGTGATACCTTGTAATGCACTCCTGATGACAACTCTGTAGTGTAGCTAATCGGACGTGGGCTACGGAGGGTGATTCCTCCTTCACCACTTCCGATAACGACCCTGTCATGCAACACCTCAAGTGTGAACCCTCGAGGGTGATTCCTCTAAGTTCACCTTGACGGTTACATTGAGTGGGATCCATCGAGGGTGATTCCTCAGATTCCCCCTTGATGTTATGGACACACGGTTACTTTGAATTTAACCCCAGGACCATGTTAAAGACGGGTCGGCCCCGAGGGGTACCCGCGAGAGTTACTGTTACTGCAGTACTGGAGGGACAGGCGGTACTACCCCGGTAGAGGTGGACCTGAGTTCCCGACAGTCTCTTGCGAGTCGGGTTGACCATGAGGGTACCCGCGAGTTGATGTGTAGTCGGGTTGACCCGGAGGGTACCCACGAGATTTCTACATGGCACGGCCGGGCATTCTGGGCCCTTGTCGTAAGTCCACGAGACGGGGCGACGGGGTCACATGATCGTGAGTCTCTGCTCGTTACCGCGCGCTCCCAAGACACTAACGGTTTGGATATGTGATCCGAGTAGGCCTCTGGCCTTTTTCGCACTAACCACCACGCGGGAATAAGTATGGGCACTTTGCGTCGTATGTATCAGCCGAAAGCTATTCGGACTTCAGTGACTGAGTGGCGCGCGCCGGGTTGGACCGTGTAAGCCGCACTTGTATAAGGGGGCTAGGTCTGCTCACCAGCTACGTACGCAACGTGCAGGAGTGCAAAGGGCGATGGGCCCAAGACCCCTGCGCGCTTAGGATGTAGACCGGCGTGCTGGCCTCTCTGTTGAGCCTAGGTAGGGCTGCGGCGTGTTGATCGGCCGAGGCCGATCATGGCCTGATGGTGTGTCCGACCGGAGTTGATCGAGCATGTTGGGTAAGTTGGTGCACCCAGCAGGGAAGTATTATCTATTCAAATAGTCATGTCCACGGTAACGGACGCTCGGAGTTGTATCCCGATCGATACAACTAGAACTGGATGCTGAGGCATGAAATGGATATGATGGCTCCGGGATTGCTTTCTCGCAGGGAGTCAGGAAGTGATCTCTGGGCAATGTTACAACATACTTACTACTATTATAATATGTTACTATTATCTCTTCTGATGCTGCAAGATACTTGAAGATGCTAGTCTTCGATAAGCTAGGCTTTTCCCTTTCTCTTCTGGCATTCTGCAGTTCAGTCCACAGATACAACCCATTCCTTTGATACTGATGCATATGTAGTGTAGATCCTTGCTTGCGAGTACTTTGGATGAGTACTCACGGTTGCTTTGCTCCCTCTTTTCCCCCTTTTCCATTCTTCTCGGATGTTGCAACCAGATGTTGGAGCCCAGGAGCCAGACGCCACCATCGACGACGACTGCTACTACCCCGAGGGTGCCTACTACTACATGCAGGCCGCTGACGACGAGGAGTTGTTTAGGAGGATCCCAGGCAGGAGGCCTCGCCTCTTCGATCTGTATCCATGTTTGTGCTAACCATCTTATGGCAACTTGTTTAACTTATGTCTGTACTCAGATATTGTTGATTCCGCTGACTCATTTATGATCGATCTTATGTATTCGAGCCCTCGAGGCCCCTGGCTTGTAATATGAAGCTTGTATGACTTTAAATTGTGTTTAGAGTTGTGTTGTGATATCTTCCCATGGGTCCCTGATCTTGATCATAGACGTTTGCGTGTATGATTAGTGTACGATTGAATCGGGGGCGCCACAAGTAATTTGTTTACCCACCGTATGCTATTTTCTCGAGAGAAGCCACTAGTGAAATCTACGGCCCCCGGGTCTATCTTTTATCATATTGTTTTCAGATCCATTATTCCAAAAACCCAAAAATACCTTGCTGCACTTTTTCTTTACTTATTTTATTTTGCGTTCTTGCTAGATCTATTTATCCAATCTCATACAATTTAATCTATCTTTTTACCGAGGAGGGATTGACAACCCCTCTTACGCGTCGGGTTGCAAGTATTTGTTCTTTGTGTGCTGGTACTGTTTACATAGTGTTGCTTGGTTCTCCTACTAGATTGATAACCTTGGTTTCATAACTGAGGGAAATACTTACCGTAGCTGTGCTGCATCATCCCTTCCTCTTTGGGGAAATACCGACGCAGTCTCAAGCCACGTCAAAGGAATTTCTGGCGCCGTTGCCGAGGAGACATCATCAACATCTATCAGGTTCCTAATAAAAAATCTCATCTCCTTGCAATTTACATTATTTGCCATTTGCCTATCGTTTTCATCTCCCCCACTTCACAAAAAATTGCCTTTTTATTTGCTTCTTTTTCATTCGCCTTTTTCTCGTCAGATCTCTTGTCTTGCTTGCCTACTTTGTCGTTATGGCTAGTTCCTCCTCTATTGCAAGTACCCCTGAGAATGAGGTTCTTAACTTTAAGCAAAGGGGAGGGGAGAATCTAAAAGATGCTTGGTATAGGATTTGCAATGCTCGTAATAGATCTATTCGCAAGCAATCTACCGTTATTCTTCTTCGCAGTTTTTATGTGGGCATTACCACTTGGTATAGATTCGTTCTTGATACAATTACCGGTGGGAATTTCTTGATGTGTCCATCTTTGGATGCTTTTAATGCTATGGGAGATCTAGTGGGTGCACCACCTATCATTATCAATGAAACAATTTTAACTCTTGTGCATGTTATGCAAAGGCTAGATGCTATTGAAAAGAAAATGCTCACCGAAGAACATATTGAAAATTTGGATAAAAGGATGCTTAATCTTGCTAATAAAATAGGTTCAAAAGCGGGAGATGCTCTTAAATTACTAAGGGAAAAAGAAACCATAGTCAACGAAAGAATAGAAGAAAGTCCCTCTTGGATTGATAAGTTGGAAGAAATTTTTAGTAACCTAAGCTCGGCCTTCTCATCTGTTAAAACTATTGAAAAACTCCCATAAAAATTTGCAAGCCTACACAAATTACTAAGAACAAGGGTGCCACTTCTAGTAGCAATAAGGAAGATCTTAAAATGATTAGTATTTACCCCAAGATTGGTGACTTGGTAAAGGACCCTACTTGCAAGAATGAATTCTTCAATCTTATTCCTAGAAGTATTATTATTGAAAATATGCATGCTAAATCCTTGAAGAATTTTGGTTGTGTGATTGAGGAGTTGGAAACCAAAGATGACAATACTTGAATCTATGCATTATGCCTAGCTAGGGGCATAAAACAATAGCGCTTGTTGGGAGGCAACCCAATGAAGAAAATTTACTTTTGCCTTTTTCTTTTTGTTCTTGAGTATTTGCACAATTATGCCTCTGTTATGATTGTGATTTTTATGTTTTAATTAGTGTTTGTGCCCAGTAAAGCCTTTGGGATAGCTTTGGGTGATAGTTGATTTGATCCTGTTGAAAAACAGAAACTTTTGCGTCCAGTAACAGAATTGTTAAAATTCACAGAAGAGACAAAAAATTCTGAATTTTTTACACAATATTTATATACAAATTTCCTATGTTTTCCTATTTTGTCACAATTTTTGGAGTTAAAAAAGTATGAGTAAAATTCGTGTCTTTACAGACTGTTCTGTTTTTGATAAATTCTGTTTTCTTTGCATTGTGTGCTTATTTTGATGAATCTATGGATTGTATCGGGCGGTATAAGCCATGGTAAAGTTATAATACAGTAGGTATAATGCAATAACAAAATATGAATGGGTTTTCAACAATACTTAAAGCAAAGATTGGTTTTCTTATACTACCGGATCTCACGAAGGTTTTGTTAAGTTTTGTGTGATTGCAGTTTTCAAGTTTTGGGTGAGATCTCGATGGATGAAGGAATAAGGAGTGAAAAGATCCTAAGCTTGGGGATGCCCATGTCACCTCAAGGTAATATTCAGGGAGAACCAAGCAACTAAGCTTGGGGATGCCCCGGAAGGTATCCCCTCTTTCTTCTAACAACCATCGGTAATTTTACTTGGAGCTATATTTTTATTCGTCACATATCACGAGTTTTGCTTGGAGTGTCTTGTATTATATGAGTCTTTATTTGTTTTGCTTTTTTGTCACAATTATCCTTGCTGGACACACCTATTTGAGTGAGCCATAATTATGCTATGATTTGTTAGAATTGCTCTATGTGCTTCACTTAAATTTTTTGAGCTATGGAATTGCGCGGTTCGAGTCCGCTTCTCTCCAGCCCGTGAACTTAGCGCTTCACTTATATCTGTTTGAGCATGGTGTGCTTTTTTTTTGAAGAAATACTCTCATGCTTCACTTAGATTTATTTGAGAGATGAAAATTTTCTCATGCTTCACTTATATTATTTTGAGAGATGAAAATTTTTATGCTCATCTTCTTCACTTAAATTTGTTTGAGCTTGTCAAAAGCAATTGCAATATATGAAACTAGTCCCAAAGTGATAGATATTCAAGAGGGATATAATAAGATCATTGGACAAAATAAACTTGATTCTTAGTAATAGTTTTGAGATATGATGATAGTAATATATGAGTCATGTTGGTGAATAATTACGCTTTAGTAAGAATATTGGTGTTAAGGTTTGTGATTCCCTATGCAAGCACGAAAGTCAATAGTTATGCAATGGAATTACATCCTACTTGTGGTGCATTATTCGGTGTTAATTATGCTCAATGCTCGTTTATGTGAATTTTTGTTTCTTGGTTGGTTGCTTCTCAATCTATTTGCTAGCCTTTCCTTGTACCAAGTGGGAATACTACTTGTGCATCCAAAATCCTTAAACCCAGTTATGCCATATGAGTCCACCATACCTACCTATATGTGGTATTTCTATGTCGTTCCAAGTAAATTTGTATGTGCTAACTCTAATTTTCAAAATGAATTTCCTTTTTGTGTGCCCGTACCGCTCATGAAGCGGCAGGGGGTGGCCAATATTTTTCCATGCTAGATGTGTTATTCTGAAGATGAGTGTTTATTCACTTGTCATTGCACGAGAGTGTGGCGGTAATAGGGATGCTCAGTCTCAAAATGAAAAAGAAATTTACTTTATGTTGTCAAATAATAAATTCCTTGGAAAGTGTTGGTATGGAAGGCACCCGTGGATACGGCTAGCCATGGATTGTGAAAGAATGGTGGAAAAAGGAATGAACTTTATTTTATGTTTGGGAACCGTCTATGATGTATGTAGTATGGAAAGTATTAGGAACTACTCGGTCATTTTCGTTGACGGGAAAAGCATGCCTCTCAAAATATTTCATCTCTCAATTTAAGCTTTGAGCTCTGGCACCTATAGAAATCTCTACTTCCCTCTGCGAAGGGCCTATCTATTTACTTTTATGCAATTTTTATTTTTATTTGAGTCTCCATCTTCTCTTATAAAGCACCAACTAGGGAGCACTATGATCATACTTGTGCATTGGATGTAGCTAATATTCGAGTGTGTTTCATGAATGGATCAATGATTGAGCATGATGGGCTAGGGATAGCTTTCTTTAGTGTTGATATTTTGAAAGACATGGTTGCTTGTTGATATGCTTGAGTATTGAAGTCTTCATGTCAATTATAGACTATTGCTTTGAACCATCTAAAAGTCCAAATGTCCATGCTACAAAAGAAAAGAATATGTGATGAACATGTTAGGCAGCATTCCACATCAAAAATTCTGTTTTTATCATTTACCTACTCGAGGACAAGCATGAATTAAGCTTGGGGATGCTGATATGTCTCCAACGTATCTATAATTTTTGACTGTTCCATGCTGTTATATTATCATTCTTGGATGTTTTACCTTCATTTTATAGCAACTTTATATCATTTTTTGGGACTAAACCATTGACATAGTGCCCAGTGCCAGTTGCAGTTTTTTGCTTGTTTTTTGCTTCACAGAATATCCCTATCAAACGGAGTCCAAACACAGCGAAACTTTTTGGAGATGTTTTTGGGACTAGAAGACAACTTGGGAGCCAAGGAAGCACTAGAGGGGAGGCCCATGGGGCCCACAACCCACCAGAGCGTGCAAGAGGCCCCTAGCGTGCCCAGGTGGGCGGTGGAGCCCATGGGGGTCTCCTCCACCGCCTCTCAGCTCTATAAATTCTCAGATATTCCAGAAACCCTAGAGGGGCGATCGAAACACAATTCCAGCTGCCGCAAGTTCTAGAACCACGAGATCCAATCTAGAGCCCTATTCCGGCACTCTGCCGGAGGGGAACACGATCACGGAGGGGTTCATCATCCTCATTGGTGCTCCTCTGGTGATGCATGAGTAGTTCACCATAGACCTACGGGTCCGTAGGCAGTAGCTAGATGGCTTCTTCTCTCTTTTTGATTCTCAATACAATGTTCTCCTCGTTGTTCTTGGAGATCTATTTGATGTAATGACTTGCGGCGTGTTTGTTGGGATCCGATGAAGTGCGAGTTTATGATCAGATCTATCTATGAATATTATTTAAGTTTTCTTTGATCTCTTATATGCATGATTGTTATAGCCACGTATTTCTTCTCCGAATCTTTGGTTTAGTTAGGCCAACTAGATCGATTTTTCTTGCAATGAGAAGAGGTGCTTTGTGATGGGTTCGATCTTGCGGTGTCCTCACCCAGTGACAAAAGGGGTAGCGAGGCATGCATGTATCATTGCTATTAAGGATAAAAAGATGGGGTCTATTCCTACATGAATAGATCTTGTCTACATCATGTCATCGTTCTTATTGCATTACTTCGTTTCTCCATGAACTTAATACACTAGATGCATGCTGGATAGCGGTCGATGTGTGGAGTAATAGTAGTAGATGCAGGCAAGAGTCGGTCTACTAATCTTGGACGTGATGCCTATATACATGAGCATTGCCTTGGATATCGTCATAATTATTTGCTCTTCTATCAATTGCCCAGCAGTAATTTGTTTACCCACCATATGTTATTTTCTCGAGAGAAGCCACTAGTGAAATCTACGGCCCCCGGGTCTATCTTTTATCATATTGTTTTCAGATCTATTATTCCAAAAACCCAAAAATACATTGCTGCACCTTTTCTTTACTTATTTTATTTTGCGTTCTTGCTAGATCTATTTATCCAATCTCATACAATTTAATCTATCTTTTTACCGAGGAGGGATTGACAACCCCTCTTACGCGTCGGGTTGGAAGTATTTGTTCTTTGTGTGCAGGCACCGTTTACATAGTGTTGCTTGGTGCTCCTACTGGATTGATAACCTTGGTTTCATAACTGAGGGAAATACTTACCGTAGCTATTCTGCATCATCCCTTCCTCTTTGGGGAAATACCGACGTAGTCTCAAGCCACGTCAGTCCACTGCTGCTAGAATCGTGTGTTGACTATAAGTTGACAAAGCCTTGCGTACGCGTCAACTTAGTAGGCCCATGATACGTCTCCGTCGTATCTATAATTTTTTATTGTTCCATGCCAATATTATACAACTTTCACATACTTTTGGCAGAAATTTATATGATTTATTGGACTAACATATTGATCCAGTGCCTAGTGCCAGTTCCTGTTTGTTGCATGTTTTTTGTTTCACAGAATATCCATATCAAACGAAGTCTAATTGCGATAAAATTTTACAGAGATTTATTTTGAAATGTATGTGAATTTTTGGAAAAAGAATCAACGCAAGACGATGCTCGAGGGGCCCACTACGTATCAGGGCGCGCCAGGGGGGTCTGGCGCGCTGTGGTGCCTAGTGAGCATCTCGTAGATCAGTTGGCCCCCTTTTTTTTTGCCGCAAGAAAGATAATTTATGGATAAAACCCCCCTCAAAATTTCAGCCCAATCGGAGTTACGGATCTACGGGAATTTAAGAAACAGTGAAGAGCCAGAAAACAGGAACGCGAAACAGAAGAGAACGGAGAGAGAGATCCAATCTCGGAGGGGCTCTCGCCCCTTCGGGTGCCATAGAGGCCATGGACCAGAGGGGGAACTCTCCTCCCATCTAAGGGGGAGGTCAAGGAAGAAGAAGAAGGAGGGGGCTCTCTCCCCCTCTCTCCCGGTGGCGCCGGAACACCGCCGGGGCAATCATCGTGATGGTGATCTACACCAACAACTTCACCGCCGTCACTGATAACCCACAAGTATAGGGATCACAACAGTTTTCGAGGGTACAGTATTTAACCCAAATTTATTGATTCGACACAAGGGGAGCCAAAGAATATTCGCAAGTATTAGCAATTGAGTTGTCAATTCAACCACATTTGAAAAACTTAATATCTGCAACAAAGTATTTAGTAGCAAAGTAGTATGATAGTAACAGTAACAGTAGCAAAAGTAATAGTAGCAGTTTTGTAGTGATTGTAACAGCAGCAACGACAAAAGTAACTTAGCAAAGATCGATATGTGAAAAGCTCATAGGCATTGGATCAGCGATGGATAATTGTGTTGGATAATATTCATCATGTAGCAGCCATAACCTAGGGCGACACATAACTAGCTCCAATTCATCAATATAATGTAGGCATGTATTCCGTATATAGTCATACGCGCTTATGGAAAAGAACTTGCATGACATCTTTTGTCCTACCCTCCCGTGGCAGCGGGGTCCATAAGGAAACTAAGGGATATTAAGGCCTCCTTTTAATAGAGAACCAGAACAAAGCATTAACACTTAGTGAATACATGAACTTCTCAAACTACGGTAATCACAGAAAAGAATCCCAATTATTGTCACCTTGGGGTACGCGGATCATAACTCGTAATAGGTGTCTACAACTTGCAAGACAGGATCAAGAACTCACATATATTCATGAAAACATAATAGGTTCAGATGTGAAATCATGGCACTCGGGCCCTAGTGACAAGCATTAAGCATAGCAAAGTCATAGCAACATCAATCTCAGAACATAGTGGATACTAGGGATCAAGCCCTAACAAAGCTAACTCGATTACATGATAAATATCATCCAACCCATCACCGTCCAGCAAGCCTACAAAGGAATTACTCACTCCCGGTGGTGAGCATCATGAAATTGGTGATGGAGGAAGGTTGACGATGACGATGGCGATGGATTCCACCCTCCGGAGCCCCGAACGGACTCTAGATCAGCCCTCCCGATGAAGAACAGGAGGTGGCGGCGGCTTCGTATTGTAAAACGCGATGAATCCTTCTCTCTGATTTTTTTTCTCCACGAATAGGTATATATGGAGTTGGACTTAGGGTTGCCGAAGCTCCAGGGGCCCCACAAGCCCGGGAGGCACGCCCTGGGGGTAGGCGTGCCCCCAGAGCTTGTGGCTCCTGGGTGGCCCCCCTCTGGTATCTTTTTCCGCCAATATTTTTTATATATTCCACAAAAATTCTCCGTAAATTTTCAGGTCAATCCGAGAACTTTGATTTATGCACAAAAATAACACCATGGCAATTCTGCTGAAAATAGCGTCAGTCCGGGTTAGTTCCATTCAAATCATGCAAATTAGAGTTCAAAACAAGGGCAAAAGAGTTTGGAAAAGTAGATACGATGGAGACGTATCAACTCCCCCAAGCTTAACCCATTGCTTGTCCTCAAGCAATTCAGTTGACAAACTGAAAGTGACAAGGAAAAACTTGTACAAACTCTGTTTGATTTTGTTGTTGCAAATATGTCTAAGCAATGTTCTGGTTTCAGCAAAGATTATGAACTAACCACATTCACAAACATTTAGGTCTCACATTTACTCATATCAATAGCATAACAAACTAGCGAGTAATAATAAGATATCTCGAATGACAACACTTTTTTCCAAAACAATCATGATACAATATGATATAATGGTATCTCGCTAGCCCTTTCTGAGACCGCAAAACATAAATGCAGAGCACTCCTGAAGTTCAAGCACCGACTAGATATTATAATTCATGGCAAAAGAGATCTAGTCACACTCATACTCAACATCAATTAAAAACAAAGCATATAAATGACAGTAGTGCTCTGTAGCTGGTGCTTTAATAAGAATATGATGACTCAACAATAAAAGTAAATGGATAGGCCCTTCGCAGAGGGAAGCAGGGATTTGCAGAGGTGCCAGAGCTCGAAGCTTTTAAAACAGAGATGAATATAATTTTGAGAGGTATGCTTTCATTGTCAACATAACAATCGAGAGATCTCACTATCTTTGATAACCCACAAGTATAGGGGATCGCAACAGTTTTGGAGGGTAGAGTATTCAACCCAAATTTATAGATTCGACATAAGGGGAGCCAAAGAATAGTTGTAAGTATTAGTAGCTGAGTTGTCAATTCAACCACACCTGGAGATTAATTATCTGCAGCAAGATAATCAGTAGCACGGTAATATGATAGTTTTGATAGCAGTGATAATAGTAACAGTAACAGTAACAGTGATAGCAATGATTTTGTAGCATGTGTAACAGTAGCAGCAACAGTAGTAACTTAGCAAGGACAATAAGTGGAAAATTTGTAGGCATTGGATCGGTGAATTCGTTGGATGATATTCATCATATAACAGTCATAACCTAGGGCGATACAAAACTAGCTCCAGTTCATAAATATAATGTAGGCATGTATTCCGTAAATAGTCATACGTGCTTATGGAAAGAACTTGCACGACATCTTTTGTCCTACCCTCCCGTGGCAGCGGGGTCCATAAGGAAACTAAGGGATATTAAGGCCTCCTTTTAATAGAGAACTAGAACAAAGCATTAACACATAGTGAATACATGAACTCCTCAAACTACAGTCATCACCGGAAAGTATCCCGACTATTGTCACTCTGGGGTTTACGGATCATAACACGTAATAGGTGATATGACTTGCAAGATCGGATCTAGAACATAGATATAATGGTGAAAACATAACGGTTCAGATCTGAAATCATGGCACCCGGACCCAAAGTGACAAGCATTAAGCATGGCAAAGTCATAACAACAGCAATCTCAGAACATAATGGATACTAGGGATCAATCCCTAACGAAACTAACTCGATTACATGATGAATCTCATCCAGCTCCTCACCGACCAGTGAGCCTACGAAGGAATTACTCACTCCCGGTGGGGAGCACCATGGAATTGGCGATGGAGAAGGGTTGGTGATGATGAACACCGAAGATCCCCCTCTCCGGAGCCCCGAACGGGCTCCAGATCTGGCCTCCCGATGAAGAACAGGAGGTGGCGGCGGCTTCGTATTGTGAAACGTGATAATTCTTTTTCCCTAATTTTTCTCTCCAAATTTAGGTATTTAAGGAGTCGGAGTCAGTGTCTGCAGGGCCACCAGGTGGGCACTACCCACCTGGGCGCGCCTGGAGGGCGGGCGCCCTGGTGGGTTGTGCTCACCCAGGGGCCCCCCTCCGGTGGTTCTTGGCTCCAGTATTTTTCTTTTATTCTAAAATAAATCTCCAAAAAGTTTCGTTCCATTCAGAGAAATTTTATTTCTGCACAAAAACAACACCATGGTAGTTCTGCTGAAAACAACGCCAGTCTGGGTTAGTTTCATTCAAATCATGCAAATTAGAGTCCAAAACAAGAGCAAAAGCGTTAGGAAAAGTAGATACGATGGAGACATATCAACTCCCCCAAGCTTAAAGCCTTGCTTGTCCTCAAGCAATTCAGTTGACAAACTGAAAATGAAAAAGAAAAACTTTTACGAACTCGTTTGTTCTTGTTTACATAAATAAGCTTAAGTAGCACCCAGGTTTTCAGCAAAGATTATGACTAACCATGTCAATAATAACTCTTAGAAATTATATTAACTCATATCAATGGCCTAAGCAACTAGCGAGCAATAATAAAATATCTCAAATGACAACACTTTGTCAAAACAACCGTGGTATAATATGACAACAGTGGTATCTCGCTAGCCCTTTCTGAGACTGCAAAACATAAATGCAGAGCACCTCCAAAGTTCAAGCAGCGACTAAACATTGTAATTCATGGTAGAAAAGATCCAGTCATGATGCATTCAACATTAACTATGCACAATGCATGAGGATGACAATAGTGCTCTCAGATCTGGCACTTATTTGAGAAGGTGATGACACAACATAAAAGTAAATAGATAGTCCCTTCGCAGAGGGAAGTAGGGATTTGCAGCGGTGCCAGAGCTCAGATTTTTAAAACAAAGATAAATGTAATTTTGGGAAATGCACCCTTCCTGTTTACTTCACGACCAAAAAATATCGATATCTTCCATGCTAAACACATTAGTGGCAGTTCCCAAGCGATAAAAGTAAAGGTTTACTCCCTCTCCACCAACAAACACACTCCACAGCTAGCCGAATCCATGGGTACCGTCCATACCAACATCATTCCCGGGGGAGTTTTGTTTAATTATTTGCAATTTTTGATTTCAGGACTGGGAATCCCTATTACCGCCCCTCTCGTGCAAGGACGAGTAAATAAACACTCATCATGAGAATAACCCGCTTAGCATGGAAGATACTGACTACCCCCTGTCGATCCATGAACAATCTAGGCACACAAAAACGGATGTTTATTTGAAGTTTTTAGAGGTGGCAAATGCAAATTTACTTAGAACGGCAGGGTAATACCGCATATAGGTAGATATGGTGGACTCATCTGGAATAATTTGGGTTTTAGGATTTTGATGCACAAGCAGTATTCCCGCTTAGTACAGGCGAAGGCTAGCAAATAGGTTGAGGAGCGGCCAACTAGAGAGCGAAAATGGTCATGAACATGCGTTATGCATAATTAACATTGAATACTAGCATGAGTAGGATATGGACACCATGAACATAAATATCGTAGAGGCTATGTTGGTTTTGATTCAACTACATGCATGCACATGTGCCAAGTCAAGCCACTTGAAACATGCAGAGGAGGATACCATATCATCATACTACATCACAATCATTTTAATGCATGTTGACATCCAAGATAAATCATTATCCACTCCTAGCTACTTAAGCATGGCACGAGAAAGTATAATCTCTAATTGTCATTGCAAACATGTTTGATCATAATAGGCTGAATCATGGATACTAGGTTAAACATATTTACAAAAATAGAACAAGTTGAGTTCATACCCGTTTCTCTCCGCCACAGCCAGTTCATCAAATATTGTCATTATTGCCTTTCACTTGCACGACCGAATGATATGAAAATTGGTTCTATCGGTGAATTCGTTGGATGATATTCATATAACAGTCATAACCTAGGGCGATACAAAACTAGCTCCAGTTCATAAATATAATGTAGGCACGTATTCCGTAAATAGCCATACGTGCTTATGGAAAGAACTTGCACGACATCTTTTGTCCTACCCTCCCGTGGTAGCGGGGTCCATAAGGAAACTAAGGGATATTAAGGCCTCCTTTTAATAGAGAACCGGAACAAAGCATTAGCACATAGTGAATACATGAACTCCTCAAACTACATTCATCACCGGAAAGTATCCTGACTAATGTCACTCCGGGGTTTACGGATCATAACACGTAATAGGTGAATATGACTTGCAATATTGGATCTAGAACATAGATATAATGGTGAAAACATAAACGGTTCAGATCTGAAATCATGGCACCCGGGCCCAAAGTGACAAGCATTAAGCATGGCAAAGTCATAACAACATCAATCTCAGAACATAATGGATACTAGGGATCAAGCCCTAACAAAACTAACTCGATTACATGATGAATCTCATCCAGCTCCTCACCGACCAGCGAGCCTACGAAGGAATTACTCACTCCCGGTGGGGAGCATCATGGAATTGGCTATGGAGAAGGGTTGGTGATGACGAAGACCCAAGATCCCCCTCTCCGGAGCCCCGAACGGGCTCCAGATCTGGCCTCCCGATGAAGAACAGGAGGTGGCGGCGGCTCCGTATCGTGAAACATGATAATTCTTTTTCCCTGATTTCTCTCTCCAAATTTAGGTATTTGAGGAGTCGGAGTCAGGGTCTGCAGGGCCACCAGGTAGGCACAACCCACCTGGGCGCGCCTAGAGGCGGGGGGGGTGCCCTGGTGGGTTGTGCTCACCCAGCCCCCCCCCTCCGGTGGTTCTTGGCTCCAGTATTTATCTTTTATTGTAAAATAAATCTCCAAAAAGTTTCGTTCCATTCCGAGAACTTTTATTTCTGCACAAAAACAACACCATGGTAGTTCTGCTGAAAACATTGTTAGTCCGGGATAGTTTTATTCAAATCATGCAAATTAGAGTCCAAAACAAGAGAAAAAGCGTTAGGAATAGTAGATACGATGGAGATGTATCAATCTTCCATGCTAGACACATTATAGGCGGTTCCCAAACAGAATGGTAAAGTTTTACTCCCTCTCCACCAACAAACACAAGCCATGGCTAGCCGAATCCTCGGGTACCCTCCATACCAACAACAATCCGAGGGAGTTTTGTTTCATTATTATATTTTGATTTGATTTTGATCATGGAATGGGGCATCCCAATTACCATCCACTTTCTCGTGAATGACAAGCGAATAAACACTCATCGTGAGAATAACCCACCTAGCATGGAAGATACTGATAGCCCCCTGTCGGTACATGAGCGATTCGGGCATACAAAATAGATTATCATTTGAAGATTTAGAGTTTGGCACATGCAAATTTACTTGGAACGGCAGATAATTACCACATATAGGTAGGTATGGTGGACTCATATGGAGCAACTTTGGGTTTAAGGAAGTGGATGCACAAGCAGTATTCCCGCTTAGTACAAGTGAAGGCTAGCAAATGGATTGAGGAGCGACCAAATAGAGAGCGACAACGGTCATAAACATGCATTGAGATTAATCAACGTTGAATGCAAGCATGAATAGGATATAAATCACCATGAACATAAATATCGTGGAGGCTATGTTGGTTTTGATTCAACTACATGCGTGAACATGCGCCAAGTCAAGTCACTTGAATCATTCAAAGGAGGATACCATTCTA
Source organism: Thinopyrum elongatum (assembly GCA_011799875.1). Lineage (NCBI taxonomy): Eukaryota > Viridiplantae > Streptophyta > Magnoliopsida > Poales > Poaceae > Thinopyrum > Thinopyrum elongatum. The sequence continues at coordinate 469,857,675 of CM022303.1, read as the reverse complement.
TCATACTACATCATAACCATTTTAAATGCATGTTGACACACAAGATAAACCATTATCCAATAACTATAATCTCTAGTTGTCATTGCAAACATGTTCATCCATAATAGGCTGAATCAAGAACGATGAGCTAATCATATTTACAAAAAACAAAATAGGTCGAGTTCATACCAGCTTTTCTTCATCTCAATCATTTCATCAAATTTCGTCATTATTGCCTTTCACTTGCATGACCGAACGATGTGAATAATAATAATAGTGCACGTGCCATGGACTAAGCTGGAATCTGCAAACTTTATTCAAAGGAGAAGACAAGGTAATATGGGCTCTTTGTTAGATCAACAATAATGCATATGAGAGCCACTCAACATTTTCATCGTGGTCTTCTCCTTACGACCCAAAGAAAAGAAAAGAATTTCAAAGAAACACACTGAAATATTTTTGGAGTTTTTGTTTTTCTCTTGAAGAAAGCAAATTAACGAAAGAAAAATGAAAACGAGAAAAACTATTTACATGGGAAAACTCCCAACAAGTAAAAGAAGAACGGGAAATCTTTTTGGGTTTTCTCTTAATACTACAACTAATTAAGCTAGAAAAAAACTAGAAAGAAGCGAGAAATATTTTTGGATTTTATCAAAGTTTTTCAAACACACAAGAAGAAAGCAAGAAAAATAAACTAACATGGATAATACAGTGAAAAAGGATGATCACCGACAACTGGAATGAATGTGTGATGCATAAATGTAATGTCGGCGAGAGATACATACTCCCCCAAGCTTAGGCTTTTGGCCTAAGTTGGTCTAGGGCCACGGCTCGCCAGGCTGATATCCAAAGTCGTAGTTGGGGTTGAACTGGATTGCGGCTGCCACCGCTTGGAGGGCTGCCTCGTTGAGGCGAGCGGTCTCCCTCGCTCTCTCATACTCCTCCGCCTCCTCTCTAAGTATGAAGTATCTTCATTTTACCTGGAAGTCAAAGAAGGCAGGAGCGGGAAGCGTAATACGGAAGATGTGCTGCCTGTCGAAGATTAGTCTGTACTAAAAAGGCAGCTCGCCCTTCTCAATAAATTGGAAATGTTTCATAGGATCATAATCAAGAAAAGCAGGTGGTAACTGAGTATCATCAACTCTTTGTGGCGCCCCCGGCTCAATCGTACACTAATCATGCACGCAAACGTGTACGATCAAGATCAGGGACTCACGGGAAGATATCACAACACAACTCTAAAACATAAATAAGTCATACAAGCATCATAATACAAGCCAGGGGCCACGAGGGCTCGAATACAAATGCTCGATCATAGACGAGTCAGCGGAAGCAACAATATCTGAGTACAGACATAGGTTAAACAAGGTGCCATAAGATGGCTAGCACAAACAGGGATACAACAGATCGAACAGGCGCAGGGCCTCCTGCCTGGGATCCTCCTAACTACTCCTGGTCGTCGGCGTCCTGGACGTAGTAGTAGGCTCCGCCCTGGTGGTAGTAGTCGTCGTAGGTGGCGTCTGGCTCCTGGGCTCCAACATCTGGTTGCGACAACCAGCAAGGAGGGAAAGGGGGAAAGGAGGGGGAAAGCAACCGTGAGTACTCATCCAAAGTACTCGCAAGCAAGGATCTATACTACATATGCATGGTATATGTGTAAAGAGGCAATATCGGTGGACTGAACTGCAGAATGCCAGAATAAGAGGGGGATAGCTAGTCCTGTCGAAGACTACGCTTCTGGCAGCCTTCATCTTGAAGCAATAGAAGAGATTAGTTGGAAGTTAACCAAGCAACAACGTATAGCATAATCCTACCCGTCGATCCTCTCGTCGCCACCATGCGAGAGAGCGACCACCGGGTTATATCTGTCACTTGTAAGGGTGTGTTTTATTAAGTATCCATTTCTAGTTGTCATGAGGTCGGAATACAACTCCGGGTCGTCCTTTTACCGAGGGACACGGCTATTCGAATAGATAAACTTCCCTGCAGGGGTGCACCACATATTCCCCAACACGCTCGATCCCCTTTGGCCGGACACACTTTCCTGGGTCATGCCCGGCCTCGGAAGATCCACACGTCGCAGCCCCACCTAGGCTCAACAGAGAGGTCAGCACGCCGGACTAATCCTAGGCACTCTGGGGTCTGGGCCCATCGCCCAGTGCGCTCCTGCACGTTGCGTACGCGGCCGCGAGCAGACCTAGCAACCCACACGATCACGGCGGTTACGTTATCGCGGCCCAACACGGCGCGCGCCGCTCAGTTGCTGACGTCAAGAAGGCTTCAGCTGATACCACGATGCCGGGATACCCATAACTACTCCCGCGTAGTTGGTTAGTGCGTATAGGCCAGTGGCCAGACTCAGATCAAATATCCAATCTCGTTAAACGTGTTATTATGAGATCACCGCGGACGACGACCAGGGCCAGGCCCACCTCTCTCCTAGGTGGTCACAACCTGCCCTGCCGCTCCACAACAAAGAGTCACTTAGGGGGCCGTCGAGAAGGCCAATCCTTTCAGCCCCCATTCGTGAATCACCTGCGGGCGCTCCACGAGCCGACCCGACTTTAGTATCCATCTGATGTCACATGTAATAAGTAGTATACATATCCGCAATCGCCACCCGTGGCGAGCACGGCCCAATAATGTAGCATAGCAGACAGACGAGAATGTAGGGCCACTGATGACAAACTAGCATCCTACACTAGGCATTTAGGATTGCAGGTAAGGTATCAACAACAGTAGCAACAATGACAGGCTATGCAGCAGAATAGGATTAACCGAAAGCAGTAACAGGCTACACTACTCTAATGCAAGCAGTATAGAGAAGAATAGGCGATATCTGGTGATCAAGGGGGGGGCTTGCCTGGTTGCTCTGGCAAGTAGGGGTCGTCAACAACGTAGTCGGTCGGGGCACCAGCAGCTGCGTCGGTCTCGTAGTCTACCGAAGAGAAGAGGGGGAAGAAACAGTAAACACACGGCAATGATGCAACAGGATGCATGACTGTCTAAACGCAGGGCCAGGGTGATATACACTAACTAAGCGATTTAGTTAATTTAGGAATTTATTCGGATTTATTTAATTAGGGTTGGAACTATTCATTTATCGAAATCGGTCTAATTGTTCAACGTTCTTATAGCTGCGGGCATCTAACGGGAATACGGAGGATGTATTCGGGTTCGTATCGCGTTCTGAGCAAGTTTCATGTTATAAAATATTTCATCGGAGTTACGGTTTAAAAGATATGATTTTCTAAAGTTTTATTAATTTCTGAAATTTTAATTAATTATTTAATTCAACATTATCCGAAACAGTGATTGATGACGTCCAGCATGAATCATGCTGACGTCAGCAGTTAATTAAGTTAATTACTAATTACTGTTTAATTAACACAATTAGTTAATTTTATTAACCTAATCGGATTATTAACTAATTAATTAATTATTTTAATTATTTATTTTTATTTCTTATTTATTTGGGTCATGGGCCCCACTGGTCAGTGGGACAGGGGCGGACACGTCCGGGGCGTGCCCCTTTTGGGACCGAACATGTCCGGGCCCAAAGGGGACGCACGGCGGGCGCGGGCGGTCGGGGGCGCGGCGGAAGCGTGGGCGCAGGCGAGCGAGGGGTCCGGAGGCGGGGCGGCGGCGCGAGGTGGAGCGCCGCGGGCGGGCAGCGGTGGCTGAGCGGGGGGGAGGCGTGGCTGGAGCGGCGCGGGGGAAGCGCGGTGGCTGGAGTGGCAGCGGGCGGCAGCGGGTGGCTGAGCGGGGGCCGGAGCGGTCGAGTGCGACGCGGGACGGGCGGAGCACGGGCAGGCGCGCTGGGCGCGAGGACGGGAGGCACGGGGTGGTCCGCGCAGTGGCCGGCGCGGATGCGTCGCGGCGAGGTGCGGGAGCAGAGAGGGGGGAAGAGGCCCGAGGCCTCACCGTGATCCGTAGGGACGGGGCAGCGGGGGTCGGGGTGGTCGACGGGGAACGACGCGATGGGGAGGCAGGCCGGCGGGGACGAAGCGGCGACGTGCGGCGTCGCGGCGAGATGAGAGCGGGGGGGTGGCGCGGTCGGGCGCTGTCGGGGCGCGCGTCGAGGAGCAGGCCGGCGAGGGAGAGCGGGCTCCGGGCGGCGTCGTCCAACGGCGACGGCGACAACGATCCGGGGGCGATGTACGGTCGCCCGATCCGATCTGGATCGGGGGAGGGGGGAGCGAACGAGTAGGAGGGGGGATCGGGGGTAGGGCTAGGGTTTCGGGTGGGGGTGCCGGCTAAGAGGCGCCGGCTGGGCCGGCCTGGCGGCCCGTGGCTTGCTGGCGAGGCCCAGTTGGGGGGGGGGGGTTCCTTTATCTTTTCTGTTAATCCTTCTATTTTGTCCGTATTTCCTTTTTTTCTTATTCTTCCTTTTGTCTCTCAATACTTGTTACAATCAGGTCGATAGCGCCCCAAATGGCTTTTGTAAAAAGTGTGACCTATTTCATAAATACCAGTGCATTATACCTTAACACCTAAAATTAGTTTGGACAAAACATAATTCCATATTTATTTCAGATTTAATAAATGGTTACTAAATATTATCTTTATCCACTGTTTGAGGTTGTTCGAGTCACTTATCCAATTCCAATGATGTTGGTTTCAATTTTAGAATAGCCTCTGGAATATTTGTTATTTATCTAACATTTTAGTTTCTATGCTGGACAACTTTTATATTCCACTTTCATTTAAATTTGAATTTGACTTAGGAGTTGAAATGCAATATGATGCTAATGATGATTATGCACTATTAATCATGATGACATGGCCACATCAAAAGGGTGATCACTGTAGCTTAATACAGGGGGTGTTACAAATCTCCCCCACTACAAGAAATCTCGTCCCGAGATTTAGGAGGTAGAAAGAAACAAAGCGGGGTATTCATCGCGAAGACGATCCTCGCGTTCCCAAGTGGCTTCATCCTCAGAATGGTTTGACCACTGAACCTTGAGGAACTTGATAACCTTCTGGCGTGTGCGACGCTCGGCTTGATCGAGAATGCGGACCGGATGCTCTTTATAAGAGAGGTCTTGTTGCAGTTCAAGCAATTCGTGATCTACTCCGCGGATAGGGTCTTTGAAGCAGCGGCGGAGTTGTGATACGTGGAACACATCGTGAACCTGAGAAAGGTTCGGTGGAAGTTCCAACTGATATGCCACTCTACCACGCCTTTCAAGAACAGTGAAAGGACCAATATAGCGAGGAGCTAGCTTGCCCTTGATCCCGAATCGGTGTGTACCTTTCATCGGTGTGACTCGAAGATAAGCCTTTTCGCCAGGTTGATAGACCATATCTTTGTGTTTGCGGTCATACTGACTCTTTTGACGTGACTGAGCAGTCTTCAAATGCTCGCGGACAACACGAACTTGATCTTCGGCAAGTTGGATAATATCCGGACCGAAGAGTGGACGTTCCCCAGTTTCTGACCAATTTAGAGGGGTTCGGCACTTTCTTCCGTACAACACTTCGAAGGGGGCCATCTTCAGACTGGCTTGATAGCTGTTATTGTAAGAGAACTCGGCATATGGGAGAGATTCTTCCCATTTCCTTCCGAAGGATATGACACAAGCTCGAAGCATATCTTCGAGAACTTGGTTGACTCATTCAACTTGTCCTTGAGACTGAGGGTGAAAAGCGGTGCTGAAGGACAGATGAGTTCCCATAGCTTCTTGGAAACTTGCCCAGAATCTTGAAGTGAATAAGCTGCCACGGTCTGAACTGATAACCAGTGGAATACCGTGAAGTGAAACAATTCTGGACATGTAGAGAGTTGCGAGCTGACTAGCAGTGATCGTCTCTTTGACGGCTAGAAAATGTGCAACTTTGGAAAGTCGGTCAATGACGACAAGAATAGCATCATTACCTTTCTGTGATTTGGGAAACCCAGTGATAAAGTCCATTTCAACATGGTCCCATTTCCATTCAGGAACAGCAATTGGTTGCAGAGTTCCGGCGGGCCTTTGATGTTCTGCTTTGACGCGACGGCAAACATCACATTCAGCAACATAGCGAGCAATGTCTTGCTTCATGTTTGACCACCAGAATCTTTGACGGATGTCTTGGTACATCTTGGTACTGCCGGGATGAATAGGCAACGGAGTGTCGTGAGCTTCTTGCATGACCTCCTGAGTCATACCCAGGTTACCTTTAGAGGGGACCACTAGACGACTTTTAAAGAACAAGGTGCCAGTATCATCAATAGTGAAGAACGAGGGCCTTCCTTCAGCGAGATAGCGCTTAATCTTGTGGGCTTGAGAGTCATAACCCTGCAGCGTCTTGATGCTGTCCACGAGATCTGGTTTAGCAACCAGGGTATTAAGAGAACCCTGGGAAACAACGTGGAGGTTCATTTTGTAGGAACCTTCAAGAGGGGGAGCGAGTGCTCCAGGAGGAACAATGTGGAGATTCAGCTTTCTGAATTCTTCAATAAGCGAAGGTTGAACTTCGTGAAACTGGAGGTGACTGCAATAAGACTTGCGGCTCAAGGCATCGGCCATTACATTAGCCTTGCCAGGGGTATAAGAAATACCCAAGTTAAAATCCGCTACGGTCTCCATCCATCTCTGTTGACGGAGGTTCAGGTCTGGCTGAGTGAACAGATACTTCAGACTTTGATGATCGGTGTAGATCTCGCAACGATTACCGAGAAGGTAATGTCGCCACTGTTTTAGTGCATGGATGACGGCAGCAAGCTCGAGGTCATGTACTGGGTAATTCTCTTCGTGCGGACGCAATTGACGCGAAGCATAAGCAATTACTCTGCGGTCTTGCAGTAGGACACCGCCTAATCCTTGACGGGATGCATCACAATAGATGACAAAATCCCTCTGGGAATCAGGAGGGGCAAGCACTGGGGCAGAAGTCAGCTTGTCTTTGAGCGTCTGGAAACTTTCCTGACACTTTTCCGTCCAATCGAACCTGACGCCTTTATGAAGCAGGTTAGTCAGGGGCTTGGCGATCTTGGAGAAGTTCTCGACAAATCGACGGCAATAGCTGGCGAGTCCGAGAAAACTTCGAACTTGCTTGACGTTCTTTGGAGGAGCCCAATCAAGAATAGCCTGAACTCGCTCGGGGTTGACGGCAATACCATCCTTGGAGATGACATGCCCAAGGTATGTTACTTCGGGAAGCCAGAATTCACACTTGGAAAACTTAGCATATAGTTGATGCTCTCGAAGTTTTTTCCAGAACAAGTCGAAGATGTTCAGCATGTTCCTCTTTGTTCTTGGAGTATACTAGGATATCATCCAGGTAAACCACGACGAACTTGTCAAGGTATTCCATGAATATATAATTCATCAGGCGGGAGAATGTGGCGGGAGCATTGGTTAAGCCGAATGACATGACAGTGTACTCGTATGAGCCATATCGAGTAACGAAGGCGGTCTTTGGGATATCCTCTTCACGAACACGGATCTGGTGGTAACCCAACCTTAAGTCGAGTTTAGAGAACACTGATGAACCCGCCAGTTGATCATACAGATCGTTTATCCGAGGAAGGGGATATTTGTTCTGGATAGTTGCTTGGTTAATAGGACGGTAATCTTGGACCAATCGGTTTGATCCATCCTTCTTCCTGACAAAGAGAGAAGGTGCTCCCCAAGCGGAGGAACTTGGACGAATGAAACCCTTACGAAGTGAAGCGTCGATTTCCTCCTTAAGTTCAAGGAGTTCATGCGGCGGCATCTTGTAGGGTCGCTTGGCGATAGGAGTGGTGCCTGGTTTCAAGTCGATGACAAATTCGACAGCTTGAGCAGGGGGTATCCCTGGGAGTTCTTCTGGGAAAACACCTTGGAATTCGCGAACAACTGGAATGTTCTCGATGCCTTCAAGTGGTGATGCGTTTAACGCATTCAAGGCATAAAGTCTCGCCTCGGCATTTTGGATGATTTGAGCCTGGTAGCTTATTATTTCATCAGAAGGGTGTAGAAGATGGACCATCTTCGTGGCGCAAACTATAGAAGCAGTATGCGCTTTCAACCAATCCATTCCGAGAATGAGGTCGATACTACAAGACTTTAGTATGAAAGGGGAGGCGTGAAACTCCAGCCCTTCAATTTCAACGGTGACGTCGTTGCTACCCATGGAGGTTTGACATTGACCCGCGGGGGTGTGTATTACTATTGCAGTGTTCATGACCTCACATTTAATGTCGTGTTTGTATGCAAATTCTTCGGACATGAATGAATGCGATGCTCCCGAATCAAATAAAACAGAAGCTGGTACTGAATTAACAAGGAGAGTACCCATCACGGTGGCAGGCTGGTCCTGAGCTTCATTGAAATCGGTGTGGTTGGCCTGAATACGCCCATAAGTCTTGGCATTGTTGTTGCGAGGCTGATTGTTCCTACGGTCAGTTGCTGGAAGTGCCAGTTGGTTCTGGTTCTGAATGCAGTTCCTGGAAAAATGACCTGGCTGCCCACACTTGTAGCACAGACTATCATTGGGATTGGGAGCAGGAGCTCGGGGTGGTGGAGCTGGAAGTCCTGGCTGCCTAGGTGGTGGAGGCAGACGCGGTGCAGTATAGGACCGTCTTGGAGCAGGTGCAGCTGGACGGTACACGTTGTTTGGAATCCAGATCCGACGCTTCTGTGCAGGCTGGCTCGAAGATGAACCAGTGTCACGGTTGCGCCTAAGAGATCCCTGGTGTGCCTGCAGACCAGTCTCGACCTGGATAGCCTTGTTCACCAAGATGGAGAAATTATCAAATTCATGCACAAGGAGCGCTAGCTTGATGTCAGCTTGAAGTCCTTCGCGAAACCTTTCCTGGCGGCGAGCATCAGTGGGAATGTCTTCTTCAGCATAGCGGGATAATTCCAGAAACTCCCGCTGATAAGCTTCCACTGCCTTGTTGCCCTGGGTGAGGTTGCGGAACTCTTGCTTCTTCCGGTCCATGATTCCCTGAGGAATGAAACGGGCACGGAAGGCAGCTTGGAAATCCGGCCAAGTGATGACTGTGCCAGCTGGTTGAGTGCGCCTGTGGCTGTCCCACCATTGAGCAGCGGGGCCCTTGAGAAAGAAGGAGGCGAAGGTGACATAGTTTGCAGGGGCAACGCCACCAGATTCCAACTCATAGGTGATGTCGCGAAGCCAGTCATCCGCATCCAGGGGCTGAGTTGAGCCGCGGTAGACGGTTGGGTTGAGGCGCATAAAGTCCTGCAGGGTCCCTGGGCCCGGATACTGGTTCATATTGGGACGAGGAAACTGATCCATGATCCCTTGCATGAACTGACGTTGCAGTTCAAATTGCTGCATCATTCCAGCCATATAGTTCGGCGGTGGTGGGTCGTTGGCACCACGGCCACGACCACGACCAGCGGGTCTAACCATCCTGCTAAATTACAACAGGGGGTAGTTTAGTAAAAGCAAGCGCGAGTGCTTAGTGACAAGCATGATGTAACTCGACAATAGTTTAAGCAGTGCATCAAATACATAAAAGTAGTCAATTAAGACATACATATCCTTACACAAAGTCAGGCACATGCGGACAGCATAACGGCGCAATTTCATAAACTGGACATGCTAGGCGGCGCGCAGGCACGCGGTAAGGAAGTACACAACGAGACATAGCAAAGGCTACATCAACGTCGGGGAAAACTGGTGGGGCGAGGAATCTGCAAGTGACAACACAGGGTGCCCTCGATAAAAGGATCCTGTAAGCAGAACCTGGCCCACAATCTCGAAGCAAGGGGGGAAATTTTCAGAACTCCGGTGGATGTGATCACGAGACCCTAAGTGTCGGCGTTAGTAAAATTCATTTAACCGAGTAGAAGTAGAAGAGAGATCAGAGCCCCAGAGTATGACGAGGAATAAAAGATCCTAATACCACCCAGTTGGCAAGTGGGTCCGTAAGCCCACAGCCAAGTTAGTAAAACGGTTTTCTTTGTCTAGACTCAACTTCGGCCAAGGAATTGGAAAGGGGGATCCTACAGGCAGTCGGCTCTGATACCAACTTGTGGCGCCCCCGGGTCAATCGTACACTAATTCATGCACGCAAACGTGTTACGATCAAGATCAGGGACTCACGGGAAGATATCACAAACACAACTCTAAAACTAAATAAGTCATACAAGCATCATAATACAAGCCAGGGGCCACGAGGGCTCGAATACAAATGCTCGATCATAGACGAGTCAGCGGAAGCAACATATTGAGTACAGACATAGGTTAAACAAGGTGCCATAAGATGGCTAGCACAAACAGGGATACAACAGATCGAACAGGCGCAGGGCCTCCTGCCTGGGATCCTCCTAACTACTCCTGGTCGTCGGCGTCCGGACGTAGTAGTAGGCTCGCCCTGGGGTAGTAGTTCGTCGTAGGTGGCGTCTGGCTCCTGGGCCCAACATTTGGTTGCGACAACCAGCAAGGAGGGAAAGGGGAAAGGAGGGGGAAAGCAACGTGAGTACTCATCCAAGTACTCGCAAGCAAGGATCTATACTACATATGCATGGTATATGTGTAAAGAGGCAATATCGGTGGACTGAACTGCAGAATGCCAGAATAGAGGGGGATAGCTAGTCCTGTCGAAGACTACGCTTCTGGCAGCCTTCATCTTGAAGCAATAGAAGAGATTATTGGAAGTTAACCAAGCAACAAAGTATAGCATAATCCTACCGTCGATCCTCTCGTCGCACCATGCAGAGAGAGCGACCACGGGTTATATCTGTCACTTGTAAGGGTGTGTTTTATTAAGTATCCATTTCTAGTTGTCATGAGGTCGGAATACAACTCCGGGTCGTCTTTACCGAGGGACACAGACTATTCGAATAGATAAACTTCCCTGCAGGGGTGCACCACATATCCCCAACACGCTCGATCCCTTTGGCCGGACACACTTTCCTGGGTCATGCCCGGCCTCGGAAGATCCAACGTCGCAGCCCCACCTAGGCTCAACAGAGAGGTAGCACGCCGGACTAATCCTAGGCACTCTGGGGTCTGGGCCCATCGCCCAGTGCGCTCCTGCACGTTGCGTACGCGGCCGCGAGCAGACCTAGCAACCCACACGATCACGGCGGTTACGTTATCGCGGTCCAACACGGCGCGCGCCGCTCAGTTGCTGACGTCAAGAAGGCTTCAGCTGATACACGACGCCGGGATACCATAACTACTCCCGCGTAGTTGGTTAGTGCGTATAGGCCAGTGGCCAGACTCAGATCAAATATCCAATCTCGTTAAAGTGTGTATTATGAGATCACCGCGGACGACGACCAGGGCCAGGCCCACCTCTCTCCTAGGTGGTCACAACCTGCCCTGCCGCTCCACAAACAAGAGTCACTTAGGGGGCCGTCGAGAAGGCCAATCCTTTCAGCCCCCATTCGTGAATCACCTGCGGTGCTCCACGAGCCGACCCGACTTTAGTATCCATCTGATGTCACATTAATAGTAGTATACATATCCGCAATCGCCACCCGTGGCGAGCCGGCCCAATAATGTAGCATAGCAGACAGACGAGAATGTAGGGCCACTGATGACAAACTAGCATCCTACACTAGGCATTTAGGATTGCAGGTAAGGTATCAAAAACAGTAGCAACAATGACAGGCTATGCAGCAGAATAGGATTAACCGAAGCAGTAACAGGCTACACTACTCTAATGCAAGCAGTATAGAGAAGAATAGGCGATATCTGGTGATCAAGGGGGGGGCTTGCCTGGTTGCTCTGGCAAGTAGGGGTCGTCAACAACGTAGTCGGTCGGGGGCACCAGCAGCTGCGTCGGTCTCGTAGTCTACCGAAGAAGAGGGGGGGAGAGAAACAGTAAACACACGGCAATGATGCAACATGGATGCATGACATGTCTAAACGCAGGGCCAGGGTGATATACAGCCTAACTAAGCATTTAGTTAATTTAGGAATTTATTCGGATTTATTTAATTAGGGTTGGACATATTCATTTATCGAAATCGGTCTAATTGTTCAACGTTCTTATAGCTGCGGGCATTGACGGGAATAGGAGGATGTATTGGGTTCGTATCGTCGTTCTGAGCAAGTTTCATGTATAAAATATTTTCATCGGAGTTACGGTTTAAAGATATGATTTTCTAAAGTTTTTATTAATTTCTGAAATTTAATTAATTATTAATTCAACATTATCCGAAACAGTGATTGATGACGTCAGCATGACATCATGCTGACGTCAGCAGTTAATTAAGAGTAATTACTAATACTATTTAATTAACAAATTAGTTAATTAGATTAACCTAATCAGGATTAATTAACTAATTAATTAATTAAAATTAATTATTTTAATTATTATTTATTTCTTATTTTTATTTGGGTCATGGGCCCCACTGGTCAGTGGACCAGGGGCGGACACGTCCGGGGCGTGCCCCTTTGGGACCGGACATGTCCGGTGCCCAAAGGGGACGCAAGGGAGGGACGGAGGTACGGAGTCGGGGAGAGGAGATAGAGGCGGAGCGAAGGAGAGAGAAAGAGGGGAAGGAGGAGGAGGGGAGGAGGAGGGCAGGAAGAGAGGATCGTAACCCCAATGGCCACCTGGAAGGGAAGCGAGGGGACTGGCAGACCGGAAAGATGGGAGGAGGGGTGGATGGAGACGGAAGGGGCGAAAGAGACGGTGGAGGAGGAGGGAAGAGAGGGAGGCGAGGGTGGATGAGCGGGGGCCGGAGGGGTGAGCCGGGAAAGCAGGGAAGGGACGAGCGGGGGAGCACGGAGTAGGCGCAGCGGGCGCCGAGGAAGGGGAGGCAAGGGGTGGTCGCGGCAGTGGCCGGCGCGGATGCGTGCGCGGCGAGGTGCGGGGAGCAGAGAGGGGGGAAGAGGGCCCGGGCCTCACCGTGTCCGTAGGGACGGGGAGGGGGTCGGGGTGGTCGAAGGGGAGACGGCGATGGGGAGGCAGGGCGGCCGGCGGACGAAGCGGCGACGTGCGGCGTCGGCGGCGAGATGGAGACGGGGGGGGGCGCGGTCGGGCGCGTCGGGGCGAGCGGCGTCGAGGGAGCAGGCCGGCGAGGGAGAGCGGGCTCCGGGCGGCGGCGTGCAACGGCGACGGCGACAGCGATCCGGGGCGATGGTACGGTCGCCCCGATCCGATCTGGATCGGGGGGAGGGGGGAGCGAACGAGTGAGGAGGGGGGATCGGGGGTAGGGCTAGGGTTTCGGGTGGGGGGTGGCCGGCTAAGTAGGCGCCGGCTGGGCCGGCCTGGCGGCCCGGTGGCTTGCTGGGCCGAGGCCCAGTCGGGGGGGGGGGTTCCTTTATCCTTTTCTGTTTCTTTTTCCTTTTCTTTATTCTCTTTTCTGTACTGTTAAATGTCTAGGCCCCAAATGGCTTTTGTAAAAAGTGTGACCTATTTCATAAATACCAGTGCATTATACCTTAACACCTAAAATTAGTTTGGACAAAACATAATTCCATATTTATTTCAGATTTAATAAATGGTTACTAAATATTATCTTTATCCACTGTTTGAGGTTGTTCGAGTCACTTATCCAATTCCAATGATGTTGGTTTCAATTTTAGAATAGCCTCTGGAATATTTGTTATTTATCTGACATTTTAGTTTCTATGTTGGACAACTTTTATATTCCACTTTCATTTAAATTTGAATTTGACTTAGGAGTTGAAATGCAATATGATGCTAATGATGATTATGCACTATTAATCATGATGACATGGCCTCATCAAAAGGGTGATCACTGTAGCTTAATACAGGGGGTGTTATACTCTTATAGGTACCCCAAGATAATCAGCTAAACGAGTGGCATAAATTCCACCAAAGAAATCTCCATCTAAAGCATTATTATGTAACCGCCTTGCAACAATAGCCCCCAAGTTATATCGTTTATCATCCATTACCGCGCTCTTGGGGACACTTAAATTAGGAGAGCAAAGGTGGCTACGGTCATGTTTCCTATTAATGCATCTGCCTATAAAGAGAGCAAAATAATGTAAAGTAGGAAAGTGAATGCTCCCTATAGTGGCTTGTGTTACGCTTCTAGTTTCTCCCCTAGTGATGCTAGCAAGGAATTCAACGCCATCAGATTTACGAGGTTCAGTATAAATGCCCCATTTGCGGAATTTTGCATGCTTCATTAAATTCTTCAAGGTCCATGCGAAGTGATTTATCATAGAGATCAAATAAAATAGAATGTGTATTGCGATGGACCGAATACTCAAATCTCCACACAAAGGAATCAGTAAGATTGTAGTATTGCAAGAACTTATCTGACAAGAAGTCCGTCAGGCCGGCGTTGTGCATGTACATATCAAATTATTCCTTGAAGCCTGCGCTAGTCATGAAATGATCCAATGGCCATTCGCAAGGTTGCACTAGAGCTTCCCGCGGTGGTTCAAGGGTCGACTCATGTATCACGAGCCTTGGGGATTTCTTCTTCGAGGAACCACCTTGGAACATCTTTCTCAACATTTTCTTCCTCTGAAAATTTCTGAAATTTTTAGTGACTCAAAATAAAAGTGAACCAAACTCAACAAAACTGATAGCAACTACTCCTACAAGTGTCTAGAGGCTATATCATGCAACAAAACTACTTTGAACCATATAAATTTGACATGCAAGCTCAAGAACATGGTCACCACAGTAGCAAAAATTTGCAATATATAAAGCACTATAGCAAAAACTAATTGGACCAACGGAGGAGTCACATACCGATGAGCAATACCCTAAAATAGTTTCGGAAATGGAGCTCCAAGCAAAGAGATCGAAAATGGTAGCAAGATGGGCAAGAACACGGGTTTGAGCAATGGTGTGATTTTTTCTGGAGGAAGAACAAGTGCATGGGTGGCTGGAATAAGTGAGGGGGCCTACATGGGCCCCACAAGCCTGCATGGCGTGCCCAAGGGGTGGGCGCGCCCTGTGAGCTTGTGGCTCATGGGTGCACCCCCTGGGTGTGTTCAGTGCCAAAAAATTTCAAATATTGTAGAAAAAATCATATAAATTTTTCAGGACATTTGGAGAACTTTTATTTTCTGATCATTTTTTATTGCACGGATAATTCAGAAAGCAGTAAAATAATAGCATTCTACTTTATTAATTCTAAATAACAGAAAGTAAAAGGTGGGTACAGAAGGTGGTGTTTACTAAATTCATCCATCACATGCCCATCAAAAGGAATCCATTAATAAGGTTGATCAAGTCTTATTAACGAACTTCTTCCAAATGACATGAAACCGGAGAATCTTCGTATAGCACTAGGTTACCTCAACGGGGATATGCATGTCCCCAACAATAAGAATTCCATATTTCTTTTTGACAGTAGGAATAGGGAATTCAAAACCTCCCATAGTAATTGTTGAAATTTTTCCAATAGAATTGGTACTATTCACTTGAGGTTGTTTCTTCGGAAAGTGTACCGTATGCTCATTACCATTAACATGAAAAGTGACGTTGCCCTTATTGCAATCAATAACAGCCCCCCCAGTATTCAAAAAGGGTCTACTAAGGATGATCGACATGCTGTCGTCCTTGGGTATATCAAGAATAACAAAGTCCGTTAAGATAGTAACATTTGCAACTACGACAGGCACAGCCTCACAAATACCGATGGGTATAGCAGTTAATTTATCAGCCATTTGCAAAGAGATTTCAGTTGGTGTCAAATTATTCAAATCAAGTCTACGATATAAAGAGAAGGGCATAACACTAACACCGACTCCTAGATCACATAAAGCAGTTTTAACATAGTTTCTTTAATGGAACATGGTATAGTTGGTATTCCTGGATCTTCTAGTTTCTTTGGTATTCCACCCTTAAATGTGTAATTAGCAAGCATGGTGGAAATTTCAGCTTCCGACATCTTTCTTTTATTAGTAACAATATCCTTCATATACTTAGCATAAGGAGACATTTTCAGAAAATCAGTCAAACGTAAGCGCAAAAAGACAGGTCTAAGCATTTCAACAAAGCTCTCAAATTCTTCATCATCTTTATTCTTTGAAGCTTTAGGAGGAAAGGGCATGGGTTTCTGAACCCATGGTTCTCTTTCTTTACCATGTTTCCTAGCAATGAAGTTTCTCTTATCATATCTTTTATTCTTCGGTTGTAGGTTATCAAGATGAACAGCAAGTTCTATCTCCACATCATTATCATTACTAGGTTGAGCATCAACATGGACATCATTATTATCATCATTACTAGGTTCATGTTCATCACCAAATTCTGTTTCAGCATCAGGGATAGAAATATCATTTGGATTCTCAGGTGTGTCTATAATAGGTTCACTAGAAGCATGCAAAGTCCTATCATCTTTCTTTTTAGGAGGACTAGGTATATCAGTATTAATTCTTTGAGAATCTTGTTCAATTCTTTTAGGGTGACCTTCAGGATACAAAGGTTCCTGAGTCATTTTACCACCCCTAGTCATAGCCCTAACAACATGATCATTTTTCTTATTGTTCATCTCATTAAGCAAATCATTTTGTGCTTTGAGGACTTGTTCTACTTGAGTTTTCATCATGGAAGCATGTTTACTAACAATCTTGAGATCATTAATAGTTCTAATCATATAGTCACTCAAGCGTTCAATCATATAAGCATTTCGTTTCAATACTCTACTAACATATGCATTGTAGTTTTCTTATTTAACAATAAAGTTATCAAATTCATCCAAGCATTGACTAGCAGATTTAGTATAAGGAATATCACCTTCATCAAATCTATAGAGAGAATTTACCTCTACTACCCGTGTCAGGGTATTAACACCATGTATTTCTTCAATAGGTGGTAAATTCTTAACATCTTCAGCTTTAATACCTTTTTCTTTCATAGATTTCTTTGCCTCTTGCATATCTTCAGGACCGAGGAATAGAATACCTATCTTCTTTAGAGTTGACTTTGGAGGAGGCTCAGGAAGAGTCCAATCATTATGATTACTCAGTATATTATTCAATAATTCTTCAGCTTGTTCAACAGTTCGTTCCCTGAAAACACAACCAGCACAACTATCTAGGTGGTCCCTAGAAGCATCGGTTAGTCCATTATAGAAGATATCAAGTATTTCATTTTTCTTGAGAGGATGATCAGGAAAAGCATTAAGTAGTTGGAGAAGCCTCCCAATCTTGTGGGAGACTCTCTTCTTCAATTTGCATAAAGTTAAATATTTCCTGTAAAGCAGCTTGTTTATTATGAGCAGGAAAATATTTTTCAGAGAAGTAATATATCATATCCTGGGGACTACGTACACAACCAGGAGCAAGCGAATTAAACCATATCTTAGCATCACCCTTTAATGAGAAAGGAAACAACTTAAGAATATAGTAATAGCGAATTTTTTCCTCATGAGCAAACATGGTGGCTATATCATTCAATTTAGTAAGATGTGCCACAACAGTTTCAGATTCATAACCATGGAAAGGATCGGATTCAACCAAAGTAATTAACTCAGGATCGACAGAGAATTCATAATCCTTATTAGTAACAAAAATAGGTGAAGTAGCAAACTGGGGCTCATATTTCATTCTAGCATTCAAAGATTTTTCTTTCAACTTGACCAGTAATTTCTTAAGATCATCTCTATCCTTACAAGCAAGAAAATCCCTAGCTACCTCTCCATCCATAACATAACCCTCAGGTATATCAGGCAATTCATATCTAGGAGTGCTAGGTCTAATAGGTGTTTCAAAGTTTTCAGTTTCAATAATTTCATCAGTTTCAGCATTCTCAATTTCATTAACCCTAGCAAGTTGCTCATCAAGAAATTCACCCAGTGGCACAACATTATCAAGCAAAGTACTAGCATCATCATAAGCATAATTCGTAGTAGAAGTAGCATCATCAATTACTTGCGACATATCAGAATTAATAGCAGGTGGTGGTGTCGCAAGCTTACTCAAAACAGAAGGTGAATCAAGTGCAGAGCTAGATGGCAGTTCTTTACCTCCCCTCATCCTAGAGGGAATGATCTTTGTTCTGGTATCTTTTAGATTCTTCATAGTGATCAACAGATATAAATCCCAAGTGA
This sequence comes from Thinopyrum elongatum, assembly GCA_011799875.1. Taxonomy (NCBI): domain Eukaryota; kingdom Viridiplantae; phylum Streptophyta; class Magnoliopsida; order Poales; family Poaceae; genus Thinopyrum; species Thinopyrum elongatum. Next base: position 469,839,754 of record CM022303.1, on the reverse strand, counting down.
CTTAGCAAATAGAGCTATGGTCTCCGGCAACGGCGCCACAAAAAGATCTTGATAACCCACAAGTATAGGGGATCACAACAGTTTTTGAGGGTAGAGTATTCAACCCAAATTTATTGATTCGACACAAGGGGAGCCAAATAATATTTGCAAGTATTAGCAGCTGAGTTGTCAATTCAACAACACCTGAAAAACTCAATATCTGCAGCAAAGTATTTAGTAGCAAAGTAGTATGATAGTAACGGTAACAGTAGCAAAAGTAACAGTAGCAGTTTTGTATTGATTGTAACAGCAACAACGGCAAAAGTAACTTAGCAAAGATCAATATGTGAAAAGCTCATAGGCATTGGATCAACGATGGATAATTGTGTTGGATACTATTCATCATGTAGCAGTCATAACCTAGGGCGACACAGAACTAGCTCCAATTCATCAATATAATGTAGGCATGTATTCCGTATATAGTCATACGTGCTTATGGAAAAGAACTTGCATGACATCTGATGTTTGCTTGAACTACGTCGGTATTTCCCCAAAGAGGAAGGGATGATGCAGCACAACAACGGAGTATTTCTCTCAGTGATGAGACCAAGGTTATCGAACAAGTAGGAGAACCAAGCAACACTACGTAAACAGCACCTGCACACAAAGAACAAATACTTGCAACCCGACGTGTTAAAGGGGTTGTCAATCCCTTTCTGGTAACGGCGCCAGAAATTGGCAAGTTGACGGGAGATAAATTGTAGTAGATTGGATAAATAGATCGCGAATAAAATAAAGTGCAGCAAAATATTTTTGGGTTTTTAGAAATATAGATCTGAAAATAAAAGTGGCAAATAAATAAAAAGGCAAATAACAAAATAGATCTGAAAATATATGATGAGAAAATAGACCCGGGGGCCGTAGATTTCACTAGTGGCTTCTCTCGAGAAAAATAGCATATGGTGGGTAAACAAATTACTGTTGGGCAATTGATAGAACTTCAAATAATTATGACGATATCCAGGCAATGATCATTATATAGGCATCACGTCCAAGATTAGTAGACCGGCTCCTGCCTGCATCTACTACTATTACTCCACACATCAACCGCTATCCAGCATGCATCTAGTGTATTAAGTTCATGGAGAAACGGAGTAATGCAATAAGAATGATGACATGATGTAGACAAGATCTATTTATGTAGAAATAGACCCCATCTTGTTATCCTTAATAGCAATGATACATACATGTCGGTTCCCCTTCTGTCACTGGGATCAAGCACCGTAAGATCGAACCCATCACAAAGCACCTCTTCCCATGGCAAGAAAAATCGATCTAGTTGGCCTAACTAAACCAAAGATTCGAAGAAGAAATATGAGGCTATAAGTAATCATGCATATAAGAGATCAAAAGACTCAAATAACTTTCATGGATAAAAACATAGATCTGATCATAAACTCAAAGTTCATCGGATCCCAACAAACACACCACAAAAAGAATTACATCAAATAGATCTCCAAGAGACCATTGTATTTAGAATCAAAAGAGAGAGAGGAAGCCATCTAGCTACTACCTACGGACCCGTAGGTCTACAATGAACTACTCACACATCATCGGAGAGGCACCAATGAGGATGATGAACCCCTCCATGATGGTGTCTATATTGGATCTGTGGTTTCTGGAACTTGCGGCGGCTGGAATTGATTTTCGTCGACTCCCCTAGGGTTTCTTGAATATTGGGGTATTTATAGAGCAAAGAGGTGGTGCGGGAGGCGGCCGAGGTGGGCACAACCCACCAGGGCGCACCTGGGGGGCCAGGCACGCCCTGGTGGGTTGTGCTCCCCTCGGAGCCCCCCTCAGGTACTTTCTTGGCCCAACTTGTGTCTTCTGGTCCAGAAAAAATCACCAAAAAGTTTCGCTGTGTTTGGACTCCGTTTGGTATTGATTTCCTGCGAAGTAAAAAACAAGCAAAAAACAGCAACTGGCACTGGGCACTATGTCAATAGGTTAGTCCCAAAAAATGATATAAAGTTGCTATAAAATGATTGTAAAACATCCAAGAATGATAATATAACAGCATGGAACAATAAAAAAATTATAGATATGTTGGAGACGTATCAGCATCCCCAAGCTTAATTCCTGCTCGTCCTCGAGTAGGTAAATGATAAAAACATAATTTTTTGATGTGGAATGCTTCCTAACATGTTCATCACATATTCTTTTCTTTGTAGCATGGACATTTGTACTTTTATATGATTCAAAGCAATAGTCTAGTTTTGACATGAAGATTTCAATACTCAAGCATATCAACAAGCAACCATGTCTTTCAAAATATCAACACTAAAGCAAGTTATCCCTAGCCCATTATGCTCAATCATTGATCCATTCATGAAACACACTCGCATATTAGCTACACCCAATGCTCAAGTACGATCATAGTGCCCCTTAGTTGGTGCTTTATAAGAGAAGATGGAGACTCAAAATAAAATAAAAATTGCATAAAGTAAAAGAGAGGCCCTTCGCAGAGGGAAGTAGGGATTTGTAGAGGTGCCATAGCTCAAAGCAAAAAAAGTAGAGATAAAACATTTTGGGTGGCATGCTTTTCCTGTCAACGAAAACGATCGAGTAGTTCCCATTACTTTCCATGCTAGATATATCATAGGCGGTTCCCAAGCAGGAAATAAAGTTTATTCCTTTTTCCACCATACTTTCACATTCCACGGCTAACCGAATCCACGGGTGCCGTCCATACCAACACTTTCCAAGGAATTTATTATTTGACAACATAAAGTAAATTCATTTTTCATTTCGGGACTGGGCATCCATAATACCTTTGCCGTACTCTAGTGCAATGACAAGTGAATAAACACTCATCTTGAGAATAACACATCTAGCATGGAAAAATATCAGCCACCCCCTACCGTTTCATGAGCGGTACGAGCACACAAAAGAGAAATTTATTTTGAAATTAGAGATGGCACATACAAATTTGCTTAGAACGGCATGGAAATACCGCATATAGGTAGGTATAGTGGACTCATATGGCAAAACTGGTTTAAGGATTTTGGATGCACAAGTAGTGATCATACTTAGTGCAAATGAAGGCTAGCAAAAGATTGAGAAGCATCCAACGAAGAAACGAAAAATCTCATAAGCGAGCATTAAGCATAACTAACACCGAATAATGCACCACAAGTAGGATGTAATTTCATTGCATAACTATTGACTTTCGTGCTTGCATAGGGAATCACAAACCTTAACACCAATATTCTTACTAAGCCATAATTACTCATTAACATGACTCACATATTATATCATCATATCACAAATCTATTACAAGGAATCAAGTTTATTTTGTCCAATGATCTTCATGAAAGTTTTTATTATATCCCTCTTGAATATCTATCACTTTGGGACTAATTTCATAAGTTGCTTTTGATAGCTCAAACAAATCTAAGTGAAGAACATGAGCATAAAATTTTCAATTTAAGTGAAGCAAGAGAGAATTTCTAATTTTTTTACTAACTCTCAAATAAATCTAAGTGAAGCATGAGAGCATTTCTTCAAAAATACTAAAGCACACCATGCTCAAAAAGATATAAGTGAAGCACTAGAGTAATTCCATAGCTCATAAAGATTTAAGTGAAGCACAGAGAACAATTCTAACAAGTCATAGCATAATTTTGGCTCTCTCAAATAGGTGTGTCCAGCAAGGATTCATGACTAAAAATAAAAAGCAAAACAAGCAAAGACTCATACCATACAATACGCTCCAAGCAAAACTCATGATATGTGACGAATAAAAATATAGCTCCAAGTAAAATACCGATGGTCATTAGAAGAAAGAGGGGATGCCACGCGGGCATCCCCAAGCTTAGTTGCTTGCTTATCTTTGGATAATGGCTTGGGGTGCCATGGGGCATCCCCAAGCTTAGGCTCTTCTTACTCCTTATTCCTTCATCCATCGTAATCTCACCGAAAACTTGAAAACTTCAATCACACAAAACTCAACAAAACCTTCGTGAGATCCGTTAGTATAAGAAAACCAATCTTTACTTTAAGTACTATAGAAAACCCATTCAAATTTTGTTATTGCATTATATCTAATGTATTATAACTTTACCATGGCTCATACCCCCAGATACAAACCATAGATTCATCAAAACAAGCACACAATGCAAAGAAAACAGAATCTGTCAAAAAACGAACAGTCTGTAAAGATGCGAATTGTTCTCATACTTATATAAATCCAAAACTTCTGAAAAATTAGGAAAACAGATAAAATTTTTATATTAATCTTTTGTAAAAAATTCAGAATTTTTCGTCGCTTCTGTAAATTTTCAAAATTGTTTTACTGGACGAAAAAGTTTCTGTTTTTTCCAACAAGATCAAATCAACTATCACCAAAGCTATCCTAAAGGCTTTACTTGGCACAAACACTAATTAAAACACAAAAAACAAAATCATAACAGTAGCATAATTATGCAAACACTCAAGAACAGAAATAAAAAGACAAAAATAAATTTTATTCATTGGGTTGCTTCCCAACAAGCGCTATCGTTTTACGCCCCTAGCTAGGCATAATGCGAAGGTCTAAGTGTTGTCATCTTTGTTTCTAGATCCATAAGATGCCCTCATGGTTGATTCATATGGTGTATTAATTCTTGTTCTAGGTAAGTGTTCCATACCCTTTCTCAGAGGAAATTGGAATTTGATGTTCCCTTCTTTCATATCAATCACGGCACCTATAGTGCGCAAAAACGGTCTACCAAGAATAATTGGACAAGACGGATTGCAATCAATATCAAGAACAATAAAATCTATGGGCACATAATTCCTATTTTCAAGAATAAGAACATCATTAATTCTTCCCATAGGCTTTTTAATAGTAGAATCCGCCAAGTGCAAATTTAAAGAACATTCTTCAATATCGGTAAGACCAAGCACATCACATAAAGATTTCAGAATTGTAGAAACACTAGCACCCAAATCACACAAAGCAAAACACTCGTAATTTTTAATCTTGACTTTGATAGTAGGTTCTCATTCATCATGTAATTTTCTAGGAATTGAAATCTCTAATTCCAACTTTTCTTCCGAAGCTTTCATCATAGCATCAACAATATGTTTAGTAAAAGCTTTATTTTGTTCATAGGCATGGGGTGAATTTATCATGGATTGCAACAAAGAAATACAATCAATCAAAGAGCAGTTATCATAATTAAAGTCTTTGTAATTCAAAAGAGTGGGCACATCACTAGTTAAAGTTTTGACCTCTCCAAACCCACTTTTATCAATTTTCTCAACAAGATTTTCACCCTCCAAATTATCGGGACGCCTTCTAGCTAAACTTGACTCTTCTCCAGTCCCTTTATTATCAATCTTAATTTTACTAAACAAGGAATCAATAGAAGAAACACCAACCATTTTAAGATCTTCATCACTTTTATGAAAGCAATCACTAGAAAACGCTTTTTCTAGAAATTCTCTTTTAGCTCTAAGCATAGCGGTTCTTTTCTTACTTTCATCCATAGAAACATATAAAGCTTTAATTGATTCCTCAACCTTAGGCACAAATTTTTTCATCTTGAGATTTTCTACATCATGAGAAATTCTATCAATACTCCTAGACATATCATCAATCTTATTCAACTTTTCTTCTATCGTAGCATTAAAAACCTTTTGAGTATTGATAAATTCTTTAATATGATTCTCAAGATCAGAGGTGTTCCTATTATTATTATAAGAAGGATTACCATAGGAATTACCATAATTATTAGAGGAATTACTAGGAAAAGGCCTAGGATTAAAATTACCTCTATAAGCATTGTTATTGAAATTGTTTCGAGAGATAAAATTCACATCTATGGCATCACTATTTTGCTCAATCAAGGTAGACAAAGGCACATCATTAAAATCAATAGGAGCACTTTTATTATCAACCAATTTCATAAGAGCATCAACTTTTTCACTCAAAGAAGAAATTTCTTCAACCGAATTAATTTTTTTACTAGTAGGAGCTCTTTCGGTATGCCATTGTGAATAATTTGCCATAATATTGTCTAGCAATTTAGTAGCTTTACCCAAAGTAATTTCCATAAAAGTACCACCCGTGGCGAAATTTAAAAGATTTCTAGAAACAAAATTCAATCCCGCATAAAAATTTTGTACGATCATCCAAAGATTTAAACCATGAGTAGGACAATTTCTTAGCATCAATTTCATTCTTTCCCAAGATTGCGCAACATGTTCATGCTCAAGTTGCTTAAAATTCATGATTTGCGTCCTAAGGGAAATAATTTTCGCGGGCGAAAAATACTTAGTAATAAAAGCATCTTTGCACTTATCCCAAGAATCGATACTATTGCGAGGCAAAGAAGAAAACCAAATTTTTGCACGATCTCGCAAAGAAAACGGGAATAATTTCAACTTCACAATATCATTGTCCACATCTTTTTTCTTTTGCATATCGCATAATTCCACGAATGTGTTAAGATGGGACGCGGCATCCTCACTAGGAGTACTGAAAAATTGATCTTTCATAACAAGATTCAGCAAAGCGGCATTAATAACACAAGACTCCGCACTAGTGGCGGGAGGAGCAATCGGAGTGCTAATAAAATCATTGTTGTTGGTATTGGAAAAATCACACAACTTGGTGTTCTCTTGAGTCATCGTGACTACGCAACAAGATTGCACTCAAAAACAGATCTGACGAGAAAATGGCGAACGAAAAAGAGGATGAATAAAACGATAATTTTTTGTGAAGTGGGGGAGAGGAAAACGAGAGGCAAATGGCAAATAATGTAAATTGCAAGGAGATGAGATTTGTGATTAGGAACCTGGTAGATGTTGATGATGTCTCCCCGGTAACGGCGCCAGAAATTCCTTTTGATGTTTGCTTGAACTACATTGGTATTTCCCCAAACAGGAAGGGATGATGTAGCACAACAACGGTAGGTATTTCCCTCAGTGATGAGACCAAGGTTATCAAATTAGTAGGAGAACCAAGCAACACTACGTAAACAGCACCTGCACACAAAGAACAAATCCTTGCAACCCGACGTGTTAAAGGGGTTGTCAATCCCTTTCGGGTAACGGCGCCAGAAATTGGCAAGTTGACGGGAGATAAATTGTAATAGATTGGATAAATAGATCACAAATAAAATAAAGTGCAGCAAAATATTTCTGGGTTTTTAGAAATATAGATCTGAAAATAAAAGTGGAAATAAATAAAAAGGCAAATAGCAAAATAGATCTGAAAATATATGATGAGAAAATAGACCCGGGGGCCGTAGATTTCACTAGTGGCTTCTCTCGAGAAAAATAGCATACGGTGGGTAAACAAATTATTGTTGGGCAATTAATAGAACTTCAAATAATTATGACGATATCCAGGCAATGATCATTATATAGGCATCACGTCCAAGATTAGTAGACCGACTCCTGCCTGCATCTACTACTATTACTCCACACATCGACCGCTATCCAGCATGCATCTAGTGTATTAAGTTCATGGAGAAACGGAGTAATGCAATAAGAACGATGACATGATGTAGACAAGATCTATTTATGTAGAAATAGACCCCATCTTGTTATCCTTAATAGCAATGATACATACATGTTGGTTCCCCTTCTGTCACTGGGATCAAGCACCGTAAGATCGAACCCATCACAAAGCACATCTTCCCATGGCAAGAAAAATCGATCTAGTTGGCCTAACTAAACCAAAGATTCGAAGAAGAACTACGAGGCTATAAGTAATCATGCATATAAGAGATCAAAAGACTCAAATAACTTTCATGGATAAAAACATAGATCTGATCATAAACTCAAAGTTCATCGGATCCCAACAAACACACCGCAAAAAGAATTACATCAAATAGATCTCCAAGAGACCATTGTATTTAGAATTAAAATAGAGAGAGGAAGCCATCTAGCTACTACCTACAGACCCGTAGGTCTACAATGAACTACTCACGCATCATTGGAGAGGCACCAATGAGGATGATGAACCCCTCCGTGATGGTGTCTAGATTGGATCTGTGGTTTCTGGAACTTGCGGCAGCTGGAATTGATTTTCGTTGACTCCCCTAGGGTTTCTGGAATATTGGGGTATTTATAGAGCAAAGAGGTGGTGCGGGAGGCGGTCGAGGTGGGCACAACCCACCTGGGCGTGCCTGGGCCCCCAGGCGCGTCCTGGTGGGTTGTGCTCCCCTCGGAGCCCCCTCAGGTACTTTCTTGGCCCAACTTGTGTCTTCTGGTCCAGAAAAAATCACCAAAAATTTCGCTGCGTTTGGACTCCGTTTGGTATTGATTTCCTGCGAAGTAAAAAACAACCAAAAAACGGCAACTGGCACTGGGCACTATGTCAATAGGTTAGTCCCAAAAAATGATATAAAGTTGCTATAAAATGATTGTAAAACATCCAAGAATGATAATATAACAGCATGGAACAATCAAAAATTATAGATACGTTGGAGATGTATCAACATCTATTGTCCTACCCTCCCGGTGGCAGCTGTAGGAACGAAGTATGTCTACCAGAGGGTGGGGGGGTGAATGGGAGTTTTAAAATTTCTTTGGAAATATCAAAACTCTCGGAATCCAGCAGCGGAGCGAATGTAAATAGGGTGCAGTGAGCGAATACAAACTAACAAATGGAAACTAAAAGCGTGCATCGAGACAAATCACATGATTGAAACAGTTCGAATGTAAAGAGGAGTAGCAGATGTAACCAGTGATGCTCGATGGTGATAAGGAATTTGGTAGACCAGTTCGTCCTTTTGCACAAGGACTACGTCTGGTTGGAGGGGTTGTGACTTAACACGGAAGATAAACTCTCTTCGCCCTATTCTCCTCGACAATTGGTTTGTCAACCAATCTCGATCACTCATGGTAGATACTTGAGGCGATCTCTGAACCTTTATAGAATTCTTCTTCGAGAACCACAATTACTCTTGGTCTCTGAATAAATTGACACCTAACCATCTAGAGAGTTTGCAGCTCTCAAGAGTAATAGGCGGAGCGTACTGGACTTAGATTCGAGTGATGTTCAACCACTATCTAATTTTTTGGCTCTAGGGGTTTTTGCTCGGTGGATTTTAAACTCAAATCACTTAGGAGAGGAGGTTGCTCAACAATCTTTTCATAATCAAACATAGCAGCCACCGGACAAAGCCGGCGCGGGGTGGCTATTTATAGCCGCAGCCTTCCCTGGTGGGAAATGACCATTTTGGACACGCGGTCCAGCCAATGGCCAATCGACATGTTTACAATAGTCGGATTTCAAAGAGCAACGGTAACATTACTTGAGGACCAAGTAATGCTAACTCCTCGGTCAGCGACAAATCTCTCACAGCAAAGAAGATCACAGTCTCTTGCTGGCAAGTATTTGCTCGGAACACAAAGAGATTTCTCTCGCAACTTTCATAGGACTTGGGTTTAGCATCAGAGAATCAAAGCTTCGAACGCTACACCCCTCTTAATAGTACGGTGGTCCCGTGACTCAATAAAGAGAAGAGAAACAATGAAATAAATGCTACGTCTTCACTTCGTCTTCAATCTTCTCGATCACAGTCACTTCCTTCGGAAGAGCACCGAACCAATTGGTTCACGTCAACAATTTTTGAGGGGTCACTGTTGTTATCATAATCTTCGGTGATAACCTTCACTGCCATGCAGGGGATTATCTTCGTCGTTTGAATCAAACTCCTCTTGATTCCAGTGACTCGTTACTCTGTGTGTACTAGCAAACACATAAGTCCCATACTATTTATGTCAACAAACTCCAAAACATAAGGAGGCAAATTATTGCACCAACAACCTCCCCCTTTTTGGATGATTGTTGACAAAATAGATAATCATCGAAGTGAAGATAGATAAGTGAAAAGTAATTCCAACAAGAGTGAATAAGTGTTACTTTGGTCGATGATGAAATAGACTCCCCCTAAATGTATGCAGGGATAAAGATATGAGATTAATTCTCCTGCAAATATTGAAGTATACAGAGGGAATTTCAATCATTCTAGACAATGATTCACACTGATGACATATAATTCATCGAGATCTTAGTGCAATCATTCATAACTTCCGATAATAATTCCACCTGCAAAACAAATGCTTCGAGAGAAATAGTGCAGCAGGCGGGGTTATTAACATTACGGCACAAAGGTTTTACAACTTAGAGCAGATAAGCTTAAACCAGAAGTTTCAAATTTGCACAAAACCAAACCAAAGGAAAACAGAAAGCAAATCTATCAAGACTCAATGTAATTCTCCCCCTTTTGTCAACTAGTGTAAAAAAGGTGACGAATAACATGAGTGCAAAAGCGCATAACTTGGTTCGTTCGGCGGCATCTCTAGAAGAACTGTCCGAGGTGATTTCGTCTTCGGAAGTGACTGGATTGGCTTCGGCTTTAGCAGCAGTGGATTTTCCTTCAGGGACAATGGCTTGGGGCTGAGAAGATGAGGGCATATCTTGGGCAGCCACATGAGGAACATGGGATAGCACATTGCCTTCAGCAGGTTTCACAGTCGGTGAGGTGGCTTCAGATTCTTCAACCAGTTTGCAAAGCTTGAGATGCAAAAGATCAGTGGTTGGCTCACGGCTAGGAAGAGGAGGTGTAATCTGATCTTGGAAATCTTCATGGTGAAGCCTTTGCTAATATAATCATAGAGCTCTTGGAGATTGACATGCAGGAGTTGTTTCTCGGTAAAGAACTTGCAAAGCAATTTCCAGAGCCTCTTCTTGTTTTCATCAGCAATTAGATGCATGATTCTGGTTTGATTGTTGAGAGCGTTGAGCTCGGAGGCGATATGTTCTTTTTCACGTCTATCCTCAGCGATGTGTTGCAGCAACAATTGTTGTGTATGCAAACTGACTTCGAGGCGCGATGGAGGTTGATGCAAAATCTTTCGGTCGCGCTGAGGGAGATGTGGCATCGAATTTCTTGTGATAAGCATGAGGGCTTGACGCGAGTGATTTACCCGAAGAAATATCTTCCATGATTCGCAAAGTATCGTGAACATGAGGTATGAAGCTTTTGTGACTTTGCTTCGCCAGATACACTGTGCGCATAGCGTAATCAACAACTTTCTAGATCCATGGCGTAGAAACTTTGAGGCAGTTCGGATACTGAGCAGAATCCTTCAAAATACGCAAAAACATGTCCTCAACATCAAAGATATATCGCTCAGAGATTGCATCGATAGCATTTCGAAGAACAACTGAGATAGATTTGTCTGTATTCATCCTGGCCAGAGGGCAAATAGTGTAAGAGAGCATGTGATATAGTGTCCGATTCTCGAACGTTAAATGCTCAGGCCTGGGAGGACCAGTGTTGTCATGAATCTTTTTTTCATCCATGGTGCACCTCAAAGTTTCATCTGAAATGACATCAATGTTGTGCACCCAAATTTCATTGTCACCATGCTCAAAGCGAGGGAAATGAAAGTGCGAGACAAAATCTGTTGAAGTGCATTTGATGCGTTTTCCTTCGATCATCCACTCCATAATCCATTTTGAGCTGTCAGATTCATCACCAGAGATGTACATAGTAGCATAGAACTGAAGAGTAATCTCTCTGTTCCAATGATGTTCGAATTCAAATACTTTGGTGAGGCAGAAATCTTCCAGATCTTGTAGCAACTGGTTGAAGCAGCCAATATTTTTCATAGCCGGGATGTCCGGGTATTCATGTGGGAATATCTTTTTGCTATCATAGAGGACCCGAGAGTAATATATGGCCTGTTCCTTTGTCCAGAAGTGAGGCGATTCAGAAGTGCGCGGCCCATCATATGGACTATCATGAAAGAATTTGGGATGCACATTCCGATTGAAAAGAGGACCTTTGGCGCCAGCTCCTGCCGAGAACAAAGGCAGTTCTTCACGAGGGTATGGGTATTTGAATTCGTCTTCAGGTGAGATAAATTCATCGCCATATACAACTGAGTCAGTATGGTGAGCAAAAATAGATTTTCGTTCGGAGGGACCAATATCTGGCATTCTTGGCGCCATGTCGATAGACAACTTGAGTGGTGATGGAGCTGGTGGCACAATCGAGGGAGCTGCAGAGGCAGTAGGCAACAGAGCAGATACCTTTATGGTAGGTACTGAGGCCGAATCAAGCACTGGGGGTGGTTGAGGTTATTCCACTGGAATCTATTATTGCTGAACAGGTGGAGAGGCTGAGACCTTTGGTGATTCATGAGCCGGAGAAGCTTGGGGTTCGGAGCGAGGGATTTCACCTTCCTCAGAAACAATTCGCTGGGATGAAAAATCAGCTTGAGCAGGGAGGCCACAGACACTGATTCAGTTGGCATTGGTGAGGGAGGAGCATCCGAGTCTTTGACTGGGGTTTTCGAAGGAATAGCTGGCTCAGGAGATTTTTCTGAGGTTGGGCCTCTGGGCGATCAGATGACTTTGCTGTCGGAGTAGGAGGTACATTTTTCTTCGCAATTTTCTTTCGATGCTTCTTCTTTTGCTGTGCAGCTTGATCAATATGGCCTTTAACAAGATCATCGTAGCCAGTAACCTTTGCTTGATGCTCAAGACAGATCTTGTGAACAATTTCATCTAGATCCATGTGAAAACGCAACCTTCTGTTTCAGAGGAGAGTCAAGGCACGGTTGATATCCTTGTAGGAATCTTCGAGTGCTTTAATGAATGTTTTTGAAGAAGCAGTTTTCATTCGATCATCAAGATCATTCAGTTCGGCAGAAAGAGTGTTGATTTCAACTGCATCTTCTCTCATTTCTTGAACAACGGTAGTGGCCTGTGAAATAACTTCAGGAGGGATAGGCAGAGAGGCCACTTCACCATCGAATGGATTGTCCACAAACTTATCAAGCCGTTCCATGATGAACACATGATTATAGTAGTGAGGAGCATCAGACTTGGCAGTTGAAGCAGTTTGCACTGGAACTTGCTCGGAAGGAGGTTTAGAAGCCAACGGCTAAATTAAGGTAGGAGCAAACTTTGCATCCTTCTCCTTTGGAGAAGAAGCTTGAGGAGCATTTTGCTTGGTAGTAGGCGCCTTGATTTTCTTCAAGTCAGGCTTGGGAATCCATTTGCCTGGCTTTGTAGTACTCACAGGAGCATCAACAACCAAATCCTTCACATTGATAGCATCTGGATGAGGAGCTGTATTCACATGCTGTTGCATAGTGACAGTGGTAGGTGGAGTTTTCCTGGCAGTGATCTTCTTCGGTGGTGCTTCTGGAACCGTAGGGACCCGAAGATCAGGCAACACCGTAGAAGTGGTGATATTCACTTGCTCGCTGAAAGTAGCAGCAACTTCATCCTTTGTGAGCGGAGGATCATCTTCATCCGAGGATTCATCTCTGGCAAATTCATTAGCTGATTCAGCTGTTTTCTTCTTTGGTGCACTCTTTCGCTTAGATGCAGCAGAACTGGGATCATGCTTGCGGTTAGAGCGACCTTCAGATTTTCCTTCGGCCTTTTTCTTCATTACATCTTCTTGAAGAAGGGGACAGTTTTCCTCTTCACGAGCCTTTTTCTTTTCTTCCCTCTTAGCTCGCTTGATGGCATCTTTCTGACACTTAGCAAGCTCATTACGATAAGATTCGGGTGTGCGAAGGGAGAACTCATGAGCATTTGGTGGAGGCGGCGGTCTCTCCTGGGGATCATTTGGTTTGATGAGAGCAATTTCCCGGCAGTCACCCCATGGTGGATGAAATGCAAAGTTTTGAGCAAACCGAGGATGAACCAATTCATAATTGAACCATTTGCGCACCCAGTGACGTCGAATCCATTGAAGATGCTTATCTCTCTGCTGCTTTGTTTCTCCGGGAGCAGTATTATAACGATCATGGGAGATGTATTCAGCTGTGTTTGTATATGGTTGTTTGCCACCCCTCTTCTTCTTCGGAGCATTCTCTTCTTGCTCGTTGGCATTTTGCTCGGTTCTCTTACGCTTGCTAGTTGACGGGCCTATCATTGGGCCCTTAGCATTCGGAGATTTGGACTCATCTGCTATGCCCAGAAATAACATCATCTCCGTCAGCCATGCTCACTGGTCGAGCAAAATCCTCAACTGACTGCATTCACCTGCGAATAAGGACAGATGCGAGGGAAAATGGGGACAGGGTTACGAATGCTCACAGCAATTTTTTTGTGAAAGAAAACATTTTGAAGAAGAATTAGATGCAAACTTTGAGAAATGTTTTGGATGAAAGAAATGTGTAGAACAAACTAGTAGGTTCGAAGAATATACTAGTCAATGTGCTAAGCATTCCATTCGTACGAGACATAACACAAACCCTAGATCTGAAAATTTTCGGATGCGAGGGACATCTACAAACCACATCCGCACAAGTTACCTATCAGTAAAGATCTGAGAAATGCAGTAAATAAAGGTAATTTCTACCATGGACAAACTCGAACAAGATGGATGGAAGAACAAGTTCGCACTACACATACCCTAGCTCGGTGATGTGCAGCAACTACGGCGGCGCGGGGAGGAAGATGATCTGCGGCGGCGAAGAATGACTCCGGCGACCTCTTTTCGGCAGCAAAGCAGCGAAGATGATCGTCGGCGTCGAGCTCAAGGAGGAGCAGTGTGGTAGGGCTTCGGAAAGTGATGGTGGCGAAGAGGAGAAGTGGATTTGGGAGTGGTGGCGATGCAATATATATACGCGAGGAGAAATAACCGCATCGAGTGAATCTGATCGGACGGCCACGGTCAAAAGACTATTGCGATTCAACGGTCCAGGTAGAATGCCAGTTGATGAAGAGCACGTGGCAACCGTCATCAAAGATCATGGTCCTGACTTGGGCGGGAAACCCCAAATTTTGGACTGCTTTCGCCAAAATGAATTAAGTTCGGAACGAACCTTTAACGTGGTCAAGGACACCAGATAAAGTTTCGTTACCAGATGAAATTTAAGCATTCATAATGGAACGACATAGACTGGAAGAGATAGAATAAAGGGAAAACAGGGTCCTAGGCATTTAACTTAGAGAAAGAAACACAAACACCCGAGAGAAAAGCTATGAGTGAAATACATTCGGACTAACACAAAATCCTTTAGCCGAAAGACAACTCAAATGAAGAGAAAATGTGGTGGGGTGACCCACCGTATAAGAACTGTATGACCCCGAGCATCGCACAATTATCGTGACACCCGGTTAGTCCAGTTCTTCCTTAATATATTCACTCTCAGAAAGAAAATTTCACTTTGTCAAAATTTTCAAACTCTTCGAGTGTTGTGCACCCATTCCTTTTAAGATGTGGAAGTGATGGTACAGGTGCCGAGTCCAGCTTACTGCATGTTTGCAGAATCCAGGATATTTAGCTCACACCGTAATGCACATAATCTTTTATCATCGAGAGGCTTGGTAAAGATATCAGCGAGATTGTCTTCAGTATTGACATGATTGATAACAATATCCTCTTTAGCAACATGATCGCGAATAAAATGATGTCTGATGGCAATATGCTTGGTGCGAGAGTGCTGCACTGGATTGTGTGCAATTTTGATCGCACTCTCATTGTCGTGGAATAGAGGAATCTTCTTGAACTTGATGCCATAATCCTTCAAAGTCTGCTTCATCCATAATAACTGAGTGCAACAAGCGCCAGCAACAATAGATTCAACCTCAGCTGTAGAGAGAGAGACACAATTATGCTTCCTTGATGACCAACATACCAAAGATCTACCGAGGAAATGGCATGTCCCCGAAGTAGATTTCCTGTCAACCCGGTCACCTGCACAATCTGAGTCTGAATATCCAATGAGATCTAACTGTGCTCCCTTAGGATACCATAAACCTAAGGTGGGGGTGTGAGCCAAATATCTCAAAATATGCTTGACCACTTGGTGATGCGATTCTTTTGGTGCAGCTTGAAAATGAGCACACATACAAACACTCAACATAATATCCGGTCTGGATGCACATAGGTAGAGAAGAGAAACAATCATCAAATGATAAGCTTTCTGATCATAATCTTTACCGTACACATCTGCTTCTAGCTGACCATTCGTGGGCATTGGAGTTTTCTAGCCCTTTAGTTTGCAATCTTGCATTTTAAACTTCTTCAAACAGTCTCTCAGGTATTTCTCCTGAGATATGAAAATTCCATTGTCCTGTTGACGTATTTGCAGTCCGAGAAAGAACTTAAGTTCACCCATCATAGACATTTGATATTTCTCGGACATCATTCGCCCGAACTCCATGCTGCAAGCATTGTTAGTACAGCCAAAAATAATATCATCCACATAAATTTGACACACGAATAGATCACCATCAATAGTACGTGTGAAAAGAGTGGAATCAGTGGATCCTGGCTTGAACCCTTTGTCAAGTAGAAACCTCTTCAAGGTATCATACCAAGCTCGAGGGGCTTGCTTCAGTCCATATAGAGCCTTTTCAACCTGAAAACTTTGTTAGGAAACTGAGGGTTTTCAAAGCTAGGTGGGTGCCTAACATATACTTCCTCATCAATTTCACCATTGAGGAAAGCACTTTTCACATCCATTTGATAAAGCAGGATATCATTGTAGTTTGCATAAGCGAGAAGAATATGAATTGCCTCAAGGCAAGCAACAAGAGTATAAGTTTCACCGAAATCAATACCTTCTATGTGTGTATACCCTTGAGCGACAAGACATGCTTTATTTCTCACAACAATGCCATTTTCATCTTGCTTATTCCAGAATATCCATTTTATGCCGATGATATTGTGCTTCTTGGGATTCGGTTTGTCGACCAATTCCCATGCATCATTAAATTTGAATTGCACCAACTCTTCTTGCGTGGCATTCATCCAATCGGGATCATTCATGGCTTCTCATACTTGGTAGGTTCTGTCAATGAGACAAAGGAGAAACTGCCACGGTTGTTAGCCAAACGAGTGCGAGAACGAGTCGTGACTCGATAACCTGGATTCTCGAGATCATCGAGAATTAATGCAGGGTCAACTTGATTAGCCACTCGAGGGTGAGGATTTTCATCTTGATGATTATTTTCATTCTCCTCAGCATCAGCATTGGGATTAGCATTTGTTTTGCCATTTTCATCGGAATTGCCATTTTGATTGGCATTTGAATTCTGGTTGCCATTTGTGTTCGGAATGGCATTTTCTTCGGCAGTGGCTTGGCGTGTTCTGCTTCAAGTCATGGGGGCATCATCATCGAAAGAGTCAGGTACATTTCCTTCATCTGGCCCGACGCTCCCAATGGCCATTTACCGAATAGCATCCTAAATCGGTGGTTCATCTATCACATTAGGCAGGTGCTCCTTTTGGGAGCCGTTAGATTCATCAAACCGCACATTTACCATTTCCATAACTTTCCCGTGGTGAGAGTTATAGACACGATAAGTATGCGAGTTCGAGCCATAACCAAGAAGAAAACCTTCATGTGCCTTAGGTGCAAACTTGGAATTATGATTCATGTCACGAATATAGCAAGGTGCACCAAAAACACGCAAATAAGAAACATTTGGTTTCTTGCCAGTGATGAGCTCATATGAAGTTTTCTTAAGGAACTTGTGAAGATAAACACGATTCACAACATGACAAGCAGTGTTAATAGCATCAGCCTAGAAGCGAATAGGAGTTTTATACTCACTGAGCATTGTTCTCGCCATTTCGACAAGAGTTCTATTCTTTCGCTCAACAACTCCATTCTGTTGGGGAGTGTATGCAGAGAGAACTCATGAGTTATACCATTTTCGTCGAGAAAATATTTGATATGAGTATTTTTGAACTCAGTACCATTGTCGCTTCTGACATGCTTAATTCGCACATCATATTCATTTTGGGCCTTCTTGGCGAATCTTTTGAAGATGTCTGGGGTGTAGGTTTTGTCTTCGAGAAAGAATACCCAAGTGTAACAAGAGAAATCATCAACAATGACCAGACCATAATGACTGCCTCCGAAACTTGCATAGTTTTGAGGTCTGAATAAATCCATATGAAGAATTTCCAGAGGTCTTGTTATGGTCATGACAGTCTTTGACGAATGATGCTTGTTGGCCAATTTCCCGGCCTCACACGCACCACAGAGACGATCCTTGTCAAATTTCACATCAGGAATGCCACAGAGATGATTTTTCTTCATGAGAGTCTGTAAATTTCTCATACCTGCATGGCCAAGTCTTCGGTGCCATAGCCATCCTTCGGTTGCTTTTGCAAGCAAACAAGTTTGGACTGAGGGACCCATAGAGAAATCCACAATGTATAAATCATCCTTTCTATTTCCCTCGAAGACGAAGGATTTGTCAGAGGCCATAAAGACGATGCATTTGGATATAGAAAATAGAACTAGCATGCCTAGATCACAAAGCTTGCCAACTGACATGAGATTGAATCCAAGAGACTGGACAAGTAAAACATCATCAATGTTCTTGTCTTTGGATATAGCAATTTTACCTAAGCCAATTACCTTTCCTTTGTTGTTGTCGCCAAAAGTAATATACTTCTGAGATGAAGCAGTTAAGTTGGGGTCGACAAACAATGACTTGTCTCCGGTCATATGACTAGTGCATCCACTATCCATTATCCATTCGGTACACCCGGAGACATAGTCCTGCAGAGGAATTAGGCTTTCTTAACCACCCACATCTTTGCAGGTGGCTTCGAAACAATAGATCGATCAGGATATGATTTCTTTCGATAACCATAATTGTTACTCGAAGAAGAGCGAGAATAATCAAAATAATAGGCATTGAAATTCTTTCTAGACGAATGAGTATAGTGGTTGAATGAGGTATGCATGTACTCATTCTGTCGAACTTTCTTAAGGAAGTAACGAGCATTTTCTACCTGCATGGTTAGTACAGTAGTAATGGGAAATGCTTCGATAGTTTTCCTGGGCACCCAGAAAGCTTTCTTTGGGGGGCCATTCCTGCTATTGGGTCCAACATAGCGAGCAACAGTCTCACCACATTGGTTTTTGAACAGCTTATAGTTGTCGAGAGAATCATCATGAGAGTATTCAGGGATAGGAGAGTCATATCCCGAAAGTAGAGCTGGATCGAGCGTTTTGCTCTTGGCAGGCACCCACACAGTGTGAGGATATTGATCAGGTTCCCAGTAGGAGCCATTTTCATTCAGTTTCCTTTCGAAACCGATACCTTCTTTCCTGGGATTTTTGTGAAGAATGGATTTCTTCAGAACATCACAAAGGGTTTGATGCCCATTGAGAGACTTGAACATTCCTGTCTAAATAAGATCCTTCAACCTGGCATTCTCATCAGACACATAACCATTTTCCTCGATAGAGGGGTTAGCATTCATAGAAGATTCAACATTTGATTCGGCATTGTTGCGTTCAAGGCATTTTAAGCAAGGTTGTATAAACACTTCAGGTTTCTCTTTGAGTTGTTGGGTGAGAAGAGAGTTTTTTCTGATCAAGTCATCATGAGCCTCTCTCAGCGACTCGAATTCCTGTTTCCTTTTCAAGTAATCATAAGCCAATCTCTCATGGTCGGCTGACAGAAAATCATGACGAGTTGATAGTTCCTCCATTCGTGACTTGAGAGCGGAATACTCTTCTGTCAACGACTGATTTTTCTCCATCTCCTCAACCAACAACCCTTCAGATTTCCTGAGGGTTTTCTCAATTTTCTCAAGAGAGTTTTGTTGTATATTAGAAATTTTTATCAGTTTAGCATGGTCATCTGATATGTCCATTTTGCATCATGCTTTTATGTTGATATTTATTGCATTATGGGCTGTTATTTTACATTATGGTACAATACTTCTGCCTGGGAGAATGCCGACAGCTGGAATTCTGGACCGGAAAGGAGCATATCTGAGATACCTATTCTGCACAACTCCAAATGTCATAAAACTTTATGGAGAATTATTTTGGAACATATAAAAATATTGGGTGAAGAAACTACTGAAGGGGACCCACCAGGTGGCCACAGGCCTGGGGGGCGCGGCCTACCCCCCAGGGCGCGCCCCCAGGGCTTGTGAGCCCCCTGGCCATCGTCTGGTGCCCACCTTCTGCTATATGGAGGGTTTTGACCTAGAAAAAAATAAGAAGGAAGCTTTCAGGACAAAGCGCCGCCGTCTCGAGGCGGAACCTGGGCAGGAGCAATCTAGAGCTTCGACAGAGCGATTCTGCCAGGGAAACTTCCCTCCAGAAGGGGGAAATCGAAGCCATCGTCATCACCAACGATCCTCTCATCGAGGGAGGGTCAATCTTCATCAACATCTTCACCAGCACCATCTCCTCTCAAACCCTAGTTCATCTCTTGTATTCAATCTTTGTCTCAAAACCTTAGATTGGTACCTGTGGGTTGCTACTAGTGTTGATTACTCTTCGTAGTTGATGCTAGTTGGTTTATTTGGTGGAAGATCATATGTTTAGATCCTTAATGATATTAATACCCCTCTGATCTTGAACATGAACATGCTTTGTGAGTAGTTACGTTTGTTCTTGTGGACATGGGAGAAGTCTTGTTATAAGTAATCATGTGAATTTGGTATTCGTTCGATATTTTGATGAGATGTATGTTGTCTTTCCTCTAGTGGTGTTATGTGAACGTTGACTACATGACACTTCACCATGATTTGGGCCTAGAGGAAGGCATTGGGAAGTAGTAAGTAGATGATGGGTTGCTAGAGTGACAGAAGCTTAAACCCTAGTTTATGCGTTGCTTCGTAAGGGGCTGATTTGGATCCACATGTTTCATGCTATGGTTAGATTTATCTTAATTCTTCTTTCGTAGTTGTGGATGCTTTCGAGAGGGGTTAATCATAAGTGGGAGGCTTGTCCAAGTAAGGACAGCACCCAAGCACCGGTCCACCCACATATCAAATTATCAAAGTAACGAACGCGAATCATATGAGCATGATGAAAACTAACTTGACAGTAATTTCCATGTGTCCTCGGGAGCACTTTGCTTTATATAAGAGTTCGTCCAGGCTTATCCTTTGCTACAAAAAGGATTGGGCCACCTTGCTGCACCTTTTCTACACTTGTTACTTGTTACCCGTTATGAATTATCATACTACCAAACTATCTGTTACCGATAATTTCAGTGCCCGCAGAAAATACCTTGCTGAAAACCGCTTGTCATTTCCTTCTGCTCCTCGTTGGGTTCGACACTCTTACTTATCAAAAGGACTATGATTAATCCCCTATACTTGTGGGTTATCAAGACTCTTTTCTGGCGTCGTTGCCGGGGAGTGAAGCGCCTTTGGTGAGTGGAATTTGGTAAGGAAACATTTATATTACTTGCTGAAATTTATTGTGACCTGTCACTATGGAAAACAATCCTTTGAGGGGCTTGTTCGGGGTATCTTCACCCCATCCGGAAGAGCAAAGAGTTGCTCCTCAACCTACTGCACCTACTGAAAATATTTATTATGAAATTCCTTTGGGTATGTTAGAGAAACTACTAGCTAATCCTTATGCAGGAGATTGAACATTACATCCGGATTTGCATCTAATCGATGTGGGTGAAGTTTGTGGATTATTTAAGATTGTAGGTTTGCCCAAAGATGAAGTTAAGAAGAAGGTCTTCCCTTTATCTTTGAAGGGAAAGGCATTGACATGGTATAGGCTATGTGATGATATTGGAGCTTGGAATTATAACCGATTGAAATTGGAATTTCATCAGAAGTTTTATCCTATGCATCTGGTTCATCGTGATTGGAATTATATATATAATTTTTGGCCTTGTGAAGGAGAAAGTATCGCTCAAGCTTGGGGGAGGCTTAAGTCAATGTTATATTCATGCCCCAATCATGAGCTCTCAAGAGAAATTATTATTCAGAATTTTTATGCTCGGCTTTCTCGTAATGATCAATCCATGCTTGATACTTCTTATACTGGTTCTTTTATGAAGAAGACTATTGAATTCAAATGGGATCTCTTGGAAATAATTAAATGCAACTCTGAAGATTGGGAGGTCGAGAAGGTAAGGAGTCAGGTATAAACCTTAAGTTTGATTGTGTTAAATCTTTTATGGATACCGATGTTTTTCGTGAATTTAGCACTAAATATGGACTTGACTCTGAGATAGTAGCTTCTTTCTGTGAATCATTTGCTACTCATGTTGATCTCCCTAAGGAGAAGTGGTTTAAATATCATCCTCCCATTGAAGTAAAAGTAGTAGAACCCATTAAAGCTGAAGAAGAAACCACCACTTATAATGTTGATCCTATTATTCCTACTGCTTATATTTAGAAACCACCTTTTCCTGTTAGGATAAAAGAACATGCTAAAGCTTCAGCTGTAGTCCATAAGAGTTATACAAGAATACCTACACCCTCTGAACAAATTAAATTTGAACCTAATGTTGCTATGGTTAAAGATCTCTTGGGTGAAAATATTGATGGGCATGTTATTTACTTCTGTGATGAAGCTACTAGAATTGCTAAACCCGATGAAAAAGATAAACATAGACATGTTGTTGGCATGCCTGTTGTCTCTGTTAAAATAGGAGATCATTGTTATCATGGCTTATGTGATTTGGGTGCTAGTGTGAGTGCAATCCCTTTTACTTTATATCAAGAAATTATGAATGATATTGCACCTGCTGAAATAGAAGATATTGATGTTACTATTAAGCTTGCTAATAGAGATATTGTCACACCACTTGGGATTGTTAGAGATGTTGAAGTCTTGTGTGGGAAAATAAAACATCCTACTGATTTTCTAGTTCTTGGTTCCCCACAAGATTTTTTTGTCCCATTATATTTGGTAGACCGTTCTTGAACACTGTTAATGCTAAGATAGATTGTGAGAAAGAAACTGTTAGTGTAAGTTTCGGGGATGTGTCTCATGAGTTTAATTTCTCCAAATTTCATAGACAACCTCGTGATAAAGAATTGCCTAGTAAAGATGAAATTATTGGTCTTGCTTCTATTGCCGTGCCTCCTACTGATCCTTTAGAACAATACTTGCTAGACCATGAAAATGACATGTTTATGAATGAAAGAAATGAAATAGATGAGATATTCTTTAAAGAAATGCCTGTTTTGAAACACAACTTGCCTGTTGAAACTCTTGGAAATCCTCTTCCACCCAAGAGTGATCCTGTATTCGACCTCAAACGATTACCTGATACTTTGAAATATGCTTATCTTGATGAAAAGAAGACATATCCTGTTATTATTAGTGCTAACCTTTCAGAGCATGAAGAAAAGAGATTATTGAAAACTCTGAGGAAGCACCGTGCCGCTATTGGATATACTCTTGATGATCTTAAGGGCATTAGTCCCACTCTATGTTAGCATAAAATTAATATGGAACCTGATGCTAAACTAGTTGTTGATCACCAGCGATGGTTGAATCCTAAGATGAAAGAAGTGGTAAGAAATGAAATACTAAAGCTTCTGGAAGCACGTATAATATATCCTATAGCTAATAGTAGATGGGTAAGTCCTGTTCATTGTGTCCCTAAGAAGGGAGGTATTACTGTTGTTCCTAATGATAAAAATGAATTGATCCCACAAAAAATTATCACAGGTTATAGGATGGTAATTGATTTTAGAAAATTACATAAAGCTACTAGGAAAGATCATTATCCCATGCCATTTATTGATCAAATGCTAGAAAGACTATCAAAACATACACATTTCTGCTTTCTAGATGGATACTCTGGTTTTTCCCAAATAACTGTGTCACAAGAGGATCAATAAAAAACTACTTTTACATGCCCTTTTGGTACCTTTGCTTATAGACGTATGCCTTTTGGTTTATGCAATGCACCCGCTACTTTTCAAAGATGTATGACTGCTATATTCTCTGACTTTTGTGAAAAGATTGTTGAGGTTTTCATGGATGATTTTTCCGTATACGTAACTTCTTTTGATGATTGCTTAAGCAACCTTGACCGAGTTTTGCAGAGATGTGAAGAAACTAATCTTGTCTTGAATTGGGAGAAGTGCCACTTTATGTTAATGAAGGTATTGTCTTGGGGCATAAAATTTCCAAAAGAGGTATTGAAGTTGATAAAGCTAAAGTTGATGCTATTGAAAAAATGTCGTGTCCTAAAGATATCAAAGGTATAAGAAGTTTCCTTGGTCATGCTGGTTTCTATAGGAGATTTATTAAAGACTTCTCTAAAATTTCTAGGCCTCTGACTAATCTTTTGCAAAAAGATGTTCCATTCGTTTTTGATGATGATTGTGTAGAAGCATTTGAAATCCTTAAGAAAGCCTTAATTCCGCGCCTATTGTTCAACCACCTGATTGGAACCTACCCTTTAAAATCATGTGTGATGCTAGTGATTATGTTGTTGGTGCTGTCTTAGGACAAAGAGTTGATGAGAAATTAAATGTTATCCATTATGCTAGCAAAACTCTAGACATTGGTCAAAGAAATTATGCTACTACTGAAAAAGAATTTTTAACAGTTGTGTTTGCTTGTGATAAATTCAGATCTTATATTGTTGATTCGAAAGTAATTGTTCACACTGATCATGCTGCTATTAAATACCTTATGGAAAAGAAAGATGCTAAACCTAGACTCATTAGGTGGGTTCTCTTGCTACAAGAATTTGATTTACATATTACTGATAGAAAGGGAGCTGAGAACCCCGTAGCAGACAACTTGTCTAGGTTAGAAAATATTCTTGATGGCCCACTACCTATTGATGATAGCTTTCCTGATGAACAATTAGCTGTTATAAATGCTTCTCGTAGTACTCCATGGTATGCAGACTATGCTAATTTTATTGTTGCTAAATTTATACCACCTAGTTTCACATACAAACAAAAGAAAAAAGTTTTTCTATGATTTAAGACATTACTTCTGGGATGACCCACACCTTTATAAAGAAGGAGTAGATGGTGTTATTAGACGTTGTGTACCTGAGCATGAACATGAACAAATCCTATGCAAGTGTCACTCTGAGGCTTACGGAGGATACCATGCTGGAGACAGAACTGCACACAAGGTATTACGATCTGGTTTTTATTGGCCTACTCTTTTTAAGGATGCTTGTAAGTTTGTCTTGTCTTGTGATGAATGTCAAAGAATTGGTAACATTAGTAGATGTCAGAAAATGCCTATGAATTATTCACTTGTTATTGAACCATTTGATGTTTGGGGATTTGATTATATGGGACCTTTTCCTTCCTCCAATGGGTATACACATATTTTGGTTGCTCTTGATTATGTTACTAAGTGGGTAGAAGCTATTCCAACTAGTAGTGCTGATCATAACATCTCCATTAAAATGCTTAAAGAAGTTATTTTCCCGAGGTTTGGAGTCCCTAGATATTTAATGACTGATGGTGGTTCATACTTTATTCATGGTGCTTCCGTAAATTGCTTGCTAAGTACGATGTTAACCATAGAATTGCATCTACATATCATCCCCAGTCTAGTGGTTAAGTAGAATTAAGTAATAGAGAAATAAAATTGATCTTGCAAAAGACTGTTAATAGATCGAGGAAGAATTGGTCTAAGAAACTTGATGATGCATTATGGGCTTATAGAACTACTTATAAAAATCCTATGGGTATGTATCCATATAAAATTGTATATGGAAAAGCATGTCACTTACCTCTCGAATTGGAACATAAAGCTTATTGGGCAATTAAAGAAGTCAACTATGATTTC
The DNA here is from genome assembly GCA_011799875.1 of Thinopyrum elongatum. NCBI lineage: Eukaryota > Viridiplantae > Streptophyta > Magnoliopsida > Poales > Poaceae > Thinopyrum > Thinopyrum elongatum. Next base: position 469,814,221 of record CM022303.1, on the reverse strand, counting down.
AAACTTGCCGATGAGAAGAGGTTATTTGACATTAGCTCACTTGATGAATGGAGAACCCAAGCCTATGAAAATGCCAAATTATTTAAAGAAATGGTTAAAAGATGGCATGACAGAAGGATACAAAAGCGTGCATTTAATGTAGGTGACCATGTCTTGGTATACAATTCTCGTTTAAGATTTTTTGCAGGAAAACTTCTCTCCAAATGGGAATGCCCTTACATAATCAAAGAAGTTTATCGTTTCGGTGCCATCAAGATCAACAATGCCGAGGGCAATAACCCGAGGGTGGTGAATGGGCAAAGAATCAAGCATTATATCTCAGGTACGCCCGTAAATGTTGAAACTAATATTATTCATACCATAACACCGGAGGAGTACATAAGGGAAACTTTTCAGAATGCTCTAGGACCCTGAAAAGGAATAGGTATGTGATAGGATAAGTAAACCAACTTCAAAACTTTACCAAAAGCAATTTTACTCCGTTTTGGAATATTTAAAAAATTAGGAAAATAAGAAGTAGTCTGAATAGCGCACGAGGAGGCGACAAGCCGTGGGGGCGCGCCCTACCCCCCTGGGCGCGCCTCCCAGGCTTGTGGCCACCTCGTGTGCCCTCCGGACCCTGTTTTCTCCCAGAATACTTGTTTTGCATGGTAAAAATTCTTTATATAATCTCCCGAATGTTTTGACCACCGTATCATGGCAATATCCTCTGTTCTTGTTTCAAGCTATTCCTGCAGCAGATTCAGAGCAAGATGTCTTTGCAAGAGTCGGTCGGGGAGAGTCGTGTCTCTCACCCGACACCGGATCCAAGAGAATACAACGAAGCCAATCCCTTTGGGTGGTCAACGGAGGAAGAGATGGAAGCTGACTTGAAAAGAGTGGATGCCATTGAAGAAGATCAAGAAGTCACTTCTCTCCCTCAACCTAATGGCGGGCATGAAGAATTCACGAGCTCAGTCTTGCCGGATTCGGTCAAACCCCCTGGTGCTAAATTTATCTCTTACAGTAACTTGAAAAAGAGTGTTGCTTTTTCTTCCGCAGCCAGGATGCATCCATGGGTCGACGGCACTCTAACTGTCACATGCAAACTTCACAAGGAAATATGGATCTGAAGCAGCAAAATTATAAGCTCGAAGAAAAGAATCGCATCCTGAAATGAATTATTGCCAAGAATATTGCACCACTACCTCCGAAGAAAGAAACTTGAGTACATGGGTATGGGCACTCCCCTTGGCTTATGCCAAGCTTGGGGGAGGTGCCCCGGTATTGTATCACCATCACATCTTTACTTTTATCATTTACCTTAGTTCGATCCTTTTGGTTTTATCGTTATCTAGTAGAATAAAAGTTTTAGTATGATTTAGTCTTGGAGTTTTACTTTTTATTCCATCTATGTAATCGAGTATGAGAGTTATATAATAAAGAGTAGTTTTGAGTTGAGGGCTTTGCTTTCTTGCTTTGATCGTGGAAAGGAAATAAAATAAAAGAAATAAAAATATTATATAATAATCTTATGGAGAGTGATGACTTCACATATAAGAAGTATGTCGCATGAAATTTGTTGAGAGTTGACAAACATAGTTTTGGTCATTGTTGCAGTTAATAGGAAGTAATAAAGAAAGAGAGGTCTCACATATAAATACACTATCTTGGACATCTTTTATGATTGTGAGCACTCATTAAAATATTATATGCTAATAACTTGATGTTAGACAAGGAAGACAACATAATGAGTTATGTTTTCTTATATCCGAATAGAAGTTATATTGTCATGGATCCTCCAACATGGTGAGCTTGCTCCTCATCCTATGCTAGCCAAATCTTTTGCACCAAGAAGAGATACTACTTGTGCATCCAAAATCCTTTAACCAAGTTTTGCCATGAGATTCCACCATATCTACCTATGGATTGAGTAAGATCCTTCAAGTAAGTTGTCATCGGTGCAAGCAATAAAAATTGCTTTCTAAACATGTATGATCTTTTAGTGTGAGGAAAATAAGCTTTATACGAACTTGTGATGGGGAAGAAATAAAAGCAACGGACTGCATAATGAAGTTCTTTATGACAAGCAGCAATATAAAGTGACGTTCTTTTGCATTAAAATTTCGTGCATCCAACCATAAAAGCGCATGACAACCTCTGCTTCCCTTTGCGAAGGGCCTATCTTTTATTTTACTTTCTACCTTTATACAAGAGTCAAGGTGATCTTCACCCTTCCTTTTATATTTTCTCTTTTTGGCAAGCACTATGTGTTGGGGAAGATCCAGATATATATCCACTCGGATGTAGGTGCTCATAAATTATTATTGTTGACGTTACCCTTGAGGTAAATGGTTGGGAGGCGAAACTATAAGCCCCTATCTTCCTATGTGTTTGATTGAAACTTTGATCTCATAAGTATCGCATGAGTGTTAGCAATCATGAAAGAATAAATGATGGTTGAGCATGTGAACTTGCTAAATAAAAGCTCTTACATTGACTCTTTCTGATGTTATGATAAATTGCAATTGCCTCAATGACTGAGATCATAGTTTGTTAGTTTTCAATGAAGTTTTTGATTCATACTTTACCTTGTGAACAAATTATCACTTTAGCATGAGAAGTTATATGACAATATGTTGCTATTCTAAAGATGATCATGATACCCTCATGCCCGTATTTTATTTTATCGACACCTCTATCTCTAAACATGTGGACATGATTATCGATTTCGGCTTTCGCTTGAGGACAAGCGAGGCCTAAGCTTGGGGGAGTTGATACGTCCATTTTGCATCATGCTTTTATGTTGATATTTATTGCATTATGGGCTGTTATTTCACATTATGGTACAATACATATGCCTTTTCTCTCTTATTTTACAAGATTTACATGAAGAGGGAGAATGCCGGCAGTTGGAATTCTGGACTGGAAAGGAGCAAATCTGAGATACCTATTCTGCACAACTCCAAATGTCCTGAAACTTTACAGAGAATTATTTTGGAATATATAAAAAATATTGGGCGAAGAAACTACTGAAGGGGACCCACCAGGTGGCCACAAGCCTAGGGGGCGTGCCCTACCCCCCAGGGCACGCCCCAGGGCTTGTGGGCCCCCCTGTCCATTGTCTGGTGCCCATCTTCTGTTATATGGAGGGTTTTGACCTAGAAAAATTAAGAAGGAAGCTTTTGGGATGAAGCACCGCTGTCTCGAGGCGGAACCTGGGTAGGAGCAATCTAGGGCTCCGGCAGAGCGATTCTGCCGGGGAAACTTCCCTCCCGGAGGGGGAAATCGAAGCCATCATCATCACCAACGATCCTCTCATCGAGGAAGGGTCAATCTTCATCAACATCTTCACTAGCACCATCTCCTCTCAAACCCTAGTTCATCTCTTGTATTCAATCTTTGTCTCAAAACCTCAGATTGGTACCTGTGGGTTGCTAGTAGTGTTGATTGCTCTTCGTAATTGATGCTACTTGGTTTATTTGGTGGAAGATCATATGTTCAGATCCTTAATGATATTCAATACCCCTCTGATCTTGAACATGAACATGCTTTGTGAGTTGTTACGTTTGTTCCTAAGGACATGGGAGAGGTCTTGTTATAAGTAATCATGTGAATTTGGCATTCGTTCGATATTTTGATGAGATGTATGTTGTCTTTCCTCTAGTGGTGTTATGTGAACGTCGACTACATGACACTTCACCATGATTTGGGCCTAGGGGAAGGCATTGGGAAGTAATAAGTAGATGATGGGTTGCTAGAGTGATAGATGCTTAAACCCTAGTTTATGCATTGCTTCGTAAGGGGCTGATTTGGATCCACATGTTTCATGCTATGGTTAGATTTATCTTAATTCTTCTTTCATAGTTGTGGATGCTTGCGAGAGGGGTTATTCATAATTGGGAGGCTTGTCCAAGTAAGGACAGCACCCAAGCACCGGTCCACCCACATATCAAATTATGAAAGTAACGAACGCGAATCATATGAGCATGATGAAAACTAACTTGACAGTAATTTCCATGTGTCCTTGGGAGCACTTTGCTTTATATAAGAGTTCGTCCAGGCTTATCCTTTGCGACAAATAGGATTGGGCCACCTTGCTGCACCTTTGCTACACTTGTTACCCGTTACAAATTATCTTACTACCAAACTATCTGTTACCTATAATTTCAGTGCCTGCAGAAAATACCTTGCTGAAAACCGCTTGTCATTTCCTTCTGCTCCTCGTTGGGTTCGACACTCTTACTTATCGAAAGGACTATGATTGATCCCCTATACTTGTGGGTCATCATCATCCTCATCCGAAGAATATTGATCTCTGGAGTGAACATTGTGATGTTTGGCGGATACCTTTTCTTTCGAAGCTTTGGCCATGAAGCAGTAAGCAGGAGATTCGTCATCGCTTGAAAGATTCCCGAAGAAGCTTGATGCAGGGGTGGAGGCACATGCTATACCAGCCATGCCAGAATCAGAATCCTCATCGGATTCATCAGCTTCTTCAGAGTCAGATGACTCTTCGTCATCAGAGTCCATCTCCTTGCCGATGTACGCCTTGGCCTTGCGAGAGGTATTCTTGCGGTTGGAGGAGGACTTGGAAGGATTCCTTGAGGAAGATCTTGACGAAGACTTGGAGGCGGAGCTGTCCTTCTTCTTGAAGAACTTCTTCGTTTTCTTCTCATCATCGGAGTCGTAGTTCTTGCTCTTGCCTTTGCCATGGTAGTTTCCTGAATCATATCTTCCACTGGCACCGATTTCAGCTTCCCAGAGAGGGCAGTCCGAAATGAAATGTCCTGGCTTTTTGCACTTGAAGCAGGTGTAATCTCCAGTAGGTTTTGATGAAGATTTTGAACCACCAGAGTTGCTGGATCCCTTCTTCTAAAACTGGTTCTTCCTGTGAAGGCGCTGGAATCTTTTCATGATTAATGAGAGATCTTTGCTGATCCTTTTTGGGTCATCTGAATCTTCTTCGGCATTTCCTTCTGAGGAAGAATCAGCCACAACCTTGAGAGCATGACTTTTGCGGTGACTTGAGCCATAGAGATCTCTCTTTTCTTCTTCTTGTTCTTCGTGGGTGTTTAGCCTTTCCATGATATCAACAGTGTCGAGAAATTTGAAATCAGCTCGTTCCCTAATCATCAGAACAAGTGTGTCGGATGAGCTATCAAGAGATCTGAGCAGTTTCTTCACAACTTTGTGATCAGTGATGTCTTTCGCGTCGAGACCTTGCAGCTCATTTGCAACGTCACTCACACGATCAAAAGTTTGCTGACAGCTTTCATTTCCGATTCGCTTGAACCGATTGAACTTCACCCGAAGAGTATCAATGCGAGCTTCTTTCTGAGTTGAAACACCCTGATTTATCTTTTCGAGAATGTCCCACAAATCCTTTGCAGTTTCATACTGACGATAGCAAAGAAATTGAGCCCGAAAGAGATGGCCACCAATTTCATCTTTAGCTTGAGCGTTCATATGAATGAGTTTCTTCTCGTGGTCAGTGGGGGCCTGGGGTATTTCAACCGTGAACCCAAACTGCACCACGTTCCACAAATGATCATCAATAGCTCGGATACGGATCTTCATCTTCTCTTTCCAGAAGGGATAGTCCGTCCCATCGAGGATGGGAATCTTGAGATGCGACTTGTAGCTCACTGAAGACATACTTAAACTCCAAGGTGGTTAGACCAAAATGAGCAGAGTCAAGGAGTACCTTGCTCTGATTCCAATTGTAGGAACGAAGTATGTCTACCAGAGGGGGTGGGATTAATGGGAGTTCTAAAATTTCTTCGGAAGTATCAAAAATCTCGGAACCCAGTAGCGGAGCGAATGTAAACAGGGTACTGTGAGCGAATACAAACTAACGAATGGAAACTAAAAGCATGCATCAAGACAAATCACATGATTGAAATAGTTCGAATGTAAAGAGGAGTAGTAGATGTAACTAGTGATGCTCGTTGGCAACAAGGAATTTGGTAGACCAGTTTGTCCTTCTGCACAAGGACTATGTCTGGTTGGAGGGGTTGTGACTTAACACGGAAGATAAACTCTCTTCACCCTATTCTCCTCGACAATTGGTTCGTCAACCAATGTCGATCACTCATGGTAGATACTTGAGGCGATCTCCGAACCTTTACATACTTCTTCTTTGAGAACCACAATTACTCTTGGTCTCTGAAGAAATTGACACCTAACCGTCTAGAGAGTTTTTAGCTCTAAAGAGTAATAGGCGAAGCGTACTGGACTTAGATTCGAGTGATGCTGAACCACTATCTAATTTTTTGGCTCTAGGGGTTTTCTCTCGGTGTATTTTAAACTCAAATCACTTAGGAGAGGGGGTTGCTCAACAATCTTTTCACAATCAAAAGGAGCAGCCACCAGACAAAGCTCGCGCGGGGTGGCTATTTATAGCCGCAGCCTTCCCTAGTGGGAAATGGCCATTTTGGACACGCGGGCCAGCGAATGGCCAACCGACATGTTTACAACGGTCGGATTTCAAAGAGCAACTGTAACATTACATGAGGACCAAGTTGTCGGATTCAGGGCTCCGCAGACCCAAGAAAGGTTCAAACTCTGGGGCGTGTGCGAAGAACTCAACCTATCTAGCCAACCAGCTCGTCGCCCTACGGCCTAGCTCGGGGAACAAGGAAGAAGATGAACACAGCAGTTTACCCAGGTTCGGGCCACCTTGCGGTGTAAGACCCTACTCCTGCTTTGTGGTGGATTTGCCTCACGAGGGGCTGAGGATGAACAAGTACAAGGGATGAACAACCTCGCGAGGTCTGCTCTGGTGACGGTGGAAAGGATCCGATCCCGGGGGGTTCGTCCTGCTCTACGGTGGTGGCTAGCCTATATTTATAGTGGCCTTGGTCCTCTTCCCAAAACGTAGGTGGGAAGGGATTCCACAATGGCCAATTTGAAAGGGGACAAGCAGTACATCTTATCCTGATGAAAGGTGGTCATCGCCTGCAAAGCTTCTGGCGTGACGCTGCGGTGGGCTCGGTGATGACATCCGTCCTGCCGTCCTGGTGGTCTTGGTCTCGTTGCACAGGAATGGAAACCCTTTGTCTGAGTCCTCGGGAACCCATGCCTGCGCTTGCCTCCTTAGCACCAAAGAGGAAACTGTCTCCTTTGCGCCCGCTGGCGCCCGCCTGGCCTTGGTCGTCATGGCTTGCGTCACCGCAACCTCATGAGGTTTGGGCACCTGCATAGGAATCTCCGCTCCTCAGGAGGCAGCCTGGGGGGCCGCTCCCTCGGGAGGTCTTGGCGTCGTCTGCCTCGCGAGGCTTGGCCCCTCACGAGGGTCTTGTCTTGGTAGTCTTGTAGATGGCCCGTACCAGGCCGTCGACGAAGCCACGCCATGGGCCGCAGGTAGGCAAGTCTGGGTACCCTGGTTCCCAGAACGCCGACAATAGCCCCCGGGCCCAAGGCGCGCTCGGACTTGGCTTCGAGGCGAAGCCAAAGGGCAAGGGCGAAGAGCCACGTGCCCCAATCGCCTGTGGACCAGGTTGACGCGTGGCACTTGATGGGACATGGGCGTCTCCACTTCCCCACGCTGCCTCGGCAACTGCTCGACTTGACAACTGCCTGGGCTGACAAAAGGCTGGTGCCTGCTACCGAGCCATCATTGCTCTCCCTTCGCCTTGCTCCAGATCCCCTTTCTCCCAGCCGAGAATATCTCCAGATCCGGCCGCGCTCCTCCCCCTTCCTTCAAGATCTCACGAATGGCGTCCGGGAAGACGAAGCCAGCCGCGCAGGCCGCAAGCCCTTCCCCCTCTCCTGCGCCTGCCCTCGGTACATCCTCCATCACTGAGGAGAGGCACCTTGCCGCCGCGCTCCCGTTGACGGCGAGTGATCACAATGAGTGGAAAGGGACCATGCTCCTGGCCGGCTCCGCCGAGCCAAGGACCTTGGCGGAGACGTTCTACCCCTTCTTCCTCCACAACATCTTTGCGGGGCTCGTCCCGCCTTTCTCCGAGTTCTTCACTGCCGTTCTCAACCACTACCAGGTTCAGGCCCTACATCTTCAACCCAACTCCATCCTTCTCCTGTCCATCTTTGCCTTCTACTATGAGGCATTCGTGGGTGTCAAGCCCTCCGTACCGCTCCTCCGGCACTTCTTCTACCTGCGGCTGCACGATCCGGCCCAGCGCTCCGGCTGCGTGTCCTTCGTCACGGTCCACAAGAACAACCTGCTCATGAGGGCCGAAAAGAAGGTGGACAACTTCCGGCGTCGTTGGGTCTTCATGGATGTTAAGGGCCTCAACGCGTGACTGGAACTGCCGACCCAGCTGCCAGAGAAGCTCGATAGGTGGGGTCCCGAGAAGTTCTTCGATCCCCGGGCGACACCTGTCCTGAGGAGGATGACAGCAGATTTGGACGCCAGGGCGCTAACGGGGGGCATGCTAGTCAAGGAGTTCCTGACGCAGCATCTGGCCCCGCTCCAGGCGCACATGCGCCCTATGTGGGAGTTCCAGGGCGCAGAGGACGACATCAGGCTACGCTCGGAGGGCTTGATGGGCGAGGAGCTGGACAAGGCCATGAACACCCTGCTCAAGGGTGAGCCGGGTAACCTTCCGGAGGCCTACGCTCCACTGTACCGCCGTGCCGACAGGGAGGCGCTGGTCTCCGCCATGCCTATCTTCAATAAGCTGGGGCTCGTGCCGCCCGAGCTGCCCAACGCCCAGTGCCAGTGTCCTCCGGCGACAGCGTCGACGAAGAAGGCAAGGAGGACTCGGAGGCGACCGAGGATTACGTAGCGAAGATCTCTCCCCCGTCACGAGGCAAACTCCTCCGAGGCTTCTTCGACGACGACGCCGGCGAGCCCACGGCCGTGAAGCCCCCGGCTTGCACTGGGGTCCTCACGAGGTTGGGCGCCATCCCTCGGGCCCTCGGCAGGCGGGGCCATGCGACGCCGAAGAAGAGCGGGGCAGCGCCCCCTCCTCGAGGCGATGCCTCCACCTCGTCCGTCATTGTCGCACCGAAGGCAGCCGATGCGCACCCCGCCACCCCCAAGACGCTGCAAAGGCCGCACCCAGGAAGATCGGAGGCGCCCTGGCTCCGGCTAGGAAGAGGGCGTATATTGCCCATGATGAGTAAGTACCTTACCTTGATTTTGTTTGTCGCCCTTGATGCCGTGCCCACAGTGCTCCCCTCCTGGTGACCAGGATGGGCATCATGGCGAAGAAGAGGAAGGAGGAGGCCGAGACCCTTGAAGCGCCACCGCTCGCCAAAGCCGCGGTGGCTCTGACGCAGGCAGAAGAGGTCGCCCCGCACTCCCTCACGATGGAGCGAGCCCCCGAAGGCGTGGCGGTGGGACCACAAGAGGGGTCCGCTTCCGCAGGCCTGCAGGCTCTGGAGCCGCCCATCCCCGTCGCGCCCGCGGGGGGTTCGGAGGCTCCAGTGCCCCAAGTTGCTCCTACGGCTGCCACCCTGGCGATGACGTCAACCCAAGCGCCGGTGTCGTCTCCTCCCCAAGCCCTTGTGATGGCAGACTACGGCTCCCCCGTCAGGCCCAGTGCCCTGGATGAGGCTTACGCCGCGCTTGATCAGCTCCGGGCCGACCTCCAAGACGCCAACAGTTGCCTGGTGAGGGAACGCATGGGGCTGATCTCGGGGTGGCTCCAGGCCAATACGTCTGCCAGGGCGGCCTGGGGCCGGGCTGAGGCCACCGCCGCGGAGAGCAAGAGGGAGGCCGGCGAAGCCACGAGGGCTCGCGACGTGGTGCTAGCCGATGCGGCATCCGCCAAGGAGCACTGCGGCAAGGCGGAAGCCGAGCTGAAGGCCCTTCGCGAGGAGCAGGCTGCCCGCACCCAGCAGCTTCGACAGCAAGAGGAGGACCTCAAGGCCCACGAGGCGGCGCTCGCCGATCGCGACGCCAAGCTGGCCCAGGCGACCAAGGACCAAGCCGTGGAGCGAGCCCGCCTGGGCAAGCTGAAGGAGGAGGTGGACAGAGCCCAGGCGTCCCATGCCCAGCACGTTTCCGAGGTGACCGCCCAGTTGGAGACCAGGAAGAAGGCCCTTGTGGTCGCCGAGAAAGCGGCGGCCGTGGAACATGAGGCCTTCCTCTCCCTCGAGCTCAGGTCTCGCGAGGCGCTGCGCTCCATCTACGGGGGAGGGTACGAAGAGCCGCTGGGGTGGACTCCTGGGTGGAAGGGGAGTGCCACGCGCTCTTCACCTCGGCCGCAACGCGCGTCTTCAGCCACCTCCACCATCGGGACCCAAGCTTCGACCTCGGCATGCTGATTGATCCGGTGGCTCCTGAGTCCCGCATCATTGCCGTGGAGGCCGTGAAGGGGCAAGTGGAGGCCTTGCTGGGGAAGTTCCGCTATGTCCCCGACCCCACGGCCACGGCGGCAGAGGCCGGCGGCGAAGATGGTGGCAGCGTCATCAATGACGGGCTTCCCAAGGCAAGCGGCGGCGGCGACCAAGGCGACGGCGGCGCTTCTTCCTAGTTTGACCCTGCAACATTCATCGTGTCTTGCAGAGGCGTGAGAACTTCTGTTTGGACTTGTGGAACATTATGTTTTGTAATAACTTGCTAGAACTCCATGATTTCCTTTTAGTGCTCGGTTCCCTTCATGTTGGCCTTAGTGTTCTGCGTCGGCAGGGCCCAGCCTGCGCATACCTCGACCGCCGTTGGGGCGTCCGGATCACCAAGACGAGACCAAGGGGCGAGGGGCTACGTGGCTAGTGAGGCCCCTGAGTCGCGATGCTCAGGGGTCCCCCTTGACGTACGAATAGCCCTCATGAAGGAAATGTGAGCAGCGTCTAAGTCAATCCGGAGTCCTCCATAGCTTTCCTCGCCAGCTTTTGCCTAGGGGGGAACGCGAGAAGACCAGGTACCCAGACCTGGTAGGGTAGCGTGTGCCAGGCGGGGCCTGAGCATAGCCCCCGTGTCCAACCCCCTCGAGCGATCCTCCCGAGGCGGAAGCTGTGGGGTGTTGCCGGTCGTAGAGCCGAGTGGCTATCCTGAGGTTGGTGCGGCCGCGAGGGCGCCCTCAATTGTTTATTCACCAGCGCGGAGCATGGTGCTTCCACTTTATCATGGGCATAGCCACTCCTCGACCGTGTCGTCCGCCAGCACGGAGCATGGGGTTTCCACTGGTGCGTGGGCATAGTCGCTCCTCGACAGTGTCGTCCGCCAGTGCGGAGCATGGGGCTTCCACTGGTACGTGGGTGGGAGTTCCTGCTGGGGGAGACTCCAGGGCGTGTACAACCCCGTTCGTACACGTGGCTAGCATGACAGAACTGGAGGAGGTGTATCTGGGCACTCGTGAGCTAGCGCGGGACTCACGAGGCCCTACCTCAAGGCGGGTTGCGCCTGATTTTTGTGGCGCGGGGCACGCGTAAGAAACCTGCAGGGTGATGGGGGGTCCTGCGCCGAATGCCCCTCCGGAGGTTATCACATGAGAAGGCCAGACACCAATGACCCCAGGAGGTGACGTGAATGGGGCCGACCCGCCAGACAAAGCTCAGTCATTGGTTTTATCGACGCTGCAGGGACGGACCCGAGCACAGGTGCCGTGCCAAGTCTTCTCATGCAATGATCCCAGAAAAAACAGCCGACGCATGGCTCCCGCTACGGTGAAGCACCGAACTACGGTTGTACGAACCGGGCCGTGCACCCGCACTTGCCCACACATGATTAGCTCATGCGAGAACAAGGCACCAAGGACCACGGGAGGTGACGCGCACGGGAGCTGGCCCGCGGGACAGAGCTCGGTCACTTGGGTTTGTCGACGCTGCAGGGATGAACCCGAGCACAGGCGCCGTGCCAGTCCTTAATCATGAGGCAGTCACGGGCGGGTTCGCGAGGGTGCAGTGACATCATAGTGACGAAGCACCGGACAGGCAGTTGAGATACTTAGGAAACTCATGAAGGCAAAGCCAGTTCTAATACATGCACAAAATGATACAGCTGCGGGGTTGGACCCTAGTAGCCTGAGGATAATGCAGCCCGAGGGGCGCCCTTGGTTGAACAAACCAAAAAGTCACCTGGCACCATTGTTGTAGAAGCGTTGGAGTAGCTGAAGACGTGTGCTGCAGAGGTCGCTCCTCACGGGCCAGTCGGCTCCTGAGTCCCGGGAGGCTCCGGAGGTCCGGGGGGCTCGCGAGGGTCCGTCACCTCCTCGATCAGGACCGCATGGCGCCTGGCCTCGTGAGCCGCCAAGGCTCCCTGCATGAGGCGCTAGTACAAGGCGGCCACGTTCAGCAGGCCGAACGGCATGCAGACGTAGCTGCAAGGGTAGCCCCCACTCCGGCCGACGCGGGACGGCCAGAAGAGGTCTTGCGAAGCAGCCCTGTTGAGGCCTGGGATGTTGAAGTAGACGCGCAGTTCGCCACCCATGTCAGGGGCGGCAGCTGCACTGGATGACGTGGGGCGACGCTCGCCACGCATGGCTCGCGCCTCCTGAAGCTCCTCGATTGCCTTGGTGATGAACTCCTGAGCGCCCGGCGCCTCGCGCCTCGCGCCTTGCTCACCGGGGCGTGCGTCGAAGCACGCCCCCACGTGGTGCCCGAACGCCTCCCTCGCGATGCTGGTCAGGTCAGAGGCCCTCCAGACGAGAGCCCCCGAGCCCGTCCTGAGAGGGGCACCGGGCACGCCTTCCTATGCGAGAGGGAAAGGCGCCCCAGCAGTGGGCGCGGGGCCTGAGGCACGATTGCCAGGCGCCCCAGCCTCCTAACGGCCCTTTGGGAGGAGCTACTTCTTCTTCTTGGGGATGGCCTCAGGAGGCAGGATGGCACCCTCGCCATCTGAGTTCTCGACCGCCGCAGCTTGGTAGGCGCGCTCGAGGGAGCACACCGCATCCTTTTCGTCGCAAGCGACTGTGATGACACCACCACTTCCTGGCATCTTGAGGACGTTGTAGCCGTGGTGAGTTGCCGCCATGAACTTGGCGAGGGCCAGATACCCAAGGATGGCATTGTACAGGAGGTAAATGTGGGCGACGTCGAAGTCGATGTGCTCGGTGTGGTAGTTGTCGCGCTTGCCGAAGGTGACAGGGAGGCAAATCTGCCCTATGGGGATGGTGGAGCCATCGGTCACCCCTAAGAAGGGCTTGGTGGGCAGAAGCTGATCGTAGGGCACTTGGAGCGTCTCGAATGTCTCGACGGAAAGAACATTGAGCCCCGCGCCACCGTCGATGAGGGTTTTGGGGATGAGGACGTTGCTGATGGTCGGCGCGCAGAGCATCGGGAGCGCGCCAGCGATGGCTGAGCACTTGAGCTGGTCCATAGAGTCGAAGGTGATGGCGTACTTGGACCACCTGAGGGGACACGATGCCTCAAGCTTGGGAAGGGCCGCGTTCACCTCGCGAGTGAACTGCTTGAAGATGCGATGAGAGGCGGGGGCCTGAGCACCACCCAGGATGCAAGCGATCGCGCGTGGCTCCTGGAAGCCCCCAGCCCCATCATCTTGGCGGTTGTCGTCGTTTCTCCTTGGAGGCGGCGGCAACGGAGGAAGGCCAGCATTGCCCTGAGGACGGTCCTCACAGGGCTGGTCACGCCAGGGGCCATCACGAGGCTGGCCCTGCCAGCGGTCCTCACGAGGCTGATCGTGCCAGTCCTGGCGGGGGTCGCGGTTGTCTCAACGGCCTCCACCGCGGCTGTAGCCATGGTCGTTGCGCTCGGGACGGCGGCAAAGGCGCCCGTCGCAGATTGTCCTGAGCTCCTGGCAGTCATTGGTGTTGTGGCTGTGGACGTTGTGGAAGATGCAAAACAGGCGGCTGCCCCTGGAGGATTCGGCGTGGTCGCGGCCGCGCTTCATCTTAGGTTCAGCCGCGAGCACAGCGGGGCCCTTGCACTTTACCTCCTTAGCCTTGCCCTTCTTGTCTTCAGGATCGACCTCCGGAAGCTCCAGCAGGGAGAGGCGACCTTCCTCTGCCCTCACGCACCTGGCGGCCATGTTGAACATCTCCAGAGCCAAGCACAAGTCCTCGTGTATGGTGAGCTCCTCCTTCATCTTGACATCCCGGATGCCCTCGGAGAATGCCGAAATGATGGCCTCGTCCGACACCTTCGGGATCTTGAGGCGAATGTTTGTGAAGCACTGTATGTACATGTGCAAGGTCTCGCCCGACTGCTGCTTTATGCGCTGCAGGTTGCCTACTGCAGGAGCGTGGTCGCGAGTGCCCTGGAAGTTAGCGATGAAGCGCTCACGGAGCTCGTCCCAGGAGGAGATCGAGCCCACCGGGAGGTTCAGGAGCCAAGAGCGCGCGCCGTCCTTGAGGGCCATGGGGAACCAGTTCGCCATGACCTTCTCGTTGCCGTTTGCCGCCTCGATGCTCAGCTCATAGAGCTGGAGGAACTCATCGGAGTCGGGGGTGCCGTCGTAGCATGGAGGCAGATCCGGTTTGAACTTGCCAGGCCAGACGACACGGCGTAGCTCCGGGGCGAAAGCACGGCAGCCTGCCGCACTCACAGGGGCCGGTCGCATGGGAGGAGCTTGGTCTTGGCGCCCGCGTGCCACCGCCTCTGGCGGCGCGCGGTCTTGACGTGACGGCACTGGGAGCGCGCGCGCCTCTCCTTGGGGCCACTGCACCACCTTGCAGCTTTCTTCATCGCGCGCCGGCGCTCTGCGCGGCTGGTCGCGCTGGGGTGCCTCACGCCTGGGTTCTGGGTCCGCGCCGTGCAGAGGAGGAGGGGGAGGCGCGCCGTGAGCCACGTCGCTCGCCAGGGACGGCGGAGGATGAGGTGAACGGGACGGTGCAGGGGCCTCACCGGCGGCGTTGACGAGCTCGGCGATGTGGGCGAGCCAGTTGTCGTAGAGGTCGTTGGCCGGACGATAGCGCAGAAGCTCACGCGCCATGAGCAGCGCAGCCTGCGTGTTTGCTGGCCCGCGATGAACGTGAGAAGACGATGCCATAGCCGGAGCTGGTGATGGGGTCGCGGTGCGGCCGTCGCGCTGCATAGACGGTGGCAGCGATGAGTCCTGCTGTTCGCGAGCAGCAGGGTCGGTGGCGGCATTAGCCACTGGGGAGGCAGAGCGGAGAGGAGCATCGTTGCCCGCTGGAGCCGTCTGGGTGATGCGAGTGGCCCGGTGCTCAGCATGGACACGGCGAGCGTCGGCCATAGGAACGACGGAACAGCAGTGGAGCAAACGGTGGAAGAGAGGCTTCGACACGCCCCTACCTGGCACGCCAAATGTCGGATTCAGGGCTCCGCAAACCCAAGAAATGTTCGAACTCTGGGGCGTGTGCGAAGAACTCAACCTATCTAGCCAACCAGCTCGTCACCCTATGGTCTAGCTCGAGGAACAAGGAAGAAGATGAACACGGCAGTTTACCCAGGTTCGGGCCACCTTGCGGTGTAAGACCCTACTTCTGCTTTGTGGTGGATTTGCCTAAGGGATGAACAACCTCACGAGGTCTGCTCTGGTGACGGTGGAAAGGATCTGATCCCGGGGGATTCGTCCTCTCGGGGGGTTCGTCCTGCTCTACGGTGGTGGCTAGCCTATATTTATAGTGGCCTTGGTCCTCTTCCCAAAACATAGGTGGGAAGGGATTCCACAACGGCCAATTTGAAAGGGGAAAAGCAGTACATCTTATCCTGATGAAAGGTGGTCTTCGCCTGCAAAGCTTCTGGCGTGACGCTGCGGTGGGCTCGGTGATGACATCCGTCCTGCCGTCCTGGTGGTCTTGGTCTCATTGCACAGGAATGGAAACCCTTTGCTTGAGTCCTCGGGAACCCACGCCTGCGCTTGCCTCCTTAGCACCAAAGAGGAAACTGTCTCCTCTGCGCCCGCTGGCGCCCGCCTGGCCTTGGTCGTCATGGCTTGCGTCACCGCAACCTCATGAGGTTTGGGCACCTGCATAGGAATCTCCGCTCCTCAGGAGGCAGCCTGGGGGGGCGCTCCCTCGGAAGGTCTTGGTGTCGTCTGCCTCGCGAGGGTCTTGTCTTGGTAGTCTTGTAGATGGGCCATACCAGGTCGTCGACGAAGCCACGCCATGGGCCGCAGGCAGGCAAGTCTGTGTACCCTGGTTCCCAGAATGCCGACACAAGTAATGCTAACTCCTCGGTCAGAGACAAATCTCCCGCAGCGAAGAAGATCACAGTCTCTTGCTGGCAAGTATTTGCTTGGAACACAAAGAGATTTCTCTCGCAAGTTTCATAGGACTTGGGTTTAGCATCAAAGAATCAAAGCTTCGAACGCTACACCCCTCTTAATAGTACGGTGGTCCTGTGACTCAATAAAGAGAAGAGAAACAATGAAATAAATGCTACGTCTTCACTTCGTCTTCAATCTTCTCGGTCGCAGTCACTTCCTTCGGACGAGCACCGAACCAATTGCTTCAGGTCAGCAATTTTTTGAGGGGTCACTCTTGTTATCATAATCTTCGGTGATAACCTTCACTTCCACGCAGGGGATTATCTTCATCATTTGAATCAAACTCCTCTTGATTCCACGGACCAGTTACTCTATGTGTACTAGCAAACACATAAGTCCCATACTGTTTATGTCAACAAACTCCAAAACATAAGGAGGCAAATTATTGCACCAACAGCAGTGGGGTCCATAAGGAAACTAAGGGATATTAAGGCCTCCTTTTAATAGAGAAATGGAACAAAGCATTAGCACTTAGTGAATACATGAACTCCTCAAACTACGGTAATCACCGGAAAGAATCCCAATTATTGTCACCTTGGGGTATGCGGATCATAACTTGTAATAGGTGTCTACAACTTGCAAGATAGGAACAAGAACTCACATATATTCATGAAAACATGATAGGTTCAGATCTGAAATCATGGCACTCGGGCCCTAGTGACAAGCATTAAGCATAGCAAAGTCATAGCAACATCAATCTCAGAACATAGTGGATACTAGGGATGAAGCCCTAACAAAACTAACTCGATTACATGATAAATCTCATCCAACCCATCACCGTCCAGCAAGCCTACGAAGGAATCACTCACTCCCGGCAGTGAGCATCATGAAATTAGCGATGGAGGAAGGTTGATGATGATGATGGCGACAGATTCCACCCACCGGAGCCCCGAACGGACTCTAGATCAGCCCTCCCGATGAAGAACAGGAGGTGGCGGCGGCTCCGTATCGTAAAACGCGATGAATCCTTCTCTCTGATTTTTTTTCTCCGTGAATAGGTATATATGGAGTTGTACTTAGGGTTGCCAGAGGTCCAGGGGCCCCACAAGCCTGGGAGGCGCGTCCTGGGGGGGGGGGGGGGGGGTAGGCGCGCCCCCAGAGCTTGTGGCTCCTGGGTGGCCCCCCTCTGGTATCTTTTTCCGCCAGTATTTTTTATATATTCCACAAAGATTCTCCGTAAATTTTCAGGTCAATCCGAGAACTTTGATTTCTGCACAAAAATAACACCATGGCAATTCTACTGAAAACAGCGTCAGGCCGGGTTAGTTCCATTCAAATCATGCAAATTAGAGTCCAAAACAAGGGCAAAAGAGTTTGGAAAAGTAGATACGATGGAGACGTATTAGTCACCACCAACTCTCTCCCCCTCTATGCAGCGGTGTAACACCTCTTCTCCCCGCTGTAATCTCTACTTAAACTTGGTGCTTAATGCTATATATTATTTCCCAATGATGTATGGCCATCCTATGATGTTTGAGTAGATTCGTTTTGTCCTATGGGTTGATTGATGATCATGATTGGTTTGAGTTGTATGTTTTATTTTGGTGTTGTCCTATGGTGCCCTCCGTGCCGCGCAAGCGTGTGGGATTCCCGCTGTAGGGTGTTGCAATACGTTCATGATTCGCTTATGGTGGGTGGCGAGAGTGACTGAAGCTCATACCCGAGTAAGGGGGTTGTTTTGTATGGGAGTAAAGAGGGCTTGATACTTAATGCTATGGTTGGGTTTTACCTTAATTATCTTTGGTAGTTGCGGATGCTTGCTAGAGTTCCAATCATAAGTGCATATGATCCAAGTATGGAAAGTATGTTAGCTCATGCCTCTCCCTCATATAAAATTGCAATAATGATTACTGGTCTAGTTATCGATTGCCTAGTGACAAATAACTTTCTTGTGTGACAAAAACCTTTCTACTAAACAACTAACTTTTATTATCTTGCAAATTACTTGTAGTTTTATTTTCGCTAAGTACATCTAATTTTATTCTTGCAGACCTATCCTATCACCTACAAAATAGTTTCATACTTGTTCTAGGTAAAGCAAACGTTAAGTGTGCGTAGAGTTGTATTGGTGGTCGATAGAAATTGAGGGAATATTTGTTCTACCTTTAGCTCCTCGTTGGGTTCGACACTCTTATTTATCGAAAAAGGCTACAAACGATCCCCTATACTTGTGGGTTATCAAGACCTTTTTCTGGCACCGTTGCCGGGGAGCAATACCGTGGGGTGAATATTCTCGTGTGTGCCTGTTTGCTTTATCACTAAGTAGTTTTTATTTCCTGTTCTAAGTTGTTTTATATCTTTAGTTATGGATATGGAACACGAAATACCAAAAAAAATAGTTGTACTTGCTACTCATGGAGACGGGGAACCTCCTAAAACCCTCGATGCTTGTTATGTTGAAAATATTAAACACTACTTTGATAATTCTGAGAAAACCCCATTCAACTTGATAATGGGAGACACATTGAGCAACGCGAATACTTTAGGGATTATCGCTTTCCTCAAAAAGGGAAACTCTTATGGGATCAAATTGAAATGTTGCATTGGTATGCTTGGGATCTATGCTTGAGATATGATTATACTTGTTGCTCTAGGATGAAGGCTCCACACCTTCTCTTTTCATGTGAATTTAATGATAATGAAACCTTGGCTTCTTATGCTAATGGTATATATGATTACTATGATGCAGAACGAATAGAAGAATTTATTGCTTTTAAGGGTGCTTGTGAAATTAAATGTTTGTTTGAAGAATATGAAGATTACGATGATGCTGTTTACAGATCTGAAAATTATGCTATACTTAAATATTGCTATGATATTATAAATACAATGCCGATATTGATGCATTTATTGAGAAAGTCTTTGCTGTCCAAGAAGAGACTAATATTTTGCAGGAGTCCATCGAAGAATAAATTGCCGAAATTGTGAGCTCATTGGATGAAAAAGATGATGAGGAGAGTGAAGAACAAAAGGAGGAAGAGTGGATTAGCTACCCATGCCCACCATCTAATGAGAGTAACTCTTCAACTCATACATTATTTAATTTCCCTTCATGCTTACCGAAGGATGAATGCTATGATGATTGCTATGATCCCTTGGATTCATTTGAAATATCCCTTTTTGATGAACTTGATGCTTTCTATGCTTGTGGCCATGATGCCAAGATGAATTATGCTTATGGAGATGAACTTGCTATAGTTCCTTATGTTAAACATGAAATTGTTTCTATTGCACCCACATATGATAGTCCTATTATCTTTTTGAATTCTCCCCAACTACACTATATCTAAGAAGTTTGTGCTTATTAAGGATTATATTGATGGGTTGCGTTTTAGTATTGCACATCATGGTTTTGATGAATATAATATGGGAATTTTTTGTTTTTGCCACTCTAGATTTTGCCAATTTTCCTTGTGCCACTCTAGATTTTGACATTTCACTTTTGTCACTCTTAGTTTTTGACAATTATCACAATTGCCATTCCCGTGGCAAAAGCAAAACTTTTAGAGTGGAAATTGTGATAATTGCCAAAAGCTAAGAGTGGCAAAAACAAAATAAAATTATTTTGCTATTGCCACAGAATGGCAATTGTGATAATTGTCAAAAGCTAAGAGTGGCAAAAGTGAAATATCAAAATCTAGAGTACATAAGAAAAATTGGCAAAATCTAGAGTGGCAAAAACATAAATTTCCCATATAATATGCATGTGCTTTCTTCTCCTACATGCAATTATTATGAGAGAGAAACTACATCTCTACCTATCTATGTTTCCAATATTATCAAATTGCAAGAAACTGATTATACTATGCATTGGCCTTTACTTTGTGTGCCTAAATTGTTATTTTATGACATGCTGATGCATAGGAAGAGAGTTAGACTTCGTTGCTACATGATATATGTTGCTTTGTGCTCACTACTAAATTACTAATCATTGTTAATTAAAATTGGCTTTGATATACCTAGGGATCCGGGTGGATCAATTACTTGAGCACTTTATGCCTACCTTAATGGTTTTAAAGAAAGTGCTGCCAGGGAGACAACCCGGAAGTTTTAGAGAGTCATTTTTATTCTGTTGTGTGATTTTAAAAAAGTTTAAAAACAAAAAAAAATATAGAGGGGAACCTAAAACTTTTCAAAAAGGAAAGTGAAAGTAAGAAAGACGAGCACCGTTGAAGTGGGGGAGCTCCTTGAACTTTGTTCATGCCCATGAAAACTTTGCAAACCTTGATTACAAAATCTTTTCAACAAAAATAATTATCCCCTTGTACAAATTCAATGTATTTTAAAAATAATGTGCCAAGATTTGCCTTAAGGATGTTTAGATTGCTTGTTTGGTATGTGCGGTGCAAAAACAGAAACTTTGGCTGTAGTGTAACACCCGGAGAGTCATGCTACAGTAATCCCCTATTGATGGTGCCATGTCATCACTCTTACTGTTGCTAATCCTCATTTGCATTCAAACACAATTTAAATCCAAATCCAAATTTAAAGTCAAAATTCAAAACTTCTCAAACATGAAAACAAAAATGTTCATCATGTGGCAAATAATCACTTGTTAATATTGGTGGTGAACCATCTTTTTTCAAAGTGTTTAAATGCCCTAAACTATTTAAAACAGTGGTTAAAACACTTATTTAAATGCCTTTTTGTTTTATAAAAATGCTAAACTAATTTATTTAACTACCAAACTAATTGTGGCAGTAGTCTAAATTATAATAGTAATTTAGGTTCAAGCTTTGTATTTTATAAAACTGTTTTGCTTTTTGAAAATAAAAGAAAGCAGAGAAGTTTTAAATGAAAAACTAAAACTAAAAAGAAGAAAGGAAGCCCCTGACCCTGGGCCTTTTCCCCCACCAGCCTAGCCGGCCCACTTTTCCCCCGGTCGCCTTCTCCTGTTCCCCGAGCCGCGTCGCTACAGGGGCTCGCTCCCGCCCGACCTCCTCGCCGGCGATGCCCTGGAGGGGATAAGGCCGACCCCAATGCCTCCTCGGTCTCCTCCCCCTGCTCCACTCACCGCTCCCTCGCCTCTCTATCTCACCCTCGCTCGCCCCCCCTCGCTCTCCAGATCCACCGCACCGCCGCCATGCCCGCCGATGCCGACGCGCTCTCCGCCGTTCCCGTCACCTAGGGCTGCGCCAGAAGCACCACCGCCTTCATCTTCGTCATCTAGCAGCACCAGCTCAAGCGGGGGAGCGCCGCATCACCGCCATCGGGGCCTTTTCTCCGCGCACGGCCGCGGCACATTGCCACCGGTTGCGTTGCTGTCGAGTCGTCTAGTCCTCCCCGAGCTCGCTGACCCGCCCATCGTGACCACTGTGAGCTCCGTCTCCACCTTCCACCTTTTCCCAGCTCGGTTTCGAGCTCGTGCATATCCGCCGTCGCACCCGTAGCCCCGCCGTCCGCCATGGCCGGGAAATACCTCGCTGCCGTGTTCCCCATCGCGCTCCGCCGATGTGCACGTGCTCCTGGAGCCCCGTAGGTGCCTCCTAGCGCCTCGGTTTGCTCGGTTCCGAGCTGCAACCTCGCACCTGACCGAGCCCGTGCACCGGCCGTCGCCCTGCTTGCCATTGCCGCCGTGCAGACCACCCCCCGGTCACCCCCAGGCCACCGCTCAACGCACCGCAGCAGCAGCTATCCAGCGAACCCACCCACGCGCCCATCCACCGCCGGAAAGGCCGGCCGGCGACATCCACGCTGCTCTGTCGCTGCTCCTCTGTTGCGGAGCTACTGTAGCAGACGCACTGTAGCAGCTGCTAGCTTTTCTAAAACTGTAATGGTTAGCCCCCTGAACAGCCTCAAAACAGCAACTAAACAAAGTTTAACATAGCTAAAATAAATATGTTCGGGTAATGCACTTGACAAGGTTCAATTCTTTCCATTGGACCAAATCCAAAAGTTGCCTGGATTAATTCCTATGAAAATGACAAAAGTCTATGTTCTATTAACTGGAAGAACTAAAAACAGATATACTGCCATAGCAAATTTGGAGCAGAAAATAAACAAGTTACAGGGATCTAACAGAGATGCAATTGATACCATCTTGTAGACCACAGGAAAGTGATCAATATTGGTATAAGGCACCAATTCATAGGATGAATAGAACACTAGTTATAGCCTCTGGAAAACAGCTAAATGATGTTTAAAACTGAGGACTTAGCAGAATTTTAGTAACTCCAGAAAATGCTTTGAACTTCAAAAAATCGTAGAAAATTAACCGTAGCTCGGATCGAAAAACTTTCTACATAAAAGTTGCTCAGAACGACGAGACGAATCCAAATACGCCCTCCTCATACCCGTCACATGCCTCTAGCATGATGAACATGGAACCTTTCCCTCCGGTTCGTCTGTCCGACAGATGCCTAACACCGGGAAAATATTCCCAGATATTTTCCCGCTTCGTCTGCGACATGTAGCACTGCGTTAGGTCACCCCTAACACCGCTTAGTGCCATGTCTTGCTTTGTGATTGCTTTTATTGCCGTGTATTTATATTGTTTCTTCTCCCTCCTTCTTCCCGGTAGACCCCGAGACCGCTGACGATGCCCTGGTGATCGACTGCTTCACCGTCGGAGTTTCCTTTTCCATCTGTCGAGCAACCAGGCAAGCACCCCCTTTTTGAACATGCCGATATCGCCTATTCTTGCCCTCTTATGCTTGCATTAGAAATTGCTGTTGTTACTGCTTTCCTATATCTGATGCATAGCCTGTTTTTGTAACTGCTGTTGATACCTACCTGTTTATCCTAAACTGCTTAGTATAGGCTGGGTAGAGACCCACCAGAGAACCCCCACCTTTGACCCAGTTGCCCCACTGGATTATCAGATGACTCGATCAATGTGATCGACGACCAGGCCCCGGCACCGCACATCACCCCCTTAGTTGTATGACACTACTGGGTTACTATCGAGTGCCGAGGGTGATACCTTGTCAGCACTTCTGATGTTAACCTTGTAGGGTAGTTAATTGGTCGTGGTCATCGAGGGTGATTCCTCCTTCACCACTTCCGATAACGACGCCGTCGTGCAACACCTCAAGTGTGAACCTCAAGGGTGATTCCTCCTAAGTTCACCTTGACGGATACATCGGGTAGGAATCCAACGAGGGTGATACCTCGGATTCCCTGATGTTATGGACACACGGATACTTGGACTTTACAACTGTTACTTGGAAAGGCGGGTCGACCCTGAGGGGTACCTGCGAGTGATGTGGAGTCGGGTTGACCTGGAGGGTACCCGAGAGATAAATACGAGGCGTGGTCGGGCATTCTTAGCCCTTGCCGCAAGTCCTCGAGACGGGGCGATGGGGTCACATCGATCATGAGTCTTTGCTCGTTACCGCACTACCAAAACACTAACAATTTGGATATTTGATCCGAGTGGGCCTCTGGCCCGATAGCACTAACCATCACGCGGGAATAGTTATGGGCACTCTGCATCATGGTATCAGCCCAAAGCTCTGTCAGACGTCCAGTTCAGCATTGTGGCACGGTCGGATCATGCCGGCCATCCGAGGCGACGCTGGTATCCACCCTGCTCGCAACGACCCGGAGTGCAACGGGCGATGGGCCCAAGACCCCGGAGTGCTTAGGATGTAGACCGGCGGGGACCTCTCTGCTAAGCTCTAGGTAGGGCTGCGGTGTGTCGTTTGGCCGAGGCCGGGCATGACCCAGAAAAGTGTGTTCAGCCGGAGTTAATTGAGCGTGGTGGGTAAGTTGGTGCACCCCTGCAGGGAAGAACTAATCTATGCATAGCCGGATCCTCGGTAACGGACGCTCGGAGTTGTATCCCTATCTATACAACTAGAACTGGATACTTGTGATGAGATATGGATAGTAGGGCTCTGGGATTGCTTTCTCGCAGGGAGTCGAGAAAGGATCTCTGGCCGAGGTTGATACTTGGATATTAGGGCTCTGGGATCGCTTTCTCGCAGGGAGTCGAGGAAGGATCTCTGGGCGAGGTTGATAACACTACTACTATTTTATATTGGGCTGATCTACACTCTTCTAATGCTGCAAGACCACTGAAGATGCTAGTCTTCGATAGGACTAGGCCTTCTCTTTATTCTGGCATTTCTGCAGCCCAATCCACATATACAGCCTTTCTTTGATAATGTTGCATATGTAGTGTAGATCCTTGCTTGCTGAGTACTTCGGATGAGTACTCACGGTTGCTTTGCTTCCTCTTTTTCCCCATATCCTTTTGATGCGACCAGATGACGGAGCCCCGGAGCCAGCTGCCCCCGCCGACGACTACTACTACCACCCTGAGGGTGGTTACTACTATGAGCTTGTCGACGACCAGGAGTAGGATCAGAGGGTCCCAGGAAGGAGGCCAGCCCCTTTTCGATCGTAGTGTTTTCTTTTGCCCCGCCTCCTTAAAGGCTTATGTGTTTTTCTTTTATATCTGTACTCAGATATCTGATGCTTCCGCTGACGCTTGTATGCGAGCTTATGCATTCGAGCCCTTGAGGCCCCTGGCTTGTAATATAAAGCTTGTATGACTTTATTTATGTTTTAGAGTTGTGTTGTGATTCCTTCAAGTGAGTCCTTAGGCTTGATCATGTGCATTTGTGTGTATGGTTAGTGCACGATTAAGCCGGGGGCGTCACATGTAGTGCATGAATTTACATTTTTAACCAAAATGTCAGAAGTTTCTAAAAAATTTACACAGTACTTCTATGCAAAAAAAATATTACGTCCATATTTTTCAGAATTTTTGGAATTACAGAAGTATGGTCAATGTTCAGATTACTACAAACTGTCCTGTTTTTGACAGATTGTGTTTTTGATGCATTGTTTTGCTTGTTTTGATGGAACTATGGATTGTATCGGTGTTATAAGCCATGGAGAAGTTAGAATACAGTAGGTATAATGCAAAAATAAAATATGAATGGGTTTGCAACAATACTTAAAGTAGTGATTTGCTTTATTATACTAACGGATCTCACGAGGGTTTTGTTAAGTTTTGTGTGATTGAAGTTTTCAAGTTTCAGGTGAGATCACGATGCATGAAGGAATAAGGAGTGGCAAGAGCCTAAGCTTGGGGATGCCCAAGGCACCCCAAGGTAATATTCAAGGACTCCCAAGCAACTAAGCTTGGGGATGCCCCAGAAGGCATCCCCTCTTTCTTCTAACGACCATCGGTAATTTTACTTGGAGGTATATTTTTATTCGTCACATGATATGCACAAATTCTTGGAGCCTCTTTTGTGTTTATTTTTCCATTTTCTTTTATGCACCGTGCTGGTATGAGATAGTCCTTGGTTGATTTATAGAATGCTCTTTGCACTTGACTTATATCTTTTGAGTATGGCTTTATATAATGCTTCATGTGCTTCACTTATATCATTTGAAGTTTGGATTGCCTGTTTCTCTACCTATAGAAAACCATTATTTGTAGAATGCTCTTTTACTTCACTTATATTTATGAGAGCATGCGCAAGTATTTTGTAGAAAGAATTAAACTCTCTTGCTTCACTTATATCTATTTAGAGAGTCAACATGAATTGGTCATTCACATGGTTAGTCGGAAAATCCTAGATGAAACTTGTAGATCACTGAATATGATATGTTTGATTCCTTGCAATAGTTTTGCGATATAGAGATGGTAATATGTGGGAGGTACTAGTTTATAGTTGTGGTTTAGTAAGAATATTGGTGTTAAGGTTTGTGATTCCTGATACGTCCATTTTGCATCATGTTTTCATACTGTTATTTATAGTGTTTTTATGCTTTATAACACTTTATGGAGTAATTCTAATGCCTTTTCTCTCATAATATGCAAGGTTTACACAAAGAGGGAGAATGCCGGCAGCTGGAATTCTGGACCTGAAAAGCTATGTCAGAGGTACCTATTCTGCACATCTCCAAATGAGCTGAAATATTACGAAGAATTATTTTAGAATATATAAATTTTTTTGGAGGAATTACGACCAGAGGGGGGCTGCCAGGTGGCCACAAGACACCAGGGCGCGCCAGGCCCCCCAAGCATGCCCTGGTGGGTAGTGGCCCCCTCAGCCCACCTCTGGTGCCCATCTTCTGGTACATAAGGTCTTTTGACCTAGAAAAAATAAAGAGAGGACTTTCGGGACGAAGCGCCGCCATCTCGAGGTGGAACTTGGGCAGGAGCACTTTTGCCCTCCGGCGGAGTGATTCCACCGGGGGAACTTTCCTCTCGGAGGGAGAAATTGAAGCCATCGTCATCACCAACAACCCTCTCATCTTTGGGGGGCCAATCTTCATCAACATCTTCAACAACACCATCTCATCTCAAACCCTAGTTCATCTCTTGTGTTCAATCTTTATACCGGAACCTCAGATTGGTACCTGTGGGTGACTAGTAGTGTTGATTACATCTTGTAGTTGATGCTATATGGTTTATTTGGTGGAAGATTATATGTTCAGTTCCATTATGCTATTTAATATCCCTCTGATCTTGAGCATGAATATTATTTGTGAGTAGTTACCTTTGTTCTTGAGGCCACGGGAGAAGTCATGTTGCAAGTAATCATGTGAATTTGATATGTGTTCAATATTTTGAAAATATTGGTTATGAAATTCCTTCGGGTATGATAGAACAACTGCTAGCTAATCCTTATGCAGGAGATGGAACGAAACATCCTGATATGCATTTAATGCATGTGGATGAAATTTGTGGATTATTTAAGCTTGCAGGTTTACCCGGAGATGACGTTACAAAGAAGGTTTTCCCTTTATCTTTGAAGGGAAAAGCATTGACATGGTATAGGCTATGCGATGATATTGGATCTTGGAACTGGAATCGATTGAAATTGGAATTTCACCAAAAAAAATTATCCTATGCATCTAGTTCATCGTGATCGGAATTATATATATAATTTTTGGCCTCGTGAAGGAGAAAGTATCGCTCTAGCTTGGGAGAGGCTTAAGTCAATGTTATATTCATGCCCCAATCATGAGCTCTCAAGAGAAATTATTATTCAGAATTTTTATGCTCGGCTTTCTCGTAATGATCAATCCATGCTCGATACTTCTTGTGCTGGTTCTTTTATGAAGAAGACTATTGAATTTAGGTGGGATATTTTAGAAAGAATTAAACGCAACTCTGAAGATTGGGAACTCGATGAAGGTAAAGAGTCAGGTATTAAGCTTGAGTTTGATTGTGTTAAATCTTTTATGAATACCGATGCTTTTCACAAGTTTAGCACTAAATATGGACTTGACTCTGAGATAGTAGCCTCGTTTTGTGAATAATTTGCTACTCATGTTGATCTCCCTAAGGAGAAGTGGTTTAAATACCATCCCCCTATTAAAGAAGATATTAAAGAACCGGTTTTAGTTAAAGATGAAACTATCATTTACAATGTCGAGCCAGTTGTTCTACTGCTTATATTGAAAAACCACCTTTCCCTATTAGGATAAAGGAACATGCTAAGGTGTCAATAGTAGTTCGCAAAAGTAATATTAAAGCACCTAAACCCTCTGAACAAATTAAAGTAGAACCTAGTGTTGCTATGGTTAAAGATCTCTTGGTCGAAAATATTGATGGGCATGTTATTTATTTCTGTGATGAAGCTGCTAGCATTGCCAAACCTGATACTAAAGATAAGAACAAGCCTGTTGTTACATGCCTGTCATCTCAGTTAAAATAGGAGATCATTGCTATCATGGTTTATGTGACTAATGTGCTAGTGTTAGTGCTATCCCTTTTACCTTATACCAAGAAATTATGAATGATATATCACCCGTTGAAATAGAAGACATTGATGTTACTAATAAACTTGCAAATAGAGACACCATCACACCACTTGGGGTTGTTAGAGATGTTGAGGTCTTGTGTGTGAAAATAAAATACCCTACTAATTTTCTAGTTCTTGGTTCCCCACAAGATGACTTTTGTCCCATAATTTTTGGTAGACCTTGCTTGAACACTGTCAATGCTAAGATGATTGTGAGAAAGAAACTGTGAGTGTTAGTTTTGGTGATGTGTCTCATGAGTTTAATTTCTCTAAGTTTCATAGACAACATCATGATAAAGAATTACCTAGTAAGGATGAAATAATTGGTCTTGCTTCTATCGCTGTACCTCCCACTGATCCGCTAGAACAATATTTGCTAGACCATGAGAATGATATGCACTTGCGTGAAAGAAATGAAATAGATAAAATATTCTTTGAACAACAACCTCTCCATAAACAAAATTTGCCTATTGAAACTTTAGGAGGTTCTCCTCCACCTAAAGGTGATCCTATGTTTGAATTAAAGCAATTGCCTGACAATTTGAAGTATGCTTATCTTGATGAGAAAAAGATATATCATGTTATTATTAGTGCTAACATTTCAGAACACGAAGAAGAGAGATTATTAAAAATCCTGAAGAAGCACCATGCTGCTATTGGATATATTCTTGATGATCTTAAGGGCATTAGTCCCACTCTCTGTCAGCACAAGATTAATATGGAACCTGATGCTAAACCCGTTGTTGATCATCAACGGCGATTAAATCCTAAGATGAAGGAAGTGGTAAGAACTGAAATACTAAAGCTTATGGAAGTATGTATAATCTATCACATAGCTGATAGTAGATGGGTAAGTCTTGTTCATTGTGTCCCTAAGAAAGGAGGTATTACTTGTTCCTAATGATAAAAATGAACTTATCCCACAAAGAATTGTTACTGGCTATAGAATGGTAATTGATTTTAGGAAATTAAACAAAGCTACTAGAAAAGATCATTACCCTTAGCCTTTTATTGATCAAATGCTAGAAAGACTATCTAAGCACACACACTTTTGTTTTCTTGATGGATATTCTGGTTTCTCTCAAATACCTGTGTCACAACCTGATCAAGAGAAACCCACCTTTACTTGCCCTTTTGGAACCTATGCTTATAGACGTATGCCCTTTGGTTTATGTAATGCACCTGCTACCTTTCAAAGATATATGACTGCTATATTCTCTGATTTTTGTGAAAAGATTGTTGAGGTTTTCATGGATGATTTTTTCGTTTACGGAACTTCTTTTGATGATTGCTTAAGCAACCTTGATCGAGTTTTGCAGAGATGTGAACAAACTAATATTGTCTTGAACTAGGAGAAGTGCCACTTTATGGTTAATGAAGGCATTGTCTTGGGGCATAAAATTTCTAAACGAGGTATTGAGGTGGATAAAGCTAAAGTTGATGCAATTGAGAAAATGCCATGTCCTAAAGACATTAAAGGTATTCGTAGTTTCCTTGGTCATGCTGGTTTCTATAGGAGGTTTATTAAAGACTTCTCTAAAATTTCTAGGCCTCTTACTAATCTTTTACAAAAGGATGTTCCATTTGTTTTTGATGATGATTGTGTAGAAGCCTTTGAAACACTTAAGAAAGCCTTAACTTCTGCACCTATTGTCCAACCACCTGATTGGAACGTGCCTTTTGAAATTATGTGTGATGCTAGTGATTATGTTGTTGGTGCTGTTCTAGGCCTAAGAGTTGATAAAAAATTAGATGTTATCCATTATGCTAGCAAAACTCTAGACAGTGCCCAAAGAAATTATGCTACTGCTAAGAAAGAATTTTTAGCAGTTGTGTTTGCTTGTGATAAGTTCAGATCTTACATTGTTGATTCTAAAGTAATTATTCATACAAATCATGCTGCTATAAAATATCTTATGGAAAAGAAAGATGCTAAACCTAGAGTCATTAGGTGGGTTCTCTTGCTACAAGAATTTGACTTACATATCACTGATAGGAAAAGGAGCTGAGAACCCCGTAGATGATAACTCGTATAGGTTAGAAAATATTCTTGATGACCCACTACCTATTGATGATAGCTTTCCTGATGAACAACTAGTTGTCAAAAGTGCTTCTCATAATACTCCTTGGTATGCTGATTATGCTAATTATATCATTGCTAAATTTATACCACCAAGTTTCACATACCAACAAAAGAAAAAATTCTTCTATGACTTAAGACATTACTTTTGGGATGACCCACATCTTTATAAAGAGGCAGTAGGTGGTATTATTAGATGTTGTGTACCTGAGCATGAACATGAACAAATCCTACGAAAATGTCACTCCGATGCCTATGGAGGACATCATGCAGGAGATAGAACTGCGCATAAGGTATTACAATCTGGTTTTTATTGGCCTACTCTTTTTAAGGATGCCCGTAAGTTTGTCTTGTCTTGTGATGAATGTTAAAGAATTGGTAATATTGGTAAGCGTCAGGAAATGCCTATTAATTATTCACTTGTTGTTGAACCATTTGATGTTTGGGGCTTTGATTATATGGGACCCTTTCCTTCCTCTAATGGGTATACACATATTTTGGTTGTTGTTGATTATGTTACTAAGTGGGTAGAAGTTATTCCAACTAGTAGTGCTGATCATAACACCTCCATTAAAATGCTTAAAGAAGTTATCTTCCCAAGGTTTGGAGTCCCTAGATACTTGATGACTGATGGTGGTTCACATTTTATTCATGATGCTTTCCGTAAAATGATTGCTAAATATGATGTCAACCATATAATTGCATCACCCTATCATCCTCAATCTAGTGGTCAAGTTGAACTTAGAAATAGAGAAATAAAATTAATATTACAAAAAATTGTCAATAGCTCCCGAAAGAATCGGTCTAAGAAATTAGATGATGCACTTTGGGCCTACAGAACAACTTATAAAAATCCTATGGGTATGTCTCCATATAATTTTTTTTATGGAAAAGCTTGTCATTTGCCTCTTGAATTAAAACATAAAGCATATTGGGCAATTAAAGATCTCAATTATGATTTCAAACTTGCCGGTGAAAGAGGTTATTTGATATTAACTCACTAGATGAATGGAGAACCCAAGCTTATGAAAATGCCAAACTATTCAAATAAAAAGTTAAAAGATGGCATGACAAAAGAATCCAAAAGCGGGAATTAGAAGTTGGTGATCATGTTCTATTGTACAATTCTCGTTTTAGATTTTTTGCATGAAAACTTCTTTTTTCAAAATGGGAAGGACCATATATCATCGAAGAAGTTGATCGCTCTAGAGCTATCAAGATTAATAATGCCGAAGGTACCGACCCGAAGGTATTCAATGGACAAAGAATTAAACACTATATTTCAGGTATGCATATTAATGTTGAAACTAACATTATCCAAATCATGACACCGGAGGAACACATAAAAGAAACCTTCCAGAACCCTGAAAAGGAAGAGGTATGTGATACAGTAAGTAAACGGACTCCAAAAAATCCGCAAAAATATTTTCAGTCAGTTTTGGAATATTAAAAAAATAAAAAAATAAGAAACAACCAGGAAGGCAACCCAGGTGCCCACAAGACACCAGGGCTCGCGCCCTGGTGGGTAGTGGGCCCCTCGGGCACCTTCCCTACTCCGTTTTCCTTCTGTATGCTTGTTTCCAAAGATAAAAAATCTTTATATATACTCCCGGACGATTTGACCACCGTATCGCGGAGAAATCCTCTGTTCTTGTTTCATGCTGTTTTTCCAATAGATCTAGATTGCCATGGCTGCCCCAAGCTCCTCCAAGGACAAGTTCTTCGAGAAGGTCACCAACCCCTACCTATCGGAGGTGTTTAGGCACCCTCAAGCCATTGAGATGCGTGAGGGGGTGCTTCACATCCGGGACGTTCAAGACCCCAAGAGGACGGGAAGCGTGGAGGCCAGGCTCGAGGCGGTGGAGCAGGAGATCTTCAAGTGCCAGGGGGATGGTGGAGCGTGGACTCAGTGCCAATCACCTCATGATTACGGAATTCACCTGTCATCACAAGGTGGATGGCCAGTCTATGAAGGACATCATCTTCACCTTCAGCGAGCAAATCAATTTTTTGCAAAGCCAAATCTATGATCTTCAAAATCAAGTTTTTGAGTATGAAGCAAGATTTAAAGGTATGAGTTTAGGTGCCAGTTGCAGGACTCAGGAGACTCGTGCATCCTCTTATGATGGTGAACCGCGGCCATGGAAGCCGGAGGATAAGTTTTCTACCACCTCATCACCACCACCATCATCATCATCGCCAAAGAAGGAGACTTGAGTACATGAGTATGGGCACTCCCCTTAGCTTGTGCCAAGATTGGGGGAGATGCCCCGGTATCTATCACCATCACTTTTATTACATTTATCTATCTTAGTTCGATCCTTAGCCATTTCATGATTTAGTTGAATAAAAGTTTAGTATGATCTATTTTCAAGTGCTAGTTTCATGATCTATCTATCTATGTAATCGAGTGAGACTTATATAATAAAGTTTAGTTTGAGTTTTTGCTTCTTTACTTTTATGTTCCAATCAAAATAAAAGAAAATAATGAAAAAGATCATATGCTAATCTTATGGTAAGTGATGACCCACAAGTGTAGGGGATCAATCGTAGTCCTTTCGATAAGTAAGAGTGTCGAACCCAACGAGGAGCAGAAGGAAATGACAAGTGGTTTTCAGCAAGGTAATTTCTGCAAGCACTGAAATTGTAGGTAACAGGTAGTTTGATAGCACGATAATTTGTAACAGACAAGTAATGGTAATGGTAAATAAAGTGCAGCAAGGTATCCCAATCCTTTTGTGGCAAAGGACAGGACAAAACAGTCTCTTATAATAAGCAAAGCGTTCTTGAGGGCACACAAGAATTTCATCTAGTCACTTTCATAATGTTGGTTTGATTCGCGTTCGCTACTTTGATAATTTGATATGTGGGTGGATCGGTGCTTGGGTGTTGTTCTTACTTGAACAAACCTCCCACTTATGATTAACCCCCTCGCAAGCATCCGCAACTACGAGAAAAGTATTAAAATAAAATCTAACCATAGCATTAAACATATGGATCTAAATCGGCCCCTTACGAAGTAGCGCATAAACTAGGGTTTAAGCTTCTGTCACTCTAGCAACCCATCATCTAATAACTACTCCACAATGCATTCCCTTAGGCCCAAATATGGTGAAGTGCCATGTAGTCGATGTTCACATGACACCACTAAGGGAATCACAACATACATATCATCAAAATATCGAACACATATAAAATTCACATGATTACTTGCAACGTGACTTCCCCCGTGACCTCAAGAACAAAAGTAACTACTCAAAAATGATATTCATGCTCAAGATCAGAGGGGTATTAAATAGCATAATGGATCTGAACATATAATCTTCCACCAAATAAACCATATAGTAATCAGGTACAAGATGTAATCAACACTACTAGTCACCCACAGGTACCAACCTGAGGTTCCGGTACAAAGATTGAACACAAGATATGAACTAGGGTTCGAGAGGAGATGGTGTTATTGAAGATGTTGATGGAGAGTGGCCTCCCAAAGATGGGAGGGTTGTTGGTGATGACGATGGCTTCGATTTCCCCCTCCAGGAGGGAAGTTCCCCCGGCGGAATCGCTCCGCCGGAGGGCAAAAGTGCTTCTGCCCAAGTTCTGCCTCGAGATGGTGGTGCTCCGTCCCGAAAGTCCTCTCCTTATTTTTTCTAGGTCAAAAGACCTTAAGTACCAGAAGATGGGCACCGGAGGTGGGCCGGGCTGGCCACAACCCACTAGGGCGTGCCTGGGGGGCCGGCGTGCCCTGGTGTCTTGTGGTCACCAGGTGGCCCCCCTCCGGTAGTTATTTGCTCCAGTATTTTTCACATATTCCAAAACAATTCTCCGTAAATTTTCAGCCCATTTGGAGATGTGCAGAATAGGTATCTTTGACGTAGCTTTTTCAGGTTCAGAATTCCAGCTTCCGGTATTCTCCCTCTTTGTGTGAACCTGGCATATTATGACAGAAAAGGCATTAGAATTACTCCATAAAGCGTTATTATGCATAAAAACATTATAAATAACAGTAGGAAAACATGATGCAAAATGGACATATCAACTCCCCCAAGCTTAGAGCTCGCTTGTCCTCAAGCAAAAGCCGATATCAAAAATCATGCCCATATGTTTAGAGAGAGAGGTGTCGATAAAAACAAAATACGGACATAGTAGCATCATGCTTATTATTATAACAACAACAAACTTCATCATAAAGCTTTATCATATAACTTTTATCATATAACTTCTCATGCACAAGTTGTGACGCCCCCGGCTCAATCGTGCACTAATCATACACGCAAATGCACACAATCAAGCCTAAGGACTCACGAGAAGATATCACAACACAACTCTAAAACATAAATAAAGTCATACAAGCTTTATATTGCAAGCCAGGGGCCTCGAGGGCTCGAGTACATAAGCTTGCATACAAGCGTCAGCGGAAGCATCAGATATCTGAGTACAAATATAAAAGAAAACACAGATAAGCCCTTAGAAGGCGGGCAAAAGAAAACACTACGATCGAAAGGCGCAGGCCTCCTGCCTGGGACCCTCCGAACCTACTCCTGGTCGTCGGCCAACTCGTAGTAGTATCCACCCTCAGGGTAGAAGTAGCGATAGTCGGCGGGGGCAGCTATCTCAGGGGCTCCGTCATCTGGTCGCATCAAATGGATATGGGGAAAAAGAAAGCAAAGCAACCGTGAGTACTCATCCGAAGTACTCAGCAAGCAAGGATCTACACTACATATGCAACATTATCAAAGAGAGGCTATATATGTGGACTGGGCTACAAAAGTGCCAGAATAGAGGGGAAAGCCTAGTCCTATCGAAGACTAGCATCTTCAGCGGTCTTGCAGCAATAGAAGAGAGTAGAACAGTACAATATAATGTAGCAGTATCATTAAGTCTCAACCTCACCCAGAGATCCTTTCTCGACTCCCTGCGAGAAAGAAATCCCAGAGCCATACAGTCATCAACCTCGTCCTGAGATCCCTTCTTCTCGACTCCCTGCGAGAAGCAATCCCAGAGCCATAGTATCCAAGTATCCAGTTCTAATTGTATCAATCAGGATACAACTCTGAGTGTCCGTTACCGTAGGACCGGCTATCGATAGAAGTTTTCTTCCCTCCAGGGGTGCACCAACTTA
Organism: Thinopyrum elongatum; assembly: GCA_011799875.1. Lineage (NCBI taxonomy): Eukaryota > Viridiplantae > Streptophyta > Magnoliopsida > Poales > Poaceae > Thinopyrum > Thinopyrum elongatum. The sequence goes on along the minus strand of CM022303.1, from coordinate 469,779,224 downwards.
CCCACCACGCTCGCTTAACTCCGGCCGGTCACACTTTCCTGGGTCATGCCCGGCCTCGGCCAAACGACACACCGCAACCCTACCTACAGCTCAGCAGAGAGGTCCCCGTCGGTCTACATCCTAAGCGCAAGGGGGTCTTGGCCATCGCCCCTTGCCCTCTGGGTCGTTGCGTGCCGGGCGAACTAGGCTCCACCCCTCAGGATGGTGCCGGCCCAGCCCGGCCGCCAGGCTGAACTAGGCGTCTGACAAAGCTTTCGGCTAATGCTACGATGCAGAACGCCCATACTATGCCCACATGATGGTTAGTGCTATCAGGCCAGAGGCCCTCTCGGATCAAATATCCAAATCGTTAATGGACTAGGGGCTTGCGGTAACGAGCAGAGACTCACGAAAGATGTGACCCCATCGCCCTGTCTCGAGGACTTGTGGCAAGGGCCAAGAATGCCCGGCCACGCCTCGTATTCATCACTCGGGCAACATACAGGCAACCCATCTTCACAACACTCGCCACTTAGGCGCACGTGAGTACCCCTCAGGGTCGACTCGCCTATCCAAGTAACAGTGTAAGGTCCAAGTATCCGTGTGTCCATAACATCAGGGGAATCCGAGGTATCACCCTCATTGAATTCCCATTCGATGTATCCGTCAAGGTGAACTCGGAGGAATCACCCTCGCTGGGTTCACACTTGTGGTGTTGTACGACGGTGTCGTTATCGGAAGCGGTGAAGGAGGAATCACCCTCGATGACCATGACCGAACAGCTTCTCTACAGAGTTAACATCAGAAGTGCTACAAGAGGTTTCACCCTCTGCACTTGACAGTAACGCTGCAGTGTCGTTACAACTAAGGGGGGGGGGTGATGTGCGGTGCCGGGCCTGGTCTTCAATCCCGTTGATCGGGTCTTCTGATAATCCAGCGGGGCAGTTGGGACTAGCGGGGTCACTAATAGGTCTCTACCCAGCCTATACTAAGCAGTTTAGGATATGCAGGTAATTATCAACAGCAGGTTACAGTAAACAGGCTATGCATCAGAATAGGTAAAGCAGTAGCAGCAGCAATTCCAATGCAAGCATGAGAGAGAAAGAATAGGCGATATTGGTATGCTCAAAGGGGGGGTGCTTGCCTGGTTGCTCTGGCAAGAAGGAGGGGTCGTCAACACCGTAGTCGAACGGGGCAGCAGCAGTGGCGTCAGTCTCGAAGTCTAACGGAGAGAAGAGGGGGAAGAAACAATAAATACGACGCAAACAGATGCATGACATGGCAATAAACGGTGCTAGGTGTGATCTAACACGGTGCTACGCGATACTGGTGAAGGGGGAAAACATCCGGGAAATTATCCTTGGTGTTTGGCATTTTTGGACAAATGAAATGGAGGTGGATTGTTGCATGTTCGCTATGCTAGGGACGTGCGGCGGATGAACGGACTGCGTATTCAGATTCGTCTCATCGTTCTGAGCAACTTTCATGTACAAAGTATTTTCATCCGAGGTACGGTTTATTTTATATTAATTTTTAGAGATTTAAACATTTTCTGAATTATTTTAAATCAGAAAATGTATTATTGCATCAGCATGATGTCATGCCGACATCAGCAGTCAACGTTGACCGTTGACTGGGTCAACCTGACGTGTGGGGCCGTTCTGTCATAGACCTAACTATCTAACTAACAGATTAATTAGATTAGTTATATAATTAGTTTAACTAACACAGGTTATTTAAGTTAATTAATTATCCTAATTAATTAATTAACTATTATTATTATTTAAATTCATTTTTTTAAAACATTTTTGTTCTGGCTGGGCCCACCTGTCATAGGCACAGGGGGTGGGCCCCAGCTGTCATAGGCCCCTGGGGCCTTAACGGGCGCGTGGGTTCGGGCGGAACCGGGCGGCGGGCGCCTGCTGCGGGGGCGCGGGGCGGGACTGGCGGGGCGCAGTGGGGAGCCGGCGAGCCGGACGGGGGCGAGCGGGCGTTGGCAGCGCGCGGGCTGGGCGGCGCGGGCAGACCCGGGTGGAGCGGAGAGGCCGTGGTAGGGGCGCGGCGGAGCTGCGAGCCGCTAGGAGGGGAGGCGCTAGGAGCTGCGGGCGTCGGCCGGGACAGCGCGCAGCTGCGGCAGGGAGCGCAACGAGCATGTGGCCGCAGGGAGGGAAGAAGGCCGGGGCGCGCGGCGAAGGGCGGGGTGAGCGTGCATCGGGCGCGACCAGGGACGGCGTGGGCGCGTGCGGCTGCAGGGGCCGGGGCGTGCGGGCGCTAGCGACATCGGGAGATGGCCGAGGCCAGGGGAAGGGAGGAGGGTGAGCTCACGGGCTCGTAGAGGAACAGGGGGCGGCGAGGCTTGATGAAGCGGCGCAAGGAGGGGACGAGCACGCGGTCCGGCGGCGTCGTGGCTCCGGCGAGGGGGACTCCGATCGGCGGTGGCGTCGGGGCCGAGCCCTAGTTCCAGATCGGGGGCGGCGCGCGAACGGGCATCGGGGGCGGCTCGGGGGTGAGGTGAGGCGGCGACGGCGAGGTCCAGTTCCCCAATCCAGATCGGATCGGGGAAAGGGAGTGAACGAGGGGGTGGGGGGGGGGGGAAGTGGGCGACGGGGTTAGGGTTTCGGGGTCGAGGGGAGGCCACATAGGCCATCGGATGGGCCGGCCGGCCGGGCTGTGGCCCAGTTGGGCCGAATGGCCAGGGGGGTCTTTTGTTTTCTTTTTTTTGTTTTATTTCCTTTTGTCTTTTTTTATTTATTCTTATTTTCTGTTTTGCAAATAGTTAGGCCACAAAATGATTTTTACTAAATAAGTGACCTAGTCCATAAATCATAGTGCATTATACCCTAACACCAAAAACTATTTTGGGCAAAACACAATTTCATATTTAATTTAGATTAATTAAAAGGTTATTAAATATTGTCTTTAGTCACTGTTTGAGGATGTTCGAGTCAGTTACCCAATTCCAATAATGTTGGTTTCAATTTTAGAATTGTCTCTGATTTACTTGCTATTTAATGAACAATTTAGTTTCTGATTTGAGCAAATTTTATTTTCCACTTTTATTTAATTTGAATATTTGAGTTAGGAGTTGAAATACAATATGATGCAAATGATAATTATGCACTGTTAAACATGCTGACTTGTCATTATCAAAAGGGGAATTACTGTAGCTAACCACTGGGGGTGTTACAAATCTCCTCCACTAATAAGAATTCTCGTCCAGAGAATTAAGAGGGAGACTGAAAGAAATCGGGGTATCCTTGGAAGTTCTTCCGAGGAAACGTTCGGAAAAATCTCAAACGGCTGGAACATTTTCGATCCCCTCAAGCAGAGAAGCGTCCCACGCATTCAAGGTGTATATTTTAGTCTCAGCATTTTGAGTTGTCTGGGCACGGTAATTCACTAGCCCAGCTGACTAACGGAGTATTCATTTACTCATAATGAGGGTCATGCATGAATGCAAATTTTTCCAGAGATGGATGAATGTGATGCTGCTGAATTAAATAAACAGAAGCAGGTACTGAGTTAATGGGAAGGGTACCCATTTCGGTGGCAGGTTGATCCTGGACTTGTTTAATATCAATGTTGTAAGCGTGTCCACGACCATATGTTTTTCGCTTCTGTGTTGAGCCCGAAGATGAGCCAACATCACGATAGCGCTTCCGCGAGTCCTTATGCTTCATTTGAGCGGTCTCAACCAGAATAGCCTTGTTCACAAGAGTAGAAAAGTCATTGAAGTCTTGAGCAGCAAGTGCAAGCTCGATGTCTGGGTGGAGTCCATTGCGGAACTTCTCTTGTCTACGGGCATCTGTGGCGATGTCTTCTTCAGCATAGCGGGAGAGGTCAAGAAATTCCCGCTGATAAGCTTCGACAGTCTTATTACCCTGAGTGAGGTTGCGGAACTGGGTTTTCATCTGGTCCATAATTCCTTGAGGAATATATCGGGCATGAAAGGCAGCCTGGAACTCAGGCCAAGTAACGGCTGTTCCAGCAGGCAGTGTACGTTTGTGGGTGTCCCACCATTGAGCCGCGGGACCCTTTAAGAAAAAGGACGCGAAGGCGACAAAGTTTGCAGGGGAGACATTTGCAGACTCCATCTCGTGAGTGATATCGCGAATCCAGTCATCAGCATCCAGTGGCTTCTCAGAGTTGCGGAACTGAGTGGGGTTAAGACGCATAAATTCCGGCAGAGTTATTGAAGGAGGGTTCTGGTTCTGGTTGTTCAGATGCAGGAACTGAGCCATAATCCCAGTCATGAACTGGCGGTTGAGCTCGAATTGTTGCATTATAGCTACCATATAGTCTGGTGGTGGTGGGCGTTTAGGGGCATGACCACAACCATGACCACCTGGTCTAACCATCCTGCTAAGTTTCAACAGGGGTAGTTCAATAAAAGCAGCTGCGAGTGTTTAGCGACAAGCATGATGTAACACGACAATAATTAAGCAGTGTACTAGATACTTAACAGTAGCCAATTAAGACATACAGATCCATACACAGAGTCGGGTACATGCGAATAGCATAATGGCGCAAACTCAAAAGCTAGATAAGGTAGGCGGCGCGCAGGCACGCGGTAAGGAAGTACACCACGAGATATAGCAAAGGCTACATCAACGTCGGGAAGATCCACTGAAACGGGGTAGCTGCACATGCGGACGACGAGTGTTCGTCGCGGAAGGATCCTGTGCTCCATGTGCACTCTGATGCAGAACCCGGTCTCGAGCTGAAAGAAGAGGTCCACGTGGAGGTGCGTGACCTCCAACAGCAGGCCAATCAATACCAGCATACATCTGAGTCCTGCTCGGATAAAGGATGTGCTCCGGATGTATCCCTGCATGAACAGCGGGTAGCAACTGCGTCATAGCATCGTAGAGACGTGCTCGAGTGGCAACCAACTCGACGACAAGAGCCCGAACAGTGCGATCCAGAGCCTGAGTGCACTGAATCAGAACATGCGGGTCGTATCGACGACGCTCGTACGGGGCACAGATAGCTGTGTAGTATCCAGTAGTATCTCCAGCAGGGGCATACGGAATGTATCGGAACTCAGAAGCATCCAAGCTATCGCTGAACTCTCCTCGGAGACGTGCGACAGCAGAGTAGGCGGCATCATGTACTGCCATCTCAATTGTCACGCCAATACCGTGGAAAAGGTGCAGCTCAGTGTCTGAGTCATCGCGCTGATCATAGATACGAACATCAGCATGGTACTGCTCCTGGTTGAACTCGTGGTAATCCTCGTAGACCATGTACTCAGGGTACCAGCGGTAGCCCAGCCTGGTCAGGAGCGCGATCAGGACAGCGGGAAAACCAGGGGCACCACGAGCCCAAGTGCGAAGCACAAGCTGCGTCGTAGGGCGTGGTGGAAACAAACGATCAATCTGAAACAGAGGAAATTTAGGGTTGTCAAAAGACAATGAGAAGTATAATACAACTCGGAGAGAAAGGTTAAACAAAACAATGGAAAGGAAAATGATTATCAGACTAATCAGATCAATGGTAAGGAATTAAGCACAGATATCCAGCTCTCCGGGTAGACGAGATTTCTGAGATCCTAAGTGTTGGCGTTAGTAAAATTATTTAACCCGAATAGAAGAGAGATCAGAGTCCCAGAGTAAAGACGAGGAATAAAAGATCCTAATACCACCCAATTGGCGACGTGGGCTCGTAAGCCACACAGCCAAGTTAGTAAAACAGTTTTGGACCACTAGACTCAACTTCAGCCAAGGAGTTGGAAAGGGGGATTCCTACAGGCAGTCAGCTCTGATACCAACTTGTGACACCCCCGGCTCAATCGTGCACTAATCATACACGCAAATGCACACGATCAAGCCTAAGGACTCACGGGAAGATATCACAACACAACTCTAAAACATAAATAAAGTCATACAAGCTTTATATTACAAGCCAGGGGCCTCGAGGGCTCGAATACATAAGCTTGCATACAAGCATCCGCGAAAGCATCAGATATCTGAGTACAGATATAAAAGAAAACACAGATAAGCCCTTAGAAGGCGGGGCAAAAGAAAACACTACGATCGAAAGGCGCAGGCCTCCTGCCTGGGACCCTCCGAACCTACTCCTGGTCGTCGGCCAACTCGTAGTAGTATCCACCCTCGGGGTAGAAGTAGTGATCGTCGGTGGGGGCAGCTGTCTCAGGGGCTCCGTCATCTGGTCGCATCAAATGGATATGGGGAAAAAGAAAGCAAAGCAACCGTGAGTACTCATCTGAAGTACTCAGCAAGCAAGGATCTACACTACATATGCAACATTATCAAAGAGAGGCTGTATATGTGGACTGGGCTGCAGAAGTGCCAGAATAGAGGGGAAAGCCTAGTCCTATCGATGACTAGCATCTTCAGCGGTCTTGCAGCAATAGAAGAGAGTAGAACAGTACAATATAATGTAGCAGTATCATTAAGTCTCAACCTCACCCAGAGATCCTTTCTCGACTCCCTGCGAGAAAGCAATCCCAGAGCCATACAGTCATTAACCTCGTCCTGAGATCCCTTCTCGACTCCCTGCGAGAAGCAATCCCAGAGCCATAGTATCCAAGTATCCAGTTCTAATTGTATCAATCAGGATACAACTCCGAGTGTCCGTTACCGTAGGACCGGCTATCGATAGAAGTTTTCTTCCCTGCAGGGGTGCACCAACTTACCCACCACGCTCGCTTAACTCCGGCCGGTCACACTTTCCTGGGTCATGCCCGGCCTCGGCCAAATGACACACCGCAACCCTACCTACAGCTCAGCAGAGAGGTCCCCGTCGGTCTACATCCTAAGCGCAAGGGGGTCTTGGCCATCGCCCCTCGCCCTCCGGGTCGTTGCGTGCTGGGCGAACCAGGCTCCACCCCTCAAGATGGTGCCGGCCCAGCCCGGCCGCCAGGCTGAACTAGGCGTCTGACAGAGCTTTCAGCTGATGCTACGATGCAGAACGCCCATACTATGCCCACGTGATGGTTAGTGCTATCAGGCCAGAGGCCCTCTCGGATCAAATATCCAAATCGTTAATGGACTAGGGGCTTGCGGTAACGAGCAGAGACTCACGAAAGATGTGACCCCATCGCCCCATCTCGAGGACTTGCGGCAAGGGCCAAGAATTCCCTGCCACGCCTCATATTCATCACTCGGGCACCATACAAGCAACCCGTCTTCACAACACTCGCCACTTAGGCGCACGCGGGTACCCCTCAGGGTCGACCCGCCTATCCAAGTAACAGTGTAAGGTCCAAGTATCCTTGTGTCCATAACATCAGGGGAATCCGAGGTATCACCCTCGTTGAATTCCCACTCGATGTATCCGTCAAGGTGAACTCGGAGGAATCACCCTCTCTGGGTTCACACTTGTGGTGTTGTACGACGGTGTCGTTATCGGAAGCGGTGAAGGAGGAATCACCCTCGATGACCACGACCGAACAGCTTCTCTACAGAGTTAACATCAGAAGTGCTACAAGAGATTTCACCCTCGGCACTTGACAGTAACGCTGCAGTGTCGTTACAACTAAGGGGGGTGATGTGCGATGCCGGGGCCTGGTCTTCAATCCCGTTGATCGGGTCTTCTGATAATCCAGCGGGGCAGTCGGGACTAGCGGGGTCACTAATAGGTCTCTACCCAGCCTATACTAAGCAGTTTAGGATATGCAGGTAATTATCAACAGCAGGTTACAGTAAACAGGCTATGCATCAGAATAGGTAAAGCAGTAGCAGCAGCAATTCTAATGCAAGCATGAGAGAGAACGAATAGGCGATATCGGTATGCTCAAATAGGGGGTGCTTGCCTGGTTGCTCTGGCAAGAAGGAGGGGTTGTCAACACCGTAGTCGAACGGGGCAGCAGCAGTGGCGTCAGTCTCGAAGTCTAACGGAGAGAAGAGGGGGAAGAAACAAGAAATACGACACAAATAGATGCATGACATGGCAATAAACGGTGCTAGGTGTGATCTAACGCGGTGCTACGCGATACTGGTGAAGGGGGAAAACATCCGGGAAATTATCCTCGGTGTTTGGCATTTTCAGACAGATGAAACGGAGGTGGATTGTTGCATGTTCGCTATGCTAGGGACGTGCAGCGGATGAACGGACTGCGTATTCGGATTCGTCTCGTCGTTCTGAGCAACTTTCATGTACAAAGTATTTTCATCCGAGGTACGGTTTATTTTATATTAATTTTCAGTGATTTAAACATTTTTTGAATTATTTTAAATCAGAAAATGTATTATTGCATCAGCATGATGTCATGCTGACATCAGCAGTCAACGGTCAACCTGACGTGTGGGGCCGTTCTGTCATAGACCTAACTAACAGATTAATTAGATTAGTTATATAATTAGTTTAACTAACACAGGTTAATTAAGTTAATTAATTATCCTAATTAATTAATTAACTATTATTATTATTTAAATTCATTTTTTAAACATTTTCGTTCTGGCTGGGCCCACCTGTCATAGGCACAGGGGGTGGGCCCCAGCTGTCATAGGCCCCTGGGGCCTTAACGAGCGCGTGGGTTCGGGCGGAACCGGGCGGCGGGCGCTTGCCCGCGGTGGCACGGGGCGGGACTGGCGGGGCGCAGGGGGGCGCCGGCGAGCCGGACGGGGGCGAGCGGGCGTTGGCAGCGCGCGGGCCGGGCGGCGCGGGCTGACCCGGGTGGAGCGGAGAGGCCGTGGTAGGGGCGCGGCGGAGCTGCGAGCCGCTAGGAGGGGAGGCGCTAGGAGCTGCGGGCGTCGGCCGGGACAGCGCGCAGCTGCGGCAGGGAGGGCAATGAGCGTGTGGCCGCAGGGAGGGAAAAGGCCGGGGCGCGCGGCGAAGGGCGGGGTGAGCGCGCATCGGGCGCGACCAGGGACGGCGTGGGCGCGTGCGGCTGCAGGGGCCGGGGTGTGCGGGCGCTAGCGACATCGGGAGATGGCCAAGGCCAGGGGAAGGGAGGAGGGTGAGCTCACGGGCGCGTAGAGGAACAGGGGGCGGCGAGGCTTGATGAAGCGGCGTGAGGAGGGGACGAGGACGCGGTCCGGCGGCGTCGTGGCTCTGGCGAGGGGGACTCCGATCGGCGGTGGCGTCGGGGCCGAGCCCCAGTTCCAGATCGGGGGCGACGCGGACGGGTGTCGGGGGCGGCTCGGGGGTGAAGTGAGGCGGTGACGGCGAGGTCCGGTGCCCCAATCCAGATCGGATCGGGGAGAGGGAGTGAGCGAGGGGGGGGGGAGTGGGCGACGAGGTTAGGGTTTCAGGGTCCAGGGGAGGCCATATAGGCCATCGGATGGGCGGCCGGCTGGGCTGTGGCCCAGTTGGGCCGAATGGCCAGGGGGGTCTTTTGTTTTCTTTTTTTTATTTGTTTTATTTCCTTTTGTCTTTTTTCATTTATTCTTATTTTTTGTTTATCAAATAGTTAGGCCACAAAATGATTTTTACTAAATATGTGACCTAGTCCATAAATCACAGTGCATTATACCCTAACACCAAAAACTATTTTGGGCAAAACACAATTTCATATTTAATTTAGATTAATTAAAAGGTTATTAAATATTGTCTTTAGTCACTGTTTGAGGATATTCGAGTCACTTACCCAATTCCAATAATGTTGGTTTCAATTTTAGAATTGTCTCTGATTTACTTGCTATTTAATGAACAATTTAATTTCTGATTTGAGCAACTTTTATTTTCCACTTTTATTTAATTTGAATATTTGAGTTAGGAGTTGAAATGCAATATGATGCAAATGATAATTATGCACTGTTAAACATGCTGACTTGTCATTATCAAAAGGGGAATTACTGTAGCTAACCATTGGGGGTGTTACACAAGTAGTATCTCTACTTAGTGCGGAATTTTTGGCTAGCAAAGATATTGAGCAAGCACCACATGTTGAAGGATCTATGACAATATAGCTTCTATGTAAATGTGAACAAACATAAATCATTATGTTGTCTTCCTTGTCCAACGTCAACAGTTTTGGCATATAACTTTTAATGGGGGCTCACAATCATAAAATATGTCCAAGATAGTGTATTTGCATGTGAATCTTCTCTTCCCTTATTAATTCTTTCATGAATTTCATCAGGGACCAATGCTATGTTTGTCAACTTCCAACAAATTTTACCACTTATACTTTTCCTTATGTGATGTCATTACTTACCATAAGATTAGCATATGATCTTTTTCATTTATTTCTTTTTATTTTGATTGAAACATAAAAGTAAGGAAACAAAAACTCAACTAAACTTTATTATATAACTCTCACTCGATTACATAGATAGATAGATCACGAAACTAGTACTCGAAAATAGATCACACTAAATTTTTATTCAACTAGATCACGAATTAGCTAAGGATCGAACTAAAAATAGGTAAAGGTAATAAAAGTGATGGTGATACAATACCGGGGCACCTTCCCCAAGCTTGGCACATGCCAAGGGGAGTGCCTATACCCGTGTACTCAAGTCTCCTTTGGTGGGGAAGATGATGATGATGGTGGTGATGAGGTAGTAGGTTTGTCCCCCGGATTCCAGGGCAAGGGCTCACCATCAAAAGAGGATGCGTGAGTCTCCCGAGTCCTGCAACTGGTAGCTAAACTCATACCTTTAAACCTTGCTTCATACTCAAAAACTTGGTTTTGAAGATCATACATTTGGCTTTAAAGAAAATTGATTTGCTCGTTGAAGGTGAAGACGATGTCCTTCATGGACTGGCCATCCACCATGTGATCACGGGTGAATTCCGTGATCATGGAGTGATTGGCACTGCGTCCACGCTCCACCATCCCTTGGCACTTGAAGATGTCTTGTTCCACCGCCTCGAGCCTGGCCTCCATGCTTCCCATCCTCTTGGGCCCTTGAACATCCCAAATGTGGAGCACCCCCTCATGCATCTCAATGGCTTGAGGGTGCTTCATCACCTCCGACAAGTACGGGTTGATGACCCTCTCGAAGAACTTGTCCTTAGAGGAGCTTGGTGGAGCCATGGAGATCTAGATCTGATGAGAAAACGACACGAAACAAGAATAGAGGATTTTTCTGCGGTACGGTGGTCAAATCGTTCGGGGGTATATATTAAGATTTTTTATCTTGGGAAACAAGTAATATGGAAGGAAGACAGAGTCAGGAAGGTGCCCGAGGGGGGCACAACCCACCAGGGTGCGCCAAGAAGGGCAGGCACGCCCAGGTGTATCGTGCCCACCTCGTTTGCCTTCCTGGTTGTTTCTTATTTTCCTATTTTTTTCTAATATTCCAAAACTGACAGAAAATATTTTTGCGGATTTTTCGGAGTCCGTTTACTTACCGTATCATGTACCTCCTCTTTTTCAGGGTTCTGGAGTGTTCTGAAGGTTTCTTTTATGTGTTCCTCTGGTGTCATGGTTTGGATAATATTGCTTTAAACATTAATAGGCGTACCTGAGATATAGTGTTTAATTCTTTGTCCATTGACCACCTTCGGGCTAGTACCTTCGGCATTATTAATCTTAATGGCCCCAGAATGATAAACTTCTTCGATAATATATGGTCCTTCCCATTTGGAAAGAAGCTTTCCTACAAAAAATCTAAAACGAGAGTTGTACAAAAGAACGTATTCTCCAACTTTGAATTCTCTCTTTTGGATTCTTTTGTCATGCCATCTTCTAACTTTTTCTTTGAATAGTTTGGCATTTTCATAAGCTTGGGTCCTCCATTCATCTAACGAGCTAATATCAAATAACCTCTTTTCACCGGCAAGTTTGAAGTCATAATTTAATTCTTTAATTGCCCAATATGCCTTATGTTCTAACTCAAGAGGCAAATGACAAGCTTTTCCATAAACCATTTTATACGGAGACATACCCGTAGGATTTTTATAAGCTGTTCTGTAGGCCCAAAGTGCATCATCCAGTTTCTTAGACCAATTCTTTCGGGACCTATTGACAGTTTTTTGTAATATTAATTTTATTTCTCTATTGCTAAGTTCAACTTGACCACTAGATTGAGGATGATAGGGTGATGCAATTATATGGTTAACATCATACTTAGCAAGCATTTTATGGAAAGCACCATGAATAAAGTATGAACCACCATCAGTCATTAAATATCTAGGGACTCCAAACCTTGGGAAAATAACTTCTTTAAGCATTTTAATGGAGGTGTTATGATCAGCACTACTGGTTGGAATAGCTTCTACCCACTTAGTAACATAATCAACAGCAACCAAAATATGTGTATACCCATTAGAGGAAGGAAAATGTCCGATATAATAAAAACCCCAAACATCAAATGGTTCAACAACAAGTGAATAATTCATAGGCATTTCCTGCCGCTTACCGATATTACCTATTCTTTGACATTCATCACAAGACAAAACAAACTTACGGGCATCCTTGAAAAGAGTAGGCCAATAAAAACCAGATTGTAGTACCTTATGTGCAGTTCTATCTCCTGCATGATGTCCTCCATATGCTTCAGAATGACATTTTTGTAGAATTTGTTCCTGTTCATGCTCAGGTACACAACGTCTAATAATACCATCTACTCCTTCTTTATAAAGATGTGGGTCATCCCAAAAGTAATGTCTTAAGTCATAGAAGAATTTTTTATTTTGTTGGTATGTGAAACTAGGTGGTATGTATTTAGCAACAATGTAATTAGCATAGTCAGCATACCAAGGAGTATTATGAGAAGCATTTATTACAGCTAGTTGTTCATCAGGAAAACTATCATCAATAGGTAGTGGGTCATCAAGAACATTCTCTAACCTAGATAAGTTATCAGCTACAAGGTTCTCAGCTCCTTTCGTATCAGTGATATGCAAATCAAATTCTTGAAGCAAGAGAACCCACCTAATGAGTCTAGGTTTAGCATCTTTCTTTTCCATAAGATATTTTATAGTAGCATGATAGGTGTGAACAATTACTTTGGAATCAACAATGTACGATCTGAATTTATTACAAGCAAACACAAATGCTAAAAATTCTTTTTCAGTCGTAGCATAATTTCTTTGGGCACTGTCTAGAGTTTTGCTAGCATAATGGATAACACTTAATTTCTTATCAACTCTTTGTCCTAGAACAGCACCAACAACATAATCACCAGTATCACACACAATTTCAAAAGGCAAGTTCCAATCAGGTGGTTGAACAATAGGTGCAGAAATTAAGGCTTTCTTAAGTGTTTCAAAGGCTTCTACACAATCATCATAAAAAACAAATGGAACATCCTTTTGTAGAAGATTAGTAAGAGGCCTAGAAATTTTATAGAAGTCTTCAATAAATCTCCTATAGAAACCAACATGACCAAGGAAACTTTGAATACCTTTAATATCTTTAGGACATGGCATTTTCTCAATTGCATCAACTTTAGCTTTATCCACCTCAATACCTCGTTCAAAAATTTTATGCCCCAGGGTAATGCCTTCATTAACCATAAAGTGGCACTTCTCCCAATTCAAGAAAGATTAGTTTTTTCACATCTCTGCAGAACTCGATCAAGGTTGCTTAAGCAATCATCAAAAGAAGTTCCATAAACGAAAAAATCATCCATGAAAACCTCAACAATCTTTTCAAAAAAATCAGAGAATATAGCAGTCATACATCTTTGAAAGGTAGAAGGTGCATTACATAAACCAAAAGGCATACGTCTATAAGCATAGGTTCCAAAAGGGCAAGTAAAAGTGGGTTTCTCTTAATCAGGGTGCGAAACAGGTATTTGAGAGAAACCAGAATATCCATCAAGAAAACAAAAGTGTGTGTGCTTAGATAATCTTTCTAGCATTTCATCAATAAAAGGCAAAGGGTAATGATCTTTTCTAGTAGCCTTATTTAATTTTCTAAAATCAATTACCATTCTATAGCCAGTAATGATTCTTTGTGGGATAAGTTCATTTTTATCATTAGGAACAACAGTAATACCTCCCTTCTTAGGGACATAATGAACATGACTTACCCACCTACTATTAGCTATGGGATAGATTGTACCTGCTTCCAGAAGTTTTAGTATTTCAGTTCTCACCACTTCTTTCATCTTAGAATTCAATCGTCGTTGGTGATCAACAACGGGTTTAGCATCAGGTTCCATATTAATCTTGTGCTGACATAGAGTGGGACTAATGCCCTTAAGATCATTAAGAGTATATCCAATAGCAGCATGGTGCTTCTTCAGAATTTTTAATAATCTTTCTTCTTCTTGTTCTGAAAGGTTAACACTAATAATAACAGGATATATCTTTTTCTCATCAAGATAAGAATATTTCATCGTGTCTGGCAATTGTTTTAATTCAAACACAGGATCACCTTTAGGTGGAGGAGGACCTCCTAGAGTTTCAATAGGCAAATTGTGTTTAAGGAGAGGTTGTTGTTCAAAGAATATTTTATCTATCTCGTTTCTTTCACGCAAGTGCATATCATTTTCATGGTCTAGCAAATATTGTTCTAATGGATCGGTAGGAGGCATGACAATAGAAGCAAGACCAATTATTTCATCCTTACTAGGTAATTCTTTATTACGGGATTGTCTACTAAACTTGGAGAAATTAAATTCATGAGACTCATCACCAAAGCTAACACTGACAGTTTCTTTATGGCAATCTATTGTAGCATTGACAGTGTTCAAGAAAGGTCTACGAAAATTTATGGGACAAAAGTCATCTTGTGGGGAACCAAGAACTAGAAAATCAGTAGGGTATTTTATTTTCCCACACAAGACTTCAACATCTCTCACAATCCCAAGTGGTGTGATAGTGTCTCTATTTGCAAGTTTAATAGTAACATCTATGTCTTTTATTTCAGCGGGTGATATATCATTCATAATTTCTTGGTATAAGGTAAAAGGAATAGCACTCACACTAGCACCTACGTCACATAAACCATGATAGCAATGATCTCCTATTTTAACTAAGACAATTAGCATGCCAACTACAGGTCTATGTTTATCTTTTTCATCGGGTTTGGCAATTCTAGCAGCTTCATCACAGAAGTAAATAACATGCCCATCAATATTTTCTACCAAGAGATCTTTAACCATAGCAACACTAGGTTCTACTTTAATTTGTTCAAAAGATTTAGGTGCTTTAATATTACTTTTGCAAACCACAGTTGATACCTTAGCATGTTCCTTTATCCTAACAGGGAAATGTGGTTTTTCAATATAGCAGTAGGCACAACTGGATCAACATTGTAAATGATAGTTTCATCTTTAGCTATAACTGGTTCTTTAATTTCTTCTTTAATAGGGGGATGATATTTAAACCACTTCTCCTTAGGGAGATCAACATGAGTAGCAAATGATTCACAAAAAGAGCTACTATCTCAGAGCCAAGTCCATATTTAGTGCTAAACTTGTGAAAAGCATCGATGTTCATAAAAGATTTAACACAATCAAACTCAAGCTTAATACCTGACTCTTTACCTTCGTTGATTTCCCAATCTTCAGAGTTGCATTTAATTATTTCTAAAAGATCCCACCTGAATTCAATAGTCTTCATCATAAAAGAACCAGTACAAGAAGTATCGAGCATGGATTGATCATTATGAGAAAGCCGAGCATAAAAATTTAGAATGATAATTTCCCTTGAGAGCTCATGATTGGGGCATGAACATAACATTGACTTAAGCCTGCCCCAAGCTAGAGTGATACTTCCTCCTTCACGAGGCCAAAAATTATATATATAATTCCGATCACGATGAACTAGATGCATAGGATAATTTTTTTTGGCGAAATTCCAATTTCAATCGATTCCAGTTCCAAGATCCAATATCATCGCATAGCCTATACCATGTCAATGCTTTTCCCTTCAAATATAAAGGGAAAACCTTCTTCTTAACTTCATCTCCGGGTAAACCTGCAAGCTTAAATAATCCACATGTATTAAATGCATATCAGGATGTTTCGTTCCATCTCCTGCATAAGGATTAGCTGCAGTTGTTCTTTCATACCCGAAGGAATTTCATAACCAATATTTTCAGTAGGTGCAGTAGGTTGAGGGGCAACTAATTGTGCTTCCGGTCGAGGTGAAGATACCCCGAACAAACCCCTCAAAGGATGGTTTTCCATAGTAACAAGTGACAATAAATTTCAGTACGTAGTATAAATTTTTCCTTACAGATTACTACTTATCAAGAGCGCTTCACTCCCCGGCAATGGTGCCAGAAGAGAGTCTTGATGAACCACAAGTATAGGGGATCAATCATAGTCCTTTCGATAAGTAAGAGTGTCGAACCCAACGAGGAGCAGAAGGAAATGACAAGTGGTTTTCAGCAAGGTAATTTCTGCTAGCACTGAAATTGTAGGTAACAGGTAGTTTGATAGCAAGATAATTTGTAACGGACAAGTAATGGTAACAGTAAATGAAGTGCAGCAAGGTAGCCCAATCCTTTTGTGGCAAAGGACATGCCAAAACGGTCTCTTATAATAAGCAAAACGTTCTTGAGGGCTACACGGGAATTCTCTCATGCTTCACTTATATTATTTTGAGAGACAGAAAAATTTTCTTCAGTTAGATTTGTTTGAGCTTGTCAAAAGCAAATGCAACATATAAAACTAGTCCGAAAGTGATAGATATTCAAGAGGGATATAATAAAAACTTTCATGAAGATCATTGGACAAAATAAACTTGATTCTTTGTAATAGTTTTGAGATATGATGATAGTGATATGTGAGTCATGTTGGTGAGTAATTTATGCTTTAGTAAGAATATTGGTGTTAAGGTTTGTGATTCCCTATGTAAGAACGAAAGTCAATAGTTATGGAATGAAATTACATCCTACTTGTGGTGCATTATTCGGTGTTAATTATGCTTAATGCTCGCTTATGTGATTTTTCGTTTCTTGGTTGGTTGCTTCTCAATCTTTTTGCTAGCCTCCACTTGTACTAAGTAGAAATACTACTTGTGCATCCAAAATCTTTAAACCCAGTTTTGACATATGATTCAACCATACCTACCTATATGCAGTATTCCCATGTCGTTCTAAGCAAATTTGTATGTGCCATCTCTAATTTTCAAAACAAATTTCCTTTTTGTGTGCTCGTACCGCTCATGAAGCGGCAGGGGGTGGCCAATATTTTCCATGCTAGATGTGTTATTCTCAAGATGAGTATTTATTCACTTGCCATTGCACGAGAGTGCGGCGGTAATAGGGATGCCCAGTCCCGAAATGAAAAAGAAATTTACTTTATGTTGTCAAATAATAAATTTCTTGGAAAGTGTTGGTATGGAGGGCACCGTGGATACGGCTAGCCATGGATTGTGAAAGAATGGTGGAAAAAGGAATAAACTTTATTTTCTGTTTGGGAACCGCCTATGATATATCTAGCATGGAAAGTGTTGGGAATTACTCGGTCGTTTTCGTTGACGGGAAAAGTATGCCTCTCAAAAAAAAATATCTCTCAATTTAAGCTTTGAGCTCTCGCACCTCTACAAATCCCTACTTCCCTCTGCGAAGGGCCTATCTATTTACTTTATGCATTTTATTTTTATTTTTATTCAGTCTCCATCTTCTCTTATAAAGCACCAACTAAGGGGCACTATGATCGTACTTGAGAATTGGGTATAGCTAATATGCGAGTGTGTTTCATGAATGGATCAATGATTAAGCATGATGGGCTAGGGATAACTTTCTTTAGTGTTGATATTTTGAAAGACATGGTTGCTTGTTGATAAGCTTGAGTATTGAAATCTTCATGTCAAAACTAGACTATTGCTTTGAACCATATAAAAGTCCATATGTCCACGCTACAAAAGAAAAGAATATATGATGAACATATTAGGCAGCATTCCACATCAAAAATTCTATTTTTATCATTTACCTACTCGAGGACGAGTAGGAATTAAGCTTCGGGATGCTGATACGTCTCCAACGTATCTATAATTTTTGCTTGTTCCATGCTGTTATATTATCATTCTGGGATGTTTTACAATCATTTTATAGTAACTTTATATCATTTTTTGGGACTAACCTATTGATATAGTGCCCAGTGCAAGTTGCTGTTTTTGCTTGTTTTTTACTTCGCAGAATATCAGTACCAAACGGAGTCCAAACGCAACAAAACTTTTTGGAGAATTTTTATGGACCGGAAGGAACAACTTGGGCCAAAGAAGTACCAGAGGGGGTGCCCCGAGGGGGGCACAACCCACCTGGGCGCGCCCTGGTGGGTTGTCCCCACCTCGGTGGCCGCCCGCACCGCCTCTTCGCCCTATAAATACCCAAATATTCCAAAAACCCTAGGGGAGTTGACGAAACACAATTCCAGCCGCCGCAAGTTCCAGAACCATGAGATCCAATCTAGACACCATCACGGAGGGGTTCATCATCCTCATTGGTGCCTCTCCGATGATGCATGAGTAGTTCATTGTAGATCTACGAGTCCGTAGGCAGTAGCTAGATGGCTTATTCTCTCTTTTTGATTCTCAATACAATGGTCTCTTGGAGATCTATTTGATGTAACTCTTTTTGCGGTGTGTTTGTTGGGATCCGATGAACTTTGAGTTTATGATCAGATCTATATCCATGAAAGTTATTTGAGTTCTTTGATCTCTTTTATGCATGATTACTTATAGCCTTGTATTTCTTCTTCGAATCTTTGATTTAGTTAGGCCAACTAGATCGATTTTTCTTGCCATGGGAAGAGGTGCTTTGTGATTGGTTTGATCGTGCGGTGTTCTTTCCAAGTGACAGAAGGGGCAGCAAGACACGCATGTATCATTGCTATTAATGATAACAAGATGGGGGCTACCTACATGAATAGATCTCGTCTACATCATGTCATCGTTCTTATTGCATTACTCCGTTTTCCATGAACTTAATACACTAGATGCGTGCTGGATAGCGGTCGATGTGTGTAGTAATAGTAGTAGATGCAGGCAGGAGTCGGTCTACTAATCTTGGACGTGATGCTTATATAATGATCATTGCCTGGATATCGTCATAATTATTTGATGTTCTATCAATTACCCAACAGTAATTTGTTTACCCACTGTATGCTATTTTCTTGAGAGAAGCCACTAATGAAATCTACGGCCCCCGGGTCTATTCTTTATCATATTTGCTTCGAGATCTATTTTTATTCGCTTTTATTTTCAGATCTATTATACCAAAAACCCAAAAATACCTTGCTGCAGTTTTTTTGCTATTTATTTTATTTTTCATTTTATCGAGAGCTATTTATCCAATCTATACAATTTTTATCCCATCAACTTGACAATTTCTGGCACCGTTACCCGTAGAGGGATTGACAACCCCTCCTAATCGTCGGGTTGCAAGTATTTGTTATTTGTGTGCTGGTACCGTTTACATAGTGTTGCTTGGTTCTCCTACTAGATTGATACCTTGGTTTCATAACTGAGGGAAATACCTACCATAGCTTTGCTACATCGTCCCTTCCTCTTTGGGGAAATACCGTCGTAGTTCAAGCGACATCAGCGACGGAGGCGAAAGAGACCTTGCTCCCAAGGCTCTGGATGTATTGCATGAAGGCGCGGCTTGTAAACTGGGTGCCGTTGTTGGTGATTACCCTGTTGGGCACTCGAAAGCGACACACCAGTCCTTTGAAGAACTTGATAGCTGACTGCGCCGTCACCTTTTTCACTGGTTCCACTTCGGGCCACTTTGTAAACTTGTCGATTGCAACGTACAAGAATTCAAAGCCCCCGGTAGCACGGGGAAAGGGGCCCAAGATGTCGAGCCCCCAGACCGCGAAAGGCCAGGACAAATGTATGGTCTGCAAGGCTTGAGCTGGCTGATGGATGTTCTTGGAGTGGAACTGACATGCCTCACACTTGGTGATGAGCTCAGTTGCATCCCGGAGGGCGGTGGGCCAGTAGAATCTGTGCCGGAAAGCTTTCGGAAAGTGCAACTAATCCCCGGGTGGTTTAGGTAATTCATAACAACATATAGCTCATTGAACTAATATCCATTCAAGTTTAATATTTTAGAAAGTTCAATGATTGGCATGGCATGGACTAGAGATGTGGACCCCTCAAAATGCTAAGGACAAAGATTGGCAAAAGCTCAAGACTCTTCATTTCTATTTTAGTGATCCAAGATCACATTGAGTCCATAGGAAAGCCAACACTATTAAAAGGGGATGAGGTGTTGCTTAATGGTCTACTTGCTCAAAGTGCTTAGTGATATTGCTCCAAAACCCTCAGCCACTTTCCCATTTCCACATATGTCCAAAACTCAAAGTCAAACTCGGCCCCACCGACTTGATCTATCCGGCGCCACCAAGTTCTGTTGACATAGCCTATGTCAGAAACCCTAAACGATTCGGTCACACCGATACGGATCTCGGTCTCACCGAGATGGCCCTGCAAACTCTCTGTTTCCCTTTGTAACATTTTGGTCTCACCGAAATGAGCGATCTGTCCCACCGAGTTTGCTTGACCAACTCTCTGTTTGCTCTTTGCTGAAGTTGGTCTCACCGAGTTTATGCAATTGGCTTCACCGAGATGAGGTTTTGCCCTAGCCCTTGCACATCGGTCCCACCGAGTTGTTCCAGTCGGTCCCACCGAGATTCCTAACATTCACATTTTGAACTGAATCGGTCTCACCGAGTTCTTCTATTCGGTCTGACCGAGTTGAGTCAAATGTGTGTAACGGTTGGATTTTGTGTGGAGGCTATATATACCCCTCCACCCCCTTCTCCATTTGTGAGAGAGCCATCAGAACGTGGCTACACTTCCACTACTCATTTTGTGAGAGAGAACCACCTACTCATGTGTTGAGATCAAGATATTCCAATCCTACCACAAGAATCTTGATCTCTAGCCTTCCCCAAGTTGCTTTCCACTCAAATCATCTTTCCACCATAGCCAAATATGTGAGAGAGAGTTGAGTGTTGGGGATACTATCATTTGAAGCACAAGAGCAAGGAGTTCATCATCAACACACCATTTATTACCTTTTGGAGAGTGGTGTCTCCTAGATTGGTTAGGTGTCGCTTGGGAGCCTCCGACAAGATTGTGGAGTTGAACCAAGAAGTTTGTAAGGGCAAGGAGATCACCTACTTCGTGAAGATCTACCCGAGTGAGGCAAGTCCTTCGTGGGCGATGGCCATGGTGGGATAGACAAGGTTGCTTCTTCGTGGACCCTTCGTGGGTGGAGCCCTCCGTGGACTCGCGCAGCCGTTACCCTTCGTGGGTTGAAGTCTCCATGAACGTGGACGTACGATAGCACCACCTATCGGAACCACGCCAAAAATCTCTGTGTCTACATTGCGTTTGCTTTCTCCAAACGCTTCCCTTTACCTTCATATGCAATGTTTACTTTCCGCTGCTATACTCTTAGAATTGCATGTGTAGGTTGATTGCTTGACTTGTACTAGTTGCTAAAATCTGCCAACAATTAAAAATGGAAAAAGGCTAGATTTTTATTTGGTCAAGTAGTCTAATCCCCCCCTCTAGACCTACTTTCGATCCTACAAGTGGTATCAGAGCTTTGGTCTCCATTTGCCTTGATTTCCATAGCATTGGTGATCATAGCCTTGGTTTCACAACCTAGGAGAGTATGGCGTCTAGCGAGGGAAATTACCACCGTAGAGGTCCTTATTTTGATGTTACAAAATTTGCTAGTTGGAAGCATAACATGAAAATGCATATTCTTGGTCATAACCCCGCCGTTTGGGCTGTTGTGTGTATTGGCTTGCAAGGTGATTTCTTCAAGGATGGAAAAGAACCGGATCGTGAAGCGACATCAGAAGAAATGAAGATGCTGCAATACAATGCTCAAGCTTGCGATATTCTCTTCCACGGATTGTGCCCCGAAGAATTCAACAAAATCAGCCGTCTTGAGAATGCAAAGGAAATTTTGGATACTTTGGTTGGTATGCATGAAGGTACTGAGTCCGTCAAGGAATCCAAATTGGATGTGCTTCAAAGTCAACTTGACAAGTTCAAAATGAAGGATGGTGAAAGAGTCGCTGAGATGTATATTCTAGGCTTGCTCTCATCACAAATGAGATTGTCGGCTTAGGAAGTGAAGAGATGACCGACAAATTCATCATCAAGAAGATCCTAAGAGCCTTGGATGGAAAATATGATACCGTGTGCACCTTGATCCAAATGATGCCCAACTACAAATATCTCAAGCAACGGAAGTGATTGGTAGAATTGTTGCTCATGAGATGTCACTCAAGGATAAGGAAGAGCTCCACAACAATTCAAGTGGTGCTTATAAAGCTTCATGTGATGCTCCTACAACATCGAGTGAGAAACAAGTCTTCAATGAAGAATTGAGCTTAATGGTGAAGAACTTCAACAAATTCTATAAGAATAGAAGCAAAGAGAGAAGTTCCAAGTCAAGGTCCTACAATGACAAAAGATCTTCTAGTCGTGATCGTAATTGCTACAATTGTGGGAGACCCGGACACTACTCCAATGAGTATACGGCTCCCTACAAGAAAAGAGAAGATTCACCTAAAAGGAGAAGTAAAAGAGACGAATCACCACCAAGAGAGAGAAGGAGTAGAGATGATCATTATGAACGAAGACCCTCTCATAGAAGCAAGGATTCGAAAAGGAAGGACAAGTCATCAAAGAGCTACACAATACGAATACATCAAGCTCATGTTGGTGAATGGGTATCCGGTTCCGACTCCGACAACTACTCCGAGAGAAGTTATCACTCCGACTCCGAATATACTCAAGATGAAGGTGTTGCCGGTCTTGCACTTGTGTCATCCAACTCCTACGACATATTTGACTCACCAAATGAAGGATATTGAAGGTGCTTCATGGCTAAAGGTCCTAAGGTATCACACCCCGAGTACTTTGATTTCAATAGTGATGAAGATGATTTGCTAGGTGATGATGATTTACTTGTTGACAACACTAGTGATGAAAACTATGATGAAATTGCTATTAATCATGCTAATCAAGATGAAACGAATGACAATGATAAGAAGGAGATTGAGCGTCTAACTAAAGAACTAAACACTCTTAAGTTAGCTCATGAAACAACTCTAGAGGATCATCGAGAGCTTCTAAGGACTCATGAGAAGCTACGCTTTGAGAAGCTAAATTTAGAGCAAGAGCATGGGTTCCTAAAAGCAATCAATGATGATCTTCGAAAGAAGAGTTCTTACATTGCCAAGTGTTTACTCTTGTCTACTTATATGCCACAAGTAAAATCTAGCAATAAGAGCAAGAAAGATTCTTCTTCTAGCAGTAACAATAATCATGTTAAATCCAATATTGTTGCTTCTAATAGTTCTCTTGATTCCACTAATGATTCTCTTAGCCAAGTTACACTTGAGCAAGAAAATAGCTTATTGAAGGGAATTATAGAGAAAGGTGTTTACAAGAGCCTTGCCGGAAGTAAGCAATTTGAGGAAATTGTACGCAAGCAAGGAAGGCACCGGAAGAATCAAGGTGTTGGTTTTGAACGAAAGGTCAATGCCAATGGAGTTGAGTGGGAAGAAGATCAATACCCCAAGACGAAGTTTGTTCCTCGACAAGAGAAGTATGACCCCACTTCTTTCAAGGGAACACAGGCTCAAGATGATCTTCCACCACAAGACCACAAGCTAAAAGGCAAGGACAAGCTTCAAGAGGAGATTGATTCATTTGAAGAAGCTCCTAAGGCCATGGTTAAGTGGGTTCCCAAGACTACATCAAGTTCTACTTCATCAAGTACGACTACAACTCCAAGGATTCTCATCAAGTTGATGTGGACCCCAAAGAAGAAGAACTAGAGAGTTCTTGAGGGTGACTCCGCCAACATACTTCACTCATATTCATTTTGGCAAGGACAAGTGCAACCAACTTCCATATCTTGCACTAGTTCAAGGAGTCACAAACCCTCTTGTTGGTAAGACAAGGGACAAGGTAACCTAATGCTTTCATGGACATCATCATGTGTGTGTTTCACTCTATGTCTATGGATATCCTTGTGTGTTCCTTGTGGGACTAACCTGTGTAGGTATTGAAACTGCAACTCACTCCAATGGATTGCTCCAAATGATCTACATCAACATTAAGCATCCACATCTTCAACACCTACATGAAGTCATCATCGACAAAACCCAAGGTTAGTTCATCCCTCTAAGGGGGGATATCACATCTAGGGGGAGCTTTGCTCTAAGAATTGAGCTAAAGCAACTCTAATGGTGTGAACACAACAATGCTTTATGTAAAAGTGGTAACCCCACTTGTGCTTAAACGATGAGTATGACCTATGATCAAATGTTCTCATTTGACTCCTAAGTCAATATACTCATATATAGATGACCTAGTCATCGCCAATTGCTTGATATATGCTAGAGTGTTTGTGCATGCTTTGCCACATGTTTTATTTGCCATCTTATTGTGTGAGCATGTTGGTTGCATAATTTTCTCCATTCGAGGACATCCATTTGTTGCTTTGATTGTTTGGTTTTTCTTTTTGCCAAATGGATGGACAAGAATGCCTAAGTACTCCCTCTAGCTATCTATGCTTTTTCTTGTCTCAAACTCTATTCATGCTACATCACAAAGTTTGAACAAGTCGAATTCGGACCGTCCGGGTGAGGAGCACTCGGAGCCACCGATTCGTCAAGGGCTTAACTTCCAAAACCTCTTAATGCCTTTCGGTCAGACCAACTCACTCATATTCGGTCTCACCAAAATCATTAAGTTGATCTAGGTTTTCAATCTCGGTGCAACCGATTAGAACCATTCGGTCACACCGAGTTGCAGCAACTGCTAGCAGTTTTGCATCTCGGTGCCACCGAGTAGTTCCACTCGGTCACACCAACAGCGTCTGGGTATTTATACTCTGTGTACCCGTATAGTTGAAAATCACTTCAACTGCACGAGCCCGCGCCCCAGCACTGCCGCCCCTGGTCTCCGGATCATCATCAGTGACCCCCTGCCGCTGGTCTCCGCCGCCCTCAACAGAATTCTCACCGCCGTTGCTGCCGTAGCAAATCGTCGCCAAGTTAGGGTATGGATTTGACCCTTTGTGCTTTCCATAACTCCGATTCTTGCACAAAGTATAATGCCTATGTTCTTCCCATGCATGAGATTGATCTATCCACCGAAAGAATTCCTTAGAATAGATTTGATGCAAAAACTTAGGGTTAGGTTTCCGCCGAACTCATCTCGGACCGACCGATCTGAGGATCTCGGTCACACCGATTGGCCCTGGCCATTGCACAAGTACAACTCGGTCTGACCGAAGTGTACTGATCGGTGCGATCGAAATCACTTTCTCTGTGAAACCCTAGCATCTCGGAGTCACCAAACTGCATTTCGGTCTGACCAAAACTGTGTGTTTAGACTCTATTAGTGCTTCGGTGTCACCGAGTTTGTCAAATCGGTAGCTCCGAAATGCTTTCTGCAGAAAACTAAAATTAAGTTTTTGTCTCAATTTTTTTGCAAAATAAGCTGCACTTTGTCATGCTCATCCATTCTATCTATACCCAACTATTCACAGGGTCAGTTTCAGCAATGTCAGAGGGCAGTGATAGTCAGAACAAGTCTGAAGAGCAGGTCAACCTCAAGGAGGGCACTAGTCCCTCAAGCAGCTATGATGAGGGGAGCAGAAGCACTCCCAGCAACTTGCCTAAGGTAGCAACTAGGACAAGGAAGAAGAGAACATCTGAATTTGAGGATGAGGATTTTGTTATTGAGGAGGTGGTGACCTCCAAGAAGAAAGTACTCAAGAAAGAGTATGCTACTGCTGCTGCTGCAACCAAGCCTGGAATGCCCAAGAAAGCTCCTGCTAAGAGAGCTCCAATGTCTAAAGCTAAGCAATCCTCTGTTGCTCAAGAGCAAGCACAGCCAGCTAGTGGTGCTGGAAAGGAGAAGAAAGAAAGGAAAAGAGGAAGATGGTGCAAACTTGTAGATCCAATGGCTGAGTTTGAAAAGCACTCTTCTGATGAGGAAGAAGATGAGGAGGAGGAAGAGCCTGTTGCACCTCCTACAAAGACTCAGAAGCTTATGGGGGATACCATAAGGAGTAGGGCTACTCCATCTAAGCCTAAGTCTGCCCCCAAGACTCCAGCTCAAGCTCAAGCTCCAAAACCATATGCACCCAAGAGATCAACTAGGAACATCCCTGCTGCTGAAAAGAATAAGGCCCCAGTGCCTGAAGCTCAAGAAGAAGAAGAGTCTCTAGTGCTCAGAAAGTTGAAGCCCAAGATACCAGATCATAGTGATAATCATCCTGTGGCAGAAAATATGAAGCTGAGAAAGGATGCAGGTCTGAGACTATGGAGACAAACTGATCCCTATGCCACCAGGAGGAGAACTGCTATGGACTATCGCTTTCACACCAAGGAACGGCAGGATTTCTATGAGACTGTCCTTTTGGACAAGAAGCCCATAGTGTGTGACATGAAATGGGTGGACTAGAAGTACATTGATGATAATGAAGATTACTTCCCAAGTGTGCATGAGAGCTTTAGATTGAATGGTGTTGACAAGTTTGTTGGTCAGAAGTTGACTAAGTGGAACGATGAGATGATCATGCAATTCTATTCCACTGCTCACTTCTACCCTGATGGAAAGATTGTCTGGATGACTGAAGGAACAAGATATCAATCTACTATCTCAGAATGGGCCAAGCTGATCAATGCCCCAGAGGAAGAGGAGGATGATATTGATGTGTATGCTAAGCCTAGGAAGGATCACAACTCCATGGCCAACATGTACAAGACTATTCCTGATGATGCCCTGGAGACACAAAAGCTTGGATCAATATACTATCTGCTGTCTGGTTTGACCACTATCAACACTATCTTGAGGCACACTCTTTTGCCTAAGTCAGGAGATCATAGAATGATCCGTGGTCACTCAATCAATTTGCTTCACATGTTTGATGTGCCACAGAAATTTAAGGTGATGACCTTGATTGTAGAAACTGTGAAGAGAACAGCTGCAGATCAGAAGAGATCTTGTGGATATGCCCCTCACATTCAAATGTTGATCAATTCCAAGATGGGAACTGGGACATACCTTCTTGATAGAGAGCATCTTCCCCTGAGACCAGATTTTGAGGACAACGAGGTTGTCATGGATGCATCCCATCCTACTAGTGCAGAAGCCCAGGAGAAGAGAGAGAAAGCAAAGGCTACAAAAGCAACGAAGGCAGCAAGTGCACCAGATGCCTCCACAGTGATGCTCAAGACCAAGCAAGATCAGCTCAGTTATCTACTTGCGGCTACAGTGAGAATTGAGAAGGGCTTGGCCACCCTGACTCGAAATCAAGAAAGTCTTGAGAGGATCATTGAGACTAAATTTCATGATCTAGATGTGAAGGTCACTGAGATATAGACCATTGTGGAGAAGCTCCAAGAAGAAGCTGAGGACAGGGAGGATAGACCTACTACAAATACTTTCCAGAGAGTGCCAAGGGCACAAAGGTCATCAGCAGTGCCAGTTGTCACAGACACCAGGACTACTACTTCAGCACCTGCAGCAACTGCCACGGTTGTACCTCTAGTGTCAACCCCTCCAGCTCCACAGGCTTCCTCAGAAGCTTTTGCAGATGCCCTCCTCTCCACGCCATCTACGCACACCGGAGCAACAAGCCAGAAGACCCCTTCAGGAGTTCTCGGAGATCGTGCCTAGAGTGCTGCATAGCACTATACATTTTCAAACTTTTTGGTAACTTGTTGCCAAAGGGGGAGAAAGTGTATAGATAATTAGGCTTCGAGAGAGAGAGAGAGAGAGAGAGTGTGTTTTTCCTTTTATTTGCCTCTCTTGCTACTTTGATCGTTTGGTTGTTTGATTCCTATGCTACTATTTGTGTTATGCTCGTGAGATACTTATGTGATCATGTGTTTGATCATACCATGCCTTAATGTGTGCTTGCATGATTATATCTATGATATCTGTGTATGATCAATCACTTTTACCCTTGGTGATGAGTGCATGTTATTTAAATCTTTTCATTTTGAGCGCTCCACCAAGATGTATGTGACATGGAAGAGTGACCCATTATCCTAATCGATTGTGCATTTGCATTCAAAAGCAAATTTTAAATAATGCACAAATTTAGGGGGAGCTCTTGCTTATCACATACTTCTCAAAGCGACGATGTATTTCATTCATATTATCATTTTTCAAAGCTTTGATCTATATGTTGTCATCAATTACCAAAAAGGGGGAGATTGAAAGTGCAACTAATCCCCGGGTGGTTTTGGTAATTCATAACAACATATAGCTCATTGAACTAATATCCATTCAAGTTTAATATTTCAGAAAGTTCAATGATTGGCATGGCATGGACTAGAGATGTGGACCCCTCAAAATGCTAAGGACAAAGATTGGCAAAAGCTCAAGACTCTTCATTTCTATTTTAGAGATCCAAGATCACATTGAGTCCATATGAAAGGCAATACTATTAAAAGGGGATGAGGTGTTGCTTAATGGTCTACTTGCTCAAAGTGCTTAGTGATATTGCTCCAAAACCCTCAGCCGCTTTCCCATTTCCACATATGTCCAAAACTCAAAGTCAAACTCGGCCCCACCGATTTGATCTATCCGGCGCCATCGAGCTTAGTTGACATAGCCACTGCCAGAAACCCTAAACGATTCGGTCACACTGATACGGATCTCGGTCTCACCGAGATGGCCTTGCAAACTCTCTGTTTCCCTTTGTAACATTTCGGTCTCACCGAAATGAGCGATCGGTCCCACCGAGTTTGCTTGACCAACTCTCTGTTTGCTCTTTGCTGAAATAGGTCTCACCGAGTTCATGCAATCGGCTTCACCGAGATGAGGTTTTGCCCTAGACCATGCACATCGGTCCCACCGAGTTGTTCCAGTCGGTCCCACCGAGATTCCTAACGTTCACATTTTGAACTGAATCGGTCTCACCGAGTTCTTCTATTCGGTCTGACCGAATTGAGTCAAATGTGTGTTACGGTTGGATTTTGTGTGGAGGCTATATATACCCCTCCACCCCCTTCTCCATTTGTGAGAGAGCCATCAGAACGTGCCTACACTTCCACTACTCATTTTCTAAGAGAGAACCACCTACTCATGTGTTGAGACCAAGATATTCCAATCCTACCACAAGAATCTTGATCTCTAGCCTTCCCCAAGTTGCTTTCCACTCAAATCATCTTTCCACCATAGCCAAATATGTGAGACAGAGTTGAGTGTTGGGGAGACTATCATTTGAAGCACAAGAGCAAGGATTTCATCATCAACACACCATTTATTACCTTTTGGAGAGTGGTGTCTCCTAGATTGGTTAGGTGTCGCTTGGGAGCCTCCGACAAGATTGTGGAGTTGAACCAAGAAGTTTGTAAGGGCAAGGAGATCGCCTACTTCATGAAGATCTACCCGAGTGAGGCAAGTCCTTCGTGGGCGATGGGCATGGTGGGATAGACAAGGTTGCTTCTTTGTGGACCCTTCATGGGTGGAGCCCTCCGTGGACTCGCGCAGCCGTTACCCTTCATGGGTTGAAGTCTCCATCAACGTGGACGTACGATAGCACCACCTATCGGAACCACGCCAAAAATCTCTGTGTCTACATTGCGTTTGCTTTCTCCAAGCCCTTCCCTTTACTTTCATATGCAATGTTTACTTTCCGCTGCTATACTCTTAGAATTGCATGTGTAAGTTGATTGCTTGACTTGTACTAGTTGCTAAAATCTGCCAACAATTAAAATTGGGAAAAGGCTAGATTTTTATTTGGTCAAGTAGTCTAATCAACCCCCCTCTAGACCTACTTTCGATCCTACACTTTCTCGACAAGTGTTCTTGATCCCAGATGTGAGCCACACGCGCCTCCAAGTATCTCTTCCAACAACTCTGGTCCATCCTCTCGACTGATGCACTTCAACTTCACGCTGTTCAGCCTCTTTCTGTACAGAATGTTGTCCACAAATTGGTACATACTTGACTGCCGGGCTACTTTCTCAGATTTCTCTGGATCGTCAGGAAGTTCTCCAATTTGCAAGAATTAGACTATGTGTTGTGCCCATATGGAGCCTGAGGCTCGACAACAAGGACTAAAGGCATCTCTTCAGTTGTGGGAGCATTCTCTTCAATGGCGAGAACCTGGGATTCGGCTTGAGAGTGTGGCTCCTTATGCAGCACAGGATCTCCCCCGGCAGCCTTTTCACCAGCGGCTCCAGGGAGCTCTGTCGGGAAATGCTTGCCGGTGTTGAGCTTCCTTCTTTTTCTAGCCAAGGCTGTCGAAGAAACTGTTGGTTGGGTGAGGCGGAATACAAAAGTGCCTGGTTCCACAGGAAGCTTATGTGTCACGCACTTCGACAGGTGATCAGCGATGCTGTTTTCCGCACGGGGTACATGCTCTGTTTGCAACCCATCGAAGTGCTCTTCCAACTTTCTCACCTCTTCCACATATGCTTCCATCAGCGGGCTCTGATAATCCTTGTTCGCCTGCTTCACGACAAGCTGGGAGTCACCGCGTATGATCAACTTCCTTATTCCCAACTCGACAGCAATCCGGAGCCCGGCAAGGAGTCCTTCATATTCAGCCGTGTTGTTGGTGGCGTCTTCCCTGGGGAAATGCATTTGGACGAGGTACTTGAGGTGTTCTCCGGTGGGCGCAATGAGTAACACTCCTGCGCCAGCACCTTGGAGCGAGAAAGCACCGTCAAAGTACATGATCCATTCCTTCGGGGCCTCCTTGCCGGGGAGGACAGTTTCCAAAAGTTCTTCATTTGGAGTTGGCGTCCATTCCTCTATGAATTCTACTAACACTCTGCTTTGGATAGTTGCTGTGCTCTCAAACTTCAAGGAGAATTTCGATAGCTCCAGAGCCCATTCTACTATCCTGCCGGTGGCCTCGGGGTTCCTCAAGATACGCTGTAGTGGGAGGCGAGTCACAACAGTGATCTCGTGTTCTTGAAAGTAATGGCGCAGCTTCCTTGAGGCCATGAGAAGGCCGAAGATTAGCTTTTGGACCCTAGAGTACCTTGGTCTTGCCCCCTGCAAGAGGGAGCTGACAAAGTAAACTGGTCGCTACACCATTTTCTTTCTTGCCACATCCTCCTGTTCGTCAGTGCTGATCTGTGTTTTCCCCCCGTTGCCGCCGACAGATCTTGTCAGGGATGAAGTTGGCTCAACACTGGCAGGTTCTGCCACAATAGCTTCTCCGCTGTCCATTTCCCTCTGCGCTACCAAGGCTGCACTAACCACTTGATTTGTTGCCGCCAGGTATAGTAGCAATGGCTCTCGTGGCTTGGGTGCGACCAAGGTTGGAGCAGAGGAAAGGTAAGCTTTCAAATCTTGCAGCGCAGCCTCGGCCTCTGGAGTCCATTTTACTGGACCAGCCTTCTTCAAAATTTTGAAGAACGGCAAGGCGCGCTCAGCGGATTTAGAAACGAACCTGCTCAATGCAGCTACACAGCCAGTCAAACGTCTCACATCCTTAACTGTCTTCGAGGCTTGGATCTACTCTATTGCTTTGATCTTGTCGGGGTTCGCTTCTATCCCTCGCTGAGACACAAAGAATCCAAGGATCTTGCCGGATGGAATGCCAAATACACATTTCTCTGGATTAAGCTTCAAGTTCATCTTCCGCAAGTTTGCAAAATTTTCTTCTAAATCCTCTATGAGTGAAGATTTGTCTCTGGTTTTGACCACAATATCATCCATGTATGCTTCAATATTCCTGTGCAGCTGTGGTTCAAACCCAATCTGCATGGCCCTTGTGAACGTAGAACCAGCATTCTTCAACCCGAAGGGCATACGCACGAAGCAGTATGTGCCACATGGGATGATGAAAGTGGTCTTTTCTTCGTCTTCTTTGGCCATGAAGATTTGGTGGTACCTTGAGTATGCGTCCAAAAAGGAAAGCAAATCACATCCAGAGGTGGAATCAACGATTTGATCGATGCATAGCAAGGGGAAGGGATCCTTTGGACATGCCTTGTTTAGGTCAGTGAAGTCAATGCAAAGCCTCCACTTCCCAATAGCCTTGCGCACCACCACTGGATTAGCTAACCAAGTTGGATGCAATACTCCTCGGACCAAACCTGCTGCTTCTAGCTTCTTGATCTCCTCAGCAATGAACTGTTGTCTCTCCAGGGCCTGCTTCCTGACTTTTTGCTTGACGGGGCGGGCATGAGGACAGACAGCGAGGTGGTGCTCGATTATCTCCCTAGGAACACCGGGGATATCAGATGGTTGCCAGGCAAACACATCGACATTCGCCCACAGGAAGGTAACGAGCGCACTTTCCTATTTGTCGTCAAGGGTAGCACTAATGGTGAAGGTACCATTAGTGCCATCCTGCCGCACCAGAACTTTCTTGGTTGCCGGGGGAGCAGCCTTGGACCTCTTGCTTGTTGAACTTTCCGGCAAGTCGCTGCCGGGTGCCGCATACTCCAAAGAGATGCGCTTCCCAGAGTCCTTGGCGGGGTCCTTGCTGGTTTCCTTGACTTTCTTCTCCTTCTTGGCGGGAGCTGGGGCCCCGGTGGTCTCTGTAGCAACCGCATCTCTATACATTTTATCCACGTAGAAAACTGTATCTCTCTTGTCCGACGGGATGGTGATGACTCCCATAGGACCAGGCATCTTCAATGTGTTGTAGGCATATTGGGATGCCGCCATGAATTTGGCCAGAGCTGGCCGGCCAAGAATCCCGTTGAATGGCAGGGGAAGTTCAACAACACCGAACACAATCTTTTTTGTACTGAAGTTTATTTCCCCGCCAAATGTTACCGGCAAGGTAATCTTTCCCTTCGGCTGGCTCCTTCCTTGGTTGATCCCCTGGAAAGTGCCAGTCTTCTTCAAATCCTCAATTGGAATCTGGAGTTTCTTCAGCACACCCGGAGAAATCAAATTCAAGCCTGCCCCACCGTCAACCAACATCTTATTGACCTTGAGGTTGCGAATTGTTGGTGAGACCAACAATGGCAAACATCCTACCGTAGTGGTGCGGTCTGGATGATCCTCTATGTAAAAAATGATGGGCGTGCGGGACCACTTGAGCGGTTCTCGAGCGCCTGCTATGGGTTCTGCCGCATTAACCTCACGTGCCCACTGTTTGAGCTGGCGGTGAGAGGAGTGCAAAGATGCACCCCCGTCAATGCACATCGCCTCAGTAGCCTTCTGGAACTCCTGTTCACTGGTTTCATCATCTTCCTCTTCATTGTCATCTTCATTTTCTTTCCTTTCATGCCCTCTGGCGGGTTTTTCTTTCTGCTGATCAGACTTGCCGCGGTATCTACTACAGCCACCATGGCCATTCCCGCCAGTACCATTCTGGTTTCTCTCCTTATCACGCCTTTCATACTCAGCTTTTTGTTTCTCCGCCAACTGCTCGACTTGCTTGCAGTCCTGGAGATCATGACCCTTGATCCTATGGATCTTGCAGTATGGCCCATCAGACTTGCCGGTCTTCTCAGCAGCTGCTGGCACCCAGCAATCATCGCAAGTGGCGACTTCCTTGCCGGGTGTCTCAACTTTTGTCCTCTTGCCGGCGCTGAGATCACCAGTACTCTCGATGGCCACCACCGCCTTCTCCTTCTGCTTCTTGTTGCGTTTCTTGTTCTTCTTCCTGGGGGTGGCAGCGTCGTCGTCGTCCTCTGAATCAACTTCGACACTGACCTCTTCCCCGGGAAGTCTTCTCCCTTCCTCAGCGTGAGCACATTTATCTGCCAGCGTGTAGAGTTCACTAACGGTTTTGGGCAACCGAACATTCATCTTTGCCCGCATTCTGCGATTGCGCACATTTATATGAAATGTGGCAATCACAGCTGTCGGGTGTATCTTGGAAATGTTGTGGTGCACTCGGCTGAACCTCTGCAGATACTTGCGCAAACTCTCCCTCTCTTTCTGTAGAAGGGTTTGCAAGTCACTAGGACGCCCTGGTTCTTGATGGCCGCCAGTGAAGGCGCCCACGAACTCGTTGCACAGATCTGCCCAGGAGGAAATGGAATCGTCCGGTAGGTGCATCAGCCAGGACCTCATGTTTGGCTTGAGGGCCAGTGAGAAGTAGTTGGTGAGAAGCTTTTCATCCCTTCCCCCGATAGCTTGAACGGCAATCGTGTAGATGCCCAGAAACTCTGTCGGGTTCAGTTTTCCGTCGTACTTCTCTAGTAGGTCAGGCTTGAAGGTGCGAGATGACGGCCACTGGACTTGCCGCGGCTCACGTGTGAAGGCCGGGCATCCTACCTCGTAAGGTAGGTACCCGCCAGCACTGGGCGCGAGCTCGTTGACAACAGCCCCGTTGCGCCTGTCGGATTGACGGCGTGTCTCACGACGCCGCTCAATGGTGACGCGAGCGTCTTCCTTCTTCGTTTCCCTCAACACTTGACATTGATCACACCGGAGTTGCAGATCAGACAAGGCCATTGATGCCTCATTGCGCTGATCATCATTAGGTGGTTGCTGAGTTCGCCGTGGCTGCCCTTGGGAGAGCTGCCGCGGTGGGGACTGCACGGTGGGTGCGGTCCTCCCGTCTTGGCCACCAGTGGGAGTCGCCGACATCGTCTGCGGGCATCGCGACGATTCCGCGCGTGGTAGCTTGTTACCAGCAGCGAAGCCGAGGAGACTTTGAATGGTAGCTCTCCATTCATCCATCCTATCTGCTGCTGGAGGGAAGTCCAACAACAGTTGTGCTCTCGCTACTGCTTCTGCCGCCGTCTCTGGCATGGCGTGGGAGGAAGAGTGCGACACCGCTCGACTTCTGGATGAACCAGAAGGAGCGCCGTCGGGCTCTCGCCGCCTCGGACCAGTCGCCAGAGGGGCTTGTCACGGCCGAAGCTATTCTTGTTGACCAGGCTCTTGGTCAGTCGGGCCCTTCCCGTGCGGGCGCGGTCGCTGGGGGTCGATGGCGCCGCTCGGGGTGTTGATGCGCTCGCTCGACATGGGACGGAGCGCACGCCCTGTCTCCACCCCTCCAGGCGGTGCTGCGAATGGATCTCGGCCCACACCGGAGCGGGCGTCGACATCGCGTTGGTTGAGCACGCCGGTGGGATGAGCGGGAGGAAGCTGTGCGTCTCCGTGGCCCACACCGACGGGAACTTGATTGGCGACATGCTGAAGAGGCTGGGTCGCGCCCGTGGCCCTTGCCCCAACCGTAGTAGGGGTGTTAGTAGCCCCGCCCGCCTCGCCGGCTCTGTCCGTCGCAGCCGCGGCGCCCGTGGCACCCGCAGCCACGGGTAACGAAGCCTTCGAGGAGGAAGGATGCGCTCCAGCTCCGCTCTTCTTCTTGGGAGCCATGGAGGATGAAGGTCGATGAAGATTGATGTGTTGGTCACTGCTTTAGGTTCGCACAAGCGACGCCCCCTACCTGGCGCGCCAAAGATGTCAGCGTGGAAGCACGATCTCCTATGGGGCACGGGTGCCCCTTTGTGGTTCGGCATGGGGACGGCCGCGTTGCACATAGAGCAGAAGCAGTGGGGACAACACGGCAGTGGACTCCCTCTCTTTTACCCAGGTTAGGGCCGCTTTGCAGCATAAAACCCTACTCCTGCTTTGGTGGACGCGCTCTGGCCTGGCAAGGGTGCCTCGGGGAAAGCAACATGAGCTTACAAAGGCTGGGGGTCGAAGTGTTCGAACCCTTTCCTAGGTTGCCTCGGGCCTCCTTTTATAGGTTAAGGGGCAACCATAGTGGCAAAACAGTCATTTGGGTGTGATTAGATAGCTAACTGTGATATCATACCTAACTCTGGTAGTTAGGACAAAGTGCATTAAATGCACTGCTAGGTTTCTTGCCGAGGGCGAATCCCGGCAAGCCTGTCGTGCCGCTTATCTGCCTCTTCTTATCAGCTTGACACGCCTCCTGGACAGGTGTCAATAAAGCTAATCTCTTCTCCTTGAAGCTGCCACATGCTTGAAAGGATCCACCTGGTTGCTTAATACCTTGACACCGCACGGATTAGTGACTTGGGTGCAGTGAGGTGGAGCGGTGGCGTCTTGGTGGAGGTTCCTCGTTGAAAGAGCTTGGCGGGGTTTGATCTTGGCGGCCCCGGCAAGCCTGCCGGGGCAAATCTGGACATGTCATTGGGGCAGCCTCAACCTAGCCAGGCTCTCCTGCCCGGCAAGGGAGGCTTTCCCAAGGTGATATCCTTCTTATGTCTTGTTCTGCTTAATGCTCTCCTTGATCTCACGAAGAGCGGCTTTTCTGGCTTGTCCTTGTGCCATGCATTGGTGCTGGATGTGTAACACCCCATGTATTAAGCTACAGTGATCACCCTTTTGATTATGCCATGTCATCATGATCAACAGTGCATAATCATCATTAGTATCATATCTCTTTTCAAATTCAAATTCAAATGGAAAATTCAAACTTAAAGTGAAAATAAAAGTTGCCCAAACCCAGAAACTAAAATGTTCATTAAATGGAAAATATTAAACAGACTGTAACACCCCAAAAATTTAATCATGTTTTTACTAAATAAATTTTTTCCGGAATTAAAATTTTGAATTTTTACTAGGTCTTTTATTAATTTCAGAACCATTTTCTATTTCTGTTTATCAAAATTCTTCCCTCCATATAGAAATTTTTGGAAATAATATTGTGGCTTTGGTAGTTTTCTCAAATCATTTCAATTACATTTTAATAACAGTAAGAATTATTTTCATAATAAAAATTGCCCAAAACAATTCTTTTAATAGCTATTTCTATATTTTAAATGCCTATGTTGCACTGCAACCATTTTAAATAATTATTTTATAATTACAGAAAAATTATGAGAGGTCATGTGATACCCACATATCACTTTGGTGCAAAAACCTAGCTTAGTATTTTGAAAATTTTGAGTGGAACAAGCTCTTTTCATTTCTGGTCCAGATCCAATTTTTGCACTACAACCCTATTCTTCCTTGCTCCAATAATTCTGAAAATTTTCCCACTCATAGTACTTCCTACCAAACCCTTAAGTCCATAAGATCAGCTCCTATTACCTCATTTTAGTCCACCAAATAAATTCTCCAAATTTCTGTCCAGAAATGAATTTCAGTAAAACTTCCACTGACAAGTATTTCTTTTTGCCAAACCAACTCGACCACCCCATCTATCATCCAAGGAGTCATCATCCTGCAAATTTTCATAGTCAACAAAAGCTCCTAAATTGCCCTAGCATTCTGTCGAGCACCTTGTGTGCATGACAGAAATTCTACCTCTTTCTCAACTACATTAGAGACTTGCTCTTTTGGCCAAACCAGCATGTCCAGTAGCCTTTCCATTATTGTCAGCATCACCCTACCAAAAATCACCTCAATTGGGCTAGCCTAGGATGCATTAGCATTTCATCGAGCACATTGTGTGCATGGCAGAAACTTGGCATCTCTCTGGACTGCATTGGGAGCTTGATCATCTGAGCAAACCAGCTTGTCCATTAGCTTTCCCATAACCAAGTGCATAATCCTGTTAAGTTTCATTTCTAGCAAACCCCTCTAGGACCCCTTGGCATTACATCGAGCAGGCCGCGTGCGTGCACGCACGGCATGCCCAGGGCGCGCGTGTTGCACGCCAGAGCGGCATCCGAGCCCCTGCACTGCAGCTGTGACCTCCCCGGCTCGCTCCTCTCTTTCCCCTGCACTCCACCTGCACTGGACGAGCCTCCCCCCCTGGCACCTGGTTCCATCCCCTGGCACCGCCGTCTAGAGCCGCCACCGACTCCGCACGTCACTGTCACCTACCGGTCGAGCCGCCTGGCTCGAACCAGAAACCGCCACTTCGCCCAGAGCTTGAATGCTGACCACCGCCCCCTCACCGACCACGCCACCGCCCTCAACCACCTCCTACCGCCATCAATGGCCGACCGCCGTCGTGACTTCCTCGGGAAGCCACGGAACCGCCTTACCCCGAGCTATATAAGCTGCCTCGATCTCCCTATCGTCTTCAAAAAACTCCCCTAACCCCTCTAGGGACCACCTTGAGCAGCCAATCGAGCTGAAATGGCCACCCTCATCGTCTCCGACAACCTCGGCCACCGCCACCGTCTGGATGTTTCCGACGCCATTCGGCCCTCCCTCTCCTGGATTTCTTCACCACTAGCCATATGGAGCTCCCACGAATCCATCCCGCCTCCCAATTTTGCTCGAGATCAATCACGAGCGAAAGCCCCAAATCACCCCGCCGAAGCCTCTCGGGCGTCCTCGCCATCGGCGAGATAGGGCTCCTCGAAGACCGTGCCCTACCTCCACGGGATCGCCAGGAGCTCCTGGGCATGGCAGGGTACTCCTCTTCCGGAGACGTGCCTCCAGTCGCCGGCGAGGATCGCCGGAATCCTCCTCAGTCCCTGCCCTGGCACGCGCGGGAGATGGGAGGCGGACCCGACGGGTGGGACCCGCCTGTCAGCCTCACAAGCCGCGGGTCTCACCGTTTAAGTGGAGACAGTTTCCACCGAATCCGTCTTCGCGCGCGGAAGACATAAACCATGTAGTACGCCATCGATGTTGGCCGGCTTTTCGCGTGGCCGAGCGACTGGGCCGGCCCAGTGGCATCGCATGGCTGAGTAGCGCTCAAGGCGCGTTCCTGTTCTTCTCCTTTTTTTTTCCTTTTCCAGCCGTCTTCAAATATTTCTACAGTGGCCAATTCAGATCCAAATCTGGTGAATCAAATTTCTACATACTCCTAAAATCATGATCTATTTATCCAGCTTAGGTGAACATTTTTCCTAAAAAGTATCTCCACTGGATCAATTAAATAGTACTTTTAATCATTTATTTTCAACTTAGAAATTCCATAAGTAATTCATATTAACTCCAAATGAATTGAATCTTTTTCTGTTATTTCTTATTTTTCATCTAGTTTATTTTGATATTTTATTTCAAAAATTTCCAAACAACTTTTTGGTACTGTTTTGGAATTATGTGACTCTTGCCATATTTCTGAAAATAGGAAATGGAGGGAAGATAAAATTTTCAAAGTTTTGGAGTGCACCCAACACTTCTGCATACCTAAGGCAAGCATCTTGAACACTTGATATGGTGAATGCATGGTAGATTATTTGCTAGAATAATTTGAACATGACTATGTTGAATTCAAATTAAATTGGCATATTGCTAGTAGTGCTTGCATGGTTTGAATTCGAGTAAAATTTGCATGCATGTAGTGTTGGCATGTTTCATCGTACCATGCAACGTGTACTTGCCATGACTAACCTGCAGGAGCAGGCATAAGAAAAATACCGTTACCGGCAGAAGGGTGATCATGTTGGAGCGTGATCATGCCTTGTTGGTTATGCTTGTTGGAGCATGCAAGGGTTGTGGCCCTGTTGGTATTGCTGTTGAAAGAATACTTTGTTGTGCTAACCGTTGCAGGAAACTTAAGCCTCCTGAGTCGACCGTAGATCGAGTCTTGTTCCGGTAACCCTCATACTTGATTCGTGCTGCCACTTGTCCCTACCATAGGTGGGGTATGGTTCAGTAAGTTGCTAACCCCTTTCCGTGCACACACCGTATAGAGGGCCACGATGAGGGTTTCCCAGGGATCCAGGACTAAATCCTGTCATCGGGTCAGGGGGCATGGGTGTTTCCAGTTGTGACTGAGAGGGGGGCACCCCTTGGAATCCGCGCGTATTAATAGTGATCCCATGCAGGATGTTGGTCTCTCCATCTCAGAGTTTTTCTGGAACGATGCTTTGGGTGATTCCTGGCATCCGGAAAGTTAATCAGGTGTGTGCTGGTTAGGTGTGTTTTCAACCCAAAGACCGTAATGGGAATTAGTCAGTGTCACGGTACTGACTAAAGAAATCCTTTACTTGTGGGTAAAGAGTACACCCTCTGCAGAGTTTAAACCTATTCGAATAGCCGTGTCCGCGGTTAAGGGCTACAGTCTGGGTTGGTCAAGTGTCGGTCTTAGTGTTGGTCTTCGGAGGAAAATAATTAAATTGAGCCTGAATTATTTTGCGGAATAATTATGGTCACCCTGTTGCTACCATGAATATTTTATGCTTGCTAAATATTATTATGGTTATGCATAATATTGAGGACTAACCCGTATCTCTTATTTTGAATTTTTCCTGAGTGTCTCAGGGGCTGGCTAGACTACCCGGGCACTCAATTTTAATTTCAAGACCTCTCGTGGCGTCCCTCGAGTTAACAGGCGGTTTATCACGCCACTACTCTTGTGGAC
Organism: Thinopyrum elongatum; assembly: GCA_011799875.1. Classification (NCBI taxonomy): domain Eukaryota; kingdom Viridiplantae; phylum Streptophyta; class Magnoliopsida; order Poales; family Poaceae; genus Thinopyrum; species Thinopyrum elongatum. The sequence continues at coordinate 469,739,308 of CM022303.1, read as the reverse complement.
ACCCGATTGGCATTTCTCTTCAAGTCCGACCGTGGCGTCACTTGACACCCGACTGGCATTTCTCTTCAAGACCTCTCGTGGCATCTCTCGAGTTTACAGGCGGTCCCGCCACTACTCTTGTAGACACCCGATTGGCATTTCTCTTCAAGACCTACCGTGGTGTCACTTGACATCCGACCGGCATTTATTTTATTTTATTTTCCTTAAACTCTCCTTGTTTATCACTAACATTCCCATATATTCATTTATTTGCATATGCTAATATTTTATCATGCCATGATTTAATTCCTGTCAGTAGGCATTTAAGTCCATCATGAGCATACGCATATAGTGTGGTTCATCATGATCATATAATTTAATTGTTGCATTCGGTATATCTTTTGTTCATGATGTTTGCGAGTACATTCAAACGTACTCACAGGCTTGTCCCTGGCTATTTACTTGGCTAGGTCAAGTTTCTACAAGGAGTACCACAGCGATGTCCGTGCGGAGCCTAGGATGGCAGCCATGCGGGATAGGAATTATCCAGGTCAGCCGTTTCTGTGGGAATGGAGCCCCATCGACGTTGAAGAACCGCGAGACAATTCTGTCATCCACCACCAGAATCACTGTTGTATCATTAGACCTTTATGGTCTTGTATCCAATTCTTGTAATAGCTTGGTAATTTGTAACAAGGACGTGTCCACCAGTAACGGTAATCCTGGGCTGGTGATGACACGAGGGGTTAATTTTCTGGGATTTCGTGTCCCGGCCCCGGCACAGACAATTCTAAAATCATAACCAACATTCACTAAATTAATTAACTGACTCAAACAGCAGTAAAACATCACTATTTCATACCTTTTTAATTAAATAAAATCCCAAATGAAAACCTTTGGACTCAAAACCATTATATTGCAGTGGCTTATAATGCACCATATTTATTTGGGCTAGTCTCATATTTTACAAAATTGGTTTGAAATAAAAACAAAAGACAAAACAGAAAACAAAGAAATAAAACAGAAAAGGAAAAACAGAACCCCCCCCCCCCACTGGGCCAACCGGCCCAGCTGGCAGCCAGGCCAGCCCACTTGACCCAGCCGGCCCACCGCACCCCTCCATAACCCCCGGGCAAACCCTAACCCACCCCTCACTCCCCACTCGTTCCCCCACAATCCCCACCTCCCCAGCCCGATCTGGATTGGGGCTGGAGGAGCCTGACGCCCGCCCCGCCGCCCGAGCCGCCCCGCCTCGCCGGCCACCGCCGCCCCCGTCGACCGCCGAACCCCGCCTCCTCGTCCTCCCCCTCAACGGCTACCCCGAGCCTCTCCGGGCCCCGATCCCCGGCAATGAATGTGAGCGTCACTACCGCGCTCGCGCCCCCCCCTTTGCCTCTCCCCCTTCGCCCCCACGCGCACCAGCTCGCGCACCGGCCCGCGCTCCCGCTCGCGCTCAACCACGCCGCAATCGCCCGCAGCTCGCGCGCCGCTAGCTCAACACCGACCGCGCCTCGCAGGGCCGTGCACCATCCGCGCCCTGCCTCGCCCAGTCCACCCCTGTCAGCGGCCTGCGCCCTCAAGCGCGCGCGCTCGCGCGTGCCTGGCCGTGCCCTACACCACTCGCCCCAGCCCCGTCGAACCCGTGACGTCGCCGTCGATGGCCATCGTCGTTGTGGCCTTCTCCGGCCACCCCCAGGTCCCAACTCCTCCACCAGTGGATGCGGCCGAGCCACAGCTACTCGTAGCTGTGCTCAACTCGCCAAACCATCGCTCGATGCTCCTCCACTGCGCCTGGACGTCGCCGGTGGTTACCTCTGGCCAGCTGACGTGTCCGGTTAATTAGGGGCACTAATTACCCTATTAGTTACCCCTGTCACTATGACATGTGGGCCCCAACTAATTAAGAATAACTAAACAGCTCTTTGAATAAAACCTGAGTCTATTACATGTGGGACCCGTGTACTGTTTAAAAGGATAAGTTTTAGTTAACCTAACTGCCTATGACATGGGGGACCCAGTGCACTATTCTTTTGGATAAGGTTGACTGGGTCAACTGCTGACTCAGCAGTGGGGCCCCACTGTCAGCCACACATACACATCCGTGTGTACACACTCTCTGTACCCTTAGCATTTTCCAATTTAATTTTGAATTTAAATTAATTCCAGTAAATTTCAGAAAAATATTTAAATCTTTGAAAAATCATATGAAATAATCCGTAACTCGGATGAAAAAACTTTGTACATGAAAGTTGCTCAGAACGACGAGACGAATCCGAATACGCGGTCCGTTCATCCATCACACGTCCCTAACTTCCCGAACATGGAACCGTTTCCCTCCGGTCATCTGTGTGACAAATGTCCGGAACCGGGAAAACATTCCCGGATGGATTCCCCCTTCCTAGGTGATGTGCAACCATATGTTAGATCACCCCTAGCACCGCGTATTTGCCATGATACGCTTTGTGATGCTTTGATTGCTCTGTTATTTATTGTGCTTCCCCTCCGTTACTTCTTTCTCGGTAGACCCCGACACCGACGTCGTCCCCGAGACCGACACAGCTCAGGAGCCCGACGACACCGTTGACGACCTTGCCCTTGCCGCCGAGCAACCGGGCAAGCCCCCCTTTTGATCATCCTGATATCGCCCATTCTATTTTCACATGCTTGCATTATAATTGCTGCTGCTACTGCTTTACCTATTCTGATGCATAGCCTGTTTATTGTAACCTGCTGTTGATAATTACCTGCATATCCTAAACTGCTTAGTATAGGCTGGGTAGAGACCTATCAGTGACCCCACTTATCCCGACTGCCCCGCTGGATTATCCGAAGACCCGATCAACGGGATTGAAGACTAGGTTCCGGCACTGCACATCACCCCCCCTTAGTTGTAACGACACTGCAGCGTTACTATCGAGTGTCGAGGGTGAAACCTCTTGTAGCACTTCTGATGTTAACTCTGTAGAGTAGCTATTCGGTCATGGTCATCGAGGGTGATTCCTCCTTCACCGCTTCCGGTAACGACACCGTCGTACAACACCTCAAGTGTGAACCCATCGAGGGTGATTCCTCCAAGTTCACCTTGACGATTACATCGAGTAGGAATCCAACGAGGGTGATACCTCGGATTCCCCTGATGTTATGGACACACGGATATTTGGACTATACTATTGATACTTGGAAAGGCGGGTCGACCCTGAGGGGTACCCGTGTGTGATGTGAAGGCGGGTTGCCTGTATGGTGCCCGAGTGATGAATACGAGGCGTGGCCGGGCATTCTTGGCCCTTGCCGCAAGTCCTCGAGACGGGGCGACGGGGTCACATCGATCGTGAGTCTCTGCTCGTTACCGCACCCCCAAGGTACTAACGGTTTGGATATGTGATCTGAGTGGGCCTCTGGCCCGATAGCACTAACCACCACGTGGGCATAGTATGGGCGTTCTGCATCGTATGCATCAGCCGAAAGCTCTGTCAGACATCCAGTTCAGCAGTGCGGCATGGAGTGATTGGCGCCATTCACGACAGAGGTGGTGCTTGGATCTGAGCCATGTGCGCAATGACCCGAAGGGCGAGGGGCGATGGCCCAAGACCCCCTTGCACTTAGGATGTAGACCGGCAGGGACCTCTCTGCTGAGCTCTAGGTAGGGCTGCGGTGTATCGTTTGGCCGAGGCCGGGCATGACCCAGGAAAGTGTGTCCGGCCGGAGTTAATCGAGCGTGTTGGGTAAGTTGGTGCACCCCTGCAGGGAAGAACTAATCTATGCATAGCCGGATCCTCGGTAACGGACACTCAGAGTTGTATCCCGATTGATACAATTAAAATTGGATACTATGGCTCTGGGATTGCTTCTCGCAGGGAATCTAGAAGGGATCTCAGGACGAGGTTGATGACTGTATGGCTATGGGATTGCTTTCTCGCAGGGAGTCGAGAAAGGAATCTCTGGGTGAGGATGAGACGTAATGATACTACTACTTTATACGGTACTAATCTACACTCTTCTAATGCTGCAAGACCTCTGAAGATGCTAGTCTTCGATAGGACTAGGCCTTCTCTCTATTCCGGCATTTCTGCAGCCCAGTCCACATATACAGCCTTCCTTTGATAATGTTGCATATGTAGTGTAGATCCTTGCTTGCTGAGTACTTCGGAGTACTCACGGTTGCTTTGCTTTCCTTTTCTCCCCATATCAGTTTGTCGCAACCAGATGATGGAGCCCCTGAGATAGCTGCCCCGCCGATGATCGCTACTACTACTACCCCGAGGGTGGTTACTGCTTCGAGCTTGCCGTCGACCAGGAGTAGGATCGGAGGGTCCTAGGCAGGAGGCCTGCGCCTTTCGATCATAGTGTTTTTCTTTTGCCCCGCCTTCTAAGGGCTTATCTGTGTTTTTCTTTCATATCTGTACTCAGATATCTGATGCTTCCGCTGACGCTTGTATGCGAGTTTATGTATTCAAGCCCTCGAGGCCCCTGGCTTGTAATATAAAGCTTGTATGACTTTATTCATGTTTTAGAGTTGTGTTGTGATATCTTCCCATGAGTCCTTAGGCTTGATCGTGTGCATTTGCGTGTATGATTAGTGCATGATTGAGCCGGGGGTGTCACAGGATGTATGATCGTCAGTATGCCTGCGCATGAGCTCGGTCGACAAAAGTGAATGTTTGTTGCACCGACAGAGAGTCCACCATACCTACCTATGTATTAAGTAAGATCCTTCAAGTAAGTTCTCATCGGTGCAAAAAGGCAATAAAAATTGCTCCTAAATGTGTTTGATCTTGTAGTGTAAGGGAAAATAAGTGTTGTACGAACTTGTGATGGCAAAGTAATAAAAGCGATGAAGTGCATAATAAAGGTTGCTATCATAAGGGGCAATATAACATGACGTTCTTTTGCATTAAGGGATTGTGCATACAAAACCAAAAAGCGCATGACAACCTCAGCTTCCCTCTGCGAAGGGCCTATCTTTTACTTTTATGCAAGAGTCAAAGTATTTTCCTCTATTCCTTTTTATTTTTCTCTTTGGCAAGCATCATGTGGTGGGGAAAGATCTAGGCACATATATCCAGTTGGATATGAGTGAGCATGAGTTATTATTGTTGACATCACCCTTGAGGTGAATAAGTTGGGAGGCGAAACTATAAGCCCCTACCTTTCTATGTGTTCGGTTGAAACTTTTTGTCCATATGTATGCTATGAGTGTTAGCAATCACAATAGATTAAATGATGGTTGAGTATGTGGACTTGCCAAAAGGCTCCGATATGAGACCCTTCCTGAAAATATGATGAATTGTAGTTGCAAAGTTGAGTGAGAACATAGTTTGTTGGTTTTCAATAAAGTTTATGCTTTCTACTTTGATGTTGTGATGAATTGTTACTTGTTCATGAGAAGCTATATGATAAAGTTTGTTGCTATTATAATAATAAGCATGATAGTACTATGTCCGTATTTTGTTTTTATCGACTCCTCTCTCTCTAAGCATGTGGTCATGATTTTCGATATTGGTTTTCGCTTGAGGACAAGCGAGGTCTAAGCTTTGGGGAGTTGATACGTCCATTTTGCATCATGTTTTCCTACTGTTATTTATAGTGTTTTTATGCTTTATAACACTTTATGGAGTAATTCTAATGCCTTTTCTCTCATAATATGCAAGGTTTACACAAAGAGGGAGAATGCTGGCAGCTGGAATTCTGGACCTGAAAAAGCTATGTCAGAGATACCTATTATGCACATCTCCAAATGAGCTGGGATTTTATGGAGAATTATTTTGGAACATATAATAAATATTGGAGGAAATAACTACCAGAGGGGGGCTACCAGGTGGCCACAAGACACCAGGGTGCACAAGGCCCCCAGGCGCGCCCTGGTGGGTAGTGGCCCCCTCGGCCCATCTCCGGTGCCCATCTTCTGGTACATAAGGTCTTTTGACCTAGAAAAAATAAAGAGAGGACTTTCGGGACGAAGCGCCGCCCGCCTCGAGGCGGAACTTGGGCAGGAGCACTTTCGCCCTCCGGCGAAGCGATTCCGCCGGGGGGACTTCCCTCCCGGAGGGGGAAATTGAAGCCATCGTCATCACCAACAACCCTCTCATCTTTGGGAGGCCAATCTTCATCAACATCTTCAAGAGCACCATCTCATCTCAAACCCTAGTTCATCTCTTGTGTTCAATCTTTGTATCGGAACCTCAGATTGGTACCTGTGGGTGACTAGTCACTACAAAAAAATACACTTCCGTGATGATATGTGTTTGTCATAGTAGGTCATGTTTTCTGTCATGCATGTACATCCATGACGATTTTATGAAAGAATCAAGATAGTCATACCTGTGCTGTCGTAGAAGTGTTCCATGACAATACTGAAATTATCATCACGGAAGTGTCCACTTCCATGACGATAAATACCGCGTCATGGAAGTGTTTTCGTCAAGGGTAACTGACATGTGGCTTCCACCGTAACGGGTTGCCGTTAAGCTATCAGGTTCCGATTTGCATCCGATAACCCGTTAACAGCCCATACCAATGGGGATTTTCCACGTGTAAAATTCTCATTGGCCACAGGAACCACATGTCAGCTCGTGATTGGGACAGAGAGGCACCTATGATATGTTGACATGTGGCACGACCCAACAGTGGCCCATTTAGCTTACAAAGGCCGACCCATTTGACTTGGTCAAAAGCTAGCGGGCCGGCCCATGAAAAGCCTGTTAACTGTGTGTTCGCATATAGCCCATTTTATGGCCTGGTAACTCACGACCCGTTTTAGCATCCCCGAATTCGGCCCAACAGCGTCATGTGGACCGTCCAGTATAATACCAGCCCGTTTCAGTTTTGGCCCATGTATGGCCCACGACGTCTTTCGGCCCATATGAGGCCTTTCGTATCTTTGGGCCCTTTAGTGGCCCGTGGTGACTCTGGCCCATAATGAATAGTAAATTTTTTTATACCCATTAACGACCCATGATTCACATGGCCGTTTCCAGCCCGTGTTAGCTTTCGGCCTACTGGTGGCCCATACATTCTTGGGCTCCTTTCCGGCCCTCGGTTACTTCTGGCCCGTTACAGGCATGTTCTCCTAATGGGCCAAATTCAGCCCGTGGTTAGAATTGACCCGTTTGTGGCCTGTTAACCCGTTGCGCCGTTTCCAACCCGTCATGTATTCTGGCTCATTAACGACCCGTTATGCCTGTGACAGAATTAAGCCTTTGCTGTCTTCTGGCCTGTTAATTTCCAGTTACCATGCTGGCCCGATACCAATTACGCCCATTTATGGCCTGTTTCGGCCCATTTATCCGACAGCCCGTAGGAGTGCCGGGGCCGGGACACAAAATCCCAGAAATTAACCCCTCGTGTCATCACCAGCCCAGGATTTACCGTTACTGGTGGACACGTCCTTGTTACAGATTACCAAGCTATTACAAGAATTGGATACAAGACCATGAAGGTCTAATGATACAACAATGACTCTGATGGTGTATGACGGAATTGTCTCGCAGTTCTTCAACGTCGATGGGGCTCCATTCCCCACAGGAACGGCTGACCTGGATAATTCCTATCCCGCATGGCTGCTATCCTAGGCTCCGCATGGTCGTCGTTGTGGTACTCCTCGTAGAAATCCTGACCTGGCCAAGTAAATAGCCAGGGACAAGCCTATGAGTACGTTGGAATGTACTCGCAAACATCATGAACAAAAGATATACCGAATGCAACAATTAAATTAGATGATCATGATGAACTACACTTTATGCAAATGCTCATGATGGACTCAAATGCCTACTGACAGGAATTTAATCATGGCATGATAAAATATTAGCATGTGCAAATAAATGGATATATAAAAATGTTAGTGATAAACATGGATAGTTAAAGGAAAATAAAATAAAAGAAATGCCGGTCGGATGTCTAAAGTGACACCACGGTAGGTCTTGAAGAGAAATGCCAAACGGGTGTCTAAAAGAGAAATCGGACGAGATAGGACCATCCGAGAACTCAGGCGACGCCACGAGAGGTCTTGAAAAGAAATGCCAGTCGGGTGTCAAGTGACGCCACGTTCGGACTTGAAGAGAAATGCCAATCGGGTGTCCACAAGAGTAGTGGCATGATAAACCGCTTGTTAACTCGAGGGACGCCACGAGAGGTCTTGAAAATAAGATTGAGTGCCCGGGGTAGTCTAGCCAGCCCCTGAGACACTCAGGAAAAATTCAAAATAAGAGATACGGGTTAGTCCTCAATATTATGCATAACCATAATAATATTAATATGCATAGCAAAAATATTCATGGTAGCATCAGGTTGACAATAATTATCTTGCAAAATAATTCAGGCTCAATTTAATTATTTTCCTCCGAAGACCGACACTAAGACCGACACTTGACCAACCCAGATTGTAGCCCTTAACCGCGGACACGGCTATTCGAATAGGTTTAAACTCTGCAGAGGGTGTGCTCTTTACCCACAAGTAAAGGATTTCTTTAGTCAGTACCGTGACACCGACTAATTCCCATTACAGTCTTTGGGTTGAAAACACACCTGACCAGCACACACCAGATTAACTTTCCGGATGCCCAGAATCACCCAAAGCATCGTTCAAGAAAAACTCTGAGACGGAGAAACCAACGTCCTGCATGGGATCACTATTAATACGCGCGGATTCCAAGGGGTGCTCCCCTCTCAGTCACAACTGGAAACACCCATGCCCCCTGACCCGATGACAGGATTTAGTCCATGGCCATTGGAAACCCTCATCGTGGCCCTCTGTACGGTGTGTGCATGGAAAGGGGTTATCAACTTACTGAACCATACCCTACCTTTGGCAGGAACCTGTGGCAGCACGAAACAAGTATGGGGGTTACCGGAACAAGACTCGATCTACGGTCGACTCAGGAGGCTTAAGTTTCCTGCAATGGTTAGCACAACAAGTATTCTTTCAACAACAATACCAAACAGGGCCACAACCCTTGCATGCTCCACATATATCACGTGACACCCCCGTGTCAAATATGGCCCGTGCCCGCCGGCACGTCCAAGGCAGGAGCATACTCCTGGATTCTCACCACTTGTGCATGTCAAAACTTGAGTGGAATGCATGCAAGAGAAAAATATACATGACCATGCATGCTCAACTAGCAATAGGCAAATCTAATTTGAATTCAACATAGTCATGTTTAAATTATTCTAGCAAATAATTCACCATGCTTTCACCGTATCAAGTGTTCAAGATGCTTGCCTTGAGCATGGAGGAGTATTGGGTGCACTCCAAAAGTTTGAAATATTAACTCCCCTCCATTTCCTATTTTCAAAAATATTTAAATTACCACACATATATTAAGCAGGAAAATAAAGTTGCTCTAAAAAAAATAAGAATTATATTATTCTAGGACCTCTCTGGTTATATCAAAAAGAACCAAGGTGGTCCTACTGGATTTTGAGCAATAAGAATTTCTAAACATTTCAAAATAAGTGGAAATAAGGAAATAAAGGATCTTCTAGAATTTTACAGGAAACATTTTATAAAAAGGAGTTAGAGCACCTATTAAATGATACATGATTCTAAAGACATTTAGGAATTTGTTTCACTGAATTTGGAGTTGAGATGGTTAGCCTAGGGATTTTAAAAGTTGAATTATGTGAAGAAATTATCTATTTAATTAACGAGACAAACATTACGCAATAATAAAATGTTCACTACTCATAGATAATTAGGAAATGATTTATAGAGCATATAGAAATTTGAATTAATCCATTTGGATTTGAAATGGTTAACAGGGAAATATTTTAGTTCTGGGTAAAAAGAAAGAAACAGGAATACTCCCGACAGGCTGGGGCGCGCAACCGGCGAGGCCCAGCTAAACGACGCCTTGGGGCTGAGCCCAGAGACACAGCTGCACGGGCGAACCGGTGACTCACCGACAGGTGGGACCCACCTGTCGGGTTTGTCCTCTCCCTCGTGCGCGCACCTGAACGGAAACAGAGGGGAAGCTCCGGCGATCGGCGCCGGTGAACGACGGCGCCCCACGATGAGCCGAGCCCATCGTTGTGTCGAGGAGACCAAGGCGGTCCTACCGGTGGCCTGCATGGCCGGCGGGAGGCCCTATCTCGCTGGCGACGAGGATCCCCGAAAATCTCCGGCGGAGGCAAAATGGGCGTTTCGCCCTCGGTAGTTCCCGAGCTAAAATTGGGAGGGTAAGGGGTTTTCGAGGTTGAGGGAGAGCTTCTGGTGGAGGGGGTGAAGAAGGGGAGGTACTGGTGGCGATGAATTTAGCCGAAGCTTGGTCACGGCAATGGCGGACAGAGGGGAGCGAGACGACCGCGTTCGGTTGTTTTGGCTGCTCAGGATGTTCACAGAGGGTCGAGGGGAAGAGCTAGCGATCGAGAGGAGGTCGGGATGGATTTTATAGGGAGGGAGAGACAGTTCCCATGGCATCCAGAAGAAAGCATGACGGCGGCGGCCATAACTCCGGTGGTTGAGATCGATACAAGGGCGGTGCAGCGTGGGCAAGCTTCTGATGGAAGCCACCGTCCAGGGAGTGAGCTGGCTGGCTCGGGGGAATGCCAGGTAGCGTGGACGGTGCCGTCCCCGAGTGGTTTGCGGCGGCGGCCATTAACGCGCCGTCGAAGCGGTTGGGGACGGTGGCGGTGGTCAGCGAGGTCGGTGGAGGTTTGGTGAGGGCAGTAACTCCCGCAGATAGACTTGGACGAGCTGGTAGGCTAGGAGGGCGCCGGGAGGCTTGGCGGTGCCGTGGTCGGGACGGCAGCCACGGGCGGCGGCGCTGGACGGTGATGGCCGGCGCTAGGCGACGCTGGGAGGTGTCGGGGAGGTTCCTGGCTTGCTCGTGAAGCCAGGGAGGGTGGAGCACGAGTGGGGGAGGCCGCGGAGCAATGGTGCGAGAGCGAGGCCGAGCCTGCCAAAAGAGCGCTCTGCTCGTGCTCTGTGCATGCACTCCAGGCGTTCGATGAATTGCCACAGTGGCCAAGTTAACTTATTTGAATTTGAAATTTGGCATGATGATGAGTCACTCTGTAATAGAGCTACTGGACATGGTGGTTTGGCAGGAGAAGCAAATGCCAAATGTAGTTTAGAAAGAGACCAAATTTCTGTCATGCCCACAACCTGCTTGACAAAATGCTAGGGCTGTCTAGAAGATTTTTTTTGCTATGAAATTCACCAGGATGATGCTTCATTGGATGGAGAGGGGTGTGGTGGAGTTTATTTGGAAAGGAGAGAAACTTGTCAGTGCAAGTTTTACTGAAATTCATTTCTGGACAAGAACTTGAGGGCAATATTTGGTGAACTAAAATGATTCCAATGGGGCTAAAATTTTGGACTTAAGTGTTTGGTTGAAAGGACAATAGGTGGGAAAAATTTCAGAATTTTTGGAGCAAAGAAAATTGGGGTTGCAGTTATAACCTAAGAAATGGACAGAATTGAAAAGAGGTTGTTTCACTCAAAATTTTCAAAACACCAAGAAGGGTTTTTGCATAGAAGTGATCCATAGGCAACACATGATCTCCCATAATTTTTGTGGAATTTTAAAATAATTATTTATAATGGTTATAGTGCAACAGAGGCAATTAAAGTAGTGAAAATGCTATTAAAATAATTATATTGGGCAGAATTTTATTATGAAAATAGTTCCTACTATTATTAAGGTAATAATCAAATGGTTTAAGAAAACTCCCAAAGCCACAATATTATTTTCCAAAAAAAATTCTATATGGGGGAAAGAATTTTGAAAGTCAGAACAAAAAATTCTCTGAAAATAATAAAGTAATTATTATAATTTCAAAAAAAAAAATTATTTCTGGTCGAATTTTACTTAATAAAAGTGGGGTTAAATTTTTTGGGGTGTTACAAGGAGGCCTGTCGATTCTACGGCCCGTTGGAGGCCCATTTATCCGACGGCCCGTAGGAGGCCCATTGATCCTACGGCCCGTAGCAGGCTCAAGGTTACCACGGTCCGTATCTGGCCCATGGTTTTTGTGGCCACTAGCAAACCAAGGAAAAAGAAGACTAGGGAAATAAATAAGCCAGAAACTAACGCTAGGCTATTAAGGCGATTGCACAGATTACATCCACTGAGCATCAAAGTTCGCCACTAGTGCAAATATAGGGAACACCCTACACTATACAAAAATGGCTTGCTGTTTTCTTCAGTCGGTCGCTGCATGTTAAGAACAAATTTTGTATCGCAACAAATCAAATTACAACCATAAAACAAAAGGAAGGTTGGCATAAAAGTTAACAGTCCGGCAGATAAATGCACCACGAGAAGTTCAGAAGCTCAATTCATTTGACCTGGCTGTTACGTTTTCATGCTGTACTGTCCAATGGAGCACCATAACCTTCGCCTTCATTTCTCCAAGGCTCCTGAACAACATAGCAAATGTCTAATAGTCTGGTTTCAAAACCATGCATATCTTGACGACATCGAACAATGGCTGTCCTTGTTTCACAAAGGGTCTCTGTTAGGGATTGTACTTGTGTCTGGCGCACAGATATAACATTGTTTTGAGCTTGCATATCTTGATCATGAGGCAGTTTGAACGAGATTGCCTTAACAACCAACCCAGTATTACACAGGAACGTGCTTTTGGCACTGTTAGTGGACAGGTACAGACCCACTGCAGCAAGAGGTGACATTGCAGTTATAGTTGCCTCGTCACCTTCAGAAGGTGGCGGTTCCACCATTTGTTCCATAGCTTGCTGAAAAGTTGAGTTTGTATATTAGTAGTACCAGAATAGAAGATATTTAGGAGGCAGCAAAACCAAACAGTATAGCTTTGGTCTATATACAGAACTTATTCTGTTGAACCCGTGTAAAATATTAGTTGTATTTTACTGCAAAGTACATAATAAAACCAGGTTCCAAACATATGACCATGTACCATGGCTAATGTATTGTCTATTTCTTCACATTGGATTGACAGCTAAGGATAAAGAGACAAAGTTTATAATACGGTAAGCATAGTATGACATCATTCATATCACAAAATAACTGAGAACAGACAAATAGGCAATTGTAACATTGTGTAGACAAGTCCAGCACGGAACTAGATTACAGATCAAGATCAAAGGAACATCACTCCTCTCTTTTAAACCTTGTAAGGTGCAATGATACGCTAAGACAATTGTGTATAAAATTGAAAAGAGTAATAGACATTGGCTGCAAACCATGAAGTTCAATGCACAAGTGAGAGTAAGTAGTAGTTAAAAGGCATGAGGATTAAGGACTTACAACAGCGGTTTTGACTGGTGTAGTCATGCCCTTTGTCTTGCTGGTGTGACAGTCCTTGAAGATTTCCACAACATTTGGTTCAGGTACTTTTTGATCCTTAAGGGCTTTCCTCTGCATCTGGAACAAGTCAATATAGATCTGATAATATGGCACAGCGAAAAGAGTGAAACAGCAGCTAGTTACAAGAGCCTCGTAGTGTGCAATATAGCTACGAGATCCTGTCGTCTGTTGGAATTTCACTTTCATACGGTTGGCCTTGTTCTTTGAATAGTTCTCCTACAAGAAGATAGATTTGTGAGGCACATGCGTAAATAGCAGTTCAACATGTGATCTAGTCACATATATATATATATATATATATATATATATATATATATATATATATATATATATATATATATATATATATATATATATATAACGTACTTGATACTTTGGATCAGACTAGTGTTTAACAAGGCCTCTCCAGTCTTCATCCGATATATTTTCCACTGGAGATGTTTGGGCAAGTTCACTGTTAGCCTTGCCTTCAGAGTGAGTTTTCCTCAAGTTATACCGATACTGTCGCAGAGCAGACTTGAAAACATGGGTGCATGCTTGTCTGGTTGCATCATATTGGCTATCCAACTTGAACCTCATCTTACCAGCAACCTAGAAAGTATGGGACAGAGCAAGACGATATTACTAATTTCCATACGTAACCATACTTACAGATAAATGGTCGAGGAAGGTGTTAAACTGGGCTTCGTCTTTGTCATTCCTATATTGAATCCATGTTGGGAGGATACGTGCATGACACTCGACGACAATGGCTGCCTCTGGTACTAACTTGGCTGACTCTGTAGCATCACGTGGCCTTTTTAAACCTGCCTCAAAATGGATCTCCATTCTTCCTCCTCTAGATTTAGTTAACTTGTCGAGCATTATCCCTGATGTCTGTTTCCTCTTGCGCCTAGGTGCTAGTTCAACAACGAACATGGGAAGTGTTAGTGTACATCAAACTGTGAGACTACATATAATGCTTACATGAGGAATTCTTGGAAATGGGAAATATATGTATCACATTAAGATAGTCTAATTACTTGGACTCAGTGGACACATGGAGCTATATATGTGGAAATGAATTCTACCCTTCCATTAAAGCTTACAATGTGCTGATTGGTCACAAACAAACCCCACCACACTTCAGTTGGATCTGGAAGACCTCTTGTCAACCCAAACACAAAGTGTTTTTTTGGATGTTGTTACATGATAGAGTCAACACAAGAAACATGTTAAGAAGAAAAAGGTTTGAGCTTGAAGCATACAACTGTGCAGTTAGGGGCTCTCAGCAGGAAGAAACACTACACCATCTTTTTTGGGGATGCCCTTTTGCCATTCAATGCTGGGATTTTATCTGCCCCACAAGAACACATAACTTGTCAGTGTTATAAGCTTATCAAGATCTAAAAGACAAGCTCAATTACCCCTTTTTTTTATGGAGATCATCATTCTAGGGTCGTGGGCTATATGGATATCCAGGAATAACAAGATCTTTGAAAATATAACTCCTTCATTTCAGGGATGGAAATTCATTTTCTTGGAGGAGCTCAAGCTGCTAAAATTCAGGATGAAGAGAAAACATGTTCACCAATTCTCAGCTTGGTTGGAGACCATCTAGTAATTGCATTCTTAGGAGTAGACTAGTTTTTGTTTCTTTTTTACTCTTTTGTTTCTAGTTTTTTTTGCTTTCTCTCTGTATTCTTCTTCTTCTTTTTGTTTGTTCTAGCTCTTGGGCTTACCTCAAGCCTATCAGACAGACTTTGGTGCTCCTGTTTTAATTATTTAATAAAAGTTGCAGTGGGGTTTTACCCTACTATTTAGAGTAAAAAAAAAGACTACATATAAAGAAGCATGCAACTGTAACTTGACTCGAGCAACTACCTTCTTGCTGTTGAAGCTCACAAGGTTCATCTGATCTTGCCAACTCGTCTTGTGTCAAGAGTGCTTCGGAAGTAGTGTTAGGTGGCAAGGGAGATTGGGAACTTGCAGCTAGCAGAGTTACCGAACGAGTAAATCATGCAGATGTTGGTACTGTGGAAGAAGGTGTTGCAACAACTAGGGTTGTCATTGCTTGTTTGGTGGCAGATATTCTTTTGTGTTTGGATTGTTTTGCAGCTGGTGTTGCAAGGGATACCGTGTTTGTACAATTTTTCGGCGAACTTCGACCTTCTATTGCACCATCAGTACCAGCAGAATCTGCATAATTCTTCCGCTTCCGTTTCCATGCGTCCTAAGTACTAACACCACCCCCTACCATTTTGTGTTCCTTCCTCTTTCTCTTTGCCATGTCAAGTCAAGCCGACAGGAAAAAGGAATAAAAATTTAGTTCTTCAGAACAAATTGATGCGTGATACAGATGAACTAAACTTTGATGTTAGACAACCGCATGATAGGAGGATGTAATGTGTGCAAAAAATAGGACGACATGAGATAATCAGAACTATGATGTGTAAACTAAGCATAAGGCATTTCAATAAATTAGAAGCAATGCAATGGAAGGTAGACACCATATGAAAGATGCTACAAATATCGCTCTGCCAAGTTAACAGTGTCTCGTCATAACTGGCATTTAAACAAATGTGAAGCAGTACAAAAAATAAATCATATGCAAGATGCAAACAACATCACACTACCAAGTTAAAGGTCTCTCTTCATTAGTGCCATTGCATATTCATAGCTATGACGTGTAAGCTAAGCAGAAGGCATTTCAACAAATTAGAAGCAATGAAAGCTAGACACCATATGTAAGATGCAACGAATATCACTCTACCAAGTTAAAACTGTCTCGTCATTAGTGCCATTTCAACCAAAATAGTAGTAGAAGCTAGAAAATAATGCGAGATGTAACCTATATCAGACTCCCAAGTTAAACAGGTCTTATGATAAGTGATTGTTGCAGGTTACACAACAGTAGTACTTTGATGTAAGAACATGGTGTGATAGACAGATATTGTATGTTCTAGAAACAGGAACACGTGTCTTATTCACAAGTATAATGTGTAAAGTAAGCAGATGGAATTCAACAAAATTAGAAGCAATACAAGCTAGACATCATACATAACATGCAACCACATATAACAGTGCCATGTTAGGGGGAGCACCTGTGATGGTGGACTAGGGGAGACGTGCTCATCATCAACACGACTATGTTGAGTGTCTATGCATGTGTTGTCTTGCAAATCTTGTTGGGGGATGGCGGACTAGAATCTGTAGAGGTGCTCCATTTCAGTTGGTTGGAAGGAGCACCTTTATCCACTGCCTTGCAAATTTCCTTCCGCTTTATTGATTTTGCATTGTGAAGTAAAACCGACAAGAAAAAGCAATAAAATTCACTCTTCAGAACTCATTCATGCATGATACTGACAATCACTACTTTGTTGTAAGGCAAACACATGATACGAGGATGGAATATGTATGAAAAAACAAGACGGCATGGCATATTCACAACTATTTGCGTAAACTAAGAAGAGGTAATTTAATCAAATTACAAGCAATACAAGCTAGACACCGTATGCAAAATGTAGGACAATATCACACTGCCAAGCTAGAGAAAGCACCTGGGATGCTGATTTTGCCGGAAGACCGCCATCAGTCCCTGCCTTAATTTTTTCCTTCCTCTTACTTAATTTTATTGCCTTGTCAAGTCAAACCCACAAGAAAAATGAATAAAAATTCGCTTTTCAGAACTCATTGATGCAGGATGTTGACGAGGACTACTTTAATGTAAGGCGACCGCATGATAGGATGATTGAATGTGTAAGAAAAAATGACATCATTGCATATTCACAGCTATGATGTGTAAACTATGCATAAGGCATTTCAACAAATTAGAAGCAATGAAAGCTAGACACCATATGAAAGATGCAACGAATATCACTCTACCAAGTTAAAATTGTCTCGTCATAAGTGCCATTTCAACAAATTAGTAGTACAAGCTAGAAAAGAATGCGAGATGTAACCTATATCACACTCCCAAGTTAAACATGTCTTATGATAAGTGATGGATGCAGGTCACACAACAGTAGTACTTTGATGTAAGAACATGGTGTGATTGACAGATATTGTATGTTCAAGAAACAGGAACATGTGTCTTATTCACAAGTATAATGTGTAAAGTAAGCAGATGGAATTGAACAAAATTAGAAGCAATACAAGCTAGATATCATACATAACATGCAACCGCATATAACAGTGCCAAGTTAGAGGGAGCACCTGTGATGGTGGACTAGGGGAGACGTGCTCATCATCAACACAACTACGTTGAGTGTCTATGCATGTGTTGTCTTGCAAATCTTGTTGGGAGGATGGCAGAGTAGAATCTGTAGAGGCGCTCCATTTCAGTTGGTTGGAAGGAGCACCTTTATCCACTGCCTTGCTACTTTCCTTCCGCTTTATTGATTTTGCATTGTCAAGTAAAACCAACAAGAAAAATCAATAAAAGTCACTCTTCAGAACTCATTCATGCATGATACTGACAATCACTACCTTGATGTAAGGCAAACACATGATACGAGGATGGAATATGTATGAAAAACAGGACGTCATGGCATATTCACAATTATTTGTGTAAACTAAGCAGAAGCCATTTCAACAAATTAGAAGCAATGCAAGCTAGACACCACATGAAAAATGCAACCAATATGACTCTGCCAAGTTAAAAGCGTCCCATCATAAATGGCGTTTCAACAAATTAGAAGCAGTGCATGCTATAAATCATATGAAAGATGCAACCAATATCACACTGCATATACTAAAGGTGTCTCGTCATAATTGATTGATGCGGGATACAAAAAAATAGTAGTTTTACGTAAGGACATGCTTAATAGACAGATGTACTATGTAACAAAAACAGGAAGGCATGTCACATTAACAGGTATAATGTATAAACTAAGCAGAATAGCACATGCAATTTAAACAGATTGGAAGAATTACAATCTAGACACCATATGCAACATGCAACCACATATCACACTGCCAAGTTAGAGCAAGCACCTGCGATGGTGGTGTAGGGGAAATGTGGTGATCAACTATAGAGCTACGTTGACTATCTTTATCTAGCCTTGTTGTTTCTTGGGAATCTAGTGGGGAGGCTGACACTTCATTCTTTAAAAGAGGATCTTTTCTCACAGTAATCCACGAGCCTGATTGTCTCATCGTAAGTGATTGATGAGGGATACACAAGAACATTAATTTGATGTAAGAACATGGTTAATAGACAGATGTAGTAGTATGTACCAAAAATAGGAAGGCATGTCATATTCAAAGGTATAATGTGTAAGTTAAGCAGATGCAATTTAACCAAATTGGAAGCAATACAGGCTAGACACCCGGCTAGAGTGGTGAGAATGATCATCGAGGACCTGAGAGCCTAGTGGGAGGCGGGCTGCTTCACCACCACCGTGGCTTTTTAGTTGGCTTGCAGGTGATGCCTGTCTGTGCTGGGCTTGTCACTGGCTCGGCCAGTGCCCTGACTAGCTATTTGGCTTCTGGTGCTCTCGGGATGGTGGTTCATGTAAAAAATATATTTCCTTATCTTAATAAAGACCGACTTCGGCCTTTCGAATACAAGCTAGACACCATATGCAACATGCAACCACATATGACACTGCGAAGTTAAAGCAAGCACCTGGGATGGTGGTTCATGGCGAGCGAGATCATCAACTCCAGAGCTACGTTTACCGTCTCCATCAGCTGACACAACACCCTTTAAAGTGCTGAAATGTGTCTTGCCTACCCGCGTACAAAGCTGGAGCAACTTCTCTCTTTTATTTCGTGTTTCTATCAACAGTTTGTCAGAGGCTGAAATACCCATGCATAAAAAACAATAGTGAGAGTATGAGTGAAGTGTGTGCAGAACTAGTGCACTGTAAAAGTAGCAGATAGCAGGTGGCTGAAAAATAAATGACAGGAGACATATGATAGCTCATAGCTCTACAACATTGCATGGCAAATATAATTAGATTCTACTCTGTATGATTTTGTAATATATGAGCACAGGGATGGCTGGGAAATGCAGGTACTCCTCTAGCACACCACCACATGTGGTCCTATCAAAATAACAGTCGACTGAAAATAAATAGGTCAGTCGATTTTTTTCTGAACCGTCCGATCTACAAGGAACGGGCAGATGGCCTTCGTCTACCTCCCGCCAGTCACTGTTGACGATCTTTCTTGAACCGCCAGCGACCACCGGCCTAGACCCCTGCCTCCGCCGCCCCTCCCTCCCCTCGACCTCACACCACCGCCGTGCTTGGCAGCGCCCCCGGCCATCCATTTAAGCCCGGCTAACCTCCAGATCGGGCGCCAGCAGCTCCTAGGCCCCACACACCCCTAAGATAAACACCGAGGCGCTGCTTCCCCAGCGCGCCTGTTACGCTGGGGAATGCTTCCTTTAATTGGGAATCAACTAACCAGGAATTGAAATCCAGGGGGGCGACGAACCTCTAGCTAAGGTGAAATAGTATATGAGGAGAAACCTTGTGCATCGCGAGTTACTAGGAACATCTAGTATCAGGAAGAAGGTACATGAAGAAGCGGTCAACTAGTGTCTTCTGTGGGATGAATACCGTGCAAGCAGACACGTAAGATTTGCACGAATAAGGGAAGAGGAGTACCAGTTCCGGCTGCCAGTGCTGTGTCCTCCTGATTTCGCAGTGATGTTCTTCTTTGGACGAACCCATAGCCAAATTGTTGACTGTGTTGCGGTGGCCGTCTGTTGGCGGAGGGGAAGCAGATCCGATGCGGTGAAGGACGGCGTAGCTAGAACAACTCCGGTGCAGTGGACGGTGACGACGTTGGAGCGGCAGTGGTGAGGCGCAGGACGGCGCGGTTGAACTGGCTCGGGTACGGTGCACGTCGGTGTCCTAGAGACAGCTCGGCCTCGGCTTCAACTACTAGCCGTGGAGGGCGTTGCGGTTGCGGTTGCGGTGGACGACGATGTCGGGGTATCAGCCCCGGCGTGATGGAGGAGCGCGGCGGTTGATGGGTGGGATGGTGTGGTGTACGGACGCCGGAGTTTCACGGCTGGTGGAGAGGTAGTTTTGGCGCCCACGGAGTACGAATGGGGAATCGGACGGAGGGGTGGGGGGAGCTTAGGGGGAACCATGTTTCGGTCTGGGACGCGCTTTTTTTGAACAGATGGGACACGCTTGTTTGAAATTTGGGGAAAGTACAAACTTTGCCCCCCTCTTATATTTCAGCCCTACTGCGGGTCGGGGGTAGGACGGTAATCCCAGGTGTCCCAAATAGTGGGCGGGAATGATTTTGGCCGAGCGCATGTGTGTTTAGGCGGCCACGATGTATGAATGTAGGCGGTTGCGTGGCGTCTAGATGAAGTTACAAACCTACGCCGGTTTAGACCTTTGGATGTCGGGTCGGTAGGTTTCACGGGTCAGAGTTAGAAAAGTAATTTCCTTTGGTCTCACACGGTTTCGAGCAAGTAGAGGCTCTTTTGGCGCTTCGTTCAAAATTTTGAAACAGAAGTATTCATGTTTAGAGTACTCTTGAACTTTGAGGATTGACCTAAATAGACAACGTTAAATTTGACCTTGTATGTTTGAAAACCTCATTAAATTATGCGCTTCTTTTTGAAATTTTGACTCTTGAAAATCCTATAACTATGATTATTTTGGAATGGAGGAGGTAAATTTGAATCTATTTTGTACACAACTATATATGCTATTATGTACAAAAGCAGAGCAAAGATTGGTGCCCCTTAATTTAGGTATGATTTACAAATGCCATG
Organism: Thinopyrum elongatum; assembly: GCA_011799875.1. Lineage (NCBI taxonomy): Eukaryota > Viridiplantae > Streptophyta > Magnoliopsida > Poales > Poaceae > Thinopyrum > Thinopyrum elongatum. The sequence continues at coordinate 469,718,317 of CM022303.1, read as the reverse complement.
ATCTCGAATTCAAATAATTGAATAGACTTCATGTTGAATTCGATTTTTTTAAACCACCTTATGTTGAATTCAAATGTATGCTAGTTCCTAGCTAGCTATTTAGAATGTTCATTGTGTAACTTCTGTTTGTATAATGTGCTTTACACACACAACATGAACTATACTCACGTTTATATTCGAATTGCTAAAGCGATGCATTGTCTGAACTTCAAAATACTGACTCTATGGATCAATTATGTTGAATAATAACATAGACATGCTCAAATTCGATAGAATATGGATGTCTGATGGATCAATGACCGTTCCTTAGGTGAATTGCAAATATCATGATCCCATCCTAATATTTGGATACAAATTATATTTTTAATCAATGTGTACATTAGTCTTTTATGTGTAGATTCACTCTCCATAAGCCCCTCCTCACACGCGCGCTAACTTTCTCTCTCAGACATACGCGCACATGGTGTATATCCATCGGGGGTCTCTCACACATGCTCACACACTCTCTCCCGAGGTGTCCTTCTCGCACACATGCTCTCGATATCACCCTCTCTGTCTCTCGCAACCATTTACGACTGTTTTCACTAACCTTTGTCACAAGTACTCTTCCTCTCACATGCAGATGCATGCACGATCCCCATCGATCCTTTCTTTATGCATAGACCTGCCTACGTGTCTCCCGCACACACATTATCTTTAGGCCTATCTCGCACGCATTGTCTCCACCTCTCTTCCTAATTGACGAATATGATTCTAGCAGAGCATTCTGTAGGATGCACCTTAAACTTAGGTTGGATGAATGGTAATATCAGAGACAAGGGGTGACCTTAGTTCGGGGACCTAGGGTTACAAATCCTAGCCATCTTTGTCAATGGACACAGAGTCCTTCACGGCTCTGGTATCTTTGTCTTGTATGACTAGTCCTCCATGGGTCTCCCTGAAATGCGTCACGGGCCGACCAATGTGGCGCAGGACAGAACCGACCCAAGGGCCTCACCTCGGCCCACCGGACCTCATGTGGTGAGACACCCTCTACCCCTAGGTCTCGTTATCTTCTCACCCCCATACCAACACAGACACCACACAAACTATTTCTCCTCATGCCTCTATCCCCCCCCTTGCATGGACACACTCAAGGGCATCTCTTGCCGAGACATCCTATTCGTCTCTCTCTCTCTGTAGACCTCTCTCATTTATTGTGCTATCTCTCCCTCTTCACCCCCCCGTCGGCCCCTCTATCCATGTCTCTCTCAAATACGTACACATATCCTTTGTAGGCCCAGCCAAATACGTCAACTACACATTCACACATGTTACATCTTATCACGTACCCCATTGATCTAAAAAGCCCTCTCTTCACATTTACTTCGCATACAACATTCCTTTTGAATAAAACCACACAAAGTGTGGCCAAAAATTTATTTTGAAATTCTACATATATACAACATTACAAGGTTATATGGAGTATGAAAGTTAATTTGCATTGCATGGTGCACCCAATGATATTTATTCCGCACTGTGAATTTTTATATTTTTATACTATATATAAAGTTAGTCATAATAAAGAGAAACGAAGAGCATCTCTCTCTCCATCGCACACCCCCCCTTACGCCCCTTTCACGTACGCACACAAACTATCTCTAGGTCCTCTAAAAGTATGCCCCCAGCACATTCACGCATGTTTCATCTTTCTATCGCGATATATACAGCGACGATCACTGTATTTGAAGCGAAAGCATGATACATACATTGGACTTCAGAATCCACTCATTAAGGTCACCATTTATGTTTTGTGGTTATTATACAGTCACGGGCTCACCGTACAACTCTGTATTTGTTGAAGACACGACTAGTTGACCAGTTAAACGCTCCATGTGGCACATCTAGTGTTGCATCACATTATCTCACTACCATTGAGCCCACCTGTCGGCGTGTATAAGAAAGAAAACAAACAATAAAAAAATATTGGACGGTGGGTATTCGAAGTCATGACCGCGGGCACAGCGGACAAGGTGGCCTTGTATTGGTATGCTGAGCCATCTGTTTTAATACGCAGGAGCTAGTGTGGTGATTATACACACACGCACACATGCACACGAACTGCATGGATGCAACACTCACACGTACACACGCAGCCACGCAACGCTCACACGCATGCACGCAACACTCACACGCACACACGCACGCATGCATGCACACACCACACGACCAACACACACACTCACGCTCAAGTGCTCAACCTACACGTGCATGCGCACACATCAGGCCCTGACAGACACATACACAACTAGGTGGTTCCTGCGCATGGGTTGGAGTCGTGTCGCGCCTGCGTAAATTTGTGTTTATCTTACTTTTTCCTCTGCGAACTGGCAGGTGGGACCCACAAGGAACATGGTCAATTTAACCAATCAACATAGTGCCATGCAAAATATTTGGCCAGTCAATAGAGTGCAATCCGATGTTGAACGGTGAGCAAGTGACCGTATAATCACCGCAAAACATATATAGTGACCGTAATGAGCGTGTTCTGAAGTCCGGTGACCGTATTACACTTTTCGCTTGAAATACACTGACCACCAGTGTATTTATCTCCTCTCGCTCTCTCTGTGGAGCCGAGTAGGCCAACATGCCAGTGCCTAAATTGGCGCATGCCACCCCATTATTGTTGTACTGGTTTCATAAGAGCGAACAAGCATTCACGTCTACCGTACAAACTGTAGATATGAGTTACAAATGCTATGAAGACAAATACAAATATTTGAATCCACTTTATGCCCAATTTCTCTCTGTAGGCCCTCCAAAAGTACATCTCTACATGTTCTCGTGTGTTACATCTAACAACTATGCAATACAGCACTACTACACTCTAACACAATAAATCATATGTGTTTTTAGTTTTACTAGATCTCATATTGTTACTTAATTATTCAGTTTGCATACATTAAAATTGCCTTTGAAATGTATGGCTAGTATCATCTAGTGATATGAAAGGTCAGACTACACACACACACACAAGGGCCCATTACACATTCAAGCATTTCACATCTTTCTCTCACTCTCTGTGTCAAACCGCCTATGCCAAACTACCGTGCTTACCACGCGGGAAAAATCCCGCCCTCGCCTGTTTAATCGGGTTTGTATCGATGGATCGTGCGAAACAGCAAAACTATAGTAGTACTACAGCACAAGTAACAGTTCACTGGGCCGCCGTGTCGTGTACTCCTCCGTTGTAAGAGTGGAGCGCTCGCTTTCGTAAATGTTCTAGTCCCTTTCGCCAACATGTGGGACATCAAGCAACCGGGTCCACGTGCCATACCGAAATAACAGTGCAGAGCAGCAGGGGCGACGCACCCCGGTCATGGCGCTGGCATAGTAATGAGCAATGAGGCGTCAAATCACAAAGCTGCACCTTTCCCGCAGTTAAGTTGGAGGGACAAAGTGATGCTCAAAAAAGTTGGAGGGACGAAGCAACCATCATTTCACTCTTTGTTGAATCCGCTTCTCCCTTGTCTTCTTCAAGTTAACCACATGTTGCTTTTGTCGTTGTTCTGCCTCATGTGGGACGCGGATCGGCTTGGTAAATCACTGACACGTGGGACCGCATGTTAGCAAACCGCTAGGCCAACCTCCTCTAAAAATAAGAAACCTCCCACGCGGCAAAATCACCTCCATTTTACTAATCTTGATATATTTTTTTAGATCAATATAATTGAGATTTGTATAGATAGCACCAAGGATAAAAACCAAGTGGTACGCTTAAGGGCATCCACAATGTGTAGCCAAATGTGAAAATAGCTTTTGGCATCGATGGAAACCATTGTGGAGGGTGTTGCCAAATCCAAAAATAGGGAACCGAAGCTCCCTAATTGATTGATTGAAGGAATAGAAAAATGCAACCTCTCTCCTCTTTCTCCCGTGCTTGGACACATGTATAGAGCATAGAGTCTACTCCCCTGTCCCTTCTATCACAAATCACAAAGCAGTGAGGCATCAAATCACAAAGCACGGACGAAGCAACCATCATTTCACTCTTCACTGACTCTGCTTCTCCATTGTCTTCTTCGAGAAACCACCTTTACCGCACTAAGATGTATGGACGACGCTATTGTGCTAGTAGTAGTACATTTAGGCCTCCTTTGGTTCAACGGACTTCCTGGATGCAAAGAGGGTGGTTGTCTTGGCTTGCAGGCGGCACTTGCAAACGACTTACCGTGGTCTGCCTCAATGGTGTGCCTCGTCGAACGCACTTCACCAAAGCCAGATCGATCGAGATATCATCGATGTCACAGCAATGGGGAAGGAAGTCAAATAGTTACTACCTCCATTTTTTGTATACAAGGCCAGTATCAAAATTACAATTTGCAGAAGGCCACTAACACTAATAGAGACAAAATTGATGGGGTTTGCTTCGTACTAGCAACCAAGGACATTTATATACCCTTGCATGCATGCGGAAGTGAGAAGGTTGGTTTGCATGGCGCGTCATTAATCAAGCAATGAGGAGTGAGATGATTAGCTCTTTGGGCGTTGGAGAAAAAAATACGCATTAATTGACACATCAAATGAGGATTTGTATTGATCGATCCCGCGAAGGAAAGCCCCACCTTCTTTTTTAAGACAGTACGTACTTGTATCATGTTTGGGTCTAGGCCTTGCATTGCCATACTTTGCCACACATTTTTTCCAAGCTTGCCTAAAGCTTTTCAAAATGAAAAGGAGGTACACTTGCGCACGCCTGTCGCGGTCGCACCGCACCCTCACACAGTCGCTCCTGCACGCCGCAAACCCAACCAAGGGAACGCACCCTCACTGACACATGCTACCGCATGTGATCAAACCAAACTCAGCCATCCAACCGCTGACACCTAATTTTCGTTCATACAGTATGTTTATCCAACCGCATGTTGGGGAAGATCCGTGCGGCCCGTGCAGTGGTCTGTTGGGGAAGAAGAAGAAGAGGTGAGGAAGAAGAAGGGTTAGGAGACGTAGGATATTCATCCAACCGCCTAAAATGGTCGACTGACCCAAATGATGAAAGTCAGGCCACTTGCATAAATATATGTTTTTACACAGCAAAAGATTCCTAAAAACAACAACATAAAGAAAAACTATCACTGCTCGCGGAATGAGCTGACCTCGTCGTCTTTGGCTGCCGGCGCGAACCAGCCATAGCTGCCGACGTGTGTCTTCGCACCGTGGTTGTCCTCGGCCTCCAGCTACTCGTTCACGTGGAGCGTGCGGGGGCTCTGCACGGACACGAACACCGCCCGGTTCACGTCCACGACGTTCGGTTCTGCCTGCAGGAGGGCCTCGATGGCAGGGGCATCCATGTTGAGTTGAGCCTTCGCTGCCCGGTTCAAGTCCAGGACGTTCGGTTCCGCCTGCAGGAGGGCCTCGATGGCAGCGGCATCCGCGTGCTCCGCGTTAAGTTGAGCCTCCGCCGCTCGATTCACGTCCACGACATCTGGTTCCTCCTGCAGGAGGGCCTCGATGGTAGCGGCATCCGCGCGCTCCGCGTCGAGTTGAGCCTCCGCCTCCCGGTGCTCCTTTAGGATCGCCAGGTTGAACCGCAGGTCCGCCTGCACCATGGGGGACCTAGACACCAGCACGAAGTCGACGTCCATCGTCTCATATGCATCGGGGGCCTTTTGCGCCGCGACCTCCGCCATGAACATTGGATCGGCTTCCTCCTCCCCGGAGCTTGGCTCCAGAGAACTCGGGGATTGGCCTGCCGCAAAGAGAGCTTGGGAACGGAGGTCTGTGGCACCGACCGCCACAGCGATTTCTGCGCGGCTCCGGTGTCAGCATCTTGTAGTACGTGATCTTGCGGCGCACCATGGCTTTTCGACGAACTAGGGGACAACTGATGCGGACTAGGGGATCGAAAGGTGGGAGAATGGGCTGGAGAGGAGGTGTGGTTTTGGGGCAGTGGTGACCGGCCGACAAGTAGCTAGTTTAAGCCGAGCAGCGAAGGTTCCAATGGGAATAGTGGTTCCGGTGACGACCGGCCAATCGGTTTTGACTGTGTGGAGTTTGCAAAGCCGGATGGCTGGAGCCTGGAAAGTTGTGGGGTGGGGTGGGATGGGACCAAAGTTTCGGAGTTTCATGTGGCAGACGTCCGGACCTCCCCACCGTTCCTGTCAACGACGAGGTGGTGACTTCATAAATCTCAAGATGATATGCTGGCTCAGTCTCTCGAAGGTGCTCATAAGGGTAGGGTGTGCGTGTGTGCGTTCATAGGGCTGAGTGTATGCGCGCATGTATGAGCGCTTGCGTCTGTACTGTGTTAAAAAAAGGAGTACTCAAAGTATGCAAGTTCATAAGGAACGGACGGTGTACATCCCTCTTGTCGCGTTCGCGTTGCACCCCAGCACGGTGGACCCTGCACGTCGCTCACCGAATGGAACGCGCTTCGTCTTGTGTTTTCGCTCGCTTGTGGAACCGCAGTTGAGAGAAAACCGACGGTAGGAAAACTTTCCCCCTCCCTCCCCCCCCCGGAGTCGGACGTCCCTCCCCAGATACGTGGATGGCTGGATGGGGAGATTGTAGCATGTGGGACCGCAGTTGAGAGCATGCGCGAGAACAAAGCATTCACGTGTTTGAATACAAATTGGAATCCATTTCTGTTTGAATACAAATGTAGGAGTACGTACGAATCTAACAATATTGATTGGGCGTTGTTGAATGTTGATACTTTTTTCTGTAAGTTTGATCAAAGTAGAGATACTTTGACTACACACAAAACTTATATGTAAACTAAAAACGATCGGAGGGAGTATATTGTATGTTCAAAAGCAAAACGAACATTTAATACCCTTTATATATGATTTGCTGATGCTATGATCACCGGTTCAAAATTTTGAATCCGCCTTAGGTATCACACATGCACCCACTCGTTCTCTCTCGGTTTCATCTCGGGGTCTCTCTCTCCCTCCCTCTCCCTCTCTCTCTCTCACGCACACATACCACCTCTCTTCCTCTTTGTGCATGTCACACCTAATTGATCTCTCGAGGTATCAGGATTATATCTCGCTCGTCAGGTCGCTCTTCGACACACGCCTAGGTCACTCTACCATGCATTAATTGTAAACTAGCCTTTCATCTATCTTTTTTAAGCATACATTCATCTTTCTCTCTTCCCCTCTCTAGATCGGTCGATCTCCGGACCCACCCTAGTCCTCTTTCAATTGATCCATAGCTAGATGGTACACGACCGACGTGCACACACAGAACCCCCCTTCTCTCCATCCCACATGACCATTTCTGTCATAGAAACTCACCAAACCTTTATCTCCTTGCACGACACGCAGTCGATCTCTCAACATCTATCGATCTCGTCAAGATGTGTCGGGGCATGAACCGAATGGGATGTCAAAACTAAGATGAGAAGCGACACGTAGTGGAGGCAACGCGAAACTTTAAATGAACCGTTTGTCTGTATACATGTGGGAAAAATTACAACATTGGAAATACGGGCATGATCTAGGCCCACATGCGAATGACACTCGGCGGAATGTTCAAATGAGGCATGCGGGAGGATGGACTCGACTGGAGGGTGGCATGATCGATGGAGAAGAGGGTTGGAGAGGAATGAGAAATAAGCAACGCCACATGATTATACTTGGACGGCTCAAATAAACATTAAGTTGTCTCGTTTTCCCTTCCGTCTTGGTCACGGAGTAAGATACGCAGGGACTAGTATAGTTACTACTGCCGGAACATGGTAAGTTGGACCCTAAATGTAGGCACGGATCGGGCACACCTCAATTATTCCTTCAAACAATCGGACACCTAAATTAGCACACCATCCGGATACTTAATCAAGTGTTATGCTTCACGAGTTGAAAAGGAAAAGGGTGGTACTGTACCCAAAACCACCACACTTGGGTCTAGTGTAACAACTTGGTACTGTACCACATTTGAACTAGGGCACAAAATCCATCTGTTCTGCGCCTAATGCATAACGCGGAGCACTGACGCTCGAATTTGGCCGGGAAAACAGGGAAACCGACATGTGGGGCTCACCTATCGGGATGACGTGGCACAGACTAGTCCAATGGAGGAGCTGGCCCACGACCTCCTCGCCACCGGCAACCGTTCATGTGGGTCGTGGGGGCCAGCAACGTGGCGCAGCTCCCGCACCGCCTCTGGACACGGCGACCGCGGTGAGCGACACGCTCATCGTCGCTGGACACGATCGGCTTCAGGGTGCCGAGGGTGGCCCTACCGCTATGGCACGACCAGCAGATCAACACCCGGCTCGTCGAGGATGCACGGGGCACCGAAGTGCGCATGCGCCGCGACATGTCCGCGGAGTCTTCTAGCGCGACCAACTGCATCCCCAGGACCTGAGACCATGTCGAGTCGTCTTGCTTTTTCAATGACATGTGGGATCGCATGTGAGCAAAGGGCATCTCCAAATGTTGCCACGTCCGCAGCTGACTACCCTGGCACACAAAAAACCCTCGTCCCTCGCACCGTCGCGCGCGTGCGTTCCGAGCCGGTGCCAGCTGCCTGCATTCATGCCGTCCGTCCGTATGCCATCATTAAGCAGGCTCGCTGCCTAACCAACTCCGGCGATTTATTGACGCACCCGAACGCTTGGCCTCACCGGAATGCGCTACTTAAAGCGGCAACGCCCAGCTAAACTCCACACCATAGCGCATCCTCCTACCTGGCACCACATCCACCATGACCGCAAGCGGGAATGCTCTGCGGGAGAGCTTGTCTTCGGGGATGAAGCTCGAGGTCGCCGCCCTCGCTCAACTCACCGCTCGCAACGCAATACCGGCGTAGCCGGATGCGGACGCGACCGCACAAGCGGTGGCCACGTTGGCGGCCGATGACTGGAGCACCGCCAGCCACACGTCCTACTTGCTGCCGTCCAACGTTCGGTGGCGCATGTGGCAGGTGAAGCGACAGACCGTCCACGTCCATCATCATCGACCTCACGTCCACCGGCACCGCGGAGGTCGGGGACTCCATCGAGGATGAGTAGGGCATGGGAGGCGTCAGGGCATGGTGTGCCAACTGGTCGGTCCGTCTCCCATGTTCTACTCTTCCTCGCCGGAGACCACACCTTCACTTCATGGGTGTTGAACCCCGCCGCCATTCATGGAGACGACAGATGGAGGACTTCGTCGCCGATGCGGAAGTACAAAGGAAAGTGGACGTCGGTCGCCGCCGTAGAATAGGTTTAGGGTCGGGTTTCTTTTCTTTTTCTGTCCTATAAAAGTTCAAAAGGTAATGAAAATCTGCCGTGTTTGCATGAATCTCGTCTGGTGTATATGAACTTTCACAATAATAGTAAGATATATTGTATGAAAATATATGGAATGATGATTCGTTTCTGTGTGTATAAACTTGGTCTAAGTTTAGAAGGTTTGACCGGAGACAAAGCTAACATGCGAAGTAAATAAACACATAGGGTCTACATAAACAATTTATCTTATGCACTCCAATAGTACGTCCACTACACATTCACGCATTTCACATCTTTCTCTTGCTCTGTCTGTCAAACCAACTAAGCCTTATCCTAAAAAATAAAGTCCTAAAAAGCCAACTAAGCCAACCTCCCAGCATATGGCGCAGGAAAAGACCTGGCCGCGCCATTTTAGTCGGGATTACCTGATTACTAGTAGTATCTATGGATCGCGCGAAGCACCAAGTTTAAAAGGAAAAAGGCGGTACACTCGCAGCACGCCTGTCGCGGTCGCATTGCACCCCTCACACGGTCGGTCCTACACATGACTCACCCAAACGGAACGTGCTTCGGCTTGCCCCTTCACTGACACGTGGGACCGCATTTGGAGAAACCGACCATGTGCCAAACTCCCCCGCCCACAGCGCAAAAATTCCCCCCAAATCCCAAATTCAACTGCCCTTCGGCCAACTAGCCAATAATATTCCCCAAACCCCCTCCCCCCGCCCCCCTCCACTCCATTCGCTCCGCCAAAGCCTCCCTCCCTGCTGCACCGATACGTCGGCACCGCGGTTCATCGAGGGGACGCACGGCGATCCTCTCGCTCCCACAGTACGCTCTCGTAGACTGCCGTCCTCCAGCCGCGCTGCCACCACTGGCGACGTCCTTGTGGAGATGCACGGCAGTCAGCTTCTCCCACGGTACGCGCATTCGAGACTAAGGCCCCGTGCATGTCAGAGTAGCGCTGAATATTAGCTGATAGACGATGTTAATCTCACTGCTTGCCAAAATAGTTTACAGTCAATATGCTCTGCTTAAGACGCTTCATTGCTCTGTTTTGCACTCAATCTGCTTTGCTAAGATGGCATGCCACGCCCAATTAGTTGCTAAAATATCCTGCCATATATTTATTGTGAAGTAGATTGCCATGGTCTAGTAGCCAATCTGTTAGGTGAAATAGCTCGACACCGTTTTATACTCGATCTTTGTTACTGAGATGGCCTTCGATGGCTGTGTGCTCGGCCTCATTGATTGCTGAAATAGCCTGCCATAATTTAGCACTCAATCTGTTTGCTGAATTAGCTTTACATATATTTTGTTACTTAGATCTGCTTGTCCAAATATCTTGCCATAGCTTTAGACATCGACCTAGGTATTTTTTCTAGACTTTACAGGAAAAACATATATGTTTTTCCTGTAATATCTAGTAGAAGAACTAATTTGTATGTCTAACAACTGGACATGACTTGGATAACTTCTGCTTGAAGATTCTCCGCTGCATATGTTGAGGGGGTTGAAAACTTCATGAACTTTATCAGAGCTGAGTACGGTGGTCCGAAATCATATGTGCTCTGCTCGTGTAGTAGTTGTATGAATCAGTTTCAAGACCCCAGTCAACTGTGCAAAATCATCTATACTTGTATGGGATGTCGGTCACATATACTAGGTGGGTTCATCATGGTGAAGCTGTGAACGTCAATGTTACTGACTATGTGGAAGCAGCAGATCACCATCTTGATCTTCCTGATGCTCAGGTGGAAGAGGAGGAGGAGGTGGTGGCGGTGGAGCCAATGAGTTTGACCAACATTGAAACAATGCTACAAAATGCTCGCGCATTTCGTGAACTTTCACCTGCACAAGAAAAACAGTGGGCCCGCATGTTGGAACAATGCAACGTGGCAGTCACCCTAGGAAATAAGCTGTCAGTATTATCAGCTATGGTCACCTTTCTTTAGGTGAAGACATCTCAGTGGATGACCAACAAATCATTCGATCCGATGTTGGCTGCTTTCCGCAAATCTTACCCAGATGCGTCTCAGCTGCCACACACCTACAGTAAAATGAAGAATTTCCTTCGTGCAATTGGAATTGGATATGATATGATCCATGTTTGTAAGAATAATTGTGTTCCATTCCAGAAGGATTATGCCAACTTAAGTGAATGCCCAAAATGCAAATCATCAAGATGGAAAGATGGCGATGCCATGAAGAGGATTCCTCGTAATGTTCTGAGACATTTTCCAATTATACCAAGATTGTAGAGGTTGTTTCATGATGCTGAAACAAGAGAGGATGTACTTTGGCATTCTAGGAACCAGGAGTACAGAGATCAGAATGTAATGAGCCATCCATCTCATGGTAGTGACTGGATAAGCTTCAATCAGAAACACAAAAAGTTTACTGCTGAGCCGAGAAACATTAGACTTGGCTTAGCTACAGATGGATTCAACCCATTTGGCCACCAGAGCGCCACATATAGCATGTGGTCTGTGCTTGTTATCCCTTACAACATGCCACCAAATGTCTACACCAAAGAATCAAACTACATGATGGCCTTGCTCATCCCCGGTCCAAAAAGTCATGGAAAGGATTTTGATTTATTCATGGAGCCTCTTGTGGAGGAACTTCAAAAGCTATGGAGGGGTGTTCTCACTCGAGACCTATATAGCAGCCCACCAGCTGATTTCTTTCTATGTGCTGTTATAATTTGGTGCATCCATGATGATCCGGCTTTGGGCACTATGTCAGGGTGAACGACACATGGTTACAATGCATGTGTTCGCTGTGACAAGAATCCGCTGTCATACGCAATACTTAGCTAGATCTGTTACATTGGACACCATCTTTTCCTTGCCAAGGACAAGCCACGTCCTACAAAATACCAAAGACATGTGTTCAATGCAAAGCATGAAAACTGTGATGCGCCAAAGAGGCTCACCGGCGATGAGTTGCAAGAGGAATTAGAGAAGGTCAGGCATATTACACGAGGAAACCATCCTGATAATGGTAGCGGGAAAAGGAAGCGTGGCAGGGCAGAAGAGAGATTATTGTTTACCCGCAGGTCCACTTTGTGGGACTTGGAGTATTGGAAAGATTTGGATCTGTGGCATAATCTTGATGTGATGCACATCGAGAAAAATATATGTGACAGCATTATCGGCACACTTCTTAAATATTGAAGGCAAGATAAAAGATACCTTAAAATCTAGGATTGATTTGACACACCTGGGTATCAGATCTGATTTGCAGGTGAAAGATGATGGTGCATCACGGGATATGACACCAGTTGTGTACGTCTTGGACAAGGTAAAAAGAAAAGAATTCTGCAAGGTCCTGTGACGTGTGAGATTCCCACATGGATTTGCTTCCAACCCTGAAAGGAGAGTCGGTGCATATGGAAACAAGGTACAAGGGTTGAAAACTCATGACTGCCACGTCCTACTTCGAAGGGTTTTACCTGTTATCCTTAGAGGATTGGGCCTCCCTGACTTATACAGAGTAGTTGCAGAGTTGGGACAATTCTTCAGGGAACTCTGTAGTAGAAATATTAGGATAGATGCTTTGTAGCATCTTAGAGACAAGATACCAACTATCCTATGCGACCTTGAGAAGATATATCCTCCAGCCTTCTTTGATGTGATGGTGCATTTGGCTGTTCATCTACCTGATGAGGCACTACTTAGAGGTCCAGTACGGTATGGCTGGATGTACCCTATTGAAAGGCGGCTAGGCACTTTCGAGGGCTATGTTGGGAATAGAGCTAGACCTGAGGGTTCCATTGCAGAGGCCTACATTGCTACAGAAGCGTTGACATTCTGCTCAAAATACATTGAAACAGCTGATCAGCTTAGCAAAAAGGTGGGTGAAGACAATCCCTAGCTCAATATTTTTGATTGTTCTGTTCGAGATACAGGGAAGAGTCGACAAGATGACAAACCTAAAGATTTGGATAAAATGGTTTGGTTTGTGTTGAATAACTGTCCTGAGATTCTACCTTATATCGAGTAAGTGCTAAGTACTGCAACTTATACATCGTAATCTACTAAAGTTGCAGCACATTCTTATATATTTAGATGTTTGACGTGATCACTATGTTGTGCAACATCTACAAAAAGGAGTTACTGGTGCAAAATCCAAGAAACATTGACAAACTAGTTATGGCAGGATTTCCGAAATGGTTCAAGAGCCGTGTAAGCTTTTGAATTGCACTGTCAGTTTTTTTAATATATTGAGTACATAATATGATTAGCTTGTCTATTTTCTAACCATATGTTAAGAAGATGCGGGAGGATGGGCAGGCAGTTAATGATGCCCTTTACGCACTAGCAATGGGTCCTAATACTCGGGTAAGACATTATGAATCTTGCGTTGTTGGAGATGTCCGCTATAACACCCTTGCACGCAACGAAGGCAGGAAGACACAAAATAGTGTCATCATGAGCACGGATACGTACGGCGATGAGACAACTGAAATGTATGCTAACATAACAGACATTGTTCAGTTGAGGTATATCTCTAGTTTCAAGGTTTATCGATGTGTGGTTCTGTTCTACTGTCGTTGGTACAACCTGTTTCCCAGGATCGCAAAACCCAAAGCTGATGATTATTTCAAATCCATCAATGTCAAGGCGGCGTACCACACCAACAAGCCTTTTATTTTGGCAGATCAAGCAACACAGATATTTTTCTTGGAAGACACATATGCATGTAGCGATGACTGGAGAGTATTGCAAAGGTTTGACCAGAGGAATTCGTTTAATGAAGTTGCACAACAAGATGATGCTTACACTACTCTTGATGTAGAAGATTCCATAGATGTTCGTAGTATCTTTGGGGACCATCATGTCAATAACACTGGCGAAAAGATCCCCTGTCGGGCTGTGGACGTACGAGAGTTGATCAATAAGACACCAACGTTCGAGGACATTGAGGATGAAGAAGAAGATGACACTGGGGGGAATTACGATTCAGACTGATACACATGGCGAAGATGTTGATGTTGTTGCTATGGATGATGATTAGATTGCTTTTGTCGTATTTGCCTGTGAGAAGACAACTTTTTATCTACTATGTGAAATTGTGTTCACTGTGACAACTAAAACCTGATGAAGTTGTTGTTTAGTATTTTGCTGTGAGAACATCACTTATTATGTATGTTGATTTGTGTTTGGTGATTGTATGACGACTAAAACATGATGACATTGTTGTTTAGTTGTACTCATATTTGGTTGTGAAACTTGTATTTGATGACATAGTTTGTTGTTGGACTGCAATTTGCTCTACATCTTTGAATGGGAACAAAGCTAACCCGACAGTGCCTCTACTAATTTATTTATTTATTAGCAAAAGGGCCTCTGCTATTTATTTATTTATGAGCAAAAGAGGATACCCCCGATTTCCGCTAATAGAAATCATTAGATGTTCAAAACACTACGCCCAGCCTGCTAAACAGGTTTCATTCATTACTAGTTTCAGCAAAGTGCTCATGTCATAGCCACTGAATACATCACGAGTGCTACATACACTACAAATAAAGAGACAATTATCCTACAGAGCACAACGGTTTTGCCCATTATCTTCACAAGCTCTTTCATCTCCTCATTGCTGTCAAGACCATTCAGCAGCTGTTGCTTGGCCATGATCAGAGGAACTGCATCTTTAACCTTCTGCTCTGCATCTTCCTCTTCTGCCGTTCCTTTGGTTACTTGTCCAACATCCCAACCTGCTAGTATTGGGATTCCTCAGCTAACCAAATAATCTGCGTAGTTCCATTCCCCCACATGAGCAACTTCCCATAAATACAAATCACATGAATCTTCCCTTTTCTGCACAAATCAAATTGGAAGATTATCAACCAAACTATTAAAAAAATCAGCAACTGAAAGCAGGCAAACAACACTTAAACATATTATTACCCCATGATTCAGGCATTTGTAGAAGACTCGGCCATGGTTGAGGATTGTAGTTGAGAAGCGACGGATTACTCTGCATGATTTGCATCAGTGGCACCACACCAATGGCAGCGGGTTGCGATGAGCAACCGGCTGCGGTGAGTGTGCCGGCGGGGGTGTGATGAGACCCACAGGCAATGGTACGAGTGGCGACTTGGCGCATATCTGGTTGTTGCCTGCTGAAGAGTAGGTGGACGATCAGCCATCGGACATGGTTGCTGTGGCCAGAGCTTCTGATGCTAGGTAGAGTAACTAGAGAAGAGGAGAAGCGAATGTTGGATATGTCAGTTTCATTACTTGCAGAGTAGCATAGCACTATATATAGTCATAGTCTAGGTTTGGATTCGAACCAGCTACAGGAGCACGTCTCTCTTTTTTCTAAAACTCAGCAACGTCTCTTTACTGGTACACTAGCTTGATCTGTACGCCTTCTCAAGTCTTTGATTTTCTTTTCTTTTTTGCGAGGAAGGAAGGAGGAGAAAATTGAGGGTTCCTGGGACTCGAACCCAAGACCTCTAGGTTGAAAACCAAGGATGCTAGCCACTTATGTGGCGAACGTTCCCTGGGAGGAGGAGGGCAAATGAACGCATTTTCCTGGCAGTTTTAGTTGCGACGCAAGATCAAATGGTGGCAGTTTCGGGAATGTTATCTGGTGAACGAGCCCACTTTTTCTTTTCTTCCTATAAAAAGTATGCTACATGGTGTCGGCTTAGTCAACAAACGATTGTGCCAACCTTGACCGTTGGATTGACATTCAACGTCTGTCGTGTTTCTTCAGTCTCTTCTTCCTCCAGCCGCCAAAACCAAACCAGTGCCGTCGGGACCGCCTGCTCCCGTCTCCCACGGCTGGTTGTGCTCCCACGCACGCATCATGGCCACATCGCACCCTAAAACTCTGCGCATCTTACCTGGCTCCTATTCGTTCCCGTCCGAGGCCTCACCATCGTCCTCTGCCTTGGTTCGCTCGCCGCGGCGCCGCCCCCCGGTGTTGTCAACATGGTCAACAACCGAGAGGAATAAGGAGATGACTGTACATGGTGAGGATGGCAGTAGGGACCCACCAGGATCATGGCAGTAGGCAAGCAAGTGCCTCCTTTATTACAAGAAAAAAATGGTTCCTCCTGATGGTTTCCTGACATCTGGGTCGCACGCCACTGTCAACGTAGTCAATAAGCAAGATAACTGCACAAGGAGCGGCTGACACCCGGGACCCGGTAGCTCGCGCAGTATTTTCTTTTTTTTTTGTGTTCGGGACGGAGCAGGGTATCAACTGGGTTGTGCGGGAGCTGTGGTCCGTCTAGCCCAGTGTCGGGGTACGACACCTATGGGATCCCGAGAGACCCCTTTACGATTCGGCGGGGGGAGAGGTATACGCAAAGAGCAGAACCAACGATCGACGCGGGAAGTTTTTACCCAGGTTCGGGCCGCTGATCAGCGTAAAACCCTACTCCTGCTTTGTGTTCTTATTAATGTTCTTGAGCCCAACCTTCAGGAGCGCTCGCTGTGAACAGTACGTTCAAAGAGCAGCTATGCATGCAGAATGGGCCAGAAGTTCCCCTCCCTATAGCAGTTGCCTTGGGCCTCCTTTTATACGCTCAAAGGGGTCACCACAGTGGCAAAATGTACATACATTGAGGTGTAAAGTAGCTACAGGGTCATCATACCTAACCCCTGACGGATTAGGACAAACGCATTTAATGCACTGTGAGATGTCCATTTAGGTGTCCTCACTTTCTTGGGGATGGAAAAAGGGGCCATCCCATCAGCACCGCTTAAGCTCTCTTCCATTGGCGCGTCGCCACGCGTCCAAAGAAGGACCCAGAATGTCGGGTTTGTCGCTGTGCTAGAGCAGTGGCACAGCAACAAAACCTTGCCGGGCACCGAAGCATGCCGGGCACTAAGCCTTGCCGGGCGCCAAGCCTTGCCGGGCTCCGTGGGCCACCCCGGCAAGATCTTGCCGGGGAAGCTGGCCTTCGGATTCCAGCTCTTCTTATCTGCTGATCCTTAGATCTCTGACTTGATGATTTCTTTGGTGGCTTGAATCGACCTCGAACTGTTCCCCGGCAAGCCTTGCCGCGAGGATGGCTACAACTGCCCGTGCACAAGTACGGGGTACTAGTGGCCCAATACTTAGTACACCGACAGGAGCCCCCGGGCCTAGGCCATACACGAGTGCGAGGCGTTGTTGGGCTAGGCCCAAACAGTGCACGGGCACGCGTGGCAGGGGATTAACTGCTCGTAAATATCTCGTTTACTGTGCCCCCCACTACACGCACCGAGCGCGTGGCGTGAGAAGCGTGCCTCAAAGGCTGCAACTGCAACGCGCCTATAGAGGCGCATTCACATTGGGGAATAAAAAGAGGCGGCCCCACTCCTTCCCCATAAAAAGGAGAAGCCACAGAGGCACAAGCCTATTTACCCCCCTCTTCTTCTCAATCTGGTCGTCGCCATCGCCTTCCTCCTCTCGAGCTCAGAGCGAAGCTTTTTCCTCTTCCGCCCGCCGCTTCCACGCTCGCTTCACCCCCGGCTTCCGCCCTCACAGCCGCCATGCCGCCCAAGGCCAGCAAAGGCAAGGGCAAGGAAGCGAAAGCCGACGTCCCGAAGAGCGAACCGGTGAAGATGCGGAAGAAGTATGTCGTCTTCCCCCCATCGCTCGATGCTGAAGCTCCGAAGAGGTGGTACCAGTGCATGTGGGCGAAGGAGACACAAGCTCACCCCGCCACACGCGTGATCCCAGGTTCTTGTTCCAAAAGTGGATCAGACAGATACCCTTTCTTCGCTGCGTATTTCTATTGCGGGCTCTGCCCCCCATTTTCCGACTTCTTCAATGATATCATGTACACATACGGCTTTCATCTTCTCGATTTCACGCCGAATGCGGTACTATGCATGTCCATCTTTGCCCATCTTTGTGAAAATTTTGCCAGCGTGATTCCCAACTCTACTCTTTTTCGCCATTACTTCTTCCCCCGCATCCAAAAAGGAGAGGCCCTCTCTGGTTCTATCGCCTGGATTCCAAGAGCTTGGAATAAGGAAATCTACCCAGAAGGAGTTTACCGTGAAAAGTGGGACGAATGGCGGGCCGAATGGTGCTGGATCCAGGAAGCAGATCCCCATCCGTTTTGTCTTCCCCGGCAACAGAAGGTGGTCCGCGTCAAGGACTGGAGCGATCTTGCCACGGAGGACGAGAGGCTCACAATCGCCACCACCAGGATCCTTCGCCTGAAAGCTGCCGGGCTGACAATGGAGATGATTGGCTTCGACTTTCTCCACCGCCGCATCGCCCCGGGCTGATATCATGAGATTGCAGCCCGGGCGGAATAATAATCTGACCACTATGCAGCTTGGCGCTCTCCGTAAAAAATTATTCCAGCGCGAAGACAAGCATCGGCTGCCGGCAAGGATTGTCCCTTTGTGCAACAACTCCACCTTGGGGTCAATCACCGCCTTCATGCTGATGTTCAACGCCCACGGTCTTGACGCGACTTGGGCCGAGCCAACCGAGGAGGAAGCACAGAAGTTTTTTGACAACTTGACGGAGAGACCCGTCCGGCAAGAGACAGATTTCATCCGAGCCACCATCGACCAAGAAGTAGCTTACATTGCTACTAGTGTGGAGGAGGCAAATCTTGCCGCGGAGGCTGGCAGCGTTGGCTTCACAGAATGGGAAACCAGGGACGCGGAGGTAGTAGTGGAGGTAAAACCTGCCGGGAAGGACAGAGCTGCCGGGGAACAGAGCAGCACAGCCGCTGAGAGCTCGTCCGACGAGGACACGGCCGAAGAAGAAACGCAAGAAGAGCTCCCAGCCCCGAAGAAGACGAAGCGTGTTCTTCGGAAGGCTGCATCTGGCATCCCGGCAAGCCAGCCTTCTTCGAGCGGCGAGGCTCCCGGCAAGAAAGTGGCCGGCAAGACTGGACCGCGGCAAGGGGTTCGTCAACAACCTGCGCGGCGCGCGAGACCCACACCAGCGGCCACTGCTGGGGCGGCAGGGGTGTCTCGCACTACCGCACCGGAAGCTGCCCCGGCGCCTGCCACAGCCAAGCGACCTAGGACCCCTCCTCTGCCTCCCCACTCAGACACCGCAGCGGAGGCCGATTTCGACATCTCCGACTTTAGTCCGGAGCGAGAAGAAGAAGAGTGAGTACCTTGCCACAGCCTTTATATTTCAATCTTGGATCGATCTTACTGACTTGCTTGTATTGTCTCTGCAGTGATGCAGAAACCTTGCTGGAGAGGATTGCGAAGAGCACAAAGACTTCCACGGGCGACGAGCCCCCGGCAGGCTCCACGAGCGTGCCACAAACCGTCGTCGTCAGCCCGGGGCTCAGTCCTCAACGCAGCCCCCAGCACAGCCCCCAGCGTAAGTTCACTGTTCTTTTTCTGCTGGCGGGTGCTGAGGCTTCCATTCTTGCCGCTGATATCCTTGGGCTCGCAGGAGAAGAACGGCAAAAAGGAGAGTTGTCGGAAGACATCCCTGTCGTGCCACCTTCATCGACCACGCCGCCCACAAGCACGTCCCCGGCAAGAGATCCTACTGACGAGCCCATCCTAACTGAGGAGGAGCCGGCAAGCATGGACACCGGCAACCCTCCCCCGGCAACCGAAGTTGCCGGGAAGAGCGAGGCCACCTCTCAACAGCTCGACGCAGGTAATCGATTGCCTCAGAGTGCTTGTTACTCTTTCCCTTATCTCTCTGTCTTTAGTCGCTTCAAATTTCAATCTCGGTCTTATTCTGTTCTCCTCCTTCGTCCTTCAGAGTTCCCTGTGATGGAACACATGGATGTCGACGTTGTCATCGAGGAGACCGCCAGGGACGCCGCTGCCGAAGCAGACAGGATCGCTGCCAGCGAGGCCACCAAGGATGACACTATCGAGGCTGGTGGTGCTCTTGACGGGGAGGCCGCCAAGACTGCACAAGAGGAACCCGCCAAGGAACCTACTGAAGGGGGCAACAGGGAGGCTGATGACCGTACTGATGGCATTCCTGCCGCAGGATCGCCAGGCGCTGCACCAGCCATGGAGCCCCCTGCCACTGGTGAGACGGTCGCTGAAGACCAACCGTCAACATCTGAAGGCCCCTCATCCAGCAAATACCTCAAGGTTGGCGAGAACCTGTTCGTCAAGTTGTCGGGGACGGCAAGCATTGGGGCACCAGCCGAAGGAGAAGTTTTTGAAGAAGAAATCATCGCTGCTGCCGGGCTCGAGGTTGTTGACGATCCCAGCACTAGCAGCGGCAAATCTGAAGAGGATCAGCTCCTTCAGGCCATGGGCGAGAATTTCCGCAAGCTTCAGGCTCTCCACCGCGCCCGAAAAGATAAGGCGGACTCCAGAATGGCAGTTGTCGAGGCGGCCGAGGCAGATTTCCAAAGGCGCGTCAAACAAATGCAAACCTGGTATGCCGAGGCCCTCCAAGAGCTGACTGCTGGCCGGGAACAGGTGAGCCAACAGTGGACAGAGATCCTCCTGAAGCAATTTGATATGGAGAAGGCGCAGGATGAAGCTACTCAAAGGATTGCCGCTGAAGATGCCCTCCTGACGGGGCGCCGCATTGCTCTTGATGCTCACGAGGAAGATCTCACCACACATGAGCAGGCGCTCGCCGCCAAGCTTCGCAGCAAAGATGAAGATATCGAGAAGCTTGTCGCGCGGCGGTCCCAGGAGCTGGAGCAAAAACATAAAGAGGTGCTCGAAGCTCTGACTGCAAGTCACGCCGGCAAGCTCAAGGAGGCCATCGATGCTGCCGAAGCTGCAGAGGCCGCCAAGAACGAGCTGAGCAACAAGGTAAAGAAGCTGGAAATAGATCTCAAAGAGCACGGCAAGGAGCTCTCGACGCTCAAAGGTGATAGGGAAAAAACCCTCCACTCCTTGGCGGAGATGCAAGTTGCCCTGTCCAATAAAACCAAGCAGCTCTCCTCTGCGGCTGATGATATTGCAGTTCTGGAATTGAAGCTGACCACATTGCAGAAGTCTCTCGAGGCCGGCAAGGCCCGTGAGAAAGCTCTACTCAAGGATCTCCAAGAAGAGAGGAACCTGCTCAAGAGCGCTGCCGCCGCCCAAATCGATTACGAGAAGGGGGTGGAGATCTGGACTGGACGTCTCATCGCCACTGCGGAGAAGCTTACGGCAGAAATGTCAACCATGGGCCTGTCGAACTTCAGGTATTCTTCCGAGGAAAGGATATCTTCAAGTGCCAGGTTGACGATGTTCTTTGAAAGCATCGTCGACGCCTTGAGGGTGCTCCAGTCTAGCCGGGCGACCCAATTGGCCAATGAGACTCGCCGGCTTTGCCAGGCCGTCCTTCCCAAGGTGCTTATCAAGGTGGTATACAGCAATCCCGGCATCGACCTCTCCAACGCACTCGGCCATCTGCCAAGGGACGCAAATGTTGAGGCGCTTGAAGAATGCATCGCGCCTATCCTTGAGAAGGTGGATTCAATCAAAAGGATTGAAGGCCAGCGCAGGGATTAAGTGCTCCCCCTTTTCTTGCCGTCATCACTCCATGTAAAAGACAATTAAGTCTCAAGTTAGAATTGCGGCAGCTTATGAATGTAATATTACTCGCCTATGTTTAGGTACATGCATGTTATTTCTCTTATCTGATTCCTTTATGTATGGAGTTCACCCTACGCTTACTGAAAAACTTGCCGGCGTGCAACCTGCCGCGAGCGCTGGGTGCGGGGCTTCAGCAGCCTGCTGGAGGCGCAGCGGCCGGCAAGACTCCTTGGCGTTCTCAGTGCAGCCACTTAAATCGTTGAGCGGACTCGAAACAAAATAAGGGCACAACTGATTACAACAAGGGTTCCTTCGCGTGCAGATTTCCCATACAAGAGTCGGAATCATCCAAGGAAATAACTTTGTAATAAAAGAAACTTGCTCTAAGCTTTTAGAACTTAGCTTTCTGTCGCTATCCTTCCTCCGGCAAGCGTCGATTCCGAACGTCGCCAACTGGTACTCATATCTCCCTTCCCCCCCGGCAAATGTGCACGCGAGGAATCCTTCTGTCTTTTAAAAAGAAAGAAGGGAAAATAAAGACATGAAACCTTGGCGGTTCGTTAAAACTTACCGGGAGTAGGTGCTATACAACATCTTAGACAAACATGCATATATAAATATGAACATGGGAATCAATAAGGGAATGTACAACACTTACATTTATTCATCTGCGCTCAGGGTCTGTGCCTGGCTTTGTACAAAGGATCACATGCCTTGCCGGCAAGACTTGTACAAAAGGGTGGTTGCCGGGAACCCCCGGCAACCGCGCCTTATGGGTAGAACTTGCGAAGATGTTCGATATTCCAGGAATTGCTCACTGGAACACCATCTTCGGTCTCCAAGCGGACAGCGCCGGGCCTGGTGACTCGTACTACCCGATAAGGGCCTTCCCACTTTGGCGTCAACTTGTTTGAATTCTTGGCGGACTGAATCCGCCGAAGAACAAGGTCGCCTTCCTCAAGGCTTCGGGCATGAACTTTGCGGCTATGGTAGCGGCGCAAAGCTTGCTGGTAGCGTGCAGCTCGCACAGCAGCCTGAAGACGATTCTCCTCAAGGAGCACAGCGTCATCTTGCCGCAGTTGCTCTTGCTCAAGCTCATCATAAGCGAGCACTCGAGGTGATCCGTACGTGAGTTCCGTGGGGAGAACTGCTTCCGCTCCGTAGACCAGAGCAAAGGGCGTCTGGCCGGTGGCTCGATTTGGTGTCGTTCTGATTGACCAAAGAACCGCCGGCAACTCATCAATCCAGCGTCTTCCGCTCTTTCTCAGTCTGTCAAAAGTCCTGGTCCTGAGACCGCGCAGCACTTCAGCATTAGCCCTTTCTGCTTGGTCGTTGCTTCTTGGGTGAGCAACAGAGGCAAAACAAATCTTGCCGCCAAAGTCTTGGACGTACTGCATGAAGGTGTGACTTGTGAACTGCGTGCCGTTGTCGGTGATGATCCTGTTGGGTACACCGAAACGGCAAACTATCCCTTTAAAGAACTTGACGGCTGATTGTGCTGTCACCTTCCTCACTGCTTCCACCTCCGGCCACTTTGTGAACTTGTCGATAGCAACGTACAAGTACTCGAAGCCCCCGGTAGCACGGGGGAAAGGGCCCAGTATGTCGAGCCCCCAGACCGAAAATGGCCAGGAGAGAGGGATTGTCTGAAGAGCTTGAGCTGGCTGATGCGATTTCTTCGAATGAAACTGGCACGCTTCACACTTGGTGACTAGTGCAGTTGCATCCTGGAGAGCGGTGGGCCAAAAGAAACCTTGCCGGAATGCTTTCCCGGCAAGTGCTCTTGATCCTATGTGAGAACCACATATGCCTCCATGTATCTCTGCCAACAGCTCTAGCCCATCCTCCCGAGGAATGCACTTCAATTTCACACCGTTTGGTCTCTTTCTGTACAGGACGTCATCGACGAACTTGTACATAACAGACCGACAGGCTACTCTTTCTGCTTCTTCCTGTTCCTCCGGGAGTTCTCCAGTCTGAAGGAAATGGACAATGTGCTGCGCCCATGCTGGAGCCTGAGGCTCGACAGCTAGGACTAAAGGCATCTCCTCCGCCGGGGGAACGTTTATCTCGACAGCAAGGGCCTGAGGCCCTGCCGGTGCCTGTTGTTCCTCGGCAGGCATGTCAATCCTGGCAACTTCCTTGCCGGCGGCTCCGGGGAGCTCTGCCGAGAAGTACTGGCTAGAGTTCAACTTTCTTCTCTTTTCTTGCCGCATCGATGGTGCCACGGATGGTTGAGTCAATTGGAGCACAAAAGTTCCTGGTTCCACAGGCAACTTGAGGGCGGCACGCTTTGACAGGTCGTCAGCAACACTGTTCTCAGCACGAGGAACATGCTCCATTTGCAGACCGTCAAAGCGCTCTTCCATTTTCCTCACTTTATCCACGTAGGCTTGCATCAATGGACTTTGATAACTCTTGTTAACTTACCTGATGACAAGTTGTGAATCGCCTTTGATGACGAGCTTTTTGATACCAAGGTCTGCCGCGATCCTGAGACCGGCAAGCAAACCCTCGTATTCTGCAGTGTTGTTGGTCGAACTCTCCCGGGGAAAATGCATTTGGACTACGTACTTGGGGTGCTCTCCGGTGGGTGCAATAAGCAGCACACCAGCACCGGCGCCTTGCAGCGAGAAAGCCTCGTCAAAGTACATAACCCATTGCTGATCGATTTCCTTACCGGGAAGAGTTATTTCCTGAGCCTCTTCGTCTGGCGTTGGGGTCCACTCCGCAATGAACTCCGCCAAGGCCCTGCTCTGAATCGTCGAAGTGCTTTCAAACTTGAGGCTAAAGCTCGACAACTCCAACGCCCACTCCACGATCCTACCGGTTGCTTCTGGATTTTGCAAAATTTGTTGCAATGGAAAGCGAGTGACGATGGTGATTTCATGTGCTTGAAAATAATGGCGCAGCTTCCTCGAGGCCATAAGAAGGCAGAAAAGCAACTTCTGCACACGAGAATATCTTGACCTAGCTCCTTGTAAAAGAGAGCTAACAAAATAAACTGGGCGCTGCACCACCTTCTTCTTCTGCATTGGTTCTTCTGTTTGCGCAGATCCTGTCTTGCCGGGATCAACCCTTGCCGGGGAAGATCTTGCCGCGTCACATGGCGGTCCTGCCGCTGGTGTTGCTTCCTCATCAGCCTCTCTCTGCGCCACTAGCACGGCACTAACCACTTGATTTGTTGCTGCCAGATACAACAGCAACGACTCTTGTGGTTTAGGCGCGACTAGCGTCGGCGGAGAGGAAAGGTATTTCTTCAAATCTTGCAGCGTAGCCTCCACCTCCGGAGTCCATTTCATTGGACCTGCCTTCTTCAAAATTTTGAAGAAGGGCAGGGCGCGCTCAGCAGATTTGGAAATAAACCTGCTTAGAGCAGCAACACAGCCGGGAAGACAACGCACATCTTTGACGCGTCTCGGCGCTTCAATTTGCTCAATAGCTTTGATCTTATCGGGGTTCGCTTCGATTCCCCGGCAAGATACAAAGAATCCGAGGAGCTTGCCGGAAGGAACAACGAACACGCACTTCTCAGGATTGAGCTTCAAGTTGATCTTGCACAGATTTACAAATGTTTCTTCTAAACTTGAATGAGTGTCGCTTTGTCTTTGGTTTTGACCACTATATCATCCATATACGCCTTCATATTTCTATGGAGTTGAGGCTCAAAACCAATTTGGATTGCTCTCACAAATGTCGAACCAGCACTTTTCAACCCGAAAGGCATTCGTATAAAACAATACGTACCACATGGGGTGATAAATGCGGTCTTCTCTTCATCTTCTTTTGCCATAAAAATCTGATGATACCCTGAATAGGCATCAAGGAAGGACAGGAGATCACAACCAGCGGTGGAATCAACAATCTGGCCGATGCGCGGCAAGGGAAAGGGATCTTTTGGACAGGCTTTATTGATATCTGTATAATCGATACAAAGCCTCCATTTCCCATTCGCTTTCCGCACTACAACCGGATTGGCCAACCAGGTTGGATGAAGCACTCCTTTGACCAATCCTGCCGCCTCCAGCTTTCTGATTTCTTCGGCAATGAATTCTTGCCGCTCCAAGGCTTGCTTCCTGACCCTTTGCTTGACCGGCCGCGCATGAGGATAGACAACAAGGTGGTGCTCAATTACCTTCCTGGAACATCGGGGATGTCAGACGGTTGCCATGCAAACACGTCGACATTCGCCCGCAGGAAAGCAACGAGCGCGCTTTCCTATTTGTCATCTAGGGTGGAACTTATGGTGAAAGTTCCCCCCGTTCCGTCCTCCCTGACGGGCACCTTCTTGGTCTCCGGCGGAGCAGCCTTGGATTTCTTGTTCTTGCCGGTGGAACTCTCTGGTGCGTCCTCGACGAAAGCGTAGCACTCCGAGGAGGTGCGCTTGCCGGAGTTCGCGCCAAGATTCTTGCCGGTCTTCTTCTTCCCTCCGGGAGTTCTAGTGGCAGGAGCAGGTGCCTTGATGGCAGGTGCTGCAACTACTTCCCGGTAAAGTTGGTCAGCACAGATGAGCGCATCCTTCTTATCGGAATGGATAGTGATGACGCTCAACGGCCCAGGCATCTTCAAAACGTTGTACGCGTAGTGTGATGCCGCCATGAACTTAGCCAGCGCTGGCCGACCAAGGATCCCATTATATGACATGGGGATCTTGGCGACATCAAACACCAGCTTCTCGGTCCTGAAGTTGAGCTCGCTACCAAATGTCACCGGCAGCGTAATCTTGCCCTTGGGCTGGGTTCTTCCCAGATTGACCCCTTGAAACGTACCCGTTTCTTCGAGGTCCTCGTCGGGAATTTGGAGCTTTTTGAGCATATCCGATGAGATTAAATTTAGGCCGGCCCCACCGTCAACTAGCATTTTCGTCACCTTGAGGTTGCGAATCATTGGGGAGACCAACAATGGCAAACACCCGACCGCAGTTGTGCAATCAGGGTGATCCTCGGCGTCGAAAATGATAGGCGTGTTGGACCACTTCAGGGGCCTACATGCATCTGGGGATGGCTCTGCCGCATTGACTTCCCGCACCCACTGTTTGAGTTGACGATGAGAGGAATGTAGCGAGGCACCTCCATCGATACACATGGCCTCTGTAGCTTTCTGGAATTCTTGCTCACTGGACTCATCATCTTCTTCTTTGTCTCGGCCCCGAGCGGGCCTATCCTTCTGTTGCTTGGCCTTGCCGCGGCGCCCCCCTCGGCCACCGCACTTCTTGCCGGATCCATCAGCACCATCTTGGGCCTTCTCCTTATCTCGCCTTTCATCTTCGGCCCTCTGTTTCTCGGCAAGCTGTTCAACTTGCCGGTAGTTCTGGAGGTTGTGGCCCTTGGTGCGATGGATCTTGCAATACTGCTTGCCGGAGTTTTCTGACTTGTCGGCAGCCGCCAAGGCCTGACAGGAAGGGCACCCGGCAAGATCCTTGCCGGGGTCACCAACCTTGGCCTTCTTGGCGGCGCCGGGGTTGTCGGATTCCTCGACAGCAAGCACGGCCTTGCCTCCGCGTTTCCTGTTCTGCCGCCGGCCTTTCCTTGACGGGGACGCGGCATCTTCTTCTTCGGATTCGCCCGCCGTGCCAACAGCCTCGCCAGGGAGTTTCCTCCCCTCTTCAGCTCGAGCGCATTTATCGGCTAGAGCGTAAAGCTCGGCAATACTCCTGACTTTGTTCATTGCCAGCTCTTCCCGCATTCTGCGGTTACACACGTTCTGGTGAAACGCGCTAATGACAGCGGCAGGGTGAACGTCAGGAATATTGTACTGCACCCGGCTGAACCTCTACATAAACTTGCGCAGGGACTCGCCCTCCTTCTGAGGGATTATATGCAAATCACTCTCTTGGACAGGAGCTTGGTGGCCTCCGACAAAGGCGCCAACAAACTGATGGCACAAATCTGACCAGGAAGAAATAGAATTCTCCGGCAGATGCATCAACCACGACCTAACGTTGGGTTTGAGCACCAACGGGAAGTAGTTGGCAAGTATCTTGTCATCTCGGCCCCCGGCAGCCTGCACCGCAATGGTGTAGATGCTCAGGAACTCCGAGGGATGGGTCTTACCGTCATATTTCTCTGGGACCTCCGGCTTGAAGGTTCGGGAATTGGGCCACTGGACTTGCCGCAGCTCACGGGTAAACGCTGGAGTCCCTACCTCATAAGGCAAGTCTCCTACATCCCCTGGCGCAGGCTCATCGACAGCCGGCCCCGCGTGCTTATCAGATTGATAGCGCGCTTCCCGTCGCCGCTCAATGGTAGTTCGAGCGTCCTCCTTGCCTCGTTCCTGGAGAACTTGACGCTGATTGCGGCGCATCCGTGGATCGGATGACGCCGTGGAAACTTCTTCACGGTGGTCGACCTGCTGGGTTGTCGGTCGCCGCTGGTGCCGCGGAGGGGAGTGCACTGTGGTTGCACCACCTCCAGTTTTCTCCACATCGGCTCGCACCGAATCGATGGGCCTTCGCTGCGAGGGCCCTGCCTCTTGCGGTCCATCTTTGTTGGCGAAGCCGATAAGGCTCTGGATAGTAGCTCGCCTCTCCTCCATCTTCTCCGGGGCAGGAGGAAAATCGAGGAGCAGCTGCGCACGTGCCAAGGCTTCCGCTGGCGTAGGCGGCGGCGACAGGTGCGAGGTACATGAGGTGCTCTGACTCCTAACCATATTAGAAGGAGCACCACCACGATCACGCGACCGCGCGCCACCCCCGCCAGCAGCTCGGTGTGCATGCTGGTCTCGTGCATCTTGGGATCGATGCACAGAAATCTTTTCATGGGGACGCCCTGAACCACCAGTGCCATGACGTCGCTCATCGTGCACGACCTGGGTAGGTCGTGAGGCTTGCGCCGGCGCGGGAGCTCCAGCAGGCGCCCTCCGATCTCTGGAATTCGTTGTGCCACCCGTAGGCAACACAGCGCCGTCTCTAGATCCAGCGGCGTGCAGGTTGCCACTGCCATTGCGGACGATGCCGCTCGCCTGGCTCGGATCACCAAAACACCGTGGGGGTTCTAGTCCTCTTCCTTCTGCACCCACGCCGTCGCCCGTACGCGAAGGCGTAGGCAAAACGGACATGGACGGTTGCGCTGTCGCGGCGCTCTTCTTCTTGGGCGGCATGATGATGAAGAAACTGAGGCGTCGATCGCTAGATCAGGTTCACGCAACCTTCAATCCCCCTACTTGGCGCGCCAAAGATGTCGGGGTACGACACCTATGGGACCCGAGAGACCCCTTTACGATTCGGCGGGGGGAGAGGTATACGCAAAGAGCAGAACCAACGATCGACGCGGGAAGTTTTTACCCAGGTTCGGGCCGCTGATCAGCGTAAAACCCTACTCATGCTTTGTGTTCTTATTAATGTTCTTGAGCCCAACCTTCAGGAGCGCTCGCTGTGAACAGTACGTTCAAAGAGCAGCTATGCATGCAGAATGGGCCAGAAGTTCCCCTCCCTGTAGCAGTTGCCTTGGGCCTCCTTTTCTACGCTCAAAGGGGTCACCACAGTGGCAAAATGTACATACATTGAGGTGTAAAGTAGCTACAGGGTCATCATACCTAACCCCTGACGGATTAGGACAAACGCATCTAATGCACCGTGAGGTGTCCGTTTAGGTGTCCTCACTTTCTTGGGGATGGAAAAAGGGGCCATCCCATCAGCACCGCTTAAGCTCTCTTCCATTGGCGCGTCGCCACGCGTCCAAAGAAGGACCCAGAATGTCGGGTTTGTTGCTGTGCTAGAGCAGTGGCACAGCAACAAAACCTTGCCGGGCGCCGAAGCTTGCCGGGCACTACGCCTTGCCGGGCGCCAAGCCTTGCCTGGCTCCGCGGGCCACCCCGGCAAGATCTTGCCGGGGAAGCTGGCCTTCGGATTCCAGCTCTTCTTATCTGCTGATCCTCAGATCTCTGACTTGATGATTTCTTTGGTGGCTTGAATCGACCTCGAACTGTTCCCCGGCAAGCCTTGCCGCGAGGATGGCTACAACTGCCCGTGCACAAGTACGGGGTACTAGTGGCCCAATACTTAGTACACCGACACCCAGGCTTTTATTTCATATGTTTACCACATGACCAGCCCAGTTTTTTTTTCTTTCTTAAAATGGCTAGCCTAGCTATTTTGTTTTTTGCAGAATAACCAACAGAGGCCTACTTGCTTTTCTATGCCATGCTGGGCCGGAAATCTTTCAAGACGAGGAGGGATGCATTCGGCTTGCCCAGAAAATGGGCTATAAGTAATAAGAAATGGGCTGTAAAATGAAAAAATACAACAAACAGGCAATTAGTTCCAAATTACTTTTTTCTTTCGGATTTTGATATTTTAAATTTCATTGTTTTTGTGCGGGTAAAATTTCATTGGATTTAAATTAAGGTATGTTTAGTTATTAAATTAATTTGAATCTGGCTAGAAATTTTGGGCTGTATGCTGTTTGGGACAGATTTGGAGGCTGACTTGTGGGTCTACTAGGTTGACGTGTACGAAAGGCTTTGTCAACTTAGTCCACAAACGATTCTAGCAGGAGTGACCGTTGGATGTTAATCCAACGGCCGTGCTGCTTCTTCAATATCTGGTCTTCTTGCTCCAGTCGCCCAAACCAGCGCCGGTGGGACCGCCTGCTCCCGCCTCTCATGGCCGGCTATGCTGCCGCGCAGGCCGCACCACCCCACCCTACTCCATCGCTGGCCAGGTCATTCCTCTATTTACCCACACCTCCTGTTATTTTTCGGCGACGGCAGCCGAACCAGTAAACCTTCGTACTCCCCACCACATGGGCAACCACTTCCGAGTCTTCCCCGACTTCGGGTCATTCCCTTCCTAGGCCTCGCCGTCGTCCACCGCCCTGGTGCTATCGGCGCGGTGTGGTCAACATGGTCAATAAATGACATCCATCGGAAGAGGACTGTACGTGGAGAGGCTGACAGCTGGGTCCATGACCGTACGCAAGGAAGTGCCTCCTTATTACACGCAAAATAATGATTCCTCCACCTGACAGCGGGGACCCACCGAAAGGGCCTCTGTATTTCGCGAAAAAAACCTTCCTCCCGCTGACAGCTCGGACCCACCAGCTATATCTTCGCACGCAAGGAAGTGCCTCCTTATTACGCACAAAAAAAATGAATACGCTCCCTGCTAGCTGGGACCCACCATATTTGGAGGCTGACTTGTGGGCCTACTAAGTTGACGGGGACGCAGGGCTTTGTCAACTTAGTCAATATAAACGATTCTAGCTGCAGTGACCATACGATGTCCATCCAACGGCCGTGGTGCTTCTTCAACCTCTGGTCTTCTTGCTCCAGCCGCCCAGACAATCGCCGGCTGTGCCGTCTGCTCCTGCGTCCTGTGGCCGGCTGTGCTGCCGCGCAGGCCTCACTACCTCACCCTACTCCCATCGCTGGCCTGTCCATCCCTGTACTCACCCAGACCTCCTGTTATTCTCCGATGACGACAGCCTCACACTGCAGCCGAACCAGTAAACCCTCGTACTCCCCTCCACATGGGAAACAACTGCCGAGTTTTCCCCAGCTCCTGGTCATTCCCTTCCTAGGCCTCATCATCGTCCGCGCCTTTGTGCTCTCGACGTGGCGTGGTCAACGTGGTCAAGGAACGACTTCCATCGGAAGAGGACTGTACGTTGAGAGGCTGACAGCTGGGTCCACGGCCGCATCAAGGAACTGCCTCCTTATTACGTGCAAATAAATGATTCCTCCACCTGACAGAGGGGACCCACTGGAAGGGCCACCCTATTTTGCACAAAAAAAACATTTCCTCCCTGACAGCTGGGACCCACCAGCTACATCTTTGCACGCAAGGAAGTGCGTCCATATTACGGGCAAAAAAATGATTCTTCCCCCTGACAGCTGGGACCACCAGCTATATCTTCGCACACAAGGAAGTGCCTCCTTATCCTCCCTGACAGCTGGGACCCAACAGGTCGAACCGTACATAGGGTTGTCTCTCTGGTCGCGAACGTGTACGTACATACTGGTCGATCGGTCTCTCTGTAGCGATGAACCGTGGCCGAGTAAGGAGCGGCACGTGTCATAGTAGAGGCGCGGACGTAGCATGTCACACAGTCCCGTCTATATATATTGTGTACACGTACGTACAACCACGCTGCAAGAAACTAAATACGGCTACGTACGTACATACGGGCGGGGTCTCGAACACGTACTCACGCATACGTACGGCCAGGGCTCGTGTACATTGAGAGGCAATGGATGGCAACAATGGCGTCCTGTTCATCGGCAGCCAACCGGCTGGGTCGGAACGGAGGAAACATCGTCGTGTTTATCGGGAGGCAACCGACTGGGTCGGAATACGTCATGTTCATCGGGAGCCAACCGGCTTGGACAGAACAGCCGAAACGAGGTCTGGCGTACCGCAGAACAGAGGAAACAACCTTCTGTTCGAGTGCCTACGGTCGAAACGGGGTCCTGTTGATCGGGAGGGGTGTAGCGTACCGCAAAACGGAAGAAACGGACTTGTGTTGGAGCACCTATTGTCGAAACGGGGTCCTGTTCATCGAGAGGGGTGTGGCATACCGCAAAACGGGACTCCACGGGCTACTGTTCATCCACCGTCTACTGCCTCGCTCCAGCCTCCATGGTCTACTGTTCATCCACCGTCGACTTCCTCCAGCCTCCACTTGCTACTGTTCAACCACTGTAACCTTCCTCCTACCTCCACCAGCTACTGTTCATCCAGCCTCCACAGGCTACTGTTCAACCAGCCCTCCATGGGGTCCTGTTCATCCACCCCCAACCGGCTTGGGTGTGGCGGCCTCCTCGATCGGGGTCCTGTTCATCCAGCAGCAACGGCCTACTACCACGGGGTCCTGTTCATCCAACCCCCACCAGGAACTATTCATCCAACCCCCAACAAAGGTCACTATTCATCAAGAGGCAGGTTCGATCGGCTTCAGTTAGCAGCAGTAGCAAAGGAATCGCTCGGGTTCAGGTAATAGCCAAGGGATTGATCACTCAGGTTCAGTAACGTAGCTAGTGCAATCACTCAGGTTTAGTAAGCGAACGCCTCGCTCGGGTTCAGTTAGAGCCCAATGGCTCGCACACACGCGCGTACATGTACGAGAGAAACGCGCAAACCTCCGTGCATCGCTCGGCCCCGACCACCCACCGTAACCGGGAACTCCCCAAAATTTTCCTCGCCCTCGCTTCTGCCATGATTTTTTCTGTCATGGATGGCCCAAAGAATGTCATGCAGGTTCGTCCCCGGCCCACCCAAGATGAAAAGCCCCATTTTTGTCATGATTTTTTGTCATAGAATTAGGAGCCCACCACATCTATGATGATACATAGTTTTGTCACAATTATCTGTTGGAAATATGCCCTAGAGGCAATAATAAAGTGGTTATTATTATATTTCCTTAATCATGATAAAGGTTTATTATTCATGATATAATTGTATCGACCGGAAACTTAAATACATGTGTGGATACATAAACAAATACCGTGTCCCTAGTAAGCCTCTACTAGACTAGCTCATTGATCAAAAGATGGTTAAGGTTTCCTAACCATAGACATGTGTTGTCACTTGATAATGGGATCACATCATTAGGAGAATGATGTGATGGACAAGACCCATCCGTTAGCTTAGCATATGATCGTTCAGTTTATTGCTACTGCTTTCTTAATGTCAAATACATATTCCTTCGACTATGAGATCATGCAACCCCCGGATATCGGAGGAATACCTTGTGTGCTATCAAACATCACAACGTAACTGGGTGATCATAAAGATGCTCTACAGGTATCTCCAAAGGTGTCTGTTGAGTTGGCATGGATCAAGATTGGGATTTGTCACTCTGTGTATCAGAGAGGTATCTCTGGGCCCTCTCGATAATGCAGCATCGCAAGAAGCTTGCAAGCAAAGTGACTAAGGAGTTAGTTCCGAGATGATGTATTACGGAACGAGTAAAGAGACTTGCCAGTAACGAGATTGAACTAGGTATGGAGATACCGACGATCGAATCTCGGGCAAGTAACATACCGACAGACAAAGGGAACTATGTATGTTGTCATAAAGGTTTGACCGATAAAGATCTTCGTAGAATATGTAGGAACCAATATGGGCATCAAGGTCCTGCTATTGGTTATTGACCGGAGAGGCATCTCGGTCATGTCTACATCATTCTCGAACCCATAGGGTCCGCACGCTTAACGTTCGTTGACGATATAGTATTATATGAGTTATGTGAGTTGGTGACCAAATGTTGTTCGGAGTCCCGGATGAGATCACGGACATGACGAGGAGCTCCGGAATGGACGATACTATTTGGTCTCTGGAAAGGTTTCGGAATGCACCGGGTATTTATCGGATCACCGGAAGGGGTTCCGGGAAGGCCACGGGGAGTTATTGGGCTTATTGGGCCAACGAGGGAAGCACACCAGCCCACAAGGGGCTGGTGCGCCCCACCTCTAGGCCGTCGGCCCTTAGGGAAGGAAAGGGGAGGGGTATCCCCTCCTTCCTTCCCCTCCACATGAGAGAAAGGAAAGGGGGGGCGCCTCCCCTCCTGCCTTCTTCCCAGGCGCCAAAGAAGGAACGGGGGCGCGGCCAGTGCAGGCCCTAGGGCTGGCCGCCGGCCCCTTTGGGGGTGCCCTAGGCTGCCTCCCCTCCTCCCCCCACCTATATATATGAGAGGAGGGGGAGGGGCAACACACACCACAATCCCCAAGCCGTGTGCGGCGCCCCGTCGCCCTCTAGTTCTAGTTCCTCCCCCGTCCATGTCTGTTGTGCTTGGCGAAGCCCTACGGATAGTTTCACCACCATTGTCACCACTGTTGACACACGAACACATCACGTGTACTCTCGACGCTGGGGGTGATGCACCGCAGCTCACGTCGAAGGAGACCCGACCGACAGCGCGATACACAAGACAGTCGGCGGGCTCTTTTGAGACCCGAAACCCCACACGCCCGGGAGGGACCCCGTCAGGGAGTGCGGCGGCTATGGGCTGCCCTAGGTCAATTCGCTCGCCCCTAGAGCCTCGGGATTCGCAGCTCTCAAACTCGAGGAACAGCGAAGAACGAGAGAGAAAAACGATGGAGGGATAAAACATAGACTGAAAAAAGTAGTATATTGATTTGTTTGATTGTGTGTTGTTTCAATCGGCCGTCACCCCTAACATATATAAGAGGCGGCTGGACTTCCC
The DNA here is from genome assembly GCA_011799875.1 of Thinopyrum elongatum. Taxonomy (NCBI): domain Eukaryota; kingdom Viridiplantae; phylum Streptophyta; class Magnoliopsida; order Poales; family Poaceae; genus Thinopyrum; species Thinopyrum elongatum. Next base: position 469,683,530 of record CM022303.1, on the reverse strand, counting down.
ATACAAGTAAAGGATTCATCTAGGCTTTCCTTACAAGAAAATTACATCAATTCACGTCCTACAGTTCTAGTTTCAGTCCAACTCGGATTCAGCCCGAATCTGACCCATACTTCTGTCCTGCTTCTTGCGTGGGCTGTAGAAATCGCATACTAACTCGGATGGAGTCGAGTTCAACATCAAACTTGTCCACCTCGATGATCTGCATAATACATCGCGTGTCACTTCTCCTTTTAAGGCCGTCTTTATGACTTTTAGGGCCCATCTTTAACTGTGGGTCGGATTCAATTATGCAGTTTTCTGAACTGTCCGAATCTTGTAACAACTTTGCAGGCCATATACAATCTCCGATGATGATGACTCCAAAAGCAAAGTTGACTGTTTCGACAATACGCACAACTTCCGTGTAGAACACTTTTCCATCCGAGGTCATCTGAATAATCTTTCGAGCCCATCTCCAACTTCTGGTCGGATTGACTTTGACAGCTTCCACTTTTCCGGCAAGCTTTCCATGCCGGCAAGGTTTCCACCCCGGCAAGCTTTCCACACCGGCAAGGTTTCCACCCTGGCAAGCTTTCACACCGGCAAGGTTTTCACCCCGGCAAGGTTTCCACCCCGGCAAGCTTTCACACCGGCAAGATTTCCACCCCGGCAAGCTTTTCGCGCTGGCAAGCTTCATTCAGTCGGCAAAGGCTGAATAACTCACGCGACCCATCAGACACCACCTAGGTGGGTGTCTGGTCCCTCGCGTCACTTTTTCACTCAGGACCGGTCCGCAAAGTGTTGCCTCTAACTTTTGCATGCGAACTCGGATTGGGATGATTTTTATATCAAAATCAACCGATTCGACGAGACACACAACTCTCATGTTGAAACTTTTTCCATTTGAGGCCATCTTAATTGGGTTTCAATCCATTCTTTAATCTGGTGTCAACATGAGCATCTCTGAACTTGTCATAACTATTGCATAAGAGCTCTGTTTTATACCATGTTCATATCCATCTTGATCTTCTTAAAGAGAGCCATCCGGAGGTGACCTCCAATCATAAGTTGAATTAGTCTTGATATAACTTAAAGCTACTCTCTATGATTGTGCCACTTTTGAGCGTCAACAACCACGTCGTTGTGCTGCCGGAATTCATCTACTACTTCGCCTCTCTTGCTGGATCGAGAAGGCGAGGACGTCATCGAGCTGAACGTGTGCTGAACACGGAGGTGCCGTACGTTCGGTACTTGATCGGGACGGATCATGAAGGTGTACGACTACATCAACCGCGTTGATAAACGCTTCCGCTTAGCGATCTACAAGGGTATGAAGATGCTCTCCCCTCTCATAGCTATGCATCTCCATGGATAGATCTTGCGTGTGCGTAGAAAAAAATTTGTTTGCCATGCAACGTTCCCCAACAGTGGCATCATGAGCCAGGTCTATGCGTAGATGATATGCACGAGTAGAACACAAAGGAGTTGTGGGCGTTGAGGTTCATATTGCTTCCCACCAATGTCTTATTTTGATTCGGCGGCATTGTGGGATGAAGCAGCCCGGACCAACCTTACATGTCCACGCACATGAGACCGGTTCCGCCGACTGACATGCAACTTGTTTTGCATAAAGGTGGCTGGCGGGTGTCTGTTTCTCCTACTTTAGTTAAATCGGATTTGACTATAGCGGTCCTTGCAGAAGGTTAAATAGCAACTTGATAATCACCGTTGTGGTTTTGCGTAGGTAAGAACGGTTCTTGCTAGTTGCCAGTAGCAGCCACATAAAACTTGCAACAACAAAGTAGAGGACGTCTAACTTGTTTTTCAGGGCATGTTGTGATGTGATATGGTTAAGATATGATGTGATATATGTTGATGTATGAGATGATCATGTTTTGTAATCAGTTCATGACTTGCATGTCGATGAGTACGACAACTGGCAGGAGCCTTAGGGTTGTCTTTAATTATTGCATGACCTACGTGTCAATCACTAAGCGCCATGTAATTGCTTTACTTTATCGCTATGCGTTAGCAATAGTTGTAGAAGCAATAGTTGGCGAGACGACCCCGACGCTACGATGGAGATCAAGGTGTCATGCTGGTGACGATGGAGATCATGCCGATGCTTTGGAGATGGAGATCAAAAGCACAAGATGATGATGGCCATATCATGTCACATATTTTGATTGCATGTGATGTTTATCCTTTATGCATCTTATGTTGCCTAGAACAATGGTAGCATTATAAGATGATCCCTTCACTTAATTTCAAGATAAAAGTGTTCTCCCCGAGTATGCACCATTGCTAAAGTTTGTCGTTTCGAAGCACCACGTGATGATCAGGTGTGATAGACTCTACGTTCACATACAATGGGTGTAAACCAGTTTTACACATGCAGAATATTTGGGTTAAACTTGACGAGCCTAGCATGTACAGACATGGTCTCGGAACACTGGAGACTGAAAGGTCGAACGTGAGTCATATAGTAGATATGATCAACATAGAGATGTTCACCATTGAAGACTACCCCATCTCACGTGATGATCGAACATCGGTTAGTTGATTTGGATCATGTATCACTTAGACAACTTGAGGGATGTTGATTTAAGTGGGAGTTCATTAGTAATTTGATTATTTGAACCAAAATTTATCATGAACTTAGTCTTAATAGTTTTTGCATATCTATGTTGTAGATCAATGGCCCGTGCTACCATTCCCTTGAATTTTAATGTGTTCCTAGAGAAAGCTAAGTTGAAAGATGATGGTAGCAACTACACGGACTGCGTCTGTAACTTGAGGATTATCCTCATTGCTGCACAGAAGAATTATGTCCTTGATGCACCGCTAGGTGACAGACCTGCTGCAGGAGCTGATGCAGATGTTATGAACGTCTGGCAGGCTCGATCTGATGACTACTCAATAGTTCAGTGTGCCATGCTTTACGGCTTAGAACCGGGACTTCAAAGATGTTTTGAACGCCACAGAGCATATGAGATGTTCCAAGAGCTGAAGTTGATATTTCAAGCTAATGCCCGAGTTGAGAGATATGAAGTCTCCAACAAGTCTATAGCTGTAAGATGGAGGAGAACAGTTCTGTCAGTGAACACATACTCAAAATGTCTGGGTATCATAACCACTTCACTCAGCTGGGAATTGATCTTCCAGTTGAGAGTGTTATTGACAAAGTTCTTCAGTCACTACCACCAAGCTACAAAGGCTTCGTCATGAACTATAATATGCAAGGGATGACGAAAATGATTATCGAGCTCTTCACGATGCTGAAATCGGCGGAGGTAGAAATCAAGAAGGAGCATCAAGTGTTGATGGTCAACAAGACCACTAGTTTCAAGAAAAAGGGCAAGGGAAAGAAAGGGAACTTCAAGAAGAATGGCAAGCAAGTTGCCGCTCCCGCGAAGAAGCCCAAAGCTAGACCAAGCCTGAAACTGAGTGCTTCTACTGCAAAGGAAATGGTCACTGCAAGCGGAACTGCCCCAAATACTTGGCGGATAAGAAGGATGGCAAAGTGAACAAAGGTATATTTGATATACATGTTATTGATGTTTTCCTTACTAATGCTCGTAGTAGCGCCTGGGTATTTTATACTGGTTCGGTTGCTCATATTTTTAACTCGAAACAGGAGCTATGGAATAAACGAAGATTGGCTAAGGACGAGATGATGATGTGCGTCGGGAATGGTTCCAAGGTCGATGTGATCGTCGTCGGCACACTACCTCTACATCTACCTTCGGGATTAGTTTTAGACCTCAGTAATTATTATTTGGTGACAGCGTTGAGCATGAACATTATATCTGGATCTTGTTTATTGCGAGACGGTTATTCATTTAAGTCAGAGAATAATGGTTGTTCTATTTATATGAGTAATATCTTTTATGGTCATGCACCTTTGATGAATGGTCTATTCTTGTTGAATCTCGATCGTAGTGATACACATATTCATAATATTGATACCAAAAGATGCAAAGTTGATAATGATAGTGCAACATACTTGTGACACTGTCGTTTAGGTCATATTGGTGTAAAGCGCATGAAGAAACTCCATGCGGATGGACTTTTGGAATCACTTGATTATGAATCATTTGATACTTGCGAACCATGCCTCATGGGTAAGATGACTAAAACTCCACTCTCCGGAACAATGGAGCGAGCTAATGACTTGTTGGAAATAATTCATACCGATGTATGCGGTCCGATGAGTGTTGAGGCACGCGGCGGGTATCGTTATTTTCTGACCTTCACGGATGATTTGAGTAGGTATGGTTATATCTACTTGATGAAACACAAGTTTGAAACATTTGAAAAGTTCAAAGAATTTCAGAGTGAAGTGCAGAATCATCATAACAAGAAAATAAAGTTTCTACGATCTGATCGCAGAGGCGAATATTTGAGTTACGAGTTTGGCCTTCATTAAAGACAATGTGGAATTGTTTCACAACTCACGCCACCTAGAACACCACAACGTAATGGTGTGTCCGAACGTCGTAACCGTACTTTATTAGATATGGTGCATTCTATGATATCTCTTATCGATTTGCCTTTATTATTTTGGGGTTATGCATTAGAGACAGCCGCATTCACGTTAAATAGGGCACCATCTAAATCCGTTGAGACGACACCGTATGAACTATGGTTTGGCAAGAAACCTAAGCTGTCGTTTCTTAAAGTTTGGGGATGCGGCGCTTATGTTAAAAGGCTTCAGCCTGATAAGCTCGAACCCAAATCGGAGAAGTGCGTCTTCATAGAATACCCTAAAGAAACTATTGGGTACACCTTCTACCACATATCCGAAGGCAAGATCTTTGTTGCTAAGAATGGGTCATTTCTAGAGAAGGAGTTTCTCTCGAAAGAAGTGAGTGGGAGGAAAGTAGAACTTGATGAGGTAATTGTGCCTTCTCTCGAATTGAAAAGTAGCACATCAGAGAAAGCCATTCCCGTGATGCCTACACCAACTAGAGAGGAAGCTAATGATGATGATCATCAAACTTCGGATCAAGTTACTACTGAACCTCGTAGGTCGACCAGAACATGTTCCGCACCAGAGTGGTACGGTAATCTTGTCCTGGAAGTCATGTTGTTAGACAACGGCGAACCTACGAACTATGAAGAAGCTATGATAAACCCAGATTCCGACAAATGGCTTGAGTCCATGAAATCTGAGATAGGATCCATGTATGAGAACAAAGTATGGACTTTGGTGGACTTGCCCGATGATTGGCAGGCCATTGAAAATAAATGAATCTTCAAGAGCAAGACGGATGCTGATGGTAATATCACTATCTACAAAGCTCGACTTGTCGTGAAAGGTTTTCGACAAGTTCAAGGGGTTGACTATGATGAGACCTTGTCACCCGTAGAGATGCTTAAGTCTGTCTGAATCATGTTAGCAATTGCCGCATTTTATGATTATGAAATCTGGCAAATGGATGTCAAAACTGCATTCCTTAACGGATTTCTTAAATTAGAGTTGTATATGATGCAACCAGAAGGTTTTGTTGATCCTAAAGGTGCTAACAAAGTGTGCAAGCTCTAGTGATGCATCTATGGACTGGTGCAAGCATCTCGAAGTTGGAATATACGCTTTGATGAGGTGATCAAAGCATATGGTTTTATACAGACTTATGGTGAAGCCTGTATTTACAAGAAAGTGAGTGGGAGCTCTGTAGCATTTCTGATATTATATGTGGATGACATATTGCTGATTGGAAATGATATAGAATTTCTAGATAGCATAAAAGGATACTTGAATAAGAGTTTTTCAATGAAAGACATCGGTGAAGCTGCTTATATATTGGGCATCAAGATCTATAGGGATAGATCGAGACGCTTAATAGGACTTTCACAAAGCACATACCTTGACAAAGTTCTGAAGAAGTTCAAAATGTACGACTTAAAGAAAGGGTTCTTGCATGTGCTGCAAGGTGTGAAATTGAGTCAGACTCAAAGTCCGACCACGACAGAAGATAGAGAGAAATTGAAAGTCATTCCCTATGCCTCAGCCATAGGTTCTATTATGTATGCCATGCTGTGTACCAGACCTAATGTGTGCCTTGCCGTAAGTTTGGCAGGGAGGTACCAAAGTAATCCAAGAGTGGATCACTGGACAGCGGTCAAGAACATCCTGAAGTACCTGAAAAGGACCAAGGATATGTTTCTCATTTATGGAGGTGACGAAGAGCTCGTCGTAAAGGGTTACGTCGATGCTAGCTTCGACACAGATCCGGATGACTCTAAGTCACAAACCAGATACGTATTTATATTGAATGGTGGAGCTGTCAGTTAGTGCAGTTCCAAGCAAAGCGTCGTGGCGGGATCTGCGTGTGAAGCGGAGTAGATAGCTGCTTCGCAAATAGCACATGTAGGAGTCTGGATGAAGGAGTTCATATCTGATCTGGGTGTAATACCCAGTGCATCGGGTCTAATGACAATCTTTTGTGACAACACTGGAGCAATTGCCTTAGTGAAGGAATCCAGGTTTCACAAGAGAACCAAACACATCAAGAGACGCTTCAACTCCATTCGTGAAAAGGTCAAGGATGGAGACATAGAAATTTGCAAAGTACATACGGATCTGAATGTGGCAGACCCGTTGACTAAACCTCTTCCGTGGGCAAAACATGATCAGCACCAAGACTCCATGGGTGTTAGATTCATTACTGTGTAATCTAGATTATTGACTCTAGTGCAAGTGGGAGACTGTTGGAAATATGCCCTAGAGGCAATAATAAAGTGGTTTTTATTATATTTCCTTAATCATGATAAAGGTTTATTATTCATGCTATAATTGTATTGACCGGAAACTTAAATGCATGTGTGGATACATAAACAAATATCATGTCCCTAGTAAGCCTCTACTAGACTAGCTTGTTGATCAAAAGGTGGTTAAGGTTTCCTAACCGTAGACATGTGTTGTCGGTTGATAACGGGATCATATCATTAGGAGAATGATGTGATGGACAAGACCCATCCGTTAGCTTAGCATATGATCATTCAGTTTATTGCTACTACTTTCTTAATGTCAAATACATATTCCTTCGACCATGAGATCATGCAACTCCCGGATACCGGAGGAATACCTTGTGTGCTATCAAATGTCACAATGTAACTGGGTGATCATAAAGATGCTCTATAGGTATCTCCGAAGGTGTCTGTTGAGTTGGCATGGATCGAGATTGGGATTTTTCACTCTGTGTATCAAAGAGGTATCTCTGGGCCCTCTCGGTAATGCAACATCACAAGAAGCTTGCAAGCAAAGTGACTAAGGAGTTAGTTACGAGATGATGTCTTACGGAATGAGTAAAGAGACTTGCCAGTAACAAGATTGAACTAGGTATGGAGATACCGACGATCGAATCTCGAGCAAGTAACATACCGACAAACAAAGGGAACAATGTATGTTGTCATAAAGGTTCGACCGATAAAGATCTTCGTGGAATATGTAGGAACCAATATGGGCATCCAGGTCCCGCTATTGGTTATTGACCGGAGAGGCATCTCGGTCATGTCTACATCATTCTCAAACCCGTAGGGTCCGCACCCTTAACGTTTGTTGACGATATAGTATTATATGTGTTATGTGAGTTGGTGACCGAATGTTGTTCGAAGTCCCAGATGAGATCACGGACATGACGAGGAGCTCCGGAATGGTCTGGAGGTAAAGATTGATATATAGGACGATATTGTTTGGTCTCTGGAAAGGTTTCGGAATGCACCGGGTATTTATCGGATCACCGGAAGGGGTTTCGGGAAGGCCACGGGGAGTTATTGAGCTTATTGGGCCAACGAGAGAAGCACACCAGCCCACAAGGGGCTGGTGCTCCCCGCCTCTAGGCCGCCGACTGATGGCTCATGTCCGCGTCAGTATTTCCCCGAAGAGGAAGGGATGATGCAGCACAGCTACGGTAGGTATTTCCCTCAGTTATGAAACCAAGGTTATCGAACCAATAGGAGAACCAAGCAACACTATGTAAACGGTACCTACACACAAGGAACAAATACTTGCAACCCGACGCATAAGAGGGGTTGTCAATCCCTCTCGGGTAAAAGATAGATTGGTTTGTATGATTTTGGATAAATAGATCTCGCGATAAAACAAAATAAAATAAATAAAGAAAAAGTACAGCAAGGTATTTTTGGGTTTTTAGAATAATAGATCTGAAAACAAAAGCAAATAAAAATAGATCAAAAAGCAAATATGATAAAGAATAGACCCGGGGGGCGTAGATTTCACTAGTGGCTTCTCTCGAGAAAAATAGCATACGGTGGGTAAACAAATTACTGTTGGGCAATTGATAGAACTTCAAATAATTATGATGATATCCAGGCAATGATCATTATATAGGCATCACGTCCAAGATTAGTAGACGGACTCCTGCCTGCATCTACTACTATTACTCCACACATCGACCGCTATCCAGCATGCATCCAATGTATTAAGTTCATGGAGAAACGGAGTAATGCAATAAGAACGATGACATGATGTAGACAAGATCTATTCATGTAGGAATAGACCCCATCTTGTTATCCTTAATAGCAACGATACATGCCTGTCTTGCTGCCCCTTCTGTCACTGGGAAAGAACACCGCACGACCGAACCCATCACAAATCACCTCTTCCCATGGCAAGAAAAATCGATCTAGTTGGCCTAACTAAACCAAAGATTCGAAGAAGAAATACGAGGCTATAAGTAATCATGCATATAAGAGATCAAAGAAACTCAAATAACTTTCATGGATAAATAGATCTGATCATAAACTCAAAGTTTATCGGATCCCAACAAACACACCCCAAAAAGAGTTACATCAAATAGATCTCCAAGAGACCATTGTACTGAGAATCAAAAGAGAGAGAGGAAGCCATCTAGCTACTAACTACGGACCCGTAGGTCTACAATGAACTACTCACGCATCATCGGAGAGGCACCAATGAGGATTATGAACCCCTCCGTGATGGTGTCTAGATTGGATCTGGTGGTTCTGGAATTGCGGCGGTTGGAATTGTGTTTCATCGACTCCCCTAGGGTTTTTGGATTTTCGTGCTATTTATAGAGCAAAGAGGCGGTGCGGGAGGCGGCCGAGGTGGGCACAACCCACCAGGGCGCGGCTGGGCCCCCAGGCGCGCCCAGGTGGGTTGTGCTCCCCTCGCAGCCCCCTCTGGTATTTCTTTGGCCCAACAGGTGTCTTCTGGTCCAAAAAAATCATCAAAAAGTTTCGCTGTGTTTTGACGCCGTTTGGTACAGATATTCTGCGAAGTAAAAAAATTCAAAAAACAGCAACTGGCACTGGGCCCTATGTGAATAGGTTAGTCCCAAAAAATGATATAAAGTTGCTATAAAATGATTGTAAAACATCCAAGAATGATAATATAACAGCATGGAACAAGCAAAAATTATAGATACGTTGGAGACGTATCAGCATCCCCAAGCTTAATTCCTACTCGTCCTCGAGTAGGTAATTGATAAAAACAGAATTTTTGATGTGGAATGCCGCCTAACATGTTCATCACATATTCTTTTCTTTTGTAGCATGTACATTTGGATTTTTATATGATTCAAAGCAATAGTCTAGTTTTGACATGAAGATTTAAATACTCAAGCATATCAACAAGCAACCATGTCTTTCAAAATATCAACACTAAAGCAAGTTATCCCTAGCCCATCATGCTCAATCATTGATCCATTCATGAAACACACTCGCAAACTAGCTACATCCAATGCTCAAGTACGATCGTAGTGCCCCTTAGTTGGTGCTTTATAAGAGAAGATGGAGACTCAAATAAAAATAAAAATTGCATAAAGTAAATAGAAAGGCCCTTCGTAGAGGGAAGTAGGGATTTGTAGAGGTGTCAGAGCTCAAAGCTTAAATTGAGAGATAAAAGATTTTGGGAGGCATACTTTTCCCGTCAACGAAAATGACCGAGTAATTCCCAACACTTTCCATGTTAGATATATCATAGGCGGTTCCCAAACAAAAAAATAAAGTTTATTCCTTTTTCCACCATTCTTTCACAATCCATGGCTAGCCGTATCCACGGGTGCCCTCCATACCAACACTTTCCAAGGAATTTATTATTTGACAACATAAAGTAAATTCATTTTTCATTTCGGGACTGGGCATACCTAATACCTTTGTCGTACTCTCGTGCAATGACAAGTGAATAAACACTCATCCTGAGAATAACACATCTAGCATGGAAAAATATCAGCCACCCCCTACCGTTTCATGAGCGGTACAAGCACACAAAAAGGAAATTATTTTGAAAATTAGAGATGGCACATACAAATTTGCTTAGAATGGCACGGGAATACCGCATATAGGTAGGTATGGTGGACTCATATGACAAAACTGGGTTTAAGGATTTTGGATGCACATGTAGTATTCCTACTTAGTACAAGTGAAGGCTAGCAAAAACATTGAGAAGCATCCAACCAAGAAACAAAAAATCATATAAGCGAGCATTAAGCATAACTAACACCGAATAATGCATCACAAGTAGGATGTAATTTCATTACATAACTATTGACTTTCATGCTTGCACAGGGAATCCCAAACCTTAAGACCAATATTCTTACTAAAGCACAATTACTCACAAACATGACTCACATATCACTATCATCATATCTCAAAACTATTACAAAGAATAAAGTTTATTTTGTCCAATGATCTTCATGAAAGTTTTTATTATATCCCTCTTGAATATCTATCACTTTGGGACTAGTTTCATATGTTGCAATTGATAGCTCAAACAAATTTAAGTGAAGAACATGAGCATAAAAAAATTTCATCTCTCAAAATAATATAAGTGAAGCATGAGAGAATTTCTTCAAAATTACTAACTCTCAAATAAATCTAAGTGAAGCATGAGAGCATTTCTTCAAAAATATTAAAGCACACCATGCTCAAAAAGATATAAGTGAAGCACTAGAGCAATTCCATAGCTCACAAAAAAAAGTGAAGCATAAAGAACAATTCTAACAAATCATAGTATAATTTTGGCTCTCTCAAATAGGTGTGTCCAGCAAGGATACTTGTGACAAACTAAAAAGCAAAACAAGTAAAGACTCATATAATACAAGACGCTCCAAGCAAAACTCATGATATATGACGAATAAAAATATAGCTCCAAGTAAAATACCGATGGTCATTAGAAGAAAGAGGGGATGCCACTTGGGGCATCCCCAAGCTTAGTTGCTTGTTTCTCCTTGAATATTGCCTTGGGGTGCCATGGGGCATCCTCAAGCTTGGGCTCTTCTTACTCCTTATTCCTTCATCCATCGTGATCTCAACCAAAACTTGAAAACTTCAATCACACAAAACTTAACAAAAAACCTTCGTGAGATCCGTTAGTATAAGAAAACCAATCTTTACTTAAGTACTGTAGAAAACCCATTCAAATTTTGTTATTGCATTATATCTACCGTATTCTAACTTTTCCATGGCTTATACCCCCCGATACAATCCATAGAATCATCAAAATAAGCACACAATGCAAAGAAAATAGAATCTGCCAAAAACAGAACAGTCTGTAAAGACTCGAATTTTAATCATACTTATGTAACTCAAAAAAATCTGAAAACTTAGGAAAAGATAGGAAATTTGTATATAAATCTTGTGTAAAAAATTCAGATTTTTTATCGCTTCTGTGAATTTATACAATTATTTTACTGGACATAAAAGTTCCGTTTTTCAACAGGATCAAATCAACTATCACCAAAGCTATCCCAAAGGCTTTACTGGGCACAAACACTAATTAAAACATAAAAAACACAATCATAACAGAGGCATAATTATGTAAACACTCAAGAACAGAAAGAAAAAGGCAAAAATAAATTTTATTCATTGGGTTGCCTCCCAACAAGCGCTATCGTTTTACGCCCCTAGCTAGGCATAATGCATAGATTCAAGTATTGTCATCTTTAGTTCTAGATCCATAGGATGCCCTCATGATTGATTCATATGGTGGCTTAATTCCTGTTCTTGGGAAGTGTTCCATATGCTTTCTTAGTGGAAACTGAAATTTAATATTGCCTTCTTTCATATCAATCATGGCACCAATAGTACGTAAAAATGGTCTACCAAGTATAATTGGACAAGATGGATTGCAATCAATATCAAGAACAATAAAATCTATGGGCACATAATTCCTATTTGCAAGAATAAGAACATCATTAATTCTTCCCAAAGGCTTTTTAATAGTAGAATCCGCCAAGTGCAAATTTAAAGAACACTCTTCAATATTGGTAAGACCAAGCACATCACATAAAGATTTCGGAATTGTGGAAACACTAGCACCCAAGTCACATAAAGCAAAACATTCATAATTTTTTATCTTGACTTTAAGGGTGGGTTCCCATTCATCATGTAATTTTCTAGGAATTGAGATCTCTAATTCCAACTTTTCTTTAAAAGCTTTCATCATAGCATCAACAATATGTTTAGTAAAAGCTTTATTTTGTTCATAAGCATGGGGTGAATTAATCATGGATTGCAACAAAGAAATACAATCAATCAAAGAGCAACTATCATAATTAAAGTCTTTGTAATCCAAAAGAGTGGGCACATCACTAGTTAAAGTTTTGACCTCTCCAAACCCACTTTTATCAGTTTTTTCATCAAGATTTTCACCCTCCGAATTATCGGACGCCTTCTAGCTAAAGTTGAATCTTCTTCAGTCCGTTTATCATCAATTTTAACTTTACTAAACAAGGAATTAATAGAAGAAACACCAATCACTTTAAGATCTTCATCATTTTTATGAAAGCAATCACTAGAAAATGCTCTTTCTAAAAATTCTCGTTTAGCTCTAAGCATAGCGGTTCTTTTCTTGCTTTCATCCATAGAAACATATAAAGCTTTAATTGATTCCTCAACCTTGGTTACAAAAAATTTCAACTTGAGATTTTCTACATCATGAGAAATCCTACCAATGCTTCTAGACATATCATCAATCTTATTCAACTTTTCTTCTATCGTATTATTGAAAACTTTTTGAGCATTGATAAATTCTTTAATATTATTCTCAAGATCAGAGGTGTTCCTATTATTATTATAAGAAGGATTACCATAGGAATTACCATAATTATTAGAGGAATTTCCAGGAAAAGGCCTAGGATTAAAATTACCTCTATAAGCATTGTTATTAAAATTGTTTCGCGAGACAAAATTCACATCTATGGAATCACTATTTTGCTCAATCAAAGTAGACAAAGGCACATCATTAAGATCAATAGGAGCATTTTTATTAGCAACCAATTTCATAGAGCATCAACTTTTTCACTCAAAGTACTAACTTCTTCAACCGAATTAACTTTTTTACTAGTACGAGCTCTTTCGGTATGCCATTGTGAATAATTTGCCATAATATTATCAAGCAATTTAGTAGCTTCACCCAAAGTAATTTCCTTAAAAGTACCACCAGCGGCGGAATCTAAAAGATTTCTAGAAACAAAATTCAATCCCACATAAAAAATTTGTATGATCATCCAAAGATTTAAACCATGAGTAGGACAATTTCTTAGCATCAATTTCATTCTTTCCCAAGATTGTGCAACATGTTCATGCTCAAGTTGCTTAAAATTCATGATTTGAGTTCTAAGGGAAATAATTTTTGCGGGCGGAAAATACTTAGTAATGAAAGCATCTTTGCACTTATCCCAAGAATCGATACTATTGCGAGGCAAAGAAGAAAACCAAATTTTTGCATGATCTCGCAAAGAAAACGGAAATAATTTCAACTTCACAATATCATTGTCCACATATTTTTTCTTTTGAATATCACATAATTCTACGAATGTGTTAAGATGGGATGCGGCATCCTCATTAGGAGTACCGGAAAACTGATCTTTCATAACAAGATTCAACAAAGCGGCATTAATATCACAAGATTCCGCACTAGTGGTGGGAGGCAATCGGAGTGCTAATAAAATCATTGTTGTTGGTATTGGAAAAATCACACAACTTGGTATTTTCTTGAGTCATCGTGACTACGCAAACAAGATTGCACACAAAAACAGATCTGACGAGAAAAAGACAAACGAAAAAGAGGACGAGTAAAACGGCAAATTTTGTGAAGTGGGGGACATGAAAACGAGAGGCAAATGGCAAATAATGTAAATTGCAAGGAGATGAGATTTGTGATTAGGAACCTGATAGATGTTGATGATGCCTCCCCGGCAACGGCGCCAGAAATCCTTTCTTGATGGCTCGTGTCCGCGTCAGTATTTCCCCGAAGAGGAAGGGATGATGCAGCACAGCTACGGTAGGTATTTCCCTCAGTTATGAAACCAAGGTTATTGAACCAGTAGGAGAACCAAGAAACACTATGTAAATGGTATCTGCACACAAAGAACAAATACTTGCAACTCGACACGTAAGAGGGGTTGTCAATCCCTCTCGGGTAAAAGATAGATTGGTTTGTATGATTTTGGAGAAATAGATCTCGCGATAAAACAAAATAAAATAAATAAAGAAAAAGTGCAGCAAGGTATTTTTGGGGTTTTAGAATAACTGATCTGAAAACAAAAGCAAATAAAAATAGATCTCAAAGCAAATATGATAAAGAATAGACCCGGGGGCCGTAGATTTCACTAGTGGCTTCTCTCGAGAAAAATAGCATACGGTGGGTAAACAAATTATTGTTGGGCAATTGATAGAACTTCAAATAATTATGATGATATCCAGGCAATGATCATTATATAGGCATCACGTCCAAGATTAGTAGACCGACTCCTGCCTGCATCTACTACTATTACTCCACACATCGACCGCTATCCAGCATGCATCTAGTGTATTAAGTTCATGAAGAAACGGAGTAATGCAATAAGAACGATGACATGATGTAGACAAGATCTATTCATGTAGGAATAGACCCCATCTTGTTATCCTTAATAGCCACGATACATGCCTGTCTTGCTGCCCCTTCTGTCACTGGGAAAGAACACCGCACGACCGAACCCATCACAAATCACCTCTTCCCATGGCAAGAAAAATCGATCTAGTTGGCCTAACTAAACCAAAGATTCGAAGAAGAAATACGAGGCTATAAGTAATCATGCATATAAGAGATCAAAGAAACTCAAATAACTTTCATGGATAAATAGATCTGATCATAAACTCAAAGTTCATCGGATCCCAACAAACACACCGCAAAAAGAGTTACATCAAATAGATCTCCAAGAGACCATTGTATTGAGAATCAAAAGAGAGAGATGAAGCCATCTAGCTACTAACTACGGACCCGTAGGTCTACATTGAACTACTCACGCATCATCGGAGAGGCGCCAATGAGGATGATGAACCCTTCTGTGATGGTGTCTAGATTGGATCTGGTGGTTCTGGAACTTGCGGCGGTTGGAATTGTGTTTCGTCGACTCCCCTAGGGTTTTTGGATTTTTGGGGTATTTATAGAGCAAAGAGGCGGTGCGGGAGGCGACTGAGGTGGGCACAACCTACCAGGGCGCACCTGGGCCCCCAGGCGCGCCCAGGTGGGTTGTGCTCCCCTTGGAGCCCCCCTCCGGTACTTCTTTGGCCCAACAGGTGTCTTCTGGTCCAGAAAAATTCTCCAAAAAGTTTCGCTGCATTTGGACTCCGTTTGGTACTGATATTCTGCGAAGTAAAAAAGCAAGCAAAAAAATAGCAACTGGCACTGGGCACTATGTCAAGAGTTTAGTCCCAAAAAATGATATAAAGTTGTTATAAATGATTGTAAAACATCCAAGAATGATAATATAACAGCATGGAACAAGCAAAAATTATAGATACGTTGGAGACGTATCACCGACCCTTAGGGAAGGAAAGAGGGGAGGGCTAGCCCCTCCTGCCTTCCCCTCCACATGAGAGAAAGGAAAGGGGGGCGCCACCCCTCCTGCCTTCTTCCCATGCGCCAAAGAAGGAAGGGGGGCGCCGCCAGGGCAGGCCCTAGGGCTGGCCGCCAGCCCCTTTGGGGGTGCCCTAGGTTGCCTCCCCTCCTCCCCCCACCTATATATATGAGAGGAGGGAGAGGGGCAACACACACCACGATCCCCAAGCCGTGTGCGGTGCCCCGTCTCCCTCTAGTTCTATTTCCTCCCTTGTCCATGTCCGTTGTGCTTGGCGAAGCCCTGCGGATAGTTTCACCACCACCGTCACCACGTCGTCGTGCTGCCGGAACTCATCTACTACTTCGCCTCTCTTGCTGGATCGCCAAGGTGAGGACATCATTGAGCTGAACGTGTGCTGAACGCGGAGGTGCCGTATGTTCGGTACTTGATCGGGATGGATCGTGAAGGTGTACGACTACATCAACCGCGTTGATAAACGCTTCCGCTTAGCAATCTACAAGGGTATGTAGATGCTCTCCCCCTCTCGTAGCTATGCATCTCCATGGATAGATCTTGCATGTGCGTAGAATTTTTTTGTTTTCCATGCAACTTTCCCCAACACTATCATCATAGAAGTGTCATAAGCATGACAGGAAAAAAATTCGTTCGGGCCAAAATGTCACGGATGTGTCTTTTTTTTGTAGCGAGTTATGTTGGTTACATCTTGTAGTTGATGCTATATGGTTTATTTGGTGGAAGATTATATGTTCAGATCCATTATACTATTTAATATCCCTCTGATTTTGAGCATGAATATTATTTGTGAGTAGTTACCTTTGTTCTTGAGGCCACGGGAGAAGTCATGTTGCAAGTAATCATGTGAATTTGATATGTGTTTGATATTTTGATGATATGTATGCTGTGATTCTGATGTAGGGTGGAACCCTAGGGGCCGATCTTTCACGATTTGGAGGGGGATACCCGAAGAACACGAAGAACATGAGAGGGCAAACGCGAGGGGATACGAGAGGAAACACTCAAATCAACGAGAAACGGTCACACATGTGCTAGATGCATGAACACAACGAGAGATACATGATTCATATCCAACAAAGGGGGATACAAAGGTAACTAGTTCATCTCCTAGAAGGAAGTCTTGAATCCACTAGGGGATCTTCCCACAAGAGGGGGTCTTGAATCCACTTGGGGGATCTTCTCCGAGGAGGCCTCGGTCTCCAATGGAGTAGGGGTACAAGTGGATGAGTAATGCTCTATCTCCAAAATGAGCTAAACCAATGCTAACCCTAAAATGGTGGAGGTGGAGGAGTATATATAGTCTAGGGCCACGAAGGGGTAAGTAAGGGGCGAGACGGGTACATGGGCCTCGGACCCGATCTTTGTGCACGGACAGGTACCGGACGTTCGGTGGGTTCCGGTCGTCTGGTGGCTCGCGGACGTCCGGACGTCCGGAAGTCATCGGACTTCTGACGTTTTGGCTCTAGACCGGTGGCACCGGATTTCCGGTCGGTGTCGGTCGTCCGATGGCTGAAGATGGTTGGATGTCCGGCGTCTGGCGGTCATCCAGTCGCTGTAGACTTCATCGGCTATAGTCCTTCTAGTTGGCTAAACCTCCAGGCGTCGGACGTCCGGTATGGACCGGTCATCCGGAGGCTGTGACTTTCTGTCAGCCCTTTCCCTTGTTCCTCACGCTTGGTGTCCTCGCCATCTTGTCCAATGCTCCTAGCTGTTCCATGGTCTTCCTCTTGGTTCCTGGTCATGCATAGCACATATGTTTGAGGTAGTAGCCATGTATCACATGTGGAAAGTGACGGTTCAGAGAGGAGCGAGTTAACCTTGTGTCCCATGGCGTATCCTCGAGGTCTCATCGTATGTCCTCTTGGGGCTTGGGGAGTAGTCAAAGTGTACATGGGGATGACCGTAGGATGTTCCACATCATCTCCCCCCTTGTGAAAGATGCGACCTCGGATCATGAACCTCATCACCATGGAAATGGTTGTCGTGGACGGACTTGTATGTCATGGCGTAATCAAAGTACTTCAAGATGTCGTCGGGATGGTATACATACAAAATGAGCAAACACAAGGGACACTTGGAAATACAATGGTTAGCGCACATAAGGTATCCATCAAGTAAGGATGAGTCCGTGTGACAAGATTGTTCGTGACAAGGCACATGAAGCTTAGCAAGATGATATAGCATGATATGTAATGCATTCATGGGAGCAAATTCATTCATTGTGCACACAAAGGTGTTGTTAATGTGATCAATGCAACCATTGTGCAAAATGACGTCATAATGGGACGGTGTATCAAAAGCATGAACATGGTAATTGGTGCTTAATGTGACTATGTGATCATGCAATTGATGGTGGGCAATGTGATGATGATGTTTGAATATGCCATCAAGAAAGATCACAACAAATTTGCTAAGAAAGTGCACAAGCTCATATATCATGGATGACATAGAAATACAACATGCAACAAGGCAATCATAATGTGATTCAATCCATGCATAAGATGCAAATTTGTTATGGGTGGTGTTGTACCATGGCTCAATGTCGTGGCATAAGTGGTGGTTCGGTGGTGCTTCAAAAGTAGGTGCATCCACTAAGTTCGAGTACTCCTCAACTTGAAGGTCCATAGGGTCCATCTCCAATGTCGGTGCTCCATCCAATAGATGTATCATGTAGACAAGAAGAAGGAGACAACAATGAAAGAATGACCCATCCAATATGCGTATGTGAGGATGGCTTAAAGGGAAGGAGTTCACCTTATGAATGTTCGCGAAGATGGTGATGTCGCACATCTTGTACACCTTCGCATAACCAATATGTCTCATGATGGTACTGCCTTGTGAATCCTTCAAAATGAAAGAACATGACAAACACTCGGAAAAACAAATGAGGTTAGCGGAAATGCAAGACTTATCATTCGTGTGGTGAGATACCCAACAAGTGTTATCATCATTCTTATCATAAGAAAGTACAAGGGGACATGGCATTGTATGTAAGCATATGATGCGAGAACAACCATAGGCATTATGCTCAATCAAACATGCATGCTTCATAAGTAAGATGTCCAAGTCTCCAAGATCAACAAACATAGCATTGTTGCACTCACTACAAGTGAATATGAGAGATGCAACTATTGGAGACAAGTGACAATGATCAAGATAAATCATGTGAGAGGCATGAATATATAGTCTATCAACCCAATGCAATGAGCAATTATGTATCATGGGTGATGCGACAAAGCAAGTGATCATAGGAAACAAGTCATGCAAGCTAGTAGTGCGAAGATGCAACATACTAGAGGTAATCATGGCAATCATGTCATGTGTGCAAATAGTGGGCATATATGATGCACATGACATATCACAAGCATGAAAATAAGATGTGAGCAAAGTAGGTTCATTGTATTGGCAAGAAGTCCTATGTAAATAGCAATGGAACAACATGACTCTCCCAACACAAGAATCAACAATAGAATGGAGCATGTATAGAACATGGCAATAGCAACAAGTATCTCCACCAAGCATGCAAATACACATAGTAGTAGTATAATGGTGAATCATGGGTAAATGCAAACAAGGGTCACAATTGCATGGCAAAGGCGTAGAAGCAAGCATAACATGCAAAGTGAACACGGTAAAATGAGAATAAGGTGACAAGTGGTATATAGCCCATAGCCGTGTGAGAGCCAAGTAGAAGAGATGTGCGTAGTCCTTGCACGAAGGGAATGGTGGTAATAATAATCCACGGGATCCCAAGTCATCGTTGCTCTCAAGAGCTCGTTTCGTCAACTCATGGGATTGTGAGGTTGACGAGTATTCATGAGTACCTACACAAAACAAAGGCAAAGGGAAAATTGTGTGTGCATGGTATATGTACACATCATCCATTATGATGCATACGTGCATGTGTTGGTTAGCACAAAATATCCAATGCTCAAATAAATGAGATGCATGATATAGAAACATGTCATCCATCATGAAAGGTTTGTTGTTATGTATAGCATAATGGAGACTCAAATTGTGGAATGCATTGCTAGTAATATCTAGAGATGATCATGAATGGTATGCATATGGTGCACACAATGGATGCATTCATGCAATCTAGAATTATTCTCATGGCAAGGAATTTGTAATGCATCACCATATACATGTGGAGCAATTTTATTCATGGGATGATGCACACAATGTATGGAATCATGTGATGTACAATAATTTTCATGGCATGGCATATGAGATGAATTGCTTAAATTTTGCAAAGGTAGCATATCAATATCGTCGCAAGAGAAGCAAAATCCAATAACCATTATCTCGTCATCTATGCCATAAGTGCAAACGGGGTTTATTTTGATGGGGCATGCATAGTTACTATGTTGAGATTGTAATGATGCAATATGGGAGATCTCACTCATAGCATATGACAAGTTTAATGGATTGTCAAACATAATGTGACCAATAGAATTTTCAGATGATATCCTATGGAGCATGGCATCACAACTAGGCAATTCAACATGCTCATCATCATGTTCATCATAAATAGGTGGCACATCTAAGCATGTAGAAGACATAGTATGTGGTGAATCCATAAGGTGATCAACATCATGCAAGTAATCATTTGCAAGATAGTCCACTAGTGGGACAAGTGAAGTACCATCACCTATGTTACATTTAGAGCTCCGCTCATGTGTTGTAGGCGAGGTTGCAAAAATTGACACTTGGTCAATATCTTCATCAACTTGATGGTACCATGTGGGGTTGCTTAATCGCCCATCATGGCCATCGTTTTGCCCATTGGAGGTATGGACTCATCGAGGATTGGCGCTTCGTCTTGTAGGAGATTGAAAGTGCAACTAATCCTCGAGTGGTTTTGGTAATTCATAACAACATATAGCTCATTGAACTAATATTCATTCAAGATAAATATTTCAGGAAGTTCAATGAATGGCATGGCATGGACTAGAGATGTGGACCCCTCAAAATTCTAAGGACAAATGTTGGCAAAAGCTCAAGACTCTTCATCTTTATTTTAGTGATCCAAGATCACATTGAGTCCATAGGAAAGTCAATACTATTAAAAGGGGATGAGGTGTTGCTTAATGGCTTGCTTGATCAAATGCTTAGTGATATTGCTCCTAAAACCCTCAGCCACTTTCTCCATCCAAATATGTCCAAAACCTAAACTCCAACTCGGCCCCACCGATTATTTCTATCCGAAGCCACCGAGTTCATATGACATAGCCACTGCCAGAAACCCTAGCAATTCGGTCTCACCGATATGGATCTCGGTCTCACCAAGATAGCCTTGCCAACACTCTCTGACTTGTTGCATTTATTTTGGTCTCACCGAGTTATGCAATCGGTCTCACCGAGTTGGCTTGACCAATTCTCTGTTGCCTTATTGCTTCACTTCGGTCTCACCGAGTTAATGCAATCGGTGCCACCGAGATGAGGTTTGCCCTAAGCCCTAGCACATCGGACCCACCGAGTTGTTCCAGTCGGTCCCACCGAGATTCCTAACATTCACATTTTTGAACTAATCGGTGCCACCGAGTTTAATCATTCGGTCCCACCGAGATGAGTCAAATGTGTGTAACGGTTGGATTTTGTGTGGAGGCTATATATACCCCTCCACCCCCTTCTCCATTTGTGAGAGAGCCATCAGAATGTGCCTACACTTCCACCATACATTTTCTGAGAGAGAACCACCTACTCATGTGTTGAGATCAAGAGAATCCATTCCTACCATTTGAACCTTGATTTCTAGTCTTCCCCAAGTTGCTTTCCACTCAAATCACTCTTCCACCATAGCCAAATCTGAGAGAGAGAGTTGAGTGTTGGGAAGACTATCATTTGAAGCACAAGAGCAAGGAGTTCATCATCAACACACCATCTATTACCTTTTGGAGAGTGGTGTCTCCTAGATTGGTTAGGTGTCGCTTGGGAGCCTCCGTCAACATGTGGAGTTGAAACAATAAGTTTGTAAGGGCAAGGAGATCGCCTACTTCGTGAAGATCTACCCGAGTGAGGCAAGTCCTTCGTGGGCGATGGCCATGGTGGGATGGACAAGGTTGCTTCTTCGTGGACCCTTCATGGGTGGAGCCCTCCGTGGACTCGCGCAGCCATTACCCTTCATGGGTTGAAGTCTCCATCAATGTGGATGTACGATAGCACCACCTATCGGAACCACGCCAAAAATCTCCGTGTCTCCATTGCGTTTGCCTTCTCCAAACCCTTCCCTTTACCTTCATATGCAATGTTTTACTTTCCGCTGTTATACTCTTATAATTGCATGTGTAGGTTGATTGCTTGACTTGTGCGAATCGCTAAAATCTTCCCACAACTAAAATTGGGAAAAGGATGGATTCTTATTTGGTTAAGTAGTCTAATCACCCCCCCCCCCCTCTAGACATACTTTTGATCCTACAAGTGGTATCAGAGCTTTGGTCTCCATTAGCCTTGATTTCCATAGCTTTGGTGATCATAGCCTTGGTTTCACAACCTAGGAGAGTATGGCGTCTAGCAAGGGAAATTATCACCGTAGAGGTCCTTACTTTGATGGTACAAATTTTGCTAGTTGAAAGCATAAGATGAAAATGCATATTCTTGGTCATAACCCCGCCGTTTGGGCTATTATTCGTATTGGCTTGCAAGGTGAATACTTTAGAGATGGAAAAGAACCGGATCGGGAAGCCACCGCGGATGAATTGAATATTTTGCAATACAATACTCAAGCTTGTGATATTCTCTTCAATGGATTATGCCCCGAAGAATTCAACAAAATCAGCTGCCTTGGGAATGCAAAGGAAATTTGGGATATTTTGGTTGACATGCATGAAGGTACCGAGTCCGTCAAGGAATCCAAGTTGGATGTGCTTCAAAGTCAACTTGACAAGTTCAAGATGAAGGATGGTGAAGGAGTCACCGAAATGTACTTTAGGCTTGCTCTCATCACAAATGAGATTGCCGGCTTAGGAAGTGAAGAGATGACCGACAAATTCATCATCAAGAAGATCCTTAGAGCCTTGGATGGAAAATATGATACCGTGTGCACTTTGATCCAAATGATGCCCAATTACAAAGATCTCAAGCCTACAGAAGTCATTGGTAGAATTGTTGCCCATGAGATGTCACTCAAGGATAAAGATGAGCTCCACAGCAAGCCAAGTGGTGCTTACAAAGCTTCAAGTGATGCTCCTACAACATCAAGTGACAAGCTAGTCTCCAATGAAGAATTGATCTTAATGGTGAAGAACTTCAACAAGTTCTATAAGAATAGAAGCAAATAGAGAAGATCCAAGTCAAGGTCCTACAATGACAAAAGATCGTCTAGTTGTGATTGTAATTACTACAATTGTGGAAGACCCGGACACTACTCCAATGAGTGTATGGCTCCCTACAAGAAAAGAGAAGACTCACCAAAAAGGAGTAGAAGAGATGAATCACCGCCAAGAGAGAGAAGGAGTAGAGATGATCATTATGAACGAAGACCCTCTCGTAGAAGCAAGGATTCGAAAAGGAAGGACAAGTCATCAAAGAGCTACATAAGACAAAGACATCAAGCTCACGTTGGTGAGTGGGTATCCGGTTCAGACTCCGACAACTACTCCGAGAGAAGCTATCACTCCGACTCCGACTATACTCAAGATGAAGGTGTTGCCGGTCTTGCACTTGTGTCATCCAACTCCTACAACATATTTGATTCACCAAATGAAGGAATTGGAAGATGCTTCATGGCTAAAGGCCCCAAGGTATCACACCCTGAGTATGTTGATTTCAATAGTGATGAAGATGATTTGCTAGGTGATGATGATTTACTTGAAAACTATGACGAACTTAGTAGTAATCATGCTAATCAAGATGAAACGAATGACAATGATAAGAAGGAGATTGAGCATCTAACTAAAGAACTAAACACTCTTAAGTTAGCTCATCAAATGACTCAAGAGGATCATAGAGAGCTCCTAAGGACTCATGAGAAGCTACGCTTCCAGAAGCTAAATTAAAAGCAAGAGCATGAGTTCCTAAAAGCTATCGATGATGATATTCGAAAGAAGAGTTCTTATTACATTGCCAAACGTCTCCTCTTGTCTACTTATATGCCACAAGTAAAATCTAGCAACAAGAGCAAGCAAGATTCTTCTTATAGTAGTAACAATAACCATGCAAAATCCAATATTTTTGCTTCTAGTAGTTCTCTTGATTCCACTAATGATTCTCTTAGCCAAGTTACACTTGGGCAAGAAAATAGCTTATTGAAGGGAATTATAGAGAAAGGTGTTTACAAGAGCCTTGCCGGGAGTAAACAATTTGAGGAAATTGTACGCAAGCAAGGAAGGCACCGGAAGAATCAAGGTGTTGGTTTTGAAAGAAAGTTCAATGCCAATGGAGTTGAGTGGGATGAAGATCAATACCCCAAGATGAAGTTTGTTCCTCAACAAGAGAAGTATGACCCCACTTCTTTCAAGGGAACACAAGCTCTAGATGATCTTCCACCACAAGCCACAAGTCAAAAGGTAAGGACAAGCTTCAAGAAGAGATTGAGTCATTTGAAGAAGCACCTAAGGCCATGGCCAAGTGGGTTCCCAAGACTACGTCAAGCTCTACATCATCAAGTTCAACTACAACTCCAAGGATTCCCATCAAGTTGATGTGGATCCCAAAGAAGAAGAACTAGACTGTTCTCGAGGGTGACTCTGCCAACATACTTCACTCATATTCATTTTGGCAAGACTTGTGCAATCAACTTTCATATCTTGCACTAGCTCATGGAGTCACAAATCCTCTTGTTGGTAAGACAAGGGACAAGGTAACCTAATGCTTTCATGGACATCATCATATGTGCAATTCACTCTATGTCTATGGATATCCTTGTATGTTCCTTGTGGGACTAACCCGTGTAGGTATTGAAAGTGCAACACTCCAATGGATTGCTCCAAATGATCTACATCAACATAGAGCATCCACATCTTCACTATCTACATGAAGTCATCATCGACAAAACCCAAGGTTAGTTCATCCCTCTTAGGGGGGATAGCACATCTAGGGGGAGCTTTGCTCTAAAAATATTGAGCTAAAACAACTCTAATTGTGTGAACACATTAATGCTTTATGTAAAAGTGGTAACCCCACTTGTGCTTAAACGATGAGTATGACCTATGATCAAATGTTCTCATTTCACTCCTAAGTCAATATACTCATATATAGATGACCTAGTCATCGCCAATTGCTTGATAGATGCTAGAATTGTTTGCGCATGCTTTGACACATGTTTCATTTGCTATCTTACTGTGTGAGCATGTTGGTTGCATAATTTCTCCATTCGAGGACATCCATTTGTTGTTTTGATTGTCTTGTTTTTTATTGGCCAACTGGATGGACAAGAATGCCTAGGAACCTTCTCTAGCTATCTATGCTCTTCTTGTCTAAAACTCTATTCATGCTACATCACAAAAATTGAACAAGTCTTTTTCGGACCCTCCGGGTGAGGAGCACTCGAAGCCACCGATTCGTCAAGGGCTGCCTTCCAAAACCTTCTTGTGCATTTTGGTCAGACCAACAACTCAAACTCGGTCCCACCGAAAGCACTAGACTGATCTAGGTTTTCATCTCGGTGATACCAATTAGAATGACTCGGTCCCACCAAGTTGCAATAACTGCACGCAGTTTTGCATCTCGGTGCCACCGAAACATTCCATTCGGTGCCACTGACAGCACATGGGTATATATTCAGCGGGCCCATACGATTGAAAATCAGTTCAAACCACTTGTGCCCGTGCCCCATTGCTGCTGCTCCTTGGTCTCCGGATCATCACCATCTTCGCCTGTGTGCCTTTGCCGTAGGTCTCCGTCGCCGTCGACGAGAATCTCCACTGTCGTTGTCGCCGTAGAGGATTGTCACCGAACTAGGGTACGATTCGATCTCTTCATGCTATCCCCTTTCTGACTCTAAGCACAAGGATAATGCCATGTATCTTGCCACGTTTGAAATCCTTCTATCCACAGAAAAGCTCAAATAGTTTAGATTTAAAGAAAAAATTTAGGGTTAGGTTTCTGCCGAACTCATCTCAGACCGAACGAAATGAAACTTTCGGTCCCACAGATTGGCTCTGGCCATTGCACTAAGTACAACTCGGTACCACCGAAATGTACTAATCGGTGAGACCGACAGTAGAATCTCTGTGAAACCCTAGCATTTTTGTGTGTTTTGGCTCTGTAAGTGCTTCGGTGTCACCGAGATATTCGTATCGATAGCTCCAAAATGCTTTCTGCAGAAAACTAAAACTAAAGTTTTGATTCAAATATTTGCAAAACCAGCTGCTTTTTGTGATGCTCATCTACTCTGCCCATACCTATCTATTCACAAGGTCTGCTTTCATGATGTCTGATGCAAATGATAGCCAGAACAAGTCAGAGCAAGAGGTTAATCTGAGTGAGGGCACAAGCCCTAGTAGTAGTTATGATGATGGCAGCAGGAGTACACCCAGTAACCTGCCTAAGGCTGCCACAAGGACAAGGAAGAAGAGAACCTCAGAAAGTGAGGATGAGGATTTTGTGGCTGATGAGGAAGTCTCTTCAACAAAGAAGAAAGTGCTCAAGAAAGAGTATGGCACTACAGCTGCTACCAAACTAGGTCTCAAGAAGAAAGCCCCTGCCAAGAGAGTTCCAATGTCAAAAGTCAGAAAGTCTACTCAAGAAACTATGACTTTCACTCTTGAACAATCAGATGATGAAGAAGCTACTGCTGGAAAGAAAAAGAGAAAGGAGAGAGTGAAGAAGACCATTGCCAGACTGATTGGCAAACCACCTATGATGGTGGATGATGAGGAAGAGGAGGAAAAGGAACCAGTTGCACCTCCTGCAAAGACTCAGAAATTAATGTCTGATGCTATGAAGTCTGCCAACCCCTCCAAGTCCAAGCCCAAAGGTCCAGTTCCTGCACCTAAGAGATCAACTAGGAACATCCCAGCTACTGAAAAGAACAAGGCCCCAGTGCCAGAAGTCCAAGAGGATGAAGAGCCACCAGTGCTCAGGAAGTTGAAGCCAAAGATTTCTGATCATGATGATGGACATCCAGTTGCTGAAAATATGAAGCTCGGAAAGGACAAAGGTCTGAGAGATTGGAGGAAAAGTGATCCCTATTCTGCAAGGAGAAGAACATCTTGTGACTATCGTTTCCATACTGAAGAACAGCAAGATTTTTATGAGACAGTGTTGCTTGACAAGAAGCCCATCATAAGCAGCATGAAATGGGTGGACTGGAAGTACATAGATGCAAATGAAGATTACTCCCCCCATGTTCATGAGAGCTTCAGGCTTACAGGAGTTGATGCTTTTGTTGGACAAAATCTTACAAAATGGAATGATGAGATGGTGATGCAGTTCTACTCCACAGCACACTTTTATCCAGATGGCAAAATTGTGTGGAAGACTGAGGGCACTAGATACCAGTCATCTATCTCTGAGTGGGCTGCTCTCATTAATGCCCCAGAGGAAGATGAAAATGATGTTGATGTCTATGGGAAACCCAGGATGGATCATACCACTACGACACATATGTACAAGACCATTCCTGACAAGGATTTGGGAACACACAAGTATGGATCAATATACTATTTGCTTGCTGGTTTGGCCACCACAAACTATATTTTGAGGCACACCATGTTGCCCACGTCTGGAGATGAGAGGATGATTCGTGGCCACTCCATCAACCTGCTCCATTTGTTTGATGTTCCAGAAAAGTTCAAAGTCATGAGCCTGATTGTTGAAACAATCAAGAGGACAGCTGCCGGCCAGAAGAGGTCATGTGGATATGCACCACACATTCAGATGCTTATCAACTCCAAGGTTGGTAAGATACATATCTACTTGACAGTGATCACCTTCCTCTTCGGCCAGAGTTTGAAGATAATGAAGTGGTGATGGACGCTTCACATCCAACTTCAGTTGAGGCTCAAGAGAAGGCAGAGGCAGCAAAAGCAGCAAGAGCAGAAAAGGCAGCCAATGCACCAAATGCCCCAATAGCCAGTCTCAAGACTAAGCAAGACCAGATGACATATTTGCTAGAAGCAACACTAAGAATTGAGCGAAGTCTGGCCAACTTAGCCAAGAACCAGGAGAGCTTAGAGCATCTTCAACAGCCGCGCTATATAAGCTCCACGCTGGAAAATTTGTGTTTTTTGCGCGCGCGCAGCCGCTCCGGGCGCTCCAGCGGAGGCGCAAAAACCATGCGCGCGGCATAAGTAGTTCAGCGCGTGGGGCAAAACGACATCGTGCGTCGTTTATTTGCTGCGCCCGCTCCCGTGTGCTGCACACTCGAGTGCCACGACTTCCACATACCCCAATCCAGGCGCTGGCGCCACCGCCCGCACCACCCCATTTGTTCCGGTGACCATTCCGGCGCTTCCCTGGCCTATCCCCGCGCCACTGCTACTTCCTCTGTCTCCCTCTAGTCACCGCCGCCCCTCGCGCGCGCCATTCCTCTGACGAACAGCACCTGGCCGCACACTGCCGCTCGGCGCCCACAAGGTGTTCGACAAAACACTTGCAAGGTATGTATTACTTCAACTTCACATTTTTTACATGAATTTGGTGCATGTTGTTTGTAGTTTTTATAGACTAGTTTAAATTCAACATTGTAGATGAGTTCGTCATATGATTCTTCCGAAGAAGAATTTGATATTGAAGAGGAGGAGGATCTTGCAATGATCCTAGCTGTGCACATCAATCAAAAACCGAAGCACGGTGGTTCGGTTATGGGTCGGCAGAAAATTTGGAGGGATAAGATCGATGCCGACAACAGATTGATGAGGCACTATTTTGTGGATAATCCCGTGTACCCCGAGTCATACTTCCAGCGCCGGTTTAGGATGAGCACCGAGTTGTTCAGACGCATTGCAGAGAAACTGGCAAGCCATGATCGATTTTTTCAGCAAAGGAGGAATGCCGCCGGAGAGCTCGGGCATAGCACCTTTCAGAAGGTGACAGCCGCTTTGCGTATGTTGGCATACGGTATTCCGGCTGATCTAGTTGATGACCACTTGGCCATGGGTGAGAGTCAAGCCATCATGTGTGTCAAGCGCTTCGCAGTCGGAATTGTGCAAGTGTTTGGCCAGGAGTATTTGAGATCTCCCAATGCTGAAGATGCCGCAAGGCTTTTGGAGATGAACAAAGCTCGCGGGTTCCCACGTATGCTTGGCTCAATAGATTGCATGCATTGGAGCTGGAAGAACTGTCCTAAGGCATGGCATGGGCAATTCCACGGCCAAAAAAAGGGTTCCACTATAATCCTTGAAGCGGTGGCCGATCAAGAGACTTGGATTTGGCATGCTTTTTTTGGAATGACTGGATCTTTGAATTAAATCAACGTTGTTAATCGGTCACCACTCATGAATAAGATTGCAAATGATGAACTGCCACCAGTGCAGTTTGTAGCAAATGGCCATACATACAACTATGGCTACTATCTTGCGGATGGCATCTACCCAAAGCGGCAAACATTTGTGAAGCCGTTGAAAAAACCGGAAGGTAAGAAAAATCTTGATTTCCACAATGCTCAGGCGGCGGCTAGGAAAGATGTGGAGAGAGCGATTTTGCAAGCCCAATTTGCCATTGTGAGAGGACCGGCTAGATTTTAAGATGCTTTGGTACATCATGCACGCTTGTGTGATCATGCACAACATGATCATCGAGAATGAGCGTGGCCAAGATTTAGACTACTCTCAGTATGAGCTCTTTGGACATCCCGTGCGAGTGCGGCGGAGGGCTGCGAGGGTGGCTTGATTTGTTGCCTCCTATCATGCCATTCGACATGCTGAAACGCATGATGATCTTCAGAAGGATCTCATCAAGGAGTGGTGGGCATGGAATGGCCGACAAAGAGCATCATGATTTGTATGTTTAATGTTGTATTGTTGAACTATTTGTTGTATTGCAAGATAAACTATTTGTTTGAGTTGTAATAATAAAATTGAACTATTTTATTGTTGATTTATTTTGTTTGTGTTTGATCTTCTTGGTTGTGTTTGGAGTGCATATGTTGTTTGTGCTGAGCGCGCGCGCAGTTTTTTTGCAGCGCCCGCTGGAGCGGCTCGCGCGCGCTATATTTTGCAGCGGCCGCTCGAGCCAGCGCTCCGAGGTGCGCAAAAACTCGTGATTCCGGTGCTGTAAACGCTTTTTTAGCGCGCCGCGCGTTGCGCGCCTGTTGGAGATGCTCTTAGAGCGGATAGTGGAGGACAAGATGTACAATCTTGATGTCAAGGTCACTGAGATACAGTCTATTGTGGAGAAGCTGAGAGATGATGCTGAATATGGAAATGAGGACACTACCACTGAGAGGTTTCAGACAGTGCGAAGGGCACCCAGGTCCTTAGCTGTGCCAGTAGCAGACACCAGGACTACCCACTCTGCACCTGTCGCCGATGCTACAGAGCCACCCCCAGTATCAACACCACCAGCTCAGCAGACATCAGACGAGGCATTTGCAGAAGCAGTTATCTCAACGCCGTCTACGCACACCGGAGCAACAAGCCAGAAGACCCCTTCAGGAGCTCCTGGAGATCGTGCCTAGAGTGTCGTATAGCACTATACCTTTTCAAGCTTTTTGGTAACTTGTTGCCAAAGGGGGAGAAAATGTATAGATCATAGGCTTCGAGAGAGAGAGTCTCGTTCTTTTGCTCGTTGGTTTTTATTGCCAGTTGCTACTTTGTCCGTTTGGTTTGTGCTACTTTTTGTTTTATGCTTGTGAGATACTTTGTGTGGTTGTGTGATTGATCATACTTTGCTTAATGTGTGATTCATGCTTAACTCTATAATTACTTGTGTATGATCATTCACTTATGTATTTGGTGATGCGTGCATGTTGTTTCACTCTTATCATTTTGTGCGCTCCACCAAGATGTATGTGACATGGAAGAGTGACCCATGATCCTAATCGATTGTGCATTTGCATTCAAACACAAATTTCAAATAGTGCACAAATTTAGGGGGAGCTCTTGCTTATCACATACTTCTCAAAGCGACGATGTAATTCATTTATTTATCATTTGTCAAAGCTTTGATCTATATATTGTCATCAATTACCAAAAAGGGGGAGATTGAAAGTGCAACTAAACCCCGGGTGGTTTTGGTAATTCATAACAACATATAGCTCATTGAACTAATATCCATTCAAGATAAATATTTCAGGAAGCTCAATGAATGGCATGGCATGGACTAGAGATGTGGACCCCTCAAAATGCTAAGGACAAATATTGGCAAAAGCTCAAGACTCTTCATCTTTGTTTTAGTGATCCAAGATCACATTGTCGGGACCCCGATCCTAAATCACACCGATCTAGCATGTAACACATCATATCACTTTGCGGCCTCACGCACGGTATTCCCACGGCTGCAGCCTTACCTTGGCCGGGACCGTTTACGCCTTTTGGCTCACGTATATGATTGTGTCGCTAGCATCCATATGACAGAGAACCTGGGCCGACATGACTAGTCGTAAACCCAAGGTGGCACAAACTTATAGGGACAGGCATACATGACCCAGCAATGCACGTGTCGGTCAGCAGCGAGTGTAACTGGGCTGTAGCAAGCTATCAGGACTCCGGGAAACACCGCGTGACATTTCCCCGAAGGGACAGACACAGGAGCAAAGAAGGAAACATGCTGGTCAATCCATGTGTTCCGGATGGAAGCACTAGGAGGCATTTCCCCATAAGAAAGGTTACCAAGAATAAACAACTAGGTGTCGGATCCCACACATACCAAGCATTTCAATAACATACACACAATATGCTCAATATGTGTAAATACAACATGGCATCACTGTAGGGGAACGCAGCAGAAAACAAAAAAATTCCGACCTACGCACCAACCCAGGACCACTATGGAGATTGCATACAAGGTTTGATCTTTTCGTTACCGACTCGTAGCGCAGCGGAAGTAGAGTCGATGATGATCGGCGGTGCAGATCCCCACAGCTAGGATTTGCAACCTTCCAACCACGAGGATGTATTCCCTCGTCTGCCCCTCGGACAGGCCTCCGGGAGGCGGTCAGACAGTCCCTCGGACGGTGTCGCGGACAGCCCTTCGGGAGGACCTTGGAAACTCGGATGGTCACTCGGACAGCCCTTCGGGAGGCACTCTCGAACTAAGACCAAAACTACAATCTCTTTATAGAGTTGCACACATACGGTGTCATCTATCCGGCAGGGCTTCGCCGTCCAGAACTAGTTCCCACCGGAACCCAGACAGCCTTTCGGCTCTACGAAACTATTTCGCTGGGAGGGAGAGAGAAAGCCAGATCATGCATGGCACTTGTATGTGAGAAAGAGTGTCTCTTTAGGCATCCCCCTCCACCCCTATTTATAGGCCAAGCCCAAGGGTGACTTCTCCAAGAAGCCGAGGGGAAAAATACCAAAGGGCCCTCAAGGTGGCTTCTCCAAGAAGCCACCCAAAAAGCACTTTCACTATTCATGACAACATTTTTCAGCTTCCGTTTGAACCAAAAATATTTATGTGGGCTTAGAAAATTTATAGTACCCACTAAAATAATTTTTGACGCGTTCCAAAACAATTCCGGATTAGTGATTTTCATCTGCGAAAAGCAACCAAACCGGTTCCGGCAGCTCCGGAACATTTCCGGTTTTTATGTCAGAAAATTCCCAGAAGTTTCCAGAATAATTCTGGCACCCTCCAAGAATTATCAGGCGTGTCTCGAAACCAATTTGACTTAATGGTATACCCCGAAACAACTTTTCGGTTTTACCAAAACTATTCCGGTGTTCTCTCTCCGGAACTCTTCCGTTGTCTCCGAAACTTTTTCGGGAAATTTCTCTC
Organism: Thinopyrum elongatum; assembly: GCA_011799875.1. Classification (NCBI taxonomy): domain Eukaryota; kingdom Viridiplantae; phylum Streptophyta; class Magnoliopsida; order Poales; family Poaceae; genus Thinopyrum; species Thinopyrum elongatum. The sequence goes on along the minus strand of CM022303.1, from coordinate 469,650,879 downwards.
AGACTCCGTGTCTAGTATTCAGCAGATAGATGACCCTTAAGCGTGTGACCCTATAGGTTCGGTGAAGTGTAGACATGACCGGAACACTTTCCGATCAATGATCAACATCGGAGCCGTGGACACCCATATTGACCCCTATACCCACACGAATGAATATTCGAGTGAACCTCCAGTTGCCGTGTGCTGTTCCTGTTGCTTCGCGATATGTTACAAATACCCGAGGTGAGACATGTTGGCATCCCCGTGGATCAACAACTTGTCCACTATGCCAATTACCTCGTTACCGGTATTGTTCTCTTTTCTCGTTCCCGTGTTCCGGCATCCCTGTGATCAAATCACCCTAAGTCTGGCCAGACGATGATGGATACCATAACACCGAGAGGGCACAGAGATATCTCTCCATCGTCGGAGGAGTAAATCCCAATCTTGAGCTATCATGTTACTTGACATACTTTCCCATGAACCTATAAGCTGCCATAATAGCCATCCAGTTACGGATGACGTTTAACAAACCCCAAAGTTCATGAAGCAAGCATGAAGAAACTCGATACTCTCATGGTCTAAGGAATCATGCAAACGTTAACCATCTCTGTGTTATTAACCATTAACTTGTGACGAAAATATCTCATAGCATAACATCAATTCGGGTCGATTCAACACAAATGTTCTTCTAACATTGTGCCCTCAAAGTTGCTGGCATAGACATGCCCATGATCAGGAAAACAAGACCATCATGCAACACTTGAGATAGTCTTAGAGGCTAGACTAGGAATACATTTTACCGTTTATTATTCCACACGTGCATATGAGTCTTCCTCCGAGCCTCGTGGTTATTGTAGACTCGAGAACCATAGCAATTATAGCATGGAACATAAACCTAATTCTGAACAGGGAGATAATCAATAAAATTTATTATTGCCTCTAGGGCATATCTCCTACAGACTCCCACTTGCACTAGAGTCAATAATATAGTTAATGCTAATGCACTTTACACCTGTGGCACACAGGTGTAAATATGCTTCGCTTGTGGTATAGGCTGATGTCCAACAGATCTGACAACTTTAGATCCGTGTGTATCTTTGCATATCCTCGCGTTTTCACGCTTTCACAAAATTCATATTTTGTGTGGACTTGGCTTTGCATATGTGTGAATCATTGGTCGAAACCTGATTCCTCAGACTGAGCTATGGAGCAACTATCTGCAATAGTGTCCCATTGACCAAAGCCATCTTGGAACCACACTAAGTTCATGAATGAACTATATGATTCCACAACTTCTTTGTCGCTTCTAAAGCGCCAACATACTTAGCCATTTGTCATAGATTTCGCCACAGTAACCTGTTTGGAACAATTTCCAACTACCGTGCCACCATATTGTGTATTGCACAAAACCCTTAACTTAAATCGAAAATCACTTGGAGCATGGATGAAGAATGTATCGATGTAACCTTTACAACGAACTCTTCATGATCTCTGCTTGCGGGAAAACTTGTCATTAGTGCTACTATAGTACTCAATGACCCTTTTTCACTGTTGTCCCATGATCAGTACTTTTGATCACTTTGGTATCTATACTCGCAACAACTTTGGGAGTATTGGACATATCTAGTTGTTTTACATACCATGGAATACATGATTAATCCAAACACAAGAGTGTGTGGAATCTCCATCATGTATTTTGCTCATCAGTGTTTTGGGACACCAAGTCTTGCAAAAACTCTTTCCATGTGACTTCGGCAAGAATCACTCCTTGACGTTTTTAATGCTAAAAGGTTTTAGCATTTTGTCAATATGTATCTTTGCTCAGCCCCATTAGGTAAATCTATCTCCATAGATCATCATGCCTAATATTAAGGCTATTTAGCCCAAGCACTTCATCAAAAAACTATTTTCAAATGAAGTCCTAATTCATGTCAAGAAATTTATTTTCAATTAACAATGTGTCAAGCACACAACGTTTTTAGAAATATTATTATGCTCCCACTTACTTTCTTGAATCACAAGCATCTTCGTTACCCATTGATGAAGTCAAAACCCTTTTGACCATTTCATCAAAACACGAAGATTCCAACTCCATTTTGCTCTCTTCTGTCCATCGCTGGAATTCTGAAGTTTGCATACTTACTAGCATCCTCTGGACTGACAAAATACTTTGGATTGTATCACATACAAGTCCTAGGTTGTATTTCCATCTCATGGAAATCCTTTTGGCACCCATGTTTCATATCTCATGTTTGAAATATGTATTAATTGCTAGTTTAACCCGAACCGACTTTAAGCATTGCTACGGTGAGACAATCTCATTGTAGTCAACTCCTTGAACTTGTTATTGCAATAAGTCGAGCTTAATGGATAAAACATTTTTATCTGTATCAGTTTATAGTCCCATTACAATCCGTTAGACTCTAAGTCTTTCGGAGGGTTTATCAAGATTTAAATCTTGAATCATTTATGGAAACTATCTCGGATTATATTGGCATTTAGCCAATTCCAGAGTCAGGGCCCATCAACGCTTCCTTGTGTATCATAGGTATACTGTTATCTAACAACAATATCTCGTTTGCGCACCTGAGAAGTTTGCACGAGCTTTGCCTACATTGTTCAGCTACAAGTTCAAATGAAGTCCATACATCTCATGTAGAGGCTTCCGCATCAGTCGCAGTAGGAAACTCTGGAATTTCTTCCAATGTTCCTTTCCTTTGACCTGATGACAAAGATACTTGTTATCTCGTTGAGTTGCACTGTCCTCCCACTCACCTTTTGCAAGAACTATTCTCTTTAAAAGCATACTATTTTGTGGCAAAAACCTTTGCCTCGGCATAGTGGTGGGGGAATACCCAATAACTTGGGATAACCTACAAAGTAGCACTTGTCTGATTTGGAATAGGTTTGTAACCTTTTACACAAGTCCCATATTCCAAATGTTAAGAAAAGATATAACATGGTTGGGCGTACCATACCATGGCGTCATTTCAACAGACCCGATGGAGCTCTTTTCAGTGTAAAAGCCGCAGTCTCTAAAGCATCACTTTAAAAGGGATAATGGCAAATTTATTTATGTCATCTTTGATCTTACCATGTCATAAATGGTTCGATTACATCTTCACGGACTTTCCACTTGCAGTGGTGTTCTGTGAGGTGCAAGTTATGAAACCCCTTTCACAACTCATCAGACATTTGCTAAACTTGTAACTCAAATATTCCTTTCTGCAATCGAATTGTAGAAACATAATTTTCTTGTTACAATAACTTCTATTTCATTTTTGAAAACCTTTCGAATGAATTCAAAAGATCCAGACTTACGTCTCATCAAGTAAATATCCATATATCTACTTGAGTCATTTCTGAAGATAGATTAATCCACTACTTGCAACAACATTTATTTAACTACACACATCAAAATGTATGATCACCAATAAGTTTGTTGCTCGTTCCTTATGGCCTGTGAACGGTATTTCAGTCACTTCACTTTTCGGAGGAAAGTTGCAAGTGTCAGATGATTCAAAATCAAGCGACTTCAAAATCCATCATAATGGAATTTTTCCATGCGGGTTTCTCCAATGTGACCAAATGCAGTGCCACACGTGTGTGGTATTCTGTTAGTCTTGCGACATTTAGTGTCAGTGTTATGGAGGTATCATATTACCATTAATATTCATAAAATACATCCCATCTTGGATGGAAGCATGGCCCTTTATGTTATTCATAATACTGAACAACAATTGTTCTTTTATGAACAAGCCTTTTGCAACAACATTGTGCAATGGGCTAGAGTGTGTAAAACTCTAAAATGAATTATGAAAGTAAATCCAGAGGTAATATATTATTATCATTATTCATAACATACATCTCATTCTCAATAAAAGTATGGCCCTTATGTTATTCATAACATCGAACATAAAAAGTTCTCTTATGAACAACCTTTTTGCAAGATACCTTATGCAAAGGGCTAGAGTGTGTGAAACTCTAAAATGAATTATGAAAGTAAATACATAGGGAATACACCGATGGAAGGTATAGTAACTATTACTATGTTCCCAGCGTGTATCAAAACCTCATTCCTGGCTAGTCTTTCAGGCCATAGTAGTTCTTACATTGATTCGCAACAGAATGCAATCGAGCGGGTATCTTTTTGATTAACTCACAATACCCAAGAATTAGTGATTAACATGTTTAACCATAATTCCCAAGAACTATATCTTTGACCAGCCTCCTATACATCAAAAACTTGTATGACATTCATACATGAGCTGGATATTCCAGTCTTCTTCCTTTATGCCTTTATACTTCTAACAGTTTAACTTTTAGTATTTCTCCTACTCTCAGAAGAAGCACTCAACTTAAGAGTGGCGTTAGCCCCGGACTTCCTAGGCGTGAAAGTTTCACTAACACCCTTCGGACACTTCCTTTCTCTTTAAGTTGTTGTTTTATTCACCTTTCATCATATGACAGGCGTTCTTCTGGATCCCTCTCTTCTGAGTCTAATGCATAGTAAACACCTTTACTAATAGTTTGCAAACAAACATTGCTTTGGATATCTCATATCTTTTAGCTTTTGTCTGTCTCTGAAAATGATTTTCAGATTCCATGAATATCACATAACTATCCAAAGTTTCGAAGTTCGGGTCTCATGGAAGCAAACATATTTCACTTGACCGTAATGGAATTTTAGCTTTTGGATCGAAGGACGAGAGTCACATCATCCATAGCATTAGCGGGAGAACACCGAAAGCATGCGATAGGACAAAGTCCTTCTCGGCACTCTTGAGGACAATCCTCACATTACGTTACCAACCGTAAAGTTTTAACCAGATATTTAACAGCTATTCAAATTTAACAGGGAAGGTGGAAATGCAAGCCATTATTCTACAACTATTATGCAAATCACACTTAGACAGTGTTCAAAATTAATTACACTGAGAATTAAACAAGTTAATTCTACAGTGCGCTCCCACTCAAATCAATATCTCTCATAATTGATTGTGAGTGATTCAAGATCCGCATTTCAATTCCACGCCATTGATGGGAACATCACTGATGACGGGAACTTCAATCGGTAGGCCAACTTGCCGATCACATCTCTATGCGAGTCTTGTTCATCTTTCGATGGGCATGTTCCAAGCTCAGAACTTTCAAGCTAGAACGTCAAGACAACCAAGTGATCTCACTGCGAGGTCTCAACTCACCCGCCTCACACATCCCTAATCGTTTGTACTCATGGAAACATGACGCACTCAGAAAAGATAGGTGTCGTGACGGTGCTACACTTGGGAGAACACTAACTACTTGATATTTTGTGAGAGATCACCCTAATAAAAGTGACTACCGCGCAATCAAAAAGGGTGCATCATAAGGGATAAACATCTCAGGCAATTCATAATAGCATGATATGGTATAGCCCTTTCTGACGGAGAAGTCTTTCATTTCTTCGTCTTCGGCATTCGCGTCGGTGTTCACCTTCACGAAGATTGCCACCACCTTGTCGATGCACCAGATAATATTGCTATCTCTATAGCTAATAAAATAATGCATTACAACAAGGTTGACACACAGGTCATTTAAAGTGACAATCATATGGCTCCGGCCATCATGCCGAATCATGACACGCAGGTCATGTTAATCAATTTACATTATATAGTCATCTCATACATAATCAAATTATTATGAGCACTGCTATACCACATCACATGCGCATGCAAACCATCCTGCAAAACCAAGTTAGACGCCTCTAATCGGTTCATGCAAAAACTTGTTTTACGTGGCTTCTAAGGTTTCGAAACAAACCGAAGCTACCAATGTCCATCATCAAGTATGATAATTCAAGTCGCTAGATTAACTTTGCGGGGTGTATGAAGCAAGAGATAATAAAATCTCGAACCCCATACTAAACTTTATCATACACATGACCCCCGTGCAGATCATATCTGCATTGCCCTTTTGTCTGCGAAACATCCATCTTTCTTTAACTATGGTGGAACCCAAAGAACTTTTAGCACTTCGTTGATTTGTCAATCAGCATACTCAGGAGCAGCATGAAAGGATTGCGGATTGCCAGAACTTTGTGAGATTCCACCATGCCATCAAGATCAGGATTATGCAAATTCAAGGGAAGCAACAGGAACATCGGGTAACAGATTTCATCTGCTACCCGCACAAATAATTTTCAGTAATAGAACTCATCTACTACCTAATTATATTGTGCAACACCCATACATCTCTATGTATTCTAGATCGCAACCTGCATCTACGCATAGCATGGCTCATGATGCCACTGTAGGGGAACGCAGCAGAAAACAAAAAATTTCCGACCTACGCACCAACCCAGGACCACTATGGAGATTGCATACAAGGTTTGATCTTTTCGTTACCGACTCGTAGTGCAGCGGAAGTAGAGTCGATGATGATCGGCGGTGCAGATCCCCGCAGCTAGGATTTACAACCTTCCAACCGCGAGGATGTATTCCCTCGTCAGCCCCTCGGACAGCCCTCCGGGAGGCGGTCAGATAGTCCCTCGGACGGTGTCGCGGACAGCCCTTCGGGAGGACCTTGGAAACCCGGACGGTCACTCGGACAACCCTTCGGGAGGCACTCTCGCACTAAGACCGAAACTACGATCTCTCTACAGAGTTGCACACATACGGTGTCATCTATCCGGCAGGGCTTCGCCGTCCAGAACTAGTTCCCACCGGAACCCAGACAGCCTTTCGGCTTTACGAACTATTTCGCTGGGAGGGAGAGAGAAAGCCAGATCATGCATGGCACTTGTATGTGAGAAAGAGTGAATCTTTAGGCAGCCCCCTCCACCCCTATTTATAGGCCATGCCCAAGGGTGGCTTCTCCAAGAAGCCAAGGGGAAAAATACCAAAGGGCCCTCAAGGTGGCTTCTCCAAGAAGCCACCCAAAAAGCACTTTCACTATTCATGACAACATTTTTCAGCGTCCGTTCGAACCGAAAATATTTATGTGGGCTTAGAACATTTCCAGTACCCAATAAAATAATTTTCAACGCGTTCCAAAACAATTCCGGATTAGTGATTTTCATCTGCGAAAAGCAACCAAACCGGTTCCGGCAGCTCCGGAACATTTCTAGTTTTTATCCCAGAAAATTCCCAGAAGTTTCCAGAATAATTCTGACACCCTCCAAGAATTATCAGGCGTGTCCCGAAACCAATTTGACTTAATGGTATACCCCGAAACAATTTTTCGGTTTTACCGAAACTATTCCGGTGTTCTCTCTCCAGAACTCTTCCGTTGTCTCCGAAACTTTTTCGGCGAATTTCTCTCAGACTCCCTGTCTAGTATTCTGTAGATAGATGACCCTTAAGCATGTGACCCTATAGGTTCGATGAAGTATAGACATGACCGGAACACTTTCCGATCAATGATCAACATCGGAGCCGTGGACACCCATATTGACCCCTATACCCACACGAATGAATATTCGAGCGAACCTCCAGTTGTCGTGTGATGTTCCTGTTGCTTCGCAATATGTTACAAATACCCGAGGTGAGACATGTTGGCATCCCCGTGGATCAACAACTTGTCCACTATGCCAGTTACCTCGTTACCAGTATTGTTCTCTTTTCTCATTCCCGTGTTCCGGCATCCCTGTGATCAAATCACCCTGAGTCTGGCCAGACGATGATGGATACCGTAACACCGAGAGGGCCCAGAGATATCTCTCCACCGTCGGAGGAGCAAATCCCAATCTTGAGCTATCAAGTTACTTGACATACTTTCCCATGAACCCGTAAGCCGCCGTAATAGCCATCCAGTTACGGATGACGTTTAACAAACCCCAAAGTTCATGAAGCAAGCATGAAGAAACTCGATACTCTCATGGTCTAAGGAATCATGCAAACATTAACCATCTCTGTGTTATTAACCATTAACTTGTGACAAAAATATCTCATAGCATAACATCAATTCGGGTCGATTCAACACAAATGTTCTTCTAACATTATGCCCTCAAAGTTGCTGGCATAGACATGCCCATGATCAGGAAAACAGGACCATCATGCAACACTTGAGCTAGTCTTAGAGGCTAGACTAGGAATACATTTTACCGTTTATTATTCCACACGTGCATATGAGTCTTCCTCCGAGCCTCGTGGTTATTGTAGACTCGAGAACCATAGTAGTTATAGCATGGAACATAAACCTAATTATGAACAGGGAGATAATCAATAACATTTATTATTGCCTCTAGGGCATATCTCCTACAATCACAACAAAATTCTACGACTCAAAGTATTTATTCAGTAGGCTCTGAGGAGCAAGATATTAGAAACATGGGTCTCATGACCCAACATACAAAGTCATACAAGCAACAAGCACATGCGGAAGCTAATCCTGTCTGAGTACAGACAGTTGAAAAGAAAGAAGGCTAGCAAGCCTTTCTATCTACAAGACCCTTCATAGGAACAAGACCTTTGTCTGGGATTTCCAAGATAATTGTCGAATCCCACGAAGAACTAATAGTGAGACTGAAGTCTCTCTGCAAAAATATAAATTAAGCAAACGTGAGTACAAATGTACCCAGTAAGATTTACATCAGAACTAACTACTTATGCATCAGGTGTCAACAATGGGGTAGTGGAGTTTGACTGCAGCAAGCCAGCTTTGACTCAGTGGCTATCCTGAACTACGGCTGCCATTAACTTCTTTGAGGTGGCGCACACGAGTCCACATATTCACCATATCAATACACCACTATGGATCCTCTCCCGTCTCCCTACGAGAAGGCCATCCATAGCACTCACGCTTATCTTGCGTATTTTAGAGTATCCACTTTCAGTTATCTATGAACCATATAAGCTTTCCAAGCAGTCCATATCCAAGGACGCGGCTATTCGAATAGATCATGTTAACCCTGTACTTCTTCACACACGCTCTCGCCACTTACCGCCATGTACACGTCATGTATCTCGGCAACCTTCAAGCGGAAGCCTGGCGAGGGTGTCGGCCACGACCTGACTAACCACACAAGTCTCTAGTCCAGGTTTATCGCCTATTTGAGTTCCATCCGCAAGGAAGTCCGGCCGAGGTTTTCACTACGGCCCCAAACGATGTGTGCAGAGTTCCCAAGTCCACCATCCGGGTGACACTTGGTGCACCGGGCCACGGTGCCTAGTCTGTCCCAAGCCCACCTGTACCGGGTGCCACTTGGTAGACTACTAACACAACCTACAAACACCAGAAACTAGTTGCAACTCCTGGACAGAGATCGAGGCGATTAATAAGCCGAGAGGGGTCGAGTTACCGGAACCCAATGTGTGGTAGTAACTGTCTTGGATCACAAACACAGAACTCAGTTCCTGAGGATGGTTTCAATGAGACAACCCATCATGTACTCCTACATGGCCTCTCATCGCTACCTTTACCAAATTGTGTTCACACACTTAGCTCTCAATAGTAGGACATGTTCATCACCGCTCCAATCCATCCCAGATGAATAAGACCTGACACGACTCTAAGCATAGCAGGCATAACAAGCAAGCATGAATGAGTAGGCACATCATGTCTCAAACAACTCCTACTCATGCTAGTGGGTTTCAACTATTTACTGTGGCAAAGACAGGTCATGCAGAGGAATGGGCTCAACTACCGCAACATATAACAGTTGAATCGTTGTTGTCCTAATGCAGTAAAAGAGAGCAGGAGCGAGAGAGTGGGATTGTATCGGAGTGATCAAGGGGGGTTGCTTGCCTGGCACTTCTGAAGATAGCATTGTGTCTTCATCAGTGGCATTGATCTCAACGTCGGAACAAACGTCTACCGAGAGGGAACAATCACCGGCAAACACAAAACGGAACAACATTCACTGCAATGCACAACCAAATGCATGATATGTCATATTAAGGTACTGAATGGAGCTAATGCAACATTTAACCAGATTAATCGAAGTGGAATTCAAACAAGATCAAATTCCAACTCCAAATGTTATTTAAAAAATTGCCCTAATCATCAATTGTCCTATTCATTGAGGTTAACTTGTTCAAACATGGCATAAACAGATTCTTCATATTTTTCTGATCATTTTTCATATATAATTTATTTCATTTAGAGTTACGGTTGAATTTCTATGATTTTTAGAAGTTTAGGACATTTTCTGAAATACATAAATCTTTTTGATTTAATTTAATTTCAGAAATGCATTATTGCGTCAGCATAGCGTACGTCAGCAGGTCAACAGATCGGATCCAGGTCAAACCTGACGTGCGGGTCCTACCTGTCGGTGACACACTGCTAACTGGGAATTAAACCGGGGTTAATTAGGGCGTGGGGCCCGTGTGTTAGCGGTTGTGGGGTTAATTAGCGGCTAAACAGGGGATTAGCCAGCGGCTACCTGGTGCGGCGGGGGCTCGCCGGAGTTGCGCTGTAGGGGGTGGCTGGATGAGCTGAGGGCACCCGGAGATAGCCCTCACTCGCGCGCACCCAACAGTGGCCTCGGGTGCCACGAGGATGGCCCTGAACGTCGACGGCGTCGAGATCCCGCGGCGGCGGAGCCACGGCTCCGAGCGGGACGAGGCTACGGTGTACGGTTGGACGAGTTGAAGGCTGCTACGGCTTCCTGGGAGCGCGGCGAGCACTCAGGTGCGGCTGGAGCAAGCGGGGGAGCTCGGGAGCACGAAGCTCACCGGCCATGGCGGCGGCCGGGGCTCGGGTTCGCGGGGACGGCAGCTAGCGGACGGGAACGGAAGGGGCGAGCATATAGGGAGCAGCAGGAGCTCACAGAGAGGCGGAGAAGCTAGTCAGCGGGCTCGGGGAAGTCCTGGCGCGTCGAATCCGTCTGTGGCGTCCGGCAGCCGTGGTGATGAGGATGAGCTTGATCCCGGCGTTGTGGTTCTTCCGGGGACGTGGTCGTCGGCGAGACGAAGCGTGGTGCAGCGGAGATTCTGAGCACGGTGGTTTGTCACGGAGGCAACGGTGGGCGCGCGTGCGGCTACGGTGGCCGGCGGGAGCGCACGGGTGGCCGTGGTAGTAGGCAGCAGAGGGGGGGAGAAGAGCCAGAGAGAGGGGAGTGGAAGAGGGGATCCGGGGGGTTGTGTGGCGTCGCGGGAGCCGTCCAGCGCGAGCAGGCAGGCTGGAGGTGGCCTCACGCGTGCGTGCGCGCCGCGGGCACACGCCCTCCTGCCTACTGGCAGGAGGTGGAAGACGACAGGCAGCCGACGAGGTGGGCTGGGCCGACCACTTGTGCTATAGAAGCGCCAGGTAAGAAGGCCCAGGTACGTTCTGACTTTCATTTTAGTTTTCTGTTTAGTTTTCTTTTATTTAACCCTTTGCCACTGTTTTGAATTCAAGCAAATTCAAAAATGCCAAACACTTCTCTGAATATTTTATGTCACTCAATGAACTTCTCCAAATGTACATAAAATATAACAGAGCATTTGAAAATATATTCTTTATAATATGAATATATATTCAAATTCAAATACCATAGTGATTTAAATTCACTGCCAAAATGATTCCTTAAAAAGGTTCACTATTTTTGGTTTGGATCCAAACCCTTGCCAAAATTATCAAACATTAATGAAGGCCATTTTGGTTCAATTGAATGCAATTTTAAGGGTTCTTGCCCTTTTTTTAAAAGGAATTTTCTGAGGCTTGAGAATTCCCTCAATTCAAATTCCACCGGAATAAATATGATGCATGGATGCTTCTGATGCAACTAATTACAAGCAAATATTCTAGGGCTGTGACACACATTGAGTCCATAGGAAAGCCAATACAATTAAAAGGGGATGAGGTGTTTTTTAATGGCTTGCTTGCTCAAATGCTTAGTGATATTGCTCCTAAAATCATCAGCCACTTTCTCCATCCAAACATGTCCAAAACCTAAACTCCAACTCGTGTGACGCCCCCGGCTCAATCGTGCACTAATCATATACGCAAATGCACACGATCAAGCCTAAGGACTCACGGGAAGATATCACAACACAACTCTAAAACATAAATAAAGCCATACAAGCTTTATATTACAAGCCAGGGGCCTCGAGGGCTCGAATACATAAGCTTGCGTACAAGCATCAGCGGAAGCATCAGATATCTGAGTACAGATATGAAACAGAAACAGAAAGGCCTTTAGAAAGGCGGGACAAAATAAAACACTACGATCGAAAGGCGTAGGCCTCCTGCCTGGGACCCTCTGATCCTACTCCTGGTCGTCGGCCAGCTCGTAGAAGTAACCACCCTCAGGGTAATAGTAGCGATCGTCGGTGGGGGCAGCTGTCTCAGAGGCTCCATCATCTGGTTGCATCAAAAGGGTATGGGGGAAAAAGAAAGCAAAGCAACCGTGAGTACTCATCCGAAGTACTCAGCAAGCAAGAATCTACACTACATATGCAACATTATCAAAGGAAAGGCTGTATACATGGACTGGGCTGCAGAAATGCCAGAATAGAGAGAAGGCCTAGTCCTATCAAAGACTAGCATCTTCAGAGGTCTTGCAGCATTAGAAGAGAGTAGATTAATACCGTATAAAGTAGTAGTATCATTAAGTCTCAACCTCACCCAGAGATCCTTTCTCGACTCCCTGCGAGAAAGCAATCCCAGAGCCATACTGTCATCAACCTCGTCCTGAGATCCCTTCTCGACTCCCTGCGAGAAGCAATCCCAGAGCCATAGTATCCAATTCTAGTTGTATCGATCGGGATACAACTCCGAGTGTCCGTTACCGAGGATTCGGCTATGCATAGATTAGTTCTTCCCTGCAGGGGTGCACCAACTTACCCACCACGCTCGCTTAACTCCGGCCGGACACACTTACCTGGGTCATGCCCGGCCTCGACCAAACGACACACCGCAACCCTACCTAGAGCTCAGCAGAGAGGTCCCCGTCGGTCTACATCCTAAGCGCTCAGAGGTCTTGGGCCATCGCCCTGTGCACTCCGAGTCGTTGCGTGCAGGGGGAAGCCAGGCATCAGGGGGGCGCCGGTCCGTCCCGACCGCAATGCTGAACTGGACGTCTGACAAAGCTTTCGGCTGATGCATACGATGCAGAGTGCCCATAACTTTTCCCGCGTGATGGTTAGTGCTATCGGGCCAGAGGCCCACTCGAATCAAATATCCAAATCGTAGTGTGTTGGTAGTGCGGTAACGAGGAGAGACTCACGAAAGATGTGACCCCGTCGCCCCGTCTCGAGGACTTGCGGCAAGGGCCAAGAATGCCCGGCCACGCCTCGTATTCTCACTCGGGCACCATCCAGGCAACCCGTTTTCACATCACACGCGGGTACCCCTCAAGGTCGACCCGCCTTTCCAAGTAACAATAGTACAGTCCAAGTATCCGTGTGTCCATAACATCAGGGGAATCCGAGGTATCACCCTCGTTGGATCCCTACTCGATGTATCCGTCAAGGTGAACTCGGAGGAATCATCCTCAATGGGTTCACACTTGAGGTGTTGTACGACGGCGTCGTTATCGGAAGTGGTGAAGGAGGAATCACCCTCGATGACCATGACCGAATAGCTACTCTACAGAGTTAACATCAGAAGTGCTACACGAGGTATCACCCTCGGCACTCGATAGTAACCCAGTAGCGGCGTACAACTAAGGGGGTGATGTGCGGTGCTGGGACCTGGTCTTCAATCCCGTTGATCGGGTCTTCTGATAATCCAGCGGGGCAGTCGAGACAAGTGGGGTCACTGATAGGTCTCTACCCACCCTATACTAAGCAGTTTAGGATATGCAGGTAATTATCAACAGCAGGTTACAATAAATAGGCTATGCATCAGAATAGGTAAAGCAGTAGTAGCAGCAATTCTAATGAAAGCATGGGAGAGAAAGAATAGGCGATATCGGTATGCTCAAGGGGGGGGTGCTTGCCTGGTTGCTCGGCGGCAAGGGCAAGGTCGTCAACGGTGGCGTCGGGCTCCGGAGCTGCGTCGGTACCGGGAACTGCGTCGGAGTCTAACGAGAGAGAAGAGGGGAAGGAAACAGTATAAATACACAGAAAACATGAGCAACACGGAGCAGGCTATGCTAACGTGCAGTGCAGGGTTGCCTAAAGACATGTCTAAGTCATTTAGTTATTTTAGGAATTCGTTTGGATTTATTTTATAAAAGCCAAGCACTATTCATTTATCGAAAACAGGCAAAAAGTTCCATGTTCATCTAGCTAGGGGCATCTGATAGGAATACGGAGGGCGCATTCAGCTTCGTATCGAAATTCTCAGCAACTTTAATATATAAATTATTTTCATCGGAGTTACGGTTTATTTTATATGATTTTCTAAAGTTTAAATCATTTTCTGAATTTAATTATTTATTTAAATTCGAATTATCCAGAATAGTGAATGATGACGTCAGCATGACCTAGGTGTGACGTCAGCAGGTCAACAGGGGCTGACCAGGGTCAACCTGACATGTGGGGCTCACATGTCATTGTCTGTTAACTAATTAACCTAGTTAATTAGATTAACTAAACATATTAATTAGGTTAAGTTAATTAATCTAAAATAATTAAGTCATTAATTAATTAATTAATCATTTAGTTTACTTTTAATTCCTTTATTTTTTTTCATTTTTTGTTTTTTTTCCTGGGCGTGGGGCCCGTTCGTAAGTGGCCCAGGGCCACACGCGCCCACACACACGCACGGCCGGGGAGGAGGGCGAGGCCCTGGCCAGTGCGCGGCGGCGGTCAGCGGCGCGGGCGCCGGCGGCCACGGCGAGGTGGCCAGTCAGTGGCAGGCGCAGGAGGAAGTCAGTGGCTGTGCGGAGCGGAGCTGCGGGCGCGGCTGGGCGGAGCAGAGCAGCAGCGGCAGCGGCGACCGCAGAGCAGCAGCAGCGAGCGGTGAGGAGGAGGCGAGCGCGCGCGGTCGGTGGCTGGGCAGCAGCAGCTGCAGATGGCGAGCGAAGGCGTGGCGTTGGGCGAGCAGCAGCGGCAAGGCTATGGGCGGCGCGCTCGAGCGGGCACAGGGGCACGGCGGCGCGAGCAGCGGCGGTGGCCGCGGGGGCGAGCGGCAGTGCGCAGGCAGCTGCGCGCATGGTCCAGACACGAGCACGCGCGCGAAGGCGCGGCCGTGGTCGCGGCGGGGTCGTGGTGAGCGCAGGGCAAGGGGAAGAGGAGGCCGGGGGCCTCACCGACGATGGAGGGAAGCGAGCGGCGTGGCTCGGGGTCGAGGTGAGGAGGCGATACGGCGACGGGGTCGAGGAGGCGACAGGTATCGGTGGTGCGGACGGGGCGGCGATGAGTGGCGCCGGCGAGGCGATGCGACGACGGTGTCGGGCACCCAAGGCACGCGTCGGGCTCGAGGGGAAAAGGATAGGGGGGAGACCGGGAGTGGGGTTGTGGGGGGGGGGGGCTAGGGTTTCGGTGGGGAGGGGGGTTAAGGGGAGGCGGCTGGGCCGGCCTGGCTGGTTGCAATAAACAGGCTATGCATGAGAATAGGTAAAGCAGTAGCAGCAGCAATTCTAATGCAAGCATGAGAGAGAAAGAATAGGCGATATCGGTATGCTCAAGGGGGGGTGCTTGCCTGGTTGCTCGGCGGCAAGGGCAAGGTCGTCAACGGTGGCGTCGGGCTCCGGAGCTGCGTCGGTACCGGGAACTGCGTTGGAGTCTAACGAGAGAGAAGAGGAATCGAGAACGTTCCTGTCGTTCGAGATTATCCGGACGTCTTTCCGGAAGAACTTCCAGGAATACCCCCGGCTAGAGCTGTCGAGTTTGTCATTGACTTGAAGCCTGGCACTGTCCCTATTGCGAAGCGTTCTTATAAGATGCCTTCGCACCACCTTCTCGAGCTTAAGGAAGAAATTGACAAGTCACTTAAGAAAGGTTTCATCCGCCCCAGTTCCTCTGCTTGGGGAGCACCTTCACTCTTCGTTAAGAAGAAGGATGGAACTAACCGATTGGTTCAGGATTATCGGCCCATTAACCAAGCCACAATCCAAAATAAATACCCACTGCCCCGGATCAATGATCTTTATGATCAGCTTGCTGGATCCTCTGTCTTCTCGAAACTCGACTTGAGGTTGGGTTATCATCAGATCCGTGTTCGCGAAGAGGATATTCCGAAGACTGCCTTTGTCACTCGTTATGGCTCTTATGAGTACACCGTCATGTCATTTGGCTTAACAAATGCTCCAGCAACCTTCTCCCGGTTGATGAACTATATCTTCATGGATTACCTCGACAAATTCGTCGTAGTTTATCTGGATGATATCCTTATATATTCTAAGAATGAAGAAGAACATCCTGAACATCTTCGGCTTGTATTGGAGAAGCTACGAGAACATCAGTTGTATGCTAAATTCTCCAAGTGTGAATTTTGGTTATCTGAAGTGACCTATCGTGGTCATGTGATTTCCAAGAATGGCATTGTTGTTAACCCCGAACGAGTTCAGGCTATTCTTGATTGGACTCCCCCGAAGAATGTCAAGCAAGTCAGAAGTTTTCTCAGACTCGCTAGTTATTGTCGTCGATTCGTTGAGAATTTTTCCAAGATTGCAAAACCATTGATGAATCTGCTCCACAATGGTGTTAAATTTGAGTGGACAAAAAAATGTCAAGAAAGCTTTCAAACACTCAAAGATAAGTTAACATCTGCCCCAGTGCTAGCACCCCCGGATTCCCAAAAGGATTTCGTGATATACTATGATGCATCTCGTCAAGGATTAGGCTGTGTCCTAATGCAAGAGCGTAAGGTGATTGCTTATGCCTCTCGACAATTGCGTCCTCATGAAGAAAATTATCCAGTGCATGATCTTGAACTTTCTGTGGTTATTTATGCTCTGAAGCTATGGCGACATTACCTTCTCGGTAACCGTTGCGAGATATACACGTATCATCAAAGTTTGAAGTACCTATATACTCAACCAGATCTGAACCTTCGTCAACAAAGATGGCTCGAAACAATTGCCGATTATGATATATATATCTCATACACCCCTGGCAAGGCTAATGTAATGGCCGATGCTTTGAGTCGTAAGGCTTATTGCAACAATCTTATGGTTCAGGAAGCACAACCTCTCCTTTATGAAGAGCTTCGCAAGTTGAACCTCCATATTGTTCCACAGGGTTATCTCAATACCCTGCTTGTTGAACCAGATTTAGAGCACAACATTAAGACTATGCAATGGTATGACTCTGAAGTTGAAAGGATCAAGCGACACCTCGAAAAAGGAAAGCCGTCGGAATTCCATCTTGATCATGATGGGATCCTATTTTTCCAACACCGTCTCTTCATACCCAAGTTCAAGGATGAGAGGGAACACGTTATGAAAGAAGCTCATGACACTCCTCTGTCAATTCATCCTGGTAGCACAAAGATGTACCGTGACATTTGTCAAAGATACTGGTGGCCTAATATGAAGCGAGACATTGCTCGTTATGTTTTTGAGTGTGACGTTTGCCGCCGCATTAAAGCAGAACATCAAAGGCCCGCTGGAACTCTGCAACCCCTTGCAATTCCTGAATGGAAATGGGACAAAGTCCAAATGGATTTCATTACTGGTTTTCCCAAATCTCAGAAGGGTCATGATGCTATTTTTGTCGTCATTGACCGATTCTCAAAGGTTGCTCACTTTCTGCCAGTTAAGGAGACAATCACTGCTAGTCAGTTAGCAGACTTGTATGTTTCCCGAATTGTGTCACTCCACGGTATTCCGTTGGAGATCAGTTCTGATCGTGGCAGCCTCTTCACCTCCAGATTCTGGAATAGTTTCCAAGAAGCTATTGGAACTCATCTGTCTTTCAGCACCGCTTTTCACCCTCAGTCTCAAGGTCAAGTCGAACGAGTTAATCAAGTGCTCGAAGATATGCTTCGAGCTTGCGTCATCTCCTTCGGTAAGAAGTGGGAAGAATCTCTCCCGTATGCCGAATTCTCTTACAACAATAGCTACCAAGCTAGTCTGAAGATGGCACCATTTGAAGTTCTTTATGAACGTAAGTGTCGAACCCCTCTGAATTGGTCAGAAACTGGGGAACGCTCACTCGTCGGACCGGACATTATCCAACAAGCTGAAGAACAAGTCCGCATCATCCATGAACATTTGAAAACTGCCCAGTCTCGTCAGAAGAGCAACTATGACCGAAAGCACCAGGAAATGGTCTATCAACCTGGCGAACAAGCTTACCTTCGCGTCACCCCGTTGAAAGGCACTCATCGGTTCGGAATCAAAGGCAAGTTAGCTCCTCGCTACATTGGCCCGTTCCGTATTCTTGCCCGTCGAGGAGAAGTGGCATATCAATTGCAATTACCGCCAAATCTTTCTCAAGTGCATGATGTCTTTCATGTATCCCAACTTTGTCGCTGCTTCAAGGATCCTACTCGAGCTGTGGATCACGAAATGCTTGAATTGCGGGAAGATCTATTTTATCCAGAATATCCCATTCGTATTCTTGATCAAGCTGAACGCCGGACTCGTCAAAAGTCAATCAAATTCCTCAAAGTTCAGTGGTCGAATCATTCTGAAGATGAAGCCACTTGGGAACGCGAGGATCGTCTTCGTGAAGAATACCCCGTTTTCTTTCAGTCTTCCTCTTAATTCTCGGGACGAGAATTCTTGATAGATGAGAAGAATTGTAACACCCCATGTCATTAGCCACAGTAATCACTTTTGATAATGACAAGTCAGCATGGTTAACAGTGCCAAATCATCATTTGCATCATATTGCATTTCAGCTCCTAACTCAAAATTCAAACTAAATTAAAGTAAAAAATAAAAGTGGTTCAAACATAGAAACTAAAATATTCAATAAATAACAAATATTCCAGAGACTATTCTAAAATTGTAACCAACATTTAATAAGTTAATTAAGTAACTCAAACATCCTCTAACAGTGGCTGAAAACAATATTTAAAAGCCTTTTATTTAATCTAAATTAAATATGAAATTATGTTTTGCCCAAACTAGTTTTTCGTGTTAGGATATAATGCACTGTGATTTATGGACTAGGTCACAATTTTTATAAAATTCATTTAGTGCCCAAACATTTAGCAAACAGAAAAGAAAAGAAACAGAAAAAGAGAAAATAGAAAAGGCCTAAAGGTGCTACTGTGCACTCGAGCCTACTGCTACAGCGCCGGCCCAGCCCACTCCGCGCCGTCCCCCACCTCCCGCACTGCTCCTCGCCGCGTTGTCGAACACCCCGCGCGCGCCGCGCGCACGCACCCGGCCCCCCCTCTCTCCCTGCTTGACAACGCGCCCGCGCCCGCCGCGAGGATAAGAGCAACCCCGCACCCCCCCTGGCGAACCCTAGCCGCTCCATTCGCCTCTCCCTCGCTCCCCCATTGCAGCCGAACGCCGCCGCCATGGACGCCGGCTAGCCGCGGCCACAGCCCACCTCTCGCCTCCGTAGCCTGTCCAGAAGCTCCGCCACGACGAGCCCGTCCTCCTCAACCACAAGCCCGAGCCCCGGGAGCTCTGCATCGCCGGCCTACTTCGCCTTCTTCCCCTACGGCCGCTGACAATCGCCGCTTCGATTCGCGCCGCCCCGAGCTCCTCCGTTCTTCCCCGGGCCTTCTCTGCAACGCCGGTGAGCCCCTGCGCCGAACACGCCCTCCCTTGCCCCCTCTAGCCGCCCGTAGCGCTCGCTCCACCGTAGCCCGAGCCCACCGCCGCGTACCTCGTCGCCGGCGTCGTTCCGGCGACCTTTTGGTCATTTGCTCGCGCCCGTCTTGCTCGCGCGTGCACGTAGGCCTCGCCCCGCTCTCTGGATTGCTCGAACTCGCACCGTAGCCCCGTCTCCGTCGCACGCTCGAACCACCCCGCCGCCGGCGAGCTCGTGTCGCTCGACTCCGGCCTCTCCAGCCCCCCACACCGCCACCGTTCGACGCGCGACGCCGAGCCGCGTCGAACGCAAGCAACCGCGCCGCGAATAGCCCCCTGTGTGCAAAACCCGAGCCGAGCCCGACGCGCGCCGCCGTGTTTGGCTCGCCGGAGCTAACTCCGGCGCGTCGCCGGCCAGCGCTGACCTGGACTGGGTGGGCCCCAGTTGACCTGTTGACCAGGTCAACTGCTGACGTGGCCGCCCCTGTCTCACTGACATGCGGGCCCCACCTAATAAACGAATTTAAATAAATAAATAAACTGCTAATTAGTTAATTAAGTTAATTAGTTAAACTAACAGACCCTGACTACTGGGGCCCACCCACTAATTAACCCAATTAGTTAATTTTAACCCCTCTGTTAGTGCCCCTGTCAATGACATGTGGGTCCCACTGGACCCACCTGTCTGGTTTGATTGGTCAACCGACCAGTTGACCTGTTGACGTCACCTCTGCGTCACGCTGACATCATCGGGCACTGTTTTGGATAATGTTGGATTAAATAAGTAATTAAATTCTGAAAATCAACTAAAACTTTAGAAAATCATATAAATTAAACCGTAACTCCGATGAAAATAATTTATATATGAAAGTCGCTCAGAATTTCGATACGAATCTGAATACGCCCTCCGTATTCCTGTTATATGCCCCTAGCTAGATGAACATGGAACTTTTAGGCCGATTTCGATAAATGAATAGTGCCCAACTTTAATTAAATAAATCCAAATAAATTCCTAAATTAACTAAATCATTTAGTTAGGTAGTAGAACACCCCGACATATCATTTAGACATGTCATGCATATTGTTTGCATTTTTGCCATGAATTTATTGTTTCTCTCCCCCTCCTTCTCTCTCGATAGACGCCGAGACCGACGACGCTGCAGCTGAATACGACTACGCTACAGACGAGCAGCCCGTTGACGACCCCTCTCTCTTGCCAGAGTAACCAGGCAAGCCCCCCCCCCCTTGAGCATCTAGATATCGCCCATTCCATTTCTCCCGCTTGCATTAGATTTTGCTACTATTAATGTTTGCTCCTATTCTGATGCATAGCCTGTTTTCGTAACCTGTTCATTGTCACCTTACCTGCCTATGATAAACTGTTTAGTATAGGTTGGTAGTGAACTATCAGTGACCTCCACCACCTTACCCCTGTTGCCCCTGCTTGATCATCGACGACTCGATCAATGTGATCGTCGACCAGAGACCGACACATCACTTCACCCCCTTAGTTGTACGACTCTGCATAGTTACTATCGAGTGCCGAGGGTGATACCTCGTAACGCACTCCTGATGAATACTCTGTAGTGTAGCTTTTCGGTCGTGGTCATCGAGGGTGATTCCTCCTTCTCCACTTCCGATACGACTCTGTCGTGCAACCCCTCAGTGTGAACCTCGAGGGTGATGCCTCATACGTTCACCCTGATGATTTCATCGAGTGGAATTCACCGAGGGTGATTCCTCGGGGTTTCCCCCTTGATGCTGTGACCACACGGTTACTTTGACCTTGTTACAGGCGGGTCGACCCTAATGGGTACCTGCTAGGGATCTATGATGTCGGGTGTGCCGAAAGGGCACTTGAGTGTGATATTGTGGCGGAGCTTCAGAAACTCTGATTGTCTCCGCGTGTTATTAAATGAGCCTATTGGATTTGGGTGTTTGATCTGAGTGGGTCAACATGCCCTATACGCACTACCACCATGCGGGATTATGGTTTATGGGGCCCTCTACGTCGTACGTTTCTCCCGAAAGCTCATCAGACGTCATGTTTCATCGTGCGGGCTGATCGCCGGGATTGGGCTGGATACTTCACAGACAAGTTCAGTGTCGCGCCTGCACCCCGGCCAGCCATGCAACGCGCAGGGTTCCCAGGGCGATGGCCCAAGACCTCTGGGTGCATAGGTTAGTCTGGCGTGCTGACCTCTCTGCTGAGCCTAGGTAGGGCGCTACTTCGTGTTGATCTTCCGAGGCCGAGCATTACCCAGCAAGTGTGTCCGACCAGAGTTGATCGAGCGTGTTGGGTAACAGTAGTGCACCCCTGCAGGGATGAATAATCTATCGATAGCCGGTCCTACGGTAAAGGACACTCAGTTTGTATATCCCGATCTACTACTTGAACTGGATACTTGTTACTTAATTGAAGCTTCGGGATTGCTTTCTCGCTGGGAGTCGATGAAGGATCTCTAGGCTTGCTTCAACATGTTTGCTTAATAAAATACTACTCTACTCTCTTCTATTGCTGCAAGATGGTGGCTTCGAGAAGATGTTTGAAGATGCTAGTCTTCGATAGGACTAGGCCTTCTCTCTATTCTGGCATTTCTACAGCTCAGTCCACATATACAGCCTTTCCCCTTTGATAATGTTGCATATGTAGTATAGATCCTTGCTTGCTGAGTACTTCGGAATAGTACTCACGATTGCTTTGTTACTTCTTTTTCCCCATATTCTCCTACTTGATGATACACCAGACGATGGAGCCCCGGAGCTAGATGCCACCACAGGAGCTTACTACCAGGAGGGTCCAGACGGCACGTACTACTGGATTGAGCCAGCCGACCAGGAGTAGGATCGAAGGATCCCAGGCAGGAGGCCTACGCCTTTCGATCTAGAGTCGTTGTTTGTGCTAGCCTTCTTAAGGCAAAACTTGTCTAACTATGTCTGTACTCAGATAATATTTGTATGACTGACTTATGTATTCGGATCTTCGTGATCCCTGGTCTGTAATATTGTGGACCTCTGCGTAATCTGTGTTAGAGTTGTGTTGTGATATCTTCCCGTGAGTCCCTGTGCTTGATCGTGCATGTTTGCGTGTATGATTAGTGCACGATTGAGTCGGGGGCGCCACAAGTTGTGACGCCCCCAGCTCAATCTTGCACTAGTCATACACGCAAATGCACACGATCAAGCCTAAGGACTCACGGGAAGATATCACAACACAACTCTAAAACATAAATAAAGCCATACAAGCTTTATATTACAAGCCAGGGGACTCGAGGGCTCGAATACATAAGCTTGTGTACAAGCATCAGCGGAAGCATCAGATATCTTAGTACAGATATGAAACAGAAACAGAAAGGCCTTTAGAAAGGCGGGGCAAAATAAAACACTACGATCGAAAGGCATAGGCCTCCTGCCTGGGACCCTCCGATCCTACTCCTGGTCGTCGTCCAGCTCGTAGAAGTAACCACCCTCGGGGTAATAGTAGCGATCGTCGGTGGGGGCAGCTGTCTCAGAGGCTCCGTCATCTGGTTGCATCAAAAGGGTATGGGGGAAAAAGAAAGCAAAGGAACCATGAGTACTCATCCGAAGTACTCAGCAAGCAAGGATCTACACTACATATGCAACATTATCAAAGGAAAGGCTGTATACGTGGACTGGGCTGCAGAAATGCCAGAATAGAGAGAAGGCCTAGTCCTATCGAACACTAGCATCTTCAGAGGTCTTGCAGCATTAGAAGAGAGTAGATTAATACCGTATAAAGTAGTAGTATCATTAAGTCTCAACCTCACCCAAAGATCCTTTCTCGACTCCCTGCGAGAAAGCAATCCCAGAGCCATACTGTCATCAACCTCGTCCTGAGATCCCTTCTCGACTCCCTGCGAGAAGCAATCCCAGAGCCATAGTATCCAATTCTAGTTGTATTGATCGGGATACAACTCCGAGTGTCCGTTACCGAGGATTCGGCTATGCATAGATTAGTTCTTCCCTGCAGGGGTGCACCAACTTACCCACCACGCTCGCTTAACTCCGGCCAGACACACTTTTCCGGGTCATGCCCGGCCTCGGCCAAATGACACACCGCAACCCTACCTAGAGCTCAGCAGAGAGGTCCCCGTCGGTCTACATCCTAAGCGCTCAGAGGTCTTGGGCCATCGCCCTGTGCACTCCGAGTCGTTGCGTGCAGGGGGAAGCCAGGCACCAGGGGGCGCCGTTCCGTCCCAGCCGAATGCTGAACTGGACGTCTGACAAAGCTTTCGGCTGATGCATACGATGCAGAGTGCCCATAACTTTTCCCGTGTGATGCTTAGTGCTCTCGGGCCATAGGCCCACTCGAATCAAATATCCAAATCGTTAGTACCTTGGGGGTGTGGTAACGAGCTGTAGCGACCCGACCCGAATGGATCAAAGTCTCTGTGCTTAAGTGTCATCCCTGGATCGGTATGCTGACACACACAGTACTCGAGGATTTATAACAGAGGTAAATCACATGTATAAAGTAACGTAAATACTATTACCTCAATCCAAATAGCGGAAGTAACAACAAGGTTGTGGATTCCCATCAACACCAACAGCAAAGTTGAGTGCAGAAATCGTAACCCTAACGTATCACTTACTCGTCGTAAGAATCCTGCAACATGAGACGTTGCAGCCCGAAATGGGTCAGTACATTGAATGTACTGGCAAGATAACACAGTAGAGCAATGAACAGAATAAATGCTATCACTACATGCATATATGGCTGGTGGAGGCTCTACGGTTAATATGTTTTGCGAAAAGCCAATTTTTCCCTACATCAAAGGAATATATTTTGTTTAACTACAAAGTTGGTTGAAAATATTGAGAAGGTAAAACCCCCTCTCAATCCCAATTAGAAGTAATCATTAATCCCAACAAATTAATTTAGAGTGATGGGATTCAATATGATAATCCAAGAACCAGATACTCAAGATGTCCATAACCGGGGACACGGCTAATCATGATTAGTTTGTACACTCTGCAGAGGTTTGTGCACTTTTCCCCACAAGACTCGATCTCCTCCGTTGGATTTCTCGCACTTCATGGTGTTTGAGAAACGGATGACCGAGACACAGTCTTTCAGAAACATTTACTCTTTACTCTGGGTAGACAGTTACACCTACTTTCCCCTACATCTGCTAGCCTACCACTGAAAGAGGTCCTGCAACATACTCAACTATGCTAGAGCCCATAATAGCTTGTGGCTGCACACGGAAGTTTCTAGCATGAATAATCTTATGATCCCTTTGAGCCTGGGTGGCGAACCATAGGAGGATCACACGGTATATCCCCGGGATCTCCTAGGACAACACTGGTATATCCCCAGGTGTCCGGGCAAGCCACTGGTATATCCCCAGGGTGCCCCAACCAATCCACCCAGATGTGTATTAAAGTAGCCACCTTAAGTTAACCATTACTTAACAATCTCACATCTGTCATGGATACACTCAAAACCCAATCCACGTCTACGAGCATAGCATGGCAATATAAGCATAGCGTAGAAGTAACTCCCAAGGGTTTTATAATAAAAGGGCAATAGGTTCTACCTCATCATCTACTTCCCAATACCCACAAGTTAATCACATCCTAATCATGCAATGTTTGAGGGTCGAAACTAATGCATAAAAACTGGGTAACGAAGAAGTATGGTCAATGTGTTACTTGCCTTGTACTGTTGATGAAGATCCTTCGCACTCATAATTCCTGATAGTTCTACTCGTCACACTCCGTTCAATCTAACGTGAGCAAGCAATTGCATACATAAGCACTCATGCAAAAGAATCGAAGAAAAGATCTCGAAAAACTTCGAAAACTAGCAATTAACATCTTGCAACAGAAAACAATTTCTAACAGTACCAAAATTGGGTGGATTTGGTCTTATCAGAAAGTTTAGGTCAAGAGCTTCAATTAGCAAAAAGAATCAATTAAATCGGAGTTACGAAACTCAAGCTGCGAAAGAAACAAGCTTTGGTTACTAACCTGGACTAAAGTCAAATTTTACAGTAGCAAAAACTTGTTTAAGTTGGTTAAACAGAAAGAGGGCTTTGAGACGAAGATCTAGGCGCTTGAATCGCCTGTTTCCGACAAACGAGCGAAAAGTTATACTAAAACGAAAATCGGATCAGAAATCGCGATCGAAAATAATCGCGGAAAATCCGAGAAAAAGAAAACTAACGAACAGGCTAACGAACGAACGTTTGCTGTCTGCGGTTAAACGGTGAAAACCGTTCGTTAAAATGAACGTACGGACGAACGTCCGCTAAATAACTAAACCGACGGAAAACCGATTTAAAAAAGAATAAACCGGAATTTAAAAAAAAACCGAATCTAGATCTAGGGTTTAAACAAAAACCGATCGGTTTTCTCGCGAAAACCGAGGCGGTTACCTCGGGTCCGGCGGGTTGGCGGCAGCGTGGCTCCGGCGGGCGGCGGCGGCTCCGGCGAGGGGCGGCGGCGGCGTCCGGCAGCGGCGGCAGCGGCGTCCGGCAGCGGCGGCAGCGGCGGCAGCGGCAGCAGCAGCGGCGAGGCGGCGCGGCGGCTCGGCGGCGCGGCGAGGGCAGGCGGCGGCGGCGGTGGCGGCGGCGGCGGCGGCGGCGGTTTAGGGTTTCGGGTGGTGGCGGCGGTAACGGGCCTCGGGGCGGCGGCTTATAAAGGCCTGGCCCGAGAAGTCCTGGCCGAGTACGGCCCTAAGTAGGTCGGCGTTTTTTTTTTTTTTTAGAATAAAAACAAAAAAAAAGGTAAACGGAAAATAAGAAATTTCATAGGCATATTATATATCAAAATTTTCAGAAAAAGATTTCCTAAAAGATGAACATATTTTCAGCGGCAAATAAATTTCACAAAAATTTAATAAAGCAAACAGTGCTACTGCTGCAATAAAACCTAATAAAAATCATTTTAAAATACCAAAATGATTTCAAATTTATTTCTCTCCAATTTTATATTGAAGGGAATCATTTTACCCTAATTTCCATATATTTTATTTTTTTGGATAAAAAAATTTGAATAAAAACCAAATAACTCCAAATTGAAAATAATTTCAAAGGGACTTAAATTCGATTGTTTTAAACTTCCAACTCATATTTCATATATTTGAAGAAGTCATTTTATCCTCCTCTCATGAAATCATTGAGTTGCTAAAGTTTTTCGAGTTGGAATATTTCCAAATGGAATTCAATTTTTCAAAAACCCCTTTTAAAATAGAAGAAGTCATGTTATCTTCACTCTAGGGTTTGTGATGAAATGATATGAATTCATGGAGATCATAATGCAAGGTGAAAGTTTGGGAAAGTCATTTTATTCCCTCTCATTCAACTTTCAAAAAGTTTCAAAATTTCACTCAATTTCACACAAGCAACCACACCACAATCAAACAATCATAAAAACTAGTTATTTAATAAACATTCAAAATTTAGATTTTGGGATGTTACAAACCTACCACCCTTAAAGTGAATCTCGTCCTCGAGATTGGAGAGGCTAGCAAGAAATAGGTTAGGTTTGGGGTCTTCTCAAAATCCATCGATCGTCAAGGGGGTCTTGGGTGCTACCACCCTTAGAAGCATTGTTATGGTTCCATCAAAACTATGTACTCCATCTTTATTGTTGACAGTGTCGATCTTCTCAGATCTTCAGGATAATTCCTTCTCTGCGCTCTTCCGGTAGTGGCATAACCTTTTTTTTTCAATTCTTGTGTCCTTGCATCAGGTAATTAAGGTTCTTCTGTTACCGGGTCTTCTTAGCGACGGGTCTGGCGCCAATACTAAACAACTACGATATCTCATGGTGGTCATCAAACAATTTGACTGGGTCCCTGCAGAAAACGGGTCTGGGCTTCATTCTCACCGTATGGCCTACGGTTTGCAACAACTGCCTTGTACAAGGGGAAAAATTGTCACACCATTCTATGGTTTAAACAAGGTTTGATCGTCGTCGCTCTACTATGGGTAAGTCAATCAGATTTACCATCCCATATAGCAAGGGAATAATAAGAGTAAGTCGGTATGGTGATCAATCATCCCCACCAAATCATTACCTTGTATATGGTTTAGCGAATCTCGCATTCTAACACTTGGTCATCCTCACAAGCATTGCAGAATTTCTCTTGTCGACGAACCAAGTTCGGATAATCCATTGATTCTGCAAGCCAGACAAACAATCTATCGTTCCTTCACAGCTCTCAGGTTTTGCGTAACTCCTATAAGATCGTCTATTGATAAAGGCATATCCTCTTCCAGGGTTTTTCCTTCAGCAAGAATGTGCTTGCTTCTTGGCAGGTCCTGGGGCCTGTGGGTTATGGCCCATCTCATCACTTGCAACCTTGAGCTCAACATCGGGGCAACGGATCCTTATTCCAACCTTGAGCTTCCCAGCATTCTTAAATCCATCCAATTATACTGTCTCCCCTCCTTCTATTGGTACTAAGACGTGATTACTCAGACTCATCATGGAGTTACAATTGCTCCATATTACCAACATTATACCTCCTTTATATCCAATAGTACTTCGTCCCATCATATTCTTGGGATATCCCACCTATCGAGACAAAACTCATACTTATATTGTCCGAAGTCCACTCCATGGAATATCATTATCTTTTCCAGAGGTCAAGTGTCCTCACAGGGTACTACCACCCTTGAACTGCACAAATTCATCCGTAGACCATATTTCTCATATCCTCGAAAATGGTCAAAATCTTTCTTCATAGAGTAACAACTCATAAAATCCAAATCAGTACCAACAATAATGCTAACTTTATTGATTCTCCAATTATTACAATCTCCTGCATTTCCATTACATGCCTCAACTCAACACCTCAATATAAAGGAAATGTTCTCACTACTACTACTATATTTCTCACGGACACAACTAATTATCACAAATCTCCTTCTCCTTGGGGCATTCTCTGGCAAAGTGCCCTGCTTCATTACAACGAAAACATATTACTTCTGACAAGTCTCGAGGTTTCCTTTTTGGGCAGGTAGTGCCCTGACTCCTTGCACCTATAACAGGTGATATGACTCAGATCCTTCCTGGAATCCAATCTACTTCTTTTTCTGGACTTTTCCATTCCAAACAGGGCTTCTATTTCCTGTGGGTCATACTCTACTTCTACTGTCGGAAATGCTACTAGATCCCCCTTCAGACAATTCTGGGAGATGTGTCCTTCTTCTCCACATGAATAGCATGACTTGGTGCAGAGTTTAATTGGGTCTTCTTCGGGTGTGTCCTCCACCTCTTCCTTCATCACAGGTTCTTCTAAAATTTCCATGAGGGCTCCTTTCATTTCTTCTTTCTTCTGCTGGATGGTTCTTTGTACTATGGGGTAAATGTGACACTGAGCAGGGTAGTGGGTAGTCCCTTCACACAAGAAACAAGTAATCTGCCTAGTTGGGCATTCTTCAGTTGGGTGATTTCCTTCACAATGAGGGCATTCATCCTTGTGTTCTTTATGGTTGTGTCCTATTTCTCCACAGAACTTGCATGCACAAGGTTTCTTCATATCCTTTCCATAAGGCTTCAACTTCTGGGACACAAGCCGAGACTTTAGCAGAGTCATCTTAAATTCTTTCCAAGTGGTTACTCTTTGCCATCCATTGATGGTTTGGTACATCCTCCACCAGGTAGCAGCACCTCTTTCAAAGCACTGAAGAGCATGCTGGGCCATATCCTTTCCGGCTATAGCGTTATTCTTCATGTGATCTTCCATGTTCTGAATCCATCGGTCCGTCTCCAATTGACTTATCGGTCCAGAAAATATGAGCTATTCTCCACTCATCCTCTATTGGTTCCAAGGGTTTCGGGGTGAGATAAGAGAGATAGAGAGGGATACACACAATACAAACAAAGGTTTCGAAGAGACAGATTTTTTTATTTTGTGGCTGTCGGAAAAACATCAAACAAATGACAGCTCACAATCGTCGCATCTAACGTAGGTATAACAGGGGTTTGGTCTTCTAAAGGTCAATAAATCTTCAAAGTCGCCAAACTCTTCAAGTCTTGTTCATGTCTCCGATGGGCTTCTTCCGATCGTGCTTGACCTTCTCAAGTTCTTTTGCCAAATCATCTCTGTTGACGCGAAGTCTCTCGTGACGTCCTTTAATATTCTAGAGTTGCATTCCAAACTTCTGGGTTTCAACATCCTTGGCAATGAACCATGGTCCTACTGTCCTTCAGTTCCTGACGAATCTTGGTATCTCGAGGTTTTTCTCCTCCAGCTTGGCTACTTTCAGCTTCTGGGTCCTGAGTTCTTCACGAAATGCTTCCTTGTCAAATACGGCTTCCTGAAGGTCCATCTTAAAATTCTCGATGTAATACTCCAGATCCTATCGATACACCAGCTAAGGTTAAACTTCATCTTTTGCTGATAGATGCTCCATTAGCCCTTTTGTCATCCAATCCTTCCGACGAAATGCATGCTTAACTCAGCACGGCGACAATAGCATAAGCGGGCGATAACATCATGGATAGCAGTGTTTCTGCCCTTGTCATTGCCATGAGTTATCATTCCATAGTTGATATCTCCTGCCTTAGGGTTTTCTTGACAAAAACTTTGAGTTTTAACGCTCCATGTTATGGTCTTTCTCCGACACACCTTGATCTCGGGTATTGACAGCCTCAATAGTCTGACAAATTCCATAAGAGTAGCCTTACTAGGTCCTACAAATCTGGAAATTCTTCATAGCCTTCAAATTCTCCTAGTCTTCGGAGTCTTCAACCGTTGTAGTTCCAATTATACCAATGCTCGATAAAATACTCTTCATTCCGAAGTGGTCTTAGTTGTCCGATATCTTGTACTTCTTGGATTGGTCTCATCAGTTGAACCTTCGAGTGGTCAAAGGGCAAAGGGGTATAGTCTAACTAAAAGGAAATTTGATAAAGCTTAGAAAAGAAGAGAGGTAAGAGATCCTTTTGAAAAGAAAGTTGTAGAGAAAAATCTTTCCTATGGGCTGGCCAGTTTCTAGGGGTCACGTCCTACAGTCAACATGTGCTCTGATACCATCTTGTAGCGACCCGACCCGAATGGATCAAAGTCTCTGTGCTTAAGTGTCATCCCTGGATCGGTATGCTGACACACACAGTACTCGAGGATTTATAACAGAGGTAAATCACATGTATAAAGTAACGTAAATACTATTACCTCAATCCAAATAGCGGAAGTAACAACAAGGTTGTGGATTCCCATCAACACCAACGGCAAAGTTGAGTGCAGAAATCGTAACCCTAACGTATCACTTACTCGTCGTAAGAATCCTGCAACATGAGACGTTGCAGCCCGAAATGGGTCAGTACATTGAATGTACTGGCAAGATAACACAGTAGAGCAATGAACAGAATAAATGCTATCACTACATGCATATATGGCTGGTGGAGGCTCTACGGTTAATATGTTTTGCGAAAAGCCAATTTTTCCCTACATCAAAGGAATATATTTTGTTTAACTACAAAGTTGGTTGAAAAAAATTGAGAAGGTAAAACCCCCTCTCAATCCCAATTAAAAGTAATCATTAATCCCAACAAATTAATTTAGAGTGATGGGATTCAATATGATGATCCAAGAACCAGATACTCAAGATGTCCATAACCGGGGACACGGCTAATCATGATTAGTTTGTACACTCTGCAGAGGTTTGTGCACTTTTCCCCACAAGACTCGATCTCCTCCGTTGGATTTCTCGCACTACATGGTGTTTGAGAAACGGATGACCGAGACACAGTCTTTCAGAAACATTTACTCTTTACTCTGGGTAGACAGTTACACCTACTTTCCCCTACATCTGCTAGCCTACCACTGAAAGAGGTCATGTAACATACTCAACTATGCTAGAGCCCATAATAGCTTGTGGCTGCACACGGAAGTTTCTAGCATGAATAATCTTATGATCCCTTTGAGCCTGGGTGGCGAACCATAGGAGGATCACACGGTATATCCCCGGGATCTCCTAGGACAACACTGGTATATCCCCAGGTGTCCGGGCAAGCCACTGGTATATCCCCAGGGTGCCCCAACCAATCCACCCAGATGTGTATTAAAGTAGCCACCTTAAGTTAACCATTACTTAACAATCTCACATCTGTCATGGATACACTCAAAACCCAATCCACGTCTACGAGCATAGCATGGCAATATAAGCATAGCGTAGAAGTAACTCCCAAGGGTTTTATAATAAAAGGGCAATAGGTTCTACCTCATCATCTACTTCCCAATACCCACAAGTTAATCACATCCTAATCATGCAATGTTTGAGGGTCGAAACTAATGCATAAAAACTGGGTAACGAAGAAGTATGGTCAATGTGTTACTTGCCTTGTACTGTTGATGAAGATCCTTCGCACTCATAATTCCTGATAGTTCTACTCATCACACTCCGTTCAATCTAACGTGAGCAAGCAATTGCATACATAAGCACTCATGCAAAAGAATCGAAGAAAAGATCTCGAAAAACTTCGAAAACTAGCAATTAACTCTTGCAACAGAAAACAATTTCTAACAGTACCAAGATTGGGTGGATTTGGTCTTATCAGAAAGTTTAGGTCAAGAGCTTCAATTAGCAAAAAGAATCAATTAAATCGGAGTTACGAAACTCAAGCTGCGAAAGAAACAAGCTTTGGTTACTAACCTGGACTAAAGTCAAATTTTACAGTAGCAAAAACTTGTTTAAGTTGGTTAAACAGAAAGAGGGCTTCGAGACGAAGATCTAGGCGCTTGAATCGCCTGTTTCCGACAAACGAGCGAAAAGTTATACTAAAACGAAAATCGGATCAGAAATCGCGATCGAAAATAATCGCGGAAAATCCGAGAAAAAGAAAACTAACGAACAGGCTAACGAACGAACGTTCGCTGTCTGCGGTTAAACGGTGAAAACCGTTCGTTAAAACGAACGTACGGACGAACGTCTGCTAAATAACTAAACCGACGGAAAACCGATTTAAAAAAGAATAAACCGGAATTTAAAAAAAAAACCGAATCTAGATCTAGGGTTTAAACAAAAACCGATCGGTTTTCTCGCGAAAACCGAGGCGGTTACCTCGGGTCCGGCGGGTCGGCGGGTCGGCGGCAGCGTGGCTCCGGCGGGCGGCGGCGGCTCCGGCGAGGGGCGGCGGCGGCGTCCGGCAGCGGCGGCAGCGGCAGCAGCAGCGGCGAGGCGGCGCGGCGGCTCGGCGGCGCGGCGAGGGCAGGCGGCGGTGGCGAGGCGGCGGCGGCGTCCGGCGGCGGCGGCGGTGGCGGCGGGTGGTAACGGGCCTCGGGGCGGCGGCTTATAAAGCCTGGCCGAGAATCCTGGCCGAGTACGGCCCTAAGTCGGTGCGCGTTTTTTTTTTTTAGAATAAAAACAAAAAAAAGGTAAACGGAAATAAGAAAATTTCCATAGGCATATTATATATCAAAATTTTCAGAAAAAGATTTCCTAAAAGATGAACATATTTTCAGCGGCAAATAAATTTCACAAAAATTAAATAAAGCAAACAGTGCTACTGCTGCAATAAAACCTAATAAAAATCATTTTAAAAATACCAAAATGATTTCAAATTTATTTCTCTCCAATTTTATATTGAAGGGAATCATTTTACCCTAATTTCCATATATTTTATTTTTTTGGATAAAAATAATTTGAATAAAAACCAAATAACTCCAAATTGAAAATAATTTCAAAGGGACTTTAAATTCGATTGTTTTAAACTTCCAACTCATATTTCATATAATTTGAAGAAGTCATTTTATCTCCTCTCATGAAAATCATTGAGTTGCATAAAGTTTTTCGAAGTTGGAATATTTCCAAATGGAATTCAAATCTTTTCAAAAACCCCTTTTAAAATAGAAGAAGTCATGTTATCTTCACTCTAGGGTTTGTGATGAAATGAATATGAATTCATGGAGATCATAAATGCAAGGTGAAAGTTTTGGGAAAGTCATTTTATTCCCTCTCATTCAACTTTCAAAAAGTTTCAAAATTTCACTCAATTTCACACAAGCAACCACACCACAATCAAACAATCAATCAAAACTAGTTATTTAATATAACATTCCAAAATTTAGAATTTTGGGATGTTACACGAGCAGAGACTCACGAAAGATGTGACCCCGTCGCCCCGTCTCGAGGTCTTGCGGCAAGGGCCAAGAATGCCCGGCCATGCCTCGTATTCACCACTCGGGCACCATCCAGGCAACCCGTCTTCACATCACACGCGGGTACCCCTCAGGGTTGACCCGCCTTTCCAAGTAACAGTGTAAAGCCCAAGTAACCGTGTGTCCATAACATCAAGGGAATCCGAGGTATCACCCTCGATGGATACCCACTCGATGTAACTGTCAAGGTGAACGTAGGAGGAATCACCCTCGATGGGTTCACACTTGATGTGTTGCACGACAGGGTCGTATCAGAAGTGGAGAAGGAGGAATCACCCTCGATGACCACGACCAAATAGCTACTCTACAGAGTTAACATCAGGAGTGCTATACGAGGTATCACCCTCGACACTCGATAGTAACGCTGCAGTGTCGTTACAACTAAGGGGGTGAAGTGCAATGCCGGGGCCTGGTCTTCAATCCCGTCGGTCGGGTCTTCTGATAATCCAGCGGGGCAGTCGGGACAAGTGGGGTCGCTGATAGGTCTCTACCCAGCCTATACTAGACAGTTTAGGATAAGCAGGTAAGGTTTCAATAGCAGGTTACAATAAACAGGCTATGCATCAGAATAGGTAAAGCAGTAGCAGCAGCAATTCTAATGCAAGCTGGGGCCCGCATGTCAGTGAGACAGGGGCGGCCACGTCAGCAGTTGACCCGAGTCAACGGGGTCAAAGGGGGCCAGGGGGCCCGCTGGTCAGTGACCCTGGGGGTGGGCCGCAGGCGCCACGTCGGACGCCGGCCGGAGGGCACTCCGGCGAGCTCCAACGCGGCGGAGCGTGCCGGCGAGGCCCGGGATTCGCCCTCAGGGCATCTCCAGGGGCGTGGCTGGGCTCTTTCGAATGGGCACGGCGAGCCACATCGCGTGGTGGTGGTGATTGGTCTCGGGGGTGGCCGAAACGGCGGCGGCATCGACCGAGGCGGGCGCCGGCGTTCGGCCCCATGTGGAAACGAGGCGGGAGCGAGCTAGGGGGTTAGCTAGGGGCCGAGTTCGATGCAACTCACGCTCTGGAGCATGCCAGTGGCTCACGCGGGGTCTCGGGAGCACGTACGGTGCGCGGGCAGCGGCAATGGCGGTGGTCGGAGCACGGCAACGCGGCGGCTAGCTACGGCTACGGGGAAGGACATGAAGGAGGGGGGTTTCGGTGCGGCTGCTCACCGTGGTGCTGTAGGGAACTGGCAGAGGGCTCGGGGAAGCTCGGGGTCGTCGGAATCGTCGACGGCGTGTGGCGGCAATCCGAGGAAGAAGACGGCGGTGTGGGGCGATGCAGGGGGCTTTTGTTTTCTTTTTCTTTTCTTTTCTGTTTCTATTTTCTTTTTAGTTTCTGTTTTGTAAATTATTTGGGCACTAACTGGTTTTTGTAAAATATATGAACTGGTCCATAAATCACAGTGCAACATACCCTATCACCAAAAATTAGTTTGGGGTATTTATCATTTCATATTTATATTATATTAATTAGTAGGTTATTAAATAATGTTTTCAGCCACTGTTTGAGGATGTTTAAGTCACTTATCCAATTTTAATAAGGTTGGTTACAATTTTATCATTGCCTCCAAATTATTTGCTATTTAATGAACATTTTAGTTTCTGGGTTTGGACAACTTTTATTTTCACTTTTAGTTTGAATTTCCATTTGAATTTGAATTTGAAAAGAGATAGGATCCAAATGATGTTTAAGCATTGTTGATCATGATGACATGGCATTATCAAAATGGGATCACTGTGCCTAACCACTGGGGGTGTTATAAATCTCCTCCACTAACAAGAATTCTCATCCTGAGAATCAAGAGGTAGAAGGAAAAAGTTCGGGGTATTCAGCACGGAGGCTATCGTCGCATTCCCAAGTGGCTTCATCTTAAGTATGATTTG
This sequence comes from Thinopyrum elongatum, assembly GCA_011799875.1. NCBI lineage: Eukaryota > Viridiplantae > Streptophyta > Magnoliopsida > Poales > Poaceae > Thinopyrum > Thinopyrum elongatum. The sequence continues at coordinate 469,615,380 of CM022303.1, read as the reverse complement.
ACCACTGCACTTTGAGGAACTTGGTGACCTTCTGGCGGGTTCGACGTTCAGCTTCATCGAGAATGCAGATTGGATGCTCCTTATAAGATAGATCATCTTGCAATTCGAGCACCTCGTGATCCACTGCGCGATGCGGAGATTCCTTGAAGCATTTACAAAGTTGCGACACATGGAAGACGTCGTGGATATGAGAGAATTGCGGCGGCAACTCCAATTTATACGCCACCTAACCACGTCTTGCAACAATGCGGAAAGGACCAATGTAGCGTGGAGCTAACTTGCCCTTGATTCCAAAACGGTGAGTGCCCTTCATAGGGGTGACACGTAGATAAGCTTGGTCACCAGGTTGATAAGTCAAACCCCATCGTTTGTGATCATAGTTGCTCTTCTGGCGGTCCTGAGCCGCCTTGATGTTTTCTCGAACGATACGGACTTGCTCTTCGGCGTGTTGAATAATATCCGGACCCACGAGCGGTCGTTCCCCAGTTTCTGACCAATTCAGAGGGGTTCGACACTTACGTCCATATAGAACTTCGAAGGGAGCCATTTTCAAGCTGGCTTGATAGCTGTTGTTATAAGAGAACTCGGCATACGGGAGAGATTCTTCCCATTTCTTGCTGAAAGAAATAACACAAGCTCGCAGCATGTCTTCAAGCACTTGATTAACTCGCTCAACTTGGCCTTGGGACTGGGGGTGATATGCTGAATTCCAGGTGATATGAGTTCCCATAGCTTCTTGGAAACTTTCCCAGAACTTTGAGGTGAAAAGACCGCCATGGTCCGAACTAATCTCCTTGAGAATGCCGTGGAGTGAAACAATTCTGGAGATATATAATTCTGCTAACTGACTAGCAGTGATCGTCTCTTTGACAGGCAGAAAGTGTGCAACCTTGGAGAGTTGGTCGACGACGACAAGAATAGCATCGTGACCCTTCTGTGACCTGGGAAGGCTAGTAATGAAATCCATCTAAACCTTATCCCATTTCCATAGAGGAATAGCCAGTGGTTGCAGAATTCCAGCAGGCTTCTGATGTTCTGATTTAACGCGATGGCACACATCACATTCAGCAACATACCGAGCAATGTCCTGCTTCATTCTAGACCACCAGTACCTTTGACGGAGATCACGATACATCTTGGTGCTACCCGGATGAATAGACAGTGGGGTATCATGTGCCTCCTTCATGACCTTGTCAGTCATAAGCTCGAAGCGAGGTACCACAATGCGGTTTCTGAAATACAAGGTTCCATCTTCAGACAACGAGAAATCCCTGTACTTTTCATGGTGAAGATCTTTCTTCATCAGATCAATTTCAGCATCTTTAGCTTGTGCATCCTTAACAGCTTTCTCAAGATCTGGTTGTATCACAAGGTTATTAAGAGAACCCTGTGGAACAATACGCAGATTCAGCTTGCGCAGTTCTTCAAAAAGACGAGGTTGAGCTCGCCTAACCATGAGGTTGTCGCAATAGGACTTGCGGCTTAAGGCATCAGCCATCACGTTAGCCTTGCCAGGGGTATAAGAAATACCCAAATCATAGTCCGCAATGGCCTCCATCCATCTTTGCTGACAGAGGTTTAGAGATGGCTGAGTGAACAAGTACTTCAGACTTTTATGATCCGTGTATATCTCGCAACGATTACCAAGAAGGTAATGTCGCCACAACTGCAGTGCATAGATGACAGTAGCTAGTTCTAGATCATGTACCAGATAATTCTCTTCATGTGGGCACAACTGACGAGAGCCATAGGCAATCACTTTACGCTCTTGCATTAGGACATAGCCTAATCCTTCACGGGATGCGTCACAATAAATCACGAAGTCTTTGCGAGAATCTGGAGGAGATAGTACTGGGGCAGATGTTAGCTTGTCTTTGAGTGTTTGAAAACTTTGCTGACATTTTGCTGTCCATTCAAACTTAACGCCTTTGTGAAGCAGATCAGTCAAAGGCTTAGCAATCTTAGAAAAGTTCTCAACAAAACGACGGCAATAACTTGCAAGGCCGAGAAAACTTCTCACTTCCTTGACGTTCTTCGGGGGAGTCCAGTCAAGAATAGCCTGAACTCGTTCTGGGTTAACAGCAATGCCATCCTTGGAAATTACATGTCCAAGGTAGGTTACTTCAGAAAGCCAGAATTCACATTTGGAGTATTTGGCGTACAACTGGTGTTCTCGGAGCCTTTCTAGGACAAGACGGAGGTGTTCAGCATGTTCTTCTTTATTCTTTGAATAGACCAGAATATCATCCAGATATACCACGACAAATTTGTCGAGATAATCCATGAAGATGTAATTCATCAGACAGGAAAACGTAGCTGGAGCATTTGTTAAGCCAAATGACATGACGGTGTACTCATAAGAGCCATAGCGAGTAACAAATGCAGTCTTTGGAATATCCTCTTCGCGGACACGGATCTGATGGTATCCCAACCTCAAGTCGAGTTTAGAAAACACCGATGACCCAGCAAGTTGATCATACAAATCATTGATTCTGGGAAGCGGATACTTGTTCTGAATTGTTGCTTGGTTGATTGGTCGATAATCTTGAACCAATCGGTTAGTTCCATCCTTCTTCTTAATGAAGAGTGAAGGTGCTCCCCAAGCAGAGGAACTGGGGCGGATGAAACCCTTCTTAAGTGACTTGTCAATTTATTCCTTAAGCTCGAGAAGGTGGTGTGGAGGCATCTTATAAGGACGCTTCGCAATAGGAGTAGTGCCAGGCTTCAAGTCGATGACGAACTCAACAGCTCTAGCAGGGGGTATTCCTGGAAGTTCCTCTGGAAAGACATCTTGAAAATCACGAACAACTGGAATGTTCTCGATGCCTTCAAGAGGTGAGGCATTCCAGGCATTCAGAGCATATATCTGGCTTTCAGCATCCTGAGCTATTCGGACTGAGTATTTGACTATTTGACCAGAAGGATGGGTAAGTTGGACTTTCTTAGCGGCATAGTCAATCAAAGCATTATGGGCTGTCAACCAGTCCATACCGAGAATAATGTCTACGTCAGAAGGTCCAAGAGCAATAAGGGAAGCAGAGAACATCAACCCTTCAATTTTGATCTGATTGTTGTGACTTACCATCTTGGTTTGCCACCTAGAACGGGGAGTGATAATCTCTAATGGTGTGGGTAACAGCTCTAGATGTAGTTCATGCAGCTGAGCAAATTGTTGAGACACAAAGGAATGTGATGCTCCGGAATCAAAGAGAACAGAAGCTGCAACTGAATTAACTAGCAGAGTTCCCATCACGATTTTAGGAGACTCACGAGCTTCTCCCATTTTGACGTGAGTGACCTGGCCTCGGTCCATAGCAGACATCCTGGCCTTACGATTTCTACAACGATGGGTTCGATGGCCCTTCTTACGACCATCAGGAGGACGTGGTGCAACCTGAGGAGAAGCCATAGCATTAGGCAGTCCACCCTGAACTGTTAGCTGTCTCGGTGGTGAAGGCAGACGAGGTGCAACATATGATGGCCTTGGTGTTGGAGCAGGTCGGTGATAAACATTATGCGGGATCCAGACTTGACGTTTCTGAACAGGTCGACCCGAAGACGAGCCGACATCTCGAGTATGCTTGAGCGACTCCTGGTATTTAGTCAGAGCAGTTTCAACTTGGAAAGATTGGCTGACAAGCGTTGCAAAGTCTGTGCAATCATGGACAGCAAGTGCGAGGTTTATATCAGTACGCACTCCTTCACAGAATTTCTCCTACTTGCGTGTGTCAGTGCAGACGTCATCTTCAGCATAGCGGGACAATTCAAGAAATTTCCTCTGATATTCATCCACAGTCATTGTGCCCTGTGTGAGTTTGCAGAATTCCTGCTTCTTCTGGTCCATCAGACCTTGAGGATTGTACCGTGCACGAAAAGCTGACTGAAATTCCTGCCAAGTGGTTACTGTTTCAGCAGGCAACATACCCTTGTGGCTTTCCCACCATTGAGCAGCTGATCCCCTCAGGTGATATGTCGCATAGGTGACGTAACTGTCAAGGATAACATTGGCCGACTTCATCTGGAAGGCAATGTCATGGAGCCAATCATCAGCATCCATTGGATCAGTCGAACTGCGAAAAGTGGACGGATTGAGGCGCACGAATTCCGGCAGAGTTATTGGTGTAGGCTGTTGATGAGCATTCTGATTTGGGAACTGAGCCAATATCCCGATCATAACCTGACGGTTCAGTTCAAACTGCTGCATCATTTCGGCAATATAAGGTGGAGGTGGAGGATCGTCAGCCATCCTGCCAATTCAACAGGCAGTTTAGCAAGTAAAACTGCAGGTGTATGGAGTTATTCATGATGTAACACGGGAAAGAACAGGAAAGGAATTAGATATATAATAGTAGTTATCAAAGACATACCAATCCATGCACAAAGTCAGATTCAAACGGATAGTACGCGCTTGGGAATGCTCGCAGCTAGACAAACTAGGCGGCGCACAGGCACGCGGTGAGGATTACAACAACATGACATAGCAAAGGCTACATCCACGTCGGAGAAAACTGCTGGAGCGAGGAATCTGCAAGTGACAACACAGGGTGCCCTCGATAAGAGGATCCTGCAACCAGAACCTGGCCCGCAATCTTGAAGGAAGGGGGAAATTTTCAGAACACCGGGTGGATGTGATCACGAGAACCTAATGTTGGAGTTAGTAAAAATTTAACCCGAATAGAAGAGAGATCAGAGTCCCAGAGTAAAGGTTGACCAGTAAAAGATCCTAATACCACCCAATTGGCGACGTGGGCCCGTAAGCCACACAGCCAAGTTAGTAAAACAGTTTTCGGTTACTAGACTCAACTTCGGCCAAAGAATTGGAAAGGGGGGGTTCTACAGGCAGTCGGCTCTGATACCAACTTGTGACGCCCCCGGCTCAATCGTGCACTAATCAAACACGCAAATGCACATGATCAAGCCTAAGGACTCACGGGAAGATATCACAACACAACTCTAAAACATAAATAAAGTCATACAAGCTTTATATTACAAGCCAGGGGCCTCGAGGGCTCGAATACATAAGCTTGCGTACAAGCATCAGTGGAAGCATCAGATATCTGAGTACAGATATGAAACAGAAATAGAAAGGCCTTTAGAAAGGTGGGGCAAAATAAAACACTACGATCGAAAGGCGTAGGCCTCCTGCCTGGGACCCTCCGATCCTACCACTGGTCGTCGGCCAGCTCGTAGAAGTAACCGCCCTCGGGGTAATAGTAGCGATCGTCAATGGGGGCAGCTGTCTCAGAGGCTCCGTCATCTGGCTGCATCAAAAGGGTATGAGGGAAAAAGAAAGCAAAGCAACCGTGAGTACTCATCCGAAGTACTCAGCAAGAAAGGATCTACACTACATATGCAACATTATCAAAGGAAAGGCTGTATACGTGGACTGGGCTGCAGAAATGCCAGAATAGAGAGAAGGCCTAGTCCTATCGAAGACTAGCATCTTCAGAGGTCTTGCAGCATTAGAAGAGAGTAGATTAATACCGTATAAAGTAGTAGTATCATTAAGTCTCAACCTCACCCAGAGATCCTTTCTCGACTCCCTGCGAGAAAGCAATCCCAGAGCCATACTGTCATCAACCTTGTCCTGAGATCCTTTCTCGACTCCCTGCGAGAAGCAATCCCAGAGCCATAGTATCCAATTCTAGTTGTATCGATCGGGATACAACTCCGAGTGTCCGTTACCGAGGATTCGGCTATGCATAGATTAGTTCTTCCCTGCAGGGGTGCACCAACTTACCCACCACGCTCGCTTAACTCTGGCCGGACACACTTACCTGGGTCATGCCCGGCCTCGGCCAAATGACACACCGCAACCCTACCTAGAGCTCAGCAGAGAGGTCCCCGTCGGTCTACATCCTAAGCGCTCAGAGGTCTTGGGCCATCGCCCTGTGCACTCCGAGTCGTTGCGTGCAGGTGGAAGCCAGGCACCAGGGGGGCTACGGTCCATCCCGATCGCAATGCTGAACTGGACGTCTGACAAAGCTTTCGGCTGATGCATACGATGCAGAGTGCCCATAACTTTTCCCGCGTGATGGTTAGTGCTATCAGGCCAGAGGCCCACTCGAATCAAATATCCAAATCGTAGTGTGTTGGTAGTGCGGTAACGAGCAGAGACTCACGAAAGATGTGACCCCATCGCCCCGTCCCGAGGACTTGCGGCAAGGGCCAAGAATGCCCGGCCACGCCTCGTATTCTCACTCGGGCACCATCCAGGCAACCCGTCTTCACATCACACACGGGTACCCCTCAGGGTCGACCCGCCTTTCCAAGTAACAATAGTACGGTCCAAGTATCCGTGTGTCCATAACATCAGGGGAATCCGAGGTATCACCCTCGTTGGATCCCTACTCGATGTATCCGTCAAGGTGAACTCGGAGGAATCACCCTCAATGGGTTCACACTTGAGGTGTTGTACGACGGCGTCGTTATCAGAAGTGGTGAAGGAGGAATCACCCTCGATGACCACGACCTAATAGCTACTCTACAGAGTTAACATCAGAAGTGCTACATGAGGTATCACCCTCGGCACTCGATAGTAACCCAGTAACGACGTACAACTAAGGGGGTGATGTGCGGTGCCGGGACCTGGTCTTCAATCCCGTTGATCGGGTCTTCTGATAATCCAGCGGGGCAGTCGGGACAAGTGGGGTCACTGATAGGTCTCTACCCAACCTATACTAAGCAGTTTAGGATATGCAGGTAATTATCAACAGCAGGTTACAATAAACAGGCTATGCATCAGAATAGGTAAAGCAGTAGTAGCAGCAATTCTAATGCAAGCATGGGAGAGAAAGAATAGGTGATATCGGTATGCTCAAGGGGGGGTGCTTGCCTGGTTGCTCGGCGGCAAGGGCAAGGTCGTTAACGGTGGCGTCGGGCTCCGGAGCTCCGTCGATACTGGGAACTGCGTCGGAGTCTAACGAGAGAGAAGAGGGGGAGGAAACAGTATAAATACACGGCAAACATGAGCAACACGAAGCAGGCTATGCTAATGTGCAGTGCAGGGTTGCCTAAAGACATGTCTAAGTCATTTAGTTATTTTAGGAATTCATTTGGATTTATTTTATAAAAGCCAGGCACTATTCATTTATCGAAAATAGGCAAAAAGTTCCATTTTCATCTAGCTAGGGGCATTTGACAGGAATACGGAGGGCGTATTCAGCTTCGAATCGAAATTCTGAGCAACTTTCATATATAAATTATTTTCATCGGAGTTACGGTTTATTTTATATGATTTTCTAAAGTTTAAACCATTTTCTGGATTTAATTATTTATTTAAATTCGAATTATCCAGAATAGTGAATGATGACGTCAACATGACCTAGGTGTGACATCAGCAGGTCAACAGGGGCTGACCAGGGTCAACCTGACATGTGGGGCCCACATGTCATTGTCTGTTAACTAATTAACCTAGTTAATTAGATTAACTAAACAGGTTAATTAGGTTAAGTTAAATAATCTAAATTAATTAAGTTAATTAAGTCATTAATTAATTAATTAATCATTTAGTTTACTTTTAATTCCTTTATTTATTCCGTTTTTTTCCCTGGGCGTGGGGCCCGTTCGTCAGTGGCCCAGGGCCACACGCGCACACACACACGTATGGCCGGGGAGGAGGGCGAGGCCCTGGCCAGTGCGCGGCGGCGGTCAGCGGCGCGGGCGCCGGCGGCCACGGCGAGGTGGCCAGTCAGTGGCAGGCGCAGGAGGAAGTCAGTGGCTGGGCGGAGCGGAGCTACGGGCGCGGCTGGGCGGAGCAGAGCCGCAGCGGCAGCGGCGACCGCAGAGCAGCAGCAGCGCGCGGTGAGGGGAAGGCGAGCGCGCCCGGTCGCTGGCTGGGCAGCAGCTGCTGCAGACGGCGAGCGAAGGTGCGGCGTCAGGCGAGCAGCAGCGGCGAGGCTATGGGCGGCGCGCTCAAGCGGGCATAGGGGCACGGCGAAAGGCCTACAATTGACCCCCTATACTTGTGGGTCATCAATTCCCGAAGAATGCATGTATAGTCTCTCGTTATGCTAAGAAGTTGGAGCATGATTTATTATTGATTGTCTTCCTTATGAGTGGCGGCCGGGGATGAGCGATGGTCTTTTCCTACCAATCTATCCCCATAGGGGCATGCGTAGTAGTACTTTGCTTCTAGGGCTAATAAACTTTCGCAATAAGTATGTGGGTTCTTTATGACTAATGTGAGTCCATGGATTATACGCACTCTTACCTTGCCGCAATTTGCTAGCCTCTTCGGTACCGTGCATTACCCTTTCTCACCTTGAGATGTGGTGCAAACTTCACCGGTGCATCCAAACCCCGTGATATGATACGCTCTATCACACATAAGCCTCATTATATCTTCCTCAAAACAGCCACCATACCTACCAATTATGGCATTTCCATCATTCCGAGATATATTGCCATGCAACTTCCACCGTTCCATTTTTATGACTTGAGCATTCATTGTTATATTGCTTTGAGTGATCGTAAGATAGTGTTGACCCACAAGTATAGGGGATCGCAACAGTTTTCGAGGGTAGAGTATTCAACCCAAATTTATTGATTCGACACAAGGGGAGCCAAAGAATATTCTCAAGTATTAGCAGCTGGGTTGTCAATTCAACCACACCTAAAAGACTTAATATCTGCAGCAAAGTATTTAGTAGCAAAGTAGTATGGAAGTAACGGTAACGGTGGCAGTAACAGTTTTGTAGCAATTGTAACAGTGGCAACGGAAAAGTAACGTAGCAAAGATCAATATGTGAAAAGCTCATAGGCAATGGATCAGTGATGGATAATTATGTCGGATGGCATTCATCATGCAACAGTTATAACCTAGGGTGACACAGAACTAGCTCAAATGCATCAATATAATGTAGGCATGTATTCCGTATATAGTCATACGTGCTTATGGAAAAGAACTTGCATGACATCTTTTGTCCTACCCTCCCGTGGCAGCGGGGTCCTAATGGAAACTAAGGGATATTAAGGCCTCCTTTTAATAGAGAACCAGAACAAAGCATTACCACTTAGTGAATACATGAACTCCTCAAACTATGGTAATCACCGGAAAGAATCCCAATTATTGTCACCTTGGGGTATGCGGATCATAACACGTAATAGGTGTCTACAGCTTGCAAGATCGGATCAAGAACACAAATATATTCATGGAAACATAAAGGGTTCAGATCTGAAATCATGTCACTCGGGCCCTAGTGACAAGCATTAGGCATAGCAAAGTCATAGCAACATCAATCTTAGAACATAGTGGATACTAGGGATCAAACCCTAAAAAACTAACTCGATTACATATTAAATCTCATCCAACCCATCACCGTCCAGCAAGCCTACGATGGAATTACTCACGCGCGGCGGTGAGCATCATGAAATTGGTGATGGAGGATGGTTGATGATGATGATGGCGACGATTTCCCCTCTCCGGAGCCCTGAACGGACTCCAGATCTGGCCTCCCGAGGAAGAACAGGAGGTGGCGGCGGCTTCGTATTGTAAAACGCGATGAATCCTTCTCTCTGATTTTTTCTCCCCGAATGTGAATATATAGAGTTGGAGTTGAGGTCGGTGGAGCTTCGTGGGACCCACAAGCCAGGGGGCGCACCCTAGGGGGGTGGGCGCGCCCCCCACCCTTGTGGACAGGTGGTGGGTCCCCCTCAGTTGATTCTTTCGCCAATATTTTTTATTTATTCCAAAAATATTCTCCGTGAAGTTTCATGTCATTCCGAGAACTTTTATTTGTGCACAAAAATAACACCATGGCAATTCTGCTGAAAACAGCGTCAGTCCGGGTTAGTTCCATTCAAATCATGCAAATTAGAGTCCAAAACAAGGGCAAAAGAGTTTGGAAAAGTAGAGACGATGGAGACGTATCAACTCCCCCAAGCTTAACCCATTGCTTGTCCTCAAGCAATTCAGTTGACAAACTGAAAGTGATAAAGAAAAAATTTTACAAACTCTGTTTGATCTTGTTGTTGCAAATATGTATAGCCAGCATTCAGGTTTTCAGCAAAGATTATGAACTAACCACATTCACAATAACATTTAGGTCTCACATTTACTCATATCAATGACACAATCAACTAGCGAGTAATAATAATAAATCTCGGATGACAACAATTTTCCAAAACAATCATGATATGATATAACAAGATGGTATCTCGCTAGCCCTTTCTGAGACCGCAAAACATAAATGCAGAGCACCCCCGAAGATCAAGGACTGACTAGACATTGTAATTCATGGTAAAAGAGATCCAGTCATAGTCATACTCAATATCAATTAATAGTAAAGCATACAAATGACAGTGGTGCTCTCTAACTGGTGCTTTTTATAAGAGAATGATGACTCAACAATAAAAGTAAATAGATTGGCCCTTCGCAGAGGGAAGCAGGGATTTGCAGAGGTGCCAGAGCTCGAGTTTTTTGAAATAGAGATGAATATAATTTGAGCGGTATGCTTTCATTGTCAACATAACGACCAAGAGATCTCGGTATCTCCCATGCTACATACATTATAGGCGGTTCCCAAACAGAATGATAAAGTTTTTTTTTACTCCCCTCCACCAACAATCACACTCCACGGCTGATCCGAAACAATGGGTACCGTCCAACTATCAACAATCCTGGGGGAGTTTTGTTTTAAATTATTTTGATTTGAGCATGGGACTGGGCATCCCGATTACCAGCCATTTTCTCGTGAATGATGAGCGGAGTCCACTCATCGTGAGAATAACCCACCTAGCATGGAATATACTGACAGCCCCCAGTCGCCACATGAGCGATTCGGGCATATAAAACAGATTATCATTTGAAGGTTTAGAGTTTGGCACATGCAAATTTACTTGGAACGACAGGTAAATACCGCATATAGGAAGGTATGGTGGACTCATATGGAACAACTTTGGGTTTATGGAAGTGGATGCACAAGCAGTATTCCCGCTTAGTACAAGTGAAGGCTAGCAAAAGACTGGGGACCGACCAACTAGAGAGCGACAACAATCATAAACATGCATTGAGAGTAACCAACATTGAGTGCAAGCATGAGTAGGATATAAATCACCATGAACATAAATATCGTGGAGGCTATGTTGATTTTGTTTCAACTACATGTGTGAACATGTGCCAAGTCAAGCCACTCGAGTCATTCAAAGGAGGATACCATCCTATCATACTACATCACAACCATTTTAAAAGCATGTTGGCACGCAAGGTAAACCATTATAAACTCCTAGCTAATTAAGCATGGCATGAGTAACTATAATCTCTAATTATCATTGCAAACATGTTTCATTCATAATAGGCTGAATCAGGAACGATGAACTAATCATATTTACAAAAACAAGATAGGTCGAGTTCATACCAGCTTTTCTCCATCTCAATCATTTCATCATATATCGTCATTATTGCCTTTCACTTGCACGACCGAACAGTGTGGATAATAATAATAGTGCACGTGCATTGGACTAAGCCGGAATCTGCAAACATTTATTCAAAGGAGAAGACAAGGTAATATGGGCTCTTCGTGGTCTTCTCCTCTCGACCCCCATAGAAAAGAAAAGAATTTCAAAGAAACACACTGAAATGTTTTTGGAGTTTTTGTTTTTCTGAAGAAGGTAAAACAAGAACGAGAAAAACTATTTACACGGGAAAGCTCCCAACAAGCAAAAGAAGAACGAGAAATCTTTTTGGGTTTTCTTTAATACTACTAAATAAACATGGAAAGGAAATAGGCTACAACTAATTTTTTTTTGTTTTTCTTAAGGTTTTTCAAACACACAAGAAGAAAGCGGGAAAAAGAAAATAAACTAACATGGATAATACAATGAAAAAGTATGAACACCGACAACTGGAATGAGTGTGTGAACATGAATGTAATGTCGGTGAGAAATACGTACTCCCCCAAGCTTGGCTTTTGGCCTAAGTTGGTCTACGCCCATGGATCAAAGTAGCCCTCTCCGGTGTGCTGAGGAGGATCCTAGGGGTTCCACTGGTTAGCGAGCTCCTGTGGCTCCCACTGATAAATAGACTCCTGATATGGATCAGGTGATGGCTCTGGCTCAGGAACTGGGGATCGCGTCCCCTCCCAGTATGCATAAATGTCTGCGGGCATGATGAAGTACCTACCTGAATGAACATCGAACAAAGAAGGTGCAGGCAAGGTAATAATCTGACAAGTCTTCTCGCTAAATACCAGGTTATAGATGAGTCTCGTGTCATCGTCTTTCTTAATAAAATCATGTGCTACCATACTGTCATAATCTAAGTATATAGTGGGCAGCAGCTTCTCCTCTCCCTCATCGTGCCTAATGGGTATCTCGAAGCGTTTAGCGAGGCGGGAGGCATAGATACCTCCGAAGATAGGACCCTTCGTACGGTTTAAACTCAACCGTCGAGCAACCATAGCACCCAAACTAAAAGTTCTATCGCGAAGTAAAGCATGGTGCAAAATATCAAGGTCAGGAGCACTAAGGCCTCCACTCTCCCCGCGACCAATTAAACATCTCCCAGCAAATAATGAATAGTAGCGCAAAACAGGAAAATGTAAACTAACCACTCTCACTTTCGACACCTTTCTCCTTTCCCCTACGGTAACTTCATCAATAAAATCTTCCACATCTCTAGGACGTGGCTCATCGACGCTACCTTCATAAGGTAATTTGCAAACCTCACAAAAGTCATAAAGCTTCATCTCCTTATGCTCATCATACAAATAAAATTCTACCGTGGGTGGTGATCTCCTAACATGAAAGTGAAAATTTTGCATGAAAGTATTAGTGAGTAAGAGGTACTGATCACACTTATCATGGAGAAAGTCGATGATGCCTGCATTCTCAGCCAAATAATACAAATCCTCATAAATTCTGGTCGCCTCCAAGAATGCATCACATGGCCATTCACACGGCCGAACTTCCGTGGTGCGAGGAAGGTTGTACTTGGGCTTCTTCTTCTCTCCATTTTCCTTTTCCTTAGAACCCCGACTTGAAGAGCCACTTAACAATCTCCTCATCATTTTCTCTGAAATTTTCTGAAATTTTTAGTGACTCAAAATAAAAGTGAACCAAACTCACAAGATTGATAGCAACTACTCCTATAAGTGTCTAGAGGCTATATCATGCATCAAAACTACTTTGGACCATAAAAATTTGACATGCAAGCTCAAGAACAAGGTCTCCACAGCAGCAAAAATTTGCAATAAATAAAGCACTAGAACAAAAACTAATTGGACCATTAGAGGAGTCACATACCAAAGAACAATCCCCCAAAACAGTTTTGCAAATGGAGCTTTACACAAGGAGATAGAAAATGGCAGCAAGATGAGCTAGAACACAGGTTTGAGCACTGGAATGATTTTTTCTGGTGGAAGACGAAGTGGATGGGTGCTAGAATGAGTGAGAGGGGCCTACGTGGGACCCACAAGGTTGGGGGGGGGCGCGCCCTCCACCCTTGTGGTCCACTGGTGTAGCCCCCTGGTGCAATCTCAGTGCTAGAAATTCTAAAATATTCTATAAAAAATCATACTAAATTTTCAGGGCATTTGGAGAACTTTTATTTTCGAGATATTTTTTTTATTGCACGGATAATTCAGAAAACAGACAGATAATACTATTTCTGCTTTATTTAGTCTAAATAACAGAAAGTAAAAGGTAGGTACAGAAAGTTGTGCTTTCTAAATTCATCCATCTCATGCTCCTCAAAAGGAATCCGTTAACAAGGTTGATCAAGTCTTATTAACAAACTTCTTTCGAATAACATGAAACCGGAGAATTTTCGAATAACACTAGGTTACCTCAACGAGGATATGCATGTCCCCAACAATAAGAATATCATATTCCTTTTTGACAGTTGGGAGAGGAAATTCAAAACCTCCAATAGTAATAGTTGAAATTTTTCCAATAGAATTGATACTATGAACTTGAGGTTGTTTCTTGAGAAAGTGTACCGTATGCTCATTACCATTAACATGAAAAGTGACATTGCCTTTATTGCAATCAATAACAGCCCCTGCAGTATTCAAAAAGGGTCTACCAAGGATGACCCACATACTGTCGTCCTCAGGAATATCAAGAATAACAAAGTCTGTTAAGATAGTAACATTTGCAACCACAACAGGCACATCCTCACAAATACCGATGGGTATAGCAGTTGATTTATCAGCCATTTGCAAAGAGATTTTAGTAGGGGCCAACTTATTCAATTCAAGTCTACGATATAAAGAGAAAGGCATAACACCGGCTCCAAGATTGTAACACCCCCAGTGGTTAGCCACAGTAATCCCACTTTTGGTTATGCCGTGTCATCATGATCAACAGTGCCTAATCATCATTTGCATCATATTCCTTTTCAACTCCTAACTCAAAATTCAAATTTAGATGAAAGTGAAAAATAAAAGTTGTCCAACATAGAAACTAAATTGTTCATTAAATAGCAAATAAATCAGAGACAATTCTAAAATTGTAACCAACATTTACTAAATTGGGTAAGTGACTCAAACCACCTCAAACAGTGGCTGAAAATAATATTTAGTAACCTTTTAATTTATTTAAAACAAATATGAAATGATGTTTTGCCCAAACTAATTTTAGGTGTTAGGGAATAAAGCATGCGTATTTATGGACTGGTCTCCCTTTTTACAAAAACCATTTGGGGCTGGACAATTAACAAAACAGAAAAGAAATGAATATAGAAAAGAAAGAAAAAAATAAAAGGAGAAAACCCCCTGGCCTAACTGGGCCTAGCCCCGCTGGCCTCGACCCAGCCGGCCACTCCCCCTCCCCTATCCACTCACCATCCCCCACCCACTCCACCGACACCCCCACTCCCCCCCCACGAAAATATCTCCTCCCCCCCTCTCCCCCGATTGAATCGGGATCGAGAGGAGGAGGCCGCCCGTCGCCGCCGCCTCGCGCTCGCCGCCGCGCCGGACGCCCCCCGCCCGTCGCCGACCCCGTCGCTTGCCTCGTCCCCCTCACTGTCTCCGTCTTCCCGCGCCCGTTGCCTCCTCCCCTACACCGCTCGCGAGGCCCCCCCCTTTTTTCTTCTCTCTGCCTCGCCCGCCGGTCCGCCCGCGCTCGCTCCCGCACCGCTGCTGCCGCTCGCCCGCGCGCCCGGCCGTGTCGGCCTTGCCTCGCCCTCCGCTGCTCGCCCGCCCCGGCGCCTGCTCGCGCCACTGCGCCCCCCCCTCGTGCCGCCGCTCGCCCCTGCCGCTGCCGCCCTGCTGCCGCCGCCCGCAGCGCCCACGCGCACCCGCGCCGCGCCCCTGCCCGTCGCCGCGCGCACGCGCCCGAGTCGACGCGCCCCGCCGCGCGCCCGCGCGCCCGTCGCGCGCCCGTGGCCTTGGGCCACTGCCCGATGGGCCCCGCGCCCCTGTGCCCCTGGCCGCCGGGCTCGAACCCTCCCTGACGCTGACAAACGGGCCCCGCCCGAAAACGTTTAGAAAATAAAAATAAAAATAATTAAAATAATTAATTAATTAGGGAATTAATTAATTTAATTAATCCTGTTTAATTAGTCTAATTAATTAGTTAGTTTAATTAATCAGTAATTAATTAGCTAAAACCTAATTAAACCTAACAGAGTATGACAGGTGGGACCCACTGGTCCTGACGTCATGCTGACGTCAGCAGACACTGTTTCGGATAATGTTGAAATTAAATAAATAATTAAATTCCAAAAATTAATAAAAACTTTAGAAAATCATATTAAATAATCCGTAACTCCGATGGAAAAACTTTGTACATGAAAGTTGCTCAGAACGACGAGACGAATCCGAATACGCGGTCCGTTCGTCCGTCACACGTCCCTAACTATCCGAACATGCAACCGTTCCTCTCCGGTCATCTGTCTGACAAATGTCCGGAACCGGGAAAACATTCCCGGATGGATCCCCCCTTCCTCGGTGACGTGCAACCATACGTTAGGACACACCCCGCACTGCACAATGTCATGTCGTACTTTGTGTTGCTTATTGGTTTGATTAATTTTTTTTAGTAGGTGGGTCTAACTCCCCCTCTTCTCTATCGAGAGAGTTCCCCTCCGACCCCCCCGGTAGGCCGTCCCCCGACGATTTAAGACGCAGCTCCGGAGCCCTGACAGACCAGCATTCGAAACCTGCCCTTTGCAGTACGAGCTAACCCCTCACTCACTATCCTCCCATTTACCCCCACGCTTTTTCACCTACATTTCTCAAGGCAAGCCACCCCCCCCCCCTTTGATCATCCCGATATCTGCCATTCTATTTCTCATGCTGCATTAGAATGCTTGCAGCTGCTGCTTTACCTATTCTGATGCATAGCCTGTTTATTGTATCCTGCTGTTGATAATTACCTGCATATCCTAAACTGCTTAGTTTAGGCTGGGTAGAGACCTATCAGTGACCCCACTAGTCCCGACCGCCCCACTGGATTATCAGAAGACCCGATCAACGGGATTGAAGACCAGGCCCCGACACCGCACATCACCCCCCCTTAGTTGTAACGACACTGCAGCGTTACTATCGAGTGCCGAGGGTGAAACCTATTGTAGTACTTCTGATGTTAACTCTGTAGAGTAGCTATTCGGTCGTGGTCATCGAGGGTGATTCCTCCTTCACCGCTTCCGATAACGACGCTGTCGTACAACACCTCAAGTGTGGACCCAGTGAGGGTGATTCCTCCGAGTTCACCTTGACGGAGACATCGAGTAGGAATCCAACGAGGGTGATACCTCGCATTCCCCTGATGTTATGGACACACGGATACTTGGACTTTACACTGTTACTTGGATAGGCGGGTTGACCCTGAGGGGTACCCGCGTGCGCCTGAGAGGCGAGTGTTGTGAAGACGGGTGCCTGTATGGTGCCCGAGTGCTGAATACGAGGCGCGGCCGGGCATTCTTAACCCTTGCAGCAAGTCCTCGAGACGGGGCGACGGGGTCACATCTTTCGTGAGTCTCTGCTCGTTACCGCAAGCCCCTAGTCCTAACGATTTGGATATTTGATCCGAGCAGGCCTCTGGCCTGATAGCACTAACCATCACGTGGGCATAGTATGGGCGTTCTGCATCATAGCATCAGCCGAAAGCTCTGTTAGACGTCTAGTTCAGCCTTGCGGGCGGGACGGACCGGCGCCCTCCGGGTGCCTGGCTTCACCCTGCTCGCAACGACCCGGAGTGCACAGGGCGATGGCCCAAGACCCCTGAGCGCTTAGGATGTAGACCGGCGGGGACCTCTCTGCTGAGCTGTAGGTAGGGCTGCGATGTGTCGTTTGGCCGAGGCCGAGCATGACCCAGGAAAGTGTGTCCGGCCGGAGTTAATCGAGCGTGTTGGGTAAGTTGGTGCAACCCTGCAGGGAAGAACACTTCTATCGATAGCCGGTCCTACGGTAAAGGACACTCGGAGTTGTATCCTGATTGATACAATTTAGAACTGGATACTTGGATATATGGCTCTGGGATTGCTTCTCGCAGGGAGTCGAGAAGGGATCTCAGGACGAGGTTGATGAATTTATGGCTCTGGGATTGCTTTCTCGCAGGGAGTCGAGAAAGGATCTCTGGGTGAGGATGAGACTTAATGATACTACTACATTATATTGATCTGTTCTGCTCTCTTCTATTGCTGCAAGACCGCTGAAGATGCTAGTCTTCGATAGGACTAGGCCTTCTCTCTATTCTGGCATTTCTGCAGCCCAGTCCACATATACAGCCTCTCATTGAAAATGTTGCATATGTAGTGTAGATCCTTGCTTGCTGAGTACTTCTGAGTACTCACGGTTGCTTTGTTTTCCTTTTCTCCCCATATCAGTTTGTCGTGACCAAGATGACGGAGCCCCTGAGACAGCTGCCCTGCCGACGATCGCTACTACTACTACCCAGAGGATGGATACTTCTACGAGTTGACTGACGACCAAGAGTAGGTTCGGAGGTCCCAGGCAGGAGGCCTACGCCTTTCGATCGTAGTGTTTTATTTTGCCCCGCCTTTCTAAAGGCCTTTCTGTGCTTTCTTTTATATCTGTACTCAGATATCTGATGCTTCCGCTGACGCTTGTTCGCAAGCTTATGTATTCGAGCCCTCGAGGCCCCTGGCTTGTAATATAAAGCTTGTTTGACTTTATTTATGTTTTAGAGTTGTGTTGTGATATCTTCCCGTGAGTCCTTAGGCTTGATCGTGTGCATTTGCGTGTATGATTAGTGCACGATTGGGCCGGGGGCGTCCCAAGTTGGTATCAGAGCCGACTGACTGTAGGAATCCCCCTTTCCAACTCCTTGGCCGAAGTTGAGTCTAGTAACCGAAAACTGTTTTACTAACTTGGTTGTGTGGCTTACGGGCCCACGTCGCCAATTGGGTGGTATTAGTATCTTTTACTCCTCGACCTTTACTCTGGGACTCTGACCTCTCTTCTATTCGGGTTAAAATTTTACTAACTCCAACATCAGGTTCTCGTGATCACATCCACCCGGTGTTCTGAAATATTCCCCCCTTGCTCCAAGATTGTGGACCAGGTTCTGCTTGCAGGATCCTCTTATCGAGGGCACCCTGTGTTTCACTTGTAGATTCCTCGCTCCAATAGTTTTCTCCGACGTTGATGTAGCCTTTGCTATGTCTTGTTGTGTACTTCCTTGCCGCGTGCCTGCGCGCCGCCTAGATGTCTAGCCCTCCCCTTTTTAACTGTCATAATGCCGGATACTAACCAAGGCTATGTGTGGCTTTGAATATCTGGTGCGAATATGCTGAATTATCTATTGCACTTCCTTCTGTTGTGCGTGATACTTCATGAATCATTCCGTACACCTGCAGTTTTACTTGCTAAACTGCCCCTGTTGATTTGGCAGGATGGCTGACAATCCCCCACCTCCACCCTATATTGCCGCAATGATGCAGCAGTTTGAATTGAACCGTCAGCTCAACGAGAGTCTAGTAAGACGTTTGGAACGCAACGAGGCTCGCCAGGAGCCTGGACCGATCTCGCTGCCAGAATTTGTGCGCCTCAATCCGTCCGTTTTCCGCAACTCCACCAATCCTATGGATGCTGATGATTGGCTTCGTGACATCCTATTTGAAATGGAGTCAGCTAATGTTGCCCCTGACAGTTACGTCACTTTTGCGACATTCCACCTGAAGGGCCCAGCTGTTCAATGGTGGGAAAGCCACAAGGCTATGTTGCCTGCGGAGACTGTAGCCACTTGGCAGGAATTCCAGTCAGCTTTTCGTGCACGTTACATTCCTCAAGGTCTGATGGACCAGAAGAAGCAGGAGTTCCGCAAACTCTCACAAGGCAAAATGACTGTGGATGAATATCAGAGGAAATTTCTTGAATTGTCCCGCTATGCTGCGGATGACGTCGACACCAACACACGCAAGCAGGAGAAATTCCGTGAAGGACTACGTACGGATTTAAAACTTGCACTTGCTGTCCATGATTTCACAGATTTCGCAACCCTTGTCAGCAAATCTTTCCAAGTTGAAACAGCTCTGACTGAGTACCAGGAGTCACTCAAGCGCACTCATGAAGCTGGCTCATCCTCGGGTCAGCCTGTTCAGAAACGTCGAGTCTGGATCCCACACAATGTTCATCATCAACCTGCTCCAACACCAAGGCCGTCATATGTTGCACCTCGTCTGCCTTCGCCGCCGAGACAGCTAACGATTCAGGGTGGACAGTCCAATGTTATGGCTTCTCCTCAGGATGCACCACGTCCTTCGGATGGTCGTACGAAGGGCCATCGAACCCATCATTCCAGAAGTCGTAAGGCCAGGCCGCTTGCTATGGGTCGTGGCCAGGTCACTCATGTCAATATGGGAGAAGCTCGTGAGTCACCTAAAATCGTGATGGGAACTCTGCCGGTTAATTCAGTTGCAGCCTCTGTTCTCTTTGATTCCGGGGCATCGCATTCCTTTGTGTCCCAGCAATTTGCACAATTGCATGGGTTAGCTATGAGCTCATTACCCACTCCTTTAGAAATCATCACTCCCCGTTCCCGGTGGCAAACCAAGATGGTAAGTCACAACAATCAGATCAAAATTGAAGGGTTGATGTTCTCTGCTTCCCTTATTGCTCTTGGACCTTCCGATATAGACATCATTCTCGGTATGGACTGGTTGACAACCCATAATGCTTTGATTGACTGTGCTACTAAGACAGTCCAGCTCACACACCCTTCTGGCCAGATAGTCAAATATTCAGCCCGAATAGCTCAAGATGCTGAAAGCCAGATATATGTTCTGAATGCATTGAATGCTTCACCTCTTGAAGGCATCGACAACGTTCCAGTTGTTCGTGATTTCCAAGATGTATTTCCAGAAGAACTTCCAGGGATACCCCCTGCTAGAGCTGTTGAGTTCGTCATCGACTTGAAGCCTGGCACAACACCTATTGCGAAGCGTCCTTATAAGATGCCTCCGCACCACCTTCTTGAACTTAAGGAAGAAATCGACACGTCACTTAAGAAAGGTTTCATCCACCCCAGTTCCTCTGGTTGGGGAGCACCTTCACTCTTCGTTAAGAAGAAGGATGGAACTAACCGATTGGTTCAGGATTATCGGCCCATTAACCAAGCCACCATCCAGAACAAATATCCGCTTCCCCGGATCAATGATTTGTATGATCAACTTGCCGGTTCCTCAGTATTCTCTAAGCTTGATTTGAGGTTGGGTTACCATCAGATCCATGTTCGTGAAGAGGATATTCCCAAGACTGCATTTGTTACTCGTTATGGCTCCTACGAGTACACGGTCATGTCCTTCGGCTTAACCAATGCCCCAGCCACATTCTCCCGTCTGATGAATTATATATTCATGGATTACCTCGACAAGTTCGTCGTGGTTTATCTAGATGATATTCTGGTCTATTCAAAGAATAAAGAAGAACATGCCGAACACCTCCGTCTTGTACTGGAAAGGCTCCGAGAACACCAATTGTATGCCAAATACTCCAAATGTGAATTCTGGCTTTCTGAAGTAACGTATCTTGGTCATGTGATTTCCAAGGATGGAATTGCTGTTAACCCAGAACGAGTTCAGGCTATTCTTGACTGGACTCCTCCAAAGAACGTCAAGCAAGTGAGAAGTTTTCTCGGCCTTGCAAGTTATTGCCGTCGATTTGTTGAGAATTTTTCTAAGATTGCTAAGCCCCTGACTGATCTGCTTCACAAGGGCGTTAAGTTTGAATGGACAGAAAAATGTCAGGAAAGTTTCTAGACACTCAAAGACAAACTAACATCTGCCCCAGTACTATCTCCTCCAGATACCCGTAAAGACTTTGTGATCTATTGTGACGCATCCCGTGAAGGATTAGGTTGTGTCCTAATGCAAGAGCGTAAAGTGATTGCTTATGGCTCTCGTCAGTTGCGCCCACATGAAGAGAATTATCCGGTACAAGATCTAGAACTAGCTGCTGTGATCTATGCATTGCAGTTGTGGCGACATTACCTTCTCGGTAATCATTGCGAGATCTACACGGATAATAAAAGTCTGAAGTACTTGTTTACTCAACCATCTCTAAACCTTCGTCAGCAAAGATGGATGGAGGCCATTGCGGACTATGATTTGGGTATTTCCTATACCCCTGGCAAGGCTAACGTGATGGCTGATGCCTTAAGCCGCAAGTCCTATTGCGACAACCTCATGGTTAGGCGAGCTCAACCTCGTCTCTTTGAAGAACTACGCAAGCTGAATCTGCGTATTGTTCCACAGGGCTCTCTTAATAACCTTGTGATACAACCAGATCTTGAGAAAGCCGTTAAGAATGCGCAAGCTAAAGATGCTGAAATTGATCTGATGAAGAAAGACCTTCACCTTGTAAAGTACAGGGATTTCTCGCTGTCTGAAGATGGAACCTTGTATTTCAGAAACCGCATTGTGGTACCTCGCTTCGAACTCATGACTGACAAGGTCATGAAGGAGGCACATGATACCCCGCTGTCTATTCATCCGGGTAGCACCAAGATGTATCGTGATCTCCGTCAAAGGTACTGGTGGTCTAAAATGAAGCAGGACATTGCTCGATATGTTGCTGAATGTGATGTGTGTCGTCGCGTTAAAGCAGAACATCAGAAACCTGCTAGAATTCTGCAACCACTTCCTATTCCTCTATGGAAATGGGATAAGGTTCAGATGGATTTCGTTACAGGACTTCCCAGGTCACAGAAGGGTCACGATGCTATACTTGTCGTCGTCGACCAACTCTCTAAAGTTGCACACTTTCTGCCTGTCAAGGAGACGATCACTGCTAGTCAGTTAGTAGAGTTGTATATCTCCAGAATTGTATCACTCCACGGTATTCCGAAGGAGATTAGTTCGGACCGTGGCGGTCTTTTCACTTCCAAATTCTGGGAAAGTTTCCAAACAGCTATGGGAACTCATATTACCTGGAGTTCAGCTTATCACCCCCAATCCCAAGGCCAAGTCGAACGAGTCAATCAAGTGCTTGAAGACATGCTTCGGGCTTGTGTTATTTCATTCGGCAAGAAGTGGGAAGAATCTCTTCCGTATGCTGAGTTCTCTTATAACAACAGCTATCAAGCCAGCTTGAAAATGGCCCCCTTCGAAGTACTCTATGGACGTAAGTGTCGAACCCCTCTGAATTGGTCAGAAACTGGGGAACGACCGCTCGTGGGTCCGGATATTATTCAACACGCCGAAGAACAAGTCCGTATTGTCCGGGAAAACCTCAAGGCGGCTCAGGACCGCCAGAAGAGCAACTATGATCGCAAACGATGGGGTTTGACTTATCAACCTGGTGATCAAGCTTATCTGCGTGTCACTCCTATGAAAGGCACTCACCGTTTTGGAATCAAGGGCAAGTTAGCTCCACGCTACATTGGTCCTTTCCGCATTATTGCTAGACGTGGTCAGGTGGCGTATAAATTGGAATTGCCGCCGCAATTCTCCCATATCCATGACGTCTTCCATGTGTCGCAACTTCGTCAATGCTTCAAGGAATCTCCGCACCGAGCAGTGGATCACGAGGTGCTCGAATTGCAAGATGATCTATCTTATAAGGAGCATCCGATCCGCATTCTCGATGAAGCTGAACGTCGGACCCGTCAGAAGGTTACCAAGTTCCTCAAAGTACAGTGGTCAAATCATACTGAAGATGAAGCCACTTGGGAACGCGAGCAGAACCTTCGTGCGGAATACCCTGAACTTTTTCCTTCTACCTCTTAATTCTCGGGACGAGAATTCTTGTTAGTAGAGGAGATTTGTAACACCCCCAGTGGTTAGCCACAGTAATCCCACTTTTGGTTATGCCATGTCATCATGATCAACAGTGCCTAATCATCATTTGCATCATATTGCTTTTCAACTCCTAACTCAAAATTCAAATTTAGATGAAAGTGAAAAATAAAAGTTATCCAACATAGAAACTAAATTGTTCATTAAATAGCAAATAAAATAGAGACAATTCTAAAATTGTAACCAACATTTACTAAATTGGGTAAGTGACTCAAACCACCTCAAACAGTGGCTGAAAATAATATTTAGTAACCTTTTAATTTATTTAAAACAAATATGAAATGATGTTTTGCCCAAACTAATTCTAGGTGTTAGGGAATAAAGCACTGGTATTTATGGACTAGGTCTCCCTTTTTACAAAAACCATTTGGGGCCTAAACAATTAACAAAACAGAAAAGAAATGAATATAGAAAAAGAAAAGAAAAAAATAAAAGGAGAAAACCCCCCTGGCCTAACTGGGCCTAGCCCAGCTGGCCTCGACCCAGCCTGGCCAACGCCCCCTCCCCTATCCACTCACCACCCCCACAACTCCACCGACACCCCACTCCCCCCCCCCACGAAAATATCTCCTCCCCTCTCCCCCGATTGAATGGGATCGAGAGGGAGGCCGCCCGTCGCCGCGCCTCGCGCTCGCCGGCCGCCGCCCGACGCCGCCCGCCGTCGCCGACCCCGTCGCTGCCTCGTCCCCCTCACCGTCGCGTCTTCCCCGCGCGTTGCCTCCTCCCTAAACCGCTCGTGAGCCCCCCCCCCCCTTTTTTTCTTCTCTCTGCCTCGCCCGCCGGTAAGACAAGAGAGAGAGACGAAAAAAACGTAGGCGAGGCGAGACAAGGAAGGATGAAAAGAAGAGGATCTGGGAAAGAGCAGAGAACGAAGAGGAGAGCAAAGAAAAGGAGAGGAGAGAAAAGAAAAGAAAAGAGAAAACACAATACAAAAACAAGAGAAACAACAAAAACAGAAAAAACAAAACAAAAAAAAAAAAAAAAACAAAAACCCACCCCACCCCCAACACCCACCACAGTGCCGCCGCTCGCCCCTGCCGCTGCCGTGCTACTGCCGCCGCCCGCAACGCCCACGCGCACCCGCGCCGCGCCCCTGCCCATCGCCGCGCGCCCGTGGCCTTGGGCCACTGCCCGATGGGCCCCGCGCCCCTGTGCCCTTGGCCGCCGGGCCCGAACCCTCCCTGACGCTGACAAACGGGCCCCGCCCGAAAACGTTTAGAAAATAAAAATAAAAAATAAAAATAAAAATAATTAAAATAATTAATTAATTAGTGAATTAATTAATTTAATTAACCCTATTTAATTAGTCTAATTAATTAGTTAGTTTAATTAATCAGTAATTAATTAGCTAAAACCTAATTAAACCTAACAGAGTATGACAGGTGGAACCCACTGGTCCTGACGTCATGCTGACATCATGCTGACGTCAGCAGACACTGTTTCGGATAATGTTGAAATTAAATAAATAATTAAATTCCAGAAATTAATAAAAACTTTAGAAAACCATATTAAATAATCCGTAACTCCGATGGAAAAACTTTGTACATGAAAGTTGCTCAGAACGACGAGACGAATCCGAATACGCGGTCCGTTCGTCCGTCACACATCCCTAACTATCCGAACACGCAATTGTTCCTCTCCGGTCATCTGTCTGACAAATGTCCGGAACCGGGAAAACATTCCCGGATGGATCCCCCCTTCCTCGGTGACGTGCAACCATACGTTAGGACACACCCGGCACTGCACAATGTCATGTCGTACTTTGTGTTGCTTATGTTTGCTCTATATTTATACTGTTTCCTCCCCCTCTTCTCTCTCGATAGCCCCCACAACCCCGAAGTCGTCCCCGAGACCGACGCAGCTCGGAGCCCGAAGACAGCATTGACAACCTTGCCCTTGCCGCCGAGCAACCAGGCAAGCCCCCCCCCCCCCTTTGATCATCCCGATAGCCCATTCTATTTCTCATGCTTGCATTAGAAGTTGCTGTGCTGCGCTTACCTATTCTGATGCATAGCGTTTATTTATTCCTGCCTGTTGATAATTACCTGCATATCCTAAACTGCTTAGTTTAGGCTGGGTAGAGACCTATCAGTGACCCCGCTAGTCCCGACCGCCCCGCTGGATTATCAGAAGACCCGATCAACGGGATTGAAGACCAGGCCCCGACACCGCACATCACCCCCCCTTAGTTGTAACGACACTGCAGCGTTACTATCGAGTGCCGAGGGTGAAACCTCTTGTAGCACTTCTGATGTTAACTCTGTAGAGTAGCTATTCAGTCGTGGTCATCGAGGGTGATTCCTCCTTCACCGCTTCCGATAACGACGCTGTCGTACAACACCTCAAGTGTGGACCCAGTGAGGGTGATTCCTCCGAGTTCACCTTGACGGAGACATCGAGTAGGAATCCAATGAGGGTGATACCTCGGATTCCCCTGATGTTATGGACACACGGATACTTGGACTTTACACTGTTACTTGGATAGGCGGGTCGACCCTGAGGGGTACCCGCGTGCGCCTGAGAGGCGAGTGTTGTGAAGACGGGTGCCTGTATGGTGCCCGAGTGCTGAATACGAGGCGCGGCCGGGCATTCTTAACCCTTGCAGCAAGTCCTCGAGACGGGGCGACGGGGTCACATCTTTCGTGAGTCTCTGCTCGTTACCGCAAGCCCCTAGTCCTAACGATTTGGATATTTGATCCGAGCAGGCCTCTGGCCTGATAGCACTAACCATCACGTGGGCATAGTATGGGCGTTCTGCATCGTAGCATCAGCCGAAAGCTCTGTCAGACGTCTAGTTCAGCCTTGCGGCCGGGACGGACCGGCGCCCTCTGGGTGCCTGGCTTCACCCTGCTCGCAACGACCCGGAGTGCACACGGCGATGGCCCAAGACCCCTGAGCGCTTAGGATGTAGACCGGCGGGGACCTCTCTGCTGAGCTGTAGGTAGGGCTGCGATGTGTCGTTTGGCCGAGGCCGGGCATGACCCAGGAAAGTGTGTCCGGCCGGAGTTAATCGAGCGTGTTGGATAAGTTGGTGCACCCCTGCAGGGAAGAACACTTCTATCGATAGCCGGTCCTATGGTAAAGGACACTCGGAGTTGTATCCTGATTGATACAATTTAGAACTGGATACTTGGATATATGGCTCTGGGATTGCTTCTCGCAGGGAGTCGAGAAGGGATCTCAGGACGAGGTTGATGACTGTATGGCTCTGGGATTGCTTTCTCGCAGGGAGTCGAGAAAGGATCTCTGGGTGAGGATGAGACTTAATGATACTACTACATTATATTGATCTGTTCTGCTCTCTTCTATTGCTGCAAGACCGCTGAAGATGCTAGTCTTCGATAGGACTAGGCCTTCTCTCTATTCTGGCATTTCTGCAGCCCAGTCCACATATACAGCCTCTCATTGAAAATGTTGCATATGTAGTGTAGATCCTTGCTTGCTGAGTACTTCTGAGTACTCACGGTTGCTTTGTTTTCCTTTTCTCCCATATCAGTTTGTCGTGACCAAGATGACGGAGCCCCTGAGACAGCTGCCCTGCCGACGATCGCTACTACTACTACCCAGAGGATGGATACTTCTACGAGTTGACTGACGACCAGGAGTAGGTTCGGAGGGTCCCAGGCAGGAGGCCTACGCCTTTCGATCGTAGTGTTTTATTTTGCCCCGCCTTTCTAAAGGCCTTTCTGTGCTTTCTTTTATATCTGTACTCAGATATCTGATGCTTCCGCTGACGCTTGTTCGCAAGCTTATGTATTCGAGCCCTCGAGGCCCCTGGCTTGTAATATAAAGCTTGTATGACTTTATTTATGTTTTAGTTGTGTTGTGATATCTTCCCGTGAGTCCTTAGGCTTGATCGTGTGCATTTGCGTGTATGATTAGTGCACGATTGGGCCGGGGGCGTCACAAAGATCACATAAAGCAGTTTTAACATAGTTTCTTTTAATGGAGCATGGTATAGTTGGTACTCCTGGATCTCCAAGTTTCTTTGGTATTCCACCCTTAAAAGTGTAATTAGCAAGCATGGTGGAAATTTTAGCCTCCGGTATCTTTCTTTTATTTGTAACAATATCTTTCATATACTTAGCATAAGGAGGCATTTTAAGCATATCAGTTAAACACATACGCAAAAAGATAGGTCTAATCATTTCAGCAAAGTGCTCAAAATCCTCATCATCCTTTTTCTTGGATGGTTTAGGAGGAAAGGGCATAGGTTTCTGAACCCATGGTTCTCTTTCTTTACCATGCTTCCTAGCAATGAAGTCTCTCTTATCATAACGTTGATTCTTTTATTGTGGGTTATCAAGATCAACAGCAGGTTCAATCTCCACATCATTATCATTACTAGGTTGAGCATCAACATGAACATCATCATTAACATTATCACCAGATTGTGTCTCAGC
This sequence comes from Thinopyrum elongatum, assembly GCA_011799875.1. Taxonomy (NCBI): domain Eukaryota; kingdom Viridiplantae; phylum Streptophyta; class Magnoliopsida; order Poales; family Poaceae; genus Thinopyrum; species Thinopyrum elongatum. The sequence goes on along the minus strand of CM022303.1, from coordinate 469,587,774 downwards.
ATCAGAAATAAAAATATCATTTGGATTCTCAGGTGTGTCTATAACAGGTTCACTAGAAGCATGCAAAGTCCTATCAGTTTTCTTTTTATTTTTATTACTAGGACTAGGTGCATCAGTATTAATTCTCTGAGAATCTTGCTCAATTCTCTTAGGATGGCCCTCAGGATACAAAGGTTCCTGAGTCATTTTACCACCTCTAGTCATAACCCTAACAGCATTATCATTGTTCTTACTATTCAACTCATTAAGCAAATCATCATGTGCCTTAAGTACTTGTTCTACTTGAGTTCTAACCATGGAAGCATGTTTACTAATAAGCTCAAGATCATTAACAGTTCTACTCATATAATCGCCCAAGTGGTCAAGCAAGTGAGCATTACGTTTCAATTGTCTACTAACATAAGCATTAAAATTTTCTTGTTTAACAATAAAATTATCAAACTCATCCAAGCATTGACTAGCAGACTTATTATGAGGAATATCACCTTCATCAAATCTATAAAGAGAGTTTACCTCTACTACCTGTGTCGGGTTATCAAGACCATGTATTTCTTCAATAGGCGGTAAATTCTTAACATCTTCAGCTTTAATACCTTTTTCTTTCATAGATTTCTTTGCCTCTTGCATATCTTCAGGACTGAGGAATAAAATACCTCTTTTCTTTGGAGTTGGCTTAGGAGTTGGTTCGGGAAGAGTCCAATCATTATCATTACTCAATATATTATTCAATAGCAATTCAGCTTGCTCAACAGTTCGTTCCCTGAAAACACAACCAGCACAACTATCTAGGTGGTCCCTAGAAGCGTCGGTTAGTCCATTATAAAAGATATCAAGTATTTCATTTTTCTTGAGAGGATGATCAGGCAAAGCATTAAGTAATTGGAGAAGCCTCCCCCAAGCTTGTGGGAGACTCTCTTCTTTAATTTGCGCAGAGTTAAATATTTCCTTTAAAGCAGCTTGTTTCTTATGAGCAGGGAAATCTTTTTCAGAGAAGTAATATATCATATCCTGGGGACTACGCACACAACCAGGAGCAAGAGAATTAAACCATAACTTAGCATCACCCTTTAACAAGAAAGGAAACAATTTTAGAATATAGTAATAGTGGATTTTTTTTCCTCATGAGCGAATAGGGTGGCTATATCATTCAATTTAGTAAGATGTGCCACAACAGTTTCAGATTCATAACCATAGAAAGGATCAGATTCAACCAAAGTAATTAACTCAGGATCGACAGAGAATTCATAATCCTTATCAGTAACAAAGATAGGTGAAGTAGCAAACTTAGGATCATATTGCATTCTAGCATTCAAAGATTTTTCTTTCAGCTTAGCTAACAGTTTCATAAGATCATCTCTATCATTACAAGCAAAAAAGTCTCTAGCAGTATCTTCATCCATAATATAACCCTCAGGTACAACAAGCAATTCATATCTAGGGGAGAATCATAATCTTCAGTTTCAATAATATCATCAGTTTCAGTAATTTCATTTTCTCTAACCCTAGCAAGTTGTTCATCAAGAAATTCACCTAGTGGCACAGTATTATCAAGCAAAGCAGTAGTATCATCATAAGCATCATGCATAGCAGAAGTGGCATAATATAACCCTCAGGTACAACAAGCAATTCATATCTAGGGGAAGAATCATAATCTTCAGTTTCAATAATATCATCAGTTTCAGTAATTTCATTTTCTCTAACCCTAGCAAGTTGTTCATCAAGAAATTCACCTAGTGGCACAGTATTATCAAGCAAAGCAGTAGTATCATCATAAGCATCATGCATAGTAGAAGTGGCATCATCAATTACTTGCGACATATTAGAATTACTAGCAAGTGTAGGTGTCGCAAGCTTACTCAAAACAGAAGGTGAATCAAGTGCAGAGCTAGATGGCAGTTCCTTACCTCCCCTCGTAGTAGAGGGAAAAATCTTAGTTCTAGTATCTTTCAAATTCCTCATAGTGATCATCAGATATAAATCCCAAGTGACTCAGAGAATAGAGCTAGGCTCCCCGGCAACGGCGCCAGAAAAAGGTCTTGATAACCCACAAGTATAGGGGATCGCAACAGTTTTCGAGGGTAGAGTATTCGACCCAAATTTATTGATTCGACACAAGGGGAGCCAAAGAATATTCTCAAGTATTAGCAGCTGAGTTGTCAATTCAACCACACCTGAAAGACTTAATATCTATAGCAAAGTATTTAGTAGCAAAGTAGTATGGAAGTAACGGTAACGGTGGCAGAAGTAATAGTAACAGTTTTGTAGCAATTGTAACAGTGGCAACAGAAAAGTATCGTAGCAAAGATCAATATGTGAAAAGCTCGTAGGCAATGGATCAGTGATGGATAATTATGTTGGATGGCATTCATCATGCAACAGTTATAACCTAGGGTGACACAGAACTAGCTCCAATTCATCAATATAATGTAGGCATGTATTCCGTATATAGTCATACGTGCTTATGGAAAAGAACTTGCATGACATCTTTTGTCCTACCCTCCCGTGGCAGCGGGGTCCTAATGGAAACTAAGGGATATTAAGGCCTCCTTTTAATAGAGAACCGGAACAAAGCATTAGCACTTAGTGAATACATGAACTCCTCAAACTACGGTAATCACTGGAAAGAATCCCAATTATTGTCACCTTGGGGTATGCGGATCATAACACGTAATAGGTGTCTATAGCTTGCAAGATCGGATCAAGAACACAAATATATTCATGGAAACATAAAGGGTTCAGATCTGAAATCATGGCACTCGGGCCCTAGTGACAAGCATTAGGCATAGCAAAGTCATAGCAACATCAATCTTAGAACATAGTGGATACTAGGGATCAAACCCTAAAAAAACTAACTCGATTACATATTAAATCTCATCCAACCCATCACCGTCCAGCAAGCCTATGATGGAATTACTCACGCGCGGCGGTGAGCATCATGAAATTGGTGATGGAGGATGGTTGATGATGATGATGGCGACGATTTCCCCTCTCCGGAGCCCTGAAGGACTCCAGATCTGGCCTCCCGAGGAAGAACAGGAGGTGGCGGTGGCTCCGTATTGTAAAACGTGATGAATCCTTCTCTCTGATTTTTTTTCTCCCCGGATGTGAATATATGGAGTTGGAGTTAAGGTCGGTGGAGCTTCATGGGACCCACAAGCCAAGGGGGCGCGCCCTAGGGGGGTGGGCGCCCCCCCCCCCCACCCTTGTGGATAGGTGGTGGGTCCCCCTCGGTTGATTATTTCACCAATATTTTTTATTTATTCCAAAAATATTCTCCGTGAAGTTTCAGGTCATTCCGAGAACTTTTATTTCTTCACAAAAATAACACCATGGCAATTCTGCTGAAAACAGCGTCAGTCCGGGTTAGTTCCATTCAAATCATGCAAATTAGAGTCCAAAACAAGGGCAAAAGAGTTTGGAAAAGTAGATATGATGGAGACGTATCAGATAGCTAGCATGATATTTTCATGGCTTGTCCATTTTTTGATATCTTTGCCATGCTAGATCATTGCACATCCCGGTACACCGCTAGAGGCATTCATATAGAGCCATATTGTTCTAGGTATCGAGTTGTAATTTTTATTTCTTTTGAGCTGTAAGTAAATAGAAGTGTGATGATTATCATTATTCATTAGAGCATTGTCCCATGTGAGGAAAGGATGATGGAGATTGTTGGTGCAATGATAGGCCCCTTATGTTTTGGAGTTTGTTGACATAAACAGTATGGGACTTATGTGTTTGCTAGTGCACATAGAGTAACAGGTCCTTGATGTATTGAGGAGTTTCATACAAACGACGAAGATGATCTCCCTGCGTTGCAGCGAAGATTATCACCGAAGATGTAGTTAAACAAGAGTGACCCCTAAAAAATTGCTGAAGTAAAGCAATTGGTTCGGTTTCTGTCCGAGGAAGATGACTGCGTCCGAGAAGATTGAAGACGAAGTGAAGACATAGCATTTGTTTCGTTATTCTTCTTCTTTCATTGAGCCATAGGACCACCGTACTATTAAGAGGGGTGTAGCGTTCGAAACTTTGATTCTCTCATGCTAAACCCAAATCCTATGAAAGTTGTGAGACAGATCTCTTTGTGTTCCAAGCAAATACTTGCCAGCAAGAGACTGTGATCTTCTTCGCTGTGAGAGATTTGTCTCAGACCGAAAAGTTAGCATTACTTGTTCCTCAAGTAATGTTACCGTTGCTCAAAATCCGACCATTGTGAACGTGTCAGTTGGCCATTGGCTGGACCACGTGTCCAAAATTGTCATTTCCCGTCTGGGAAGGCTACGGCTATAAATAGCCACCCCGCGCCGGCTTTGTCCGGTGGCTGCTCTGTTTGATTCTAAGAAGATTGTTGAGCAACCCACTCTCTGAGCGATTTGAGTTTAAAATCCACCGAGAGAAAAACCCCTAGAGCCAAAGAATTAGATAGTGGTTCAGCATCACTAGAATCTAAGTCCAGTACGCTCTGCCTATTATTCTTGAGAGCTGCAAACTCTCTAGACGGTTAAGTGTCAATTTCTTCAGAGACCAAGAGTGATTGTGGTTCTCGAAGATGAAGTCTGTAAAGGTTTGGAGATCACCTTCAAGTATCTACCACAAGTGATCGGCATTGGTTGACGAACCAATTGTCGAGGAGAATAGGGTGAAGAGAGTTTATCTTCCGTGTTAAATCACAGCCCCTCCAACCAGACGTAGTCCTTCTGCAGAAGGACGAACTGGTCGAACAAATACCATGTCGCCATCGAGCATCTTCGGTTATCTCTGTCACCCATGTTTACCTTCGATGCATTTTCATTCTTGTGATTTGTATCAATGCATAACTTAGTTTCCTTTCAGTACTCAGTTTTAGTTCGCTATAGTTTGTTTTTCATTTGTTCCGCTGCTTGGTTCTGAGAGTTTTGAGTTTGCCGAAGAAAATTTAAAACTCCCATTCAACCCCCCCCCCCCCTCTGGTAGACATACTTCGTTCCTACAATTGGCATCAGACCGAGGTACTCCTTGACTCTGCTCATTTTAGTCTAACGACTTTGGAGTTTAAGTATGTCTTCAGTGAACTACAAATCGCATCTCAAGATTCCCATATTCGATGGGATGGACTACCCCTTCTGGAAGGAGAAGATGAAGATCCGTCTCTGAGCAATAGATGATGATATGTGGAACGTGGTGCAGTTCGGGCTCACAATTGTTGTACCTCAAGCCCCTATCGACGAAGAAAAGAAGCTCATTCAGCTGGATGCTCAAGCCAAAGATGAGATTGGCGGCCATCTCAATCGAGCGCAATTTCTTCGCTATCACCAGTGTGAAACTGCGAAGGAATTGTGGGATGTCCTCGAGAAGATAAATGAAGGAGTTTCATCTCAGAAAGAAGCTCGAATTGATACTCTTCAGGCCAAATTCAATCGATTCAAGCGCATTGGAAATGAAAGCTGTTAGCAAACCTTCGATCGCTTGAGTGACATCGCAAATGAGCTTCAAGGTCTCGGTGCCAAAGACATCACTGACCATGAAGTCATGAAGAAACTGCTTTGATCTCTTGACAGTTCTTTCGACACACTTGTTTTGATGATTCGTGAACAAGCTGATTTCAAGAACCTCGACTCTGCTGATATCATGGAAAGATTGAACACCCACGAGGAACAAGAAGAAGAGAAAAGAGATATGTATGGCTCAAGTCAACGCAAAAATCATGCTCTCAAGGTTGTGGCTGATTCCTCCTCTGATGGAAATGACGAAGAAGATTTAGATGTCCCAGAAAGACTTAGCAAAGATCTTGCACTGATCACGAAAAGATTCCAACGCTTTCACAAGAAGAGCCAGTTCCAGAAAAGAAGTTCAAGCAACTCTGGGGGTTCAAAATCTTCATCAAAACCTGCTGGAGAATACTCCTGTTTCAAGTGCAAAAAGCCTGGACACTTCATTTCAGACTGTCCTCTCTAGGAAGCAGAAATCCGTGCTAGTGGAAGATATGATTCTGACAACTATTGAGGCAAAAGCAAGAGCAAGATTGAAAGGATCGATATGGTTGACTAGAGGGGGGGTGAATAGGCAACTAACAATTTTTAGCTTTTCTTTACCAAATTAAACTTAACATCAAGATAGGTTGTCTAGATATGCAACAAGGTGAGCAACCTATATGATGCAACAACAACAAGCACACAAGCAAGCAAGGGATACAACACAATATAAGCTTGCACAAGTAAAGGTAAGAGATAACCAAGAGTGGAGCCGGTGGAGACGAGGATGTGTTACCGAAGTTCCTTCCCTTTAAGAGGAAGTACGTCTCCGTTGGAGCGGTGTGGAGGCACAATGCTCCCCAAGAAGCCACTAGGGCCACCGTATTCTCCTCACGCCCTCACACAATGCGAGATGCCGTGTTTCCACTATTGGTGCCCTTGGAGGCGGCGACCGAACCTTTACAAACAAGGTTGGAGCTATCTCCACAACTTAATTGGAGGCTCCCAATGACACCACAAAGCTTCACCATAATGGAATATGGCTCCGCGGTGACCTCAACCGTCTAGGGTGCTCAAACACCCAAGAGTAACAAGATCCGCAAGGGATTAGTGGGGGGAATCAAATTTCTCTTGGTGGAAGTGTAGATCGGGGCCTTCTCAACCAATCCCTAGAAAATCAACAAGTTTGATTGGCTAGGGAGAAAGATCGGGCGAAAATGGAGCTTTGAGCAATAATGGAGCTTGAGGAGGGAAGAGGTGGTCTTCTTGGGGAAGAAGACCCCCTTTATATAGTGGGGGAAAGATCCAACCGTTACCCCCTCCACTCAGCCCGCGTGGTGCGGTACTACTGCTTGCGCGGTATTGACCAGACGAGGCCCTGTTGTGCATGGCAACGAGCGGTAGAACCGCCGGAGTGGTACTACCGCGTGCCCCTGCGGTACTACCGCAAGGCAGGGCTCTACTGGCCTGGAAAAAGCACGGACTAAATAAATTGTGTCCGTGACTACTTCCGTTGAGTTTAGGACTGTGCGAAAATCTGGCATGGTACTACCGCTCGCAGGGAGCGGTACACCGCGTAGGGGCGGAAGTAAAAAATTACTTCCGCGCCTACTTCCGCATGCGCCAGTGTCAGGGCTGGAGGCAGCGGTACTACTGCTCACCAGGAGCGGTACTACCGCTGTTCCCGGCGGTACTACCGCTCCCTTGAGCGGTACTACCGCAAACCCCTGCGGTACTACTGCCCTCTTGAGCAGTACTACCGCACGCCACAGATACTCTAGCACTTGGATGCCTTCATTTCGTAGAGACAAGGATAAACGGACGGTGCTCCATTGAAGCGAAGGAAAGGTGGTGCAAAGGAACAGATGTGTACGTGTTGATTCCGCCCTAACCTTTCCGAAGCGGACCCCCTCTTAATAGTACGGCTTTCCTACGACTCAAATCCACCGAAAAGAAACGTAGAGAACCGCCGTCTTCGATAGGCTCCCAGGGGCACCGAATCGTCTTGTGCCTAGACATGAGATATCTGAAATGCTCAATGCACAAAGCACTGTCATCAATCACCAAAACCACTTAGGGAGAAATATGCCCTTACAATCTCCCCCTTTTTGGTGGATTGATGACAATACGGGATTTGCATATAGAGATATAAATTGATCATAAGCAAACCCAAAATCTATAAAATATAGACAGGCTCCCCCTAGATGTGTGCATTCTATAGATATGCTTTGGACTGCACAACGCACACACTAGGATCAACACTCCCCCTATATTTTATAGACAAGGCAATCCTTGCAACAATATAAGTGACACTAAGCATGGAGGCAAGGTAAAGTAAGTGAGCATGAAGTAAAGGGCACAAGATAAAGTAAGCTCACAGGCTACTAAACATACTAAACAATAAAGGATAAGCTTGAGGGCATATGTCTCACACCATATGATAGAATAAGTCTCCTGGTCTCACATGCAAACAAACACAAACCAAAGCAACGAAGGTTCAATGAAACGAAAGAAAGAGACACAAGACTCGCAAATCCGACACTCTCTCCCCCTTTGGCATCAAAAAGGAAGAGAGGACACCTACGACACAGGTGGTAGCTCCCACTGACGTGATCACCCATCAAGCTCCTCATCTGTCTCAGCAGCAGGAATGGACCCCTCATTTGACTCAGCCCACTGATAGCCTTGCTTCGTCATCCAGGCAGCCTCAGGAGTGATGTTCTTCTCGGACCAGCTCAAGACTTGCTCGCCAAGCTTCCACAAGATCCTCTTGTCACGCTGGCGACTCTCCTTCTGAGCAACGTGGGTCTGGTACTGCCCCTTTGCCTGCATGTAGAACAGAGACTTCACCGTGGCCTTGAGCTTCTTAGCCCAAGAGGGCTCAGTAGAGGGAGGTGCATACCCCTCAAAACTATCCTCAGCCTCCTCCTCCTCCTCAAACTCATCATCATCAACATCCATGCGTGCAGCCTCGGCCTCAGCCCGGGTAGTGGTGTTAGCCCACTTGTTCTTCTGGCACAGCTTGATGGGCTCATGGCGAATCCAGTTGGGAGCAAGAAACTCTTCACCCCGAAAGAGCTTCTCCCAAGTCTTCGAGATCAAGAGGTGCAGATAAAGTCCATAGATGGGCACCTTACGATGGAACACAGCAAACTGAAGCTCACACCACATGATATGAGAGACATCAAGTGGTCCAGGTTGGCGAAGACGGGCTTCCTCACAAATAAGCATCATGTCCACAAGATAGGAGTGCACCTTGTCCTTGTCGCCTATGCGAGGAAAAAGAGAGTTGCGGAAGATCCAGTGCATGATGTCAAGGAACGGGTTCAGCACAAAAGACTTCTTGCCATTGGGTAGAGTCTTCTCAACAAGGTAGGGTTGAAGCTTGTTCTTGGACGCAGACTCTGGGTTGGCATGCGGGCGGACACCAACGGGCACCTCTAGCCCCTCATCATGAACATGCAACAGATCCATGAACTCCTTCCACTCAGTAGACATCCTCTTCCCATTTGTCATCCAAGTCTTGGTCCGCTTCTCATCCGTGTGGAAGTGGACAGAAGCAGAGAACTGAGCCACAAGCTCTGGGTCAAAGTCAAGGTGGAACGTGAGGATCCCCTCAATATCAAACTGCTCCACCAAATCCAGAGGCTCACCAAAATATGCCTGGTTCTTCTTCAGATGTTCCATGTCAATCCACTAGACGGGTACGTAGATGTTTTGCTTGGCCTTGATCACATCTAAGTAGATGAGATTTTGTTGCTTGGTCCAAAACAAGTCATTACCCCTGCTGAGTTCCCTCGGCTTGACGTAGGGGTTGAGCTTTCTTCGAATAAGAAACTCTGCTTGAGGCATTTCATCCATGCCGACAGTTGGCTCCTTGGTCTTGGTAGCTGTGGTCTTGACGTTGCGTTGTGGGGAGCTGGACCCCTCGGGAGCATCTTGGTTGCGAAGACACTTGGAGCTCGTGTCACGGCTGGGATTCGAGCGCCTTGCATTGGAACCGAAGCCACCACCTATGACACACAACACAAAAACACGAGAAGAGCGAGAAGGATTATTGCGAAGACCAAGGCCAAAACCGAACGAAACAAGTAGAAATGAGATTGGGTGTGACAAAACAAAGTAATTTTTAAGTCAACGGTAGTACTGGACCAGGGTGCGGAAGTAACTATTTGCTTCTGCTCTAGCCGCGGTAGTACTGTGCCGGGTTGTCACGGTAGTACCGCGCTTAGAGCGGAAGTAAATTTTTACTTCCGCGCGACGGGCGGTAGTACTGCTCCAGTGGAGCGGTAGTACCGTACGAGGCCCACAACGGGCGGTAGTACCGCACGGGGCGGATCTGGCACAAAACGCATCTGAGAACATCCGTGAAGATGAATCGGTACTACCGTTGATCAAAACTATGTTGTTGTATCACACCAAATAGCATATCTACTGCACTAGCACTCTCCAACAATCTCCTCTTGCAAAGATTTAGCCAAAAATCACAAGAACTACACATGCATCTCCCAAAACCTAGAAGCACAACAACGGGGCAAAGAGAGAGGGACTAAGGGAGATACCGGGTTCCATGGCAAGAGGGCGAGGTGGGGAACGATCCCACCGATTGAAATGCGATGAGAGCGGCCGGAGACGGAGATCCGGCGAGGTCCTCCGGCGCCGTTCTTGGGCAGGAGAGAGAGAGAGAGACGAAGTGAGGGGAAGGGATGAATGGGTATGGGGGAGTTGGAACTCCCCCTGCCCGCACTTAACCCCCACGCGCTCGCGACAGCATGGTAGTACCGCGGGTCATAGCGGTAGTACCGCCTGGGCGGAAGTACCGCACCCAGGGCGGTAGTACTGCTCTATCAGCGGCAGTAAAAAATTACTGCCATGATGGAAGCGGTAGTACCGTGCCATGGTCGCAGCTGTGCAAGCACGGATGCCACCCACCTCCAGCGGTAGTACCGTGGCGTGCCACGGTAGTACCGTACGCCCAAGAAAGTGCAAGTTTCGACAAAGCAGAAAAACACAGTCTTGGCAATGCAAACTTCAAGCAACCGGACACGCAAAAAGGGCACAAACGAAGCGACTTAAACACAAACACGGCCCAAAAGAAAGCAAAAAGACAATGAGGACCAAACACAAACGAAAACCTCTCAAGAAGAGAGGGCGGTGGCCGGAGCCACCTATGTTTGAGTCAATTGGTATGGCACCACGAAGAATTATCCTTGGGCCCATGACCAAAACCCGTCTTTGAAGCACAAGTACCATCAACAATGGTGAATGTGAAAGAGTTGATCAATTTATGCATAATGGGGGGAGGGAGAGTTCATTGAGAGAATAACACGCCCCCTATGTCCATGCCTACACCTAAACAAGACATCAAGATAAGTATGGTGGGGTGTGCAAAGGTTCAAGCCACATTGCTCAAATCAATGATATTTAGCTCATGCCTTAACTCGTGAAATCTTGCTTCATCCAAGGGCTTCGTGAAAATATCTGCAAGGTTATCATGAGTGTTGACATAGTTGAGCTCAATCTCCCCTCGCCTAATGTGATCCCGGATGAAGTGATACCGAATCTCAATATGCTTCGTCTTGAAGTGTTGCACCGGGTTGAGAGAAATCTTGATGGCACTTTCATTGTCACACCAAAGAGGCACTTTGTCACAAATGACACCGTAATCCTTTAAAGTTTGCCTCATCCATTGAAGTTGAGCACAACAACTACCGGCGGCCACATACTCGGCCTCGGTGGAGGAGAGAGACACACAACTTTGCTTCTTAGACGACCAACTCACCAAAGAGCAACCAAGAAATTGGCACCCTCCGGAAGTTGACTTCCTATCCACTTTGTTCCTCTTGGGTACCATAAGCCAAAGTTTGCTCCTCTTGGGTACCATAACCCAAAGTTTGGGGTATGAGTCAAATGTCGAAAGATTCGCTTGAACGCCACATAGTGGCTTTCCTTAGGTGCGGCTTGAAACTGTGCACAAATTCCCACACTCAACATGATATTCGGTCTAGATGCACAAAGGTAAAGCAAGGAGCCAATCATAGAACGATATACCTTTTGATCCACCGCTTTACCATTGGGATCAATGTCAAGTTGGCATTTGACGGGCATTGGAGTAGAAGCCGGCTTGACATCACTTAGCTTGAATATCTTGAGCATGTCTTGAGTGTATTTGGCTTGGTTGATGAAGGTTCCTTCTCTTCTTTGTTTGATTTCGAACCCGAGAAAGAACTTCAACTCTCCCATCATGGACATCTTGAACTTCGAGGTCATGAGAGCGGCAAACATAGTCGATACCCTCGACTTGGGAGTAGCCTTGTGCCACCAAACGAGCCTTGTTGCGAACAATAATCCCATGAGCATATTGCTTGTTCTTGAATATCCACTTGGTTCCAATAACATTATGGTTCTCCTTTGGCCTTGGCACTAATCTCCACACCTTGTTGTGCTCGAAGTTGTTGAGTTCTTCATGCATGGCATTAAGCCAATCCGGATCCTCGAGCGCCTCATAGACCTTTTGGGGTTCAACACAAGAAACAAACGCGTGATGTTCACAATAGTTTGCTAATTGTCTACGAGTGCTTACCCCCTTTCTTAAGCTTCCAAGCACATTCTTCATGAGATGATCTTTGGTAGTGAGTTTGGACGCAATCTTGGCGGCACGACGCTCCAATTCCTCCTCAAGAGAGAGGTGAGGAGCGGTAACTTGATCATCTTGAGCGTCGTCTTGAGCTTGTTCTTGATATTGAGCTTGCTCTTGATCTTGAACTTGCTCGGAGGTAAGAACTTGACCTTGGGCATCACTTGGTGGTTCACCATCATCTTGAGGTTGATCTTGCCCTTGATCTTGTTCATTTGGTTGAGGGCCTTCACTTTGTTCTTCGGAAGCGTGTGGATCTTGGGTTGGTGATGGTTCCACTTGAGTAGATGTAACACCCTGGATTTTGCCCATTTTTTTCCTTTTGATTTTGGTCTGGATTTGCCTTTCTGTGGCTCAGTGGTCTTGCAACCTGGAGGGATCACCCTTGAATCCTCTTCCTGAGTGGCTTGCCAACTTCAAAACAATCCCTAGACCTTGCCATTTCCATCTTGGACCAATCAAAATATTCTTTTTCTTGGGAATATTCCTTTTTCTATTAAAGGAATAACCCTGTTGTCCTGGGTTGTGAAGCAACCCACATTTCCATCATTCCAAAGATTCCCAAATAATTCTCATAAATTTTTTGGGTCAGATCTTCCACAAATATGTCAAACCCTTCCTTGGCATGTTCAAAAATATTTCACAAATATTCCTTGCCCTAGCTGCCAAATTGAGAAGCAAGTACCCTTTATATTTTCTTGCTTGGTCTCAAACTTTTTGGGCATTCTTTACTATCCATATAATTGCCACATGCCAAAATTCAACTTCATTTGGATATTAAATCTCCCTTGGCTAATTTCCAAAGTTTCTGGTCAACTAGAAGCTTTGTGAAGCAAGTACTAGCTAGGTTGATCCAAATGAGTTGAAATTTTGCAAGAATCTTCATATACTCAAATAATGAATCTCCACCAAGTTTTAACCCTATCCAATCAGTTGTGTGAGCACAACCTCAAATCTTGGTTTCTGGTCAGATTTTCACATTGTGAAGCAACTATATTTTATACTGCTCCATAATTTCTGAAAATTTACCAGAGCATTCTCCTACCCATATAACCTATCTCCACAAAATTTGGGCTCATTTAATCTTCCCAATAAATCCCTAGAATTTTTCTAAGATTCTGGTCAGAGAGGCTCATTGTGAATGAAGTACCATTTTGGCTTGTCCAAATGGCATGAAATTTTTATGGCACTCTCACATGACCAAATCATCATGATACACCAAATTTCAGCTCAAGTGGCTACTCCATGTGAGTGGCACATCAAGATGTGTTTTCTGGACCAGATTGGTCAGTTGCAAAGCAACTATATTAAATCTTGGTCCATTTCTCTCCAAATTTCACAAGATTGTAGTCCTTTCTACCTTAAACCTCCCAGACATCACCTTTGGTTCTTATCACCTTCCTGTTCATCACAGAGGCGTGGTCAAGTTTGCTACAGCAAACTTCAGATGATCACTCCCATCTAACCACAGTTCCTCTCATCGAACCATCACCTCTCTGAGACTGTGCCTTGGAGGGACTACCCACTGGACATGATGTGGCCGGTCAGGGTGCACCGCGTGTGCCAGTTCACACGGTGACCACGCGGCTGGCATACCAGCCAGCGTGCTCTGGCAATGGAACCCCTCACATTCGTCCGTTCTTTCTCTCCCTCGCCACCTCTTCATGTCCAGAGGCTTCGCCTCATCGTCGCCCTCGCTCTAGACCCATCTCCCCCTCTAGATTCTTCCTCGCCGCGCCGCGATGAACGCCGCCATACCTTCTCTGTTCATCTACAGCCGCCGCTGTATACGGACGAGCCCGAGTCCTCCCGAAGCTCCTACGAGCTCCTCCGCCCTCCCAGAAACCCTGCCGACATCGCCATCGTCTTCCGCGTGTCCCCTAGCGCCAGTGCGCCGATGAGGACGCCACGATGGCCATCCTCATCCGCCACCCGTGCCGTCCGGCTATTTAAGCCCGCCCCCGAGTCCCTCGACCTGACCAAGCTCACCACCGCACTCCACTAGTCCTCCCCAGCCCCTTCCCCAAGCTCCAGGAGCTCCCCTTGCCTCCAACCGCCGCCATGGCCGCCGCAGAGCTCCGCTCAAATTCGAGCTGCTCCGAGCCCCATTCCTCCTCTAGCCACCACCAGAGAGCTCCACCACCACCCTAGTCCACTCCCCGTTGCACTCCGCCCCCTCTCCGTGGCCATGGTGCCCTGTCCATCATTGCCGTAGCCGGTGTCCGCCGCGAGTCATGCTCTGCTCGACACGGCACTCCCCGGCGTGCGTGCAGCCTCTGGATGGATGCGGCATCTTCCACTGAACGCGCCGGTACCCTCCCCACGGCCGGAGACGGTCGGAGCTGCCCGCGCCCCTCACCGGCGCCCGCCTCTGTTCACCATCGTTCCCAACACCATGGCCGTTCCCCGCCGCTCCTTTTTCCTTCCCCGAGCGCGGCGCCTTTCCCCGAGGCCGCCGGTGTTCTCGCCTCGGCCGGCGATCACCGGAGTCGGCGGGGCCAGCGCCGTCGTGCGCCCAGCCTCTCCTCTGTCTGCATCGATGCGAGGAAGAAGACAGGAGCGGGAGGAGAGAGAGAGAGCGTTGCGGGACCCCCTAGTCAGTCTCTGGGCGTTGACCCCGCCCGGTCCCGCGCGTCAGATTAAGTGGAGGCGTATTTTGGCTGAGTATGTTTTCATTTACTGAAGGCGTACTTTTGCTATACCTCTACTTGTAACACGCTTTCGTCTGCAGAAAGCGCATTTCTCTCGAAGACGTTTTCTGCTTTAGCCACCAGGGGCCTGTTTGTGAAGATTATTTTACAGATGGGTCCCTGATCTTCACATACCCATAACTTTTCATCCGTAACTCCGATCGAGGTGAATCCAAAGCCCACTTCTTCGTCTCGTCGAGCTCTATCTATTGGTATCATTTTCACTATGTGTTGACATAGTAGAAATGACCATTTTGCCCTTGCCCGTAAACAGCCCCTCCGAGAGAGAAATGTTTCCGGCAACTCGTTCTGCGACCATTCCGCACTCCTTCCCGATGGTTCCTTCAACCCCAGGCAAGCCACAACTCTCATCTGCATAATTGCATTGCAATATCATAGTTTAACCATTTACTTTAACAGCAAGTATGAGTTATTTGTGTAATGAATTGGATTATACAATGCTTGAGTAAATTCTTGGATAGGTGACTACCATGTTGAGTACCGATTGTAGTGACTAGTAGTTTACCCACTCGTTGATGCCATGATGTTGAGATTACCGTCTATGATTATTTTGGATTTCATCCGGCAGTTCATGGAGATAAGTTAGTAGCAGTGGCTTAAGCATACTGGTTACCGGATTTCTAGCCAGATATCGTTTTGACTTGGATTGTTATGCTGTCGGAGTGTCAGTTATGATGAAAAGATTATTCGGAGATAGTATACTTCATGGTTGATCCAGAGTCACCTGTCCGGACTTATCCGTGCAGCCACATTTGCCTGTATGGGACGGCCTTGACTTGGTCTGATCGCGTGCTCTTTCACCGGTACCGCCCGACAGGGAAGGTTATGCGTGTGCTCTACACTGGCCCGGTAGGCGGCGATAACCTTGTGAGCCCAGTTGAGTTATATGGTACCAGGTCCCCGTTTGGGACAATCTGTTAGCCACGACGGTGGCCGGTATCACGTGGTGACACAGGGGCCACCCAAGGCAGGACTCCGGGGGAGGATGATTGCCGGTGGTACGATGGGAGGGTCATGGGTCAGGCAGGTTTCGTTGGAGCAACGCTGGTCCACCCGAATGGGATCACGAGGTCAGGTGCTCCATGGTGTGGGTAAAGTGCGCAACCTCTGCAGAGTGTAAAATCTATTCGAATAGCCATGTCCACAGTATTGGATAGTCCGTCCAGATCTCTTTAGGTGGTCAACCATAGTAGTGATAATGATGGAAGAACTCGTCGTAAGATCAGAAGTACTCGGTGGATCGTAAGTATTCTGAAGATTGTGAGGCAACCCGAAAGAGAGTAAGTTTGTCAGACTTGCAGTGCAGATGGTATCAGGAATATGATATGTTAGCCATGGGATGGCTATGAGATGAGTGGTCGGATGACCACATGATTTGGATTGGATTTGGAACATATTCAGATTGGATCCTGAGGTTATTCGGAGTATGGATTAAACTACTTCATATGCTTTACCCTTCTGCATCTACTTCAGTAGCGATCTTGCTATGATGTTTGTCTTGCCTTAATGCTGATGTTTGTTGTGAGCTTGCGAGTACATTCCAAGTACTCACCTGGCGTGTCATGCCAGTTTGCAGGTCATGCCATGATTGCTTGCTTGTCGAGGATCCTGAGTTTGCGAGCTAGGATACGCGTTCTAGCCAGAGTCCCTGCGGAGTGGAGTCCATCACCGCCGTCGCCGTTCTGCTGCCGAGAGAGTTACTCCGCTGTTAGCATAGAGCTACCCCGGGCAGGCGTAGTGACGCCGTGCCGATGTAATCCTTGTACCCTTTGTAACCATATCCATTGTAATAAAGAGCTGATTTGTTCTATGCCAACAGTGCCGTATTCCAGAGGACTTGTCCCTGGGATGGAATATGGGGCGTTCCGGTCTTCTCTAAGCCGGGGTGCCACAGTAGAACATTGTCCTTCTCCTTCAATCACAAGGGGTTCCTCAATGGGTAGGATATAGCCAACACCCATTCTTCTTATGGCTTGGGGAGGAATTTCATCACCTACATCACAAGTACCACTTTGCTCCACTTGGGAGCCATTATTCTCATCAAACTCCACGTTACACGTCTCCTCAATGAGTCTGGTGGACTTGTTGAGGACACGGTAAGCATGAGAGTTTGTAGCATAACCAACAAATATGCCCTCATGAGCTCTAGCCTCAAATTTACACAAACGAACACCTTTCTTGAGAATGAAACACTTACACCCGAACACCCGGAAGTACTTGAGGTTGGGCTTGTTGCCGGTGAGTATCTCATATGGAGTCTTGTTCAAGCCTTTGCGGAGATAGAGCCGATTGGATGCATGGCAGGCGGTGTTGATGGCTTTGGCCCAAAATTCTATGGAGACTTGAACTCCGCCATCATGGTTCTTGCCGCGTCCATCAAAGTCCGGTTCTTCCTCTCCGCTACACCATTTTGTTGAGGGGTGTAAGGTGCGGAATATTGATGCTTGATCCCCTCATCACTAAGAAACTCATCCAATGTGTAGTTCTTAAACTCGGTGCCGTTGTCACTTCTTATCGTCAAGATCTTTGCATTGTGTTGACATAGAGCTTCATTTGCAAAGTCGATGATGGTTTGTTGGGTCTCACTCTTCCTCTTGAAGAAATATACCCAAGTGTATCTTGAATAATCATCCACAATCACCAAGCAATACTTTCTACCCCAAGACTATCAAAGGATGGAGGCCCAAAGAGATCCATGTGAAGGAGCTCCAAGGGCCTCTTCGAGTAGATGATAGTCGTGGGTGGGTGAGCCTTCTCATGTAGCTTTCCTTCGATACAAGCACTGCAAGCATGATCTTTGGCAAAACTAACATTTGTTAGTCCACGAACATGGTCCCCCTTAAGAAGACTTTGCAAATATCTCATATTGACGTGGGCTAAATGGCGATGCCAAAGCCATCCCACATCAACTTTAGCCATTAAGCATGTCGCGGTCTTAGTGGGTCGCTCCGAAAAGTTAATCACATAAAGACCATTCTCGACATGCCCAACAAAGGCTACTTTAAGAGTCTTGCTCCACAAGAGGGCCACGGTATCAATATCAAAGAAAGTGGCAAAGCCCATGAGTGCAAGTTGACGAACGGAAAGTAAGTTGTATGCAAGGGACTCGACAAGCATGACTTTCTCGATTGTGAGATCATGAGAAATGACAACCTTGCCAAGACCCAATACCTTAGAAGATGAGGCATCACCCCACTCGACATTGGTGGGCATAGATGAGACCTTGTGCATGTCCACCACCAAGTCCTTGCTTTGCTTCCGGTCATATGATTTGTGGCTCCACTATCGAGCAACCATGATCCCCCACCGGAAGCAAACACCTACAAGAGATCAATGATTGGTTTTAGGTACCCATTTTGTAATGGGTCCTTTGATGTTAGTAACAAGGGTCTTAGGAACCCAAATAGACCATTCAATGTACTCATAAGAAGAACCAACAAATTTGGCATAAACATGCCCATCACTAGCATAGCATAACACATAAGAAGGGTTAAAGTCTCCGGCTTTGTTGGAAGGAGTGGCATTGCCCTTCTTGACACCACCACCCTTCACATTGTTCTTCTTCTCCTTAGAAGCACCCTCTCCCTCCTTCATAAAAGTTTGCTTGAGAGGAGGAGGTCGTTTGGCCTTGTCATTCTTCTTCTTATTCTTGGACTTAGGTGCAAACCCAATTCCCTCCTTGCCCACAACTTCCTTTTGATTGCTCAAAAGGTCGTTGAGGTTCTTCTCACCTTGTATGCAAGACACAAGGCCTTTCTCAAGTTGCTCCTTCAACTTGGCATTCTCCTCCACAAGATGCACATGCTCACAACACGGGTTAGTAGCATTTGCATTATCAATTAAAACCATATGAGGAAATGTGGCTTTCTCCTTGGTTAGCTTCACTTGGAGTTGATCATGAGACTCTTTGAGGCTAGCATGAGCACCTTTCAAGGCCTTGTGAGCCTTGTCAAGTATATAAAACTCCTCCTTGAGTCTAGCATGGTTAACCCCAAGTTTGGCCTTCTCGGAATTGAGCACACGAGATACAACAAGAGCATGATCAAGATCTTTCTTTAATTTAGCATGATCATCGTTGTGTGACTCCTCAAGAGCAAAACGATGACCACGCTCTTCCTCAAGCGCATTAGAGAGATCCGATATCTCATCGGCATAGTCACGACTATGCCCTTCCATCTTAGAGATGGTTTCTTCATGAGCCTCGATCATGTCATTGGCTTCACCAAGTTGTTCCAAGAGAGCAACAAAGTGCTTCTTGGATTTACCCTTGAGCTTACTCATAAAAGACTCAAATTCATTTTCCTCCTCCTTCGTCCCCTCACTTTCATCAATGCAATCTGTCAAGGAAGGATTAGTAGTGATGGTAGTTTTGATGTTGGGGGTTACCTTGTTGGTGGCTTTGGCCATGAGGCACTTGGCGGTGATGTTCTCGTTGGGTGAGTCGAATAGGGACACCCGTGGAGTTGTTGCAATGGCAACGGAGGCCATGGCAACCATCTCACCGTCTTCATCATCATCATCCTCCTCATTGTACTCTTCTTGTGCCACCAACCCCTTGGGAGGAGTCTTCTTGGTGAAGTTGATCTTGTTGGGGAAGGACTTGGCCTTGTCTTTTCGGATAAGCTTGCCACCATTGTCTTCCCTCTTTTCGTATGGGCAATCCGCAACAAAGTGGCTCACATTGCCACAATTATAGCATGTCCTCAAACGTTGCTTGCCCTTGGCGCCACTTGAGTTGTTCTTGTTGAAGTTGGGCCTTGAGCTCTTCTTGCTCCAAAATTGCCGTGAAGCGAGAGCCATGTGCTCATGATAAGCATATTTGGTATCTTCGGGGCAACATTCCTCTTCTTCCTCTTCACCTTCTTCTTCCACACTAGCCTTGGCCTTCAAAGCAAGGTTGGGCTTCTTTGATCGTTGAGAACGCAACATCGCATTGTCGGCGGTCTTATCCAAGATCCCCATTGCAACAAACTCATCCAACACTTCACTTGAGGATAAGGCGTGAAAGTCCGGCCTTTGACGGATGACGGAGGACATGGCCTTATGGTAAGGCATCATGGCCTTGAGAAACTTGCGCTTGATCCAATTGCCATCCATATCCTTGCTCCCATGATCTCGGAGTGAGACCGCGAGAGTGGTTAATCTCCGGTAAAGCCCTCGAGGTTCTTCATCTTCAATCATTGCAAACTCATCGGCTTCATCTTGCACCACTTCAAAGTTTGAGCGTTGAATGCTTGCGCTTCCCTTGTAAATGGAAACAACATGTTGCCATGCTTCCTTGGCCACGGTGAATGGACGGAGGTGCGCAATATCTTCGGGAGGAATGGCTTCTTGAAGAATGAAGAGAGCGGACTCGTTGAATTGATGATCCACGGCTTCTCTACGAGTGAAGTTGCTTGGGTCGTGCGGGTAGAAACCTTGCTCAATAATTCTCCAAAGATTAGTAGAACTATGATTTAAATGACGTTTAAAGCGATATACCCAAGAGGCAAAATCCTCATTTTTCACAATCTTAGGAGGAGGACCAACATGATTCATATGCGTGGAGGGAACCGGTCCTCCATAAGTAAGTGGAGGTTTAACTTGGGCAAAGATGCCACTCCCACTTCTACCACTAGACAAAGGAACTTGATCACTAGTAGCTTCCCCCTTGTTGGAGTTAGCATCTATCACCTTGTTAGTGGGATCGACCACTTCCAACGGTGCGGTGGATAATTTAAGACCATCAAGAAAATTCTTAAGCATGCCTTTGACCTCGGCCGTCATGGAGGTTTTCAATGTGTCCAAGGCCACATTGAACTCCTCACGAGAGACCGAGGATCCCCCATCGGCCGTAGACAAGGACGGACTCACACCGGGGTGCTCCTCCCCCTCGTCTACGGTGTCACCCATACTCTTTGGATGGTAAAGTCCTTAATAATGAGATGAGGCTCTGATACCAATTGAAAGGATCGATATGGTTGACTAGAGGGAGGGGTGAATAGGCAACTAACATTTTTTAGCTTTTCTTTACCAAATTAAACTTAACATCAAAATAGGTTGTCTAGATATGCAACTAGGTGGGCAACCTATATGATGCAACAACAACAAGCACACAAGCAAGCAAGGGATACAACACAATATAAGCTTGCACAAGTAAAGGTAAGAGATAACCAAGAGTGGAGCCGGTGGAGACGAGGATGTGTTACCGAAGTTCCTTCCCTTTAAGAGGAAGTACGTCTCCGTTGGAGCGGTGTGGAGGCACAATGCTCCCCAAGAAGCCACTAGGGCCACCGTATTCTCCTCACGCCCTCACACAATGCGAGATGCCGTGTTTCCACTATTGGTGCCCTTGGAGGCGGCGACCGAACCTTTACAAACAAGGTTGGAGCTATCTCCACAACTTAATTGGAGGCTCCCAACGACACCACAAAGCTTCACCATAATGGAATATGGCTCCGCGGTGACCTCAACCGTCTAGGGTCCTCAAACACCCAAGAGTAACAAGATCCGCAAGGGATTAGTGGGGGGAATCAAATTTCTCTTGGTGGAAGTGTAGATCGGGGCCTTCTCAACCAATCCCTAGAAAATCAACAAGTTTGATTGGCTAGGGAGAAAGATCGGGCAAAAATGGAGCTTTGAGCAATAATGGAGCTTGAGGAGGGAAGAGGTGGTCTTCTTGGGGAAGAAGACCCCCTTTATATAGTGGGGGAAAGATCCAACCGTTACCCCCTCCACTCAGCCCGCGCGGTGCAGTACTACCGCAAACAGCTGCAGTACTACCGCTGGACGGTGCGGTACTACCGCTTGCGCGGTAGTGACCAGACAAGGCCTTGTTGCGCATGGCAACGAGCGGTAGAACCGGCAGAGCAGTACTACCGCGCGCCCCTGCGGTGCTACCGCAAGGCAGGGCTCTACTGGCCTGGAAAAAGCATGGACTAAATAAATTACATCCGTGCCTACTTCCGTTGAGTTTAGGACTGTGTGAAAATCTGGCACGGTACTACCACTCGCAGGGAGCGGTACTACCGCGTAGGGGCGGAAGTACAAAATTACTTCCGCGCCTACTTCCGCATGCGCCAGTGTCAGGGCTGGAGGCAGCGATACTACTGCTCACCAGGAGCGGTACTACCGCTGGTCCCAGTGGTACTACCGCAAGCCCCTGCGGTACTACTGCCCTCTTGAGCAGTACTACCGCACGCCACAGATACTCTAGCACTTGGAAGCCTTCATTTCGCAGAGACAAGGATAAACGGACGGTGCTCCATTGAAGCGAAGGAAAGGTGGTGCAAAGGAACAGATGTGTACGTGTTGATTCCGCCCTAACCTTTCCGAAGCGGACCCCCTCTTAATAGTACGGCTTTCCTATGACTCAAATCCACCGAAAAGAAACGTAGAGAACCGCCGTCTTCGATAGGCTCCGAGGGGCACCGAATCGTCTTGTGCCTAGACATGAGATATCTGAAATGCTCAATGCACACGATTAGTCCGCAAAGCACTGTCATCAATCACCAAAACCACTTAGGGAGAAATATGCCCTTACAAACTATGACTCCGATGATGAGAAGAAAATGAAGAAATTCTTCAAGAAGAAGGACAACTCCACTTCAAAATCTTCATCAAGATCTTCATCAAGGAACCCTTCCAAGTCCTCCTCCAACCGCCAGATTAACTCTCACAAGGCTAAGGCGTACATCAGCAAGGAAATGGATTCTGATGAAGAAGAACCGTCAGAATCCGAAGAAGAAGAAGAATCCGACGAGGATTCCAACTCCGGCATGGCTGGCATAGCTTGTGCCTCTTCTCCTGCAACCAACTTCTTCGGGAATCCATCAAGCAACGATGAATCTCCTACCTACTGCTTCATGGCCAAAGCCTCAAAGGAAAAGGTATCCTCCAAAACTCACAAGATTCACTGCAGTGATCAATATTCTTCTGATGAGGATGACCATGCTAAGTTGATCAAAATTGCTAATATCCAACAAAAATTTCTTGAGAAAATTGAGAAAACCCTCAGGAAATCTGAAGGGTTGTTGGTTGAGGAGATGGAGAAAAATATGTCGCTGACCGAAGAAAATTCCACTCTCAAGTCATAGATGGATGAACTGACAAATCGTCATGTTTTTCTCTCAGCAGACCACTAAAGATTGACCTATGATTACCTAAAAAGGAAACATGAACTCGAGGCGCTGAGAGAGGCTCATGAGGATTTGATCAGAGAAAATTCTCTTCTCACCCAACAACTTAAAGAGAAACCTGAAGTGTTTGAGCCACCATGTTTAAAATGCCTTGAACGAACCAATGCTGAATCAAGTGCTGAATCATCTGTGAATGCTAACCCCTCGGTCGAGGGAAATGGTTCTGTTTCTGATGAAAATGCTAGGCTGAAGGATCTTCTTCAGACAGGAATGTTCAAATCTCTCAAAGGGCATCTGATAAGGACATGACTACCTCAGATACGATCGAAAGTATTATAAACATGCATAATTTTTAGGTGAATTCTTGTGGTAAATATAATTTATATTATTTTATTATGAAGGGCAAAAATACTACACATCTATTTCTTACTTACAGATATCCAGAAGATTTACACAAACCGAGGGTTAAAATGCGAGACGAAAAACAAAGATTTATACATGCACACATATAGACGTACATGTTCTACTTTGGGAGCTACCATCATCAATTTAAGGAAGAGGGGCTCCATGATTTTCCACCGTACAAGGCCATGCATGTATCCATGTTTACATGCACCAACGTGAGGGAGCTCTACTCATGCATGTACGTCACAAGGAAGGCCGACCTGCTAAGCCATGCACGCAGGTGTGTCCAAAGACTTCACGCAACCCAAGACAAGGCACATGGTGCAGCCTGGTCCAGTTTCACGGACGTGAGGAGTTGGACTCCGAGACAACTCGCACGCCTACACATCTGCATGCCTTAATAAATAGTCATCATAATTTAGGGTTTAGGTTCAGGTTTTATTGTATTGTTTAGCCATCGCTACAATTTCGCATCTACGAGACGTGTAGGACTACCGCCTTGTCAGATCCACAGTGGAACCCCAACTTTTCATCTAGTTCCTGTACTCAAGTTATCATCTGCAATTTCAGTTGCAATTCACCTTTGTTCTTGCTGGTTCTTCGGTTGCTTGCAGGAACTCGAACCTCGTTGTTCAGGTTGATCGTGCCTACGGCAAGGCCAATAACCTTCGGAGATTGGTTTAGCGATTGTCGAGGCGTATCGTCGGGTACGGTATAGCCGGATCGTCAAGGTCAAAATCCACCAAATCGATAATTATCCCCACTCTCATCGAAAGATCGGGTCACGGTCACATCAAGTGGTATCAGTTTTCAGGTTCATCGGTGAGAGATTTACAGTTTTTGTAGTTTAGTTTATTTTTATGTCCTATAAACCCACGAAAAAGCCAAAAAAAATTAGATCGGTTCATCCATTGCACCTACCTTTTTAGCCTTTAGCAATTTTTGCATCTAGTTTTTGCTTCGTTGAATTTTTGGTTGCATTCATCCTAGTATTAGTGCTGGTTTAGATTAGTTAGGTTGTAAAATAATCTACTAGATCAATCTCGTTTTGACCTTCCTCATAAGCTTTGCTGCTACGCAAGCTCTCTATCAGAAAAGATCGCACAAAAATAAGAGAAGCAGGATTGCGTCGGTTTGTTTCTAATTCTAGCTGATTCTCGGTTAGGAAAAAATCCCAATATTTGTTGCATGCAATCCAAAACTTAACATACTTTGCTGTCCGCCGCTTTCCGCACGGGCGTACACGTCCACATCTGAGGCAGCTGCACGTGCTTTCTCTGTACGCAGTACCCAGCCGTGTTGCCGTGTATACCCAATCTAACCACGTGCTGCCATCCAACACCACTGTTCCCTCAGTTTCCTTTGCTTGCACGATATGCATGCAGGTAGCACAACCATGAGGACCGTGCCTTGTTTTATCTGGTTGGCTTTTGCAGCTCTAGTAGCACAAGTTCCAACAACAAGAACCCTTCAAGTTCCTGTTGATCTTAAATTGTGTACGTAACTTCTACTTCTGCTAGTAACCGGTCTGCAAAAAAAAAGAGAGAGAAAAAAGAGCAAAAATAAAGAAATAAAAAGTTAAAAGAAAAAAGGTTGCAAAGTTCAGGCCGGCTATAGCACTTTTTGGGCAATTTATTTTGCCGTCCAGACTTGTTCCTCTCTACTATATATGTGATAATTGCTGAACATTTTTTTCGCTCTTGGTTACGATACACTGTTTATACGTCACTTATATCTAGCTATTTAGAGCTCTCAAATTTTTATCGGTTTCCACTCACTTGTTTCAGTATCTGGGGTTAGATTGTTTTCTCTCTTACTAGTCGACTGCCAGCACTAGTTAGGAGTTTGAACAATTATTCAACTTACATTACTTTTTGCTTAATTGTGCCACATATTGTGAGTTGAGGAAACCATCACCAAGCTCCACTTCCTATACTGTACCTTGTTCGGTCACATGGTAATCGCTATATCAATCTTTTGATAACTTTTGACATAGCCAACGGCCGACAACCACTGCAGCACGGTAAGAACTGGTAAGAGCTTGGTAATTGCTAGAGTGTTGAGAGAATTTTCCCACGACCTACGAGTAGTACTATAGGAACATTATACTTGTGATTTTATTTTTGTGTCGTACTAACCATGGCAGATTCTAGGGCGGCCAATAGTTGGGTTGCATCTATTGTGGGAGATGACTTGCCACATATTGATACAGATCATTCTTTCCCACCACAAAAGGTACGGCGACCATCTCATGATGTACATCATGGTAGAAACACACATCATCAGGTTACCTCTTTGCCAAATTTCGAGGGTAAATATGACCCTGCTTCATATATTGATTGGGAAATCGAAGTAGAAGAAATATTTGGTAGCCATGATTTTTCCGAGCATAAGAAAATAAATGATGTCACTAAAAGCTTTTCCGGTTTTGCTTCAGTTTGGTGGAGAAATTATTGCCAGGAAAGTATTTATAATAGACCTACTACTTGGAAAGGTTTAAAACTTGTTATGCAAAACAGATTTGTTCCTTCATACCATGCTAGTGATTTGCTTAGAAAATTGCAACGTCTCGCACAAGGCAGTACCACCGTTGAAGAGTATTATGATAATTTGTGTACTGCTTTGTTTCGTTGTGGCTTAGAAGAATGTGAAGAAGATTTGCTGAATAGATTTTGGAGAGGTTTGAACCATGATATACAAGACATAATAATGCATGAAGAACTTTATTCTGTCGACCATTTGTTTCGTCTTGCCTGTAAAGCTGAACAGAAAATAAGAGGACATGTATACACGACAAACAAGTGTGTGATGGACTCCCCGTCATAGAAGATTACTTCCTCTGCTGCACCACCAACTATGATTGCGCCACTTGGAGCTTATGAGGCATCACTATCGAATGTTCTTACTTCATATGAACGAGGACTACAAGGTAATAGTAAAGGTACTCATTTTCATTCTCCACACGAAATTGATGAATGCCTTGTTGAACAAAATACACCATGTGTTCAGATAAGTGCAACTGCCAAAGATTTGTTCACACCACCTCTTTTAGATGATTATCTTACTCCTTTAAGTTTATCGTGTGAGCAAACGATGGAAATATTTAATTTATTGAGTGCACCTATTGTTGAATCTGATTCTCTCATTGATTTGAGTGCACCCACTAAATTAAAGGCCACTGAGATTGAACCATGTGACTTGATAATTAAATTTGGTTTGGATCACATACAATTGGTTAAACATGATGAAGTAATCACTCGAATTTCTCATGCTAATTCTTTGTATTCTATTGTGATGGATCCACCTATGCCTTTGTCACATGCAAGAACTAAAATAGATGAAATCTCATGTTTGCGTGCTCTGAAAAGTGTTTATGCGCCAAATCTTACTTTTAACTTGATTGAACAAGACTGCATAAACAACGAGTTTTTGGTACACCGAATTTGCATCACATGTGAGAAATTTTTCGATTTAACGCTTGTTGGCTCGAAATACCATACAGTTATGCGAATGCTTGATCATTTTGATATGACCTCCAACATTGTTGTTGATTATATGCCAAATTACATGTTTCATTATTATTTATTTAAGGATGTCGTGTCACGTAGTTTGGATACTCATCATGTCTATTCACCTATGTTGGGATGGTTTAATGATGAGCATTACAAATTGGATGACCTAAATGCATGCTTCACTTATATGTGCAAACTAAGTTGTAATATTTCAGGTTGGTTTGTTTCTTGTGATAATTCTTTGGACTTTCATCCCCTGAAATATTCTAATTACTCATGTATCAAGCTATTATTAGTGCAACAATGGAGAGACAATAAAACAGATGACTTGTACATATACCATGTATACACCTTGTCTCTTTGTTTCGTCTATTTTCAGATTATGCAAAGCCGAGGATGGCTTTGTTTTCAAGAAAGGAAGGATGATAAGGACATGACTACCTCGGATACGATCGAAAGTATTATAAACATGCATAATTTTCAGGTGAATTCTTGTGGTAAATATAATTTATATTATTTTATTATGAAGGGCAAAAATACTACACATCTATTTCTTACTTACAGATATCCAGAAGATTTACACAAACCGAGGGTTAAAATGCGAGACAGAAAACAAAGATTTATACATGCACACATATAGACGTACATGTTCTACTTTGGGAGCTACCATCATCAATTTAAGGAAGAGGGGCTCCATGATTTTCCACCGTACAAGGCCATGCATGTATCCATGTTTACATGCACCAATGTGAGGGAGCTCTACTCATGCATGTACATCACAAGGAAGGCCGACCTGCTAAGCCATGCACGCAGGCATGTCCAAAGACTTCACGCAACCCAAGACAAGGCACATGGTGCAGCCTGGTCCAGTTTCACGGACGTGAGGAGTTGGGCTCCGAGACAACTCGCACGTCTACGTATCTGCATGCCTTAATAAATAGTCGTCATAATTTAGGGTTTAGGTTCGGGTTTTATTGTATTGTTTAGCCATCGCTACAATTTCGCATCTACGAGACGTGTAGGACTACCGCCTTGTCAGATCCACAGTGGAACCCCAACTTTTCATCTAGTTCGTGTACTCAAGTTATCATCCGCAATTTCAGTTGCAATTCACCTTTGTTCTTGCTGGTTCTTCGGTTGCTTGCAGGAACTCGAACCTCGTTGTTCAGGTTGATCGTGCCTTCGGCAAGGTCAATAACCATCGGAGATTGGTTTAGCGATTGTCGAGGCGTATCGTCGGGTACGGTATAGCCGGATCGTCAAGGTCAAAATCCACCAAATCGATAATTATCCCCACTCTCATCGAAAGATCGGGTCACGGTCACATCAACATCAAACCCTTTGTGATGTTTTGAAGAAATCCATTCTTCACAAAAATTCCAGGAAAGAAGGCATCGGTTTCGAAAGGAAACTGAATGAGAATGGCACCTACTGGGAACCTCATCAATATCCTCAAACTGTGTGGGTTCCCGCAAAGAGCAAAACTCTTGATCCAGCATTACTCTTGGGATATGACTCTCCCATTCCTGAATATCCTGATGATGATTCCCTCGACAACTATAAGTTGTTCAAAAATCAACATGGTGAGGCTGTTGCTCGCTATGTTGGGCCAAACAGCAGGAATGGGCCCCCAAAGAAAGCTATATGGGTGCCTAAGAAAGTTATCAAAGCATTACCTATAACCACATTACTAACCATGCAGGCTCAAAATGCCCGTTACTTCCTTGAAAAAGTTTGACAGAATGAGTACATGCACACCTCATGCAACCATTATACTCATGCTTCTGGAAAGAATTTCAATGCTTATTCCTTCAATTATGCTCGTACCCCATCGAGCAATAATTATGCTTATCGAAAGAAATCATATCCTGCTCGCTCTACTATTTCGAAGCCACCTGCAAAGATGTGGGTGGTTAAAAAGCCTAATTCTTCTGCAGTATGTCTCCGGGTGCACCGAATGGATAATGGATAGTGGATGCACTTCATATGACCGGAGACAAGTCGTTGTTTGTCGACCCCAACTTAAGTGCTTCTCCTCTGAAGTATATCACTTTTGACGATAACAACAAAGGTAAGGTAATTGGGCTAGGTAAAATTGCCATATCCAAGGATAAGTCCATTGATGATGTTTTACTTGTTCAGCCTCTTGGATTCAATCTTATGTCAGTTGGCAAGCTATGTGATCTAGGAATGCTAGTTCTGTTTTCCATTTCCAAATGCATTGTCTTCATGGCCTCTAACAATTCCTTCATCTTCGAGGGAATTAGAAAGGGTGATCTGTATATTGTGGATTTCTCTAAGGGTCCCTCAGTCCAAACTTGTTTGCTTGTAAAAGCAACCGAAGGTTGGCTATGGCACCGTGGACTTGGTCATGCAGGATTGAGGAATTACAGACTCTGGTGAAGAAAAATCATCTCTGTGGCATTCCTGGTGTAAAATTCGACAAGAATCGTCTTTGTGTTGCATGTGAGGCTGGTAAATTGGCCAAGAAGCATCACTCATCCAAGACAGTGATGACTACTACAAGACCACTGGAAATTCTTCATATGGATTTATTCTGTCCTAAAAATTATGCGAGCTTCGGTGGCAGTCATTATGGTCTGGTTATTGTTGATGATTTCTCTCGATACACTTGGGTATTCTTTCTTGAAGACAAAACCTGCACCCAAGATATCTTCAAGAGTTTCGCTAAAGGCCCAAAATGAATATGATGTGCGAATTAAGCACGTCAGAAGTGACAATGGAACTGAGTTCAAAATACTCATATTGCTGAATTTCTCGATGAACATGGTATTAATCATGAGTTCTCTGCCGCATACACTCCCCAACAGAATGGAGTTGTTGAACGAAAGAACAGAACTCTCATTGAAATGGCAAGAACAATGCTCAGTGAGTACAAAACTCCCATTCGCTTCTGGGCTGATGCTATTAACATTGTTTGTCATGTTATCAATCGCATTTATCTTCACAAGTTCCTTAAGAAAACTTCATATGAGCTTATCACTGGCAAGAAACCAAATGTTTCTTATCTATGTGTTTTTGGTGCACCTTGTTACATTCTTGATATGAATCATTCTTCCAAGTTTGCACCTAAGGCACATGAAGGTTTTCTTCTTGGTTATGGCTCAAACTCGCATACGTATCGTGTCTATAACTCTCACCACATGAAAGTTATGGAAACGGTAAATGTGCGGTTTGATGAATCTAACGGCTCCCAAAAGGAGTACCTGCCAAATGTGATAGATGAACCACTGATATCGGATGCTATTCGGCAAATGGCTATTGGGAGCATCAAGCCTGTTGAAGGAAATGCACCTGAATCCTCTGATGATGATGCTCCTATGACTCGAAGCAGAACTCGCCAAGCCACTACCGAAGCAAATGCTCCTCCGAATGCAAATAGCAATCAAAATCCAAATGCCGGTCAAAATGGCAATCCCGAAGGGAATAATGATACAAATGCTGATGCTGATGAAAATGATGGTGATCATCATGAAGAAAATGCACATCCTTGAGTGGCTAATCGAGTTGATCCTTCATTAATTCTCGATGAACTTGAGAATATAGGTTATCGACCCACAACTCATTCACGCACTTGTTTGGCTAACTACTGTGGCAGTTTTTCCTTTGTCTCATTGGCAGAACCTACCAAGTATGAAGAAGCCATGAATGATCCAGATTGGATGAATGCCATGCAAGAGGAGTTGGTGCAATTCGAACTAAATGATGTGTGGGAATTGGTTGACAAACTGAATCCCAAGAAGCACAATATCATCGGCACAAAATGGATTTTCCGCAATAAGCAAGATTAAAATGGCATTGTGGTGAGAAACAAAGCACGACTTGTTGCTCAAGGGTACACATAGGTAGAAGGTATTGATTTCGGTGAAACATATGCTCCTGTTGCACGCCTTGAGGCAATTCGCATTCTTCTCGCCTATGCAAATTACAATGATATCTTGCTTTATCAAATGGATGTGAAAAGTGCTTTCCTCAATGGTGAAATTGATGAGGAAGTTTATGTTAGATAACCACCTGGCTTTGAACACCCTGAGTTTCCTAACAAAGTTTTTAGGTTGAAAAAGGCTCTATATGGGCTGAAGCAAGCCCCTCAAGCTTGGTATGACACCTTGAAGAAGTTTTTGCTCGATAAAAAGTTCAAGCCAGGATCCACTGATCCCACACTTTTCACTCGTGCTGTTGATAATGATCTATTCGTATGCCAAATCTATGTGGATGATATTATCTTCGGCTGTACTAACAATGCTTGCAGCTTAGAGTTCGGGAAAATGATGTCCGATAAATATCAAATGTCTATGATGGGTGAACTCAAGTTCTTTCTCGGACTGCAAATTCGTCAACAGGCAAATGGAGTTTTCATATCTCAGGAGAAATACCTGAAAGAATGCCTGAAGAAGTTCAAAATGCAAGATTCCAAAATGAAGGGCTACAAAACTCCTATGCCCACGAATGGTAAGCTGGATGCAGATGTGTATGGTAAGGATTATGATCAGAAGGCTTATTGTTCTATGATTGGTTCTCTTCTTTATCTATGTGCATCCAGACCTGACATCATGTTGAGTGTTTGCATGTGTGCCCGCTATCAAGCTGCACCGAAAGAATCGCATCACCAAGTGGTCAAGCGCATTCTGAGATATTTGGCTCACACCCCCACCTTAGGTTTATGGTATCCTAAGGGAGCATAGTTTGATCTCATTGGATATCCATACTCAGATTGGGCTGGTGACTTGGTTGACAGGAAATCTACTTCGGGGACATGCCATTTCCTCGGTAGATCTTTGGTCTGTTGGTTATCAAGGAAGCAGAATTGTGTATCTGTTTCCACGGCTGAGGCCGAATATATTGCTGCTGGCGCTTGTTGCACTCAATCATTGTGGATGAAGCAGACACTGAAGGATTATGGCATCAAGGTCAAGCATATTCCTCTATATTGTGATAATAAGAGTGCCATCAAAATTGCACATAATCCTGTGCAGCATTCTTGCACAAAGCATATTGCCATCAGACACCACTTCATTCACGATCATGTTGCTCGAGAGGATATTGTCATCAATCACGTCAAGACAGAAGACAATCTTGCTGATATATTCACCAAGCCTCTCGACGAGAAAATATTCTGTGTGTTACAGTGTGAGCTAAATATCCTAGACTTCGAAAACGTGCAGTACGCTAGACTCGGCACCCGTGCTAACACTTCCACATCTTTGAAGGAATGGGTGCATAACACTCGAAGAGTTTGAAAAATTCGACAAAGTGAAATTTTCTTTCTGAGAGTGAATACATTAACGAAGAACTAGACTAATGATACGTCTCCATCGTATCTACTTTTCCAAACTCTTTTGCCTTTGTTTTGGACTCTAATTTGCATGATTTGAATGGAACTAACCCGCACTGATGCTGTTTTCAGCAGAATTGCCATGGTGTTATTTTTGTGCAGAAATAAAAGTTCTGACCTGGAAATTTACGGAGAATATTTTTGGAATATATAAAAAATACTGGTGAAAGAATCAACCAGAGGGGGTCCACCCATTGGCCACAAGCATGGGGGGCGCCCCCCCCCCAGGGGTGCGCCCTGGTGGCTTGTGGGCCCCTGGACCTCCTCCGACCCTAACTCCAACTCTATATATTCACATCCGAAGAGAAAAAATCAGAGAGAAGGATTCATCGCATTTTATGATACGGAGCCACCGCCTCCTGTTCTTCATCGGGAGGGCTGATCTGGAGTCCGTTCGGGGCTCCGGAGAGGGGGATTCGTCGCCATCATCATCACCAACCTTCCTCCATCACCAATTTCATGATGCTCACTGCCGTGCGTGAGTAATTCCATCGTAGGCTTGCTGGACGGTGATGGGTTGGATGAGATTTATCATGTAATCGAGTTAGTTTTGTTAGGGTTTGATCCCTAGTATCCACTATGTTCTGAGATTGATGTTGCTATGACTTTGCTATGCTTAATGCTAGTCACTAGGGCCAGAGTGCCATGATTTTAGATCTGAACCTATTATGTTTTCATGAATATATTTGTGTTCTTGATCCTATCTTGCAAGTTTTAGACACCTATTACGAGTTATGATCCGCATACCCAAGGTGACAATAATTGGGATTCTTTCTGGTGATTACCGTAGTCTGAGGAGTTCGTGTATTCACTAAGTGCTAATGCTTTGTTCCGGTTCTCTATTAAAAGGAGGCCTTAATATCCCTTAGTTTCCATTAGGACCCCGCTGCCACAGGAGGGTAGGACAAAAGATGTCATGCAAGTTCTTTTCCATAAGCATGTATGACTATATACGGAATACATGCCTACATTATATTGATGAATTGGAGCTAGTTCTGTGTCACCCTAGGTTATAACCATTGCATGATGAATGCCATCCGACATAATTATCCATCATTGATCCATTGCCTATGAGCTTTTCACATATTGATCTTTGCTACGTTACATTGCCGTTGCCACTATTACAATTGCTACAAAACTGCTACTGTTACTTTTGCCATTGTTACCGTTACTTCCATACTACTTTGCTACTAAAAACCTTGCTGCAGATATTAAGTCTTTCAGGTGTGGTTGAATTGACAACTCAGCTGCTAATACTTGGGAATATTCTTTGGCTCCTCTTGTGTCGAATCAATAAATTTGGGTTGAATACTCTACCCTCGAAAACTGTTGCGATCCCCTATACTTGTGGGTTATCAAGACCTTTTTCTGGCGCTGTTGCCGAGGAGCATAGCTCTATTCTCTGAGTCACTTGGGATTTATATCTGTTGATCATTATGAAGAATTTGAAAGACACCAAAACCAAGATCTATCCCTCTACTACGAGGGGAGGTAAGGAACTGCCATCTAGCTCTGAACTTGATTCACCTTCTGTTTTGAGTAAGCTTGTGACACCACCACCTGCTAGTAATTCTGATATGTCGCAAGTAATTGATGATGCTACTTCTGCTATGCATGATGCTTATGATGATACTACTGCTTTGCTTGATAATACTGTGCCACTAGGTGAATTTCTTGATGAACAACTTGCTAGGGTTAGAGAGAATGAAATTTCCGAAACTGATGAAATTATTGAAACTGAAGATTACGATTCTCCCCCTAGATATGAATTGCCTAAGGTACCTGAGGGTTATATTATGGATGAAGAAACTGCTAGAGACTTTTTTGCTTACAATGATAAAGATGATCTTAAGAAACTGTTAGCTAAGCTGAAAGAAAAATCTTTGAATGCTAGAATGCAATATTATCCTAAGTTTGTTACTTCACCTATCTGTGTTATTGATAAGGATTATGAATTCTCTATCGATCCTGAGTTAATTACTTTGGTTGAATCTGATCCTTTCCATGGCTATGAATCTGAAACTGTTGTGGCACATCTCACTAAATTAAATGATATAGCCACCCTGTTTGCTCATGAGGAAAAAATTCGCTATTACTATATTCTTAAGTTGTTTCCTTTCTTATTAAAGGGTGATGCTATGATATGGTTTAATTATCTTGCTCCTGGTTGTGTGCGTAGTCCCCAGGATATGATATATTACTTCTCTGAAAAATATTTTCCTGCTCATAAGAAACAAGCTGCTTTACAGGAAATATTTAACTTTGTGCAAATTGAAGAAGAGAGTCTCCCACAAGCTTGGGGGAGGCTTCTCCAATTACTTAATGCTTTGCCTGATCATCCTCTCAAGAAAAATGAAATACTTGATATCTTTTATAATGGACTAACCGATGCTTCTAGAGACCACCTAGATAGTTGTGTTGGTTGTGTTTTCAGGGAACGAACTGTTGAGCAAGCTGAAGTGCTATTGAATAATATATTGAGTAATGATAATGATTGGACTCTTCCCGAACCACCTCCTAAGCCAACTCCGAAGAAAAGAGGTATTCTATTTCTCAGTCCTGAAGATATGTAAGAGGCAAAGAAATCGATGAAAGAAAAAGGTATTAAAGCTGAAGATGTTAAGAATTTACCACCTATTGAAGAAATATATGGTCTTAATGCCCCGACACAGGTAGTAGAGGTAAATTCTCTCTATAGATTTGATGAAGGTGATATTCCTCATAATAAGTCTGCTAGTCAATGCTTGGATGAATTTGATAACTTTATTGTTAAACAACAAAACTTTAATGCTTATGTTAGTAGACAACTGAAACGTAATGCTTATATGCTCGAACGCTTGGGTGATTATATGTGTAGAACTGTTAATGATCTTAAGCTTATCAGTAAACATGCTTCTATGGTAAAAACTCAAGTAGAACAAGTACTTAAGGCACAAAATGATTTGTTGAATGAGATGAATAGTAAAAACAATGATCATGCTGTTAGAGTTATGACTAGAGGTGGTAAAATGACTCAGGAACCTTTGTATCCTGAAGGCCATCCTAAGAGAGTTGAGCAAGATTCCCAGAGAATTAATACTGATGCACCTAGTCCTCCTAGTAATAAAAAGGAAAGGAATAATGATAGGACTTTGCATGCTTCTAGTGAACCTACTATAGACACACCTGAGAATCCAAATGATATTTCTATTTCTGATGCTGAGGCACAATCTGATGATGAATATGAACCTAGTGATAATGTTAATAATGATGTTCATGTTGATGCTCAATCTAGTAATGATAATGATGTGGAGATTGAACCTGATGTTGATCTTGATAACCCACAACCTAAGAACAAAAGATACGATAAAAGAGACTTCGTTGCTAGGAAGCATGGTAAAGAAAGAGAACCATGGGTTCATAAACCCATGCCCTTTCCTCCTAAACCATCCAAGAAAAAGGATGATGAGGATTTTGAGCGCTTTGTTGAAATGCTTAGACCTATCTTTTTGCGTATGCGTTTGACTGATATTCTAAAAATGTCTCCTTATGCCAAGTATATGAAAGATATTGTTATTAATAAAAGAAAGATACCGGAAACCATGCTTGCTAATTATACTTTTAAGGGTGGAATACCAAAGAAATTAGGAGATCCAGGAATACCAACTATACCATGCTCCATTAAAAGAAACTATGTTAAAACTGCTGTATGTGATTTGGGAGGCGGTGTTAGTGTTACGCCTTTCTCTTTATATCGTAGACTTGATTTGAATAAGTTGACACCTACTGAAATCTCTTTGCAAATGGCTGATAAATCAACTGCTATACCCATCGGTATTTGTGAAGATGTGCCTGTCGTAGTTGCAAATGTTACTATTTTAACGGACTTTGTTATTCTTGATATACCCGAGGACGATAGTATGTCGATCATCCTTGGTAGACCCTTTTTGAATACTGCAGGGGCTGTTGTTGATTGCAACAAAGGCAATGTCACTTTTCATGTTAATGGTAATGAGCATACGGTACACTTTCCGAAGAAACAACCTCAAGTTCATAGTATCAATTCTATTGGAAAATTTTCAACTATTGCTATTGGAGGTTTTGAATTCCCTCTTCCTACTGTCAAAAAGAAATATGATATTCTCATTGTTGGGGACATGAATATCCCCATTGAGGTAACCTAGTGTTATACGAAAATTCTCCGGTTTCATGTCACTCGGAAGAAGTTTGTTAATAAGACTTGATCAACCTTGTTAATGGATTCCTTTTGATGAGGATGAGATGGATGAATTTAGTAAACACAACTTTCTATACCCACCTTTTACTTTCTGTTATTTAGAATAAATAAAGCAAAAATACTATTATTCGTCTGTTTTCTGAATTATCCGTGCAATAAAAAATGTCCCAAAAATAAAAGTTCTCCAAATGCCCTAAAAGTTAGTATGATTTTTTATAGAATATTTGAGATTTTTTGGCATTGAGAACACACCAGGGGGCTGCACCAGTGGGCCACAAGCCCTGGGGGCGCGCCCTGGTGGCTTGTGGGTCCCATGTGGGTCCCCCTCACCTATTCCAGCACCCATCCACTTCGTCTTCCTCCAGAAAAAATCATCCCGTTGCTCAAATATTGATGAAGTTACTGTGGGGGAAGAGAGAGGAGTGTCGGAGGCGAGAGTGGTTAGTTTACATTTTCCTCTTTTACGTTATTATTCACTATTTGCTGGGAGATGTTTGATTGGTCGTGGGGAGAGTGGAGGCCTCAGTGCCCCGGACCTTGCTATTTTACGCCATGCTCTATATACTGATAGAACTTTTAGTTTGGGCGCTATGGTTGCTCGATGGTTGAGCTTAAACCATTCGAGGGGTCCTATTTTTAGAGGTATCTACGCTTCTCGCTTAGCTAAACATTTTGAGATACCCATTAGGCTTGATGAAAAGTAGGAGATGTTGTTACCCACTAAGTATTTAGACTATGATAGTGTGGTAGCACATGATTTCATTACCAAAGATGATGACAAGCGACTCATCTATAACTTAGTGTTCAGTCAGGGCACTTATCAGATTATTACTTTGCCTGCACCTTCTTTGTTTGATATTTATTCAGCCAGGTACATTATTATGCCCGATGACATTTATGCATACTGGGAGCGGACGCGATCCCCAGTTCCTGAGCCAGCACTATCACCTGATCCATATCAGGAACCTGTTTATCAGTGGGAGCCACAGGAGCTCGCCAACCAGTGGAACCCTCAGGACCCTCCAGAGTACCGGGGAGAGGGTTATTTCTCGCCATGGTCATAGACCAACTTAGGCCAAAAGCCTAAGCTTGGGGGAGTACGTATTTCTCACCGACATTACATTCATGTTCACACACTCATTTCAGTTGTCGGTGTTCATACTTTTTCATTGTATCATCCATGTTAGTTTATTTTTCTCGCTTTCTTCTTGTGTGTTTGAAAAACTTTGAAAAAATCCAAAAAAATTAGTTGTAGTTTCTTTTTAGTTTTCTTTCTAGTTTATTTAGTAGTATTATTAAAAGAAAACCCAAAAAGATTTTTCGTTCTTCTTTTGCTTGTTGGGAGCTTTCCCGTGTAAATAATTTTTCTCGTTCTTGTTTTTACTTTCTTCAGAAAAACAAAAACTCCAAAATTATTTCAGTGTGTTTCTTTGAATTTCTTTTCTTTGGGTCGAGAGGAGAAGACCACGATGAAAATGTTGAGTGGCTCTCATATGCATTATTGTTGATCTAACAGAAAGTCCATATTACTTTGTCTTCTCCTTTGAATAAATGTTTGCAGATTCCAGTTTAGTCCAATACACATGCACTCTTATTATTATTCACACCGTTCGGTCGTGCAAGTGAAAGGCAATGATGACGATATATGATGAAATGCTTGAGATGGAGAAAAGTTGGTATGAACTCGACCTATTTTGTTTTTGTAAATATGATTAGCTCATCGTTCTTGATTCAGCCTATTATGAATGAAACATGTTTGCAATCACAATTAGAGATTGTAGTTACTCATGCCATGCTTAATTAGCTAGGAGTTTATAATGGTTTGTCTTGAGTGCCAACATGCAAATTAAAATGGTTATGATGTAGTATGATAGGATGGTGTCCTCCTTTGAATAATTCGAGTGGCTTGACTTGGCACATGTTCACGCATGTAGTTGAATCAAAATCAACATAGCCTCCGTGATATTTATGTTCATGGTGATTTATATCCTACTCATGCTTGCATTCAATGTTGGTTAATCTCAATGCATGTTTATGACCGTTGTCGCTCTCTAGTTGGTCGCTCCTCAATCTTTTGCTAGCCTTCACTTGTACTAGGCGGGAATACTGCTTGTGCATCCACTTCCTTAAACCCAAAGTTGTTCCATATGAGTCCACCATACCTACCTATATGCGGTATTTACCTCCCGTTCCAAGTAAATTTGCATGTGCCAAACTCTAAACCTTCAAATAATAATCTGTTTTGTATGCCCAAATCGCTCATGTAGTGACTGGGGGCTGTCAGTATCTTCCATGCTAGGTGGGTTATTCTCACGATGAGTGTTTATTCACTTGTCATTCACGAGAAAGTGGCTGGTAATCGGGATGCCCAGTTCCATGCTCTAAATCAAATCAAAATATAATTTCAAACAAAACTCCCCCAGGACTGTTGTTGGTATGGACGGTACCTGTTGTTTCAGACCAGCCATGGAGTGTGATTGTTGGTGGAGGGGGAGTAAAAAAACTTTACCATTCTGTTTGGGAACCGCCTATAATGTATCTAGCATGGAAGATACCGAGATCT
This sequence comes from Thinopyrum elongatum, assembly GCA_011799875.1. NCBI lineage: Eukaryota > Viridiplantae > Streptophyta > Magnoliopsida > Poales > Poaceae > Thinopyrum > Thinopyrum elongatum. Next base: position 469,548,804 of record CM022303.1, on the reverse strand, counting down.
CTTGGTTGTTATGTTGACAATGAAAGCATACCGCTCAAAATTATATTCATCTCTGTTTTAAAGCTTGAGCTCTGGCACCTCTGCAAATCCCTGCTTCCCTCTGCGAAGGGCCTATCTATTTACTTTTATTGGTGAGTCATCATCCTCTTATAAAAAGCACCAGTTAGAGAGCACCACTGTCATTTGTATGCATTGTTATTAATTGATATTGAGTATGACTGTGACTGGATCTCTTTTGCCATGAATTACAATGTCTAGTCAGTCCTTGATCTTCAGGGGTGCTCTGCATTTATGTTTTGCGGTCTCAGAAAGGGCTAGCGAGATACCATTTTGTTATATCATATCATGATTGTTTTGAAAAAGTGTTGTCATCCGAGATTCATTATTATTGCTCGCTAGTTGATTATGCCATTGATATGAGTAAATGTGAGACCTAAATGTTATTGTGAATATGGTTAGTTCATAATCTTTGCTGAAAACCTGAATGCTGGCTATACATATTTGCAACAACAAGATCAAACAGAGTTTGTAAAAGTTTTTCTTTGTCACTTTCAGTTTATCAACTGAATTACTTGAGGACAAGCAATGGGTTAAGCTTGGGGGAGTTGATACGTCTCCATCGTATCTACTTTTCCAAACTCTTTTGCCCTTGTTTTGGACTCTAATTTGCATGATTTGAATGGAACTAACCCGGACTGACGTTGTTTTCAGCAGAATTGCCATGGTGTTATTTTTGTGCAGAAATAAAAGTTCTCGGATTGACCTAAAAATTTACGGAGAATATTTTTGGAATATATAAAAAATACTGGTGAGAGAATCAACCAGAGGGGGTCCACCCATTGGCCACAAGCCTGGGGGCGCCCCCCCTGGGGCGTGCCCTGGTGGCTTGTGGGCCCCTGGACCTCCTCCGACCCTAATTCCAACTCTATATATTCACATCTAGAGAGAGAGAAATCAGAGAGAAGGATTCATCGCGTTTTACGATACGGAGCCACCGCCGCCTCCTGTTCTTCATCGGGAAGGCTGATCTGGAGTTCGTTCGGGGCTCCGGAGAGGGGGGGGTTCATCGCCATCATCATCACCAACCTTCCTCCATCACCAATTTCATGATGCTCACCGCCGTGCATGAGTAATTCCATCGTAGGCTTGCTGGACGGTGATGGGTTGGATGAGATTTATCATGTAACCGAGTTAGTTTTGTTAGGGTTTGATCCCTAGTATCCACTATGTTCTGAGATTGATGTTGCTATGACTTTGCTATGCTTAATGCTTGTCACTAGGGCCCGAGTGCCATGATTTCAGACCTAATATGTTTTCATGAATATATTTGTGTTCTTGATCCTATCTTGCAAGTTGTAGACACCTATTACGAGTTATGATCCGCATACCCCAAGGTGACAATAATTGGGATTCTTTCCGGTGATTACCGTAGTTTGAGGAGTTCGTGTATTCACTAAGTGCTAATGCCTTGTTCCGGTTCTCTATTAAAAGGAGGCCTTAATATCCCTTAGTTTCCATTAGGACCCTGCTGCCACGGGAGGGTAGGACAAAAGATGTCATGCAAGTTCTTTTCCATAAGCACGTATGAGTATATACGGAATACATGCCTACATTATATTGATGAATTGGAGCTAGTTCTGTGTCACCCTAGGTTATAACCGTTGCATGATGAATGCCATCTGACATAATTATCCATTATTGATCCATTGCCTACGAGCTTTTCACATATTGATCTTTGCTATGTTACTTTGCAGTTGCCACTATTACAATTGCTACAAAACTGCTACTGTTACTTTTGCCATTGTTATCGTTACTTCCATACTACTTTGCTACTAAAAACCTTACTGCAGATATTAAGTAGTTCAGGTGTGGTTGAATTGATAACTCAGCTGCTAATACTTGGGAATATTCTTTGGCTCCCCTTGTGTCGAATCTATAAATTTGGGTTGAATACTCTACCCTCGAAAATTGTTGCGATCCCCTATACTTGTGGGTTATCAACTAACCGGGTGCCACGATTATTGTGCGACACTCGGGGTCATACAGTTCTTATACGATGGGTCACGCCACCACAATTTCCTTTCATTGGATTTGTTTTTCGATCGAAAGTTTTTGTGTCTGTCTGAATGCATTTCTCTCATAGCTATTTGCTCGAATGTTTGTGTTTTGTTCTCTGATTGAAATGCCTAGGACCCTGTTTTCTCTCTGCTCTATCTCTTCTAGTATATGTTGTTTCGTTACAAATGCTCAATTTTATCTGGAACGAAACTTTATCTGGTGTCCTTGACCACGATTAAGATTCGGTCCGAACATTAATCTGTTTTGGCAAAAGTTGTCCAAAATTTGGGGTTTCCCGCCCAAGTCAGGACCACAATCTGTTATTATGGTTGCCACGTGCAATACATCAACTGCCACTCCATCTTGTCCATTGAATCGCAATAGTCTCTAAATAGAGGTCGTTCGATCAAAATTCACTGTGTGCAGTTATTTCCTTTCGCATATAAAACCCTCACACCCCTCCTTTCATCCAGTTCACTTCTCTTTCTCCTCACCTCCACTTCACCGAAACCCTCACCACAACGCTCCACCTTGAGCTTGACGCCGACGACCTCTTCGCCGCTTCACTGCCGAAAAGTGGTCACCGGAGTCTTCCCTCGCCGCCGCGGGACATCTTCTTCCCCGCGCCGCCGTAGTTGCTGCACGTCACCAAGCTAGGGTACGTGTGGTTCGAACTCGGACCTCCGTCCTTCATGATTCGAGTTCATATGCGGTTATTTTCCTCTGATTTTACCGCATATCTTAGATCTAGGTTTTTACCTTTACTAGTGTGGATGTGGTTTGTAGTTATCCCTCGCATCCGAATCTCTTCAGATCTAGGGTTTGTGTTATGTCTCGCACGAATGGAATGCCTAGCACGTTGTCTAGTATATTCTTCGAACTTACTAGCTCGTTCTATATGTTTCCTTCATTTGAAACATTTCTCAAAGTCTGCATGTAATTCTTCTTCAAAATGTTTTTGTTCGGAAAAATATTCGCTGTGAGCATTTGTGACCCTGTCCCCTTTTCCCTCGTATCTATTCTACTTCACAGGTGTATGCATTCTGTTGAGGATTCTGCTCGACCAATGAGCATGGCCGATGAAGATGAGGTAATCATGGGTACAGCGGACGATTCTAAGGCACCAAATGCAAAGGGCCCAACGGTAGGCCCATCCACCAGCAAAAGAAAAAGGAATGAGCAAAATGAAGACGAGCAAGAAGCGGATGCACCGAAGAAAAAGAGAGGTGGTAGGCAACCATTAACAAATTCAGCTCAGTATATCTCTCATGACAACTACAACACTGTTCCAGGAGAAACAACTATAGAGAAATGAAGGCGTCTACAAAAGATTCGACGTCACTGGGTACGAAAGTGGTTTAATTATGAAATGATTCATCCTCGGTATGTGAAGAACTTTGCCTTCCATCCTCCGTGGTGTGACTGCCATGAAATCGGTCTTGTCCGTCCTAGTGATCCCCAGGAGAGACCGCAACCACCACCAAATGCTCATGAGTCGTCTCTTATGACACCTGACTCCTATCCCCATGAAAAGGCCAAGCGCCTGAAGAATGCTGAAAAGAGAACCAAGAAGGCTGAGAAAGAACAAGCTCGCGAAGAAGAAAACCATCGCCTTATCAAGTCTGATGTTGACAAGCGAAAGGCTGAAGGAAAATCTGAACGTCGTTCAAAGCACAAACATGATCCCAGTTCTGCTGCTTTGAAGAAAAAGAGCACGCCGAAGAGAAGGCCAGCTAAACCAGCTGAGAGAAATGATGAAGGTGATTTCTCCGATCAAGATGATCCTCCACTCACAAGAGAAGAAGTTGAAGCAACTCTCTCCGAACAAGTGAACATCACTACTTCCACCATACTGCCTGATCTTCGAGCGAGTGCAGTTCCAATTGCACCTCCGAAGAAGATTTCTTTAAAGAGAAAAACGCCTCCTACCACTGTCACTATGGTAGATCATGTGAATACAACCCCTCATCCCGAGGCGATTGATCTGCAAGACTTAGTTGTTGAAGCTCTAGTAAGCACAGCTAAGCCAGGCGAGAAAATTCCAAAGCCGAAGGTGAAGCAAATCACAGCTCCTTCTGCCAAGCAAAATGCTCCACGAGCTGATGTTGTGAAAGAAAAGGCTGCTCAATTTGCTCCTAAGTTGACTCAACCATTGGCTTCCATGCCTCCGACCGAGCAAAATGTAGTACAAACTGCTCCTGTTGCACAGACCAATGATCACTCTGATGCACCCCATTACTTCAATCAAGTGTTCATCATGGAGCAGCTTGACAGATTTGTGGAGAACCTGTTTGATGGAGAAGTGGCGTCTTTGCCCATTCCCTCTGAAGTGATTGCTCAAGCCACTGATCTGGTTCGAGACATGAGAGATGACTCTGTTGAGATCAATAACCTCACTGCCCAGCTTAATGAGCTTGACAACCGTATGAAGGCTACGAAATCCAAGTTTGTCATCAAGCAACTTAAAGAATCATATATGGATGTCAACAAAGCCTTGACTATCCTTCGGAACAGAAGACTAGCATTTCATTCTGACCTGGATCAAATTGTTCATAAGATCTGCCTCGATCATCAAGCTCAAGCCACTGGCTACAATGATCTTGTCAAAGGGCATATTGATCAGCCGAAGCAAAAGAAGAAGAAGAAAATTACAAAGAAGAATGCTCCTCCCCCTCCTCCTCCTACGAAAGAAAAGTCTCCAGAAGCTGTGTCACAGAAGGAAAATTCTCCGGAGCCTGCATTTCACTTGCCAGTTCATGAACTAATCACAGATGCTCCTACTTCGCCAAGGCCAACTGAACCAGTGCCTGTGGCCTCTCCTATTCATGAAGCAAATCCTTCTTAGCAAAATGTATCCGAAGAAGGTGAAATTCCTCGGTCTGAGCACCAAGCTTCTCCAGCTCGTGTTAAACCAAATGAATCGGTTCCTCCCTCTGGACCTCAACAGTCTGCCGAAGAACATCCCCATCAGTCCTAGTGCCTGATAAAGCTTCAATGCCTGATCAAGTGACTGCTCCCTCTCCACTGCAAATTTCACTCAACACTACAAAGAGAACTTCAGATGTTGGTCCTTCTGCAGTAAAGTCAGTTTCTACTCATCACTCAGACTATGTAATTTACGATGATGAAGTGATTTCCGTTGAAGATGAGCTCAAATATCCATATCCTCACAAGCAACTGCCTTTATTCTCTATAGGCATTGGCATCAAAGGGCCACTTTTCAATCTGAACACTCATCCTCTTTTCTTTCAAGAGAGTCCATACAGCAGGCCTTACACTTCTAAATCTCCTCGGTTCTGGACTCAAGAACAGGCTATATATTATTCTTGGGTCCTCTATGACAGCCGCAAGATATTTCCTCATGAGTTCCCGGATATCACTGCTATGAAGAACTGTGACGCCCCCGGTTCAATCGTACACTAATCATACACGCAAACGTGTACGATCAAACCCAGGGACTCACGGGAAGATATCACAACACAACTCTAAACACAAATAAACGGAGGTCCACAATATTACAGACCAGGGATCCGAAGATCCGAATACATGAGTCAGTCATACAAATAATATCTGGGTACAGACATAGTTAGACAAGTTCTGCCTTAAGAAGGCTAGCACAAACAGCGACACTAGATCGAAAGGCGTTGGCCTCCTGCCTGGGAGCCTCCGATCCTACTCCTGGTCAGCTGGCTCGATCCAGAAGTACGTGCCCTCTGGACCCGCCTGGTAGTAGGCTCCGGTGGTGGCGTCTGGCTCCTGGACTCCATCGTCTGGTGTATCATCAAGGTGGGGTATATGGGGGAAAAGAGAAAATAAAGCAACCGTGAGTACTCATCCGAAGTACTCAGCAAGCAAGGATCTATACTACATATGCAACATTATCAAATGGAGAAAAGGCTGTATATGTGGACTGGGCTGCAGAAATGCCAGAATAGAGAGAAAGGCCTAGTCCTATCGAAGACTAGCATCTTCAAACATCTTCTCAAAGCCATCATCTTGCAGCAGTAGAAGAGAGTAGAATAGCATTTTATTTAGCAAACATGTTGAAGTACAGCTCAAAGATCCTTCCTCGACTCCCAGCGAGAAAGTAATCCCGAAGCTTCAATTAAGTAACAAGTATCCAGTTTAAGTAGTAGATCGGGATACACAAACTGAGCGTCCTTTACCGTAGGACCGGCTATCGATAGAAGATTCATCCCTGCAGGGGTGCACTACTGTTACCCAACACGCTCGATCAACTCTGGCCGGACATACTTGATGGGTAATGCCCGTCCTCGGAAGATCAACACGAAGCAGCGCTCTACCTAGGCTCAGCAGAGAGGTCAGCACGCCGGACTAACCTATGCACCCAGGGGTCTCGGGCCATCGCCCTGGGCACCTTGCGCGTTGCGTGGCTGGCCGGGGTGCAGGCGCGACACTGAACTCGCCAGTGAAGTATCCAGCCCAATCCCGACGATCAGCCCGCACGGTGAATCGTGACGTCTGATAAGCTTTCGGCGAAACGTACATCGCAGAGGGCCCCATAACCATTATCCCGCGTGGTGGCAGTGCGTATAGGGCACGTCGACCCACTCAGATCACACACCCAAATCCAATAGGCTCAATTAGTATCAAGCGGAGACAATCAGAGTCTCTGATGCTCCGCCACAATGTCACACTCGAGTGCCCTTCCGGCACACCCGAAATCATAGATCCCCAGCGGGTACCCACCAGGGTGGACCCGCCTGTGAAAAAGGTCAAGTAACCATGTGGTCATAATCATCAGGGTGAACGTAAGAGGTATCACCCTCGAGGTTCACACTAAGGGGTTGCACGACAGAGTCGTATCGGACATGGAGAAGGAGGAATCACCCTCGATGACCACGACCGTACAGCTATGCTGCAGAGTATTCATCAGGAGTGCGTTACGAGGTATCACCCTCGGCACTCGATAGTTACTACGCAGAGTCGTACAACTAAGGGGGGTGTGAAGTGAGGCGTCTGTCTCTGATCGACGATCACGTTGATCGAGTCGTTGATGAACAAGCAGGGGCGACAAAGTAAGGTGGTGGGGTCACAGATGGGTCATACCAACCTATACTAAACAGTTTATCATAGGCAGGTAAGATAGCAATGAACAGGTTACAACAGCAGGCTATGCATCAGAATAGGAGCATACATTAACAGTAGCGAAATCTAATGCAAGCAGGAGAATAGAATGGGCGATATCTGGAATGCTCAAGGGGGGGGGCTTGCCTGGTTGCTCTGGCAAGAGAGGGAGGTCGTCAACGGGCTGCTCGCCGGTAGAGTAGTCGTAACCTGGTGCAGCGTCGTCGGTCTCGGCGTCTATCGAGAGAGAAGGAGGGGGAGAGAAACAATAAATTTACGGCAATAATGCAAACAATATGTATGACATGCCTAAATGATATGCCGGGGTGTTCTACTGCCTAACTAAACGATTTAGTTAATTTAGGAATTTATTTGGATTTATTTAATTAAAGTTGGGCACTATTCATTTACTGAAATCGGTCTAAAAGTTCAATGTTCTTATAGCTGCGGGCGTCTGACGGGAATACGGAGGGCGTATCCGGGCTCGTATCGTCGTTCTGAGCAAGTTTCATGTATAAAATATTTTCATCGGAGATACGGTTTAAAAGATATGATTTTCTAAAGTTTTTATTAATTTCTGAAATTTAATTAATTATTTAATTCAACATTAACCGAAACAGTGATTGATGACGTCAGCATGACATCATGCTGACGTCAGCAGCCACCTGACAGGGTGGGTCCCACCTGTCATAGGCTGTCAGGTTAATTAGGTTTAATTAATTTAATTACTGATTAATTAACACTAATTAGTTAATTAGATTAACCTAATCAGGATTAATTAACTAATTAATTAATTAACTAATTATTAAATTAATTATTTTATTTATTTTTATTTTTATTTTCGTTATTTTTCCTCAAACGTTTCTGGGCCGTGGGCCCCATTCGTCAGCGTCACAGGGGGTTCGGGCCCCACTGGGCAGTGGCCCAGGGGCGGACACGTCCGGGGCGTGCCCCTTTTTGGGACCGGACATGTCCGGTGCCCAAAGGGGACGCACGGGCGGGCGCGGGCGCAGCCCGAGCGGGCGCGTCCAGGGTGCGCCCGGGCGCTGGCCACGGGCGCCGGCGAGGCGCGGCCGGACGGGTCGGTGGTGAGCGCGGGGCCACGGCGAGCGATGCGGGCGAGGTGTGGGGGCGCGCGCGCGCGCGGGTGGCCGCGGCGAGCGGAGGCAGAGGCGAGAGGACGAGCGGCAGCGGCGGCTGGAGTGGGCGCGAGCGGGGCGCGCGCAGCGCGGTCGGGCGCGAGCCGGGGCGCGGCGACGCGTGAGCATGCGCGCAGCGCGGTGAGCGGCGGCACGGGGGCGCGGTGCGCGCGGCGAGGTGCGGGAGCAGAGAGGGGGAAAGAGGCCCGAGGCCTCACCGTGCTCGTAGGGACGGGGCAGCGGGAGGTCGGGGTGGTCGACGGGGACGACGGCGACGGGGAGGCAGGCCGGCGGGGAGGCGCGGGCTCCGGGCGGCGGCGAGGTCGTCGCGGGCGACGGGATCGGGGATTTGCCCCGATCCGGATCCAGTCGAGGGAGGGGGCGACCGAGCGCCAGGCGGCTGGGCGGGGAAGAGGAGAGGACGGGGCGACGTCGGTGTGGCGGCGGCGTCGGCGCTAGCCGACCGGCGCGGGAGCGGGGCGGCGTCGGCGAGAGGCGTCGGCGACGGGGCCGTTCCCGCGATCCCGATCCCGATCTGGATCGGGAGGTGGGGGCTGACGAGGGGGAGGCGGCGACGGGGCGGCGTCGGCGACGGCGTAGGCGACGGGGCGGACGGGATCGGGAGATCCCGATCCAGACGCGAGGGGGGGGGAGAGGAGCGAGGGGAATGCGGGTGGGTGACGCTAGGGTTCGGGCGTCCCTGGGGGTATAGGCTAGGGGGCGCGGGTGGGCCGGCCGGCTGGGCTTCGGCCCAGTTGGGCCGGGGGGGGGGGCGTTGCTCTTTTTTTCTGTTTCATTTTTCTTTTATCTTTTTCTTTATTCTCCTTTCTCAGTTTAGTAAATAGTCAGGCCTCAAAATGGTTTTTGTAAAACATGAGACCTAGTTCATAAATAATAGTGCATTATTCCCTAACACCTAAAACTAGTTTGGACAAAACATAATTCCATATTTATTTCAGATTTAATAAATGGTTATTAAATATTATCTTTATCCACTGTTTGAGGTTGTTCGAGTCACTTATCCAATTCCAATGATGTTGGTTTCAATTTTAGAATAGCCTCGGGAATATTTGCTATATATCTGACATTTTAGCTCCTATGTTGGACAACTTTCATATTCCACTTTCATTTAAATTTTGAATTTGACTTAGGAGTTGAAATGCAATGTGATGCTAATGATGATTATGCACTGTTGATCATGCTAACATGTCATTATCAAAAGTGATTACTGTTGCTAATCACCGGGGGTGTTACAACTCTCCTCATCTATTAAGAATTCTCGTCCCGAGAATTAAGAGGAAGACTGAAAGAAAGAGGGGTATTCTTCGCGAAGACGATCCTCGCGTTCCCAAGTGGCTTCATCTTCAGAATGATTTGACCACTGAACCTTGAGGAACTTGATTGACTTTTGACGTGTTCGACGCTCAGCTTGATCAAGAATACGGATGGGATGTTCTGGATAAGACAGATCTTCCCGTAATTCAAGCACTTCATGATCCACAGCTCGAATAGGATCCTTGAAGCAGCGGCGGAGTTGGGATACATGAAAGACGTCATGTACTTGAGAAAGGTTTGGCGGCAATTGCAACTGATATGCCACTTCTCCTCGACGGGCAAGAATACGGAACGGGCCAATGTAGCGAGGGGCTAACTTGCCTTTGATTCCGAACCGATGAGTGCCTTTCAACGGAGTGACGCGGAGGTAAGCTTGCTCGCCAGGTTGATAGACTATTTCCTGGTGCTTACGGTCAAAGTTGCTCTTCTGACGAGACTGAGCAGATTTCAAATGTTCACGAACAATACGGACTTGTTCTTCAGCTTGCCGAATAATGTCCGGTCCGACGAGTGAGCGTTCCCCAGTTTCTGACCAATTCAGAGGGGTTCGACACTTACGACCGTATAGAACTTCAAACGGTGCCATCTTCAGACTAGCTTGATAGCTATTGTTGTAAGAGAATTCGGCATACGGGAGAGATTCCTCCCATTTCTTACCGAAGGAGATGACGCAAGCTCGAAGCATATCTTCGAGCACTTGATTCACTCGTTCAACTTGACCCTGTGACTGAGGGTGAAAAGCGGTGCTGAAAGACAGATGTGTTCCCATAGCTTCTTGGAAACTATTCCAGAATCTGGAGGTGAAGAGGCTGCCACGATCAGAACTGATCTCCAACGGAACACCGTGGAGTGACACCATCCGGGAAACATACAAGTCTGCTAACTAGCTAGCAGTGATTGTCTCCTTAACAGGCAGAAAGTGGGCAACCTTAGAGAATCGGTCAATGACAACAAATATAGCATCATTACCCTTCTGGGATTTGGGAAAACCAGTAATGAAATCCATTTGGACCTTGTCCCATTTCCATTCAGGAATTTCCAGGGGTTGCAGAGTTCCTGCGGGCCTTTGATGTTGGGCTTTAACGCGGCGGCAAACGTCACACTCAGAAACATAACGAGCAATGTCTCGCTTCATATTAGGCCACCAGAATCTTTGACAAATGTCACGGTACATCTTTGTGCTACCAGGGTGAATGGACAAGGGAGTGTCATGAGCTTCCTTCATAACGTTTTCCCTCTCATTCTTGAACTTGGGTACGAAGAGACGGTGTTGGAAAAATAGGATCCCATCTGCATCAAGATGGAATTCCGACGGCTTTCCTTTCTCGAGGTATCGCTTGATCTTTTCAACTTCAGTGTCATACCCTTGCATAACCTTAATGCCGTGTTCTAAATCTGGTTCGACAACCAGGGTATTGAGATAACCCTGTGGGACAATATGGAGGTTCAATTTGCAAAGCTCTTCATGGAGAAGAGGTTGTGTTTCTTGAACCATAAGATTGTTGCTATAGGACTTGCGACTTAAAGCATCGGCCATTACATTAGCCTTGCCGGGGGTGTATGAGATATTCATATCATAATCGGCAATTGTTTCGAGCCATCTTTGTTGACGAAGTTTCAGATCTGGTTGAGTATATAAATACTTCAAGCTTTGGTGATCCGTGTATATCTCGCAACGGTTACCGAGAAGGTAATGTCGCCATAGCTTCAAGGCATAGATAACCGCAGAAAGTTCAAGATCATGCATGGGATAATTTTCTTCATGAGGACGCAATTGTCGGGAGGCATAAGCAATCACTTTGCGCTCTTGCATTAGGACACAGCCTAATCCTTGACGAGATGCATCACAGTATATCACGAAATCCTTTTGGGAATCCGGGGGTGCTAGTACTGGGGCAGATGTCAATTTATCTTTTAGTGTCTGAAAGCTTTCTTGACATTTTTCTGTCCACTCAAATTTAACACCTTTGTGAAGCAGATTTGTCAATGGTTTTGCAATCTTGGAAAAGTTCTCAACGAATCGACGGCAATAACTAGCGAGTCCGAGAAAACTTCTGACTTGCTTAACATTCTTCGGGGGAGTCCAGTCGAGAATAGCCTGAACTCGTTCGGGGTTAACAGCAATCCCATCCTTGGAAATCACATGTCCAAGGTAAGTTACTTCAGGAAGCCAAAATTCGCATTTGGAATACTTGGCATACAACTGGTGTTCTCGGAGCCTTTCTAGAACAAGGCAGAGATGTTCAGCATGTTCCTCTTTATTCTTAGAATAGACCAGAATATCATCTAGATATACCACGACGAATTTGTCGAGGTAATCCATGAATATATAATTCATCAGACGGGAGAACGTAGCTGGGGCATTCGTTAGGCCAAATGACATGACGGTGTATTCATAGGAGCCATAACGAGTGACGAATGCAGTCTTGGGAATGTCCTCTTCACGGACACGGATCTGGTGATAACCCAACCTCAGGTCGAGTTTAGAGAACACCGATGATCCAGCAAGTTGATCATAAAGATCATTGATACGGGGCAGTGGGTATTTATTCTGGATTGTGGCTTGGTTAATGGGCCGGTAATCCTGAACCAATCGGTTAGTTCCATCCTTCTTCTTAACGAAGAGTGAAGGTGCTCCCCAAGCAGAGGAACTGGGGCGGATGAAACCACTCTTAAGTGACTTGTCGATTTCTTCCTTAATCTCAAGAAGGTGATGCGGAGGCATCTTATAAGGTCGCTTGGCAATAGGAACGGTGCCAGGCTTCAAGTCGATGACGAACTCGACAGCCCTAGCCGGGGGTATTCCTGGAAGTTCTTCTGGAAAGACGTCTGGAAAATCTCGAACGACAGGAACGTTCTCGATCCCTTCCAGAGGTGAGGCGTTCAAAGCATTCATAACATATATCTCAGCTTCAGCGTCTCGAGTAATGCGGGTGGTATAGTTCACTATCTCATCGGTGGGGTGAAGAAGTTGGACGACTTTAGTGGCACAATTGATCGAAGCAATGTGAGCTTTCAACCAATCCATTCCGAGTATGAGGTCTATGGTGGAAGACTTCAGGATAATAGGGGAAGCTAGGAATTCAAATTCCTCGATTTCAACAGGGACTTTATGTGCCATCATAGTGGTTTGACATTGGCCTCCAGGGGTACGGACAACTATTGGCAGGTTCATCTTTTCGAATGTTATGTCATGAGATAATGCAAATGCTTCAGACATGAATGAATGCGATGCTCCTGAATCAAATAATACAGAAGCAGGTACTGAGTTAACAAGAAGGGTACCCATCACAGTAGCAGGTTGATCCTGGACTTCTTCAATGTCAATGTTGTAAGCTTGACCACGACCACGTGAAGCAGACCCAGTATTATAGTTGCGGGTCTGATTATTGCCACGGCCATATCCACGGCCAGCACGAGGAAAATCTAACTGATTCTGAGTCTGGCGGCAGTCTTTAGCCTGGTGGCCTGGTTTGCGGCACTTGAAACACAAACCATCTTCAGGACGAAGAGGGGCATGGTTCTGAATAGCTTGAGCCTTTGACGGCCTCGGTGGTGGAGGAGGCAGACGTAGTGCAGCATTGTTCTTTGGCACAGAGGCATTGGGACGGAACGCGTTGTTGGGAATCCAAACTCTACGCTTCGGTGCTGAGCCCGAAGATGAGCCAGCATCACGATAGCGCTTCTGCGAGTCCTTGTGTTCCATCTGAGCGGTCTCAACGAAAATAGCCTTGTTCACTAGAGTTGAGAAGTCATTGATGTCTTGAGCAGCTAGTGCAAGCTTGAGGTCAGGGTGTAGTCCATTACGGAACTTCTCCTGTCTGCGAGCATCTGTGGCGATGTCTTCTTCAGCATAGCGGGAGAGATCAAGAAATTCCCGCTGATAAGCTTCGACGGTTTTATTGCCCTGAGTGAGGTTGCGGAACTGGGTCTTCATGCGTTCCATAATTGCTTGAGGGATGTAACGTGTACGGAAAGCAGCCTGGAACTCATACCAAGTGATGACTGTTCCAACAGGCAGAGTACGCTTGTGTGTGTCCCACCATTGAGCAGCGGGGCCCTTTAAGAAAAAGGCCGCGAAGGTGACAAAGTTGGCGGGGGCGACATTAGCAGACTCCATCTCGTGAGTGATGTCGCGGAGCCAGTCATCGGCATCCAGGGGCTTGTCAGAGTTGCGAAACTGCGTTATAGCATCGTAGAGACGTGCTCGAGTGGCAACCAACTCGACGGCAAGAGCCCGAACAGTGCGATCCAGAGCCTGAGTGCACTGAATCAGAACGCGGTGGTCATATCGGCGAGGCTCGTACGGGGCACAGATAGCTGTGTAGTATCCGGTAGCATCTCCAGCAGGGGCATACGGAATGTATCGGAACTCAGAGTCATCCAAGATATCACTGAACTGTCCTCGAAGACGTGCGACAGCAGAGTAGGCGGCATCATGTACTGCCATCTCAATCGTCACGCCTAATCCGTGAAAAAGGTGTAGCTCGGTGTCTGAGTCATTCTGCCGATCATAAATCCGAACTTCAGCATAGTACTGTTCCTGATTAAACTCGCGGTAATCCTCATAAACCATGAACTCAGGGTACCAGCGGTAGCCAAGTCTGGTCATGAGAGCGATCAGGACAGCTGGAAACCCAGGGGTATTACGAGCCCAAGTGCGAAGCACAAGCTGTGTCGTAGGACGCGGTGGAAACAAACGGTCCATCTGAAACAGAGGAAATTCAAACTTGTCAAATGACAATGAGAAGTATAACCGATCTCGGAGAGAAAGGTTAAACAAAACAATGGAAAGGAAAATGATTATCAGACTAATCAGATCAATGACAGGGCAATCGCACAGATATCCAGCTCTCCGGGTAGACGGGAATTACGAGATCCTAAGTGTCGGCGTTAGTAAACTTTATTTAACCCGAATAGAAGAGATGTTAGAGTCCCAGAGTATAGACGAGGAATAAAAGATCCTAATACCACCCAGTTGGCGACGTGGGCCCGTAAGCCACACAGCCAAGTTAGTAAACTAGTTTCTCGGTTTCTAGACTCAACTTCGGCCAAGGAATTTGGAGGGGGCTTCCTACAGGCAGTCGGCTCTGATACCAACTTGTGACGCCCCCGGTTCAATCGTACACTAATCATACACGCAAACGTGTACGATCAAACCCAGGGAGTCACGGGAAGATATCACAACACAACTCTAAACACAAATAAACGGAGGTCCACAATATTACAGACCAGGGATCCGAAGATCCGAATACATGAGTCAGTCATACAAATAATATCTGGGTACAGACATAGTTAGACAAGTTCTGCCTGAAGAAGGCTAGCACAAACAGCGACACTAGATCGAAAGGCGTTGGCCTCCTGCCTGGGAGCCTCCGATCCTACTCCTGGTCAGATGGCTCGATCCAGTAGTACGTGCCCTCTGGACCCGCCTGGTAGTAGGCTCCGGTGGTGGCGTCTGGCTCCTGGACTCCATCGTCTGGTGTATCATCAAGGTGGGGTATATGGGGGAAAAGAGAAAATAAAGCAACCGTGAGTACTCATCCGAAGTACTCAGCAAGCAAGGATCTATACTACATATGCAACATTATCAATGGAGAAAAGGCTGTATATGTGGACTGGGCTGCAGAAATGCCAGAATAGAGAGAAAGGCCTAGTCCTATCGAAGACTAGCATCTTCAAACATCTTCTCAAAGCCATCATCTTGCAGCAGTAGAAGAGAGTAGAATAGCATTTTATTTAGCAAACATGTTGAAGTACAGCTCAAAGATCCTTCCTCGACTCCCAGCGAGAAAGTAATCCCGAAGCTTCAATTAAGTAACAAGTATCCAGTTTAAGTAGTAGATCGGGATACACAAACTGAGCGTCCTTTACCGTAGGACCAGCTATCGATAGAAGATTCATCCCTGCAGGGGTGCACTACTGTTACCCAACACGCTCGATCAACTCTGGCCGGACATACTTGCTGGGTAATGCCCATCCTCGGAAGATCAACACGAAGCAGCGCTCTACCTAGGCTCAGCAGAGAGGTCAGCACGCCGGACTAACCTATGCACCCAGGGGTCTCTGGCCATCGCCCTGGGCACCCTGCGCGTTGCGTGGCTGGCCGGGGTGCAGGCGCGACACTGAACTCGCCAGTGAAGTATCCAGCCCAATCCCGACGATCAGCCCGCACGGTGAATCGTGACGTCTGATAAGCTTTCGGCGAAACGTACATCGCAGAGGGCCCCATAACCATTATCCCGCGTGGTGGCAGTGCGTATAGGGCACGTCGACCCACTCAGATCACACACCCAAATCCAATAGGCTCAATTAGTATCAAGCGGAGACAATCAGAGTCTCTGATGCTCCGCCACAATGTCACACTCGAGTGCCCTTCCGGCACACCCGAAATCATAGATCCCCAGCGGGTACCCACCAGGGTGGACCCGCCTGTGAAAAAGGTCAAGTAACCATGTGGTCATAATCATCAGGGTGAACGTAAGAGGTATCACCCTCGAGGTTCACACTAAGGGGTTGCACGACAGAGTCGTATCGGACATGGAGAAGGAGGAATCACCCTCGATGACCACGACCGTACAGCTATGCTGCAGAGTATTCATCAGGAGTGCGTTACGAGGTATCACCCTCGGCACTCGATAGTTACTACGCAGAGTCGTACAACTAAGGGGGGTGTGAAGTGAGGCGTCTGTCTCTGATCGACGATCACGTTGATCGAGTCGTTGATGAACAAGCAGGGGCGACAAAGTAAGGTGGTGGGGTCACAGATGGGTCATACCAACCTATACTAAACAGTTTATCATAGGCAGGTAAGATAGCAATGAACAGGTTACAACAGCAGGCTATGCATCAGAATAGGAGCATACATTAACAGTAGCGAAATCTAATGCAAGCAGGAGAATAGAATGGGCGATATCTGGAATGCTCAAGGGGGGGGGGCTTGCCTGGTTGCTCTGGCAAGAGAGGGAGGTCGTCAACGGGCTGCTCGCCGGTAGAGTAGTCGTAACCTGGTGCAGCGTCGTCGGTCTCGGCGTCTATCGAGAGAGAAGGAGGGGGAGAGAAACAATAAATTTACGGCAATAATGCAAACAATATGTATGACATGCCTAAATGATATGCCGGGGTGTTCTACTGCCTAACTAAACGATTTAGTTAATTTAGGAATTTATTTGGATTTATTTAATTAAAGTTGGGCACTATTCATTTACTGAAATCGGTCTAAAAGTTCAATGTTCTTATAGCTGCGGGCGTCTGACGGGAATACGGAGGGCGTATCCGGGCTCGTATCGTCGTTCTGAGCAAGTTTCATGTATAAAATATTTTCATCGGAGATACGGTTTAAAAGATATGATTTTCTAAAGTTTTTTTTAATTTCTGAAATTTAATTAATTATTTAATTCAACATTAACCGAAACAGTGATTGATGACGTCAGCATGACATCATGCTGACGTCAGTAGCCACCTGACAGGGTGGGTCCCACCTGTCATAGGCTGTCAGGTTAATTAGGTTTAATTAATTTAATTACTGATTAATTAACACTAATTAGTTAATTAGATTAACCTAATCAGGATTAATTAACTAATTAATTAATTAACTAATTATTAAATTAATTATTTTATTTATTTTTATTTTTATTTTCGTTATTTTTCCTAAAACGTTTCTGGGCCGTGGGCCCCATTCGTCAGCGTCACAGGGGGTTCGGGCCCCACTGGGCAGTGGCCCAGGGGCGGACACGTCCGGGGCGTGCCCCTTTTTGGGACCGGACATGTCCGGTGCCCAAAGGGGACGCACGGGCGGGCGCGGGCGCAGCCCGAGCGGGCGCGTCCAGGGTGCGCCCGGGCGCTGGCCACGGGCGCCGGCGAGGCGCGGCCGGACGGGTCGGTGGTGAGCGCGGGGCCACGGCGAGCGATGCGGACGAGGTGTGGGGGCGCGCGCGCGCGCGGGTGGCCGCGGCGAGCGGAGGCAGAGGCGAGAGGACGAGCGGCAGCGGCGGCTGGAGTGGGCGCGAGCGGGGCGCGCGCAGCGCGGTCGGGCGCGAGCCGGGGCGCGGCGACGCGTGAGCATGCGCGCAGCGCGGTGAGCGGCGGCACGGGGGCGCGGTGCGCGCGGCGAGGTGCGGGAGCAGAGAGGGGGAAAGAGGCCCGAGGCCTCACCGTGCTCGTAGGGACGGGGCAGCGGGAGGTCGGGGTGGTCGACGGGGACGACGGCGACGGGGAGGCAGGCCGGCGGGGAGGCGCGGGCTCCGGGCGGCGGCGAGGTCGTCGCGGGCGACGGGATCGGGGATTTGCCCCGATCCGGATCCAGTCGAGGGAGGGGGCGACCGAGCGCCAGGCGGCTGGGCGGGGAAGAGGAGAGGACGGGGCGACGTCGGTGTGGCGGCGGCGTCGGCGCTAGCCGACCGGCGCGGGAGCGGGGCGGCGTCGGCGAGAGGCGTCGGCGACGGGGCCGTTCCCGCGATCCCGATCCCGATCTGGATCGGGAGGTGGGGGCTGACGAGGGGGAGGCGGCGACGGGGCGGCGTCGGCGACGGCGTAGGCGACGGGGCGGACGGGATCGGGAGATCCCGATCCAGACGAGGGGGGGGGAGAGGAGCGAGGGGAATGGGGGTGGGTGACGCTAGGGTTCGGGCGTCCCTGGGGGTATAGGCTAGGGGGCGCGGGTGGGCCGGCCGGCTGGGCTTCGGCCCAGTTGGGCCGGAGGGGGGGGGGTCCTTCTTCTTCTTTTCTGTTTCATTTTTCTTTTATCTTTTTCTTTATTCTCCTTTCTCAGTTTAGTAAATAGTCAGGCCTCAAAATGGTTTTTGTAAAACATGAGACCTAGTTCATAAATACTAGTGCATTATTCCCTAACACCTAAAATTAGTTTGGACAAAACATAATTCCATATTTATTTCAGATTTAATAAATGGTTATTAAATATTATCTTTATCCACTGTTTGAGGTTGTTCGAGTCACTTATCCAATTCCAATGATGTTGGTTTCAATTTTAGAATAGCCTCTGGAATATTTGCTATATATCTGACATTTTAGCTCCTATGTTGGACAACTTTCATATTTCACTTTCATTTAATTTTTGAATTTGACTTAGGAGTTGAAATGCAATGTGATGCTAATGATGATTATGCACTGTTGATCATGCTAACATGTCATTATCAAAAGTGATTACTGTTGCTAATCACCGGGGGTGTTACAAGAACATAGGCTGCTTTAATCAAGTGTTGCAAGATATCGAAGATTTTGGCCTCACGCATGTCTTTGCATTTCAGCATCCATGGAACAGAGAGATAATACTTCAATTCTTTGCCACACTGTACATCTCTGGCGATGAATCTGATAGTACCAAATGGATCATGGAATGCATGACCGAAGGGAAATGCATAAAATGCTCTGCAATGGACTTTGTCTCTCATTTTCATTTCCCTCGGTTTGAGCATGACAAGACTGAAATTCGAGTTCACAATATTGATGTCATCTCCGATGAAGATTTCCGTTGCACCATGGACCAAGAGAAAATCAGAGACTACAATGGTCCTCCCCTGCCCGAGCATTTGACTTTTTACAATCATACTTTATACCACCTGCTCACTTATACCATTTGTCCTCTGGCTGGGATGAACGCTGACAATGCTATATCTGATGTTCTTCGAAACACAATTCATGCCATCTCCCAAGGATATATCTTTGATGTTGAAGGCATGTTTCTGCGCATACTGATGGACTCTGCTCAGCATCTGAAAACAATCAAAGTGATGGAAATATGCCCTAGAGGCAATAATAAAATGGTTATTAGTATATTTCCTTAATCATGATAAAGGTTTATTATTCATGCTAGAATTGTATTGACCGGAAACTTAAATACATGTGTGAATACATAAACAAATACCGTGTCCCTAGTAAGCCTCTACTAGACTAGCTCGTTGATCAAAGATGGTTAATGTCTCCTAACCATAGACATGTGTTGTCATTTGATAACGGGATCACATCATTAGGAGAATGATGTGATGGACAAGACCCATCCGTTAACTTAGCATATTGAACGTTCAGTTTATTGCTATTGCTTTCTTCATGTCAAATACATATTCTTTCGACTATGAGATTATGCAACTCCTGGATACCGGAGGAATACCTTGTGTGCTATCAAATTTCACAACGTAACTGGGTGATCATAAAGATGCTCTACAGGTATCTGCAAAGGTGTTTGTTGAGTTGGCATAGATCGAGATTAGGATTTGTCACTCCGAGTATCGGAGAGGTATCTTTGGGCCCTCTCGGTAATACACATCATAAGCTTGCAAGCAAATGACTAAGGAGTTAGTTATGAGGTGATGTATTACGGAACGAGTAAAGAGACTTGCCGGTAACGAGATTGAACTAGGTATGAAGATACCGACGATCGAATCTCGGGCAAGTAACATACCGATGGACAAAGGGAATTATGTATGTTGTCATAACGGTTCGACCGATAAAGATCTTCGTAGAATATGTAGGAGCCAATATGGGCATCTAGGTTCTGCTATTGGTTATTGACCGGAGAGGTGTCTCGGTCATGTCTACATAGTTCTCGAACCCGTAGGGTCCGCACACTTAACGTTCGATGACGATATAGTATTATATGAGTTATGTGATTTGGTGACCGAATGTTGTTCGGAGTCCCGGATGAGATCACAGACATGACGAGGAGTCTCGAAATGGTCGAGAGGTAAAGATTGCTATATAGGACGATGGTATTTGGACACCGGAAGTGTTTCGGGTGATACCGGGTACTTGTCGGGTCACCGGAAGGAGTTCCGGGCAACCCCGGCAAAGTAATGGTCTTAATGGGCCAAGTGAGGGAACAAACCAGCCCACAAGGGGCTGGTGCGCCCCCTTTAGGTGTCCGGACCTAGGGGAGAGAAGGAAAGAGGGGACTAGGTCTCCCCCTTCCTTCCCTCTCCCCCTCTTTCCTTCCCCCTTGGGGAATACATGGCAGGGGGGCGCAGGGCAGGGCAGGAGCCCTAGTGGCCGGCGGCCAGCCCTAGGCGCGCCCTGGCTGCCTCCCCTCCCCCCACCTATATATATATATATATGGGGAGGGGGCGCCACACAAGGACACACAACATTG
Source organism: Thinopyrum elongatum (assembly GCA_011799875.1). Classification (NCBI taxonomy): domain Eukaryota; kingdom Viridiplantae; phylum Streptophyta; class Magnoliopsida; order Poales; family Poaceae; genus Thinopyrum; species Thinopyrum elongatum. Next base: position 469,528,083 of record CM022303.1, on the reverse strand, counting down.
TCTTAGCCGTGTGCGGCGCCCCCGTCCACCGTTTACACCCTCGGTCATATTTTAGTAGTGCTTAGGCGAAGCCCAGCAGAGATCACTTCACCATCACCGTCACCATGCCGCCGTGCTGCCGGAACTCATCCACTACCTCGCCATCTTGCTGGATCAAGAAGGCGGAGGACATCACCAAGCTGAACATGTGCAGAACGCGGAGGTGCCGTACGTTCGGTACTTGATCGGTTGGAGCGCGAAGAAGTTCGACTACATCAACCGCGTTATCAAATGCTTCCACTTACAGTCTACGAGGGTACGTAGACACACTCTCCCCTCTCGTTGATATGCATCTCCTTGATAGATCTTGCGTGTGCGTAGATTTTTTTTTGTTTTCCATGTAACGTTCCCCAACAGTGGCATCCAAGCCAGGTCTATGCGTAGATGATATGCACGAGTAGAACACAAAGAGTTGTGGGCGGTGATAGTCATACTGCTTACCACCAACGTCTTATTTTGATTCAGCGGTATTGTGTGATGAAGCGGCCCGGACTAACCTTACATGTCCACGCACATGAGACCGGTTCCACCGACAGACATGCAACTAGTTTTGCATAAAGGTGGCTGGCGGGTGTCTGTTTCTCCTACTTTAGTTGAATCGAATTTGACTACAGTCGGTCCTTGAAGAAGGTTAAAACAGGAAACTTGATGAAACACCATTGTGGTTTTTGCCATAGGTAAGAACGTTTCTTGCTAGAAGCCCGTAGCAGCCACGTAAAACTTGCAACAACAAAGTAGAGGACGTTTAACTTGTTTTTGCAGGGCATGTTGTGATGTGATATGGTCAAGACATGATGTGATATACATTATTGTATGAGATGATCATGTTTTGTAAATTATCAGCAACCGGCAGGAGCCTTATGGTTGTCTCTTTATTGTACGAAATGCAAATGCCATGTAATTTCTTTACTTTATCGCTATGCGTTAGCAATAGTTGGCGAGACGACCACGACGCAACGATGGAGATCAAGGTGTCGAGCCGGTGACGATGGAGATCATGATGATGCTTTGGAGATGGAGATCAAAAGCACAAGATGATGATGTCCATATCATGTCACATATTTTGATTGCATGTGATGTTTATCTTTTATGCATCTTATTTTGCTTAGAACGACGGTAGCATTATAAGATGATCCCTTCACTAAATTTCAAGATAAAAGTGTTCTCCCCGAGTATGCACCATTGCCAAAGTTTGTCGTTTCGAAGCACCACGTGATGATCGGGTGTGATAGACTCTACGTTCACATACAACGGGTGTAAGACAGTTTTGCACATGCAGAATACTTGGGTTAAACTTGACGAGCCTAGCATGTACAGACATGGTCTCAGAACACTAGAGACTGAAAGGTCGAACGTGAGTCATATAGTAGATATGATCAACATAGAGATGTTCACCATTGATGACTACCCCATCTCACGTGATGATCGGACATGGGTTAGTTGATTTGGATCATGTATCACTTAGATAACTTGAGGGATATTAATTTAAGTGGGAGTTCATTAGTAATTTGATTAATTGAACTTAAATTTATCATGAACTTAGTCTTAGTAGTTTTTGCATAATTATGTCGTAGATCAATAGCTCGCAATATAGCTCCCCTATTTTTGATATGTTCCTAGAGAAAACTAAGTTGAAAGATGATAGTAGCAATGATGCGGACTGGGTCCGTGATCTGAGGATTATCCTCATTGCTGCACAAAAGAGTTATGCACCACTAGGTGACATACCTGTTGCAGGAGCAGATGCAGACGTTATGAATGTTTGACAAGCTCAATATGATGACTACTTGATAGTTTAGTGCGCCATGCTTTACGGCTTAGAACCGGGACTTCAAAAATGTTTTGAACGCCACGGAGCATATGAGATGTTCCAAGAGCTAAAATTGGTATTTCAGGCTCATGCCCGTGTTGAGAGGTATGAGACCTCTGACAAATACTTTGCCTACAAGATGGAGGAGAATAGCTCAGCCAGTGAGCATGTGCTCAGAATGTCTGGGTACTACAATCGCTTGAATCAAGTGGGAGTTAATCTTCTAGATAAGATAGTGATTGATAGAGTTCTGTAGTCACTATCACCAAGCTACTAGAACTTCATGATGAACTATGATATGCAAGGGATGACGAAAATGATTCCCGAGCTTTTCGCGATGCAGAAATCAGCGAAGGTAGAAATCAAGAAAGAGCATCAAGTGTTGATGGTTAACAAGACCACTAGTTTCAAGAAAAGGGGCAAGGGAAAGAAAGGGAACTTCAAGAAGAATGGCAAGCAAGTTGTCGCTCCCATAAAGAAGCCCAAAGCTAGACCCAAGCCTAAAACTGAGTGCTTCTACTGCAAAGGAAATGGTCACTGGAAGTCGAACTGCCCCAAATACTTGGCAGATAAGAAGGATGGCAAAGTGAACAAAAGTATATTTGATATACATGTTATTGATGTGTACCTTACTAGTATTCATAGTGGCCCCTGGGTATTCGATACCGGTTCAATTGCTAAGATTAGTAACTCGAAACAGGAGTTGCAGAATAAACAGAGACTAGTTAAGTGTGAGGTGATGATGTGTGTTGGAAGTGATTCCAAGGTTGATACGATCACCATCGCACACTCCCTCTACCTTCGGGATTAGTGTTGAACCTAAATAAATGTTATTTGGTGTTTGCGTTAAGCTTGAATATGATTAGATCATGTTTATTGCAATACGGTTATTCATTTAAGTTAGAGAATAATTGTTGTTCTGTTTACATGAATAAAACCTTCTATGGTCATACACCCTATGTGAATGGTTTATTGAATCTTGATCGTAGTGATACACATATTCATAATATTGATGCCAAAAGATGCAAAGTTGATAATGATAGTGCAACATACTTGTGGCACTGCCATTTAGGTCATATTGGTGTAAAGCGCATGAAGAAACTACATGTAGATGGACTTTTGGAATCACTTGATTATGAATCATTTGATACTTGCGAACCATGCCTCATGGGCAAGATGACTAAAACTCCGTTCTCCAGAACAATGGAGCAAGCTAATGACTTATTGGAAATAATACATACCGATGTATGCGATCCGATGAGTGTTGAGGCACGCGGCGGGTATCATTATTTTCTGACCTTCACAGATGATTTGAGTAGATATGGGTATATCTACTTAATGAAACACAAGTCTGAAACATTTGAAAAGTTCAAAGAATTTCAGAGTGAAGTGGAGAATCATCATAACAAGAAAATAAAGTTTCTACGATCTGATCGCGGAGGCGAATATTTGAGTTACGAGTTTGGCCTTCATTTAAAACAATGTGCAATTGTTTCATAACTCACTCCACCTGGAACACCACAGCGTAATGGTGTGTCCGAACGTCATAACCGTACTTTATTAGATATGGTGTGATCTATGATGTCTCTTACCGATTTACCACTATCATTTTGGGTTATGCATTAGAGACAGACGCATTCACGTTAAATAGGGCACCGTCTAAATCCGTTGAGATGACACCGTATGAACTGTGGTTTGGCAAGAAACCTAAGCTGTCATTTTTGAAAGTTTGGGGTTGCGACACTTATGTCAAAAGGCTTCAGCCTGATAAGCTCGAACCCAAATTGGAGAAGTGCGTCTTCATAGGATACCCTAAGGAAACAATTGGGTACACCTTCTACCACAGATCCGAAGGCAAGATCTTTGTTGCCAAGAATGGATCCTTTCTAGAGAAGGAGTTTCTCTCGAAATAAGTGAGTGGGAGGAAAGTAGAACTTTATGAGGTAATTGTATCTTCTCTCGAATTGGAAAGTAGTACATCAGAGAAATCCGTTCCCGTGATGCCTACACCAACTAGAGAGGAAGCTAATGATGATGATGATGAAACTTCAGATCAAGTTACTACTAGACCTCATAGGTCGACCAGAGCATGATCCGCACCAGAGTGGTACAGTAATCCTGTCCTGGAAGTCATGTTACTAGACCAAGGCAAACCTACGAACTATGAAGAAGCTATGATGAGCCCAGATTCCGATAAATGGCTTGAGGCCATGAAATCTGAGATAGGATCCATGTATGAGAACAAAGTATGGACTTTGGTGGACTTGCCCGATGATCGGCAAGCCATAGAAAATAAATGGATCTTCAAGAGGAAGACGGACGCTGATGGTAATGTTACTATCTATAAAGCTCGACTTGTTGCGAAAGGTTTTCAACAAGTTCAAGGAGTTGACTACAATGAGACTTTCTCACCCGTAGTGATGCTTAAGTCTGTCCAAATCATGTTAGCAATTGCCACATTTTATGATTATGAAATCTGGCAAATGGACGTCAAAACTGCATTCCTTAATGGATTTCTCAAAGAAGAGTTGTATATGATGCAACCAGAAGATTTTGTCGATCCTAAAGGTGCTAACAAAGCGTGCAAGCTCCAGCGATCCATCTATGGACTGGTGCAAGCATCTCAGAGTTGGAATATACGCTTTGATGAGATGATCAAAGCATATGGTTTTATACAGACTTACTGTGAAGCCTGTATTTACATGAAAGTGAGTGGGAGCTCTGTAGCATTTCTGATATTATATGTGGATGACATATTGTTGATTGGAAATGATATAGAATTTTTGGATAGCATAAAAGGATACTTGAATAAGAATTTTTCAATGAAAGACCTCGGTGAAGCTGCTTACATATTAGGCATCAAGATCTATAGAGATAGATCAAGACGCTTGATAAGATTTTCAATGAATACATACCTTGACAAGATTTTGAAGGAGTTCAAAATGGATCAGTCAAAGAAGGAGTTCTAGCCTGTGTTACAAGGTGTGAAATTGAGTAAGACTCAAAGCCCGACCACGGCAGAAGATAGAGAGAGAATGAAGGTCATTTCCTATGCCTCAACCATAGGTTATATAAAGTATGTCATGTTGTGTACCAGACCAGTTGTGTGCCTTGCCATGAGTTTGGCAAGGGGGTACAATAGTGATCCAGGAGTGGATCACTGGACAGCGGTCAAAATTATCCTTAGGTACCTAAAATAGGACTAAGGGAATGTTTCTCGGTTATGGAGGTGATAAAGAGTTCGTCGTAAAGGGTTACGTCGATGCAAGCTTTGACATCGATCCGAATGACTCTGAGTCTCAATCTGGATACGTATTGAAAGTGGGAGCAATTAGCTAGAGTAGCTCCATGCAGAGCATTGTAGACATAGAAATTTGCAAAATACATACGGATCTGAATGTGACAGACCCGTTGACTAAACTTCTCTCACAAGCAAAACATGATCACACCTTAGTACTCTTTGGGTGTTAATCACATGGCGATGTGAACTAGATTATTGACTCTAGTAAACTCTTTGGGTGTTGGTCACATGGCGATATGAACTATGGGTGTTAATCACATGGTGATGTGAACTAGATTATTGACTCTAGTAAACTCTTTGGGTGTTAATCACATGGCGATGTGAACTAGATTATTGACTCTAGTGCAAGTGGGAGACTGATGGAAATATGCCCTAGAGGCAATAATAAAATGGTTATTATTATATTTCCTTAATCATGATAAAGGTTTATTATTCATGCTAGAATTGTATTGACCGGAAACTTAAATACATGTGTGAATACATAAACAAATACCGTGTCCCTAGTAAGCCTCTACTAGACTAGCTCGTTGATCAAAGATGGTTAAGGTTTCCTAACCATAGACATGTGTTGTCATTTGATAACGGGATCACATCATTAGGAGAATGATGTGATGGACAAGACCCATCCGTTAGCTTAGCATATTGATCATTCAGTTTATTGCTATTGCTTTCTTCATGTCAAATACATATTCCTTCGACTATGAGATTATGCAACTCCCGGATACCGGAGGAATACCTTGTGTGCTATCAAATGTCACAACATAATAGGGTGATCATAAAGATGCTCTACAGGTATCTCCGAAGGTGTTTGTTGAGTTGGCATAGATCGAGATTAGGATTTGTCACTCCGAGTATCGGAGAGGTATCTCTGGGCCCTCTCGATAATACACATCATAAGCTTGCAAGCAAATGACTAAGGAGTTAGTTATGAGGTATTGTATTACAGAATGAGTAAAGAGACTTGCCGGTAACGAGATTGAACTAGGTATGAAGATACCGACGATCGAATCTCGGGCAAGTAACATACCGATGGACAAAGGGAATTACGTATGTTGTCATAACGGTTCGACCGATAAAGATCTTCATAGAATATGTAGGAGCCAATATGGTCATCCAGGTTCCACTATTGGTTATTGACCGAAGAGGTGTCTCGGTCATGTCTACATAGTTCTCGAACCCGTAGGGTCCGCACGCTTAACGTTCGATGACGATATAGTATTATATGAGTCATGTGATTTGGTGACCGAATGTTATTCGGAGTCTCGGATGAGATCGCGGACATGATGAGGAGTCTCGAAATGGTTGAGAGGTAAAGATTGATATGTAGGACGATGGTATTTGGACACCGGAAGTGTTTCGGGTGATACCTGGTACTTGTCGGGTCACCGGAAGGAGTTCCGGGCAACCCCGGCAAAGTAATGGGCTTAATGGGCCAAGTGAGGGAACAAACCAGCCCATAAGGGGCTGGTGCATCCCCTTTAGGTGGCCGGCCCTAGGGGAGAGAAGGAAAGAGGGGACTAGGTCTCCCCCTTCCTTCCCTCTCCCCCTCTTTCCTTCCCCCTTGGGGAATACATGGCAGGGGGCGCAGGGCAGGGCAGGAGCCCTAGTGGCCGGCGGCCAGCCCTAGGGCGCACCCTGGCTGCCTCCCCTCCCCCCACCTATATATATATATGGGGAGGGGGCACCACACAAGGACACACAACATTGTCTTAGCCATGTGCGGCGCCCCCGTCCACCGTTTACACCCTCGGTCATATTTTCGTAGTGCTTAGGCGAAGCCCTGCGGAGATCACTTCACCATCATCGTCACCACGCCGTCGTGCTGCCGGAACTCATCCACTACCTCGCCATCTTGCTGGATCAAGAAGGTGAAGGACGTCACCGAGCTGAACCTGTGCAGAACGCGGAGGTGCCGTACGTTCGGTACTTGATCGGTTGGAGCGTGAAGAAGTTCGAATACATCAACCGCGTTATCAAACGCTTTCGCTTACGATCTACGAGGGTACGTAGACACACTCTCCCCTCTCATTGATATGCATCTCCTTGATAGATCTTGCGTGTGCATAGAATTTTTTTTGTTTTCCATGCAATGTTCCCCAACACAAAGTCTTTGCGCCTTGGATTCAGAAAGTGGTTAATTATGCCATGCACACCGAATATTTGGTGAAAGTTAGTCATAAAAGCTTCATTCCTCCGGTACGTGATACGTTGCGAGTCATGGAAGATTTTTCTTCGGGCAAAGCACCAGTGTCAAGCCCTCCAGATTATCACAACACATTCAATGGGCCACGGCTGCCTCAGCGTGATCGCCAACCAAATACCCAACCTCCTTCACACCTTGAAGTGAGTTTGCGTACTCAACAGTTGCTGTTGCAGCATATGGCTGAGTATTGCTGAGAGAAAGAACATCTGGCTGCCGAACTGAATGCCATCAACAACCGTACGAAAGTAGTGCACATGATCACGGCTGAAAATAAGAAGCGTCTATGGAAATTGCTTCGAAAGTTCTTCTCCAAGAAACAACTCAGCAACTCATATCTTAAAGAACTCTATGAGTATATTGATCAAGGTTTCTCTGCCGAAGACTTTCAAGATCGTGTCACTCCACCTTTGCCAGCTCGTGAGCTAACAACTGATTTACTTCGGTTTCAGCTACGCAAGTTGCTTGACGAATCAGAAGCTACCTCACCAACTGAGAAACCAGCTGAAGGAAATGTGCTGTCTCGCAAGAATTAACAAGTTGATCCCACTGTGCCCTCATCCTCTCAGCCTCAAGCAAGTCTCGAAGGAATATGTGCTGCTGCTGACGATGAAGGTATTCCAACTACTTCCGAATCGGAAACTTCCTCGGCCAGTTCCCCTGGAGATGCCGCAGAGTGAATCAAGTTCACCTCTTTTGCACTCATGTTCTTCGTCACCTTTTTGACACTAGTTGACAAAAAGGGGGAGAATTACATCGAGGTTTCGATAGATTTGCTCTGATAGATTTGCTCTCTGTGTTTATTTGGTCTGGTTTTTATGAGACTTCTGTGCTATATGCCTTAAAGACTATCTGTGCTCTGATGTAAAACTTCTGATCTATGATGTAATATTATTAACCCCGCCTGCTACACTATTTCTCTCGAAGCATTTGTTTTGCAGGTGGATTATTATCAGAAGTTATGAATGATTGCACTACATTCTTGATGGATTATATATCATCAGTGTGAATCATTACCTCGAATGATTGAAAAATCCTCCACATATTTCAATAAATTGCAGAGAATTTAATATCATATTTCTGACCCTGCATACATCCAGGGGAGTATATTTCATCATCGAGCCAAGTAACGCAAATTCACTCTTGTTCGATTTACATTTCATTTATCTATCTTCACTTCGATGATTATCTGTTTTGTCAACAACCGTCCAAAAAGGGGGAGATTGTTGGTGCAATGATATGCCCCTTATGTTTTGGAGTTTGTTGACATAAACAGTATGGGACGTATGTGTTTGCTAGTGCACATAGAGTAACAGGTCCCTGATGTATCGAGGAGTTTGATACAAACGACGAAGATGATCTCCCTGCGTTGCAGCGAAGATTATCACCGAAGATGTTAAACAAGAGTGACCCCTAAATTTTTTTTGAAGTAAAGCAATTGGTTCGATGTCTATCCGAGAAGATTGAAGACGAAGTGAAGATGTAGCATTTGTTTCATTATTCTTCTTCTTTCATTGAGTCATAGGACCACCATACTATTAAGAGGGGTGTAGCGTTCGAAACTTTGATTCTCTGATGCTAAACCCAAATCCTATGAAAGCTGTGAGAGAAATCTCTTTGTGTTCCGAGCAAATACTTGCCAGCAAGAGACTGTGATCTTCTTCGCTGCGAGAGATTTGTCTCAGACCGAAGTGTTAGCATTACTTGTTCCTCAAGTAATGTTACCGTTGCTCCAAATCCGATCGTTGTGAATGTGTCGGTTGGCCATTGGCTAGACCGCGTGTCCAAAATGGTCATTTACCGTCTGGGAAGGTTGCGGCTATGGTTGTGGCTATAAATAGCCACCCCGCGCCGGCTTTGTCCGGTGGCTGCTCCGTTTGATTATGAGAAGATTGTTGAGCAACCCACTCTCTGAGCGATTTGATTTTAAAATCCACCGAGAGAACAAGCCCCTAGAGCTGAAGAATTAGCTAGTGGTTCAGCATCACTAGAATCTAAGTCAAGTATGCTCCGCCTATTACTCTTGAGAGCTGAAAACTCAGTAGACGGTTAGGTGTCAATTTCTTTAGAGACCAAGAGTGATTGTGGTTCTCGAAGAAGAAGTCTGTAAAGGTTTGAGATCACCTTCAAGTATCTACCACGAGTGATCGGCATTGGTTGACGAACCAATTGTCGAGGAGAATAGGGTGAAGAGAGTTTATCTTCCGTGTTAAGTCACAACCCCTCCAACCAGACGTAGTCCTTGTGCAGAAGGACGAACTGGTCGAACAAATACCTTGTCGACATCGAGCATCTTCGGTTATCTCTGTCACTCATGTTTACCTTTGATGCATTTTCATTCGTGTGATTTGTATCAATGCACAACTTAGTTTTCTTTCGGTACTCAGTTTTAGTTCGCTGTAGTTTGTTTTTCATTCGTTCCGCTGCTGGGTTCTGAGAGTTCTGAGTTTTCCGAAGAAAATTTAAAACTCCCATTCAACCCCCCCTCTGGTAGACATACTTTGTTCCTACAGAGACTATGATTCCCCCACAAGTTGGGATGGAACTTCGGACAAAATTAGCGCTTTCAAATACAATCAACAACTCCGGCTGCTCTGTTATTTGTCTTCAAGAATCTAAAATGCAGACCTTTAATGCAAGTACTCTTAAGGCCATTTGTCCTCGCCATTTTGATTCTTTTGTGTTCATCCCATCTATGGAAGCGTCGGGTGGAATTGTGACAATATGGTGCAATAGTGTTTTTGTTGGCCAGGTTTTTCTTACTGAGCAATTTGCTTTGGCCATTGAATCCACGTCTATGCAACCTAACAATAAGTGGAAACTAGTCAATATTTATGGGCCGTGTCAAGGAGATCAGCGTGACGCTTTCACTAAATGGCTTTTTGATGTTGGCATCCCATCCACTGAAGACTGGTTGCTCCTTGGCGACTTCAATTATATCCAATCACCTGAAAATCATAACAAGCCGGGTGGAGACATACACGACATGTTTACTTTTAATGATTTCACCCGTGAACAGCGCCTCACTGAACTTCCTATCAAAGGGAGAAACTACACCTGGTCGAATATGCAACAAAACCCACTTCTCGAGCAACTTGACTGGTTTTTCACGACCTTAAATTGGACTTCCTCCTTTCCAAACACTTTAGTGAACCCCTTGGACGACCAGTCTCTGATCACATTCCATGTTTCGTGATCATTCAAACCATGATACCCAAGAGCAAGCTTTTTAGGTTTGAAACATATTGGATTGCACATCCTGGATTCATGGAGGTTATTTCTCAAGCTTGGAACAGGCCCATAAAGCATGGCAAATCTGAAAATGTGGCTTCCAGCATATGTTAGAAGCTTAAGAACCTGTGTCACGCCCTCAGTCAATGGAGTAAGAAGATATCATGCTTGAAGATTGCAATTGAAAACACTAATAGGGCACTTCTTGAACTGGGTCAACTTGCTGATCGTAGAAACCTCACTGTTCCAGAAGGCAACTTCCAGAACATTCTCAAAAAACACCTGCTTCGTCTTTTACAACACCAAAAAGAATATTGGAAAAACGATGCACAATCCGATGGATTAAATTCGAAGACGAGAACTCCAAATTCTTTCAAGCCCGTCGCGACCGAAAGGTACATAAAAAATTGCATCTCTAGTCTGAAAACTAGTGAAGGCGTTCTTGTTGAAGATCATACGGGCAAAGAATCTATTCTCTTTGAAGCTTTTAGAGATCGCATGGGCAAATCAAACCCACCACGGATGAGATTTAACCTCTCTAATATGTTGCACTCACAAGTAGATTTTGATAGTCTCACAGTTCCATTCACACACGAGGAAGTGGCCAATGTGGTGAAAGAAATTCCCCCAAATCGTGCCCCTGGTCCGGATGGCTTTAATGGTGCATTTCTGAATGCGTGTTGGCCAGTCATCAAAAATGACTTCTATCGCCTTTGTGATGATTTTCATCAAGGAAACCCCAACCTGGAAAGTCCCAATTATGGCTACATTACCTTGATACCCAAGAAACGTACACCTGAAACTTTTAATGATTTCCGTCCAATTACTCTCCTTAACTGTTGCCTCAAGCTTATCACCCAGATCTTAGCCAATAGACCGCAAAGAATTATTCTGTAGATCGTGCACCGAAATCAATACGGTTTCCTGCTGGGGAGATCCATTCGTGATTGCCTAGCTTGGGCATTCGAATGCATTCATTAATGCCAAGCATCCAAATGTGAGATAGTACTTCTGAAATTGGACTTTGCAAGAGCGTTTGACACGGTTGAACACCCGGCCATCATTCAGATCATGCAGAGTATGGGATTCAATGATAAATGGGTTGCATGGTTTAAATGCATTCTAGCATATGGTAAATCTTCGGTTCTTCACAACGGTGTGCCGAGGAAGCAATTCTGGTGCAAGTGTGATGTCCGACAAGGCGACCCCCTATCACCTTTGATCTTTGTGCTCGCCGCCGACCTGCTCCAAACAGCTATCAATGAGGCTCTGGCAAACAATCTATTGCAGCTTCCCATTCCAACGACTGATGAAGTCAACTACCTGGTGATTTAATACGCCAATGATAGATTATTGTCATGCCCGCTTGCCTTGATCAGGCTGCCCGGATGAAAAATATACTTGCAGAATATGCCACTTCCGTGGGGCTTTAGATCAATTTTCACAAGTCTACGTTGTCGGAATCGGGGCTCCGCAGACCCAAACAAGGTTCAAACTCTGGAGCGTGTGCGAAGGATCCTGCCTAGCTACAGCTCGCTGCTCACCACCTCATGGCTTGGCTCCGTAGAGCTCGAGCGAGCGGGGAGAAGAAGTGGACACAATGATTTACCCAGGTTCGGGCCACCTTGCGGTGTAAAAACCTACTCCTGCTTTGTGGTGGATTGCCTCGCGAGGAGGATGAGTATGAACTAGTACAAGTGTGAGCTGCCTCGGGAGAGCTCAATGGCAGAAGGATTCGATCCTATTTACGGTGGATATTAGTCTATATTTATAATGGCCTTGGTCCTCTTCCCTCATAGCTTAGGCGGGAAGGGATACCACAGCGGCCAATTTGAAGAGGGATAGGAGTACACCCTATCCTGATTAAAGGTGGTCTTCGCCTGCAAAGCCTCTGGTCGTGACGTAGTGGTGGGCTCGGTGATGACCTCCGTCCTGCCGAGCCCGTGGCCTTGGTCTTGTTGCATTGGAATGGAAACCTTTGGGGATTCCTTGGGAACCCGCGTCCATCCTTGCCTCCTTAGCACCAAAGAGGAAACTATCCTGGACTGCGCCCGCTGGCGCCCTTCTGGCTCTGGTCGTCATGGCTCACGTCACCGTGCGCCTCGCGAGGTGGGGTGCATGCCTAGATATGTCCGCTCCTCGGGAGGCCTTGATGTCGTTCGCCTCGCGAGGCGGGGGCCCTCGTGAGGGAATTGCTCATGAAGCCTTGGAGTTGGGTCGTACTGGGCCTTTGACGATGCCACGCCCTGGGTCGCAGGCAGACGGGTCTGGGTACCCCCGGTCCCAGGACTCCGACATACATTGGTTTTGATCAACACTCCTGTCGACAAATGCAATGCCACAACGACCATGTCCAGCTGCACTACGGCCAGCATGCCTTTCACCTACGTAGGGTTGCCGCTTGCCACCACAAAACCCACGGTACTGGATATGCTCCCTAGGTATGCAAAGCTGAAAGTAAAATTACTGCTGCCATATCCGTTGATACGTCTCCGTCGTATCTATAATTTTTTATTGTTTCATGCCAATATTCTACAACTTTCATATACTTTTGGCAACATTTTATATTATTTTTGGGACTAACATATTGATCCAGTGCCCAGTGCCAGTTCCTGTTTATTGCATGTTTTTTGTTTCGCAAAATATCCATACCAAACGAAGTCCAAACGCGATAAAAATTTACGGAGATTTATTTTGGAATATATGTGATTTTTGGGAATTGGAATCAACGCGAGACGATGCCCAAGGGGGCCACAAGCTCGAGGGGCGCGCCCCCTACCCTGGGTGCGCCTAGAGGGCTTGTGGGTCCCCTGTAAGTCGGTTGGTGCCCTTCTTTCGCCGCAAGAAAGATAATATCCGGAAGAAAACCGTGTTAAAATTTCAGCCCAATCGGAGTTACGGATCTCCAGCAATTTAAGAAACGGTGAAAGGCCAGAAAACAGGAACGCAGAAACAGAAGGAAATAGAGGGAGAGATCCAATCTCGGAGGGGCTCCCGCCCCTCCGCCCCCATGGAGGCCATGGACCGGAGGGGAAACCCTCCTCCCATCTAGGGGGGAGGTCAAGGAAGAAGAAGGAGGGGGGCTCTCTCCCCCTCTCTCCCGGTGGCATCGGAACGCCGCCGGGGCCATCATCGTGACGACGATCTACACCAACAACTTTGCCGCCGTCATCACCAACTCTCTCCCCCTCTATGCAGCGGTGTAACACCTATTCTCCCCGCTTAATCTCTACTTAAACATGGTGCTCAACGCTATATATTATTTCCCAATGATGTATGTCTATCCTATGATGTTTGAGTAGATACGTTTTGTCCTATGGGTTGATTGATGATCATGATTGGTTTGAGTTGTATGTTTTATTATTGGTGCTGTCCTTTGGTGCTCTCCATGTCGCGCAAGCGTGAGGGGTCCCCACTGTAGGGTGTTGCAATATGTTCATGATTCGCTTATGGTGGGTGGCGTGAGTGACAGAAGCACAGACCCGAGTAAGTGGGTTGTTGCGTATGGGAGTAAAGAGGACTTGATACTTAATGCTATGGTTGGGTTTTACCTTAATGATCTTTAGTAGTTGTGGATGCTTGCTAGAGTTCCAATCATAAGTGCATATGATCCAAGTAGAGAAAGTATGTTAGCTCATGCCTCTCCCTCATATAAAATTGCAATAATGATTACCGGTCTAGTTATCGATTGCCTAGGGACAAATAACTTTCTTGTGACAAAAAGCTCTCTACTAAAACTAACTTAATTGTTTCTTTATCTAAATAGCCCCTAGCTTTTATTTACGTGTTCTTTATTATCTTGCAAACCTATCCCTATACACCTACAAAGTACTTCTAGTTTCATACTTGTTTTAGGTAAAGCGAACAATAAGCATGCGTAGAGTTGTATTGGTGGTCGATAGAACTTGAATGGAATATAGATTCTACCTTTAGCTCCTCGTTGGGTTCGACACTCTTACTTATTGACAAAGGCTACAATTGATCCCCTATACTCGTGGGTTATCAAGACCTTTTCTGGCGCCGTTGCCGGGGAGCAATGGCGTGGGGTGAATATTCTCGTGTGTGCTTGTTTGCTTTATCACTAAGTAGATTTTATTTTCTGTCCTAAGTTGTTCTCTATCTTTAGTTATGGATATGGAACACGAAATACAAAAGAAAATTAGATGTACTTGCTACTCATGGGGAACCTCCTAAAACCCTCGATGCTCGTTATGTGAAAATATTAAACACTACTTTGATAATCCTGAGAAAACCCCATTCAACTTAATAACGGGAGACACGCTGGATCAACATGAATACTTTAGGGATTATCGCTTGACTCAAAAAGGGAAACTCTTATGGGATCAAATTCATATGTTGCATTGGTATGCTCGGGATCTATGCTTGAGATATGATTATACTTGTTGCTCTAGGATGAAGGCTCCACACCTTCCCTTTTCATGTGAATTTAATGATAATGAAACCTTGGCTTCTTATGCAAATGGTTTATATGATTACTATGATGTGGAACGAATAGAAGAATTTGTTGCTTTTAAGGGGGCTTATGAAATTGAATCTTTGTTTGAAAAGTGTGAAAATTATGATGATGTTGTTTACAGACCTGAAAAATATGCTATAATTAAATATTGCTATGAGAATTATGAATATAATGCCGATATTAATGAGTTTATTGAGAAAGTCTCCGCTATCCAAGAAGAGACTACTATTTTGCAGGAATCTATGGAAGAAGAAATTGATGACACCGTGAGCTCATTAGATGAAAAAGATGACGAGGAGAGTGAAGAACAAAAGGAGGAAGAGCGGATTAGCTACCCATGCCCACCTTCTAATGAGAGTAACTCTTCAACTCATACATTGTTTAATCTCCCTTCATGCTTACCAAAGGATGAATGCTATGATAATTACTATGGTCCCTTGGATTCGTTTGAAATATCCCTTTTTGATGAAATTGATGCTTGCTATGCTTGTGGCCATGATGCCAATATGAATGATGCTTATGGAGATGAACTTGCTATAGTTCCTTATGTTAAGAATGAAATTGTTGCTATTGCACCCACACATGATAGTCCTATTATCTTTTTGAATTCTCCCAACTACACTATATCGGAGAAGTTTGCGCTTATTAAGGATTATATTGTTGGGTTGCATCTTACCATTACACATGATGATTTTGATAGATATAATACGCATGTGCTCGCTACTCCTACTTGCAATTATTATGAGAGAGGAACTACATCTCCACCTCTCTATGTTTCCAACACAATAAAATTGCAAGAAACTGTTTATGCTATGTATCGGCCTTTACTTTGTGTGCATGAATTGTTCTTTTATGACATGCCGATGCATAGGAAGAGAGTTAGACTTCATTGTTGCATGATATATGTTACTTTGTGCTCACTACTAAATTACAAATCATTGCTAATTAAAATTGGCTTTGATATACCTTGGGATCCGGGTGGATCCATTACTTAAGCACTATATGCCTAGCTTAATGGCTTTAAAGAAAGCGCTGCCAGGGAGACAACCCAGAAGTTTTAGAGAGTCATTTTATTCTGTTGTGTGCTTTTATAAAGTTTAAAAAACAAAAAAAAATAGAGGGGAACTTAAAAACTTTTCAAAAAGAGAAGCGATTGGAAGGTTATGCATTAGGGAAGTGAGGGTCGACCTTGAACACTTGTGTTCATGCTCATGGAAACAATGTAGAATTTTTCATGGAAGTTTCTCACAAAAATAATTATCCCCTTGTACAAATCCATTGTATTATAAAAATAATGTGCCAAGATTTGCCTTTAGGATGATTAGATTGCTTGTTTGGTTTGTGCGGTGCAAAAACAGAAACTTTGGCTGTAGTGCGTGAATTTATATTTTTTACTGGAATGTCAAAAGTTTCTGAAATTTTTACACGGTACTGCTATGCAATTTTTTTATTTTTTCCTAATTTTTCAGAATTTGTTTAGTTACAGAAGTATGGTCAATGTTCAGATTGCTACAGACTATTCTGTTTTTGACAGATTCTGCTTTTGATGCATTGTTTTGCGTGTTTTGATGAATCTATGGATTGTATCAGTGATATAAGCCGGGGTGAAGTTAGAGTACAGTAGTTATAATGCAAAAATAAAATGTGAATGGGTCTGCAACATTACTTAAAGTAGTGATTTGCTTTATTATACTAACGGATCTCACGAGGGTTTTGTTAAGTTTTGTGTGATTGAAGTTTTCAAGTTTTGGGTGAGATCACGATGGATGAAGGAATAAGGAGTGGTAAGAGCCTAAGCATGGGGATGCCCGAGGCACCCCAAGGTAATATTCAAGGACTCCCAAGCAACTAAGCTTGGGGATGCCCCAGAAGGCATCCCCTCTTTCTTCTAACGACCATCGGTAATTTTACTTGGAGCTATATTTTTATTCATCACATGATATGCACAAATTCTTGGAGCGTCTTTTGTGTTTATTTTCCCTTTTTCTTTTATGCACCATGCTGGTATGAGATAGTCCTTGGTTGATTTATAGAATGCTTCATGCACTTCACTTATATCTTTTGAGTATGACTTTATAGAATGCTTCATGTGCTTCACTTATATCATTTGAAGTTTGGATTGCCTGTTTCTCTACACATAGAAAACCACCATTTGTAGAATGCTCTTTTGCTTCACTTATATTTGTTAGAGCGTGGGCATATCTTTTGTAGAAAGAATTAAACTCTCATGCTTCACTTATATCTATTTAGAGAGTTAACAGGAATTGGTCATTCACATGGTTAGTCATAAAATCCTACATAAAACTTGTAGATCACTGAATATGATATGTTTGATTCCCTGCAATAGTTTTGCGATATAGAGATGGTAATATATGGGATGTACTAGTGAATGATTGTGGTTTAGTAAGAATATTGGTGTTAAGGTTTGTGATTCCCGAAGCATGCACGTATAGTCTCTCGTTATGCGATGAAATTGGAGCATGATTTATTATTGATTGTCTTCCTTATGAGTGGCAGTCGGGGACGAGCGATGGTCTTTTCCTACCAATCTATCCCCCTAGGGGCATGGATAGTAGTACTTTGCTTCGAGGGCTAATAAACTTTCGCAATAAGTATGTGAGTTCTTTATGACTAATGTGAGTCCATGGATTATACGCACTCTCATCTTTCCGCAATTTGCTAGCCTCTTCGGTACCATGCATTGCCCTTTCTCACCTCGAGAGTTGGTGCAAACTTCGCTGGTGCATCCACACCCCGTGATATGATACGCTCTATCACACATAAGCCTCATTATATCTTCCTCAAAATAGCCACCATACCTACCTATTATGGAATTTCCATCGCCATTCCGAGATACATTGCCATGCAACTTCCACAATCATCATATACATGACTTGAGCATTCATTCTCATATTGCTTTGCATGATCGTAAGATAGCTATCATGATATTTTCATGGCTTGTCCATTTTTTTATATCTTTGCTCTGCTAGATCATTGCACATCCTGGTACACTGTGAGAGGCATTCATATAGAGTCATATTTTGTTCTAGTATCGACTTGTAATTTTGAGTTGTAAGTAAATAAAAGTGTGATGATCATCATTATTAGAGCATTGTCCTAGAAAGGAAAGGATGATGGAGACTATGATTCCCCCACAAGTTGGGATGAGACTCCGGACGAAAAAAAGAAAAAAGAGGCCAAAAAGAGCCCAACAAAAAAAGAAAAAAAAGAGAAAACAAAAAAAATGAAATGAGAGAAAAAGAGAGAAGGGGCAATGCTACTATCCTTTACCACACTTGTGCTTCAGAGTAGCACCATGTTTTTCATATAGAGTCTCCTATGTTGTCACTTTCATATACTAGTGGGAATTTTTCACTATAGAACTTGGCTTGTATATTCCGATGATGGGCTTCCTAAAATGCCCGAGGTCTTCATGAGCAAGCAAGTTGGATGCACACCCACTTAGTTTTCAGTTTGAGCTTTCATACACTTATTGCTCTTAGTGCATCTGTTGCATGGCAATCCCTACTCCTCGCATTGACATCAATTGATGGGCATCTCCATAGCCCGTTGATTAGCCGCGTCGATGTGAGACTTTCTCCTTTTTTGTCTTCTCCACACAACCTTCAACATCATATTCTATTCCACCCATAGTGCTATATCCATGGCTTGCGCTCATGTATTGCATGGGGGTTGAAGAAGCTGAAGCGCGTTAAAAAGTATGAACCAATTGCTCGGCTTGTCATCGGGGTTGTGCATGATAAATACTTTGTGTTAAGAAGATGGAGCATGACAAGACTATATGATTTTTTAGGGATAACGTTCTTTAGCATTGATATTTTGAAAGAGATGATTGTTTGTTGGGATACCTGAGTATTGATGTCTTTATGTCAAATTATAGACTATTGCTTTGAATCGCTCGTGTCTTAATATTCATGCCATGATTAGATTGTATGATCAAGATTATGCTAGGTAGCATTCCACATAAAAAATTATCTTTTTATCATTTACCTACTCGAGGACGAGCAGGAATTAAGCTTGGAAATGCTGATATGTCTCCGTCGTATCTATAATTTTTTATTGTTTCATGCCAATATTCTACAACTTTCATATACTTTTGGCAACATTTTATATTATTTTTGGGACTAACATATTGATCCAGTGCCCAGTGCCAGTTCATGTTTGTTGCATGTTTTTTGTTTCGCAGAATATCCATACCAAACGAAGTCCAAACGCAATAAAAATTTACGGAGATTTATTTTGGAATATATGTGATTTTTGGGAATTGGAATCAACGCAAGACGATGCCCGAGGGGGCCACAAGCTCGAGGGGCGCGCCCCTACCCTAGGCACGCCTAGAGGGCTTTTGGGTCCCCTGTAAGGCGATTGGTGCCCTTCTTTTGCCGCAAGAAAGATAATATTCGGAAGAAAATCGTGTTAAAATTTCAGCCCAATCGGAGTTACGGACCTCCAGGAATTTAAGAAACGGTGAAAGGCCAGAAAACAGGAACGCAGAAACAGAAGGAAACAAAGAGAGAGATACAATCTCGGAGGGGCTCCCGCCCCTCCGCCCCCATGGAGGCCATGGACCAGAGGGGAAACCCTCCTCCCATCTAGGGGGAAGGTCAAGGAAGAAGAAGGAGGGGGGCTCTCTCCCCCTCTCTCCCGGTGGCATCGGAACGCCGCCGGGGCCATCATCGTGACGACGATCTACACCAACAACTTCGCCGCCGTCATCACCAACTCTCTCCCCCTCTATGCAGCGGTATAACACCTCTTCTCCCCATTGTAATCTCTACTTAAACATGGTGCTCAATGCTATATATTATTTCCCAATGATGTATGGCTATCCTATGATGTTTGAGTAGATCCGTTTTGTCCTATGGGTTGATTGATGATCATGATTGGTTTGAGTTGTATGTTTTATTATTGGTGCTGTCCTATGGTGCTCTCTGTGTCGCGCAAGCGTGAGGGGTCCCCGTTGTAGGGTGTTGCAATATGTTCATGATTCGCTTATGGTGGGTGGCGTGAGTGACAGAAGCACAGACCCGAGTAAGTGGGTTGTTGCGTATGGGAGTAAAGAGGACTTGATACTTAATGCTATGGTTGGGTTTTACCTTAATGATCTTTAGTAGTTGCGGATGCTTGCTAGAGTTCCAATCATAAGTGCATATGATCCAAGTAGAGAAAGTATGTTAGCTCATGCCTCTCCCTCATATAAAATTGCAATAATGATTACCGGTCTAGTTATCGATTGCCTAGGGACAAATAACTTTCTTGTGACAAAAAGCTCTCTACTAAAACTAACTTAATCGTTTATTTATCTAAACAGTCCCTAGCTTTTATTTACGTGTTTTTTATTATCTTGCAAACCTATCCCTATACACCTACAAAGTACTTCTAGTTTCATACTTGTTCTAGGTAAAGCGAACAATAAGCGTGCGTAGAGTTGTATCGGTGGTCGATAAAACTTGAAGGGAATATAAATTCTACCTTTAGCTCCTCGTTGGGTTCGACACTCTTACTTATCGAGAAAGGCTACAATTGATCCCCTATACTTGTGGGTTATCATCCATGATGTCCTATGCTGGGAAACTAGCTCTGATGAATTCACTTGTTACCTCGCTGGCAATCTACTCGATGGGTGTCCTGGAACTGCCCCCAAAAATCATTAATCAACTTGATAAAATCAGACGGCATTTTCTTTGATGAAGAAAACTGACGACAGTGATAAATGTAACTCACTGGCGGCTTGGGACATGGTTTGCCGCCAAGCAGAATGGTGGACTAGGTGTGCTCAACCTTAAAATACAGAATGAAGCGCTGCTACTCAAACTACTGCACAATTTTTACAACCAACATGATATTCCATGGGTTAATTAAGCTGATCTGGGATACATATTATGTCAACACAGTACCTCATGCGGCCGCTCTGTGCGGGTCCTTTTGGTGGCGTGATCTCATTAAACTCATGCAAATCTATCGCGGGGTCACACAGGTTCACATCCGTGGTGGTATGACCGCCCTCTTCTGGAAAGATGACTGGGACCACTCCATACTCGCGGAAAGCTTCCCACGAGCATTCTCCTACACCATGATTGAAGATGCTTCGGTTAGAAGGTTACTCACCATTCCCAACGTTAATGAAGCCTTTCACCTGCCTCTCTCTGTTCAAGCCCACGAGGAATTAAGGTCGATCCAACTCGAAGTGAGCTCCACTGAGCTCTCTGATGCAGAAGACATGTGGTCCTACGTCTGGGGGGCGTCTTTGTTCAAAACTACTGCATATTACAGCTTCTACTTCAGAGAAATCATTGCACATGAGGCGTACAAGTGGTTGTGGAAGACTAAAAGTATCCCTAAAATCAAAGTTTTCGGTTGGTTCCTGCTGTCTAACCGGCTTAACACATGGAACATCCTCAAGAGAAGGCACTACAATATTGGAAATAACCTAGACTGCCTACTGTGTGGAGATCATGTAGAAGAGACAGTGGAACATCTGATTTCAATGTAGATTCAGTAAAACTTGTTGGAGCAAGCTAAACATACACTGGCCAGCTAGTGGAGACAGATTGGGGATGATAACTTACCTAAATCGAGACACCAACGAAAAATGATCATGGATGTCTTCCTAGTTGCGGCCTGGAGCCTTTGGAAGGAAAGAAACAACAACTATTTCAGAAAGGTGGCCTCATCAGGCTCAACATGGAAGGCTAGGTTCAAAACTGATTTTGCCAACATTAGCTTTAGGGTCCCCCACCACAAAAGGCAGATTGTGGCTGCCATAGAGGAGGCCATAAATAACCTCTTGATCTTGTTGCCAATGCTGTAACACCCCCGGTGGTTAACTACAGTAATCACCTTTTTGATTATGCCATGTCATCATGTTTAACAGTGCATGATCATCATTAACATCTTATTGCATTTCAACTCCTAAGTCAAAATCCAATTTCAACTGAAAGTGAAATATAAAAGTTGTGCAACATAGGAACTAAAATGTTCGATAAATAACAAATATTACAGAGACTATTCTAAAATTGAAACCAACAATAAATAAAATAATTAGGTGGCTCTAACATTGTCAAAACAGCAAGGATTAATGCATTTTAATTATTATAAAAATTGTGTGAGATCCCTTTAACTCCAAACTAATTTTTGGTAGTAGTAGAGGATGCCTAGTAATTATTGGGACATTTGCCATGTTTTACAAAATTCGGTTTGGGGCCTAACTGTTTACTAAACAGAGATATATGAATTAATAAAAAGAAAAAGGCAAACGAAAACAAAAGAAAAGAATAATAAAGAAAAGAGAACCCCCCTCCCCCTCGGCCCAACTGGCCAAGGCCCCTCCCGGCCCAGCTCCCCCCCCCTATTTGGCCTCCCCTGGAGGCCGGACCCTAACCGACACCCTCACTCCCCCCCCAGCTACTCCCTCTCTCTCTCCCTCACCCGATCCAAAACTGGATCGGGATCGGGCCGTCGCCGACCGTCGCCGCCCGCGGGCCCTCCCCACCGGACTGCCCGCTCCGCCGCGGGTCACCACCACCGCCGCTCGCCTGGTCCTAACCGGTGCCTGCTCGCCGCCCCTCATCGACCCCGCGCCCGACGCCATCTCCGGTGCCCCGCCGCCACCGCCCGCACCGTCGGCTGGCCCTGCCGCCTGCCGCCTCAACGGCCTCCCCAACCACCACGCGTCGCCCCCCTCTGCTTCCCCCCCCCGATGTGAGACCGCCCTCTCCGCTCCCCCCTGCCTCGCTCGCTTTCCCCCCCCCCCGTCGGCCCCTCCCTTCCCGCGTGACCGCGGCACGCGCACGCGTCGCCGCGCCCACGCACCGCGCTGCGCGCGCTCCCCGTGCCCTCCTCGCTCACGCTCACCGCCGCGCGTCCGCGCCCTGTCCGCGTCCCGTCCGGCCGCTGCTGCGCGCCTGCTTCGCCCGCACCTGCCTCCCGCGCCCCTCGCCCCACTTCAGCCGCAGCCGCCGCTCGCCCGGGCGCGCTGCACCGCCCCCTCGCGGTGCCGCTCCGGCGCCGGCCTGCGCCTCGTCGCCCCCCCCCCCGGCGCCCGCTCGCCCGCACGCCCGGGTTCACCCATCGGGCGCCCGGCGTCAGCGCCCGCGCGCCCCGTGCCCGTTTGGCCCTCCCGGGGCCACCGACCAGTGGGCCCGGCCCCCCTGTGACGATGACAGAAGGGGCCCACGCCCCTAAAACGATAAAATAATAAAATAAAAATAAAAATAATTAAAATTAATAATTAATTAATTAGTTAATTAACTCTGTTTAGATTAATCTAATTTAATTAATTAGTTTAATTAAATGCTAATTAAATAATTAATCCTAATTAACCCTAACAGTCTGCTGACCTCATGCTGACCTCATGCTGACGTCAGCAAAACACTGTTTCGGATAATGTTAATTTAATTAATTAAATAAATTCCAGAAATTAATAAAAACTTTAGAAAATCATATTCAATAATCCGTCACTCAGATCGAAAAACTTTGTACATGAAACTTGCTCAGAACGACGAGACGAATCCGGATACGTGGTCCGTTCGTCCGTCACACGTCCCTAACTATCCGAACATGCAACCGTTCCTCTCCGGTCATCTGTGTGACAAATGTCCGGAACCGGGAAAACATTCCCGGATGAATCCCACCTTCGCCAGTATCACCCGGCACTGCGTTAGATCACCTCCGTCACCGCGTATTGCCATGTTATGCTTTGTGCTGCACTTGTTCGCTGTGTATTTATACTGTTTCCTCCCCCTCTTCTCTCTCGGTAGCCTCCGACAACGACGTCGTCCCCGAGACCGACGCAGCTCCGGAGACCGAAGCCACCGTTGACGACCTTGCCCTTGCCGCCAAGCAACCAGGCAAGCCCCCCCCCCTTTTGATCATCCCGATATCGCCCATTCTATTTCTCATGCTTGCATTAGAATTGCTGCTGCTGCTTTACCTATTCTGATGCATAGCCTGTTTATTAAAACCTGCTGTTGATAATTACCTGCATATCCTAAACTGTTTAGTCTAGGCTGGGTAGAGACCTATCAGTGACCCCACTTATCCCGACTGCCGCGCTGGATTGTCAGAAGACCCGATCAACGGGATTGAAGACCAGGCCCCGACACCGCACATCACCCCCTTTAGTTGTAACGACACTGCAGCGTAACCATCGAGTGCCGAGGGTGAAACCTCTTATAGCACTCCTGATGTTAACTCTGTAGAGTAGCTAATCGATCGTGGTCATCGAGGGTGATTCCTCCTTCACCGCTTCCGATAACGACGCCGTCGTACAACACCGCAAGTGTGAACCAAACGAGGGTGATTCCTCCGAGTTCACCTTGACGATTACATCGAGTAGGAATCCAACGAGGGTGATACCTCGGATTCCCCTGATGTTATGGACTCACGGATACTTGGACTTTACACTGTTACTTAGGAAGGCGGGTCGGCCCTGAGGGGTACCCGCGTGCGCCTGAGAGGCGAGTGTTGTGAAGACGGGTGCCTGTGTGGTGCCCGAGTGGTGAATACGAGGCATGGCCGGGCATTCATGGCCCTTGCCGCAAGTCCTCGAGACGGGGCGACGGGGTCACATCTTTCGTGAGTCTCTGCTCGTTACCGCAAGCCCTAGTCCATTAACGATTTGGATATTTGATCCGAGCAGGTCTCTGGCCTGATAGCACTAACCATCACGTGGGCATAGTATGGGCGTTCTGCATCGTATGCATCAGCCGAAAGCTCTGTCAGACGTCCAGTTCAGCACTGCGGCCGGGCTGGGCCGGCACCATCCTGAGGGGTGGAGCCTGGTTCGCCCGACACGCAACGACCCGGAGGGCGAGGGGCGATGGCCAAGACCCCTTGCGCTTAGGATGTAGACCGGCGGGGACCTCTCTGCTGAGCTGTAGGTAGGGTTGCGATGTGTCGTTTGGCCGAGGCCGGGCATGACCCAGGAAAGTGTGTCCGGCCGGAGTTAATCGAGCGTGTTGGGTAAGTTGGTGCACCCCTGCAGGGAAGAACACTTCTATCGATAGCCGGTCCTACGGTAAGGACACTCGGAGTTGTATCCCGATCGATACAACTAGAACTGGATACCTGTGATGAGACCTGTATGTATGGCTCTGGGATTGCTTCTCGCAGGGAGTCGAGAAGGGATCTCCGGACGAGGTTGATGACTGAATGGCTCTGGGATTGCTTCTCGCAGGGAGTCGAGAAGGGATCTCCGGACGAGGTTGATGACTGAATGGCTCTGGGATTGCTTTCTCGCAGGGAGTCGAGAAAGGATCTCTGGGTGAGGATGAGACTTAATGATACTACTACATTATATTGTACTGTGCTACTCTCTTCTATTGCTGCAAGACCTCTGAAGATGCTAGTCTTCGATAGGACTAGGCCTTCTCTCTATTCTGGCATTTCTGCAGCCCAGTCCACATATACAGCCTCCCTTTGAAAATGTTGCATATGTAGTGTAGATCCTTGCTTGCTGAGTACTTCTGAGTACTCACGGTTGCTTTGTTTTCCTTTTCTCCCCATATCAGTTTGTCGCGACCAGAGGACGGAGCCCCCTGAGACAGATGCCCCGTCGTTCGACTACTACTACTACCCTGAGGATGGATTCTGCTATGAGTTGACTGACGACCAGGAGTAGGATCGGAGGGTCCCAGGCAGGAGGCCTACGCCTTTCGATCGTAGTGTTTTATTTTGCCCCGCCTTTCTAAAGGCCTTTCTGTTTCTGTTTCATATCTGTACACAGATATCTGATGCTTCCGCTGACGCTTGTTCGCAAGCTTATGTATTCGAGCCCTCGAGGCCCCTAGCTTGTAATATAAAGCTTGTATGACTTTATTTATGTTTTAGAGTTGTGTTGTGATATCTTCCCGTGAGTCCTTAGGCTTGATCGTGTGCATTTGCGTGTATGATTAGTGCATGATCGGGCCGGGGCCGTCACAAATGCCACTTGTAAACACCTCTGGGGGTTTAGACATCCCCACCACCATCCATTGTGCATATGTAACACTATTCTAATATTTTAATATACAAGCAGTAGGAGCCTTTCCTACTGTCTAATTTATCAAAAAAGTGTCAATCTCTCTCTAGAGTAGCCAACAAACAAGTGGTTGTGGGAGCAGCTATTTAATGCCAGGGGCAACCCGACATGAATTGTCATTAATGCCCCTTTGAACATGACCCTTGTCAGGATAAGGAATTGTTCCAGTAGCACAGTCAGGGGAGTCGACATGAAATGATGCGTCCATATTAAGTTTAACATAGCTATGACTCGGTTTCTCCATGTCTTCTCCTACTTTGGCATATATTTCTTACTGTCAGATCAAATGAAGTTTGTCGCTAAAGCTCTAATAGATAGTGTTGTTCTGTGGACCGATTACACAACTTCTTTTTTCATAATTTGTCTCCTCTGCCACCGGCAATACCAGGAAGTCACGACCACGAGCTCAGCTACTGGGATATCCAAAGGAGCATGGATATCCTCTTCTCCGAATAGGAGTTGTTCCATGGTGATCGATCCAGATCGATAACGGCTAACAATTTTCTTTATTAGGTCCAGGAGCCCGAGCTCTTCCCAAATTTCTAGTACTCTCTCGCAAGTAAACATGCAGTGTTGGATGTCTTCCGTAGCTAAAAGGCATATCGGGAATTGCGTCCTTGTGATTACATGATGATTTGCCAAAGTGCCCAGACATGGTAAGATCACATGTAAAACCTTCCAATAGGATTTGTTTATGGTAAGATCACATGTAAAACCTTCCAACAGGATTTGTTTACCTTCCCAGGAATCTGTAACTTCCATGTGATGCCCCCGGCTTAATCGTGCACTAATCATACACGCAAATGCACACGATCAAGCCTAAGGACTCACTTGAAAATATCACAACACAACTCTAAAACATAAATAAAGTCATACAAGCTTTATATTACAAGCCAGGGCCTCGAGGGCTCGAATACATAGCTCGATGGCATACAAGCGTCAGCGGAAGCATCAGATACCTGAGAACAGATATAAAAGAGAAACAGAAAGGCCTTTAGAAAGGCGGGGCAAAATAAAACACTATGATCGAAAGGCGTAGGCCTCCTGCCTAGGACCCTCCGAACCTACTCCTAGCCGTCGGCCAGCTCGTAGCAGTAGCCACCGTCAGGGTAGAAGTGGTAGCTGAAGTCGTCAACCGGGGCAGCGGTCTCAGGGGCTCCGTCATCTGGTTGCATCGAATGGATATGGGGAAAAAAAGAAAGTAAAGCAACCGTGAGTACTCATCCGAAGTACTCAGCAAGCAAGGATCTACACTACGTATGCAACATTATCAAAGAGAGGCTGTATAGGTGGACTGGGCTGCAAAAATGCCAGAATAAAGGGGAAAGCCTAGTCCTATCAAAGACTAGCATCTTCAGCATCTTCATCGGTCTTGCAGCATTAGAAGAGTGCAGATTAGCATAATATAAAGTAATAGTAGTATCAAGTAACAGTCTCGCCCAGAGATCCTTTCTCGACTCCCTACGAGAAAGCGATCCCGGAGCCACATATCCAGGTATCATCTCAAGTTTTAGTTGTATCGATCGGGATACAACTCCGAGGGTCCTTTACCGTAGGACCGGCTATCGATAGATGTTTTCTTCCCTGCAGGGGTGCACCAACTTACCCACCACGCTCGCTTAACTCCGGCCGGACACACTTTCCTGGGTCATGCCCGGCCTCGGCCAAACGATACACCGCAGCCCTACCTACAGCTCAGCAGAGAGGTCCCCGCCGGTCTACCTCCTAAGCGCTCAGGGGCCTTGGGCCATCGCCCTGTGCACTCCGGGTCGTTGCGAGCAGGGCGAATCTCGGTACCACCTCTATACATGGATGGCGCCGGCCCAGCCGTGCCGCAATGCTGAACTGGACGTGTGTCAGAGCTTTCGGCTGATGCTACGATGCAGAGTGCCCATAACTGTTCCCACGTGATGGTTAGTGCTATCAGGCCAGAGGCCTGCT
Source organism: Thinopyrum elongatum (assembly GCA_011799875.1). NCBI lineage: Eukaryota > Viridiplantae > Streptophyta > Magnoliopsida > Poales > Poaceae > Thinopyrum > Thinopyrum elongatum. Next base: position 469,500,043 of record CM022303.1, on the reverse strand, counting down.
CGGATCAAATATCCAAATCGTTAGTGGATTAGGGGCTTGCGGTAACGAGCAGAGACTCACGATCGATGTGACCCCGTCGTCCCGTCTCGAGGACTTGCTGCAAGGGCTAGGAATGCCCGGCCGCGCCTCGTAAAATAACTCACGGGTAGCTATCCATCATTCGCAGGTACCCCTCAGGGTCGACCCACCTTTCCAATTATCAGTTGTAAGGTCCAAGTATCCGTGTGTCTGTAACACCAAGGGGGGCACCCTGAGGAATCACCCTCGATGGAATTCCACCTGATGTCGTCGTCAAGGTGAACTAAGGAGGAATCACCCTCGAGGTCCACACTGGAGGTGTTGCACGACTTCGTCGTTATCGGGGGTGGTGTAGGAGGAATCACCCTCGCTGACCACGGCCGATTAACTAACCTACAAGGTTATCATCAGAAGTGCTGACGAGGTATCACCCTCGGCACTCGATAGTAACCCAGTAGTGTCGAGCAACTAAGGGGGAAGTGAGGTGCGGTGCCGGGGCCTGGTCTTCGATCCCGTTGATCGGGTCTTCTGAGAATCCAGCGGGGCAGTCGGGACAAGTGGGGTCACTGATGGGTTTCTACCCAGTCTATTCTAAACAGTTTAGGATGAACAGGAAGGTATCAACAGCAGGTTACAATAAATAGGCTATGCAGCAGAAATAGGATAACAGTACAGTAGCAAAATCTAATGCAAGCAGGAGAGAATAGAATGGGCGATATTGGGATGCTCAAGAGGGGGGGGGGCTTGCCTGGTTGCTCAGCGGCAAAGGCAAGGTCGTCAGGGGTAGTCGATCTTCAGGGCATCGTCAGTGGTCTCGGGGTCTAGCGAATAGGAAGAGGGGGAAGAAACAGTAAATACAAGCAAACAGATACATGACAAGACTTCAGACAGAGCTAGGGGTGTTCTAACGCAGTACTACATGATATCGGCGAAGGGGAAAACATCCGGGAATGTTTTCCCGAAGTTTGGCATTTTCCGAACAAATGAAAGAGAGGGAAAAGTTCCACGTTCGCTATGCTAGGGGCGTGTGGCGGACGAACGGACCGCGCATTCGGATTCGTCTCGTCGTTCTGAGTAACTTTCATATATAAGGTTTTTCGATCAGAGCTACGGTTTAATTTCTATGAGTTTTCAAAGTTTTAAACATATTCTGAAATTATTAATTAAAAAGAAAATACTACATCAGCATGATGTCATCCTGACATCAGCAGTCAACCAGCCAGTTTACTAGTCAAACTGACGCCTGGGACCCACCTGTCATACACTGTGTGTTAAACATGGTTCATCTAAACTAAACTGAGGTTAATTAGGGAATGGGCCCCACATGGCAGTGACTTGCTAATTAATCTAATTAAGTTTATTTAGAAAACAATTTAATTTGTCAAAATAATCAGAAGGGGCCCACACGTCAGCTGCTGGGGCTAGCCCAGTCAGCAAGCTTGACCGGTCAACCTGGTCAGGGGGGCCAGCGGGGGCCACTGGAGCCACCGGTCAGCGACCCAGCGGGTGGCCCTGGAGCGGCCACGTCGGCTGGCCGATGCCGGAGTGGCTCCGGCGACCAAGGCAACGGCGGCGCCCCGCCGGAGTTGGTCGGAGCCGCGCTAAAGGGGGCCTCCGGACCTGCGGCTTGGTCCGTTCGAACGCGGGGGCTAAACCGCGTCGATCTACGGTGGTGGCGCGAGCTAGGGTGGCCGGAGTTGGCCGCTGCGACGACGGCAGGCGGCGGCGGCGCTCGGGCGAAGTGGTGAACGGCGATGCAGGGCACGGCAAAGCAAGCGGTCGGCGGCGTTGGGTTCCTACGCGTGCGCTGAGCACGAGCGCGAGCTCAGAAGCGAGCTGCGGGTGCGATGGCTGCGGCAGCGCCATCGCCGGCGGCAATGAGCTTCGGCTCCTACGTCGTCGGTGGCTACAAGCACGAAAGCGAGCGGGGCAGAGAGGGGTTTCGTGCGGGAGCTCACAGCGGAGACGAAGAGCAGTTCAGCATGCTCGGGGACGGCTCGACGTTGCCGAAATTGTCGGCGGAGCGTGTCGAAGCCGAGGAAGAAGAAGAAGATGAGGTGGGCGCTCCGGTGGCTCCGAGCTCGAAGTCGAGGGGCAGACGACGTAGCGGTGCTCGGCGGGGCGATCTGGCACGGAGACGGGGTGCGGCGAGGGCAGGTGCCACAGCTGCGGCGAGCCATGGCGGCGACGGCGTCTGGTGCTTTCGGGGGAGAAAGAGGGCGAGCGAGGGAGGGGAATCTGAGGGGGTTAGGGTTTCGGGGAGAGCGAGAGCGGGTCAGGGCAACCTTATCGGCGTCGGGGACGACTCGGATGGCCGACAGCGCGACGGCCATCGCCGTGTCGACGCGCGCGAGTGACAGCGGCGAGATGAAGGGGATGAGGGGCTCAGCTGGGCTGGGCCGTGCCTGGTTTGACTTTAGCCCAATAGCACAGTGCGTTCTGGCCCTTTTCTATTCTTCTTTCTGCTTTTCTTTATTCTGTTTTCTATTTTCTGTTTTTATTTCTGCCTTGCTAATTGCCTAGCCACTAACTACTTTTGTATAATATGTGACTTAGTCCAGAAATTACCATGCAATATTTCCTACCACCAGAAATTGATTTGGACAAAAATATGATTCCATTTATAATTCTATTTTAATTTAATGGTATTAAAATGCTGCTGTGTGCTACTGTTTCTTGATGATAGAGTCACTTAACTAATTTAGTAGATGTTGAATATAATTTTTGAATTGTCTCTGGATTATTTACAATATTAGGAACATTTTAGTTACTGGATTTGAACAACTTTTATTTTTACTTTAAGTTTGAATTTCCATTTGAATTGGAATTTGGAAATGAGACATGATGCAATGATGATCAAGCATAGTTAATCATGGTGACTTGGCATGATCAGAAGGTGATCACTGTGGTGTGAGGCTGGGGATGTTACATTCCAGACCGTCATATAGGACTGGACAGAGCACATCCTTGTCCATCAACTCGAGACAGGCGTTGTCTATGTGGTGGGCTGAGGATACCACTGTCCTCCTAACATCCAGCCACAGGATGGTTCGCGACGTTGTCCATGTTGGTGTTCCCATTCTCTATGATATGCTGATATGACAGAGGAGGTGCCCGATTTGTTGTAGTGCCACGTGACAAAATCTTAATAATCATGCACATTTAGTTGTATTTTCAATATACATTGTGCATCGACCAGACTAAAGACGTCACAAATCAATGCTTCATCCCACTGTCCATTATGCGGATCTACCAACTCTTCTACTTCTGTCAACATAATTTGACCCCTTGGAGTGATCACCTTATGGTTAGCATTTGAAGGGATCCAAGGGTCCCGCCATATGTTGACCTTCTCACCGGTCCAAACTCTTCAAATAAAACCTCTTTTAAATGTTTGGTTTCCAGCAACAGTACTTTGCCATATATATGATGAATCATTCTTCGGCTGGCTTTCAAAATGTCACCGTCCGGATAGTATTTTGCACCAAAAACACGTGCATATAATGATTCACTAACATAGCAAGATTAAAGCTGTGAAGATCTCTAAATCTCATACCTCCCATCTTCTTCGGTACTAAAACCATGACACTTACTACCTCCGTCCCTAAATACAGATGTTTTTGCAGTTCAAATGTGGGTGACACACCAATGAGAGCATCCAGTCTCATAGTCATAGGTGCTCTCCAAGTTTTTCCATTTTTTCATCCATCCAGATCCAGTAAAGAAAAGCCCCCCCCCCCCCCCCCCGGCTCCTGGTTCAACCCCTTACGAAACCCGGGAGAATATATGGTGCTCCCATACTTCAAATTTCAAAATGCACACCTAAATGTTCCAGAAATTTCCGAAAAAATTGTGGATGTTCACATCACATGATTGTACAATCCCTAAAAATTTCAAATCAAAATTCGAAATACACATTGAGAAACAAGAAAGACAAATCCAGCATGAATGTTTTGCAGAAAACGCCCCCAACATTCCGGAAATGACGCTTTGGTCCACTTCCTGCCCATTGGATCGCGATCCAACGGCCGAGGTCGCATCGTAACACCTAAGCTTGGTGCTCCGGGAGCACCAGATATTCTCCCTACGAAACCCTACCGCGCGCACCCTCTTCTCGGCTCCCAGTCTCCCACCCTCTCTGACGTTCGGCGGCGGCGGTTGAACGGCGGCCGGCACCGGCCGATCTGCAGGTGGGGCTCCATTCCTCTCTTCTCCCTGCGCTTGACGCCCTCTCTCCTCTCTGCATCTGGCAGCGGCGGCGCCTAATCGTCTTTTATCCAAAACTGAATTTGGCTGCTGTGATGTGCGTTGCCTGTGTAGTTTTCTGAAGAATTGCGTCTGTCCGCCCTTGTTGCAGAGCAATCCGAGAATGACTTGGGGTCAGGGTGCTAGAAGGCCCATACTAGGGCTTCTGTCTCGTGCTCAACGACAAGCTGCTCGAGGGTATACTTCTGCAACGTTCGAAACTCATCTGTCGAGCAATCATTTTGCCCAAAATGGCATGATTCGTAGGAGATTTAGCTCTGAGGTGCCTGCTTCGGAGCAAACGAATCTTATTAAACAACTACGCGAAAGAACGTGTGCTCCGATCAAAGATGTCAAGGCTTCGCTAGTCAGTTGCAACTGGGATATTGGTTAGCTCTTCTTTCTTCTTGCTTTAGGCGCAGCTTTGTTGACAAATGTGTTTATTCCCTCCATTCTTATCCCAGTTTGTTGATTTCTTTCAGAGGATGCACAGAAGGATCTAAGGAAAAGAGGTGTGATATCTGCTGCCAAAAAGTCGTCAAGGACTGCTGCCGAAGGTTTGCTAGCTATCGCACAAGATGAGAAAAGGGCTGTTGTGGTTGAGCTAAACTGCGAGACTGACTTTGTGGCAAGAAATGATGTGTTCCAGTATCTGGTCGGTATCACCCTCAGCAACATGATTTGTATTTTATCTTATAATTATACTGAACCCTGTAAGAGTGAGAGGCAAGGTCCATTCAGGTCCATGTCCTTAACATAAGTATATGGAAATTAGAAAATGATTTTATTGCTAGTTGGCATAAGTAGAAATCATTTCTCCATGACTTGAAGAGTATCATTTTAATTTTGGGGAAAAGATGGCAATGCGTCTGATTTTAAGATCTCAGACTATTTTTAAATTGGCAGTCCTTTTTTTGGATGGTAGAAAATCAAGCGCACATGGTATGGGAGCAGATTGGCAGCCGATTGTTTTTTCGGATGGTAGAAAATCAGGCCCACGTGTCTGGTGTGTGAGGGGAGTTGGATGAGGGACCCACCAATTCCCCTTTATAATAGTAGTAAATGTTGTGTCGGACCTTATGTTATCAAACATAAATAAGAATTTTCTAACCATGTATAATCAGCTTTCTAGTTTTTGTCTGATACTCCAACTTCAAACTCTGTTGTAATTGCATTCTTGAAGTACTCTGTTCATGTCATTTTATATTTTAGGATATTAATAACTTCTGGTATCATATTGGACACAACACCAGAGTGTACTTAATTAAATGTGTCGAATGATTATCTGTGCTCTCACACGGATACAATGTTGATAACCCTTTTTTCCAAAATTCATTTGCCATGCAGGCTTCATCCTTGGCAAAGATGGCTTTGTCAGCACAGGATCCCGGCAAATTGGTTTTTCCTTTTGCTCCTGCATATTTGGAGGTGTGTAATTACCTGTTGGAACATCTATTGTTTCTATCATCTTCCCCTGCTGAGCAGTTCCAGTACATGACATATGGCATTGTTGCTTATATCTACCAGTGATGGCTGTAGACTCGTCACTACCAAATCCAAATTATTAGATTTTAATTGGATTGAGTTCCATATTGATTTATATTCCATTTGAACTGGCTTTATGATCAAATTCGTGTATAGTGTTATGGCGGGGCCTAATACAATCTAAGCCTTGTGGGCATCAGCTTTTCATTACGTATGGAGTCGGTTTGGTGAATTGCTTGAAGTACTAAAATACCATTGATCAAGAACATGGAGATGTCATAGTGTTATGTCGTGACCTAGTATCACTGAAATTTTGTAGATATTGGCAAGAGTTGATATGATAAACTTGACATGGCATCTACTAATGCAACATGAGTGAAAAAATAGATCGTAGTATAAATGAAGGGGTTTGCAACACCAACAGAAGTTCCTGTAATGAAGGTGATGCAGCCTTAGCAGTGCAAGTAAGATTATTTATGTCCTGCACTGTTGACTTTGTGAATCTATGCTGAGACTAGTTTGTTGTATATTTGATTTGTGATTGGTGAGGAATGGGATGGGTGAATGGCGGTGATGCTTTTGAGGGTCATCATATTCAATTATACAGGCAATGCTTGGTGACAAGCACAAAGCATCTGAAACGAAATGAAATTACTTAAGGTGGTTTTGGTTGGATTTCCTGTTTTGCTTATGTTACATTACTTTTGGAACAATTAGGTACCTCTTTCTCAGTTCTAGTGCCTGGCAGTGCCTGCGTCTATTTATCATAGATGGATAGTAAATTTTAGGCTAATAATGTCTGATGATCTGTATAAATTGATGTGTCTGCAATACAGCTAAGATTATTATATGTTTATCTTCCTTTTTTTCTTTTTTTTTTCATGTGAGAAACTACTACATTGCTCCTCATCTTTGCAGAACATGAGTATTAACCTAGATCATCCTAAACTCAGTGGTGAAACAACTGTTCAAAATGCTGTTACAGAAGTTGCTGCCATGGTTGGGGAGAATGTAAAACTCAGACGAGGTTTCATGTTGTCCACGACTGCACATGGTGTCGTTTCATCTTATCTGCATACCTGTCCTCAGCCAGGTGCACAGACGTTATTTCAGCTTGTCAAGTTTTATCCAAACCATGTGTCTGTCATTCTTCAGATTTTTTATTTCGTTAGCTAAGCATGATTATTAAACACTACGAACAATAATTTTCAGCTGGAGCATGTTTGTCTCCTATTTATTCTTATCACCATTTCATTCTTTGTAGACAACTGGATATCATATACAGTACTGTGTATTTTGTTCAAAATAAAATAAAATACAGTACTGTGTATTTATTGTGTTTGTAGCAGGAGACAAGCCTTAATTTACTGTCGCAGAACTGTTGGCAGAAACATAGCCGTGCAGCCATACTACTGATAAATTGCAATTTCAACAACTACTCTTGAATTTTGTACTAGCAGTACAACATTAAGAAAATGACAATTGATCTAAAACGGGGAAGCCTTGTTTCTGTACTCCTTATATAAATTAACACGTTATGTTAATCCTACTAATAATCTCTTTCCTAAGATGGCCAAACTCGGTGTTATGCATTTGTTCCTGTCAGCACTCTTTTTTTTTTTTCTCATTTTCTCCTTGCTTTGGATAAACGGCACATTTGCTCGGTCACTTAATTGATGCATTTTCTTGCTTCAGGTTTGGGCCGCATTGCTGGATTGATTACATTAGAAGCAGAAGATAGCAGTGCTTCCCTTGATGCTCTCAAGAGAGTTGGGTCGTCTATCGCAATGCATATTGTTGCAGCAAAACCATTATTCTTATCAATAGAATTGGTTTCTGCTGCAGCTTTGGAAAATGAACGTGACGTGCTCCGAACTCAGGTATCCTTATTCTGACATTACCTAGAATGATTTACAGTCATATAGTTCGTGTGGCTGAGTAGTTGATATCCATCCACTATTATACAAGAAATGGACATGCACTTGTGTGATAAATGTGTCTGTCACAGGCCATCAGCTGGTTCTTAAGTTTTTTACCATTTTGACAGAACAAACAAAACAACTTTACTAAGTAGGGAATGACTAAGGAAAAGCAGATGCATGCATCGCCTTAAGATTTTTGATTGCATCGCCGTAAGTTTTTGGATTAAAAGAAAGAAGAAACATGTGTGTTGCGGAGATGAGAAAGATGACGTAACGGGAAGCAGCCTGATCATATCATAAGATTTCTGGATTAGTAATATCGGGACAGCTGTTTGGTTTAAGTTTTAGAAGTGGGTAGCATTTACACTGCTTATTTCCATGAGTTGAGTTAATATGTTTTATGACATGGATCCTTAATATGAGGGTGAGCTGTGCATGCCAAGTTACTTCAGAAATGACATGACATACTGCTTTGTAACATGTTAGGCTGAGAGTTCAGGTAAACCCCAAATGGCCATAGAGAAAATGGTCGAAGGCCGACTGAGGAAGTATTTTGAAGATGTCGTGCTTTTGGAGCAAAAATACGTTGTTAATGATAGCACAAACATTAAGGTAAGTTGGCCAACCTTTTCCCTTGATGATTTACGGCTGTGAATTGTGATCTCTAATAGCTTTGCTTGTTGGTATCATTCTTTTCAGACTCTGCTGAATGATTTGTCAAAGGAGGTTGGTTCAAAAGTAACAATTGGCAATTTTATCAGAATGGAAGTTGGAGAAGGAATTGGGAGGTACAATTTGTGTCAACTGCCATCTCTAACAACGTTTTTTCTCGATTAATCTCTTTTGTTATGCATACTGACCTCTGTGTCATTAACAGTATACATAATACGTTAACTGATGGTCTATCATCCATCCAAAACAATACTAGATTCAATTTTCTTCAGGCGTCGCTTTTTGTGGAAATGGGAAATACAACTTGTTTATTACTAGTTCATCTCATTTTGTTTGTTTATTTAACCAGTTACTAACCTCAGCTTTTGTGCTCAGCAGACCTGAGGAAACAGCTAAACCAGAAGCTATGGCTTGTGCTGCGTAAATTGCGAGCTGAGATGAATCAAATGCTTTGGTTCCGTTCTCCTGATAATTAACATGGCTCTCATCTTTTCTCCAAGGGGATGTTTTTTCTGCAAATGTATAAATGCCCATCAATCAATTAGCTAGATGTTGGCAAACGAGTTAAAAAAAAACATTTTGGTAAATTGAATCAAACTGAATAATGTACAACTGAAACGAAAGGCCACGCCTGCTGAGACCTGCAAGGCTGCAAATGTTGGGGTTTGCTTGCTATTTGTCTGATTGAACTGCGGTGTAATCGAATAAAGATTGCAATAGTTCAAAGAAAATTTTGTGCATGCTGTTCCGGCGTATTATACCTTTTGATCTTGTGTTTGGATTGGATATGCGTATTTCACACCATCAGTTGCCATGTACAATTGGACCATCGCGTTGCTTTTCCTGCGTGTCATGTTCCTCTCTGGTTTCTTTGTCTGTAGAGAAACGGTGTCAACCAAAGTGTTGCACCCGTGTTGGTTTGTGAATGCTGGCAGTGTATGCAAACAAAATGGCCCTGCATTGGTGAGTTTTTTTAATCCAACTGAGTAAAGACCCTAAATAAGGGAAAGAGAAATTGACAATCAAAACAATGTGTCTAAATTCTTGTTGAAACCGCAGCAAAACCTATCGCCATTGGCATGCATAGTTCATGATGATGATGGACAACATCGATAAGTACCTCAAGAAGATGAAGAGGAACAAACCATGTTGGATAGATTCCCCTGAATTTAAGCTCCAAGTGAAGCCCTTAGATCAAAACGTTAGGGAAATTCTCTTGATAAACACTACTGAATAAAAGAAGCGTGATAAATACCATCAATAAAAGTTGAGGTACAAAACAATAGGAAGATTGCTTCTATAGGTCGAGAAATAATGCAAGCGAATAGAGACTTGGCACCGAAGCGTCGTCTGAGATGCTAGTTGAGTTTTATATTGCAATGGATCTTGATGATTCCGTTTGTCTAACTAGCTTTGGCTATTTTGTCATCTGGCCAATCATTCTTTTCCATCGCACTTTTTATGCAATAAATTATAGAAACAATTCAACACAACACAATACAACAAGAAATCAGACTAAAATGGTAAAGTTTCTAAAATAATAATGGTTTTTTGACGGATAAAATAATACTCCTCGTCAGTAGACGTCATGAATGATTGTTAGATATATATTTGTATTTTGTCAACCATGCCACAATTACTAATTTACTCAGCGAGTCACTATCTTCACCACCGACAATTATAAACAGATACAGGAGTGCTCCATGGACCATGTGTGCCATGAAACCTCCTACAAAAACAAAAAAAGTTGAGCATTTGTACCTCAATTCAACTATTCAACGGTACATTTTTGTTCGATTAATTATGTTGTCTAGACCATATTCAATGGTATATGTTGTCTTGGTTAATTCTAAGAACCGTATTTTATCAGATTTGGACACATCGACACGACATGCCACATGGTTAAATCATCTATATTAGCCATGTGACATTCATAATTACTGGCAATCATATATATCATACAATTTACATAATATACGGTCATAAAACATATATAGACATATACAGCCAAGAGGAAACTATATACATGCAAAATATGTACATATGCACAAAGAAGAAGGCGACTAGAGTTCAATGTGCGCAACAGTTCAAGGTTAAAATAAGATGGATATTTACAGTGAAAAATGATTTGATAAAAAAAGAGAATAATTGCACCATTGCGGGGATAGTTATTGCGTGACCAATTATGGTAGGCTGTAAAAAAAATCTAAAAAAATTGTCATATATTTGGATGGTTTTGATTGATCGGATCAAATCAAAAGTCGGTATAGATATCAACTTTTTTTAGGGGTGGTATAGATATCAACTGATACACAGTTTTTTTGTTTAGGTGAAACTGATACACAGGTGTGAATGTGAAATGTGTGTTCCATGACCCAATCTGAAAAAACCGTAATCCGCACATCCTCCCAGGTCTCAGCAGCCCGCGCCTCTCCGCGGCGCTTGCTCCCCGTCGACGCGCACTCGCTTCTCCCCGGTTCCTCGGCGCCGCTCGCTCTACCCCCTCGTCTGTCGCGCGCAGCCCCGCTGGCCTCCCCCCTCGCCGCCCTAGCCGGCCGTGGGTGCGCCCGCGCCCCCGCCGTCAGCTGGCCGGACGCGCTCGCGCCCGCGTCTTGGTCCCCGCCTCGTCGTCACCGGAGTCGCGCTGCGCCGTTCGCCTCCTGCCCGAGCTCTCGTGCCCTCCTCCTCTCTCCTGCCCGAAATCGGTTCTGCATGTTACCGAATACGCATGTCGTCCACCTCCTGCCTAGCCCCTCCCCCTCTGCGGCTCCCCTGCGGTAGGGTTAGGCTCCCACCTCCCTCCGCCGCCGCCGAGAGGCCATCACTCAGATTTAAGCCTGGCGGGGCTGCTCACACCAAGGTAAGGCGGAACGACCCCCTGCTCTCGGGTTCAACTGTTTGACTTTGTTTCTACACGCCGGTCGTGTGGTTGTCTGCCGCAACCATAGCAGGCAAGCCCTGTACGAGCATCACAGTGCTCGGCTTTGTGGAGTTTGGCGACAAAGGGCTACAGATTTTGCGAGTCGTGTGGGTCAGTTTAGTAATCTTGGTTCCAGATTATATCTGTAGACGAAAGCAACGATAGATTCATTCACTTGGATATGTGTGGTTTATTTGCCAGTCTGATGTATTAATTTAGGTTTCCAAGCTGCAACATTGCTGCTATCCACCTGGCCAATTTGAATGTCATGCCCATCAGTTTGCCTTGTTAGTGTCAAAATGGCATGCTGCTTGGGTTAATTTCATTTTCTTTTTCGTGTGCTTGTTGTGTGCATTTAGGGATGGAGGCTGGTTCACACCTCGTGCTTCAGGCAGGATCAAGACGTGTCAACAACATCTGATGATGGCACCGGCTTCAAATACAATGAGCAGGCGGAGATCTCAGGGGACCCTGACCTGAAGGAGGAAGACTGTGGAAGCCCCAACAGGGATGATCAGAATTATGTAAAGGGAGACTGGTTTGTTAGAACGCAGAAGGTTTGTCTGGTTTATTTTCTGCATTCCAACTACGTTGTGTTTGACCAATAGGAATGTCAGATGTAGAATATATTAGTAGGATACTGTAAAATGAAGCCTAGTATATGCAATACAATAAAGTAAAGCTACCAGTTTCTAAGCTCAGTTGCTCACTTCAATGCTATTTGAGATCTTAAGAGATAAGATAGCCGGCAGTCATGTATGGAATTGTGCATAAAACATTATAAACAGATGAAGGAGACATTGTGAATTGCTCCGTTATTCAATTTGAGTTCATAACTTGATCTGTTAAATCTTGGGCACAGTTTTCAAGTTTGTATACTGAATCGCTTCGCTTCTGCCAGTATTAATCGGCCTGTTAACAAAATTAGTTGTTGTACATGAATTGGTTTCTTACCAATATGGACATGTGCTTTTCTCTGTCTGTGTTTTGCCAGTCAATGTGTGGACCGAAGGAAAATAGCTATCATTTTTTTTTCTGTACTACTGTGGGATTTGCAGTTATTTGGTAGAATATTTATCATCTTATTGTTAATATACTTTGAAAATTACTTTCTAACTCTCATTGGATATTTGATCGGTTCAGGTGTTCATATTTTGTTTAGTGCCAATTGGCTAGATATTGATGTTAGTCCTTTTCATTGTTAAGACTTCAATTTTCTCCTGTGAGTCAATGAAAATTCTGAATTTGTCTCCCAGATAAAGGAAAATCTACAGGAAACAATATCCAGATTTTGGAATGAGCGCTGGGCAGTACCTTGGACCGGACAAACAATTACCCAGGTTAGTTCTTAACTTATTATATTATGTTCCTATATTAGTTTTGGTTTTGTCGGACATCGGTTTTGCTAATTCATCAGATATCTTCTGGATATCCTAAGGGACACGCGTAGGGGCCAGATGTTGTTTTTCTCGTATTGTAATTTGTCCATGTTCAGTTACGTTTTCTGTATATGGACACGGGCAAATCAATAGTAAATCTGATCTAAAAGATGCCGAACCCATGTGCTTACTTCTTTTGGATATGGTATGCGACCAGACAGATATTAATATGCCCTCATGTGTCCACCTAGGATTTTTATACGCTTGAGGAAGTCTTATAAGTTACAACAAGGCACTTTGTTCTGTTTATTTCTTTTGCTTTGCTCAAAGCTCAGCTCCCCTGTGGGACGTGTGCTATGCACCCGCCTAGAATTTTGCTGCCGCCTCATATAAAAGGTACAGGGATATGGGACAACACAACAAGCATTACATATTAATAATGTCACTCACTTTAGACTTCTAACTCTAGTGTGGAACTAAAGTCACAACCACAACTCCACAGGCGCCACTCCAAACAGGCTGGGTATAAACAATATATTTTCCTTTTAAATAAAGCAAGTTATGATGCATATGCTAGCATATTATGTATATAATGGAAATGAATGGATGCCTCTGGTAATATGTTGGTTATTTGGTTGTCTTGCTAAAATTACCAGTTAAACGGGGAATGTTGATTGGTATAATGGTCTCTTGGCAGTTTACATGGATTTGGTATTAAGAGAATCTGGTTATACTTTTTGAAAACAGGTCATGTTTTTTTGGATCGCGACATTTTGGCTTGTGGGTTCCTGGATAGTGCCATTCTTGGCTCATGCTGCTGGCTTTAGCAAGGAAACATTGACGCACAGAGGCCAAGCATTATATAGCCTCGTGACGGACATAACTGAAGGCCTTGCTGGGATTGCTATCCTTCACCAGTGCCTTGGTAGATTCCGTCCCCTTCCTCCAGGCTGGTTTGAGTTCAAATTGAAGGGCAAATGGCATTGGGATGTAGCGTTGGCGTGCCTGTTATTCCCACTGGTGAATTTGCTTTCTCACATCAACATCAGCTTAGTTCATATGTCATCAGGGCCAGTCGCCGGGGTATCCAGTGTAGAGCAATCCATTGTGGCCCGTGACCCGGTGGCCATGGCCTTGTATGCTGTGGTAGTCACTGTATGTGCACCTATATGGGAAGAGATTGTGTTCCGTGGTTTCCTCCTCCCATCTCTAACGCGATACATGCCTCTTCCATGGTCGATCCTACTAAGTGCCATGGCGTTTGCGCTGGCACACTTCAACGTGCAAAGGGTGTTGCCGTTGATATTTCTCGGGGTTGTGATGGGAGGTGTCTTTGCCAGATCACGCAACCTATTGGCATCGATGGTGCTTCATAGCCTTTGGAACGGTTTTGTATTCCTGGATTTGATGAAGTGAGGTATGACGCTATTGTTGTGCAGCTTTCGATATCTCCTGTGGAGTTTCCTCCAACCTTTGTGTTCTCATTTTGCATGGAGAGTAGAGAAGTTAACAAAGGGATGTTCAGTGGAGATTAGACAGAGTCAGATTTTTCAAAGATTTTTGTATAGGGTCAGAAGATAGCCATAGGACTTGTGCCCAGAAGCATGTTTCTTACTCATGTAAATTATATACGCGTGAGAATAATTGCCTCATCGTGTATAGAATCACCCATTCATATGTACTGTGTATTTTATTCTTGATTATGTGCTCAGTAATATAAATTCCTTGGTATATCTTGTCCAATGCTATTTTAGATAGCATGATGGAACATGTTTGTTTCTAAAGTACGGCCCTATCCGATTCAAGGGAATCTGATAGAGTTAAGAATCATTGTCTGGCGATTTTTAGCTCTAGAGTTTGTTTCGCTTTCAGTACCGAAACCATATGCATTGTTTTTTTTTCTTTTCGAAACGGAGGCAAAAGATTTGTCTCATCTATTAAAGTAGAGGAGAATAGAGTTTTGTAGTGTTACACAAGGCCGAAGTACGGCATGACAATTACTCGCGCGATACAATTTTCCCTAATTGCTTAGCCCCTGCAGTAACCCATAGGTTGGCCTCATCTATAATAAGCTTGAGAAGGATTGGCGGCGGCGTCTTTTTGTGGCGGAAGACTCTAGCGTTCCTCTCGTTCCAAATTGTCCAGGATACGAGCATGGTAAGAGAGGCCATGGCTCGACGATCCGGGATGCTCGAATTGGTGCGCTTATCCCACCAAGAGAGGAGGGAATCCTCAAGGTGCCAGACAGAAGGGTCCAGATGCGCAAGCCCATACTTGTCAATGAGCATCCGCCAAAGCCTCAAGGTGAAGCGGCATTTGGCGAATAGGTGGACGCCCGACTCCTGCACCTGCTTACAGAGCGGGCAAAGACCGCAGTTGTCTCAGCCACGTCGCTCTAGCCTGTCGGCGGTCCAAATCCGGTCCTGTAAGGCCAGCCAAGAGAAGAATTTGACCTTTGGGGGCGCCCACATTTTCCAGACCATGGAGTCCATGAGGGAAAGCGTCAAACCCAGAAATTGTGCCTTGTATGCAGTGGACGCCGAATATGAGCCATCCGAGGAGTGCTTCCAAATGATGTCATCCTCTGAGTGGACGTCGAGGTGTATGTCGTGGATGAGCATCCAGAGGGTGAAAAATTCCCGCACATGCTGGCCAGTGATGGTGATGTCTCGTCTGATCATAAGCATCCAAGCATTCTCTGTGATAGCCTCTCACACCTTCCAGTTCGTTCTCCTCGAGGCCTCAAAGACAAGAGGTGCAATGTCCTTCGGCTTGCGGCCAAGCAGCCAGGGGGAGTCCCAAAAAGGCGTTTTGGCCCCATTGCCCACGATGATGGAAGTGGAGGCGTAGAAAAAATCACGGTCCTCCTCGGTGCAAGGGTTGCCCAGGCCGACCCAGAGCTTGGACGGCTCTTTCCATTCAAACCAAAGCCATCTGAGCCTCAAAGCACGAGCAAATTTGTCGGTGTTAAGAACACCCAAACCTCCATAGCTGGTGGGGCGGCAGACCATGTCCCAGTTGACTTTACAGTGGCAGAGCCGTCTTGCGATTTTTAGCCCTGGAGTTTGTTTCGCTTTCAGGACTGAAACCATATGGATTGATGCTGTGAGCTACTCCGTCCCATAATATAAGAACGTTTTTCAAGCTAACAAAGGTTGAAAAACGTTCTTATATTATGGGACGGAGGGAGTAGTTTGTACCAATATACAGTGGCAGAGCCGTCTCAAGCTCTGGAGTTTGTTTCGCTTTCAGGACTGAAACCATATGAGTTGTTGCTATTTTTAGCTCTGGAGCATGTTCCGCTTTCAGGACTGAAACCATGGGCGCGTTTGGTTACCTGCATCGTTTTTTGCCCTTTTGCATACTTATTTCAGTTGGGCCTGGTTGAGCATATGCAGGCAAAAAACCAACATCTGCATGTTGATTGGTTACCTGCATTGCATCAAGGCCCAGATGGCTGCAACTTGTTTGGTTGCATGTGTTTGTGCTTTAGATGTGAGCAGATACAAAGCACAACTGTTTGGTTGTGTGCAAGTACTTGATCTGCTCACCCCTTTCAAATGTGATGGACTTATCACCCATTTGACAACACACAACACACACACAACACACTCTGATCAACAACAGCAGAAAAACAACAAAAACAAAGCAACAACGAGCAAAGAACAAGCATATCATAAGCTACCAGGCATAAGTTTAAAACAACAGGGCATCCCATGCCCCTGCTGGACCCCAGGGTGCTGCTCCCTGGTCAAAATATGGACATGTTCATAGCAAAAGATAAGTTCTAACTTCACCTAAACTACTTCAATTCAGAGTACTACGCATGGTTCAGAGTTTCAGACTTGACAGACGAACTAGAGGGCCTGAGTGATGTCGCCGACGCAGCTGTGCTTCGTGCACCGGACCGTGCATATGTTGGAGCTGTTGGCGTTGTAGATCTGGACCTTCAGCCCCAGGCCAGAGAGCTTGAAGACAACAAGGTCGCCGGGGACGATCTTGTGCCGGCCGCAGAAGTACTCCCAGCCGCGCCCCAACACCATGTGCCCCCTGAACATCTGGACCTGCACCCAAAACTCGCACCACTTCTTGCCGGAGAGGCTGACGACGCGAGGAGGACCGCTGACCAGCCATTGCTTCATCACCGGCCTGAATTTACGCGAGATGATGAGCATGGCGATGTCCCCCTGGTCAGCGATCTGCACGTAGAACCTGATATGTTCCCGTGCACCCTCTTCGTGGCCGGTCCTCGGCCTCCTGCCAGCGCCCAGCGGCATCCTCATGAACTCCACCCTGCCAGGGAGCACCACCCTCTTCAGCCACCTGTTGGTGGGGATGAGGTCCTCCGCCCCCTCTGCGCCAGTGACGACGTGGGCACCACCGCCGGCTGTGTCCCACTCCGTCTTCATTATCTTGTCAGCAAGATGGACAACAGTTAGCAACATATATGACACATGATCAAAGCTAACAAGTAGGACATCATCTATGCTCACTGAATATAGTTTACAATGATCAGTAATACGTACTAACACATGATCAGTGCTACTCTGATCAGTGCTTACAGTTATCAGTGCTAACACTGATCAGATAAAGCCACAACTCACATGTCCTACTTGCACCTACTATTTTTGGCATTCAGGTATGTCCTACTTGCATGCCACATGCACTCACGTACCCTAGCAACAAGAGCAACATAACAATAGCAACAAGAAGAGTAGCATATACACTACTAACAGCAGTAAGAACTAACAACAACATGAACAACAGTAGCATATAAACTAGTACCAGCACCAAGAACAAACAATGTGGCACTACAAACTTGGCAGTACAAACTACAAAGTAACAATGTGGCACTAAAACGATGGAAACTAACACTGCATTATGAACAATCTAGCCATGTGGGATGAACAAAGTAAGCATGCACTCTAGTTCATCCCCAAAACAGTGGATTCTGATCGAATCCGGTCGAATTCAGTCGAATCTACTCGAATCCAGTCGAATCGGATCGAATCTGGTCAAATGTATGGGCCGCAATCTAATCTAACACACTAAGAACTACCCTAAGAACCCTAAGTATGAAGCAAAGGGAGATTTGAGAGTTTACAGTGGGGGTTGCCGGTGTAGCGTATGCCGGCCGTGGTGAAAACCCCGGTGGGAAGAGGGGTGCTGCCACCGCCGATGAAGAGGACCCGGCCATTCCTAGGGCCGCGGCTATGCACTTCGTCCTACGTCGGCTCGAAGATGACGCCGGCGTCCTGGAGCTCCCCTCCCCTTGCACCGGACGTAGAGGAGAAAACCCTCTTATGGGGGTAAAAATACCCCCATCCCTTATGGGGGTAAAATACCCCCATAAGAGGGGCATGCAAAGGACGGCGCCGGCGGGTATTGGATCCCCGCGAGGTTCGAGCCGATGGAGAGGACCACCGGCTCCGGTGGCGGAGCCGGAGCGACCGGCGCCGGCGCTGCATTGGCCCGGGGCGGCGGCATGGTGCTGAAAGGGGAGGGAGCTCGTAGTGCCGCCGCAAGATCTACTCCGGCTGTGGAGAGGCCGGCAACCCACCTCTCTTGGATGGGATTGCTGTTGGCGATGGCCGGAGTGGGTGGGGCGTGGCGAGATGCCGGCGTAGCCATCGGAGAACCGAACGGGCGGTGAGGTGAGAGAGAGGGAGTGGGTGTGAACTGGCGAGGGAGGTGACGGGAGGGGGCGTGGGGAGTTATGAGCCGTTGCGTCGTCTCCCGCGCGTCCCCAGGCGTGCAGGCGCTCGCCACGCGTGGCTTGAGCGAGTCTGGCTCACAAAAAATGGCCGATTCGGCCGTTCCTCCAGAGCCAGGCCCAGGCCTGCTTTGAGGTTCGTGCGGGTCACGAATTGAATGCGACCCAGGCTACCAAACGGGCCCGATTCTTTTCGCGTGGGCCTAGCCCGACCTAATGCGACCAACCAAACGCGTCCCATATGAATGAGTGAATTGCAAAAAACATCGACATTGAAGGCTAGGTTTGCAGGAACAACAAGTCTACGTAATTGTGCCCAAAACCACTAATTTTTTTCCTAATTTTTTGCAAAAAACACTAGTTGGGCGGTTGGGTCGTTTTAAGTCAGATTATGACAGGTGGGGCCCGTATTTGTCGACGTGGCAGCACCGTTCCTCCGTTAGAGCCGTTAGATGGCGTTAGACGCCGTGCCCCGGACCGGTTCGAGCCGCTCGGGTCAAAACGACCCGATCCCGATCCCGTCCGGTCCTCTCTATCTCTTTTCCTCCCCCACACTCTCTCCTCTCATACATGGCGACGGCTAGCGGCGGCAGCGGCGGGTCTGTCGGCGTCGGAGATGATAGGCCACCGGAGGCAGATCTCTTGCGGGAGCGTAAACCCTAGCGGCCCTTTGGATACGAGCAGCCCCAACCGCAGCCCCGGGCACTCGCTCGAATTTGCGGCGGCTAGATCTTGGGCCAGGGTCGTGAAGGACAATCCGACGGAGAGCCACTGGTTTGCCTCATCATTCGGCGGCGTTTGGTGAGTTTCCCCTCTCAGTTTCTTATCATTGATGACCTATAGATCGATTCTAGGGTTAGGGTTAGTCTTCTTTGAATTGGTGTTGATGTATGTGCTGTTAAGTTGATTTGTTGGCACTGTTAAACCTAGCTGGCTAGCAGAAGAACTAGATGTAGTTAGTAGGCATTGTTAATTACAGTTCATTTGTAGGCAAATATGCAGTGTAAATTAGAGTAATTATGAAGTGTAAAATGCAGTAGCTCTGTTATAGTAATTATGCAGTGAAAAATGGCAGTAGCTCTATTATATTAATTATGCAGTGTTGATTACAGTAGTGCTTTGTTATTGTAATGATGCAGTGTTGATTGCAGTAGTGCTCTGTTATAGTAATTTTGTGCTCTGTTAATGAAATTTGTTGTACTTTCTTTGGTGTCTAGTTTGGATGATGATGTTTGGGAAGTTAGAATGCACTTCCATGACAGAGACAATTTGGGGAGATCAATTTCCCTTTCAGACATCACATACTATAATTTGGTAGCT
Organism: Thinopyrum elongatum; assembly: GCA_011799875.1. Lineage (NCBI taxonomy): Eukaryota > Viridiplantae > Streptophyta > Magnoliopsida > Poales > Poaceae > Thinopyrum > Thinopyrum elongatum. Next base: position 469,480,369 of record CM022303.1, on the reverse strand, counting down.
CTAATAGAGACAGAGGGATATGGGCTGAATGATTACATGTATTTTGTGAGGGAGCCTGGTGTGGGGATTACAGGATTGGATGAAATTTGTGATGATGACAAGGTTGATGAAATGCTTGACCATATTGCTAATAAAGATCAGAAGCTAGTGAACTTAACAGTGATTAGGGCCACTGATCCAAGACCTGCATATTTGAATTCAGGATCTGTGTATGAGGAGCAGGTTCCTTTGAGTCAATTAGGAGAGAAGCCTGTTTATGAAGTCAATCCTTCTGGTGTTCTCTTTAGATCACCATCAAAATGCAATAAACAGAGGCAGCCAGAGCCACTGCAGTTCTGCTCCACACTGCAGAGCACAAACCATGGTATTGATGAAGGCAATGCAGTAGATCAGGATGAACTGGAGACATTAATGGAGGTGAAGAGGAGAACGAAGATTGCAAAATTTAGGAAACATAAGAAGTCAGCTGAGCATGTTAAAAAGCTTAAGCAAAAACTACCAGTTCTTCTAACTGAAGATGATTCTGATCTGGATGTAGATGAGGATTTTCTTAAGAGGCTTGATGAGATGAGGAAGCAGAGAGAGGATCCACTCCTTCATTTTGATGGAGACACTGATGTGGATGAAGTGTCTGAGACAGATGAGGAAGAGGGGCATGTTGAGGAAGAGGAAGAAGAGCAGGTGGAGCAGCAAGAGGAGCCTAAAAAGAAGAAGAAAGCTAGAAAAGGGCCAACCAGTAGGTCACACTCTAGCTTGGAGCAAAGGTTTGAGGATGTTTGGATACCATCATCAGATGAGGAGAAAGATCCAGGTGATTTGAAGCAGGAATATGATGATGGAGCTGAGGAACCACCTTTTGTTCTGCCCAATGGAAGGAAGAGCAGATCAGTGAGATCTTTGCCAAGGAACTGCTACAGTGAGGAGAGAGAGAACCCAGAGGAGCAGTTTTGTAAAAAAAATTGTTTCCATAATGTGTACCAGTTTAGTAGAGCACTTCAAACATTTCATATAAGTCAGAATAGGAATTATGAGTTCCACAAAAACTGCAATGACAGCATCATAGTTGTGTGCAAGAATGTAAAATGCCCTTTCTTCATTGCAGCTTCTGTTCTTGCAAATGAAACTACTTTTTGCATAAGGAAGGCTCATTTTGTGCACACATGCCCAGCAGTAGGAGAGAACACCAAGGTCACTGCAAAATGGGTTGCACACCAGTGTGAGGAAATGACGAGAATTGATATTGGCACACCAGTGACCACAATAATGCAGAATTTGAAGAAGAAATATGGAGTAGAGATCTCCACCCATATGGCCTACAGGGCTAGGAAGCAAGCATTGAAGGTTGTCCAAGGAGATCAGAGAGGACAATACACCAGAATCAGAGATTATTTACAGGTTGTGTTGGATACAAACCCAGGCCTTTTTCAGGTCCAAAATAAATCTCTGTAAAATTTCAGCTCATTTGGAGATGTGTAGAATAGGTATCTCTGACATAGCTTTTTCAGGTCCAGAATTCCAGCTGCCGGCATTCTCCCTCTTTGTGTAAACCTTGCATATTATGAGAGAAAAGGCATTAGAATTACTCCACAAAGTGTTATATTGAATGAAAACACTATAAGTAACAGTAGGAAAACATGATGCAAAATGGGCGTATCAACTCCCCCAAGCTTAGACCTTGCTTGTCCTCAAGCGAAAGCCGATATCGAGAATCATGTCCACATGTTTAGAGAGAGAGAGAGAGGTGTCGATAAAAACAAAATACGGACATAGTAGCATCATGAACATTATTATAACAACAATAAACTTTATCATAAAACTTCTTATGAACAAGTAACAATTCATCACAACATCAAAATATAAAGCATAAACTTTCTTGAAAACTAACAAACTGTGTTTTCAGTCAACAATGCAATTGCAATTCATCATATTTTCAGGAAGGGTCTCATGTCGGAGCTTTTTAGCAAGTCCACATACTCAACCATCATTTAGTCTTCTACGATTGCTAACACTCACAACATATATATGGAGCAAAAAGTTTCAGCCGGACACCTAGAAAAATAGGGGCTTATAGTTTCGCCTCCCAACTTATTCACCTCAAGGGTGACGTCAACAATAATAACTCATATCCAACTGGATATATGTGCCTAAATCTTTCCCCACCACATGATGCTTGCAAAAGAGAAAAATAAAAGGAATAGAAGGGAATACTATTGACTCTTGCATAAAAGTAAAAGATAGGCCCTTCGCAGAGGGAAGCAGAGGTTGTCATGCGCTTTTTGATTTTGGATGCACAATCTCTTAATGCAAAAGAACGTCATGTTATATTGCCCCTTATGATAGCAACCTTTATTATGCAGTCCGTCGCTTTTATTACTTTGCTATCACAAGTTCGTACAACACTTATTTTCCCTTACAATAAAAGATCAAACTTATTTAGAAGCAATTTTTATTGCCTTATGCACTGATGACAACTTACTTGAAGGATCTTATTCAATCCATAGGTAGGTATGGTGGACTCATAACATGAAAGTGGGTTTAAGGTTTTTGGATGCACAAGTAGTATCTCTACTTGGTGCGGATTTTTTGCTAGCAAAGATATTAGGCAAGCACCAAGTGTTGGAGGATCTATGACAATGTAACTTCTATGTGAATATGAACAGACATAAATCATTACATTTTCTTCCTTGTCCAACGTCAACAATTTGCATAAAATACTTAATGGGGGCTCACAATCATAGATGATGTCCAAGATATTATATTTGCATATGAATCTTCTCTTCCCTTATTAATTCTTTCATGAATTGCATCATTGACCAATGCTATGTTTGTCAACTTTCAATAAATTTTACCACTTATACTTTTCCTTATGTAATGTCATTACTTTCCATAAGATTAGCATATGATCTTTTTCCTTATTTTCTTTATTTTGATTGAAACTTAAAAGTAAAGAAACAAAAACTCAAACTAAACTTTATTATATAACTCTCACTCGATTACATAGATAGATAGATCACGAAACTAGCACTGAAAAATAGATCATACTAAACTTTTATTCAACTAAACCACGAAATAACTAAGGATCGAACTAAGATGGCTAAAGATAATAAAAGTGATGGTGATACGATACCGGGGCATCTCCCCCAAGCTTGGCGAAAGCCAAGGGGAGTGCCCATACCCGTGTACTCAAGTCTCCTTCTTTGGTGATGATGGTGATGAAGAGGTGGTAAGCTTGTCTTCCGGCTTCCATGGCATAAGTTCACCATCATAAGAGGATGTGTGAGAGTCTCCTGAGTCCTGAAACTTGCAGCTAAACTCATACCTTTGAACCTTGCTTCATACTCAAAATTTTGATTTTAAAGATCATAAATTTGGCCTTGAAGATAATTGATTTGTTCATTGAAGTGGAAGATGATGTCCTTCATAGACTGGCCATCCACCTTGTGATCACGGGTGAATTCCGTGATCATGGAGTGGTTGGCACTAAGTCCACGCTCCACCATCCCTCGGCACTTGAAGATCTCCTACTCCACCGCCTCGAGCCTGGCCTCCACACTTCCCGTCTTCTTGGGCCCTTGAACACCCCGGATGTGGAGCACCCCCTCACGCATCTCAATGGCTTGAGGGTGCTTCATCACCTTCGATAGGTAGGGGTTGATGACCTTCTCGTAGAACTTGTCCTTGGAAGAGCTTGGTGAAGCCATGGCGATCTAGATCAGACAGAAAAACAACACAAAACAAGAACAAAGGATATTTCCGTGATGCGGTGGTCAAATCATCCGGGGGTATATATAAAGAATTTTTATCTTGGGAAACAAGTATACCATAGGAAAACGGAGTCGGGAAGGATCCCGAGGGGCCCACTACCCACCAGGGCACGCCAGGTGGGCACATGGGTTGCCTTGCCGGGTGTTTCTTATTTTTTTTCTTTCTAATATTCCAAAACTGACAGAAAATATTTTTGCGGAATTTTTGGAGTCGGTTTACTTACCGTATCACGTACCTCTTCCTTTTTAGGGTTCTGGAGTGTTCTGGAAGGTCTCTTTTATGTATTCCTCAGGTGTCATGGTTTGAACAATGTTAGTTTCAACATTAACGGGTGTACCTGAGATATAGTGCTTAATTCTTTGTCCATTGACCACCTTCGGATTAGTGCCTTCAGCATTATTGATCTTAATAGCTCCAGAACGATAAAATTCTTCAATGATATATGGTCCCTCCCATTTGGAGAGAAGTTTACCCGCAAAAAATCTAAAACGAGAATTGTACAATAGAACATACTCGCCCACTTTGAATTCCCACTTTTGGATTCTTTTGTCACGCCATCTTTTAACCTTTTCTTTAAACAATTTGGCATTTTCATAGGCTTGGGTTCTCCATTCATCTAATGAGCTAGTATCAAATAACCTCTTTTCACCGGTAAATTTGAAGTCATAGTTGAGTTCTTTGATTACCCAATATGCTTTATGTTCTAACTCAAGAGGCAAATGACAATCTTTTCCATAAACCATTTTATATGGAGACACACCCATAGGATTTTTATAAGCTGTTCTATAAGCCCAAAGTGCATCATCTAATTTCTTAGACCAATTCTTTCGAGACCTATTGACAGTCTTTTGCAATATTAACTTTATTTCTCTATTTCTAAGTTCAACTTGTCCACTAGATTGAGGGTGATAAGGTGATGCAATTCTATGGTTGACATCATATTTAGCAAGCAATTCATGGAAAGCACCATGAATAAAATGTGAACCACCATCAGTCATTAAATATCTAGGGACTCCAAACCTTGGGAAAATAACTTCTTTAAGCATTTTGATGGAGATGTTGTGGTCAACACTACTAGTTGGAATAGCACCCACTTAGTGACATAATCCACAACAACCAAAATAGGTGTATACCCATTAGAGGATAGAAAAGGTCCCATATAATCAAACCCCAAACATCAAATGGTTCAATAACAAGTGAATAATTCATGGGCATTTCTTGATGTCTACCAATATTACCTATTCTTTGACATTCATCACAAGAGGAAACAAACTTTATTATGAGCATCCTTGATAAGAGTAGGCCAATAAAAACTAGATTGTAATACCTTGTGTACAGTTCTATCTCCCGCATGATGTCCTCCATAAGCTTCGGAGTGACATTTCTGTAGGATTTGTTCCTGTTCATGCTCAGGTATACAACGTCTCATAATACCATCTACTCCTTCTTTATAAAGATGTGGATCATCCCAAAAGTAATGTCTAAAGTCAAAGAAGAACTTTTTCTTTTGTTGGTATGTGAAACTAGGTGGTATAAATTTAGCAACAATATAATTAGCATAGTCTGCTTACCAAGGAGTACTATGAGAAGCATTTATGACAGCTAGTTGTTCATCAGGGAAGCTATCATCAATAGACAGTGGGTCATCAAGAATATTTTCTAACCTAGACAAGTTATCAGCTATGGGATTCTCAGGTCCCTTCCTATCAGTAATATGCAAGTCAAATTCTTGTAGCAAAAGAACCCACCTAATGAGTCTAGGTTTAGCATCTTTCTTTTCCATAAGGTATTTAATAGCAGCATGATCGGTGTGAACAATCACTTTAGAATCAACAATGTAAGATCTGAATTTATCACAGGCAAACACAATTGCTAAAAATTCTATCTCGGTAGTAGCATAATTTCTTTGATCACTGTCTAGAGTTTTACTAGCATAATGGATAACATTTAATTTCTTATCAACTCTTTGTCCTAGAACAACACCTACGGCATAATCACTAGCATCACACATGATTTCAAAAGGTAAGTTCCAATCAGATGGTTGAACAATAGGTGCAGAAGCTAAGGCTTTCTTAAGTGTTTCAAAGGCTTCTACACAATCATCATCAAAAACAAATGGAACACCTTTTTGCAAGAGATTGGTAAGCGGCCTAGAAATTTTAGAGAAGTCTTTAATAAACCTTCTATAGAAACTAACATGACCGAGGAAACTTCGAATACCTTTAATATCTTTAGGACATGGCATTTTCTCAATTGCATCAACTTTAGCTTTATCCACTTCAATACCTCGTTCGGAAATTTTATGTCCCAAGACAATACCTTCTTTCATCGTAAAGTGACACTTCTCCCAATTCAAGACAAGATTAGTTTGTTCACATCTCTGCAAAACTCGATCAAGGTTGCTTAAGCAATCATCAAAAGAAGTTCCGTAAACAGAGAAATCATCCATGAAAACCTCAACAATCCTTTCACAAAAGTCAGAGAATATAGTAGTCATACATCTTTGAAAGGTAGCAGGTGTATTACATAAACCAAAAAGCATACGTCTATAAGCATAAGTTCCAAAAGGACAAGTGAAGGTGGTTTTCTCTTGATCGGGTTGTGATACAGGTATTTTAGAGAAACCAGAATATCCATCAAGAAAGCAAAAGTGTGTGTGCTTAGACAATCTTTCTAACATTTGATCAATGAAAGGCAAAGGGTAATGATCTTTTCTAGTGGCTTTATTTAATTTTCTAAAATCAATTACAATTCTATAGCCAGTCACAATTCTTTGTGGGATAAGTTCATGTTTATCATTAGGAACAACAGTAATGCCTCCTTTCTCAGGGACACAATGAACAAGGCTTACCCATCTACTATCACCTATAGGATAAATTATACCTGCTTCCAGAAGCTTTAATATTTCAGTTCTTACCACTTCTTTCATCTTAGGATTTAATCGCCGTTGATGATCAACAACTGGTTTAGCGTCTGGTTCCATATTAATCTTGTGCTGACAGAGAGTGGGACTAATGCCCTTAAGATCATCAAGAGTATATCCAATAGCAGCACGGTGCTTCCTCATAATTTTCAATAATCTCTTTTCTTCATGCTCTGTAAGGTTAGCACTAATAATAACAGGATATCTTCTTTTCATCAAGATAAGCATATTTCAAAGTATCAGGTAATTGCTTCAATTCAAATACAGGATCACCTTTAGGTGGAGGAGGACCTCCTAGAGTTTCAACAGGCAAATTGTGTTTAAGGATAGGTTGTTGATTAAAGAACATTCTATCTATTTCATTTCTTTCATGCAAGTGCATATCATTTTCATGGTCTAGTAAATATTGTTCTAACGGATCAGTAGGTGGTATAGCAATGGAAGCAAGACCAATGATTTCATCTTTACTAGGAAATTATTTATCATGAGGTTGCCTACGAAACTTAGAGAAATTAAACTCATGAGACACATTACCAAAATTAACACTAACGGTTTCTTTCTTACAATCTATCTTAGCATTAACAGTGTTCAAGAAAGGTCTACCAAATACAATGGGACAAAAATAATCTTGTGGAGAACCAAGAAATAGGAAATCAGTAGGGTATTTTATTTTTCCACACAAGACTTCAACATCTCTAACAATCCCAAGTGGTGTGATAGTGTCTCTATTAACAAGTTTAATAGTGACATCAATGTAACATCCCGAGATGTTAACCCTATCATCAAGCTAATTAATGTGCCATGTCATCATATTTCACTAAGTCAAAATGCCACTTGTCCCAAATCCAACTTCAAATTCATACTTGAAATAAAGTCAAATATTTATTTCTTCAAACTGCAAAACTAGGTTGGTATCAGAGCCGACTGCCTGTAGGAACCCCCTTTCCAACTCCTTGGCCGAAGTTGAGTCTAGTATTTGAAAACTGTTTTACTAACTTGGCTGTGTGGCTTACGGGCCCACGTCGCCAATTGGGTGGTATTAGGATCTTTTATTCCTCGTCTAAACTCTGGGATTCTGATCTCTCGTCTACTCGGGTTAAACATTTTACTAACTCTGACATTAGGTTCTCGTAACCACTTCATCCCGGAGAGCTCCTTCACCATAGATGATCGCTTGCTTCGCCAGAAGATTCTGCAGATACTCCTCGATGTTTTTCGAGACCATTAGGCCCACTACTTTTGCAAGTTCCCTACTACCGATAATCACCGTGGACAGCTACACATCTTTGCCGTTTGTATCTTCATTCCCAGATACTCCTTTATGTACGAGATACCCCAAAATACTCCTCGTTAATCCGGGAATCCTTTGAGCCTATTGCCGTGCAGCTTCTTTCGCACTGTGGATAATTCCTCACATTTAATAGGGATCTGTTCATCCCCAGTTGTTCAGGTGTTTCACAAAATACTTTCCATTGTTAGTCGATCTTCCGAAAATCCTCTGCAGCCTATTGCTCTTGAATCTCCATTCCTGCTTGCATTATGCTTAATTCCACATGTCTAGCAGTATTTACTATAATCCTTTGTGATTGTCATTCTGTTCCTATGGATTCAATGTGTGTGCGAATACTCGCAACCATCAATTAATCCTTAGAAATTTTCTTTCCGGCTCAGACATCGTTCCGGAGATGAGCTGGTTCTTACCCAATCAAGATTTGATCGGGTGTGCCTCTAAGTCTGTTCAACCTATCCATCTTCGATCAGAGCATTTGATTCTGATACACCGATCTAGAAATCAAAATTTTCTTTGTATTTTAAGCATCGAATTATTCAGATGTTTCTATAAGCCAATGCCTTTGCATTCCTTCTTCCTCTTATTAACTACCGATACTCACATCAACTCCGTCGTGAATCGCCAGATCCATTGTTGGGTTGTTATCCGACAGTGTCCTTCACATCCAAAATTCTTGTGAGTTATTTCCCTGATACATAATGCTTTTGGTAAATTGTATCCTCTCCTTTTGTCAACCATGCTCTGCTGTCGAGCTTGTGTTAAGTACTCCCGAAGTTCGTGGTATATGTTCATACTCCTCTGGTATTTCACCAGGTAGTTCTTCACATTCATATAATATTTAACAGAGCGGTGAATGAAATATTATGCATTGGAGAAGTGGGAGTCAACCTTGAACTTTGTGTTCATGCCCATAGACACGATGTAGATCTTATCATGGAAGTTTCTCTTAAAAATCAATTGTTCCCTTGGTATAAGTTCATCTTGTATCTGTGAATTGTTCCTTTGCAACTCTTGTGCTCTTCAGATCCAACCTTTTACTTGAAACACCATACCAATGCTACCTCGAAGCATGGCTGTGGTATTCCGAATATCAACAAGAACATTGGAGGCACATTTCCAAATGTTTCTTGCACTATTATCCAGACACCGTTGTATGGATAACATCATGAATTCCCTTGCCCCTTTATCTAATTGATGATGTACTTGTTGTTCTGACATGTATATCATGCTCTACTTTTCCTTGGGAAAAGATACACTCCTAAATCTTGTGTATAAACACATTTTCCTTTCCATTGGGTTGTTTAACTTTTCTTGTGATCTATATAATATAAGCAGAAATAATTCCCTGCTTATAAAACATCCCGATGTACAACCTTGTCAGTGAGACCCTGTTACTATTGTTGATGACATTCCAGTAACCCCCGATGGACGAGAACTTTGCCTTATTGGTCCGCCTCGTTCTAACGAGCAGGAAAATGGTTCTCTTCGTCCCTCGCCCTTGGTACCGACGTTGTTGCCGACATAACTGACAGACTATCCTCTGACATACCTTGTTGTCGTGACCGGTAAGATGCCACCGTTCTCCCTACTCTCGATCGACACCCCCACAGTTCCATAGGATCGGAACCTGACTCTCCTGTACAACCTTGATTCCGAAATATTCCTTGCACTTGATTTTGTGTGTTATCATGAGCCACCCTTCGAGAGATGATTTATTCCCGATACTTTGAACCCCTTTTCCCACTCTGTTCAGTTATCGATCGTTTGTCCATTCGCTTGAAACTTCCTAATGTACTTTCATACCTTGCTCTCGATGTTTTCTTAAGTTTCAACTCGAGAGATACTTCTACCACATTCCCTGAATTGTCCATCAGATAATCAACCCTATAAGGGTTAGTTCTCCCGAAGTTACCCTTTTCTTCCCCACTTAAATCTCGGGACGAGATTTCTTGTAGTGGAGGAGATTTGTAACATCCCCAGATGTTAACCCTGTCATCAAGCTAATTAATGTGCCATGTCATCATATTTCACTAAGTCCAAATGCCACTTGTCCCAAATCCAACTTCAAATTCATACTTGAAATAAAGTCAAATATTTATTTCTTCAAACCACAAAACTAAAATGTTCATAGTATTGCAAATAATCCCAAAATGATTATAAAAATAAAACCAACATTAAGTAAATTCCCAAGTTGACCCTAGCAACCAAAACAGTGGACCAATAGCACCTTTTCTTTCCATTTAAATTAAATTCAAATTCAAATAAAATCATTTTGGCTCCAAACCATTTTTTGGCAGTGGTAAATATTACACTATAATTATTGAGCTAAGTCACATATTTTTACAAAACTCAAATGGTGGCTAAACAATTTGCAAAACAGAAATAAAAATAGAAAACAGAAAAGAAGTAAAGAAAAAGAAAAGGGCCACTGTTGGCTGGGCCTTAGTGCATAGTGTGCAGGCCCAGCCCAACAGACCCGACGTCGTCTCCCTCCTCCCCGTGTCAGCGCGTGCGCGCACCCGAGCCGGCGATGGCCAGCTGTTGGCCATCCCCCGGCGCCGCTGCCGCCGCGATGAGGATAAGAGCATCTCCGCGGATCCCAGGGCGAACCCTAGTGCCCACTTTCCCCTCTCCCTCTTGCTCGCTCGATTTCTCTCCCGAGCCCAAAAGTCGCCGCCGCCATTGCCGTGCCCAAAAATGTTTCTTATAAGCATGTCAATTTTTGTGGAGTGGAAAGACTTTGTGAAGACTTGCCTTATAGGGAAGATAGGTTTTGTAAGAAGCATAAACATGATAGAACCAATTTTTTGCTCAAAGTGATAGATGAATTTGCTACAAAATTATGTTCTCTTTGTCCTATTACTTGTGAACTTTGCAATAAGGTTGGTCATCTTAATTTCCAATGCAAACTTTTTCATGATCGAATCATGGCCAAATATTGTAATGAGTTGATCACCCTTGAACTTTATAATGAGCTTTGTCTATTTTTGGGGAGTGAAGAATTGACACATAAAAATAGTTGGTTTGAAGTATTCATTCTCACGGACGACATTGAAACTAATCTAAAAAATATCTATATGTTTTTCATGGTAAATTGCAATGAGAATGCTTATATTGCCAACTATGGAAAGATAGGGAAACCAATACAATATAAAAGGAATACTAATGAAAGGGTAAAGATTTCCACTTTCCCTCCTATTGTCTCTCATGATGAAATAGGTGACGAGGAGGAGCTCCCTATTCAACCAATCTCATCAATAAGAAGCTAAAAAAAAATTAATTAAACCCACACATGATGTGGTGAAGAAGAAGAAAAGAAGAAAGAGAAGAGGTAAAAAAGTATCTCTCCCAAATAATGTTGCTCCTATTATAGTTGTGCCTCATGAAAATGAATCAAAAATAATTGTGGAAGATGATGCACTTGATGATGATATTGCTTCTTTGTCTTATGGCACAATGTCCGAAAGAACTATTGATGATGATTTTGTTATGCCTATTGCTTGTTGTGATGATTATGATTGGGAAGATAATGATACTTCCTATAATCTTGAAAATATTTTTGGCACCAACTTGGGAAATTATGATGATAATAATTGTTATTCTATTGGTGCTATTCATACTATTAATGAGAGTGATTATGCTTATGATATGCCAAGCCACAAGCTTGGGGATGCTATGTTTGATGAGAATGACATGTTTGAGAATTTATTTGCTGCAATTAATGTTTGTCCCAAGCTTGGGGATGATATGCTCAATGAAGATGATCTTTTTAGTCCCCCTACTTTGAATGATCAAATTTGCTATGATGATTGCATGCCCCCTATCTATGATGAGAACAAAGTTGCTACTTATGCTGATTATTGTGATGATACTTATGTTATAAAAAGTAGTTATAATTATTGTCATAATTTTGAATATGCTTTTACTGAACATTACTCTTTTAATGTGGAAAAAATTTATAGTATTCGAGTTTCATATGATACTCCTACTATTGTGAATGAGAATAAAATTGCTTATATGGAGAGTAATAAATTTTCTATGCTTTTGGATCATGAAAAGAATGCCTTATGTGATGGTTATATTGATGAATCTATTCATGATGCTACTGAAAATTATTATGAGAGAGGAACTTATGATTCATGATGCTCTAGTTATGTTTCAATTCTTATCTTTTATGCGAGCATCATTGAAATCATCATGCCTGGCTAAAAGGCATTAAAGAAAAGCGCTTGTTGGGAGACAACCCAACACTTTTACCTACTGTTTTTGTGTCTTCACATGGTTAGGCTACTGTAGTGATCTTGTTTATAGCTTTTGTTTCAATAAAGTGCCAAGTAAAGCCTTTGGGATAGTGTGGATGATAGTTGACTTGATTCTGTGCAAAAACAGAAACTTTTGCGTCCAGTGCAGAAATTCCTATCTTTTACTGGAAAGTGAAAAAATTCTGAATTTTTTAAAGTTGATGGGTATACAAATTGTCTACGTTTTCATAATTTTTCAGAATTGTTGGAGTTATATAAGTATGACCTTAACTCAGATCTTTACGTACTGTTCTGTTTTTGACAGATTCTGTTTGCAATGCATAGTTTGCTTGTTTTATGGTTTCTATGGCTTATATTGCTTAATATAAATTGTGGAAATTGTATAGTACAGTAGGAATTGTTTGAGAACAATTATGAATCTTGTCTTTGACAGTACCAAAGTGAATATTTATCTTTATCATACTAACCCATCTCACGAAGTTCCGTTAAGTTTTGTGTGATTGAAGTTTTCAAGTTTTGAGTGAGATATCGATATGAGGAGAATAAGGAGTGACAAGACCCAAATCTTGGGGATTCCCAAGGCACCCCCAATGCAATATTCAAGGAAGATCCAAGCAACTAAGCTTGGGGATGCCCCGGAAGGCATCCCCTCTTTCGTCTTCAACATTATCGGTAACCTCACTTGGAGCTATATTTTCATTCGTCACATGATATGAGTTTTGCTTGGAGAGTCATTTTATTTTATTAGGATTTGCTTGCTGTTATTTAGAATAATTTTTTGCATCTTTTATTTCAATAAAAGTGGCAAGGATAGCTTTCACCATGCTTATTTTGCAAATATATGAGTTGCTGTTTCAAAACAGAAAGTTTATCGCTGTTGTAATAATTATCCAGAAAAGTAAGAATGTGATAAAATGTTTAAACTTTTTGAACAATAAGCTCTGATAAATTTTATACAGTGTGGTAAATTTTCAGAATTTTTGGAATTAGTTCAGTATGAGTACAATTGCACTCTTTACAGACTGTCCTGTTTAGACAGATTGTTGTTATGTTCGCATTGTTTGCATATGTTTGCTTGTTTAATGATTCTATTTGAGGATAGGAGTATTAAATATGCAGAGGCATTTAGTATGCAATGTTGAATAATATTTTAGTGATTTGCTACAATAGAGAATGATAAGGTTTTGCATTGATTTATACTAACTTATCTCACGAGTTCTTGTTGAGTTTTGTGTGGATGAAGTTTTTAAGAATTAGGGAAACCGTGATATAAAAGGAATTAAGGAGACACAAAAGCTCAAGCTTGGGGATGCCCAAGGCATCCCAAGATAATATTTCAAGAAGTCTCAAGCATCTAAGCTTGGGGATGCCCCGGTAGGCATCCCACCTTTCTTCATCAACAATTATCAGTTAGCCTCGGTTGAGCCTAAGTTTTTGCTTCTTCACATGATGTGTGCTATTCTTAGAATGTCATTTTATTTTGTTTTTCTTGCTGTTTTAATAAAATACTTAGATCTGAAAGTTTTAAATAAGAGAGAGTCCTCACATAGCTACCCATTTACTTAACTACTCGCATGATCTTCACTTATATCTATTTGGAGTACTTTGTCATTTGCTCTAGTGCTTCACTTATATCTTTTTGAGCATGGTGTGCTTTATTATTTTTGAAGAAATTCTCTCATGCTTCATTTATATTATTTTGAGAGAAGAAAATTTTTATGCTCATGTTCTTCACTTAGATTTGTTTGAGCTATCAAAAGCAACACATTAAACTAGTCCCAAAGTGATAGATATTCAAGAGGGATATAATAAAAACTTTCATGAAGATCATTGGACAAAATAAACTTGATTCCTTGTAATAGTTTTGCGATATGATGATATAATATGTGAGTCATGTTGATGAGTAATTATGCTTTAGTAAGAATATTGATGTTAAGGTTTGTGATTCCCTATGCAAGCACGAAAGTCAATAATTATGCAATGAAATTACATCCTACTTGTGGTGCATTATTCGGTGTTAGTTATGCTTAATGCTCGCTTATGAGATTTTTCGTTTCCTGGTTAGATGCTTCTCAATCTTTTGCTAGCCTTCATTTGCACTAAGTATGATCACTACTGGTGCATCCAAAATCCTTAAACCAGTTTTGCCATATGAGTCCACTATACCTACCTATATGCGGTATTTCCGTGCCATTCTAAGCAAATTTGTATGTGCCATCTCTAATTTTCAAAATAAATTTCTCTTTTGTGTGCTCATACCGCTCATGAAACGGTAGGGGGTGGCTGATATTTTTCCATGCTAGATGTGTTATTCTCAAGATGAGTGTTTATTCACTTGTCATTGCACGAGAGTACGACAAAGGTATTAGGGATGCCCAGTCCCGAAATGAAAAATGAATTTACTTTATGTTGTCAAATAATAAATTCCTTGGAAAGTGTTGGTATGGACGGCACCCGTGGATTCGGTTAGCCGTGGAATGTGAAAGTATGGTGGAAAAAGGAATAAACTTTATTTTCTGTTTGGGAACCGCCTATGATATATCTAGCATGGAAAGTATTGGAAACTACTCGATCGTTTTCGTTGACAGGAAAGGCATGCCACCCAAAATGTTTTATCTCTAAATTTTTCGCTTTGAGCTCTGACACCTCTACAAATCCCTACTTCCCTCTGCGAAGGGCCTTTCTTTTTTACTTTATGCAAAAAAAAATTGTGTCTCCATCTTCTCTTATAAAGCACCAACTAAGGGGCACTATGATCGTACTTGAGCATTGGGTGTAGCTAATATGTGAGTGTGTTTCACGAATGGATCAATGATTAAGCATAATGGGCTAGGGATAACTTGCTTTAGTGTTGATATTTTGAAAGACATGATTGCTTGATGATATGCTTGAGTATTGAAATCTTCATGTCAAAACTAGACTATTGTTTTGAATCATATAAAAGTCCAAATGTCCATGCTACAAATAAAAGATTATGTGATGAACATGTTAGGCAGCATTCCACATCAAAAATTCTGTTTTTATCATTTACCTACTCGAGGACGAGCAGGAATTAAGCTTGGGGATGCTGATACGTCTCCAACGTATCTATAATTTTTGATTGTTCCATGCTGTTATATTATCAATCTTGGATGTTTTACAAACATTTTGTAGCAACTTTATATCATTTTTTGGGACTAACCTATTGACATAGTGCCCAGTGCCAGTTGCCGTTTTTTGCTTGTTTTTTACTTCGCAGAAAATCAATACCAAACGGAGTCCAAACGCAGCGAAACTTTCAGTTGGGCCAAGGAAGTACTAGAGGGGTGCCCCGAGGGGTGCACAACCCACCTGGGCGCACCTGGGGGCCCAGGCGCTCCCTGGTGGGTTATGCCCACCTCGGTGGCCTCCCGCACCACCTCTTCGCCCTATAAATTCCCAAATATTCCAAAAACCCTCGGGGTAACCCTAGATCAGAAGTTTCGCCGCCGCAAGCCTCTGTAGACACGAAAAACCAATCTAGACCCCGTTCTGGCACCCTGCCGGAGGGGGAAATCATGATCGGTGGCCATCTTCATCATCCCGGCGGCCACCATGATGAGGAGGGAGTCGTCCACTCTCGGGGCTGAGGGTTTGTACCAGTAGCAATGTGTTTAATCTCTCTCTCTCTCTCTCGTGTTCTTGAAAAGTCACGATCTTGATGTATCACGGGATTTGTTAATATAGTCGGATCATATGGTGTTTTCCCCTCTCTATCTTGTTGTGATGAATTGAGTTTTCTCTTTGAGATTTCATTTTATCGGATTGAATACTTTTATGGATTTGAGAGCACTTGATATATGTCTTGCATTTGAATACCCGTGGTGACAATGGGGTATTATATTGATTCACTTGAGATATGTTTTGGCACTCAACTCGCGGATTCCCGAGGTGACATTGGGGTAATCTATGCATAGGGGTTGATGCACATTCTCGTCTTTCGTTTCTCCGGTAGAAATCTTGGGGTACTCTTTGAGGTTCTTTGTGTTGGATTGAGTATTATGAATCTGAATTTGCTTTGGTGTTATTTTAGTACGAACTCTTGATAGATCGATCGGAAAGAATAACTTAGTGTTATTTTAGTACGAACTCTTGGATAGATCGATCGGAAAGAATAGCTACAAACAATTTCTTCTTATGTTCTCTGCTAGATAAGAACTTTGGAGTGATTCTTCATCTCACGTTGAGGGATGGTTATATGATCCAATTAGATTAGCATTGTTGAGAGATTGCACTAGCGAAAGTACGGACCCTAGGCCTTGTTTTCAAGCATTGCAATACCGTTTGTGCTCCGTTTTATCAATTGCTACCTTGCTGTTTTTAATTGTTCCTATTACAAAAATCAATATCTACTATCATTACTACACTTGTATTACCATCTCTTCGCTGAACTAGTGCACCTATACAATTTACCATTGTATTTGGTGTGTTGGGGACACAAGAGACTTTTTATTATTTGGTTGCAGGGTTGTTTGAGAGAGACCATCTTCATCCTACACCTCCCACGGATTGATTAACCTTAGGTCATCCACTTGAGGGAAATTTGCTACTGTCCTACAAAACTCTGCGCTTGGAGGCCCAACACGAGTCTACAAGAACAAGTTGTGTAGTAGACATCAGAAGTGTACAGGCATTATGCAACTTGTATCTGGCTAGTGTATGGGCAAAGTCTGGGACGAGTATAACCATAATCTGGATGCAAGCATGAGCACGGCGGCACGCCGCAGCAGGAGAGGTGGGCGGCCGAGCGGCTGGAGATGGTGGTGGACAGAGGACGGCTGCGTGCGCGTGCGTCGGAGGAGCGCGTGAAGGAGCGACGACGCGCAGCCAGAACGGCCAGAGCGAGATGTAGCGTGTGGACGATGGTGATGTCGCGGTGGTAGTGACGAAGAGGGCGATGCCGACGACGAGGACGCGTCGTCCCGCGCGGTCGCTCCGGGGGCGGGTCGATGTCGAGCCCCCGAGCGCTACCGGAGAGACGGCGCGACGCCGCGGTGATGATGACGAAGATGGTCCCGCCCGGACCGCCGAAGGGGACGCCGAACGAGGCGGCGAGGCCGGCCGGCACCACGCCGGGCGCAAGGACCAGGCCGTGCATGATGAGCTCGCCGGAGCAAGCGAAGGGCCTTGTCTGGAACATGTCTCCGGCCGGCACCTCAAGCTGCCCCATGGTGGGCGCCAACTGTCATGGTGGGCGCACGACAGATGCCAAAGGATGGCTAAAGAGAGGGACATGCTCGAGGGCACCGGTGGGCTCCAGAGGCGAGGTCGGCATGAGCGAGCGCGGGACGCAAGACATACCCAGGTTCGGGGCTCTCCGGAGAGATAACACCCCTTGTCCTACTGAGAGTGGTTTATATGTATCAGTACAGAGTTGCTCCTGGAGCTGTTTGGGGGAGGAAAGGAGGCAGGCCAAGGCTCTGGCTGCTCCTCCTCCTCCTCCTTGTGTGTGTGTGTGTTGCTCTACTGGTGGATTCTCTCCTGTGTTCCCTAGATCGCCTGTGTTCACCTAGCGTTCGCCCGGTGTTCGCCCGTGTACATGGAGGGCTCCTGGGGGGTTTTATAGGTCAACCCCCCAGGGTTATAATGGTAAAGATACAAGGGCGCGGGGCTGGGATGTTAGCGTCTGGGAAGCCGGTGCTGGGACCCGCCGGGTACCAGGATTCGCCGGGTCCTCCGGGCACGGGCCCCGCGCGTCGGAGGGCACTGTTCCCCGTCTTATCGCACGTCACGGAGTGGTTGGGCCGGCTCGGCTACAGTGGCGCGTCGCCTGGTCACCATCGGCTTGCGTCAGTGAGACTGGGTTGCACTGTTGCCATGCCGGCCCTGGTCAGCGGAGTGGGTGCGCCACTGTAGGCACGCTCCTGCCAGTCAGCGGAGTAGGTGGGCCACTGTAGCCATGCTCGTTCCTTCTACGGGGACTTGTTCTGTCGTACACCTCGGATGGGACAGGAGCTGACCCGTGGCCGGGTTGAGGAAGACGCCACGGGGGCGCTGGCTTGTTGGAGAAGCCTTGGTTTGTCGGGTTCAGTCGGCGTGCGCTAGCAGGCCTGGCCAGGTCAAAGGATTCGGCCAGGTCGAAGGACTTGGCCGGGTCGAAGGACTTGCTGGATGGAGGGGCGATGCCGGCCCCGATGTTTTTGAAAAGGATCCGGGTTCCGTTGACTGCCCGGGGTCCATCCCCCCGACATCACTGCCGTTGCGGGCCGTGTCAACCTCGATCCCGACGATGTGGTGGCCAGGCTCGAGCGCATCCTTGGGGTAGTTGACGTCCCCGACGAAGTAGAACATCGCCAACGTGATATCTTGAGGATGCAGGTGATGGACAGAATTTGCTACCAGTGCAGAGACATGGAGATGGAGTGGTTCCGCGGGTGTGTCATGCGCGTGATTGCACACTGTCGAGCTCTACTGGAAGAGGCCTAGCAGCCCCAAGAGCCTCCCAGCGCCAGCAGCTCTGCAGGCGGAGATGGGTACCGTGGTTGCGGGTCCGGACACTCGGAATGAACGGCCGCAAGGGTGCTATGCTGATCATGGAGTCCGAGAAGACCGTCCTTGGAAGGCCACCAGCTTAGCCTTTTAGCCTATATTTTATTATAATTGTATGCAAATGTCACATCTCGAAATTTTTAAGTCACTAAGCATATGTAGGTCGTGTGTTCTGGGCATTGCCGCATGTGGCATTTTATATTATCCTGAATATGTAAGACAATTACTAACCATTGCCATTGTACATTTGCCTCAACGGCGAGCAGAGCGAGCACAGGGACGCTAGAGCGGAGCGCGCCGCGGCCGCCTCAATGGCGAACAAAGCGCATGAACGGACACGAGCAGAGCACGCGGGGGGGGGTGGGGTGAGAGCAAGCGCGCCGCGGCCGCCTCAATGGCGAGCAACCACACCTGCATATTGAATTCTGGTCAAACCTTCTGGCCCCGTGGGAGGCCGCGACAGCCATCCATCGGACATGATGGAAATATCTGGACCGGTGTGATAGTGGGCAGACACGTACACATCCGGGCCCAGTACGCCATCCGGGTTTGGGTTCGGGCCCAGAACCATCAATAAATTTTCAGCTTGTTTCTCGTCACATTCCAGTTTACCACGCAATAGTAATTGCAAATCTGTTCACATCGATCAAACCTAAACGTGTTCCCACTTAGCAACGGGCTATAAAAACACCCACTGAAAATTACTTCACATTCCTCTCCTCGTCACCAAAAAAACAGGTCTTTCCTATCAAGTAGTCCGCCATGACCGGTAGGACGAGTTTCGGGTCGACGTATAACTAGGGAGTAAAGACCAAGGCCACAGAAGCACTAGAGAGGTCCCATCGCTATGCGGTAGCCGCAGTAGAGATATCCTGGCATGCCACGGATCCCTCGAACGAGCTCTCGCCGGCAGGCGAGGTCTCTCACAAGTGCACTCGCCGCGCCGGCGAACGCGAGAGCTGGCGGTGCTGAAGTCCTTGGCCAGCGACGACGACAATCTCGCTGGCCTAACTAAGCCGCAGGAGCTAGTTGAGCTTTGTGAGGCTGTCGAGATTAGAGAGGCCTCGGTTGAGAAGGCGACCGGCTCGTCGTGTGACTCATGGGTGACAATGCAAAGCTCCTCAAGGAGCTTGCCAAGAAGGAGGAGGAGGCACGCTGGAAGAAGCTGCATGACCAGAGCAGTGCCTTGATAACCACAAGTATAGGGGATCAATCGTAGCCTTTCTCGATAAGTAAGGTGTCAAAAACCCAACGAGGAGCTAAAGGTAGAATTTACATTCCCTTCAAGTCTATCGACCCACCGATACAACTCTACGCACGCTTATTGTTCGCTTTACCTAGACAAGTATGAAACTAGAGGTACTTTGTAGGTATAAAGGGATAGGTTTGAAAGATAATAAAGAACACGTAAATAAAAGGTAGGGGCTGTTTAGATAAAGAAACAATTAAGTTAGTTTAGTAGGAGCTTTTTGTCACAAGAAAGTTATTTGTCCTTGGGACGATAACTAGACCGGTAATCTTTATTGCAATTTTATATGAGGGAGAGCAGAGACTAACATACTTTCTCTACTTGGACATATGCACTTATGATTGGAACTCTAGCAAGCATCCGCAACTACTAAAGATCATTAAGGTAAAACCAACCATAGCATTAAGTATCAAGTCCTCTTTACTCCCATATGCAACAACCCTTACTCGGGTGTAAGCTTTGTCACTTTGCACCCACCATAAATGAATCATGAACATATTGCAACACCCTACAAAGGGAATCCCTCACACTTGCGTGACACGTAGGGCACCATTGGACTGCACCAAAAATAAAACGTACAACTCAACACAATCACGATCATCAATCAACCCTTAGGACAAAACAGATCTACTCAAACATCATAGGATAGCCATACATCATTGGAAATAATATATAGCGTGGAGACCCATGTTCAAGTAGAGATATAGGGGAGAAGAGGTGTTACACCGCTGGATAGAGGGGGAGAAAGTTGGTGTTGACGGAGCGAGGGTTGTGGTGTAGATCGCCGTCACGATGATTGCCGGCGGCGTTCGACGCTCAGGGAGAGAGGGGAGAGAGCCCCCCTCCTTTTCTTTATTCCTTGACCTCCCCTAGATGGGAGGAGGGTTTCATCCCCCTTTTTTTTCAAAACCCCCCCCCACACAAACATCCCTGTAAAACAAAAAAACAAATTTTTTACATTTTTCTTTGTTGTATGTTGAACACCACATTGTCTGTGTCGGTACTATCAGACAATAGGCGGCTCTATCATATACACAATGATCACAATTATCCGGATGCCGTCAACGGAAACGACCGACCGCGCACGGACAACCCTCTATCATGAGAGCAGAGCGCGCCGCGGCCGCCTCAATGGCGAGCAACCACACCTGCATATTGCAATTCTGGTCAACCTTCTGGCACCCCGTGGGAGGCGCGACAGCCCATCCATCGGACATGATGGAAATATCTGGACCGTGTGTGATAGTGGGCAGACACGTACACATCCGGGCCCACGTACGCCATCCGGGTTTGGGGGATTCGGGCCCAGAACCATCAATAAATTTTCAGCTTGTTTCTCGTCACATTCCAGTTTACCACGCAATAGTAATTGCAAATCTGTTCACATCGATCAAACCTAAACGTGTTCCCACTTAGCAACGGGCTATAAAAACACCCACTGAAAATTACTTCACATTCCTCTCCTCGTCACCAAAAAAACAGGTCTTTCCTATCAAGTAGTCCGCCATGACCGGTAGGACGAGTTTCGGGTCGACGTATAACTAGGGAGTAAAGACCAAGGCCACAGAAGCACTAGAGAGGTCCCATCGCTATGCGGTAGCCGCAGTAGAGATATCCTGGCATGCCACGGATCCCTCGAACGAGCTCTCGCCGGCAGGCGAGGTCTCTCACAAGTGCACTCGCCGCGCCGGCGAACGCGAGAGCTGGCGGTGCTAAGTCCTTGGCCAGCGACGACGACAATCTCGCTGGCCTAACTAAGCCGCAGGAGCTAGTTGAGCTTTGTGAGGCTGTCGAGATTAGAGAGGCCTCGGTTGAGAAGGCGACCGGCTCGTCGTGTGACTCATGGGTGACAATGCAAAGCTCCTCAAGGAGCTTGCCAAGAAGGAGGAGGAGGCACGCTGGAAGAAGCTGCATGACCAGAGCAGTGCCTTGATAACCACAAGTATAGGGGATCAATCGTAGCCTTTCTCGATAAGTAAGGTGTCAAAAACCCAACGAGGAGCTAAAGGTAGAATTTACATTCCCTTCAAGTCTATCGACCCACCGATACAACTCTACGCACGCTTATTGTTCGCTTTACCTAGACAAGTATGAAACTAGAGGTACTTTGTAGGTATAAAGGGATAGGTTTGAAAGATAATAAAGAACACGTAAATAAAAGGTAGGGGCTGTTTAGATAAAGAAACAATTAAGTTAGTTTAGTAGGAGCTTTTTGTCACAAGAAAGTTATTTGTCCTTGGGACGATAACTAGACCGGTAATCTTTATTGCAATTTTATATGAGGGAGAGCAGAGACTAACATACTTTCTCTACTTGGACATATGCACTTATGATTGGAACTCTAGCAAGCATCCGCAACTACTAAAGATCATTAAGGTAAAACCAACCATAGCATTAAGTATCAAGTCCTCTTTACTCCCATATGCAACAACCCTTACTCGGGTGTAAGCTTTGTCACTTTGCACCCACCATAAATGAATCATGAACATATTGCAACACCCTACAAAGGGAATCCCTCACACTTGCGTGACACGTAGGGCACCATTGGACTGCACCAAAAATAAAACGTACAACTCAACACAATCACGATCATCAATCAACCCTTAGGACAAAACAGATCTACTCAAACATCATAGGATAGCCATACATCATTGGAAATAATATATAGCGTGGAGACCCATGTTCAAGTAGAGATATAGTGGGAGAAGAGGTGTTACACCGCTGGATAGAGGGGGAGAAAGTTGGTGTTGACGGAGCGAGGGTTGTGGTGTAGATCGCGTCACGATGATTGCCGGCGGCGTTCGACGCTCAGGGAGAGAGGGGAGAGAGCCCCCCTCCTTTTCTTTATTCCTTGACCTCCCCTAGATGGGAGGAGGGTTTCAATCCCCCTTTTTTTTCAAAACCCCCCCCCACACAAACATCCCTGTAAAACAAAAAAACAAATTTTTTACATTTTTCTTTGTTGTATGTTGAACACCACATTGTCTGTGTCGGT